>JAWNOB010000100.1:4819611-6306982 GCA_035046265.1 Drosophila bunnanda
ATGCAATAAAAAAGAAGCCTTTATTTTCTATTTATATTGTATAACAATTTTTATTTGCACTGGCGGAGCCACTTAACTGCCACGCCTCCTGCAGACTCCACTTGAATTTTTTCTGAGCGTAGAGATTCGCAAAATTTGGACAATTGAGAGCGTATTTGAGCGTTAAGGCGCATATTATGTGTGCAAATATATCACGAGTAACCAAAAAAAAGAGGAAAATTATTTCAATTTTATTTGATTTTCATACGTTTTCTGTGGGAGATTTTACTTCCTTTCTCTCTTCTTTTTTTTTTTGCTGAACTTCAGAGTGAAGGCCACTTGTGAAAACCATTTTCATTATGAGTGGTGGATAGCCACCGCATAAAAAAAAGTGGGCGGCCAGTGGAAGTGGAAAATAAAATGTATAATAAAACTGCAAATAGAAGGAATAAAATTCCATATTGATTTGAATGCACTCAAACACACAGTCATAAAAAAAATATATAAAAAACAGTCAATGGCCTAAACAAACAAAATGATGAGCGTCAATGAAGCGGATGCTAAAATGTTTGACTCTCCTGGGGAAAAGGGAATCATTCTGCCTGAATGTGTGTTGATTATCAAGTACAGTGCTTACTCTATACAGTAATTAATCCAATAAAGTGCCACAAAGCAAGGTCCTGCGAATAATAAACCCTTGACTTGGTATAGTTGAATAGTTGAATATTTGTAGTGTCAAGTCTCATAATCCTTTGCATCGCTTAACCACTGTTAAGCAATTGGTATAGATTGATTTCAATTTTCAAGTGCAATGAAGTTGAAGGAGTCCCAAGCTTTTGGTTGCTCCTCTATTGCATTTTAGTTGAAGTATTTCACTTAATTGAAATTCTGTTTGAGCTGGCCCCCAGAAAGAGATACAGAAAAAACTTACCTTCTCTAAATGAAGCTGTCCAAAGAGCAAAAAATACTCAATAAAAAAGAAAAGGTAAAAACAAATGAACTTAATAAATATATAAAAACAAAATGTTTATAAAGAGTCAGCTTAATGAGAAAAAACTAGCTAAGCTTAACTTTGTCTGCAAATAATTATTAACGCACTCCAATGAATACTCAATGATTGTGCTAAAAACTAAATATTCCAATGCAAACAAAAAGCCTTAAAAAATGGATATGAACAATAATAGAAAAGCTCTCGCATAAAGGCTAATTAACTATCGATTGTTTTTGCTAGAGCTTAAAAATTATTACATTGCAATTATAAATAATGCCCGGCAATGGGTTGGCAATTAGGCATGCATGAAACCACAAATTTGCATTCGAATTGCACACGATATTAGCAACAGAATCGAAAATAGTTTTTATCTATAACCATCTACACTAATAATAATTTTCTGGAAAAAAACGACAAATTTAAGCTGATTAATAAAAATTGGAAGCGAACGCTCACTTTTTGCATTCCCTCTGCAGCTTGGTTAAATAACCAATTAAAAGCGAAATTAATACTGGGAACGGGGAGTGCAAATCCCTGGCCTCACATCGAGGACGTGCCAATGCATAACAAACGATTTTAGTTGCTACATTTCCTCCGTTCTGTGGCATTATAATATGTTAATGATATCGGTAATCTGTGCCCAACTAATAATTAGTTTTATTGATCGACGGCGGCATTAATTGCCCTGCTTAAGATTCCAGGGAAGCCAAGGCAAAGCAACCATTCATCAAGCTTGGGGCCCTGACAAAAGGGCAAAACAACTATATACGTATATTTATATATATTTCGCTGGAAATGAATGTGTGCCCGCTAATGAGCCTTAATGGCGCTTCAACCGAAAAGTAGGCAACACTTGGTGAAAATTTTAATTCCCCGAAACACGCAGCAGGAAAAGGCCTTGGTGGGAGGGAGCCTGTTAACTTGTCCGCATCGTCAACACCTACAGCATTTGATTTATGGCACAAACCCACCCGAAAAATGCTCCTTTAAATCCGCAGCGTTGAAATGAATTCCTGGAGCCGTACTACTACTAGGACTGCTCTATGTGGCACTTAATGGTAATGCATAAAAACGCACTTAAATAATCCCACGCAATTAATTCAGCATTCAGCCCTGTACCATTTTTTTTTTCGTTTTTGTTGTGCTTTGTTTACTTAATTGGTAAACATTTTGTTACACTTTTACGAGCGCCAAGGTGAAGGCAGCAAATCAACCATCACTCTTCCCCAGAAAACAGAAAACAGAAAACAGAAGTCGCTGCATACTGGCGTTCGGTTAATGGAGCAACTTTTAACAGCGCTTACACACACCCAGCACACACGCACCCAATTTAATATGGCCTTTTTATTGTTGCTCGCTACTTGCCTTTGTTAATTAAAACACAAACACGTGCAGTACGCATAAAATATTCAGCAGGGAGTCGCCACCTTTTGCCACTCTCGAGTCCTATCTCTGGGCATATCCCAGCAGCGGGATAATATAGAGAATGATATCATGCCGTTTTCACTATTGTTTTCATGGCCCACATAAAGATATAGGAATCTGTATTCCCAGCATTAATTAAAGGTGGGTTGTAAAAACAAACAGAAAGGCAGATAGATTTCATTTTCCTATTACAATTTTTGCATTTTTAATTCGCCAAGCGAGATAAGTTTCAAGTAATAAAGCAAACTGCAAATATCTTTACTTTATATGCATGTTATATTGTTTTTAAAATATATTTACATCCTTTAAAGTCCATATAAAATGTCCAAAATATTGTTATTCATACACTTTTCCATAAATGCAAATGTAATCCTTTTAGCGCGTCGTTTTCATTACATTAACGCGACAAATAACATTTTGGTTTTATCAAAATATATAAAAGGAACATTTTTTAAGAGGAAAAAAATGAGTGTTTCGTGCTCCCTCGCCCGTTTCATTTTTTATGCCCGTTTATTTTAACCCGGCAGGAGTATTCCAGATATGTTTTTTGTTTTTTATCCAGCTTGCCCCGGCAATCATATTCGTTTATCCCCGCGTCCATATCCCCTTTCATGTTTGTTTGTCCGCCGTTATGTGCAAAACAATTTCATGTCCCGTTTGTGCCCCCTAGTTTTTGTTGCCTTTGCCGGTTATGCCGGCTATGGTGCAACATTTTGTGGCTTCCAAAAATATGCGTACTTAAATTCGTAGCGATCCCAGAGGAAGGGAACAAAAAACTCTAAAGGGATAATGTTTTGGAAAATGAAAGCTTTAAAGGAAATTATTAAATTGCTTATCAACCTTTAAAAGGAAAATATATTTCTGTATAAAATGTTAAGCAATTTGTATAAATTAATTAATTAAATCCTGCAAATTCGAACTTTAGAATGAAATAATCCATTTATCTAGTTTTTTTTCTTTAAATTTCTTCTTGATTTAATTTATGGATCAAGGAAAACTTTAATTTTAATATATTCTTCTGTGCTCCCTCTCACATCTATTTGCCAGAATTTAGATAACATTTTAAATGCAATCTCGTTCACTTTTCAAGACCCACCTTTATCCCAGCATTTTACACATCTGTCCCAAGTTCGTTTGTAATTCTTGGACCGCACTCAATGCCGAAAAATATGTAAAATTCTGTGTTTCCCCACCGAAAAAATGGTTACAAAAACATGAAATGGTTTCGTCATGAAAGATGCAAAAAGCGTCGACATGCCAGCAAGGATATACCGCAAAATGTGTGAAGATGAGGTGGGATACCGACCCGGTGGAAGGACAAAAAGGACAAAAGGCAGCTGGTTATGCAAAAGCAAGGAAAACAAAAATCAAGTATACGCAGCGTCAGACAAATGCAAAGTGGCAGGCGGCGGCGGCGGCGGCAGCGGCGGCGTTGGCAAGGCGAGCAAAAAAGCGAAAGGAGAATATTTGAGTCGCTGGCATCATGTGCACGAATATACCACCATAAACACGAAAATTCCTCAAACGAAAATATGAGTTCACGCTTTAAGCCCACCTCGGAATGTGCTGAAAATGTGAATTAAATTGAAATGGGTGCGACGGGACAGGGACTGCGACCAGGACTGGAGGAGGAGGAGGACTCGTCCTCGTCCTCGTCCTCGTCCTGCAACGGCTGCCTCACTCGCATTCACGGTGGTCGAGGGCCTGTCACGTTGTCTGCGGTCAACGCAACTGAAACTCACCTTGAACGGCAAACTGAAATGATGTCCAGTGCAGTTGGGCAGCTGCCGCCGCCACCGCCGCAGTGGAGCGACCGCAGGAGAGTTGGCGAAAATCTTGATGCAATTATTCATATAAAGCGCATCACGCACCAACCGACTCCAGTTGAGATGCAAAAGGCATTTCGGTGCCGCTCAAACTCAAACTCAACGAGTTGAAGGTGTGTGCCCGGCGGCAACAGCTGCGACCCGATCCCGATCTCGGATCTGTCTCAACTCCACTGATCCTCCACTGACAGTTTTCCTGGGAACTGGGAACTGGCAACTGGGAACTGGCAACTGGGAACACCGCACCATCTCGGCCCCAATGCGAAATTCATTTGTCATGCTTATAATTGTCTCACTCCGTTTCGTTCGCCGGCCAAATTGCAATTTTACGGGGCTCTTTCGCTTGCTGCTCGGCGGATTCCTTTATTTTCTTTATTTTTATCCTCCTCCTGATGCTCCTGCTGCTGCTGCTGCTCCTCTTGTTGTGCGTGGCCCGCAGATTGGCCAAGGCAGCAATTTTAATGAAAACGTTTTGGCCCAGCCCCACACTGCCAGAAATGGAGCTCTATATAGAGAAAATTAAGCATACATTGCAATGGGTTTCATTATTTTAAAGTTCTTTAAAGTATTTTCAGAGGCAAAAGCCTTTAATAATAGTCAGATTTCCTTAAACTTCTTTGTTATTAGCCTTATGAAAAACTATTTTATTTAGAACCCTGCTTAGGTCTTATATATTTTACTAATATCAAGGCATTGTTTCAAAAATCGTTGATATTCTGGCTTCACTTTTGGTCTTAAAGTAGTTTCACTAATTACAAAACTATGCAGTATTTTTTGGCAGTGCTGCCTTTAGACTCCGCCTGAGATCCTTGGCTGCCTTCACGTAGCCCTTGGTTTTGGCTGCCGCCTCTGTGTGTGGGGCCGCCTCGATTGCTGTCAGTAATTATGCTTAATTTTTGGCTGTTTGTTTGTATTCTTATTTTTTACTTGGCCAAGTATTTCCCTGGGCAGCCCGCTGTCGGAGGCGCAGTGAAAGGGCATTTGAGGAAGTTGAAACATTTATTTCGGCTGCCCAGGAATTCGGTATCCACTCATCCATCCGGGCTGGTGGTGCCTTCTCCCATGGCTTTTGTCTGTATTAAGTTGTTTGGCAGCTGCTGCTGCTGCTGCTGCTGCTGCTGCTCCAGCTTCCGTTGGGATGAGAACGAGACTGAGACTCAGGATGAGGATGAGGATGATGCTGCCCGGTTCGTTGTTTAAAATTGAATAATGCCCGCTCATTTGGTTTTATGACATTTCGATAATGATGATTGTTTGCGCCTGTATTTGTGTGCTGTGCCTTTGTTCTGGCATTAACTTTATAAGGCAAACAAATTGTTGTAATTTGGACGCAGCGCCAACAGCAAAAACCAGCAAGAAAAAGAGGAAAAACGAAACAAATCCAGAGGAAGGGAAAGACACCGCAAAAGTCAGAGTCAGTTGGAGAAGTCCGTCGACATTGACGGGGTAATTCAATGCAACGAAATCGTATAATTCCCAGACAGCGGCGATCAAAACGCGCACAGAGCTGAAGCACAACAGACACAAAAAGGCAAAAAAGAAAAATAAAGGCAACTGAAAATGAAATCGATCATGATTGAAATCGAGCAGAGCAGCTTCGTCTGCTGCTTCGAGGGCGAGTGTTTTGTGAAACATCAACATTTTGACAGGCACACAAATCCTCTTGAAAATGAGATTTATAAAACACAGCGGAGCGGCCGCCATAAAAACCCGGCGAAAAAGGGCCAAGTCATTGTCAGCCAAGTCCCAGCGCTGCGCTCCGCTGCGAAATCTCAAAAGTAAACAGAACAAAAAAGGAAATCTATATGTAAACAGCATAGGTTAAGAAAATAGCACTATTAGTGAAGTAAATCATAAATTTCCAAGCCTCTGTGTCCATAGCAAAAGCGTAATTTGGGATAAATGCTTAAAAGTTTATGTTTCGGAACAATTGATTTGAGTCATACTCAAGTTATGCTTAAATTTATAAAAAAAAACTTAGATGAAACAGGGCGGAGGGCAGAAGTAATGTTGTTAGCAACATGTTGTGCAACAACCAAATAAAGAACACTGCTGCTAGGAACATTGTTTTGTAAAACACTTGTACACGAAATCTAATCTATCTAATCTATAGACAGACAGTAATAAATTAAATTTTAAAATAATGAAGTTTAAAAATACATATTTTTTTAAAGAAATCGTAAGGCTAACCATTTGACCTCTACTGTGCTTCGATATACCTTTAATAGAGGGCGGCCAAAGGGACACAGAACCGATGCGGTTTAATGTGTAACATGTAGCCAGGCCGGACTGTTGACGGTCGACTCGGGATGTGGGCTGTGTTGTTGCCAATGTTGCTGCCTCATGTTGTCGCGGTCTTCACTCAGGTCCCGGCTCTCCAGCGTATTTATTTTCATTTCCAAGACATTGTAGTGTCATTTCAGCGACCGCAGCATGAAAAGCAAATAAAAGCACAACAACGCAACACATCGCATCGCGTCGCATCGCATCACATTGCAACGCATCCCGTCCGAACCGATCCAATTCGATTCGATGCGATTCAATTCGAATCCGAATCCGAATCCATGGAACAATCCCGGGCTTTGCTGCAGCTTTTAATTAAGCCAAAGAGCAACTGGTTGCTGGACGTCTTCGTCTTCGTCTGGGCCAGGAAAAAATATCAGAAGAACGAAAAAAAAGCAGAACACAAAAGGAGTAAAAACCGAAGAAAATAATTTATCTGCCGCAGCGCGTGTATCTGTATCTGTATCTGCGGCCGGCAATATGTATCTCTCGCCTGATGTTGTTGCATTTGCTTTGTTTACTCAAGCCTCAGCCTCAGCCTCAGCCTCAGTTTCAGTTTCGGTATCAGTCCCAGTCGCTGTGCGTCGCTCTCCGGCGATGCTGCTCCATCTGCTGCCCCGCTGAGCCAGCAACACCCCAGATTTCTGCAGCTCACCGTCCAGATACCCTGGACTTCCGGGATGCCCTGGGTATGTTGTGGGGGTGTCAAAGATGACCAAAGAATAACATGGAAGTTATTAGATAATAGAGACAATATATTTCATGTTGGTAGTACTAATGGTTGCTAAGCAACATGTTCCTAGCAACATTTTTCATTACAAACATTAAGCATTTTCTTGTGCCTTCCGCCTTGTTTAACTTAAATTTTTTATAAATTTTAGCCTTACTTGACAAAGTGAATTAGACATATCTTGGGTACCAGGTAACTCATAGTTGATCATTCACGACTACTTGTTTTTTCGCAAGCCCAGGCCCAAACCCAATCCAAAGTCAGAGGCTCAGCCTCAGCGCCCGGCAGCATCTCACGTTCATGCGTGGCCACATTTTTTACAGCGCTGCCTGCGTTTTGTTCGTTTTTATGGCAATAATTGCAACTTGATGACTTAATTGCGGATGCAACTTGTTTTCCAGCTTCAGCTTCAGCTTCAGTTACGGGAGCAGAGGAGGCAGCTCTCCGTTTGCCTGGAAATTGAATTTTTCCACCTGGTCTGTCCCGTCTGACTCTGAATTATTTTTTTTTAAGCAGGATATGCTTTCATTACTATAGATAGCTAGTAAATGGGCGGCGGGGCAGGGTGTGTGTGTGGGGGGCGCGGTTGCAATTTTCCCCATTGCATAAGCAAATAAAAATTCATTAATTTATGACTGCCAACGGGCAGAGCAAAACCAAAGTTGCTGGAGTCTCCATCCGCGGCTCGGAGTTTGGAGTTTGGAGTTTCGAGTTATTTTTATAATCGCAGCAACGTGACATTTATGCGAGTGTTCATGTAAATGATTATTACGTGCCGCAGACCGAACGAAACCGACTCGACTCCCCGCTGTATCCACACACACTCGAATCCCTTCCCCTCCGCCTCCCTTAACCCATGGAAGCCCAAGTTCCCACTTCACAGAGCTGTGTTTGCCCAAGTAGATTTCATTTGATTTATTTGCCCCAGCAGCAGCAGCAGCAGCAGCAGCAGCAGCACTATCTTCGCATCTCTCTCGACTCTCGACTCTCGCCTTTCGTCTGGCAGCGCCAAAGTAATTTTATGTTTAATTAAAAAGAATTCTGCGTCATTTGCTTGGAGAGCAGACTTTGATGGACATTTTTGTTTGTGTTGCTGTTGATATTTATGTTTAATTATAGTTAACATGTTTTGTGTGTCTATAAGTTAGCAGGCGGCACTGGCGGGTTAATGTCTATGTCTGTGCACGACTTTGATGTTCGTTTTGTAATTACATTGCGTGGGCCATATACGTATATATATTCAAATCGAGCTTAATGCGACTTAGCGGATACAGTGCGTATCGTGGCCGTAAGACAGCACTGTCTGTCAATCAGGGGTTTTCAGTTGGACAGGCTAGTTATAGGATATTGAATAATAATGGTTTTCCGGTGTCAGAACAGAAATAATAGTGGGTTTCTTTAAGTGAATAAAAAAGAAATGAGTAGAAGGGAAAAGCCAGTTCTTAAGACTAACATAATAGGAACCTCTTGCAGATATTCCACTATAATTCCCAAGTACCATACGAATTCAGTGAAAGTCTGCTTAGATTGAACAATCAGCTTAAATTAGCATTAATAAGGTTTCTTAACACAGAACTTGACCCAGAACTCAATAAAAAGACTCATTTAAAATTTAAAAAAATATGTAGAAAATAAACAAATATTTCTTTTAAATGGTTACATAGTTCCCTTAATATAATCATTCCGCACGGTGTACCATAAATCCTCTTTAAAAGCAAATGTCTTAAATTGCTTTAATGGGACTGTGTAAATACCCATAATAAAGTGGGCAGTAGACTAATATGATCCAAAAGACCCTCATAAAACTAGCTAAGAGCCATAAATTCTAAAACGAAATTATGGGGTAATAGAAAATGCGTATTTAAAAGGATGTTAGCCATAAGTTATACATCAAAAGTTATTCGGTCGGAGAAAATGAAGCTTTAAATCATAACCAATCTGATAAAATTAAGCTAATAAACCACACAGCTGTATAAAGTTATCTGCCGCCGCAAAGCATTTAAAAAGATTTCATTCCGCGATTTAAACTTTCTCATCCGATGACCACTTAACTTTGATTGATCACTGGACAATAAAATGAACCTCATTTGTAGCCCCCAAAAGCTGTTTTTTGTTTTACGTTAACTGCAATTACAGGGACCCAACCGACACACCGAAAAAACACACAATTTAATTAACATTTCTCTCTCCTCTGTTTCTCTTTTCAGGTAAGTTGTTCGAACTCAAACCTTCTTCAATCCATATCGAAACGTTTTGTCAGACATTAAAATCGAAACGTGGGTTAAATGTAAAACGTAAGTGACTTTAACTTCCACTGAAAATGCACACATGCACCGATATAATATCCCAATATATATGGGGGGAAAAACGAAGAGGGAATCAAAAATTGATAAGACCCGCCCCGCTACGTAGGGAGTTTAAAAACTCATTTAGTGTCCAATCAAGCGGCCATAAAATAAAGTCAATAAATCAAGCATAAAAGTAACAAATGCACGGGCAGCTCGCAGATAACACGCACACGGCACGGATACGGATACAGATGCAGATACACCCAAATACCCATACCCCGAACTGCACTGCATTTCAATAAAAATCCGATACGTTCTGTGGGGTTCGGTTGGGGAGACGGAGGAGCCCGAGGAGACCGAGGAGCTGGAGGAGTCCACGGAGGAGCCCTCCTCCTTATCAAGGTGTGATGATCACTTGCGTGCCATCGGCGCCTGACTTGCATTTCAGAGCATCGCCACCTCGGCACCTCCAACCTTTCTCCCCCCGGGCACTGCCCAACACCAGCTTCCTCCGCCTCCGCCTCCACTGCCCTTTGAGAATCAATAAAAATAAATCGAAATGTCACAGCGCTGCATGTTCGGTTCAAGTGTGAGGTCCCGCAGGTCTCGCTCGCCCAATCTTCCTCTAAAAATCGAACAAAAAACGCAGTGGAAACTGTAAATGACACTGTGGACAGCAAAATTCATTGGAAATTCAATCTGCCAACTAACTCTATATATTAATTTCACGAAATTGGAAATTAGTTGCCTTAAAAGCTATTGAATTACACAAGGTGGGCGAAGGTGACGATTGCACCGAAAGAAATTAAACTAGGTAAAATCTGTTGACTAAAATGAAAGGAAATGTTAAAACATTTAAAGAAATCTTTATTGTGATTTTTACACCCGGTAAATATAGGGTAAAGGAGTTTAATATATGGACAGCTCCAATAGGAGACTGATAGCAACATTAGTTATTATTTCGGTATGGCTCAACATGTTCCTAGCGACATTTGCCTTATCATGTCAACATTTTCTATTGTTTTTCGCCTTGTTTAATTAAAGTTTTTCATAATTTTGAGCACATTAAGCCAAAGGATGTTATCTTATTAATATAATCCTTTAAGTATTATGTATTTCATAGTCTGTCATACCCGCCAGTAGCTCTCGTACTTGTTACCCATGACTTAAGGCTACATCTTAACTGAAAATACCTTAAAAGTTTGACACATTACACGATATATGTTAAATTTTTGAAACTAATATCAAACGAAATGAAAACTGTTATCAATTAATATCTTATATTTCTTGGAAACAATTACAAATGTTGTCATTTCCTCTCCCACAATCCCTAGTTTCAATAATAGCCAACATTTGTATTCAGCATTTTAATTTTATTGCCTTAACCTAGATATGTTAACATTCGATATGGATGTGGATATGACTGAGCGATCTAGCAGATTGTTTTGATAGTTACCAATATAGATGGGCAAACCATTAATATGTTAATATGGAAAAAGTTGTGAATATTTCATTTTTTTCCGCTGTGTGAGCTTCGATTCAGACAAAATCAACAATCGATTGTTTGGGGCCGCACATAAATCCCCGAAATGAGAAATGTGTGGCACACAGCATCCCGGTGCCCCCATCAGCGGGGGATCTCCCTCTACCTCTACCTCCACCTCCACCTCTATGCTCATCTCCCTCCTGATCTGTCTGAGGGCCCTGGCCAGACTCCGACTATCCACAAATTGGTCGTGTTCAGCTTTAAATCGTTTTACGTAGTTTCCATCGAGACAAGTTTCGCGGCCCCGTAAATGTTTGCCAAATGTGGCGCTGTTTGTAAATCACGCACGCTGCAAGTTGCACGCAACCTCCGAGCCGAGCCGAGTCGATCGATTACCGGTCTCTTTCGCGGACAGTGTCTCCCTCTCTTTCTCAGTCAGAGATTCGGGACCCGGGTGAGGCCCCCCCGCCGCCTTTTGGTATCGCTCAAGTATGTTAATCTTGGCCAGCCGTGACTTGGCTGGAGTCCCCGCACTGCGCCGCTCTGCGGACCAACCCATCGCACATGGCTTGAAATTTATGCGCTGTTCAAACGGCGCGTAATAAATTTGTTTGCTCTTCAACTGTGTGCGCGCATGTTCATTGAAATTGTGGCAACACGGTCCCGGTCCCAGGCCGAAGCGATCCCGATTCCAATACGTATCCCGAAACACCAAACCCAAACCCAAACCCAATCCAGAGCTCAATCCAGAACCCAAACTTGAGTTCAGTTTCCAATTCCAATCTCAGTTCCGAAAGCAGTACACTTGAACAAAATGTAATTAGAGCAAGAGAATCATATGGATTTGATATAATACAAATAAAAATATAATAAATATTTTTAAAATATAACAAAAAACCTTTCAAATATGCCTTGAACTATGGCATACATAGTCGAATGGCATATAAATCAATATAAAGCCTTGTGATGAAAAAGCTAAACTGAATCCAGAACTTTCCAGTTCTGTAATTCTTTAAATATATGTTTGCATAAATCGTGTGGCGTAACCCATCTTGTTGTTATACTGGCAACCTTCTTTTTACCTTTTTGGTAGTCATTTCCGAACACATTGCTCTCGTTTCGCTTCGCTAATTAAGCTCTGTAGTATTTTCTCAGTGTGGCACTCGCATTGCCGCCAACGGCCACTTCATTTTGTAGCTTTTAACAACATTTCAGCATTCTCCTGTATTTGTTTATCTAAACGTTTTATTCATTTGTGGGGCTGCTTTCTGCTGCTGCCTGTGTTCTGGGCTCCTACAGCATTGCTTTATCTTTTGGTCAGTCTTTCGGACGTTGCAGTTCGTGCTGCCGTTCCTGGCGGCCTAATTGATGCGCACTTGGCCCGGGCTTGCTGGTGGGATACGACTCCGACCCCCCTTTCAACCGCCGGCTGGCGGCGTGGCGTTCCTCCCTCCATTCCGACGGCATCTGCGCATGCGCAACATTCACACTTTGCCGGCTTCGCCGGTTTGCTGCTGTTGCTGTTCGCCCGTCGCCATCTCCAAGTTGATTGCACATTTTATTTGCGCATTTATTTGCATTTTTTCTCACACCGCCGCGGTTCAATTTTCAACTCCAGTTCAGCTGGGCAAAGCTTAGGCTCAGCCCAGGTTCCCGGTTCCCTGTTCCGTTCCGAGCCGTTTGGTTCCCCTTGTTTGTTTTGTTTGCCAATGCCAATGCGAATGCAATTCAATTGTCTTCAGGTTGAGCGCATTTCGTCTTGGCCTTCTTCATTTGTTTGTTTGTTTTCCTTTCCTGCTGCTGCTGCTGGGGGGTTTTCTCATGTTTGCCGACGACGACTGAGGCCGCCTCCTTTAATAGTTCATTTAGTTTGCATTTTTATGAAGTCTTTGTGTGGGTTGTGTAATAAATTTAACTCAAGCTTATTTATGTGCCATCGCCGAGACATTTATCACTCAATTTGAAGGCGTAATTGGGCGCAAAGCGACAGGAGGCTGCCACAGGAGTCGTCGACGTCGTTGTCTCAAGACGTCGCCCGCCCGTCCAAAGTCTCCTTTCTCCGGCTCCTCCTGGCACCCCAGCTCGGCTCAACTTAAATCAACTCCGACTCGGCCTCCGACAACTGACAGACGATATGGCATCTGTGTGTTGCATATTTTGCATATCGTTATGCAGTTTCCTTCTGCCTGATGCAGTTGCTCTTCTTGATTGGCAATGCCGTCTGGAGTTGGCCAAAATTGGATGATCCCCGCGCCAAGGGGACATGATCTTAACGGTTTTGCGATTCGTGTCGTGTGGGGACAATTTTACTTCATTTGCATATGGGCATTTTCTGTGTGCTTTTTTATAAGCTGTCAAAGTGGAGTAGCTTTTGACACCCAAAGTGGATTGGAATTTAAGAGAAATCGATGTCTGAATCAATTTATTTATTTACCAAGTTAAGCTGGTCAGTAAATAAGCCTTAAGGATTAAGGTCTAGTCTGCTAAAATCGAGTCAGATCACGCACGAATCATTGGTGGGAAGACAAGAGCCTTCAAAGTATTTATATTTGAAATATGTATATTAAAAAATAATATATAGGCATTGCCTGGATTATTTTGTTTATTGCAAATTGCACCGTTTATCCATGGTTTTTAATTCCCGGTCAAAAAAAATTCGCCATAAACACAAATGAACATCTGGACATGGAAATTTCTAACTAAATATGCAAATGAATATCCGCATATCCATCGAGTGGAAAATTTAGCACACCCAACACCCACTCGGTAGCAATTTTTGCATACATATGTCAAATTGAATGATTCGAAAAATGTCCAAATTAATTTACTGCTTCATCAAGCATCAATTTTGGCATTTCCCTCGAATTGTTGCCACCAAAAGCCAAACGCCGGCCAACGTTGAATTTTCAATCCGAATTTCATAGTTTGAATAGAACAATGTCCCCCCTATAACACACACACACTCACTGAAATCTGCTTAACAAGAGCTATATATATGTAGATACAGATAGATTTAGGGAGAGAGGGATACTTGAACACGTGTATTTTGGCACCTGTTTTGGCCAGCGCACTCGAACAATGGCCAGCAGCGGTGAAAATGTCGTTTAGCAACCAGAAACCATTTTAAACAATAAATAAGCAATTTATGCCACAATGCCAGCATTCGAGAAGGAGGACTGTCTGTGGTGGGTGGCATGCAAAAAAGTTACAAAAGAATTCGAGGAACATTCAACACATTTTGTAATTTCATTTCATTTCACTTCGTTGCTGCTGCTCCTGATGGATAGTTGAAGGATGGCAAGGATAAGGGAACAAGTGTCTGCCTGTCAAGGTGTGTAGCGTGGAATTTAAGGGGCTTCAAGGGATAGATATTACTGGAATTCTCAGATATTTTTATATTATTTTTTGTGTTTTCTAAATACTATATATAATAAAGGAACTCTCTTGGATGGGTATTCCCTTGGTCGGCTACAACTATGAGATTAAACACTAGTTCCATTCTGCTCTTTTGTTTATGTTTACCTCGCCTCCAGCAACAGTGTGTTTTTGACCGAAAAACTTTTGCCTCCAAATTGCATTGCTGCTGCTCTGTCTCCCGAATCCGATTCAGAGTCCTGCTCCCGTTCCCGTTCCCGCTTTTCCTCCTCCTGCTCAGCTCCCGTCTGGCATTTGTTGCTGTCTGATTGCCCGCAAAAGACTAGTAGCCACCGCGGTGCTATCCAGCTATCCAGCTATCCAGCTTTCCAGCTATCCGGGAGTAGCCCCAGATCCGCAAACAGGAGCAGCCTCATCAGCGGCATTGCACTGTGGCACACACTCACTCGCACACTCGCGAGGCGAACAAAAAATCGAATTTCCCGTGCGGACTGATTCGATTTGGCGTTGCAATTTCACGCTGTGTTATTGCAAAGTGGCTGCAACTGTCGGCGCCAGGCCAGCACCACCCGGCACCCAATCCTCCAGCTGCCACTCCTACTCCTACTCCTACTCCTATGCCATCCGGCCGGGCCAAAGCCACAGCGGCAGTAGCGGCAGGAACTCGCTCGTTCTGCTACCAAAATAGCAATTTCGATGGCGCACAACAATGGCCAAAAACGAACGAACGCCAGCAGAAAAAAGTAGCACCAAAAAAATCTCATTTAGTGACGAATTAAGCGCCAAAACAGACAGGCGATTCAGTTTGTCAGACAAGCGCTAGACACCGATATAGATACGCGTACAAGTGCACTGGGAAAAATATTTGAATAAAATCCAACCAGGCCTTCAATCTTGTAATTGATTTAAAGTCCCCAATAAGCATTTAAAGATCGTTGAAAGTATTGGTTTTTTGTATCTAAAATTGTATTGAATAAGCATCTAAGAATCCTTAATAATCGCTTGGTTTTATGTATAGGGAAAAGTGATACATTTCTTAAATATGCATCCCTAGATTATTAACTTTATTTTACAAATCCCTTTCGTATAATTTTTTGCAAGTGCTTGGTTGCGGAAGCAGGTTTAGGTTCGGGTCTAGGTCCCGGCCTGGGCTTCGGGCATCAGTTTGCAGGCGGTCCGGCCTGGTCAGCGCTGTCAAGTGCAGAAGGACGACCGGCGGCAGTAGATGACTCGGCACTATCTATGGCCTGGCATCGATTGGTTTGCAATGGTCTAAACTGGGCCCACCACCACCACCACCACCCTTTCACATCCCTTTGACTCCGCCGACTCGTTTGCTGTTATGGCCTTAAACGCCATTTTGTGCGCACTCATTCACGCCACGGTTTGACATTGCCATACTCGCACTCGCACTCGTGCTCGTATTCGTGCTGGAACTCGAACTCCCTTGTATTCCCCTTGAAAACCCCACGCCTCTCCTGGCAGCCATTGTCCGTCTGCTGCAGGATCCATGGATCCATTGTCTGCCCTGGCAGGGACCCATTCTGACATCCGCATCCGCCTCCGCTTCCTCGTCCTCGTCCTAGTCCGCCGGCGCTTCCTGTGGGTGCCTGTGCACTGCCATTCTGACAGATTGTTGCAAGGGCAAGTGCAATATTAGAACATGATTTATTTATGCAATTTTTACCATAAAGCGAGCAATTTTCGTTCACTTTGCAGCAGCGCGCGAATTTCGCTGGCATCCGTGCATCCATTTGGCATTTGTCTATCATTTTCGGGAGCGCGAGCTCACAATTTGTTTTCCGTACTCCCCTCCCTTAGTCAGTGTTTTTTTTTTTTGGGGGGATTTCCCCTAGTAGTGCAGTCATGTCCATTAGTCGATGTGTCGGCACGTCAATTTGTTTGCGTCCGTCTGTAGGTCGGTCCTTATGCCGCCGTCTATCTATCTATCTATCTATCTATGTATCTGGGCTGGGCTGGGCCAGGACTGACTTGCAATGTTCGCTGGCGTTTGAAATTATGATATGGAAGCCGGCACAATCGGAATCCGTGGAGTTCGGGCCTAATAAGTTCTTACTGCGCACTCCCATTTTGGCAATTAGCCCTGGCATACTGACTGTAATTAGTGGCGGGCTTGGAAAGATGAGCGGGTTAACTAATGGAATGGTTTCAGAAACGAAGCTGAAGTGTTGACGATGACATGCTGATGGATGCTTCTTTTGATCTCTACATGAGTGATTCAATAGACGGGGGCTTTAGGAGAGTGCTCTTTTGATTTTTCATATAACTGAAGAGAGTTACAGATTTGATTAGAAAGCAAAAGACATTAGTTGTATAAAGAATATACATTAAAGATTAGTATTTATTTTTTATATAAGTATATTATTTTTATGGATTGATGGGATGACTTATATGACCTATATTTGTTAAATGAGCTTCTTACTACAAGTTTTGTCTGCTGATTTATCCTGCATAAGTCACGCTGCTTCTAAATCATCATTAAGTGCAAGGTTTTAAAGGCGTTCCAACTAAAATTCTTAAGTAAAAATTTAGTTTTTAAATGCTATTAAGCAGGATATTAGCTAGTATCCATAAAGGATATGCTTATGCCTTTTCTTAAACCGCTCTAATAGCAAATAGCGCTCATCAAAAGTAAGAATAATTTCTATTAACACCTAGAAAATCACTCACTCCTCCTCTGGTTTTTCATCAAAATTTCCCCCTCCAGCTAGTTTCCACGTCTCTCCCTGTTTCCCGGGAAAACCAACGCAATCAACCGCAATCAACACCAAAGAGCTAAGAGCAATAAGAATAAAAAAATGCATAATCAACATTTTTATCATTTGCGATAGAGAAATATGCAAAGCAGAGCGCAGCGCTGGCCAAGTATTTGAAAATGGGGAATGCAGCAGGAAAAACAGAGGGCGGGAAAATGGGGAAATGAATGAAGCACATTATAAATGCCAGAGTACATGCTAACTACAACAATTATCCTTAATGTTGCCAGCAACTGCCATTAGGGGGAAATGCGGGCGCAGACGGGAAATCTCCTTGTCCATGGCTGATCACTTGCTGGAAAGAAATTCAAATTAAAATGCTTCCCAATGCTATGCAAAATAGTTTCAATTTTCTGCCAGAGAGCGCTCGAGGAATGCTCATTATTCATCTGGAGAAATTTTACACGAAATATATAGCGCAGAGGAGACGGAGGATTAAATGTCGAGGAATGTGCAGGACAGCGAATCAATATTGCGAAGAAAACGGCAGTTAATTACAGGCCAGTTGTGCGTTTTTCCCCGTGTGCCTATTGATTCACGCTAATAAACCTCAACCTTTTAAGCACAGGACAAACGCCTGTTAACAAGGCGCCAGGACACGCGATCGACACCATTACCGACACCCGGCCAAAGGGATATGCCATAGGGGTAGTCCCGACAAACGCACATATGTATATATATTTATACGTATATATCAACCCCCTGTAATCAAAGCCAGCTGCCAACTGCCGTCTGCATTCCATTTACCTTGCTCAGAGGCACTTTTCAATTATGTTATTAAAACAAGCAAACGGGCAGTTAAGGACCCTTGCAGGACCTGCCCAGCATTGCGTGTCTGCGTTTGTTGTTAGTTCTTTTTTTCTTGCAAACAACACTAACGTTCGTATCGTTAAATATATAATTCAGGTTCGTTTTTTAATACCTTTTTTTTAGAATTTTCCTAACCCGACCAGTTACTCATAAATGCTGCAGGAATCGTAATGGCAGTGTGGCAAACATGAAAATTCAATTATGAATACTCCGGCTTAAGGTTGACGCCCCGTAATTTCCCAGTAGCCCCCTTCCTACCCCCCTCGGAAGCCGCCTCCTTGGTAACCCCTCTCGCTGGCCAAGTCTGTGGCCCAAGGCAATTTGCATGGGTAAATATTGTAAATCTATGACGGGCTTTGCAATCATTTGCAATCGGAGACCGCAGACGGAATGCGTGGAGCGATTCGCACAGACATCGTCTAATTATGTCGAGTAGCAAACAAGATACTCTCGCACACTCGCATGCAGTCAGATGCAAATAAAAATAAATATTTACATTCAATTTCGAGCGAGCGCCAACCTCGCCAAAGGAAAATTGTGCGTAAAAAGCGATGGGAGTAGTCGATGCATATTTGTTAACCTCAAGCAACAGACCAAAACCGGAACCCGAACCCCGGAACCGCAACCAGAACCCCAAAACCGGGGCTAAACTGCAAGAAAATGTTATATAAAAGGTTATAAAATATGATGCTGTTTAGAGAAAAAGAATTACTAGAAATCAGGCCAAGTTATGTGCACAGTTAGCAACATTCTTAGATGGAAACAAATGTCTAGAAATATGTGTTTTTAATCATTGTGTTCTGAAATAGAATTTCCAAATATTCAATTATTTCTTAATAAGAAATCCTAGGGATATTTAGTCCCTTTCAGCTTTAACTTCTTTATAGTATTCAAGTCTTTTTAGCAACCTTGTATGCCAGTGTAGAACGAGTTCGATTTCGATGCCGCCCAGACGAAATCGGTTACCGACTGATTGAGTGAAATGCTGGGCTCCTCTAACCCAAGGGAGTGGGTTGCTGCAGGTTAAGTTTGGCATATAGATATATCGCTATGGCTATAGGAGGATATATCTATGGGTATAGCAGCTGCATCGGTTACGACGACGACTGTCAGTTAAAATGGTAATTGACTTTTGCGCTAAACCGCAATGTGTTTGTAAACTTGTTGCCATGTTGTCTATGCACACACAGAGAACCCCCTGCGAGTCCATGCCCCATGTTGCAATATTGGTCCGGGATGCAATGCCAAACGCGAAACTCGAACTGGGGCTCTCGTTGCAATTTCACAAAACGCTGGCATAAGCCAAGGCGCACAAGCCCAAAGCTCCACGTTCCCCATAATGTCATATTAGAGTTTATCAACTGGCTTGGCTATGAAAATTTAGAGCGCTCCTGCTCAGAGGACGAGGACGAGGACGAGGACTCCAACGAGGAATGGCAGCGGGACAGCCTGCAATTTTCAATTTCGCGCACACTTTGCACAGATAATAGAAATTTCTTTCTTTCGTTGCACTGGAGTTGCCAGCTTTTTCCTTCCTTCGCTGCGTTTATTGACACAAATCGCAAACGCATTTGGCATAAGTACCGGCCAACAAGCTGCCTGCATTTTCCATCGCCACTTTCCCCCTGTTGCGAGCGTGGTTTTCCTCGCTCCCTTTTCCATTTGTACTTATTGTTTTTCTGCTTAAAGTATCTGGGTTATGAGTGGTTTAATGGCAACTCACTCTCGTCCTTTGTTCAGCTTTGTTGGGTTTCCTTCCAGCCAGACAGCCAGCCAGCCAGGAAGCTTTAGTTGGTTAGTTCTGGCCAAGTTGTTTTGAAGGAACTATTTCCTAAGCAGCTTAGCAAAATGTGTAATGCTCTGCTTAGGGAATTGCTGAGGAAACAGATGGAAAAAAGGATAGAAAGAGGGAAATCTAGAAAATGCTGGAAAAGTGTAAGCAAAGATCGAAGAAATTGTATTCAAAGTAGAGGATATTCATGTTAATACAATGTTTTACAAGAAACTTTAAGGAGCAAGAATCTAAAACAAAGAGTGTGTTTAATTTTCAGCTTTATTTAACCTGAATTTCCAACCAAAACAACATAAAGCACTTTCTTGAAGGCCAATCAAATGCTCGGCGGCAAAAACAAGCAATTTCAGAGGAAAGGCGGAAAGATATTCGCATAATTATGACTTCAGCGGTTACAGTCTGGCAAATTTTCCATGTGAATGAATTTCGCACAATTACACACGCGTAGGCAGAACCACAAAAAAAGGAAGGAAAAAGGAGGAAAAACACGGAGACCTAGGGAGTGGGCACATGTCAGCACATGGCGATGACGATGACGATGACGATGACGACCACGACGACGACGACGACGACGATGGTGGCAAGCAGCAGATCAACTTCATTCACAATTAAGCTAAAAATACAGGCCCCCTAGGTTCGCTGAATAAAATTTATTGTCAAGTGCAGAGTCACAGCATTTTCAAGATGTGTAACAGTCACAGTCACAGTCGCAACCGAAATAATTGAGCAGCAGGGAGGCGCACAAGTCTGGTTCAGGTCTAGGTGTAACAAAGGAGAAAAACTGTGGGAAATACGGCCCTGGAAAATGGGGATGTGGATGGGTGGAGTCGGGCTGTCGCTCACAGCAGAAGGGGGACAGGGATGGGCGGGCAAATCAACAACGCAATCTTAATGAAGGCAATAATTCAAACAAAATGCAAAATTCCCTCAACAAACTGAAGGAAGTCGCTGCGAGTCACTTCACTGGCGAGACAGCAGCATTGAAAAATTGCCGCCTCAGAGAGAATTCCTTGTTGAAATTAAATTTTTACAAAATCAAATAAAATCCAGCGTGTGGCAGTCACTCACTCGTTCGCTCGGCATTCCCCCGATGGCGTTGTTTCTCTTATTAATTAGTTTGTATATTTTTGGCATACGAAATACAACACGAAATTGTTTAACATTTTAGCCCCGGCTGCTGCCAGCACACACACACATTAAGTGGCAACATTTGTCAATTTGTTTTTGGGCTGTAATGTTCGGGCCCGTCGGAGGGTCAACCTCTCGGACTGGGACTTGGGTGTAGTTAATGGCCGAACATTTGCCTAAATAATGAGCCACCGGTGTATTGCTTTGAATTCGATTTCGCTTGATTAAAAATATATTTCATTGTCGGGGACCGTTGCCACTCCAGAAGTGGGTCGTTGTCGTCGTCGGTGGGTGGATCGCTGCTTGTTGCAGCTGAGAAGCTAATCAGGCAAATGTGGCACACTTTTCGGTAAGGTGAATTCATTAGCCCCCGAGTCCGGTTAGTTTCGGGGCAGGACTAATGACTGTAATCGTCAGCCAGATGGCATTGAGTGATGCCTCTTGGTGTGGCAGAGAGTCTGGGGAAAAATACTCGGGGATATTCCAGGGAATTCAAATGTTTTGAAATCTAATTAGATTCTTCAATGCTTTTATGTTTTAAACTTTACGGTAATGGATTAAAACTGGGAGACTGTGATTAACACAGGAATTTCCAAAGGAACTAAATGTTAAAGTTCTTCAGCATTGCATACTAATGAGGGCATTGCGCAACATATGTTCCTAGTAACATTTGTCTTCATTTCTCAACATTTTGTCTGCTTTCCGCTTTGTTTAATTTAAGTTTCTTACAAATTTTAATATAATGAGACAAATTCCTAAATTCTAGTAAATATTTAAAAATATATATTCAATATATGTATCTTTTTATAGCTTGTATTGTATTTTTTATAGGTAAAATATAACTTAACCTCATCAATTTCTGTTGTTTAAAGTAAATATTTTCCCACCAACTTCCGAGGCGAATCCAATCCGCTTCAGTATTTGCTCAAATCAAGCTTGCTGCATAATTAAAAGTGAAAAAAAAGAAGGAAAATGAAAACTCTCGCCTATTTCCTGTCCCCCCACCACTGCAATGCAATTTTCACTTTTTTTCTGTGTCCGTGTCGTCGCCGCTCCGTTTTCTCATTTTGCCCAAATAGCCTCAAGGCGGCGGTGGCCGGGCAAACTTTCGAAATTTAACGCCGGGCACAATGGGGCACCAGGAATTGCCGTACGGGGCCAGGCCGGGCCGGGCTGCCAGCCGCAGCAGTGGCGGAGAACAATTACGGGGAGTTGGTACCCCGGTTTTTCGGTCTTATGCAAACAGGAAACGTATAATGAACAAAGTCCGAACCAGAGTCACTCACTGGCTGAGGGAATACACGCCGGAGAGCACGCGACGCGGCACTCTAGACTGCGGACTGCGGACTGCGACTCCTCCTGGCCCGCTGGCTGGCATTCATCCATTCATTTTTGAGCGGTTTCGTGGTTAACAACCGCTTCCTTATCCTTATTATTTTAATGCCTGCGGCAGCATTCCATCTTACTTACATTTTTCTCTCCTCCTCGACGCTGTCGCTGTTGTGGCTTAAATATTTTAACTACCGCCAGCTACTAGTTGGCCGTCCGTCTGCCTGGGCCCGGTCTTTGTGCCCATAATTGGGGTTAACTGCGTTCAGCAGGTGAGGAAGCTCTGCTCCGGTCCGATCCGGTCCGCATTGTGTGCTAAAGTGTGCCAAAAGGAAGAGTCCGTGCTGGAGTTTCGTTTCAGCTTTCTTTATAGTATTTTTTGCAAGCCTCCGGCTTTGGGGCCAGCAATTAACTGCAATTGAAAGTGAAATTGAATTTGAATTTGCATCACAGCCGGAATAGACGGGGTGGGGTGTGTGTGCTTTTGACATTGGCCTGCCAGCCGGGGTGACAGAGTGTCAGAGTTGACACGCATGTTGAGAAAATTCAATTAAAAATTTTTGTGCCGCACTCGGTGAGGACTCCTCTTTGGACTCCTTTTATTTCTGCTCGCCGGCTCATCGGCGATTCAGTTGATAATTATTTTTACGCGCCGGGCTGCAGGGGTAAAGTGCATTAAAAATGCAAATGGCAACACTTTGCCACTTTGATGCCAGCGTTGCCAGTGTTGTCACGTTTGCCGTTTTATTAATTTATTAAATTAAAAAACAAGCCAAAAGGCGGCAGCAGGACCACGCCGGCAACTCCACTCTGGCATGTGTAATTGTAAATTTATGAGCGTGCCACAAATAAAAAGGAGGCCCAGTACAGTAAAGTAAAGCAAAAATAAAGGCGAATCCCCGCACAGGAGGCAGGGGGCAACGAGTTCAACTGGGGCGCACTGTCAATCGTGTTGCATGAATTATTAATTATTTGCTTTTCGCACACACACTGCCAGACACTACATGGGGAGCAGCAAGGGGAAAAAGATGTGTTGCAATGCGGCAATCGGCTGTCAGCTCTCCGCCACTTTGACAAGGGAAATACTAATCAAATTACTAACCGAAAATGGCCGAAAAGGCATTCGATTCGTTGCCTCACTGATTGCCAATAAAGAACAGAAACCGAAATTAGTCTAATCTAATTACCTGTCACGCTTTATTGTCTTTAGCATAACGAAATGGATTTTGGAAAATAAAAAGTCTCTGCCTGCGTAGGTTTTTTCATACGCATCATTCTAAAAAAGTAAAAAAGAGAGCTGGGATGAGTACTTCTAGGTGGGTAGGTAATGTGAGAGGCCAACCCCGAGGCGGAATAGCTGAGGATTCGGTATTCAGGACTCTCCTCCGCCCCGATGCCTTCCTTATTTATCCTGCGTTTTCCCCCGGGGGACACACGGACCATGGCATTTTCCTCGGCTCTTTCTCTCACTCTGTGAATTATTCAGGGCTCAATCGATGGCTGGCCAAGCATCTTCCCCGTTGCATACGCCCCATTTTATATGTATCCCTCAGTGCCGCTGACAGTTTATTTGCCAAATTGCTTGCATGTAATATGAAACTTTTCCTTTTTCCCCGTTTCTGTTCTGTTTCGAGGCTAATTTTTAGTTTAGGAAAGAAACAGAAAAAATGTGTGTCTGGGTGTGTGCTAAATCGAAAATCCGAAACACGCGTCACACAGCATTAAATGAGGAGGCAGGATCCGGAGGCAAAGAGGGGTTAGTTCACTAATACGGCATGACTCAACCGTTTTCCACGTAGAGTTGCCAGAGCAAAGTTATCTCTGTTGGCATATCTTTATTCCTGACTAAATGCACCTGGAAAAAAGTTGGATATGAATGAAAAATTTATGTCAATTAAATAAAAATTACTTACAAAACATACTTCTATTTTAAATAAATTATTATTTCCATTTGCTCTATGTGCGACAGTCCTTAGTCCTTTAACAATAAGAAAATAATAATTGTTTAACGTAAACAATGATTACTGGCTAATTAATTTAAAAATACTATTCCTTTTGTTAGAGAATATAGTTATAGTTAGTCCAAAAATGTCTATATCTTCCAAAATGATTATACTATTCTCTCAGTGCCTTGTGGCCCAACCCCTTTTGTCCGCATCCTGACCATAATTCATGAAACATTTTAAATTTGAAAATCTGTCCGTGGTGGGGGCAGGGAATAATCGGGGAGAGCTCAGTTATTGTTGCGTTATAAATCTAATTAGAATATGGATGTGTGCGTTCGGGGGCCCGTATCTGAATATGCACGTAGACTAAACCAATTCCAACCCCCCTGTACCCTACGCCACTGGGCTCATTTCATATGCTCACCGCATCTGGCCGCATCTGAAAATTGACAATGGCGCCGTTGCGTCTGGGGCAATAAATTTGATTTGTTTCAAATTACAGTAGAACGCAACGCGAAAAATTGTATTTTCTCCTTCTTTCATTTTTCATTTTTTTTTTAATATATTTTGGCTGCATTTTTCGGGGCTGAGCCGGCAAATCGAATTGAATCTGGAATCCTTGACTGAGCTGCGGTTGCTCTTTGTGGGCAATTTTCATAATTTACATAAGCAAATCAAATTGTAAGCGTAATTCGAAGACAAAAGGCAGTCTGAGCCGCTGGCTTAGAATGGAACTATGTTGAGTGGATGGCGTAGATTTCTGGGTCCCTTTATTTTCCAGCCCGCACTCACACTCACTTGTTTTTAGAAAAATTGTGTCAGCTTTTTGCGAAAGCATTTTTCGCTCCAGCCTCCTTTGTTTCCGTCAATGCGCCAAAGGAATTTGGCTCAAGTGGTGCCTGTGAAAGGGATAGGATTGCCGCCTGGCACAGTGTGAATCCTGCCACGGGGAAGCCTTTGAAGTGAAGTGAAAGTGTTCAATATGCGTACGCCACTTGGTGCCCAACCCTGCAGCAGCACAATCGTTTAGCAACACTAAACCGGTCACTTTCAGACTTGACAGGCACCTTTTTTTTACGCATATGTGTTTCGTGGATTATTCCTAGTAATAATTGTGTAAAATTTCTGTACATATTGAGAGAGAAAACCGGACTCGATCCGAGTGCTTTTTAGAAACCTTTAACGAAACAAACAAATCCTCGACACGGACATCAGCAGGAGCCTCGAAGCCGAAGCAGCAGAAGCAATATATATACTGTATTCCGAAGGTGTGTGTGAGTGTGTGTGTCGGATCCCCAGGAGGAGATGATGACTATGATGAGGGCTTTGGAAACGTCACTTTGAGGCAGACTACAATCACAACCTATAACCCACCCCGATCTGTGTCAGTCGGGTCTCCAACAAGCTCCATTTCGGATATATATTCTGGGTCCGTATCAGGCGTTCGGTTTGCCGTCAAGCCTTTGCTTAAAGTGACAGACAGAGGTACCGAACACACACCATATTCTTTAGCAGTCTGTGTGTACGAACGCACATATATCTGGATATATGTCGTTTGGATCGTGACGAGGCCGCATCGGTAGCAATGTCCACCGCCTTGGCAGCGGCAACGGCAATGGCAGCGGCATCCTCGAGTGCCGCACCAGCAGCAACGACCGTCAGCAACACCACAAACACCACGAACACCACCATAGTCACAGCCACAGCGTCGCCGGCAACAAACAGCAACACCACCACCACCCTTACCACCCATACAACCAAGTCGACAATTACGGCCGGAACTCTCGAGCCAGCCGGAGGGATTGCAGCGGGCTCACAGGAATACCAGTCGGTGCAGGTGTCCCCGAATCCCGAGCGCAGCCTGGAGACCCCGGGCCACCAGCTGATATCGAACAGTGCTCCGAAGCCACGGCGCCAGCGTCGGACCACTGTGGTGCACACGTGCCCCAGGCCACCGGGTGGCTACAGGTATTCCATGGAGTTTCTTTACGGGATCGGCAGTTGTATGGCCGGCACCACATTGAATATAGCCACGCCTCTGTCGATAACGCCGCGCAGTGTGAGGACCACGCCTCCCTCGCTGACCACTCGCATGCCCCTGCTGGCCACAATGGGAATGCCAGCCTCCGCGTCGCCCCGTCCCATTGACGGTAACGTGCCGCGGAATCGTTACGCCATAGGCGTTATGGGGCCAGGATCCCCAGGAGGAGGACTCACCACAGTTACAACGGTGCCAGCAACATCGCCTACGACGACCACTGTCACTGCCACACCCGGCTCTTCGGCCGGATCGCCTGCCCCGGGTGTCCTAGCGACAGGATCCGCCAGCAGCCTGCCGGCGCCCCAATTTATATACCAGGGATACCTGCCCAACGGACCGCAGCGGCGCCTGTGGCATGCGGAGAACGCTTTCTGGCAGTTCGATAGGAACTATCCGTACAACCAGGGCTACGCCTCGCAGTACGGCATACCCATGATGCCGGTGGGATTCGAGCATCCGTATGGCAGTCAGCGGATCATATATCCTGGCTACTATAGCCAGCCCTCCGGGCCATTTCATGCGGCTCCAGTACCGGGGATGCCGAGGGTCAATCGCCACGTGACCCCCAGTTCTCAGCAGCAGCAACAACAGCATCAGCAGCAGCAACAACAGCATCAGCAGCAGCAGCAACAACAGCATCCACAGCAGCAACAACAGCAGCAGCAGCAACAACAGCAGCAACATCAGCAGCAGCAACAACAGCATCCACAGCAGCAACAGCCACAGCAGCAACCGCAGCAGCTTCCACCGGCACAGCATCCACCGTTACAGCAGCCGCATTCCCAACAGCCACATCCGGTGGCCCAGCAGCCGACGACAACGGTGAGTGGTGAAACCAACGAGGAATCAATTCCAACTCCGAGCACCACGTGGCGCCATGCAGGCCCTCCCGGAGTACAGCGCGAGCGCTTGGGATCTGGACGACAGGTGCCGCCTCCACAGGGCTCGACGGACTATCACAGGGAATCAAAGACATACTATAAGAGTGTCCCGACAGGGATTGGCGGTGGAACTCGCTACAAAGCGCCCTTTGACCCGCAAGCAAGTGGAAATGCAAGGAATTATCTAGGAGGAGGACCTGCAGCAATCGGTGTTGCACCAACCCCAGCAGCACCGGTTGCGGCAGCAGCACCAGCACCAGCTTCCGTACCGGCAGCGGCAGTGGCGCCCACTGGATCCAGAGATCAGAATCAAGGACCCCAAGGAACCAATCCGTATGCTAAGAGTCGTAGCCAAGGAAAGAGAGGCGGCAAGAGTATGCAGAGCAAGGAGCGCACCTCGAACTCCTCCGGGTCACTGTCCGCCTCCTCCTCGAAGTCCCAGCTGGAGAGGCCTGCCAGTTCGAATACCTCCATAGCCCCGACGAAGGATATCAACCGCAGCTTCCGCAACCGACTTCGCTACCTCAATGGCAATGATTCGGCGGAGCGGAAGCCGATGCCCGTGGGCGTGGCAGTGCCCGTCACCACTTTCCAGCAGCAGCCACAGCCGTCCACCATGCGCAGGGTTGGTAAGTTCCAGGGACCAAATGCATATCAAGGACCTATGGCGGAGAGTGGCAAGCCAGTGGTCAACCGGCATCAACGTTACTACCAATCGCGAAATCTGGATACCTACGTCTACCAGCCCGGACAGTATATGGTTTACGCTGCAGGAGCGGCGCCGCCGATGGGACTCGGTGGAGTGCTGCACCCGGGACCAGGGTGCCCCGGCATGCCGATGGGCGTGGGAGGAGCTAGGAACGCAGGTAGTTCAAGTGCAAGGGGAAGTGGTGTAGGAGGTGTAGGAGCAGGAGGAGGAGGAGGAGCTACAGCCACGGCCAGCAGCGCCACCTCGGAGGGAGAGCAGCCGCTGGACTCGGACTTCGATCAGCGCCAAGATTATGCTGACTTGGGTCTGGATCCAGCCAATGGCAGCTTCTCCTCCGACCTGGAGCCGCTTAGTTACAAGCAGGACACCTCAGAAATGGACGCGAACTCGTGTCTTCCATCCCATCCATGCTCCGACATCGAGCCGACCGACGGCCAGTCGATTGGCAGTGCGGCCACCAGTATGGCAACCAGTCAGGACAGCGATGCCACCGAAAGCGACCTGAGCGGGGCATCTGTGGAGTCGGTGGTGCGCAAGGTAATGGTCAGTTGCCTGGCCTTCGCCACCGGCGCTGAGGTGCCCGATCTCAATGGTCCGAACCTGGTGCCCTACGGCGACATGCATCACCTCATGGAGCTGGAGTTCCATGCTCAGGCGTCCATTACTAATGGCTACAGGACCGCCATGCATCGTCCGGCGCATAATTTGATGGTCCAGCAACGTGCGCGTGGTATGAGCTGCTGCGGCGACATGTTGAGCCACTCCGCGGAGGATATGGGATACAAGGTGGAGCAGGACCAGCAGCAGCAGCAGCAACAAGAGGATGCCAACGATGTGGGAAAGGGCCGCTACGAGGAGGCCGACTACATCCCGATGGAATCGAGCCTCTCCGTCAGTCCATCCGCTTCGTCCAGCAAGAGTGCTGAGGCCCCGGTGTCCGCAAGGGCCAATATCATCATGGTAGGTCATCATCTTCTTTGTTTAGTTACTTTACCTTTGCAGAGGATTCCTCAACTAGTTTTGATGCTGCAAACAGTCCATCTGCAAAGGTCGTTAGAAATGACTTATTATTATTATTTGTAAATCATAAAATATCGTCCTAAGCCAAAGGAATCCCTAGAGGATGGTCTTCACCACGACATGCACAATCGCTACTGGCGCGAGTTCTTTGGTTACACGCCAGCGGACCGTTTCCTGCTCCGGGCCAAGATGGTGGAGATGAAGCGTCCGCCAAACACAGTGGCTGGCAGTTCCAAATGGGATCCCCTGTCCTTGTCCATATGGCGGAAGTTCCTGGAGGCCCAGCAGACCCGTCATATCTACAAGACCAAGATGCGGCTGTGGCGATTCATTTACACAGTGGCCATGGTGAGTTGAGATAATGTTAGGGCCAAGCCATGATTCGAGCGCACTCTCCTCCGTCTCCATCACCGATCCGCAGACGAACTATCCTAGGTACGGCTTGTATCTGGTGGGCTCCTCGATCTCCCACTTTGGTTCCAAGTTCTCGGACATGGACATATGCATGCTGGCGTGCACCAATCCGAACATTGATCCGAGAATGGAGGCCGTCTACCACCTTCAACTGATGAGGGAGCTCCTCAGCCGCACGAACGAGTTCCAGGACTTCAATCTGATCGAGGCCCGGGTGCCCATCCTGCGCTTCACCGATTGCCGCCACAAAGTGGAGGTCGACATCAACTTTAACAATTCCGTTGGAATCAGGAATACCCATCTCCTGTACTGCTATTCCCAGCTGGAGTGGCGAGTGCGTCCGATGGCCTTGGCTGTGAAGCAGTGGGCCCAGTACCACGACATCAACAATGCCAAGAACATGACTATTTCCAGCTACTCGCTGATGCTGATGGTCATCCATTTCCTGCAGGCCGGAGCCAGTCCGCCGGTTCTGCCCTGCCTGCACAAGATGTATCCGGAAAAGTTTGGTCTCCTGCTGCCCAATGACTTTGGCTACGTGGATATGAACGAGGTGATGTGTCCGTTTCCCTCGGACAACACCCAGTCCCTGGGCGATCTCCTGGTCGGATTCCTGCACTACTACAGTATGTTCGAGTACGGCAAGTACGCCATCTCGATACGCGTGGGCGGCGTCCTGCCCGTGGAAGTGTGCCGGGCATCGAAGGCACCCAAGAACGACATCCACCAGTGGAACGAGCTGTGCATCGAGGAGCCCTTCGACCAGACCAACACGGCCAGGTCCGTGTACGATTCGACCACGTTCGAGCGCATCAGGGCCATCTTCCAGGCCAGCTACCGGAGGCTGGAGTCCACGAGGAACCTCAGCTCCATTTTCGAGGACTACGATGGTCCCACCATTGTGATGCAGCAGCCGCCAGCGGACTCGGAGTGTGAGTTCTACGAGGGCCAGCAGCAGCATCATCATCAGCATCCACTGACCCATAGGTCGGTCTTCCGCGCTAATAGTGATTTTCCCTCGCCGCGTCCCTTCAAGCTGATGGTGGACAAGGCCACCACGGCCATTTGGACTGATATTAACATGAAAGCGGACCAAAAGGAGCCGGAGGAGCACCAGTCCAGGGAGATGGGAGTCGACGATGACTCTGTGGCCACCGAGCCACCGCTTGCTTAAGAACTCCCACTTCCATTCGTAACACTAAAAAAAACTAAAAAAAAAAAAACACAAAACAAAAAAAGTTCACATCACTCTCAAAAACAAGTCAACAAAACAAACATTTAAACCCCATCAGGACGTAAAAAAAATTGAGACGTTGTGAAAGTAAGTTTTTTAGTAGCAGTTGCCGGACGCGTTTACACCAATTTAAATTTGACGTTGGATAATTATATATGCCTAGGGAATTTAGTGAAATGACCAAATAAAAATTCACCAAGCATCCAAGGCAATGCAAAGTCGGTCGCAAAAAAAGCACTAAAATCGGCAAAAAGGCAAAGAAATATTTTCACCTCAAATCACAACGAACGAAACTAGTTTTTACCAGCTTCAAAAGCAATCAAATTGCTGAAAAATCCTGAAAAAAAAAAAATTAAATTCAAAAATAAAATCCCAAAAAAATGTATATAAAAATTATAAAATTTGAAAAAAAAAAAGAAAGCAGCACTAGCGATAGTTTAGTAAAAACTTGTGAGGCAGGGCAAAAAAAAAACACAATAATGCAGGGAAGTAGGCTTTTATAGCTCAAAGGTTTACACTTTTCTACCTGCACAAAAAAAAAAATCACACACAAACACAAACGCCACTAGAAAATAAAAAAAATAATATGAAAATCAAAGAAAAAACACCTAAAACCAACAAAATGCTTCATAAAAAAATACACAACACATTTTTGTAACAAAATAAATGTAAAAATCGCGCTAAACATCTTCACAAAAAACGCTTTCGAGTTACAATTGAGTTGTAAAGCTCAAGTCAGAACTTTGAATAATGTTAGATGATAGCGCCAAAAAAATGATAAAAATAAATAAAAACTAAGTCAGCAAAGGGGTTTCCTAAGGGAAGAGGGAAGGCCTTACATTTAATGACTGAGTAACATGGTGAAACTTGCTATAGTAAATAAGGTCTCAATTGCAAAAAAACTTGTATATTGTAATATGAATTTAATTGTCACAGCAAACCCAGTTCCATTGGATAAACTAGGTAATAATTATTTGAAATATTCAGAGCACATGTGTGCACACATATATGTTATATGTAATCATCCATCATTGGGCCATTAGATGACGGTCTTCATTTCAACACTAGATCTCGGACTAGGACTCTCTGGGGGTCTCGAATGAAATTATGCAGGATGCTCAATTTGATATTCCGCTCTGATTAATTCTTAGTGGTTGCCGTCATCATCGAATATCACCCTTGGGACACACAGGCACACAACTCCGAATGGCCGGAATTCTCGCACATGTTTCAGTTTGGCAATTATCTAAGGAAATCAAATCAAATCATTGATGCAGCTGTTACGCAAGGGGGGATGATGGCTGCCTAGTGCCTTGTGCCTAGTGGTGGTGACCGATGGACAATGCCATCTATCAGTCTATCTGGGGGCGTGGTCCAAACTCTGTTACCATCCGCATCTGTTCGGGGAAATTGCTAGAGAGAGAGGCTGAGCGGTGGTATCGATGACAACCAAAAATGTCAGTGCAGCAAATTATTTCATCAATTGCAATGCTCGATTTCAGTGCATCGGGGATGCTGGTGAGCTGGAGGTGGTTCTCTCCTGTCCCGTTTTTGGGTAATTGATATAATGCCGATGGGTGGCTGTATTCCGAGCCGAGACTCCTGTCCTCGCCCACCTAATGGCGTCGAACTGTCAACGGGATTTGGATTGGATTGGGATGCGGATTGGAATGGCAATTGGGACTTTGGGTGGGTGGTGTATGGTGTATGGTGTGTGGTGTGGTGTGGTTCAGTGTGGTGTCTGTAATGCAATACCGTGCGGCATCGCCAATCACCATTGCCATAATCATCATTATCATTAACGCAGCCGAACAATTGTCACACTAATTTGCGCATATGTGCAAAAATGTTTGACAATTAAACGCCGCAGCCAAGTCCCTCGATCATTTTTCATTCTCCCAAGTAATTAATGTCTTTTGTTAATGGTAATGCATTTGCATTCGCAATTGGAATTATACCCCAATTCAGAGCTAAGACAATTTGCACAACAAAGGGCGGACTGTGGAATGCTGAAGGATGAACTTCATTAAAATTTTGCACGGCCCGGCGCAGGATTTGGAATTGGGACTGGGATTGGGAAAATAGAGAGCAGCAGCTGCTGCATTAAAATTCCTGTCCGGGATTTGCTCTTTGGTCTTGAATAATTATTCATTGTCATTGTAATTGGCGTGCCAGGCGCTAAATGGAATCATACAAGGGAGCGGCAGGGGCAGTGGGAGAAATGGGAAAACTCTGCCTGGGCCCACAATTTTCATTTTTCCACCAGCCAGCCACCAAATTGAAGTTGCTCGATTACTTGGACACTTTTTTTTTTTTTGTTTTGCTGGTGCTGCCTCCCACATGTCGGTAGGTATTCCTTTCTTTATTTTTTTGTGCTGCTGTCCTGGAGAAAGAGCGATTACTCCCCATGGGTCTCGGGACTGGGATTGGGATTGGGTTTTTGGTCTCGGTTTTGGTCTTGGCTTTTATATTGTTTGGGACACGTACGGGAATTTTCATTCGATGTCATTTCAATTTTCCTGCGCTCCTTCTTTTTTATGGACGCACAGAGACAAAAAGGGTTTCGATTGGAAAAGATGCAGCTAAAACACAAGGACCTGACATGGGATTGCGTTTCTATCGCCGCCCGCCCATGTCCCTGTCCCTGTCCCTGTCCCTGGACACTATCCTTTGGGCCTTTGTTTTCTTGTTGGTCACTGAGCAACAAATTACCTGAGGCAGGTGAACATCGGCTGCAGAAACCAAAGGACTCACTGCTCACTCCTTGGGTGTGGATGAAGGAATGAATAAATGAATGAGTGCCCGAAGGGGGTAAGGGAATGTGCGAGTGCAAGGCTGAGTGAGTGCTGATTGAGTGAGCCACCTTGCCAGCTTTATATTAAAGAAAGGATGAAAGAGTCCTTAATTTTAAAGCAATTAAACAGTTTGTTAAATTACAAAAAATATAGACTGAATATTGTAATATATACAACTTATATAAAAGCATGGGAAGACATTAGTTTTCAATGCAGTTTTATTAGAGAAACATATTGTATATTAATGAACGTTAAATTTATGTAATGCCATTAAATATTTAATTGTTTACTACATTTCCCCCCGCATTTGTTCTTCTAATTGCAGGTAAGCTCATTACGTCAATCCTTTTTAACACACCACAAAAGCGGCAGAATCAACAACAATAATAACTAATGTTAGCGTAAGTGCTTGTCTACAATTTTAATTAGTTTTAAATGCAATTTAATGCATTTGTTTTTTGTTGTGTGTTGTCTGCAGTGTGTGTGTTTTTTGTGCCATGTTTTGGTTGGCCAAATGCTGAAGCACTTAACATTATTTCAGACTCGGAGAACGAGCTGGCTGCATTGAATTTAAATTTGAAAACAATAAATCATTTCTACCTTGTGATGATAAATGCCGTGAATAATTTTATGCAGATTAGTGTGGGTATGTGGCTCACATGTGTGTGCATTCCCGTACAATTAGAAATGCATTAAATATTTAAAAGCCAGCCATGGATTATTGCTTAAAATAAATATTTATGCTATGATATATGAACTCTCCCGTATAGGGTATGTGAACTTCATTTATTTCACCAAATATGTACATATGTCCTTGGGCTGCCTGTTCTTTTACGATTTCTCATAAAAAACGGGTGACACACACGACCTTTTCGAGAAAGAGTTTATTCCCTTAGTTTTATGGCTCATTTGGAGTTTGTTTTTCAGTTTCCGCCCCTCGCATTGAATGAAAACAACTCAATTTCTGTAATGACCACGCCTTGCCGATAGTTAAACGCTTCGGACATAACTATTCAAAAAAGAAGCAACGAAAGAAAATCAATCAATGTAAAATGTGGGGAAATCCCCGTTCTATAACGCTTTAAGGCGTGTCGCTGGCACGCCCACCGCCGCCGCCTTTTCCGCCGATTCGGCAATCAAGCTCATTTATTATGCATTTTTCATACGAGTATGATGGCGTTATTCCTCCATTTTATTTCGGCGAACTCTGTGCAGACAATTTAAAATCAACCGCAGAAAAAGCAGCATGGCTGGGAAATATCCTGCGCGTGTGGAAGGAGCGCCAGAGGATGCCAGTCAGAGCTGCCTTCATCCGCAAGGACTGTGACAACCGACGGCAAACAAAATCGATCGCAAAAATCCACGCACATACACAAATTACCCGCATTTTTTGTTTATGGGAAAAATTGAAATTCATGCAGAAGAGCCCAGCCAGCCCTTCATCATCCGTGTCCATATCCATATCTGCCAGAATATATCTAGCTGCAATCCATATCCCTGTCGTATCGCTGTCATCAATGGCCCCCTAACAATCTGGCGATAAAGGATTCTCCTTGAACAGTTGTGACCAGAAAAATATATATTTTTTGGATTCGGTTCAAAGTCGGGATTTGTCATTCGGAGTTCTATATTGAAAGTCTCAAAAATTGCATTAAAAGTAACCATGACTTAAATAGGGTTACATAAATTTAAAGAAGCTAGATCTAGCTGTGCTTTCATTGCGAATGCAAGTTAAGGCCAGGCAGAGAAATTGGATGACTCGCAAGGCAGGACTACTTATGTAACTTGTGTTAAGTTATAAGATAAATCTTAACTTTTCTATGTACATTTAACTAATATTATTATTGTGCGGATGCAAGCAGAGGTCGGGTAGAGATGACTTTTAAGTCAGGCCTTTAATCACCACTGCCTATATCATTCCATTCAATACCATTTGTTAAATTAAGCATATAATACTCTGCTTATTGTGCAGAATCAAAGCCCAGGCAGAGATATTAAATCTCAAGTATTAAGATATTTTCTGACTTCTTTCCTAATAGTTCGACCATTGCTGTTATTCGTTGCAAAGAATTGTTTCTTTTTTTGGGGGGAATGTTGAAGAGTTACAAAAAGAGTTTTTTTGGCGAGGGTCGCTTGCTTGTTTACCTGGCCCCCGAGGGTGGCCACATGCACATTTGCATATCGTTTCAAGTGCGAAGCACTCGCAGGGGATGGGGGTTGGCAGCGCAGAAGTTGAGTAGGCGTGGCACTGCTTATCGCCACAACACTTGCCGCGAACGGGGGCAAGTATTTCCGTTGCCTGGGCACGCTTGTTAGTCGCGAGTCAGCGGAGGAGCTCGAGGCGAGAAGTGGAAAAGGGGCAAGTGTCAGCTCTGCGGCGGAGTTCAAGTCGAAGTTTGCTGCTGCTGCTGCTGGTTGTCGCTTAACGATTTCGTGTCATTTTTTGCATTTCCTTTCGGTTTTATTTTCTCCGTTATGCACTCCCCTTGGCACCCCCGCCTCATCCTGGATTTCCCTCCTGCGGTTTTCCATCCGTTTCGAGTGTGCGACGGCCAGTCTTATCGCGTGCTACCTGTGTGGCACCTTCAGACAGCCACAGACTGAGAGAGAGTGATACAAATTAAAGCAAAAATAGCTGTGAGAAGAAGAAAAAAAGACATTTAAGAAAGTCATAAAGAAAGGAAAATAATAAGAAAAACAAGACGGCTCGGAAGAAAATGCATACTGGGGAAAATAAATCACAAAGCAGGAGAAGCGGTCGGTCGGTTGTAAATTTCCTTGGCCCCTCGGTGTACGTGTTAAAAACTTCTCACGTGTCAGTCGTTAGGATCTTGTGGAGAGTGAAGAAGGAAAGTCGCAGGACTCGAACGGATGTTCGCTCTATCTGCAATGCAGAAGATAACTTTTGCTGCCGTCTGACGGCGGCGGCATAACATTTGCATTTCCAACGGCTCGATTATGAATTTTCGTTATAGTTATGCCGCCAAATGATGAATGTGCCAGAGCAAAGTGTCTGCAATTAGGAAAGGCAGGAAAGGCCGGCCAAGATGCCGGGGGAATCCCCTCAAGAAGTTGTCGCCACGGCCCGCGAATCCGATCAATTAAAAAGCAACTTACGGATGCTGGTGGTGGTCATGGCTGCCGACTGTCAGCTCCTTGGCGCTCAGTGTGATTAATTTCAGGGCCCATTTGCATGCGCCATGGTGAATGATGCCATAATCCTTGCTGCTCCTGGCTCCTGTCCCTTCTGTCAGCCATTCTTTGCTGCAATTTTAAGTAATTTTTCTCCTTAACTAGAGGGTATTGTGAATATGCTAAGCAGCTGGAAAATGTCCAAAACTTACAAGAGTAAAAATTTTCAAAGGACTTTTAAAGAAAATAAAAGTACGCTACAGCTTAGGAATCATTGAAGAAGGATGAACAAAGGAATCATTTACTCTTACTTATTGTATTAAAAAAATAACACACTTAATGTCTTATTAAATTTAATAGTTCTTAGCTCGAGACTAAAAGTTACACCTTTAGTTAAATTGTTAATCCATTTTGAGAGTATTTAACTTCCGACCATTGTTTAAATTTAAATATTTTATTCTCATCATTCCGCCAGTAGGGAAAAGAAATTAAAAAAGCTTGCCGCTCTGTCTCCGGGTTTTGCCGGCAAGGATAAGGCTTAAGTGTCTGCCGGGGCTCAGACTCCTACCTACCTGGTGGTCCTGCGTCCTTTTTTCCCTGGGCCTGGACAGCGTTGCAATCCGCGCTGCAAAGAATATTACAAAAAACGTGCCAAACGTTTATTTAAAAGGATTTATGTGCGTTACGTGCTAAATGTGAAATAATAATTTTTCTTTCTGCTCTCGTGCTTGCTCTCGCTCTGGCTCTTGCTCTCGTCCTCGTCCCTTTTTGTGATACCTTGGCGAGTGCAGGATGCAGTTGGAGAGTGCGAGGAGCAGCGAGTGGCTGCCACACTCTTAATCCCGCTCCTCTCCTTCGGAGGGGCATTAACTCAAGTCCTTTTCGCAATTTTTATTGAGCTGACTGGACGCATGAAATTTTTGTGGGTAAACTCTCGAGGCCCTCGCACTTTCCAACTGAGATTTTTCCGGCTACCAGACTTAATTGCATTTCTTCGTCAGCTTCTTCTACTGCTTCTCCGGCTTCTTATCTGTGCTGTGGGTTTTAAGTGCTTGGCAGAAAGGAAAAGTTTTCCCTTTCAGTCTTCGTCCTCGTCTTAGTCTCAATTTTTGCGGCTGCCATTGCCAATTTCTGGCTTTCTTCAGGCCATTTCTTTATTTGTATTGAAATCGAAAATGCGTAGCTGGGGAATAGCAGAAACCTAGAGAACTGGCGGAGCACGGAACGAGAAGAGTGGCCACAACAATGGCCAGGACACCAGTCCAAGTCCAAGTCCAAGTCCAAGACTAAGTCCGTGTTCATTTTCCCAGTTGGGTTTCCACTTATTATTGCCGCCGCCTCTGTCCTTCTGCCTCTTCCTGGGGCCGTCTGTGCGTTTGTTTTGCACCCCGCACGCATATAGCATAATAATTAGGTGGAGAGTCGGTCGTCCTTCTGCCAGACTCGTCTGACCCTCCCTTCAGACAGAGGGGCGAGAGAGGATATAGACTGAGATATGGGGTCACAGTTTGTACAGTTCATTTTGCGGCGCACAAAGTTTCTTAATTTTTTCCTCGCCTTTTGTCTTGGGCAAATGGGAAACACGAAACAAAAAGAGAAAAGTTTTAATATGATTTGCAGTCAGACATTTTGGCCGATGCCAGCAGCTAAAAAATAATTAAAGCCAACTCGGGAGCAGGCTTCATCTCCTTAAAGCCCTGAGCTCCCTGTTCCTTGCCATCCTTCAGCCGGGCTCTTGAACTTTACTTAGTCATAAGTTATGCATATGCATCTTGGCCCCCAGGAATGCTGCGGATAATTGGGCGTGGCCAAGCACACCTGGTAGGGTAGCATGTGTGTGTTTGAATAGTTTTTGTCGTTGCTTTCTTCCACTGCAATAAGTTTATTTGGAATTTTATGAAAAAAATTATGAAATTAAAGAGAAACTATTTCAAACTAATACTTCATTACCGTTATAATCAATTATTATCACTGGTGTTTCATTCAGTAATGCGGTTATATACTGGTTAAGCATTTCAAGCTTTAAATAAAGGCTTCATGGCGTCGAATTAGATAATTATACTGAATTTTTAATGAAAACTATACAGCATTAAATGAGAACATCAGTAGATCTAAAATCAGTAACACTAAAAAACTCAAAGAACACAAAAAATGTCTCAGAATCCAATGAATTAACATCAACATTATATAACTGTAATTATAAAAGCATTATTAAATTAAAGATATTAAGTAATGAAAATGCTCATTCAATTTTACGCATAAAAAAGAAAGATTATAAGAAATAAGTAAACAATTACTTGTGGCAAAATGTTCACCCATTTCCCGACCTTGGTATCTCTTTGTTCTCCTTTATTTGAAAATTTCAACCAGACTCCTTTGGGGTCTTCGGGGGTTTTTACGTTTCACTGTCTTAATTTTCTTCCGCTTTCTTTTCCAGTGTAGACAATGTGTTCCTTTTTTCAACTTCAGGCTCAAGTTGACTTTTTTGTGCCCAATTTATTACCTTAAACTTGGCGAAAAGGTTGTTGACTGGCTGCAATTTGTTGACACAGACAGGCGACTCCTAAAGTGGGCGTAAGGATATGGGCGCGTACGTGTACACGTTCATATGTGTGGAAATATATGGAATGGGCCTGGGTATCCTTGCTGTGCGGCTCTTGGGCATGTGCATTTGTCTAAGACGCTGGCAAATTGAAATTCATATGCGGAAAGTGTGCGCTGACTCTTTATTTTCTCAGTCAACCTTCTTTTGCCACGCTTTCCGCCCTGAATTTTCCTCGTTTTCTATTTTTCTCACTCATTGTTTTGCATTCGTGGGGAGTGCATTAAGAGACGCCTGGCTTTCTTTAGTAATTTTCATTAGCAAACGCAGTAACTGCTGATGGGATGTGATGTCCTTTCCTCCACCGAGTTGACCAAGCTACAATAATGGCCTTCTCGTCCCTGCCCTGGCTGTGAGTGTCGAAAGCTTTAAAGGCGCTCAAGTGAAAGTAATCGCCTTGGCCAGTAGTGCATTTCAGCATTTTATGTTTGTCTAATTCAATTAAGCCAAAAGAGGAGTTATAAAAATGGGGACTTGAGCCAGACCTGAGCCGGAGGTCGCAAGAGCCACAAGAGAGGCAGACTACTTGCGGAAATATTAAAACTAGAGATGGCTCTTCAAGTTCCTTAAAGTCTTAAAGACGCCATGGAATTAAGTCAAGTTTGCTATCTCTTCCGCAACGCTGGCTGCGGCAATAAAACTTCAATTAAATTAAATAAATCTCTGTAAAAATGCGCAACTTTTCCATCAACCCGGGAAGACGGAGCGGCGCAGAGAGAGAGAGCAATCAACAAACAGCCTGCGGTCATCATTAAATGTCTAATTTATTTCGAAAACAACAACAAGAACAGAAGCAACAACTTGGACGAACGGGAAAATTCAGTTTTTACAACGAGATTTTCCATTTTCCTTGGCCAGCGCCAGGGCCAGCGCTCTCTCGCTCGTCGTAAAAATTGATTTAATAAAACAGGCACGTTTCCATTTGAAGTGCTGTAAATTTTAATTTAGTTGTTGCTTCTCGCACAGCTGCGACACGCCCCCCACTTTTCCGAAGGGAGATGGCCAACTTGGGGATGGGCCAGGGCTCTCCGGGCGGAACATCATCAAAGCCGAGTGGAAAACTTTGATAGAGATCACACGACGGACGGCCTTCATTAACAATTGGGGGGCCGGCGTGAATGAGGAGCGGAACCTCGAAACGGAACTGACTTGTAAACCATCTTTGGTTGTCATTTATTTTCTTTGTTGCTTTGTTTATTATCTCTTATCATCGCAAAAGTTCCACTTTAATGAGTTTTATCTGAGAGGTGGGCGGCCCCTGGAAAATTGACTGCTATTTTCAAAGGCCGCGAGCTGTGAACGCGCCACCGAAAAGTATAAATACTTGAAGGCAATCAAATGGAAAATATGCTGCCGTTACTTTGTTATTTTCCTACCGAATTTATGAATATTTATGAGAGTGACAAAAGTTTTGTGCAAGCCAAAACCAAACGGAACCATTCCGAACCAAACCGAACCGAACTGAACCCCTCCACGGAGACCTGTTTAGTTTCGCCTCGTTGTTTATTTTATTTAAATGCGCCTTCAGCTATGCAATTGTATATTAATTCCCCCATGCCAGACCCCTAGACAGCGACAAATGCTAACTGACAAGACAATTTCGCTGGGGTTTGCCCGCTGACTGGGCTTCTGAGGAAAAGTTTTGCCGGCTCTGAGGATCCCTAGCAGCTGACAGCCATGGCAACAGCAGCTACTACTATACACAACAAAACTTGCCACTGACACACGTTGACATCGAATTATGCAAAAATGGCAAAAGGCGAATTAAAAATGCAAATTCACTGCGACCAAAGTTGAAGGACACCCCTAAAAATACACACAGCCATCCTCCGGGCAGGAGCAGGGGGCATGGAAAATGGAAACTGGGAAATGGGAAATGGAGCAGCGGGTGTACCATGTCCAAGAACTAATCAAGTCTGCCTGACAGTCGTGGGCCGGAGAGCTAGACAGTATTTGATGATGCTTGAATTGACTTGGCCAAGTCAAGTGGAAATATCACATTTCGTTCGGCTGCGACACTGTGTTTTTTCTTTTCGGGGGAAAACCCAAAATATTAGCCAGCCAAAATGCCTTCTTGTAGCTTGAACTTGATTTTTCCCTGGCAGAAACGTGAACTGAAATGATAATTGTGTGGCTATCTACTGGAAAATCTATAAGAGATTGAATTCAAACAAAATATTTAAATTTCCTGAGTAACTTTTTCAAATGAATATTTAGATTTGTAAAGACATTCGGCGGGGAAAGTGAATTATTTATGGTATTTCAAAAAGTTTCAGGAGTTATGGTTGGTCTTAAGGAATTTGGTCTTGAAGTAAACAGATTATATGACATTTAGATATTTGTAGCATTTTACTCGGATTTCTTACCCTTTAAAAAGTATTTAAAACTGTTCAAAGATATTCCTTAACTCCCTGGATTTTGTAGATTAAAGAGTAATGTCTCAGTCGTTGGTTCGATCTCACCTCACAGAAAACATTTCATTATTTCTATTCATTGACTTTAGTTGGCAGCTCACGCCTCCGCTTAGTATGCGCTTCAATTGAAATTGTTTTGCGGGTGGGTTTATTCATGTGATTGTCATTCGCTTACGCATGAAAATGCGCTCTGCCTTGCACATGAAAATAAATTGCAAAAATGCCATTGGCTTGGCTCCTCTTCGCTTCCTCAGCCGCTCAGTCAGGCAGCCAGGCAGTCGTCGCTTTGTCAATCTGTCGCTTTTCATATTTTCAACATTTTCCCTACAAAATAGCTTAACTGCCTGTGTCAGCTGCATGCGGTTGTGGTGCTCCTGGATGGCATAGCCCGGTGGGTGGTTGGCCATGTGGTGACGCGGTGTGGTGGCTTCTCCAAAACCCAATAAGTATGCAGTACGGTTTGCCATTGTCAACTGCCTCTGATTGCTGCCTGAAATTCTCAGAGCTTCTTACCTGACATTACGTATACGCCATGCTGTGTCGCGCGGAGTTTTTATTGCTTTCGATTTTCATTTTGACTGCTCGCACGTGCGACGACACGAAGGGAAACGGTAACAGGAAAAAGGGAGGCGCCGCCCCCCTCGGCTGCCATGTCCTAAACTTTCCAGTTCGATGGCGTAAATTTTCTTTAAGCATTATTTTATTACATATTTCCCAGGCAAGCGCTCAGGCAGCTCAGAGGCGTCTTGTCCTTTTCATCCGCTGCTTGGCTGGGTTTGTTTTCGCTTTGCGTGAAATTCAATTTCCCATTTGCCACACATACAGTTCATGTAGCCATCTGAGACTGCCTCGGCTTTTCCTTTGCCCCTTTTTCTAGCTTATTTTTTCTCCATCTAACACACTCACTCCATTTTTCGGGCTCCCGATATAGAGATATTCATTCAGCCTGCCACATGACTTCATTTTTGCATAAAAGCCGGTTGTGCAAAGCGGGAAAAGCAAATATGAGCCACTACAGAGCGTTTCTGTAAAAAAAAGGATATTGAATTGAATGTGCACTAATCCAGAAGCTTCAATAATTGTTTTTCAAAACATTCTAAACCTTAAATAATTTGTTTTAAATCTATTTGCCTAGTTTTCAAGAGAACTTGGAATTTCAGAAGTAAAATCTTAGTTTAACTGAGATGATTCAATGTTAAAATATAAGAATAATTTAATTCGACTTATTATTATTATACTACAAAAACTCGAAATTGTTTAATGTTCTTATAGAATCGCTTAGATTTATTGCAGTAAATAAACCATATAAATATTTATTGTGACACTAAACATCTTTGTGCCTTCACCAAGGACAATATACTTTTTAAGATTGAAATTCCCCTCTCTATTTTGAAGGATTTGTGGATATTTTGGAGTAGAAAATTGGGATTCTTCCTCTCTGTAAGGCTTTCTTTTATTTTATTTTTAATTTAACTGACTGTGACTGTGACTGCGTGTTATGAGGTTGAGCTACCACAATTTTTACAGCCCAGCGGCGGCACCCTGTAGTTTAATCGTTTTTGCCGCTTTTGCCCGATTTTGCCAACGCCAAGGACCTCAGCCCATCCCGTTCCGCTTTATGGTATCCTTTCTCGTGTGTGTGTGTGATTTTCAATGGCTTCCCTGCTTATCTGCAGACGCCATCGCTGCCGCCGATTTACTTTTCCGTTCGCTCCGCCTTTCGTTTTTCCCGTACCCGTACCCGTACCCCCAGAGCGTTGCAGGGTTTTCCTCAACGGGTGGAAATTCATTGCAAATATTCTTGATTTTTATTGCGTTCGCTCGCAAGTGAAATTGCTTAAAATGTATTTGAGTTTTGCTTTCCTTTTTTACTCGTTTTATTAGTTGTGCAATGCTAGACATTTCTGGCCTGTTATCCCTGTTTCGTCCTTTTGGCAGGCCAAATGCCTGCAGAAACAATTTGTTCCTCGCTTTTTTTTTGAAGCCCTTTCTTGGCTTGGCTTTTCTTTCGGTTTTATTCTTGTTGTTTTTATGGAATTCCTTTCGGGTTTATTACTTTGTTTTGTGCCGGGTTCTTGGCGAGATTTAGTCGAAATTCATTCTGTTTATTTGGCCCGAACATGCAAACGTTTTTGTTTCTGTCCTGTCCCTCTTGTCTTGTGCCCTTTGAAAGCATTTCTCACATTTTTCATGTGCATTATCTCAGCCGATTTTGACATAATTTATGTGGACAATTCCTGCTATGGTTTCGGATCGGTTTTCATTTCCATTCCATTCCCTTCCCTTTCTATTTATTTTTGATCAAGTGAGCAGAAATGTGCATTTAATTGTGACTCATTTACATTTTTTCCTTGGTCCCCGCATAAAAAGGGTCACCTAAAATACACACAACCAACACAGAGAACGATAAAAAAAAATAATACGAAAAATACAAAATAAAATATAAATCATACGCACCATTTAACAAGGGCGAAAGCTGCGCCATTGCCAATCCGCAATACAATGGCACACATAAAAAGCAGCGCAGCAACGCTTTCAATATCACTTATAATGCCACGCCCCCGAAATCCCTCGTCCTTCCGCTCCTTGAAGCTGCTGCCATTTGCAACGGAAATCAAGTCGCACATGCGAAAGTAAAAATTCAAACAATTGTGGAAAAAGCAGCAGCAAAAGGACGTACAGAAGGACAAACACTGGAGAGTGTAGCATATTTAAAGTGAAATTCTGCCACATTTAACCCAGAAGGCAGGGGACGGGAAGGGGGACTGTCCATTTGCCACTGTGGAAAATCAGAAGGACGAAGGACCGAACAAAAGGCAACAAGCTGCTCTAAGGTAGAACAAAAAATATATATGTATTGTATATACCTTCTCTCCAAAGCGAGAAGGTCAGGAGCTGGGCGGAAAAAAGTCTAATGAATGTTGAAAATCAATTACAAAAGCGAAACAAAGCGAAATCGCAATCGAACTGGGAACAAAGCAACTGGAAACGAAGAATGGAAAATTGAAAGTGAATATGCTAAATACTGCCAATGACGATGCCCATGATGCCGACGATGATGATGTTCTAGATGCTGGGGGGCTGATTGTTGCCGCTCAATTGGCTGAAGGTTCGATGATGATAACGTTGCCACTGCCCCAGCGATTTCCGCTGGGAATTGCCAGCCATTACAGGGAAAGCTGCAGGAAAAGCTAAATCAATAAGTTCTAAGACAGCTTAGGGGAAAAATATATATATATGTCTTTAGTTTATATCCAAAAAGCCACTCAATATTTTAAAAAGAAATAGTTATTATAAAATACAAAATGGTTATAATGTTACAGTCACTGGTAGCAAGACCTCCTTGATAGCGAGATGCATAACGACCATATCCCCAAATTAAGATCGTAAAACTCTAAAGATATACATATACACAATTAAACCAAAAGCAAAAAAATCATTTACCGTATCTCCTTTTCTTCGTATGTTGTTCTTTTTCTGGTACTTACAATTGAGTTACATAGATTTGTGTTCTACTTTCACTAAAAATACTTGTACCATCAAACTTTTGTTATTTTATTTCGATTAAATATAAGTTGAATGTGCTGAATGCACAGAATTTTGAAGATAAAACTTTACAACTTTCAGTTTTCAATTTATACCTCGTCGATGTTACTTGAATCGGTTTTCCGCACAACTTTTTCCGAGCTCGATAACTTTAAGGGGGACTCATGTGGCAGCCGCTGCACAGCGCAGTGGGGAAAATGAGAAAATGGGAAAAGGAAAACCGTTGCATACTCGCAGGCTTTTCAATAAGCATAAAATAAGCAACTGCAGTGGCAAGGGTAGGGCCCTCGGAGAGTTGAGTTTAATATAATGACACATTTTATGATTGGCCCTGGCCGCCACGAGTCAGTGCAGCTGGTCAATCTCACGTCTCACGGATGGGACATAAAAAGTTGGCCAACCGAAGGGCAGCTACGGATGAGCGGCGGAGGAGGAGCTGGTCCTGCCCAAGGAGGCGAGCGTTGCAAAGTCAGCACATTGTGCAAAAATGGAAGGCGAAGGCGTTTCCTAACGAGCACTAAGAGCGGGCCTGCTTTCCTCGTATCCCACTTTACACCAAGGAAAAATATATTTATTTCATATATTTATTTTATTTATTAAGAGAAAATGATTTTTCTTGAATTCTCAAGAGAACTCAATCTATTAAGATATCTAAAACTTAAGATTTACGATTTTAATGATTGATTTTTGAATGGTTTTGGTAAATCAAGGATTATATTATGCTAGGTTACAATCCATAGACATCGTTTCAGTTCACAGATAGCAATATGTATCTTGTTAATGGAGAGTCCTTCTTCTTACCGCGGAGGTCCTCACTACAGTTTTCTCCTTAAGGCGCCACCAATTTCGAACTTTCTAGGACACTCTTCACATTAACTTTGACAGTCATTTATCTCTTTATAAAGAATTATAAAATTGATAGTATTGTAGCATTTGTTCAAGTGTATCCTGTCCAGTCTTTTCTGCTTGTCCCTGTCGTTCGATGGAACCTTTTGAGGTCTTCTACTGGCGCTGCTTCGTTCGCATTCGCTTTCTTCTCCCGTGTTCATATACACAATTACCAGCTAAGGCGATTTGCAAAGGCATGGCGACGGTAAGAACAACAACTACGACATCAGGTGGGCCCCTGCACTCAAGTGTTCTGTTATGCCATTGTCCTTACTCTCTGACACGCCCCCCTGGCCGCACCGGGCCACACCCGGCCCTTTTCATGGCCCCGCCCCCGCTGATTGTTTGACAATGTTTACAGGTGCAAATTTCAAAGTGAATTGCTTTTCTATCGTTCGGAAAAGTGCTGCAACACGCAAGCAGCCTAAGTAGTTGCTGCTTCCTCTCCTCCACTCCACTCACCTGAGACATTTTCCAGGAAAATTAGTTTCAGAAAATGGGGGGCAGGCGAGGAAAACTTGAGGAAAAGCCGAGCTAAGCGGATTTGCTTATGGCTGCTGCTGCCGCTGCTGCTGCTGCTGCCGCTGCTGCTGCTGCTGCCTGGTCGTGACAGTTTGTCAAACAATCTCAGCCATTAGGCTGATGCCACCTCGTAGATTGCCCAGCAGAGGAGAAGATCTTTGGCAATTGACAGGTTATTGTCGTTTCTTCTGGTTTGTGGAAATTTTAATTGAATTCTCTTTACCTTTTCAACGGACAAAGGCATTTATTAGCAATAATTGCATTTTCTTTCAGAGAAATAGAACACAAGAATACTGTCAGCAAATGTCCAAAACTAATTTATCAATAAATGAGAGAACAAGGCATGGAAAATTGCTTTGGCTAACCATAAATGGTCAAGTGTTTGGTCAACACACACAAACTCACACACTGGCATTAGCACTCTCTGTAAATTTAAGTAAAAACTTTGCAAAAATAATGAAGCAGGGCCCTGAGGTGACGTATGGAAATGGTAAGGGCAGGGAATGCAAATGGCAAACAGGCGAGACAAACAAAATCCCCAAACTAACCAAGTGGGGACTCAACAGAGCCGAACCCACAGACAGACAGACAGACGGGCACACCTAGCTGACCACAGGACCCTGACCAGGCAGGTCCAAAACATCTGTCTGCAGTAGCCCCCGAAAACCGAAAGCTACTCATCCTAGCCATAGTCCATCCAGCAGAAGGAGCTGGAGGCAAACGCACAGGCACGCAACCATTTTTATAAACAAACAATACACAGGGATAAATTCCAAATATCTAAAAATTATTCAAAACAAAACTTAAAACAAAATAAAAATAATTGCCTGCTTTGTAGTTTAGTCCTTTTGTTTAACAAGTATATTTATTTCAGCTTCGGATAAAAGCTGATCATTAATTAAATAGTTATCTTTCAAACCAAAATTACTCACATTGTAAGTCAAATTTTTTTTAACAGTGTCTTGGTCAGGACTGAATGCTCTCTTGGCTTGCCATCTCCCTGAGATTTGATCATTTGATGGGCTCACAATGAAATTTTTGTTAAATTTTGCAACAGAATGACTGACTGACTGAGTAAATGCGAGTCCTTTGCCGGAGTCTGGGCGGGTCGGCGTTTGTGTCTGTGTCTGGATGTTGTCCCCAAAGGATTACCTGAGCTTTGGCCTGTTCCCGTGTCTGACTGCTTGTCGCACAGTGGCTACGCTACCCTTGCTGGCCGCGTGTCACGCACTTCTACTGCCTAACCCCTTCCGTTCTCCTGCCAATTCTCCCACACATCCAATCAGCAGGCACCTTGCTACCCCGAAAATCAGGTGCATAGAGGCAAAGTCAGTCAACTCTTTTGCATTTCAATTTGGATTTTATAACTGCCTCACCTGCTTCCCCCGGCTGCGATTTCCATCGATGCGAACCCATCCATACTTGACTCTGGCCAAAAGTTTGCCCAACTTGTTTTCAATAGTTTCCATTTGAATATACATGGCCAACTTCCTCTTCTCGGTTCTCAGTTCTCAGCTTGTTGCTGTTGCTCTTGGTCCGGTATTTATTGATTTCTCTGTTCGGACAGTACCTGTCATACGCATAAGTCAGTTTGAAATGCAATATAAAAATGTTTATTTAAGAATTTGCATTCCATTTCAACGAAGAGAATTGACGCGTGGACACTAATAACCAATAATAAGGAAATGTAGATCCTGAAATCTGTTAAAATGTAATCTTCTTAAGAAAAAGAACTTTGGAACGCTTAGATCTTCTATCCATGGTCAATGCAATACTGAAACGCACTGTCCCGCAACTTGCATTTCATCGATGCTGCCTTTAGCTCCTGGCCAGAAAATGTTATATGGCCAGGACAAGTTTATCTACTCGAAAGTTATTCAATCTCTAGAGAAATTATCCATTTGCCATTTTTGTTTAGCTCAAACTTAATTTCGTTATTGTTATTCCTGCCGCCTTGTGGTGATTGCCAAAGGATTTGAATTGCAAATTTTGAATTTATGAAGCCAGATTTTAAAAGCAAAAATCCTAATCAAATGCATCTCTCTTTCTTTTCGTTGCAGGTAAGCCATACTTGATCATTCTTCGCCCAGGTTTGCCAAGATATAATTATAAGCTTCGAATTTTCCTTCCTGATAATTTTACCGACTAATACACTCATCATCTGGCTAGGCCGGCGGTGTCAAGTGCAAGGTTAAAGGTCATAAATCAGTGACGAGGGGAGTTGGCAGCAGTTATTTTCGGGAGGCTTGGAAATATAAATGTCCAATTTGCGCTGCCGGGAAGTTTGCGCCACCAAAATGATTAACTTGATTTATGCGTGCGGCGACAAAGTTTCCAAAGGCAACGCCCTTGCTGCTCTGCCAGGTGCTGCTGGCCAGAAAAAGTTTCGTAAAAAATGGTACACAAAAAAAGCTCAAGAAAAATACGAGAAGAAGAAAAGAAAAATTTGTGGAAAAAATACATTTGTCGCGTCGCGTCAAGGCGTTAATTTCTTGGCACTAACTTGAGGCTGCCCGAAAAAGTATGCTACATTTTTTGCACCGCCTCTTTTTTGGTCCTTTTGTTTCAGGGGCTATAGGAACTATAACAAGCACCATTAGTTGGCCATGTCGTTTCGACAGCTGGTCGACAGTCGTCGTCTGGCCGGTTGGCTGGTTGGCAGTGGCCTCATTTGTTTTAATGTGTCAATTTGTTGACTTTTCCTGCTGTTTTGCCCCCTTTGAGGCTTGAACTATGGCGGATGAGTGTTTATTTTGTGTGGGGGCGTGTAAAAGGTGACTGCTCTCTTCTGTAATCTGTCATCGAGCGCTTTAATAAACATTTAAACGAACTTGACAGGCGCAACAAACTTTTGATTGGCTTTTGTTTTGGCGAATGATATTAGTGGTATATTTTATAGATTTTGAATTGGTTTTTATATGCTTATAAAGCATAAATCTCTAGGATTTCCCTACGTATAACAAGCACTTCCGTTTTATATTTTATGATTTCGCCAAGATGAAACTTTGTCGTAAAATTGTACACTCTCGCCTGGTTTATTGATGCTCTTTGATTAAGTGTCAAGTCGGAGCCTTTGATACTTTAAGGATTCCTTAAGACCGCCATCTGCTGCCACATCTTGTGGAAAATCATATGGGAGTCTACTTTCCGTTATTTAAAGCTCACTTAAGGCAACAATTTCGCCTGATTTACAGGTCATATATTCTCTCCTATGTGTTTCTGTGGCTTTTCCAACTCCGTGGCTGTGGGCTCCATTAAATTTTTATTAAGTGCAAAATGAAATTGCCTCACTTTTCGACCCCCCTCTCTGACTCTGACACTGTCTCTGCCTTTTGTTTTTGTTGCGGGGGGAGAGACGCTTAATGCGCTTTAAGCCCATTGGAACTTTGGTGGCCATTTAAAATTTGTGCCGACATAAAGCATAAATTATGGCGTTGTGTGGCCCCATCCTCTTAAGCGTTAAACAAGCTCATATATGCACACTCACAACCTGTATGTGTGAGTGTGTGTGTGGTGCATATGGCAAGGATTTTCCTTTGCAAAAATGTTCCCCCAGTTTTCTTTTTATCCATCGTTTTGTTTATGTGTGCGAAACTAGCGCATTGAAATTGCATTTTTAATGCGCTTATTAAAATGATAAAGTGGCCGGGGATTCCCCTACTAATTCCTCATAGAAAGCTAGACAATTACATGTGTGTTAGTGTGTGTGTTATGTGTTTGTGGTCAGTGCCATTTTGTTGGGCCATTAATGTTGTTGCTTTCGCTCTTCGTGCATTACAATAAGCTTCGTTTCCGGCGGTACTTGTTCTTTTTTTCCTGCTTTTCCCCTGCTGGCCATTTCATTTTTGCTCTCTTCTCATTTTCGGCAGTCCAAAAGCAGTTCCAAAAGCAGGGCCAAAGCTAATTATTAAGTTGCAAATGCTGCGCGTAAGTACATTAAAAACTAATTGCCGCTATCGTTATCGTTACGGTAGAGCATTACCGTTACGTAAGGGTAACGTAAAGCTCATTACGTTTCGCTTGGCTACGCCACAAATGGTTCCCTTAGAATGGGAAGGAGTAGCACTAGATGGCTTTAAACCTAAAGATTCAAGTTTGAAATGCATTTTAAAGTAAGAAGTGTTTAATTTTACTTTCCCTAATTTATAAACTGCAAATTCCCTTTAGAAATATATGTGCACAGCTTTGCCCAGCTTGAATTTTAATTCAATCGAGATCATTTGTGCTTCATAATTTATTTACACCAATTACACTTTGCCCCGAGTCCCCACACACACTCACTCTTTAGCTGATTGTTCTGTATCCTTCTCAAACGCTTTTCGCGTTGTGTGTGTGTGTGTGTGTGTGTGCTCTGTTGTTCCCTGTTTTCGTCCTTAATTTCATTGACGCGCCCACATTCTGCTGACATGGCCGCAGACACTCGCCGGAGAGAGAGCGAAACCCACACGTAAAAAATTTGTTTGTGCTCACACTTGAGTGCCAGCCACAGCCGGAATTTGGTCCTTTTGGCCTGTCCATGTATATCCTTCGCCTCACTGTCAGTTTGTTTAGTTTTTTTCTCTCTCCTACCTTTGCCCCCGGTATTTATTTCTGTATGTGTGTGTGTTCTGCTTGGGTTTTTTTAGTGTTCCGTCGTCGTTTACATTGTCTAAACAGCCGGAGAGCACAACAAGTGTACGGGTCTTTGCCATAAAGGTGTATATCGTTCTGCAGATCTCACACCCTCCATATACACACATACTTACATATATATTTACCCCGCAAATTCCCAGCTGAATCCCCCCTTTCATCGCACTCTCGGCAGCTTCTCATTTTGCCGGAAAAGTTTGTTGGCTGTTGTTTCATTTTTGTTGTTTTTTTTTTTGTCCGACGTTGCGCACTTTTTATGATTTTCAGTTTCAGTTTACCACCCAGGTTTCCAAGCTCAGACTCACATGAGGAGGGGTTTATGCACTGGAAAATAGAATAAACAACAAGAAAATGGGAAATGTTGCAATGCCCTGACCTATTTCATTTTAAAATTCCTCAGAAAGTGTATTAGTAAAAATCTCACTTGCTGACTTAGTTTACATTTTAACAAGAACAGAAGGAAAAAAGTATAAATTATATATATTTATGTTAACAAATATCAAAGACGGACGGAAGAGCAGACGGACATGGCTAGATCGACTCGGCTGATCAAGAATATATATTCTTTATATGGTAGGAGATGACTTCCTCATTGAGTTGCAAACTTTTGACTGAAATTATAAAAATCAACATTTGATTCCGAGTCAGAGTCGGGAGTTACACCCTTTTCTTGCTGTGTACTCACACATCTATATATTCAATGGGGGGTTCAAACACCCCCTGCTGCTCCTGCTGCCACGCGTTGTACATTTAATGGCGTTGATATGGTTTTATGACCTTTGTGGCCTGTTACACATACGCCCCCGAAAATTGCATTGTTGGCTTTATTTTTGTAGTCCCCCCACCCGCCTCCCTTCGTTTTTATTACATTTATTTTATGTTTTTTATGATTTTGTGCTTTTGTTTCTCTTATTCTCTGTGTGTGAGTGCGAGTTTAATTTTCCCTTTTCGCCCAGCATCACCAAGGAGTCATAATTTCTAAGTTGATTTTCTTGTTCTCCTAAAGGGCAAAGTAAAAAAGAATATGTACGAGAAACGCAATAATATAGGGGGAGTGGAGCATAGGCTTTTTAAAAGCTGTTTATTTCCTTTTGCCGGATTGCTGTGCCCCCGGAAAGTGCATTGCATCCAAAAGTGAAGTGCCAAGTGCATTTCTGCAAATAAAAATGCAATTGGATTTCGCTCGGCTGCCGTTTGCTTTTGTTTGTCATCGTATTTCAAATGTGACAAATTGAGTGGTTGCCCGCCAACACGCTCCCCCTTTTTGATTCCATCTCGCGGATGGCACACCTGCATTCTGAAATTTGTTTGCATTTTTAAAAGAATCATTGCGGGCTGCAACAGGGACTGGGGCTGGGTGAAAATCGAGATGCATTTGGTTTGGTTTATTGATGCCAGACGGGAAAACCGCAAAACTGCTGCCAGGAGGGTGAAAGGGACCCAAGGGGAGTGGGACAGACAACTTGAACTGTATTTCTTTTCAGGGGTTAAGGTTTTATTTTAACAGCATTCGGTACTGATGAATTTTAAAAGCCCTTTTAATTCCATTTAAAGAAATGGAAATGCTGCGAAAGTCATTTGTCAAAGAGGTTACAACAAATATTTAAAATGAAAATTAAAGAAAAAAGCAATGTAAACATTGTTATAAAAAGAATAATATCTTCCATTTGTTTAATGATTGCCGTTTTATAGAATTGAGTTTATCGGGAAATGGAAACTCAACTCCAAGTGCCTGGCACCGAAAGCCCAATCGATTGCCTAACAGGCGACAAAGGAATTTAACGCCCTTATCCAACTTCCGATTAACCTTCTCCACAACCTAATAAATCCACAAAATTGACCCGAAATAGTGGAAATCGTTGATTTATGGCCGCGTGCCAGACAATTTTATCAGGAAATTGCGTGACTGTTTAATTGAAATGAGTCGCAACTCGTGAGCGAGTCCCCCAGTTCGAGGCCATAATATGCAAAACTAGGGCTGTGCCACTCGGGAGAGGAAAAGCTAAATGCTGAGCTAAGCAGACCAAAAGCAGACATGGCCAGAGCCAGACAGTTTATGGCCAGTGGAAAGACCCCGAAGTGAACTCAACTCAACTCGAGTCGACTCTACTCCACTGACTTGACTTGACTGACTCTCCTCGAGCGTGCTCCAAAATTCATGAGCCACGAAAACGCATAAATATAAAGTTTTTCTCCTCTCTGTTATTTTTTTGGTTGTGTGAGACACGAAAGTGGCACAAAATAAGAGTAGGACGGACCCAAAATAAAAAGTATAGCCCAAGAAGCCCTAAGCCTAGACCTAAACGGAGCACTGGGAGGTATGCAGCAGGCAATTTTGATGAAAATTATGACAATAATTGTCATTAAATCAAAAATGCTCAGTAATTGTCTCATAAATTTACTATGCAAATTGTGAGGCAGGGCCATGAAAATCGGGCGAGGAGGGCAGAGGGGTAGCGACCAGGTTTCGTGTTGGACTTTGCAAATTTTACGATATCAATAAAAACGTCGACAATATAAACTTTACTTCTGGCCCGTGGGTTTCCCTCTTTTCCAGCAAACCTCCTTGGGGCATTAAATTTGTATAGCATATTTCTAGGCGCACGTTGGTTTTAGTTCTCGCTGTTGGCATGTTTGTTGTTTAGAGCCCAAAACGAGCCGCGCGCCCACAGCCACAAAAGTTTTTACGACGCCTCATAAAAGCCAAAAACGGAGCTACCAACTGGCCAAAAGGACTTTCTCCCGCCTCCCCGGCGAAACTTGTGCTGCAAAGGATTAGATAAGAGGCATAAAGCCGATGGCCTGTTCTTACCTTTTTATGCCCATGCACTTGTCGTCGTCGTTATGTGGGCGGTCGGTTGGTCAGGTGGTTGGTCGGGCTTTTCCTTAACAAAAAAAAAAAAAAAAAAAAAGGCAAACAAAAATGCAAACAAAAATGCAAATAAAAAACCAATTCGCCTCCCACCTTTCCTTGAAGCAAACTCTGCCCGGAGGCGATTTAAAGTTCGACGCCCACAAATTTACACGAGGTCGTCGTGAAGCGCATGCCAAAAGTGGGCGGTGACCACAGGAAGCCGCAAAGTGGCTTTTTAATGCACAGCAGGAGCAAACAAAAGGGAGCAACAGGACCTGTGAAAGAGTGGCAAGTGCAGCGGCACCAACAACATAATCCACAGAAACAGAAGCAACAGCTAAAGTAGCAACAAAAGTAGTGGCAACCCTATTAAAAACAGTGGCATTAACAATTAAAGAAACAGTTGAAATTTTTACTCTTGGCAGCTGCTGCCGAAAGAGCTGTAATTTGAAAGGACGAAAAGTTGTAGGTGTCAAGTTAAGAAATTAAATAGAAAAGCCCATCAAATTTTGTAATCAAAAATATTTCTTAACAACATTGCTACAACAAACAGCTTATAGGGAAACAAAAATCTGAAATAGTCAGGGAAATATCTCATGAATTTTCACATATTTCAACATTTGCAACATCAAAAAATACACCAACACACACGGTCACGTGCAATTATATATGAAAATCATCCTGCAGGATGGCTGAAAATCGTCGGGAAAAAAGCAGGAACAAAACTCGCTGAAATTGCTTACTTTGCTGCCCACAAACACGCCCACATGGTTGTTGGGCCTGCATGTGTGTGTGCGGAGTGGTTGATCCTGCAATCGTGTGTGCCTGCAGGAGTATGTGGTCTGTTGTGTTAATTTAATTAAGGCCTTGTTTGTTCTGCTACAACGGCAACATATACACACATTTAAAGCCAACAACGAAATGAGACTTAATAAAATTTCCCCACGGAATTCTTCAAGGTCGGACTGAAAAGCAATCCCTTTTCTATTTAAACTAAGGCAAGGAATCAAGTTTCAAGTTTCATCACGGTCGCCAGCTAAGTGTTCGAAGGATGTTTTTGTTAGCTGCTGCGGCATCTGATTTTGAACAAAAACCATATGCTGTTGCCATACAATTTGGTAGGTTCATTAATAATTCAACAGGAGTAGTCGTCGGCATGGGGCCAAAACACAAACCTTTTTCCATCAATAGCCCAAAATGTTGCATATCTTTGTGGGATAAACCATATATTATGGTTGGCTAGGTCAATCCCAAAAAAAGTTGGGACCAAACTCGGAGGGAAGCTTTAATAGGGCAGGCATTACCGAAGGGGAAATACACTTGTGTAAGGCATTGAATTTAGCCTTAATTCAGAAGTTTATTAAATATAAATTATAAATTATATGTTTGCAAGTGTGAAGAAACAAATTTAATGACATCCAAGTTCTATACTTAGTTGCTAAGTAACCCCTAAAGTTGTAAACTATTTTATCAGCCAGCTCCCAGACGAAATTAAAGTTGCTCTCCCTTTAGACTCTAACAAATCCCAGTGATTTATGAATTTTCGACAGAGAAAAGCCGGTGGCAAAGGAAACTCAAGTGGCTATATTATTTCTCACTTTCCCAGGGCCTCGGCTCCTGTCTCTAAACACCACCACCCCGCTCTTATTGCTCTAGACAGCTTGAGAAATTATTATGTTTTGCTTTTAGCGTGATTGAAATGAAATTAAACCGCTTTCCATGCACGCGTTTGAGGCGTCTGCCAGCTGCCGAGGACATGTGTTGACATAAACAAAATTAAACGAGAGTGAAGAAAAAATTCTAAAAAATGAAGATAAACTAGAAGACAAAGTTGATGGCGCCAACAAAATAAAAAAAAGCGAGGAAATTTCATTTACAAAATGAAAATTTAGTAAGAGGCATAAAAAGAAAATTGCGATGTCACCGAAAGGCTGAAACGGGGTGGGTTGCTGATAAACATATTTCTCCTTGTATATGAAAATATATATAAGTATATTTTTGCCGAGGATCTTAATCGCATATGAGGGGGCCTTTGCCGGGATGCTGGGATACTGACAATTTGCGCGTCTTATTTATGGACAAATTTTTTATTGTCAGCTGCATTGCAGCACATCCTTGTGCTCGCTGCCTTATTGTGTGTGTGTCTGACAGCAAAAACCTTTTAAATCCTTGTTAACTTCTCTCTAAATGCTCAGGTTACTTTTTCCAAAGGTCCTTTCATATATGCTGATATATGCTATATATATACAAAGACATTTATATTGCTCCTGGGCGCCTTGTGTCATCAGCAGCGGTATTTGAAGTAAAAAATAAATTGAAAGGCATTTGAAGCTGGATCTCCTCTCTTTTTTATATAAATAAACCGAAATTATGCTGATTGTTGGCTGAGCTTCTTGGGGCTGGGATTGCAGACTTTGGGAAATCGAAACAAATGAGAATGGAAATCGGTTTTCAGCTGCTAAGTGAAAATTATGTGTGCAAAGTCCCTGGGGGATTTGTGGAAAACCCAATCCATCGGGAAGCAGGAACGGAATGAAAACAGACAATTTAAAATGTAAAGAAAAAAATGCGTAAAAGAGAATAGGGAAAATGAGAGCTTAACCCACACTTGCAACTCGTTTTTAATGCCCCTTCAGCTCAACAACTGAGTAATATCTTTTTTTCGACCCATTATTCATTCATTTATTCTTACTTTTTGTTATATATATAGACCCCAAATCTATGCAAATTAGCCAGGCTTAAGACAAAAATTCTTGACAAAAAAAGGAAAAGGAAACTTTATATGTTAAAAAAATAGAGAAAATCTTACTTATAAAGCATTAAGAAATAGTTTGAAGCTTAGGTGACTCGCTGCAACAACAGCCAGCTTTTCTCCAGAGAAGCTTAAGCGCAAATGCGGCATATAAATGAACTCATTAAACTTTCGAGTGGAATGAATGTCCAAGGAGGGGATGGCATCTGAGCCCCAAGATAATATTTTCGCTATTTGAGAAATGTATTTTTCATTAATTTGAGACATTTAAATATTTACAGAGCAGCCAGGCGCAGGGCGCTCCATCTCCTGGCACATAATAATTAATTGTTTGGCCTTCAAGTGGCTGACTGGAAAATTTTTCAGTTGGCTGGTAAATTATGCGAATGGTGCCGCATTTCACACTTTAAGCTGACAGCCGATGGGGTTGGAGAGCTCCTGAGAAAGAGTGGGGGCGCCATCCTTCCTTGGGAAGGTGTAAATTTATGCAATGAAATTAATTCCATGCAAAAACAATTAAGTTAATTTAGCAAAAGGAGGCAGCATCAGCAGACCAGTAAAAAGCGCAACACCAGAAAAATCAGGCTCAACTGAAATATAATAAACTTTTTGGAGAACCCACCAGCACAAGGGGGTCGTGAGTTGGGGCTGGAAAATGCTTTAAATTTCCATTGCCATCGCCATTTGGCATTGCCATTGCCACTGCCATTGCCTGGCTGTTGTTTCGCCTGTGTGTTGTAATACAAACGCAATTAAAACCCGCTGAAGAGGCGCAAACAACAGACAGTCGCCGGGGAGGTGTGAGGGGGGCAGGAGCGTTGGCGGTACAGGATGCCAGGACTCCCGACGAATAAAATGAATGAACAACAGAGAGCGAGAGAAACGACACCGTAAAACATTTAAATGCCGAAAAATAGACACAAAAAACAAAAGGGAAAGGGGTGGGAAAATAAGGAGGGAAATGGTAGGAAAATAGGGAGGGATAGGAAGGAAAATAAATATATATAAAAAAACGGGGCAGGAGAGAAAGCGACCAAAGGGGTGCAGAAAGAGAAAGGCCGTGCGAGCGGAATTTCGCTTTCAAATTTGCGTTGGCGCGTGAAATATACTTGCGAATGTATGCGCATCTATATATGTATATAAATATCCCAGTGTGTGTTTGTGTGAAAGGATTGCGAATTTCACAGTCAATGCACTTAACATTTCGCAGATGAAAAGCCGAGGGAAAATGCTAACAGCAACCTGTGTAATTTTACAGCTGCGCTCGAGCAGCGAACAACTAAGAAAACACAAAAGACTCAAAATTTATACAGAGAACGAAATTTTAGAAGTTCGTGTAAATGATATGAAAACACAAATATATCAATAATTAAGAGAACATGTACTTAACTATTCCCATGCATTATTTATTTACCACATTAAGCTTAGCATACGATGTAAAACTTAATAGTAAATTAGCTAGCACTAGCTGCGGTGCTTTTCGACTCTAATTAAAATTTTATGAATTACAAAGTGTTACATTTAAAGGTAAAAAAGTGTAAAGTTTAATCATAGTGGTTTGCTTTTGTTAATTGAAACGTATATAAATGTTGTGATTTAAAAATTTCTCATTCTAATTATTTCACTGTAGGGATATAACTATGTCTAATTATATTTCGAAGTTAGATAAAATTATTGAAGTTTTTCCCTATAAAGACACCTCATTGGCTCTGCCAGAGTTTAAAGTTTTCCTTAAAACTTTTAACAACTCCTTCAATACATATATGCTTTTTATTTTAATTTTTAATTAATTTTACTGTTTAACCTTTCACCCAGTTTTAAATGGTTTAAAAGTATAACTATATTTCTTGCTGTGTAGTTCTGAACTAGATAAGAGAACTTATCTCATCTGCTGATTGTTATTCCATTTATCACGCAAATGTCAAGATCTGCTGGCTTTGCTCAAAATGAATAGCGACAAAAAATACGATTTTAATTGCATTTCAACTTGCACCACCCTCGCTGTGAGGTGTTAAATGCCAAGGAGGACAAAGGATGAGGGCGGAATATACAGCGGTAGTGTGTAGTAGCCACCCCCTGGGCGGTAGAACATTGACATTGACACAACCCCTGGAAAAGTCGCCCCCGGGTTTTCCAGCTCCTTTAGCAGCATCTCTCCAATTTTCAGCTGGCCAACTCACTAGCGTGCAATAAATTTTTCAATGTCATGCGTCTCGGGCGCGCGCACAATCTATACGAGAAGAACGGCAGGAGAGTGTCCTGGGAAGGGGTGGAGCGGGTATCGGAGCTCTAGGATCGCCTGCTAAACCCTTCGTCCTTCAACCACTAAGCACCCAAACAGCAAAACAAACTTCCAATCAGACCCGAGTCAGCCAACCACTCCGCCGCCCATCCATATCCTTTTGACTGCGACTTTGTGATAAATGTGCTACAGCTTTTTGTCTTTACTTCATTTGAAGTTGGCTCGGTTTGGCTTGGCTTGGCTTGGCCAGCTGGAATCTAGTTCCTTCTCCCAGTCGGAGGGGAGTTGTGGAGCTGAAAGTGTTGAAGCAGCACTTTGGCAGCGCATCAACGCCAACGAGCCCCGCCCATTTCCTCCTTCGACCTGCCCCTTCTGGCCAACGGCATGTTTGCTTTTTTATCTGCGTTTTGCATGTGACGATGAAGCCGACTCTCGAAATCTTAAGTATAGTGCTAGCAGGATGCTCTGAAAATGGGTTCTTTAATTTGGAAAATAAGTGGAAGCTCTGCGGGTTTTTCCCAAACATTTATTTTACTATTTCGAAGTAGGTTGCTGTAGCCTTGGCTTTAGGTATCAAAAATAGCTCTTAACTTGATTAACACCTGTAGTTTATATATAGAATATTTATATAGAGAGCTCTTTGATATACCAATATAAATACACCTCTCTACAGTATCTATAAAGATTTGCAGATTCAATTAAATAGTTTCTATACTTTAATACTTCATCACTTAAACTTTAAGCCACACTGCCCATTATTTGCTAATGCTAAGGGAGCAATTATTCTGCAGGGTATTAAAAACTTCACCCTTGAAGCTGCCACTTCTGTGTAGTGTTTTTTTTTTATCTTTCGCACAAGTTACATTTTTAATCGCGCCTTTGAGACTTCATTAGTGCAACGGCAGCCAAGAGAGAATGAAGCGAGGCACGTAGCAAGGGGAAAGTGGGCGATATAGGGAGGATATAGCGAGACTGAAACATGTGCGACGTTGTTTCAAGTGCAGCTGATGTTGCTGCTGCTGCTGCTGCTGATGGTGATGCTGATGGTGATGGTGATGGTTCCTTCCCTGTTCCCTTAACTCTTCCACTCTTGTTGTCTGCCAAATGGCGCATGAAACACAGGCAAAGAACACCACTATCCACCTTTCTCCCTCGAAGCCAGAGTCTGTCTGGGCACTTGGCTCGGCTTCAAGTGTTGTCTCTGCTTTTTGCCGAACCCTTTCTCTTTCTCGCTTCACTTCGGCTACGGATTCAGGTTTAAGCCAAGAGTGTTTGTCTTGAGCTTCAAGTGTGGCAGGTTGTGATTTTTATTTAAAACTAAGCAAACAACAATAATGGCCATAAACCAATCTCAGCATTTCATCAGTTTCATCTTTTTGTCTTTGCCTCCTCCGGATCTTGAGCATTTATGGCTGATATTTGTTCACGCACTTGACATGACATTGGCAGCCGAGGAAAACACCTTTTCCCCCTCGAGTGTGGGCCCGAAAAGTGCCACATGTCGTATGCGTGTTACGTGCCTTACTGTTCGCTCGCTGTTCGCAAAACATAAAATATGCATAAATTCCAGCATATTTCGCGTTTCGTTCCGCTCCGCTCCTGCCTTTGTTCGGCGGCGAGTCGTAAAAACGCAACACAAAACATACAAAAAACATTCGGGCAACATGAAATTCTACACAAAAATGTTTTCTATATACAATATTTTCATTTCATTTGCAGCTTATTGACAATTGACATGAAATTGCCATTTTCTTCGCCGTGGCTGGCTGTTGCTTCTTTTATGCTTTTGTTATGCGACTGCAAATAAAGTAATAAAAGCAGAGGTAAAATCACAGCCCGAGTAATGAAAGCACAGGACATGCAACAGAATGCACAACATTTCCATTTCGTTATTTTTCTGGTTCCGTTTTTCCTTCAACTTTTGCAGTCAGAGTCAAATGAATGACACACAACATTGACATTTTGCAGTGTTAACCCCCCGTAACTGTGAGTCATTTTCCGCAGAAACTTTTCCTAACCAGGTATTTTTCTTGGGATTTCCCAAGCATTTCCCTTTGGCTGTACAAATATGATAAACATTTGCAGGATACTTGCTACTGCTGCAACCCCAACTAATTGGGACTTATGCAGATGTATGTATATATACTCTTGACTTTGAGACCCTTTATGTTTTCCTTTTTTTTTCCTGGGATTTTGCTTTGCCCATAAATCCCTTAAATCTGCTGCCTTATATCGGCTCGCCTATCCATCTATCTGTCTCTGCTTTCCCCGATTTTCCAGCATCCTCCTCTCCCACGCCGTCATGCGATATCTGGCAGCTGAAAATTCTATTGCCACTCCTCTTTGATATATCTCAAATCCCAGCAATCTGTTTGCAACTGAAACCGAAGAAGATTTATTGTATCTCAAAATAACGCAAAAAGGGAAGAAAAGCAAATTTGGTTGCCAAGGTGTCAAGTGGTTGGACTTGCACCCTTACGGACGGGAAGAGCTTGTAAATAATATTTTTTAAGTTATTGAAATACAAGACTTGTGACGGGCTTTTTTAATCAGCAACAGTTTGTTGCTGCTGCCTCGCCGTTCCCTGGATAAATAAATCACGGCGATGATGTCGTCGTCCTGACTAACTGGCTAGCTGAAGACATAATTAATTAGCTTTTAATTCTGCTGCAGAGACAAGAGATAAATCCGGCAGAAGGAACCCAAGGAATGCCACTGGCACTCTTCAGATACGCCACAGGAGCGCGGGGAGAGGAGAGTGCATTTAGTCAGACGGAAAATGATGCCGGAAAATGCCAAGGCGGCGGCGGTGCTTGTGAATCTGACAGACAGAGAGACATGCGAGTGTACGCCGCCGCTGTCTCCTTGGCCCTTATCCTTTGTAGACATTTCGTTAAAAGTTAGCACAGAGCGCACTGCCAACAATCAAATCAAAAGCAAACAATGGGCAAAAATGTAAGAAAACATAACCAGAGATAAGCGGCTTCAGTTCGGGCAAAAAAGATGGCGACAGCCGGAAACGCAGACGGGCAAATACAACACACAGAAAGGAAGAGAAAAAAGTGAAAGAAATACGGGGAAAAAGGAACAAGGACAAGAACAAGGAACGCCGGGTGAAATGGGAGTGCAAATGTCGGCGTGTCCTTGTCCACGCCCACAGTCCATCGCCACCGCCACCGCCACCGCCCCTGTGTCCTGCGGCTCCGCATCCCCCGACTGTTGTCTGCTGCAAATACCGCAACATGTACTCAAGCAGATAATGTTAAATACCACTCGAGAACGTACAGGCAAAGGCAAAGGCAAAGCCAAAGGAAGCAGCAAATCCATGGAACAACAAAAGACATAAGCGCTATAGCGGCTCCTCTTGGCCAGAACTCAACTGGCCCCCGAGTCTGCAATTGGTATTTGGGAACAAGGACTGGGAATAGGACGGGGGACGGGGGACTGGTACAGGCACCGAGACTGGGGCTGGACGAGCAGTTAAAAGGACACCAGCAAAGGACACATGCAGAATGCGAAAAATGAAACTGAAAGCAGCGACTGCACTGAGGAAAATGATTTTCAAACAATTTAAATAAATAATTGAAATTGTTAAATCAAGAACAAATGAACTTGAAGATTTATTTAATTTAGTATTATTAAATATGGTTTTACGAATATAACAATAAGATGTGTTATGCCTTACAAGCTCTTGAGCTGCCCTCTTGCAAAATTAAAAGCAAATTTATTGCATTCGGCAATTTGTTATGCAGCTTTCTATTAAAGAGTCTTTGGATTCATCGTAATACCAGAAGATTAGACTATTAATTATATATTTTTCCCCACAATGGAAGACTTATCTTGCTTTGAATATGAGCTTAAAAATGTTTAATGATTGTTTTTATGATTATCCATAATATCAAACATTTTAAGCTTGTTTGTTTGCTTAGGTTCAACCATTTTAAAGGCCAGTGCATGGCTTCCAGTCACTGCAGCGGACCTCTTGTCCTGTCCCTGTCCTGGCCAGTCAGACACATAAAGCGAAACAAAAGTTCAAAGACACCCCGAGCTGGGGGAGACATTTCCGTAGTCGCAGGTCCCAGCATCAGCCACAGCTCCTGCAGCTTCACTCAGTTAGCTGATTTTGCTGCTGCTTGTGCTGAGCCGGAAAATTTAAGCGTAACATTAAATAATTTACAAACAAATGGCGCGACGTCGCCGTCGTCCTCGTCGTCGTCGTGTTCGGCTTAATCGCCGGAAGTACGCAAAAAACCCAACTTGAATGGGGCGCAGGCTGGAAAGCAGCGTGAAAAATCCGGGAAAATGGGGGGCAAAGAGGGAAGTCACCAGGGCCAGGGTCGTCGACGCATGTGCATGTGGCAACTGGCAACTGGCAAGTGAAGAAAATCAATAAAACGTGCGAGGATGCGGCGGTTTTGCTTTTTGCCACTTTTACTTTTGCGACGAGGAGACGACGACTGCTGGCAGGACAAGCAGCTTCCGATGTCGTCCTCCATCCACAGAATCCTTCGTTCCGGCTTTGTCATTTGTTTGGCCTGCAGCTGAATTTGCCTGTCTATGTGGCCCCCTCTCCCTCTCTCTTATTTCACCATGGTCGCCCCTTTGTGCTCGCAAAAACACACACACCCACATACACTCAGAGGCCAGGACTTAGGTGTGGCTCCTGGCAGCTGTTTCAGCTCTCGGCCTTCCCATCTCTTTCCGTGCAGGCTACAAAGTGCAACAAACCGAATTGAAAATGGAAAATGTCCATGTCCCCGCCACTCGCGAATGAAATACTCTAGCTAAAGGTCTTTAAATTGTGGCTAGGAATAGGAAATATGCACTATAATTCTCCAAGGATTAAAGGTGTATCGTACAAAATCAGATTAAGTTTTTAATACAATTTTTTCATAATAATTTAAACATAAAAATATAGAAAATATAATTCTCTGAGAGTATATACAATTTCGCTTACAAAAAGAAAGCCATTGGTTCATGTTGCATTTTCACAAAGACCTAAAAAATGGGAATCGGAAGATCTCCCCCCAAAAAAACTCAGACTGGAGTGGAGTGGGTCCTGACAAGCGTTAATCTCGAAATAAAATATTTGTTATGCACGGCATCGGAGGGGAAGGCTGCGGAGGACTAAAGGCGGGTGCAAATTCAACCACCAAAAATTCGTAGCATACTTAGGAGCTCAGCAAGTCGTGAACTGCCTTCCTTTCAGGCTCTCCCGTTGCTATTCCTGTGAGTTACTGATTATCTTTGGCGGCAAGGCAAAGGCAAAAGCGACTTTCCATAGACTTTGCATAAATTTCCAACTGCAGAAAAGTTTTCGAACACACTCAGAGAGACGCTTGACTGTTTCGGCATATCTTTTACTTCTAAGCTCTGGCAAATTGACAAAGAACTTCACTTCCATTCCACATTGCACACTTTCCACTTGGCATTTCCTCCCGTTCGCCTTCAATTTTCTGGGGCTTCACTTTTTTAAGGGCCAGGTGTAGATGTGTGTTTGTGTGTGTGTGTTTACCCTGTCAATGTCTCGCAGTCGTCTCGCTATTTGCATATCAACTATGGCGAGAGCTCTGTAACACGCTAACATTGTGTTTGTATTTCATTAATATTTCAGAGGTGGCGTTGTTTGAAATCAAAACATAAATATTAACATACACGAATTGAAACGCTGTATCGCCGCCAGCGCATTTCCTGCCAACATCACACACACACATCGAACTCAAAAAAAAAGAAGGAAAACCCCTAACCGAAAAAGTAAAATAAAAAACCGAACAAAAAATATGATATAAATGCCGCCCGCAGAAACCGCAAACCAAACAACAAATACCCGACACACACACCGAATAAAAATGTTCCAAAACTCTGAAACAAATCGTAGAGGAGGACAAAAAAAAAAAAAAACGCGAAATTTAACCCGCTGCAATGCAAGGAAAATATTTTTGTCTAGCACGAATTGGATTTTGGAATTGGAATTGTACATTTTTCGAGCAGCAGCAGCAACAGCGATTCAGATTTGCTTGTTTTTCATTTAACACGAAAATATTTGTGGCATGCGAACGATTTTGTTTCATAATTTTAAGCAAATATGAAAAGTCCAGCGGGAGGGAGGGGATATTGACAAGAAACACATAAGAGTTAATTATAAAAGTGATATTTATTGTTTATCGTTTGCCAGATAAGGCAGGCCAATTAAATCTGGCAGATTTATGGAAGGTGTGATGGGGAATTGGAATTTATCGGAAAGCACTCATTGTGCGAAATAGTACATAGTATTTATAAATCCTTTTAGAATTGAATTTGTATTAATTTTCTCTCTTCTTCTGTTCTCTTTCCAGGTAAGTGTCGGAGCCTTTCCTTGGAGCCTTGCAATCGATGTTCCCTCGATGTTTTCCTGTCTCTCGATCTCTCTGCACACCTCATCCATTCAGAGTTTGTCACTCATTTTACCATCATTTCATAACCCTCATTCAAGTCGTACATGCTTTTATAATTTCCATCATTTTTAATGTAGTTTAGACTTTTTCTCACTAACAACTAACAGTTTGAAACGGAAACGTAATATTTATGTGTGTGTCACCTCTTCGCTCTCTCTCTCTGTTTGTTGTAAGTCTGTGTGATTGTCGTTACAAATTGTGGTAAATATTTAAACATTTTCATTATCATTTCGCACACAACAAGCGCTGAAAATCTGTCAGAGATTTGCCAAACCGCCGAAAACAATTTGTGTGCCTAATTAAAAATTTAAATTACATCAAATAGCAAGCAGGCAGGCAGGCAGGCTGAACAATTTGTGCGTGTGACAAATTTGCAGCGAACGAACGAAGGCCGAGGCGAAGTTGCAGCCATTATGACATGCATTATGGTTGCTGCTGCTCGGGAAGCGGGGATTCCGTTCCGGAAGGACGAAGGACGCCAGGCCATATGCCACATGCTGCTGCCACACTAATTTGTGCGTTGTGCCAACTTGGGTGCGAAAAACACAGAGAGCAACGCCGCCAAAAACTTTTTCCCCAGTCTGCGGAAGGTCCTTGCCACCAGCCACCTCCCTCGCCCCTCGTTGAGTGCAGAAATTAATTGCATTAGAAAAGTTACCCCGAGAGAGAGAGCTGCACATGTGCCCGCTCGGGTAGCAAGTTGCGCTTATTTAAGTTTAGAAATGCCTTGGAAAAGTTGCCACCACCCCACCACCAATGCCTCCGCTCTTGCCTCGAATTTGCGAACAAACGTTTGTCAGCAAACTTAATTTCTGAACTTTTGCCGAGGCAAATGGCAGCCAATCCCCCAATTTCTCCCTTTTCGGTGCTTACAAAATGCTCTCCTCGTCACCAACTTGAGCTGCGCTTTTTCAACGTCTTTCTATGTCGCCCCTGGAGTTTTCCGGCTGGAAATATCCTTCCCCCACAATGTTTGTGCATATTTTAAAGGCGAAACTTGCCAGACGCACATTTTACATAAATGTTGCACTTAAATGCACATTTTGTCATAATGTTGCCCTGCCACCGCTGCAACAACGTTGGCAACTGAAGTGGTTTCAAGGGGTTTTTCTTGGAAAAAACCAAAAAAAAAAAAAATCAAAATTCCTTGCCTTTAAGCTGCCCCGGAACTTGCAACTTGGCTACAAAATTAAGATTCTTGTCTGGCCAAGTCTATAACAATTTTCAATAAATAACATTTTGTTTATTTTTGCCATGAAAAAATATTTCTTTCCTTAAGGGTAAAGAAAACTTTTGTAACTGCCGGCCCGAGAGCACTTTGTGCAGTGAAATGGAAATGAAAACTGTTGCCAAATGAAGGTAATACTAAAGGGTTTTCCTATCCTTTTTTCGCAGACTGCTTGAGTGTGAGTGTGAGTGTGAGTGGCAGTGTGTCTGTGTTCATGTGTGACGCTTGTTAGTACAATCACAATTGCAATTGCAGGGAGACAAACGAAAATGTAGCATTGCAACAGTCTCCCCGTCTCCTTTTTGTGAAGTCACTTTGTATTGAAATTAGACACATTTCCGTTCAATGGAGAATGCCAACGGCTGCTGGCAACCCTCGTCCTTCATCCCTTTTTCTTTTATTTTCACTCTGAGCATTGATATGCTGCTGGAAGGGTAAAATAATATACAGATATCTCTAATGCTAGAGGCTACATTTATGGCCCTTGGTATAGAGTTTTTTCTCCAATTATCACTAATGATTTCGATTAATTAGAAGCAGTTGTTGGTTTGTGGTTATTTTCGGAGTTAACTATATAAATTCAGTATTTAAGTCTACCTTGGCAGTATTTATCATCATGACTTTAAAGATAATATATATTTTTGAGATAGAATACCAAATCATAAATCAGAGACTTGTCACTACAAACGGCATAGAATATTTTACTTAAATATTGAATTTTCCTAATAATAATAAGGCATGTAACTTAATAAAATTTCCCATGAAAGGCACTATTAATTCAACCTCGTCTGTGGGCTAGCATTCAGGCAAGTGCACTTGGTTGCAGCTACAAAGTATGCTGCAGATTTTTGCTCGAGCGCCTCGCACATCCTGAGGTAACGGGATTGCAGGGGGTTGGGTGTAACGAGTGGGTGATGGGTGGTGGGTGGCGACGGCGGCGTTGTTAAGAGTGCGTGCCCAAGGGGAAGGGGCCTGTCTGTCTGTCCCTCTGTCTGGCGACACTCGTTGACATTGGGGGCGACAATGCGTCAAGGCAGCCCATCAGTCGCGCTGCCTTCCTGCCGGCCGCCCGGCCCCGCTCCCTGCCTCCTTTTGACTCACTAATTTGCATATTTATGCAATTATACGCTACCTTTTGTGCCAGCCAACAACGTTTTTCGTACGTACATATCAACCCTTTTTCGGGATCCAAACACCGAACGCGAACCCAACCTCAACAGTTGGTCGCTGGGACAAGAACGGGCACCGGCACCGGCATCGGCACAGGCACGGGCACGGGCACTGAAACACAGGCACGGGCACAGCATGTCACTTGTCACGCCAAACACGAACACGTTAAATGTCAACAATGAAGTGACGCAGCACGGCAACAGGGGGTTAAGGCGCAGGCAGAATGGGCTGATGGAGGGTTAAGCTGGGGGGTTGGGCGGTTGACTGGATGAGCGGTCATTGTCCCCTTTGCGCGCCTACCAACTGAGACAACATCCGCAGCAGTTCGAGTTCCCAGGCACTGGGAGAAATCACAGTTTAAATAACATAAATATATAATTTATTATTTTCTTTGCATTAATTATAAAATGAACCAGAATATTATAGCTTAAAGGCCGTATGAAACATCTCCGACGTGATAAAATACATATAATCTTGATTAGAATCACTAGTCAAGTCGATATAGCTATCTTCGCCTGACCGGCAGTATCAATAGATGTTTCTCAACATGTTCCTATCAACATTTGCTTTCATTAGTCAACACTTTCTTTTGTCTTCCGCCCTGTTTAATTAAAAGTTGTTCATAACTTTTAGCAAAATGAAGAAAAGTCAAATCTGACCTTGTTTATCCAAGTCTAAGCTTATTTTCCAGTGCAGTATCCTTCAGATCTATACCGCCCTTCTTCCTATCCCTATCCATATCCCTCCCCTCCATTACCCCTTGTGTCCTCGCATTTGACACTGTCACAGCGCTTAGTGATTTATTTGATGGTGACATGCGTTGCTGTTCCCAAAAAGTAACCGAAAATAGAAAAGGGAAAATATGCCGAAGCGAGGCAAACAATTTTGTTTAATTTTTCTTATTCCTATTTGCTCGACTAAGGCGGGGAAATGGAGAGGGAGTGCTTCTATTAAATGCAAATGAAGTTATGAAAATTGCTCAGCAGCCCTCAAACCGCAACATGGCCGCCGCGTGGCAGCGTAAAAAAGGGTCCGCTCCGAGTCCGGATCCAGGGCGATATCTTCAGCAAATGATCTCAATCAAGGGGAGCGAGCATTATGAAAATTGCATAATTTCGCCATAAGGGTTGTGTGTGCTCGCCAACCCCCGCGGCAAATGGCACTTCAATTAGAGTAGCAAATAAAAACAAATATAAACAACATTTTGTGGCGGGTTCAAAGTTTGCACTCGGGCTGCTCTTAAGACCTCCGCAATCCGACAAGTTTATAATCTTGCCGGGGATTGTGAGACAAGATCTCTTGCCCTGGCCCCTGCCTTGTATGTCAACAGCTTTAATTCGGCCTTTCATTGGCTGCCATTGCTGCCGTTCGTTCGTTCGTTCGCTCGCTTTTCAATTACCAGCTCAATGGCTTCTGGGAAAATCCTTGCAACAATGCCAGGATGCTGTGGCACCCAAATAGTTGCACTTTTCCAAGGAGCCCATCGTCGTCTGGCTGCCGTTCGCCTTCCGCCGTTCCTGCTCGCCGTTCGGCGCTTCCAGCTTTTCAGCTCCAGCTCCAGCTTCAGCTTTTCAACTTTCGGCTTCATTGAGCATTGGACATTTATTGTTGCTGCGCATTAAGGCATTAGCTGGAGGTTGGCAGGATAAAGGGTAGCAGGGAGTTGCAGGAGCTGTGCCAGGAATTATGAACGTATTTTCGACTTTGTTCGACACTTTTATTGCCCAAGTGGCTCTTGGCTGGTGCTGCAGCAGTTTACATTAAAGTCAATTGCTGTTTTTAATATTTTTCTCGCACTCCAAATAGATGTGGAAAAACTTGAGAGAGCTAGAAAGGCATAAATAGATAACATTTAAATTGGATTTAGGAGAAATAGTTTACGAAAAATGAGAAATATATGTGAGGGTAATAAATCTACAACAGAAATTGAAAACCTGCCTAAATGAATCACTGTTAAATATTTATCATATGTTAAGTAGCATAATTGTTTCTTGAGTAACTGAAGCATTCTTCGGATCTTTCGCTTCAACCCTTGTGAGAAAACCTATGCTGTTCCTCTTATTATTGTTATTTTATTTATTTTGCTGGTTAATTTCTTGCGGCATTTTGCAAGAGGTCCTGCCATCAACTTTTTGACAGCCGAGGAAAATGCCTCATTCGACGAGCGGGAAAAATGAAGGGGCCCGGGGCACATACAGCAAATTCCTTGCGTTGCCTTTGACTGACATGATTATAAGTTTGTCTGACTCAGAGTGAGTCAGAGTCTGTTCGGCTGCCATCCCGGGTCCAAGTTTGAGTCTGAGTCTGGATCCCGTCTCGGCACGTTAACTCAAACGAAACTAATTTAATGCGCTGCAAAAGTATTCAAACAATTGCACAAGGCGACGCCCAAAGTGAAAGCAGCCAGAGCCAGAGCCAAAGCCAAAGCCAAGGCAGCTCGGGGAAAAAATGGGAATACAAAAACTGAGCTCAACTGAAAAGGAACAAGGATGGATTGGAGGGGATTTTTCGGGGGATTCGCAACAGCTCGTGCTCACATCAAACGAGCGAATTTCATTTGCCAGCAAACGAAAAGGAAAAAGTTTTTGTCTTCTCCCGGTCTCTTGTTAGATGTATTTTTATTTTATTTATTTACTTTTTTAGAAATATACTTATGTATAGAAATTTGGTGTTCTCGCACTCTGCGCGGCAAATTCAATTGTTGGGGCGTGTGCGAGATAATGGTGGAAAGAGGAAATTTCCCCCTTTCCCGGCGATAGAATGTTAACAATTTTATTTATGTTTGCTTTGAACTTGTCTTCATTATTTGCCAGCGACAACAGCAGCCAGATGTTTTCCGATTAAACATTCTTCATCGGACTTAACACTTTAACGTTGCAGGCGGAAATTCTATTAAATATATATTCATTAAATTTTCATTTAAAAAGTGTTTTGTTAACTTAAATCTTTTGGATTCCCCTTAAATATAACACTAATGTTGAATTCCATTTATTTTTAATTTAAAAAGTATTAATAGAGCTTGGTAATATTATTAATACTTCCCCCAAAATGAAATCTAATGAATAAACCATTCGTTTCACATTTTTCTCCAACTTGGAAATTAAAATTAGCTTCAAAAGTTTTGCCCTGAACCCCAGAAAGCCATTACTCAGGGACAACCATTAGACAGGACCACCTTTAAGGGCCCCAAGCCCGGACATGAAATATTTGCGTATAAACCAAATACATTTGTGTTAATTTCCACACACACACGCTCGCTCTGAGGAGAGGGGCGGAAATGGCAGCCGAACCCTTTTTGGAAAAATTTGCATATGTGGAAAGAGGAGAGGCGGAGGAGGAGTACGAACCACTCATACATCAAACTATTAAAAGCCTCGTGGAAAAGCCCCTGGGGCATCGCAACGCAGCCACAACAACCACCTTTGGCATTGTCCTGTGTGTGTGTGTGTCCTTTCCGTCTTGCCGGCATTTGTCAAATGCTGTTGCGAGGCTTCAGCGCCCGCCATGGAAAAGTTGCCTGCCAAAATAGCAACAGTTTTCCATCTACGGGGAAAGGCTAGAGCGGAGAGGGAAAAGTTCTCCGGCATTCAGCAGCCGAAAAACTTACCGCAGAAGCCCCCACAAAAGTTTAAGTATATTTGTGCTTAGATCGGAGGAGAAGGAGGGGACCAGACCCAGCGCCGGGCTCCGAGTGCGCCAGGTGCACATATTTACATATATTTTGGGTATAACATTTTTTAGTCTGGTCTAGGGATATTTGCGGGCAAATGATTTTAAGCCTTTTTGCCTCGGCTTAGATTGTTTCTGCCTCCCAGGAGAGGAGCTGCTCACTAAATTAGTTTCATTTATCTACCGGGTTCCGCCACAAAAGTTCTCTAGATTGCAAGATTTCTACCTTTTTTTCGGAGCTGCGAGAGTTTCGAGAGGACTCGGCTCACGTAAATTTCCACAGCCGCCCCAGACATCATAAACAATCCATGTGGCTATCATAAATTGCTTTTCTTTGGCCATTTCCCCACATTTTCTCTCAAATCCAAACAAAGTCTGGGTCATTTTTTATGGCAGCCCAGACAGAGCGGAGTGAGGGGGAATAATGGGCAACTTCACAGGCGGTCTTAGGGGCAATTAAAATAAATTATGATGTGCAGATTTACGAAAATTAAGAGATTGTTTTTCCACTTTAAGTGGAGCCTCGGAGGCAAGGTGAACTACAGCAAAATTACGTAATAAAGGGAGCGCTACAAGGGGATAAGTGAAATCAACTTGCAGGTTAAACGGCTTCTATCTGTGGAAACAGTCAGGATCTTCGGTGAACCCAACCCAACCGAGCTGCCTTACCTCCCTGGAAAATGGAGGGCAACACGTGCTGTGGCCTCATCAGCAGTCAGAGCACCTGACGCGACCCCACACACACACACACACACACACACACACACACACATTGGAATTAAGGGTATGGAAAGGGATTTGCCTTTGGTTTTTCGAGGAGAATCCCAGCTCCTTTAGGCGTCGGCTTCGGCTCCGGCTCCGGCTCTGGCTCTGGCTCGGTCTCGGTCTCGGGCTTGGGCAATCAAGAATTCAGGTCATGTGCATGTGAACTCAATTAAGCAGCACATAACTTACAAACCGGATTACAATCATCATCATCAACAACATCTGACTAAGGAAGGAGGACGGGTAGCGGAGGAAGATCCTCGTTTGGCATGCAAAGCAGTGGCCGTAACAGTTGGACCTTTGGATGCCAGCCTTTGACTTTTCAGCAGCCGAATATGTTACTCATCCGCCCCGTAACCTTTCTCGGGTGCAAAACAATTTGAAACCATAAATTGTGGGCCACAGTAAACACAGGATGGAGAAGGTGGGAATGGGGAGCAGGACCGCTTGGGGTAAGGTCAACAACAGCTGTCGATTGTCGAACTTATTTCGCATGTAGTGCAGGATATGAGAATTTTCACTTGAATAATTAATTGAACGTAACAATTTTCGGGGCAGTGGAAGAGGGATTTTCCCTTGTTGCGGTTGACTTGGCTGGCTCCTCGCTTCTGCCCGTCCATCTGTGGCCTTGTCTCCTGTCTTGTCTTGTGGTCCTCACTCTCTCTCCTGTCCGGGTCTCTTAATTAAGCCATATATACATATATACACACAAACCGGTGACGGGGGTTTCCCCCTTTTTGGGGTTGATTGCTTCCCCCGAAACTTCCTGTCTGAAATTCATTTTTTCATAAGCCGCTTTCGAGCGTCGCCGCCGCAACAGGCAAAACAGCATTTAAGCCTTTCGTGATAAGCATTTAAATAAATTAAATCCAAATCCTCTTTCGTCCACCCACCTCTGCTCCTGGATCTAACCGCATGCGAGGGAGAGCTCTAATGAAAAATAGCGAGAGTGCCGGGCATAAGCAAACAAAACCAACAGCGACAAAGCCAAACAACAAAAAATATTGCAGGCGACATAAAGATTTGTCAACGTTGATAAACAACAACAAAGGACGCGCGGGAAAGCTTCGGCGTGTGTATGTGTGTTAGAGTGTGTCTGCTTTGTGGTAAATTTTCACTGTGGCAAATTTGAGGGGGGGAAGAGTGGCAGACAGGAGAGGATCGGGCAAACAAACAAAGCCAAATCAAATGTGCAACTGTTGCGGCCTCAGCTGTCGCTTTGATGGAAAGTGTCAATCTGCCGATGAGCGACAACCAAATGGCAGAAGCATCAGGGAGCTTCTGAGAAAAGGGGTATCAAAGGGGGTTCCCCTTACTGGTAAATTATTATATTTGAATTCCCTTTATATGGAAATAAATTTTGTAGAAATGATTTTTCAATGACAGGATAATTTGATTATTGTAATTAAGATTTTTATATACTCCTAATGTTTTGTCATTTTGTTTTCTGACTATCTGAATAACTAGAGACCTTTAATCCACATAAATTGAATGAAATTTCTTTATTATGCCCACATCCTGCCTAATAATAGAGACGTTTTATTAGTAATTTGTTTCACTTACTTACTCGTTCTTCAAACCGTTTATATCCTCTATTAATTATGGCTCCTATTCTAAAGAAACACTATGAGCTTTATTTCACATTCTCATGGAAAACTATGGTTTTGTATGACACATTTTTATTTAAACCTTTTTATTAGTTAAATTCAACTAATTATAAAATGATTCATAGCTTAAATACCCTGCTTAACGATAGCTTACAGGGTAGTTAATCATCATGTGCTAGCCACAAAATAGGCGCACATTACCGTGCCCCGTTAAGTATGCTATATTAATTTGCATTGTGCGGATTTGCATTGACGCTCTTGTTGCAATCCCACTGCCTGTCTGCGGCTAAGCGAATTCAAGTGGAGTGGAGGCGAGTTTTAGATTGATGTGACACTGATGCCATTTTCGGGGACTCCCTCGAACGGAATGTTTATTGTTTCGCTTTGCCGCGATCAAATTCTTTTCAATGAGGCATTTAGCAGGACACCCAGGACACTCAATTCAATCAGAATTCCGGGGCAAACATCACCCTCGCTTGGCATGCGTTGCCATTAGAGATAATCACTTTTGCATTTTTAATGCCACCTCCCGGACACACGCGGACGTAAAATGAAATTGCAATTGCCAAAGCGCCAATAGCTTTGATAAGCCATAATCAACTTGATCCTAGGCTATGAGGGGAGGAGGTTGGAATGCGGATGGATACGGGAAATTAGCATAATAAATGCAAGTCGTCGCCCCATAAAATTTTATTAATTTGTGCCCACACAAAAGCGTGGCACTCAAGGGCTTAACAGATTTACAGCTCGCTGAAAGCCAAAGCCATAAATACAGCAACAGCCACACACTAAAAAGCGACGTGCAAAAGTGCACTAAAAGCAGACAATGACTCAGGTGGAATGGTGCAGGTGCAGGCAGAGGTTGTTTGCTGTGCGCCACTTTCTAGGTCAGGCAATTGGCAAGTGCACTAAAAGCCAAACAGCCGGCAAGCAAACGGACAGATAGTTGTCAAGCGGCCATCGCTCCCCCTCGCTCTGCGCCCCTGCCAGGCAAGGTATGCCAAGGGGGGCGGAAGCCTCCTTCAATCTGCCATCCCTCTTGGCCGCTTCGGCATCTCCTCCTGCACCTTGCGCGCCGGCTGTCAACAGTGTCTAACGGGTTGCCCTGGGCCGGGCTGACAAGTGTGTACGCCTCGCAGATGACTGCCAGATTGCGATTTCTGGGTGCAGTTCCAATCACTGAGAGAAAAGTCATTGCAATACAGGAATTGATGCATTTTAAAGGCTCTAGATAATCTGTTTAAACTATGTTCTTACTATGTTTCACCTTTAGGTTGTATTAAACATAATTTTGTCAGCCTCTAGAGTTGAACATTTTGTTTGCAGTGTGAGAAAACCGACAGCGAGCAGCATGTATGCACTTTTCGGCACAAAAACATGGGCAGACATTGTGTCTGGGCCCGTGTTTTTGGCTGGCTTCATTAGGAAGAAGGGTGCACTTGTCTGATGTCTGTCTGTTGACTGCCGACTGCCGACTGCCGACTGCCTTCTGGTGCTGCCCTCCGCATCCGTTTCCCCTGCCAAAGTGGCAACAGCCAACTGCCAACTGCCTGCTGTCTTTCTGTTTGCCATTCGCTGCTCCTACCGCTTCTCCCTCTCTCCCCAAAGAACTATTTACGTTGACGCATACGGGGGACACACCACGCCCACTAGGGCGCATTACAGCCAACCTGAACGGGCAACCCCCTCCTCGCTGTTCCCCCACTCGAAAGTTCAATGTACGCGCTTTTGTTTCACAAAAAAAAGAAAGGAAAAAGAGAAAATTGTTGTAGGCCAAACGTTGCCATTTTCCTTCGCCATTTTCCGCGGCTTTCAACGCCGCACACAATCTGCGATGTCACGCCCACTTTTGGCCCAATGCCAGAGCCAAAGTTGGTCTTTGGGTCGCGTCGCCGTGACTTGCAGCTGATAAAAAATTAAGCATAGTTTTAGGCCAGCAAGTGCTGATTCTGCTCCTTTGCGTCTACGTCTACGTCTACTGCTACCGCCACTTCTGCCCCTGCCGCCAGCTTGATGAAGAAAGTTTTATTGCCCGAGGCCCAGACTCCTCTAGAAGTCCATTTGCCTTTTTAATTTTAAACAAATATTTTGCCAAAGCGTTTTTCTGCTACGCTGTTTTCTTCCTCTCCTTTTTTTTGTGAGTTTAATAAAATGTTGACAGCTTGTTTGGCGGCAAAAGTTTTTTGCTTTCTTTCACTAATGATAATGAAATTATGCCGAGATTAGAAATCTCTATGAAAGTTTAAGGAGTATAGTAATTTTCTTTGAAATACCTACTGAAAGTACCTCAAGATTTTATAAATTCTTCCCAAAGTTCTTAATATTTTGGGTAAAAATTACCTTGTATTGGGCTTTAGATCAAGCGCAATAATATAATTAAATAAGAAATGACGTAAATTTCTGGAATCTCGTGAATTTCGTAAAATGTTTGATCTAATCCTCGATAACTTTTTGAGAAAACGAAGGCCAAGGCATCCAGGAATTGGAAATGGCGTAATTGTCCAGGTTTTTTTTTGGGGGGTTAACATCAAACAATGCAAATTGATTGCGGGCGGGCCCAAAGAAAACGCGTAAATTTGGGCAAATATTACTGTCAGCCAAGCGCGGGTCGTGGAAGGGAATGGGAATCATCCTTCGCCTTGAGCCAGAGCCAAAGCCCTGCCACATGCCTGCGCATACCAAGTGGGCGCATCTATCCAGGATCAGCGGGAGCTGGTGTGTGGGTGCTTGTGTGTGTGGCAACATGGCCATATGTGCGGCATAATGAGGAGTCCTGTCCCGCAAAGGCAAGTCGTGCATGCAGTCGCCGCATCTGACAGCAAATCAATTCATATGCCCGGCCAGAAAGCAAAACAGCAGCAAGGAAGCCCTAGCTGGGGTGAGCGAATGAATTCATCAAAACGCTGGGCCCATTGTTGGCTTGGTTAACTGCAAGGCACAATCATTATACTTATACACAACCTCTAAACGGATTCTCCGGACAATGGCCCGAAGGCTGAACGTAATCCATTTTGCCTCTTGCTTTCTACTCGGACAAATGAAGTCAATTGGATTGCGATGCGATGCGATGCGACTGGCCGCATCAAAGTAAATTGTTTTAAGCATTCCGAGTTGATGCCACGGATTAGCATCGGTGGGTGAAATGACAAAGAGCTTGGCGCCTTAACAAGCGGTGAGGCTCAGTCCCAACCCCCAGTTGCAGTTTCTTGGTACGAACTTTGACCCTCGTCCTCGGCCACATTTATTACGCACGCTCATTTGTTTCCCTTCCGACGGAGCAGCTGTCATATTAAGCAACTTTGACCATTCGAGTGGCCACGCTCGAGATAGAAATCTTTTTTGTTCATTTCATTTTATGTCCACTATGAGGCCCACGCACACGCATACGCACACGAATTTTTGGCAATTTCCTGGCTTTCTCTTGGCCATTTTCTCCACATTTGCCAGAGACAGGGCCAGGAACAGCGTCTGCTGTCTGACCGATGCCTCAATTTGACATTGATGTGCCGAATGTGGAAATTTTCCTTCACTGACCAAGCTGAAAAAGCAGGGAAAAAAAAGGGAAAATAATAGTGCTGGGTAGGAAACGTCTGTGATCGAACCTGGAAATACACTATTGTGCAAAAGTTTTCTTACTTAGTTAATACAATAATTTAAATTAAAACAAATACTAGTTTTGAGAAAAAGAAATATAATTCTAGACAGGGATATACGAGTATAACCTTTGAAGCTTTGCTAAATATGAAATACTTTATTTCACTTTTTTTGTATTTGTATTTGTATTTAGGTTGATGATTTAAAAACCCAAGGGATTAAAACTTTTTAAAAAGCATAGGGATCCCCAATAATTTATTATATATTTAAATTCTTTTCAAGGCAATCATATAAGCAAAATAAATAATGTCCTCTTTTGGTTGCTATTTATATTAAAGAACATAAAGTAAACACTATGTATCAAGATATAGGCCATATTTTTCCTTCACTCATCAAAAGATAGGGTATCGCTGAAAAGGGAGCTGAGAGTGTTATAGTAACGGCCAAGGCTGTTGAAATGTAATTTGGCAAAATATTTGGGTGCCATCCTCGCTTGACTTTGGTTTCGTGTGTTCCACCCAAAATGAAACTCAATCTGTCAGTCGCTCCGTCTCCGTCTGCCGCCGTCCGTCCCTGTCCGTCCGTCTGTCTGTCTGTCGGTCCTGTCAGTCATGTTCCCACCTCACCCGGCCTGCCCCTTCCTAGGCCTACACCTACGCCCCAGCGAACTTTCACCACCCAACCCGCTCACCTCCTCATACGTGCGTTAGTCATTTTGGCACTTTCTCATGCTGTTGTCAGTCGGCTATACCTTTAACTCATTCGCACAGCAACGCCTACACACATATTTTCGCCACTTTTCTCAATGTTCCCTCGTTTCGCTTTCCTTTTTCTTTTTTGTTACTGTGGGAGATTAGTCTATGTGTTTTGGCGTATTTTTTTTTTGAGTATTTCTTTCCCTGTTCGATTGTGCATTTAATGCCAATTTGCTGTGTTGGGGTTGAACTGACAACTCTATGACTAATGTTTGTCTACCAACAAAGTGAAATCAATCATGGACAGAGGCTTGTAGGAGTAGGCTGGAACTAATTAGCCAACATTTAAAACAAGTTAAAGTAGTGTTCGTTAAAGAAAATAATTGCAAATGTTATTTTCTTAGATTTATTTGGCAATTGTGTAGTGACAACCATCCGGCTCGAAGGACCAATGTTTGCTGCTGGGCCTTTCCTCTTAATCTTTTATTGTAAAAATGTGTTATTATTCAATTATAATGTTTGCCTTTTAAAGCATTATATATTTAAAGCATTCCATTCCGTCAGCTGCTTTAGATATATCCCTTTTACTCAAAAATATAAATCATCCCGAGTCTAGACGCAATAAGAAATATTCATGCTCTAATCTCCCTTCAAGGCCAGACCGCTGTCTGCTGTCCATTTGCAAACTCATTTACAATTAAAACAACATTAATTTTCCTCTAATATGACCTCAAGCATTTCCCAGCCCGTCCAAAAATTTAAATTGCCACAGAGCAGAGCAGCAGCAGGACAAGAACAACAAATGATTGTCCATCCTGGAACCGCCCCCATCATCATTGTGTATAAATGCCGCAAAAAAGTAATTAAATTACGCTGCACAAACCACCGACCCGTTCCAAAACCAAACCGAAACCCAAACCTAAAGCAGACCAAAGCCGAAGCAAAACTTAAAATGCCCCGCCTCCGCAACAAGCGTTTAGCCACGCCCACGCCATTCCCCTTGGGAGCGGGTCGTGCTCCTGCTGTGTGCGAAAATTTCGCATAATTGCGTCAGGCGAGCGCATAAATTGCCAAAGACAAGCAGCCGGGGGGCACGTGCGTATCCGCACCGAGGGGTGGACCGACCGTGTCCTGGCTGGAACCAAAGGGGAATCCATAGAAGAGGCGCACAGAGGAGCGGGCCGGTGCAGCAATCAAACGCTGCACTTTGCGTGGCCATATGTCAAACGGGCGAGTCTCACCCCACGGAAGTGCAAGGACTCGGTTGCCATTGTCCTGGGCATTGCATGGCTGTCACTCCAAGCCGCGCAGAGAGTGAGTGCGGGTGACGGAGGGGGCGAGGGCGAGTGCCGTGCATTTTGCCAACTTAAATTATATTAAGTATGAAATATTATGCTAATTATGGCTGATTTCATTCCACGGCAAAGCACAAAAGAACACGAACCCGCCGCCGCTGCAGAGACAATGCAAATGAATTAAATTTAAATGACAGGAAAAATGGAAATGAAAATGAAACGGAAAATGGGAACTCAAATTGAAATGTAATGCCAGTCGCTTGACTCTTTCTACTCAGAGAACCCTGCCCTGCAGCTGTCTGACTTTTACGCTTTTATGCGATACGCGGCGTATGCGTAATTTTTGCCTTTTTTCCCCGCTGCAGAACATTCATGCGAGCGAGGCAACCCTTTGGCACTTTCCGCGCACTCCAGCTGGCTGGCTCCAGCTTTTTATGTTTGAAATGATTTTTCCATCACTTACAAATGAGAAATTAAATTATTTGCTGCTAATGTATGTGCGAGCGGATGGATGGATGATGGCCCCTTCCACACACCCATCTGTCCGCCTCCCTCCGACGGAAATGACACAGCAAAAGACCAAAAGGGCAACCATCTGAAGATGAAATTTGTGCGCCGTGTGTCGCGTGGAAAACTAAAACTCATTTCTGGCAAATTAAACTTAAATGTGCCACGTTTTGGATGGTATGGAAGATGCCAAGCGAAATGAGTTGAAAGCGGAAAAGGAAAGGGGTGGCAGCGGGGATGGAGTGTGTGTGTGTGTGTGTGTGTGTGTACCAGTGTGTGAGTGTGTGTGTAAGCATCTCAAATGTGAAAATTAAAAGGCATTTCCGCAGAATGTCAGCGTCATATTGTAAAACATGAGTATTTAATTAGAAAATACTTTTAGGCAGCGGGCCATGCAGACATCCACCTCAACAGCTCTCTCATTCTTTGCTTTTGTACACGGAAAATATAAAATTTCCAAAATATATATATATATATGAATTTAATCATATAATTGCTTTATTTGGGAAATATATATTCTCTAACCTTAGTTCTTTTACTTGCTAAGGTATAAATTTCTCAGAGTTCTGAATGAATGAATTTCAGTGGGAAAATCACATAAATTGAATTATTTTAGATATTCTAAATACATTATTGAAAATCCCCTTTTCTCTGTGTATCCTTCGGCTTTCCTCATGTCGATACATGTGTGCGCCTGGCTAATGAATTCCTCCATGAAGAGTTGGCCCAAGTTTTGTGCTTGCTTTTTAACAACTTAACATAGTTTTGGTCTCGACGAGTCTCGGAGCTTGTTGCCTGCTCATGTAAGGATGTAAGTACAAAATAGCATTTTCCTTAATGGAAAACCTCCGCCTAGGCGCACAACTTTGCATGTATGCGGGATATTAACACGGAGAAACCAACAGCCAAACAGCGAACTACAAGCACCAGGATGGTGTTGGCTGAAAGTGCCGGCCAAAACGAGGAGCAGTTCACAGGGGGTTCAAACGGCAAGGATAAGGACAAGGACGATGATGATGATGGCGGCGATGATGATGATAATGATGATGGCTGTGTTAATGGCCAGGCATTATTCAGAGCCTCATTCCCAGATTGTCACACAGCGATAAGCGGGGGCGTGTGTGTGTATACACATATATATATCTAGGGGTGTATCTGATAAGGGGCTGGGAAGGGGGCGAAAGTTGAGGCCCAGTGTCCACTGGCCATGTCAAAACTCATTTGCCGTTAACGAGCAGCCATTGTGCTTATAAAAGGATTATTTACAAATCACTGACTTTCAAAAATTGTCAACTGCAGGGCGGAATGCCTCAGGAACTCGACTCCGCCGCCGCTGCTTTGATGTACAATTTATGGAATTAACCCTTAAGTGCTTGCCGGCATCAGACAGCGGCCGTGGATCAACGCTCCAGTTGATTTCTTTCAGCTGATTGCGGCTGAAACGGAAACGGATCTCCACCATCCATCCATCCATCCATCCATCTATCCAGCCATCCGTCGCAGGGCAATTGTGTGCCATGTTGTGACTTGCAAATAGATTGTGCGATTTACAATTTGCAATTGATGGCAGTCGCAAATGGGTTGACATGGCTGAATGACTGACTCCGAACGCAGGGATGAGTCAACTTGAAGGCGGGCTGGCTCTCTGTCCTGTCCCCCTAATTGATGCCCTTTGTTTGCCTTGCGGTCACTCTAATTGGTGTTTGCATGTGGCTCTCGAAGTCTTGTGCAAATACCAGGCTCTGGTTGACCAGCAGCGGAAAGTAATCCTCTCCAGCCAGCCGCCCCTCCTGCCCACCTCCTGAGCTTCTTTTGTAATTTTGCGTGCGTTGTGTTTGCTCATTAAACGGATTTAGTCAGGCGCAGATTCGGAATATATTCAATGGGGTTTACTCGGTGGCTAAATGCTCTTTATTGTGGGAAAAAAAGATAAGGAATAAAATAATGAAGACTACGAAATGGGAAAAATACTTCAAACTTAATATTTATTTCTTTCTTTTTGTTTATACTTATTCTGTATAATATATATTAACTTTTAAATTTGGTTAACACGACAAAACCTTTTTTAAATTCATTTTCTTTTAAAGATATTATTGGCATGATACATAGTAACAATTTGTATCATATTTATTAAAATTATTGGAGATGTCTCTTTCTAAATGTAAAGATCCACGCGTACCATCTGTATAAAAGTAGTTAACTTATAAGTTAAGTTTTATTAGATTTTGTTCATCTATTTAGCAATTTTGTACGTATTTTACTCGAGTTTCTGAATCAAGTCATGGAAATTAAGTAGTACAATCCCAAACTGGATAAAAACCTCCATATACCCGACTCGGTATGCATTTTATTTTCCCCTGGACAGACGTCATCAATTAGCAGCAAGTCGAGTGGCCGGCAGCCAAGTTTGCGGAAAAAATGGACAGTGCCACGGAGAGTGAGTGTTTCAGGGGACCAGGCCTAATGAGCAAACCGGAGCTGGCGGCACGGACTTAACGCCACTTGCGAAATCACATGTCAAAAGTTATTAGCCCCGGCGTGTAATTTGTGCCGGGCTGATTACCGAAATGTACACGAAACAAATAAACAAAGTCATTTGGCGGCGGCAATAACAGAACTCGCTGCCAAAAAGTTGCGATGCTACACGCCCTTTACTTAGCCGCTGTCATTGCCAAAAATCCCGGGCCAAAGTCCCAGGTCCCGCTCCCCCTGATTCACGCTGTCAATATATGGTGGCAACATATTTGCTCGCTTAATATTTTTTCTCTGTGCTTAGACAAGTTTCGCTCTGGCTCCTGTCGCTATTGCTGTTGCTGTCTGCGAGGACGTGAGGGCGTTAAACTCATACATCACTTTGGCCCAGCTTCCAGTTCCCGGATTTCACGATATCCTCCATACATGTCCTGGGACGTTGCTGGCTGCTGGCTGCTGACTGCTGGCAGGCTCCCTAACTGACTTGCCTCGCCTTCTGCCCGCTTCTGGTGCTGTTTGTCTTGGTCTGGCGCGTTTTTCTCGCACCGCGATGTGTGTCAAGAGTTGCCAATAAAAGCAGCCACCCAGCGCTCAACCCGTTCCCGCTGCTCCTGCCGGGCTATTGAAAATGAATTTATAACGCATACGTCATGTGAGCCAAGGCGGAGTTCGCAGTTTATTGCATTTGTCGCTGGCATTGCAGAACTTCAATAAATTATTTTATTGCGACAGTTATTTTGCTTGCTTTGCTCTCGCAGTCGGTTTTTATGAATTCGTTCAGCTCGCAAACACATCGCAGCCGTATAACCATGAGCATAAGTGCGATATATCCGTATATATAGATGTGTGTGTCTATATCTATAAGTTTATCCATCTGGCAGGAGCTAACTTTCTGTCAGCTCGCATTTCCGTTCGCTCTGCACTCAAGTCGCCTCTTCCTTTGGCAGCAAAATTGCAAATGACTTTATGAATTTGTTCTTACGACTTGGACAAGCTCTGCCCTGATGACCCCTGAAAGGCGAAGGGTGTTACGGTTGTCTTCAACCTTATCTCGGAATGAAATTGATTCCGCACTGATGCTGTTACTGCGAGGAGACATAAACTTGGAATTGCATAATAAATTTGTGCACGAGCATAATGAGACGCTGAATGATTTCCGCTCACATATTGCTAACAGGAAACGGCAGACAATTGCTACAAGTGCGAGTTGAGTCAGTTTATAAGGCATAAAACGATGTTGATTGAAACGAAGACAGCTCCGATCCGATCCGATCACTTTGCGGCCTTGTCAGGAGGCCCAAGGACCCCAACAAAGTCCCATTTCAATCGAGCATTAAACACACTTTGTCAGCCATAAAGGGCAAAAAACACTTTCGTTCTCCCCTTCATCAAAAGTTGACACTTTCCGAGTTAACCTTTAATGAAAAGGCCAAACAAGCAGCCACCTCGAGGGCTCATTGTGAAATTACCCAAAGCATAAAGCAGGAGCAAAAAAAAAAAAAATGAAAACGAGGGGAAAAATAAGAAAATGGAACTCGACTGCCTGTTAGTATGGCCAAAGGCTACGAAACTCTCCCTTTTCTCTGTTGGCATCCTAGTCAAAGAGGCAATAAGTAGCAAAAATTACGCTAAACGTGGCAATTTCCTCGCAAATTGCACAATATATACATATATACAAAGCCGGTGCTCCTAAATACGCATGTCTGGGCGGGAAGCTCAATTTAACTATGAAGAGGAAAGTATTTTGGGCTGCAAAGGCGAAACTTCAAATACCCTAACCTAACAAATTTTTTATTTTATTCTAAATTGATGCATTGACGCAAAAGGTTATGTTTATTTTTTATCAGAACTTCTTCATTTCTTTCTTTTGCTAGTTGTTTCTCTTATTAACTAGCACAATTTATTTTCATAAATATGAGTAAAATATAAATAAAGAATTTGTTAGATTTAGCATTTAAATCAGGCTCAATTTAAAATAAAAGAATACAGTTTACAAATGGTGTTTTGACAATAAAGATTTTCTAAATATTTAGTCTATAGTGTTTATATTACCAGATATTAAATCAAATTGATTTATTTCTTTAAATAAGATTTTTGAGAAATATGATACGCTCTTCGGAAGCTCAAAGAGGGTCCCTTGAGGAAGTGATTTTTGAAGCAAATAATATGCACTTATTATGCTAAGGTGATGAATCGGTTGAGACCTTAACAAAAAAGAGCACAATAAGCCCTATAGAGCAGCGTGGCAGGTATTTTTCATACGTCAGAGAACAACGCACCCATAACGGGGCACTCTGCAGATGCCCAGGTAAAATAGCAGGCCAGGTGGCAAGCTGAAGCCTGTCAATTTCCCCGTGGCCCCACATGACGCGAAAAGAAGGAGGCACGACATGACGCCAGGACCAGGGTTCAAGCGGCTGTGGCAAGAATCGGGCGATATTTTAATGCGTGTCATATTTGATTGATGCCATCGCACGGGAACAGAGCGCCAGAGCCGTGGAACAATGTCAAGCGTTTAACATTGCCCAGGGCGCCACTCAAAGTGTCAAGGCAGCGGGCGCTGCCCCTGCCAATTTCCCCCCACCTCCCAATGGTTGGCTCCCGCGAGTTACCTTCACTTCCGACCCGCATTTTTCGTCCTGCGAAATTGCCCCTGCAGGTATGCAATGAAAAAGTGCGTACGGGAAGCTCATTGTTTGCCGCTGTGCTGCGAGTGAGTGTGTGTTGGTGTGTACCTAAGTGTGTATGTGAGCGAGTGAGTGAGAGTGCCTCTGCTTTATGTAATTTGACTTGGCAGTTTGTTAACAATTTTATCAGGCCCGAGATGTACATAGCTCACGCCGAATGGCTTCGCCCTACACACAAGTGTGTGTGCCTGGGTGTAGCCATAATTTATGCCCAGACTAAGTGCATTAGGTTTCGACTGTTACTGCTTACTGGCACTGGGAGCTCTTAGTTGTCTGCCTCCCTCTCCAGTGCCACTTTCCCCGGAGGCAGACTCAATTATTTGTGGCAATTGACGGCGGCAGTTGTGCCAACTAATTTGACTTGAGCGGCATATTGTAGGCAAACAGGGAAACCTGTATGCAGAAGGACTCTTATTTAATTACGCCAAGAGGAGTATACTACAAGGCAAATGCTATAATGTTTCGAGCAATCTTGGGAACATTATAAAGGGAATTTCTGATATATTTATCATAACCATCATAGCCCTTGACAATGTCTACCTTCCTCACTAACTTCTTTGAAACAGTTTCAAAACATAAATAAATAATAATTATTGATGTTACTGGAAGAGGTATCGTACTATATATTTTGACTATGTATGGCTAAGATCATTATCACCGTCCCTGTGCCTCCTCCACTCTGTTACCTGTAACCTAGTAGTTGCCGCTTTTGATTAGTGGGATAAGCGAATTAACCCCCCTCAATTAGTAATTATTAACCTGGTCAGAAGCCAAACCGCTAACCCCATCCAACGCCAACATCAATATAGCATCATTAACCGCTCTGTCTCTGTGTATCTTCAAACCTCTCTCCACCACCACCACCACCACCACCACAACCATTTCCATCTCCATCTCCATCTCTATAACCATCTCATCCGGTATTCATCTTATTAGCCCCACTGTAACCCGCGCACACATTTGAATTCACAGTCCCCGCATCGCCCGATGCGTTCTCCCCTCTTCCGAACTTGGCCAAGAGTCCGTTCTTACCTTTCTCTGCTGCTCGTTTCTCGCTCTTTTGCAGGATGGACAACGTGGCCATTTAGAGGGCCTGGCCTCCGTCTATTGCGAGCTGCTAATGGCTCCCTTCGGGGACATTCTCAGCGCCATAGAGCGGGCGCGCCAGGCGGCCTGGGCGGAGCGGAGTCCGCTGCACGGCGGTGGCCAGCTGCTGGGTGGCGGCGGCGCCGGCGGCAGTGGGGCGGGCGGCAGCACGGGGAGCGGCAGCGGCGGCGCGGCCAGTGGTGGCAGCGGCGGCAGCAGCGCCGGGTGCGGTGCAGGAGGCAGCGGTGGCGGGAGCGGCGGCGGCATAGGTCTGCACCACCGGCAGCAGCACGGCCATCGCGGTCACTCGATGCACGGCGCCGGTCTGCCCAATAGTCATAGCCAGCCCATTTATGTGCCCGGAAAGTACTCGGTATGTATGACGATGACCCGGAACCACCACTACCTCATCCCCAGCCCCATCCCCCCGACACTCCACTCACTCAACAAAAGAAAAACCATTAGAGGCGCCACCCCCACCACCCCCAAGGAAAATATTTACAAGATCCAAAATGAAAACGAACGAAATTTCCACCAAAATTGATGTTGGCGTTGCGAAAGTAAAAAAGAAAGAGAAAACGAAAATGAAAACCATTAAGCATCTATCCGAATAAATCTATTTAATTGTGTGTTAAAAATACTGTGTAAATATTTTTTGCTTGCTTGAGTACTCCACTTTCATTTGCATGCCAATGTAGTTGTGTCTCACCCCCGTAGTGTCCAAACAAGAGACTAATTTTCCACCCTGATCCACCCCTCTTGCAGCCCTCGAGTTGTCTGTCCGACAAGGAGGAGGACGAGATCTACGGCTTCGGCTACGGCGTCTTTGCACCGCGGGTGGCACGCGGCGGATTGACGCAGCAGCAGCAGCTCCTGCAGCAGCAGACGTTGCAGACGCAGCAGAGCATTCAGCAGCAGCAGCAGCAGCAGCAGCAGATGCAGTTGCAGCAGCAACACCAGCAGCAACAGTTACCAATTGTGCCAGGACAGCCGCAGCAGATGGGAGCGCATCAGCACCAGACCCTGCCTCCGAACGTCGCCCACATGAACTTTGTGCAGCAAAAGTGAGTGTTTCCTTTTCACTGAAGGAGGACTATATTAATGCTGGATCTCTCTATCCCACAGCTGCCTGAGTCCGCGATCTGCGTATTTCTATGAATTTCCACCGACAGCTGGTAAGTTAAGGAATAAGAACCAGCTTATCCTGGCAGAACATTGTATTAAAAACATATACATGGTTTTATATTACTCACTTTGTCGTAACAAAATACTATAAACCCAGTTAGTTACTTACTTGCTTATTTATTAAGTTAAATAAAGTCATTTGGCCAGGCGTTCGTTTAAAATTCTATCCAAAATGTTGACTCCCGCCCTCTGCCCGGGTATGCAAATGCGAAAAAAGGGAGATAATATGTAAATCAGCCGCCGCCAAGTCGAATTCCCTCACTAATTCAATTTCTTTCATTTCCCAACGACTTCTCCAGAGGGCCGCGAGACAAAGAAACGCACAACGCTGGCCCGACTGCTGAAAGGCTTGAAGACTGTCAATCGACGGGATCGGAACAATCAACAGAATGGCGCCCAGGCCAGGGTAAGTACTCCCCCGAATGGCTTTTCCCGATTTCCCCTCCGAACTGAAACTCATTTTCGCGCTTCGTTTTATGACCGCAAGCAAATTGTTTGTCCTGTCCCGCAAGTTCTGTCCCCAGCTCCCATCGCTCCAACTTCGGTGGCAGGCGCGGCTACAGCCTTTCATTTGAATCAACTGCTGCGGTAATTCTTTCAATTTATTTGCTCGCATTTCGTTTGGTTTCCTTTTCCCTGAATATCCTTCTTCTAGGCTGCCATTTTATGACTTTCTGCGTCTTGACTCGCCCCGTGCTCTGTACACTCTGTACACTCTGGGAAGCACTGGGAAGCATACTTAATCTTGGCCCTGGGGACATGTAAATTTTTATGCGCGCAGCTTCTCCTTTTGCCAGCTGAAAAGGTTAAAAATGTTTTGCCAGCGGCCATGTCTACATTGCCACTTCTCATCCTGGCTGCACCTTCCCGCTATCCCCTTTCCGCTGCCTTCGAGTTGCTGTACTCGCTTTATCTGCACCGCTCACAAAGGATTCATTCAGCGCCTTTGATTAGAGCAACCTTTGGGGAAAAGCATCAGAGACGGAGACGGAGACGGACCTGGAGCCAGCTGCTACGGGGCTGGCGCAGGCGGCACTATTCTTGAGCCTGGCAATGAAACTGCGGCCGGGAGCAGAGATAACGTGGAACAGGACGGCGACGCTGCTCATAAATAAGCAAGGACATGCATAAATTTTTCACAAGCAGCGCAGAAAAGAATAAATAAAGGAGAAAGGAGAGGAAAATATAAATAATAAACTGCCGGGGAGAAAAAGGCGCACAGCCGAGAGGGAGCGAAAAAAAAAAGCACGGAGCCCGGCCAGGACCTGCTGCAGATAAGCGCAGGAAATGACTAAGGATATGTGCCTAAGTAGCGGCATCCTACTCAGCATCATGGCCTTTCAAAATATAATTAAACGGCACTCACCTGGACCCTGGGTCGGGGCCATGTGTTCTGTTCTCTCCCACCTGATTTGGTATTTATGATAAGAAAACAAACGCATTAAACAGCTACCCGAGAAGGGTCGAAGGGCGACCCTAACCTGACCCTTGACTCGTTATTAATTAAAAATTAAAGCCCCGCTGAAAGGTGTGAAATACAAAATGGCGTCCTAATGGCGATAAAGCACGATGCTGGCTGTGGCCCCCTTTCAAGGAGTCCTTGATTTATGAGCATCCTTTCGCCCCACCCCGCTCCCATTTCCCATTGCCCCCTCCCCTAGCGTAACCTTTGTGCATACTTGAGAAAGTTAATAAGCCAGGCGATTGAGCCAGAGCCTTCTCTGGCCTTAAAATGAATTTAAAACTTTGCCCTAAATTGATTCTTTTTCGCATCCTTGCAGGCAGCCAACGATCGTCTGAGGCACTTTCAAATGATAAACGGCGGCGCTGGCGGGCAGCAGCACAGTTTCGAGGAGACAATCCACAGGGTAAGTACTAAAGGCATAAATAATTGGTAACTGAACGGAAAATATTGCTACTTTGAAACAGTTTCAAGTAATATTTATTCCAACTAGAAGCAAAAATTACAAATATGTGTAATAAACGAAAGTAGTAAAGTATATGGAGGGTTGTACATAATAATCTCAAATCTTCTTCCTGCTTAAGAACTATATTTTCCCTGGTCTTTGTCTATGTAACAATGCGTGCTTTAGTGTGATGTTTGGTTTGTTAGAATAGTCGCATAAATATTTATGCAGCAAATTTAACAAGCTGCTGTTGCTGCCGGTGTTGCTGCTGCTGCTGCTGCTGCTTCGTTGCTGCTGTTGCAACAGCTGCGACAGCCAACAAAATTTTTACTTGAACAACAACAAAAAATTTGCACAAACTGCAACAGCAGCAGCAACAACACGCAGCAAAGTTTCGTAGCCAACCCAACGGAGGCCCCCCTTTTGACTGCATTTGCAATGCAATTTCAACACGAAAGCTGCGGCTGTTGCTTTTGAGCACGTTTACCTGTAATGGCATGCCGGCAGCAACACCAACAACTACAACAATTGCGGCAGGAGGCAGCCCGAGAAGGAGGATGAGGCCGGGGACGAGGAAGTGGCAGCGTGTGGATGCATGCAACATTTAAAAGTTCATTGCCGTCAACATTCATTATTAATGACAGCGCGCACGGCGCCAAACTAAAAACAAGCAGCAAAATGCAATCAACGGCGACAGCAGCAGCAGCAACAACAGATAGACAGACAGCGGCAGCAGCAACGCCTGCAACACCTGAAGCAACAGCAGCTGTAATGGCAACAACAATAGTTAGCAAATGCATAATGCATAACCACACACACTCCGGCACACTTCTCCCTAAAACGCACCCCATTCGGGGATCCCCCTTTCCATGTGCAACCCCGAAAGTATACTTTAAAATGTTCGTTTACCAAGAAATTAGTTGCCGCATCCATAAATAAACAAAGTCACTCAGTAAACGACAACAATTTTCCAATTGCAGTTAAAAGTACAGGAGGCCATGCGGAAAAAGGAAAAATTCCAGCGTGAACACGAGGAGGTAAGTGACTCGAAACATGTCCGAATATATTTAGACACTCGCATCCCGGCCACTGCAACCGCAAGGCCCAAGATTTATGCATCCAAGATGTCCTTTCCAAAAATTGATAAATGCGAATGGCAAACATTTGCGTTGCTGTTGTTGGCCAGGGATAAATCAAGCCTATTTGTTCCGGGCACTTTTCACAAATTAAATAAACATAAAACACTCTCGGCCCCAAAAGGGTGAGCAAGACGATCTGGCAATTTCTGTGCCTTGAAGCCTGCTCTATTTATTTCACAGACTCCGTAGACTTACATTTGCATGCACTAAATACACAAGCAGAAGGAACTGTTGCAATTGTACAGGCCGAAAGGTTGTGTTTGCCCTACAGCACCGGTCGTGTAGACAGTGCGTTTCAATGTCAGAATGCTGAGGGAAATATTTCAACAAATAATAAAGAACTGAAATTAAGGGGCTTAAACAATAGTTTTGAAGTGAGTCTACATCGGACAAGCTAGCTTCAATTTTATTAGATCAGAGGTTAATTAAATATTATTAGAAACTAAAAGGCTTTACCATAATAAAAACTATACTTGCTACTGCTTTCAGACAAAACACATTAACCATAAAAACAGGCCTCATAAAAGGTGTACTGCGAACTTCTCTCCTTTAATTTTTCCCATTTGTGTCCAGCCACACTCATACAAATTTTTGTTAATTGTCAAATTAAATATATACGAATGCTCGCAAGCGCGTTATAGTTGCGTCATGCACTGTTTGAGTTCTTATTTGTATTTGCAATATAAATGCTACGACTCCTGCATGCACAAGCCAATTAAAAAAGCTATTAAAAATATTTGATATAAAAACAGCAATTATTCCAAGGCATAAAAGCCCGAAGACCGGGCCGAAAGAGCTCTGTCCCAGTCCCAGTTTTAGCCACTTGGCCCTCAAATAAATGTGCGAGCAAACATGCAAAACAGACGCAGACAAAATGTTAAGCACATAGATACACACCAACACTGGCACCAAAAGCAGGGCCAACAAAAACAATGAAGTACAACGTGGCGAATGATAAACTTTTGTCTGTCATACAAAAAAAACAAGACTTTCCACACTTGAAAATGTTGTCCAAACGAAGGACATGATAAAAATACTCGTTGCTCTGTGTGTGTTTTTGTGCTTGGCAAGTGTGAATGGATGGGCGTGTCGCTGAAAGAGAGTAACTTATTTATTTATATGCCAAGAGAATTAGTTGTGAACGCAGACTATAGCATTTCATGTTGACTGCGGGTTACTCCCGGCTGTTCCTGATTCTGATTGATAATGTTAACCCGAGATTTACTGGATTTATCTCCTCGTAGAAGGCCATCAGATTCATTTAACATGGACTCAAAATCCAAATCGATTAGGGAAATCATCTACCCTTGGCACTCGACGCCCTCAATCAACTTGGCAGCCGGCCCAGTTAATTATGCCAGTTATCAGGCTCAATGATGGATACACAACAGACAGCAGATGCGGGCTTATACACGCAGCACACATAAACACGAATGCACTGGAAGAAATTAATATAGATACTCCTTAATTCAAATCACTAAAAAAATATGTAGAAATATTTATTTAGACAAGCTTTATAAACTCGTACTTGCAAGCATCATTGTAGACTTTTTTGGTCCTTCGAGCCGGATGTTGATGTTATGATTCCTTCAGAGATTCTTGTGAAACTTTGATACAGGAGGTCCTTTTTCCTCCCGTGTACTCGCATAAACTGCGTTGCTGCACGACAATTTGTCGACTGTTTGCCAGTCCAGGAAAATGTGTGCTGCTCCTAAGCAAGGGCAATAATTTTTGTGCATAAATGAAAAGCACACAAAAGGTGGGGGTAGGGCAGGAGACCTAAGCGGGGAGGGATTGCGATATGGACTGGGGTGTCGCATTGTTATTGTTGTTAGTGCTGCTGCTGCTGCTGCTTCTTAACTTGTGCAAACAGCATTCTGTTTGTCTAATTGTAATTGCTGTTTTTGCAGAGCACCCCTCCTCTCCACGCACATGGAAGGGAGGCTGTTCACAAGCTTGTTTTCCATTTTGGCAAGGAAAAGCTGGAATGGAATGGAAAAAAAGAAAGCTGCTGTTGTGTGTACCTACGAGCAACATGAAATATTTATGATGAGACAGTAGAGGGTACAAGTTTCTATATCTCTTCCTTTTGGGGGTAGAGGGATCCTTGCATTTGGCCCAGCAATTAGGCAGGCGACCCCCAGAACCTCAGATGTGATTAGAATGGTAAGGAGAGTTTCCGTGTGTCTTGGCCACGTAAATTTCAATTTGCCAACTGGGGTATATATCTAGTCAATTGTGTGTACAGATGCTGTGGGTGGACCATATAGCACGCCGCCCTAGCAATCCGGCAGTGCCATTTGAATGCATTTTTAATGCGGACTGGCCAAAAAAGCTTTTAGCTAATTTTTCAGCGCCCCCCTTTTATTGCCTCTATTTCTGTTTCGGCTTCTGTTCGCTGGCTGGCCCTGGCATGCTTTCCGCTGGCTGCCAGCAGCAGAACACATTTTCATATATGCTCTCGGAATTAGTATGCCGCGCACACAGAATGCCATTATGCTGCAGGACACTCATGACATGCCAAAAAGATATACAAAATGAGAGAGGAAGTAACAAAAATAGAAACAAGTAGCACATTCTAGTTGTTCTGCTTGCGCTGGCAAAATTGTTTTAGTTTTCAAATGGAATTTTGTAATTTTAACGCCTTTGCCAGCTACGCGAGCCTCACTGCCTGACGACTGCCTGGCTGACTGACTGACTTGGCTAATAAGATGCCAGCTGGGAGAAGGAGTCGCCAGCCTGAAAGTTGACAACATTTCGTCCCCGTCTCGGTCCTCGCCGGTCGTCCTTTCATTTCGCACAGCAGTCACGTTTGGCATGCAGACAAAGTGCTGCCCAAATACGAGCAAACATGCATGCAAACCCGGGGCGGAGGCGTCGCCTTCAATACGGAGAAGTTTTATCTAGTTATAGTCAGTCTGGCGGCGTCAGAGGGTGCCAAAGTTGGCCAAGCCGAGAAGTTGCAACTTTCTCTGACCATATAAAGTTGGAGAAGGCTGCTTATTAGTCTTGATTAGAACAAGTCCATGTCTCGGTTCGTGAAAATGCGATCTCCCGGAAACTGGATCACCGAATTTATTTCTTGGTAAACTCGATTTGCGCTTTAAGTTTATATCTAAAGAACTGCGAGCTCTGAAAGATGTTCGTTCTCATGAAAGGGATACCCCTCAAAATTACCCTTTCATTTCACATTAAGGAGAAGTGCCCAAGACAAAACATATTCCAATTCAATTAAGACTAATTTCGTGCCACAAAATAATTCAATATTGCTCTCTATCTTTGACAGATCTTGCGTGACATTCGACAGGGACTGTTGCAAATGAGTCGCGGCGAAGGACGCATGGGTGAGTAGCACAAAGGAGCACAAAGAACAAAGCCAAGGAGTAGGAGAGGTGGCGGCGGATGGAGAGGAAGAGCTTTTGGGGAAAATCTAGGCGAGTGCCCCGAAAAGTATGCAGCCTGGAATTTTACACTTGAAGTGCTGCTGCTGCAAGCTGCAACTGCCGCATGGGGCGTGGCTTCGCCCGCCCGTCTGGCGAGCGTCACATGCATAAGCGAGCATAAAATCTTATGTCCGTTTCCGGACCAGAATCCGAACATAAGCCCCGGACTAAGGGCCGGAGCAACTTGTGCTGCTCGCATGTGGCAAATGGCATTGCAAGTTTTGTGTGCAACGTGGCGTGTAATAATATTGTGTTGCAGCCCATTCTGCTGGCTCTGCACATTTTTCGGGACGCTCGCAAAACTTTTTAAAGTTCTTCCTCCGCACATTCTTCCCTAATCCTAATCCTTGAGCCCAACTTGCGGCTGCTAAACTCGGTTTATTCCCCTTGCAGACGATACGTACATGTACGACGAGGCACTGCGAACGGGCGTCGGCATGGGCATCGCCGGCCTGGGTGCCATACCCATGGGAGGGGGTGGCGGAGCCCAAGGCGGCGCCGGGGGAGGAGGAGCAGCTGCCCATTATGCGGTGAGTGCGCTGCATCATCAAGGTCATTGGTACGACGAGCCGCCCTATGAGAGCGATCCCGATGACTTTCTCATGGCCGGGCTCAACTGCGGACCAGCGGCCACTATTCAGGTGAGTGTCCATCTTGAGATACATTTCGATGCAAGATAAATACAGTTCAACTTATTGAAGTTGGATTAGAGAATGACCTTTAAACTCACTTGAACTATTAATAGCTAGATAAATTATAATAGATTCTTTCCAAGTCAGACTACATTGTAAAAGGCATTTACTAAAAACGAAAGCAACCATATTATCCAGCTAGAAACTCCGTTTTTCTGTATGATATATATTCCACACTATGGGATGGAAGCCTGCCGGGTTATGTCATCCTCTACCACAAAAAAAAAAAAGAAGGAATTGGCAGCGACAACATTGTCGCAGTTGCAATCACATTCGAAATTTATGCGGCACATCCTGTGACGCCGTTAATCCTGGTTACCCGGCGGACTCCAGTGCCAGGTTCAAACCCGATCCAATACCAGTTCCTTTACCAATTTCAGCGGGTTGCCGCTTTGATTTCTCTGTGGAATTTGGCAGCCACAAAAGCTGTGAGGGGGAGGGGAGTTTCCGCTTTTCCATTCCTCTTTTTTGTACCCCTCATCGAGTTTGGTTTTCCTCAGCGATTTTCGCTTTGTGGTTTTTTCTTCTATTTGCTTTATTAAATTATACGCTGAATACATTTTTGTGCTGGCGCATTGATTTCTACCCACTTCGATTTGTATGTCCATGTCCTTTGGCATTTGCACGCTTCCTTGTGGCCCGCTCCTTGGGCTGTGTGCATAACTCCGGGACAAACTGCGACTCGAACTCACTTTATTTTTATTGACAGTCAAAAAGTGCATAATTCCTGTTGACTTGCCCGACTCTGACTCCCACTCTGACTGGGGATTGATCTCGGAGCTTGGGTTGAGGTGGGAAAACTCTGAGACGACGCGACGACTTGAGACTTTTCCTTTTGCATAATTTTCTTAGCTCCCCCTTGACTTTTTCCTACGATTCGGAGAGTTGCGCTTTTGTCGGAACGCATTAGGCAAGTTATCGACATTCGGAGGCCGGGATCTCGGGGTCTAGGACTGAGACTGAGGGAATTTGTTTTCTTAGTCAATTGAAATCACTCAACGCTGAAGCGTTTTCCCGAGCCACCCCCGCCTTTTGGGGCCTTTTGTGCGGGCCTCTTTCGATTTCAGCCCCTTTGATGTGGCCACGAAATTTGTTTAAAATTGAAATGAAACTTTTGCGGTTCTCGGGAAAAGGTTAACGGACCGGAGTAGCCGGAGATAATGCGGCCGAAACGCATTGAAATTGAATTGTTTGGGGCCAGGCCAGCCTTTGATCAGAAACTGGACCCGCAAAGCGTTTGACATGATACAGCTCTCGGTATCCGACCGATTTCCCAGCACTGCATACCGAAAATACGGCGGATTAAACCAACCTGAAAGGCGGAAAGGAGGAGGGTGGGAGACAGGCTCGGTTCAAAAAATCTAATTCAGATTTTCGGGGGTCCTCTGACCTCTGACGCTTTTCCACGCTCCCTGCACACCCGAAAACTTTGCTGCATTGCTTAAATTAAAAACGAGAAAACTTTGCAATTTCCGTTGCTAAACAAACACACGCTAAAAATGTATATAAAAATCCTGCGAAAGAAACCAAATTTGTGTTCACTAAATTTAAAATTCCAAGCTGAAGCCCGCAGCCACATCAAATCAGTGCAACAAAAACAAATACAGCGGGGCAACAGCAAATAAACTCTCTCCTCGCTCTGTCTCACTCTGGCCGCCCTTCCTCTCTGTCCCACTCACGGGCTCATAAAGTTTTATAACTTTGTTAATTTTTCATAATTTTGTTGCTCTACGGCGGCCAACAAATTCTACTTGAATGCTAATCCCCATGTTGTACGGGCTCTCTATCTCACTCCCATGTTAAGGATATATACACAGAGGAAAACGACGTAGAAAACATAAGAAAAGGATAATGAAATAGCTTTCAACAATTGGTTGCCTTTCTTAAAATATTTATTTATAATAACTTATAAGAAACCATTTTAGGTGTATTTAAGTTAACAGAATTAGGAATCCCTTAGAAACTCACCAATTAGAGTACAATTCACACACTAAAACAACTATTTAAACCATTTTGATCTTAATTAAAAGCTGCACAATTTCTTATATATATCTATTATTTTATTCTCGATTTTAGATGCCGTTTTCCCCCCAGTGTATGTATGCCCCTCACTCACGGTTCTCCTCTCCACTTCTTTTGCAGGGTGGCCGGGTGCGCTTCTCGAATAACCGCGAGAGCACGGGCGTAATTTCATTAAGATCCGCCGGAGATATTTCATTGCCGCAACGTGGACCGCCGCGTAGAGGTCTTATCGTGCCGCAGCAGCCGCCAAATCCACCGACAATAATACCCTTGACGCACGCCAGGTGAGTTCAGCCCGCGGGGGCGGATGTGGGGGTCAGGGGCGGTAGTCCTGGTTGTTGATTGCCATTATTATTTGCAGTTGAGTTTATGGCCAAAGGGCCGACACGAAGGTGGCGCATTAATAAATAAAATGGTCCAGCCCCGGACCCCATCCTCCTTGTCATCCTCGTGCTCGGATTTCAGATTTCTGACGACGACAATGATGATGGGACGGGGCGTGAGCAGGAGTGGGCAGTTATGATATGGCAAACAACAATTGCCGAACCCTTTTTTGACTCTTTTTTCCTGCTTTCCTGCCCACTTCAAAGGCCACGGAGAGAGGTGATCATTGAACCATAAAACTGGGCCACAAATGTGCCCACTCCGCCGTGAAAAGGCCAAACATTTGGACCAGCAAACACTAATAGCTGACCAAAGCAAAAGCAATCAAACAGCTCAAGTCTGGCATCTCGAATTTATTTGTCAATCTGAAAAGGTGCGTCAAAGGATGGCACCCAGGCCCAGGACAGTCGGCCAGTCAGGCAGGAGGAAAAGCCAGAAAAAGGGTAGACTTCACTTCATTAGTGCGGTTATCAAAGGTCTGCAGCCAGTGAAATGATTGAATGAATGAACGAATGAATCGCTGAACGGAGGTATGAATGAGGGAATTAGTGAGTGAGTGACTGAGTGAGTGACGAGCGAACTTGACTGGCAGACGGCACACATATCGAAACGCATCGGAGCGAAAGTCATCAATTTCATATTGTTACGCATGCCACACTCGCTGTACAGGGTACCCGGAGCTCTGAATCCCGAATCCTTCCCTTCCTGCGACGGGGTCAAAACCAATAAGAGCAAGACAGAGACAGGCCAGGACACTTGAATGAAATGGCATTATTGCTACTTCAACGCCAATCCACAAGTCAGAGTAGCAGGCAGCTCCTCCTCAATCAGCCGGCTGTAGGTAGACAGCAGGAACGAAGGCGGAGGCAGACTCCTGTCCCCTCCATCGTCGAGTTGCGTTTTCCACACGTACGCATACAAAGGACTTGCTGAAATAACTTATACGCCTCGTGCGCCGCTGGGGCCCCCTAACGGCGAGGGAAACGCTAAGAAAACTTTTTCTTCTCACGAAATGCGGGAGAATACGAGCTGGAAAGTGGGGAAAAGGGGCCAAGGAAGGTGGAAAACAAACAGCAAAGGCAACCAAAAGTGAAAATCTCAACAGTGCTGAAGCGAACTGGCAAAAGGAAAATCAGCCCGGGAAAAAATAAGAAAAAGATATCAAGTATTTATTTATATGACCTTTGTTTGCCACTCGACCTCGGGTCGGGTCGGTGTCCCAAGCCAACTTCTCCTCGGCCCCTTCGACACCTTCTGCCTCTTTGGTTATTGTTTGCCCTCAAAATGTTTGCCACCCACGAGTTTAAAGTTATTTTGTCCATTGTCAGGGGCAATTTCGGGCCGATTGACAAGGCGGAGAAAGAAGATTTTATTGGAATGACTTACTACGAAAATGTCCAAAGCCCAAAACGAAATGGATAGCTTTTCTAGATTGATTTTCTAGTTGTGAAAAGGCCAATTGAAAAATAAACTCCACTAGAAAATGGTTTAAATTAAATGTTTACATAAAAATATTCCAACTTTCTTGAGCTTTTGTCAGAAATTTATATGACAAAAGCTTAATAAATAAATAATCAGAGATGCAGGTTATGACTTAAAAACATCCATCTCACATTTATATTTCCTACTTTTTCCAGATCTCATGATCGTGAAAGCGGCGACTACGCGGGCTCTATCTCAGACCTCCAAAGCGTTACCTCCAGGCTCAGTGCGGTGTCGGTAAGTGCCGGAGTCCCTTCTTCCCGCCCGGATCGGGCTCATTTAACTTTCAGCCCCAAACCCAACTCCAACTACTGCTCCAACTGCATCTGGATGCGTCTAAATTGATTAAGTGCTCTTTGTGACAAACAAACTTCGCTTTCGGTCTGGTAGAAAATGGACGATAGCAGGAATGCACGTAGATAGGGAGAAATAAAAACGAAAACACAGAAACTGGAAAAGCTTTTTAGCCAAGTTGTTCCTATGCTTCCGTGCTTACTTCTCCTTGTTTTCCCTTCCGGGCCTGCAGTTGGCTTTGGAGCTGGAGTTGGCACTTAAGCCAGCTAAACGCTGTCGGAATACGAGCATCGGGAAATGAGATTGGTCGACCATTTCATTTGCAAAGTTGACTTGCCCCGCCGACTTGGCTAATATGGCAACGACGCACTCAATCCGCTTTTCTGCTCCCTGCCCACAGATCGGCACCAACAATTGCACGGCCCGCTATCGGACGCTTAGCGGCGGAGTCGGGGAGTCGCCGTCGCTGTCGCCCAGCCCTTCGTCGGATTACGAGGACATCGGAGCCACCAGGGGCCACGGATGCCTCCCGCCCAGCCTGCTGGCGGCCAAAGCCAAAAAGAACGGACTGCCGCATGGCAAGGCGAACACCATTTGCCAAAAGGCCACGGTGCATCATGTAAGTTAATTAAACGCTAATGCCGACTAAGCCTTCGCAGATGGAGAGTGGAGGGGATGAGCCGGCTGGGACTCCATGGAGGAGCAGTCCAAGTGCATTTGCATTTGCACTTGCGTTTGCCAAGCGGAGATGCTGCAGCCACGGAGATTTTGTTGACACATTCCGTGGCCGGTCGGCGAAAATGTAATTAGCCATTGGCCAACGGCACTTTGCATATGCAATTGGCTCCAACTAGGCCTCATAATGGGCCTCGACTTGGACTCTTTGCCGCCGCATGCACTCTAAATGCAAATGCCATTTTAATGAGTTTTTATGGCCGCGCGCACAGGCCTCCTCTTGACTGCCAGCCAGTGGTAAAAACGAAAGTTCATTTCGACCAACTTTCTAGGCTGCTCGCGAGGCCTGCCAAAAAAGATGAGCAAAGTTTTGTGGATTCAGCAGCAGGCTTAGGCTTAGAAGCCGTGCAAGCCGTCAAGGTTAAAAGTAAAATAGAAACACCTGAAACAATTACTTGGAGTTGCAGTATATAAATAAATTAAGCTAAATAGTTATTAAATGATTTTAAAATTAGTAAAACTAATTTGAGAGCAACTTTACTCTTTTGCAAGGCCCAGTTACCATAATTCAAATTAGCAAATAGTTAGCTGACGACTTTGCTTACTCTCCTGCAGGATTAATTAAACCCCTGCATATATTACTAAAGTTTCAGTTAATATTTGTTTCTGTGTACACAAAGCCATGTCCCAACCATCCTTCTCCTGCTCGGCTGCGTATCGGTATGTTCGTTTTAAACTTTTTAATGATTTAACTAACAAAACTTTCATACTTTCCCTGTTCTGTTTCTGCTGCTACCCTTCAACATGCAATTTATTGCGACGACGATGACGATGCTGGCAACACGGCAAAAAAAACTGGATAACTTTCACTGCGGCTCGGATTGGTTTGGTTCGGTTTGGTTTGTTAGTCGGGCGAGATGCGTAGCTCGGCAAAGGAAATTGGCGCATTTAATGAGAATGGACGCAACTTTGTTGCCACAAAGGATACGTCGAGGGATTTCAGCAATTCCCAAGATAATACCGACCGCGGCAGCATGAGCGATCAGGCGTTCGCCTGCTCGGCCAGCTCCGTGGAAAGTTTGCCCAGCGCTTCCGGTTCGAGTAAGTACACAAATTGTGCTGCTGGGGAGATTGTGTGTATCTTTGTCTGAGCTTGCAATTTAGAGTTTTCGGGTTTGATTTTGTCTGTTGCTCCTGTCTGAGTCTCCAGCTCCTTCCGCCGGCCATGGAAAAATTCCCAGACTGCTGGCTCCCAGGCTGGCTCTGCCTGCCTGGCTGGCTGGTTGCATATTGGTCTATTAACAGCTGTAGTTCTTGTTGCGGTTTTTTGTTGCTCCTTCAAATTTTGCCAACTTAATGAATTTTTAATGCACTTGCTGCCGCCCCCAAAGAGGCCAAAGGGAGGCCAAGTGCCCTGCCGATGGAGGCGGGGCACTGCAGATTGCAATGTCTGGGGCGTGGTTAAATGAAGGGCAACCGCTTCCTTTTTAATGAACAAAACTTTTGCCCAAAATAAAAGGCAACATCGGTGGAGGAGCATTGCCGCTGCCAAGCCGGGCGGTCGGGTGGCAACTTTTGAAAAGTGCAAGGAAAAATACTTTATTTTCCGTGTGGCCAGGATACATAGCAAGGATTAGCCTAGCCCAAAACCAAACAAAAAACCGACGCAAAGAAAACAACAGAGCCCAGAAAAATAATGGGAAACTTCAAGTGCATATTTGAATATTTTCGGGGCCAAGCCTTTGTGTGTCTGCGAGTGTGTGTGAAAATATTTGAAAAGTTTTTAATTAACCAAACGAATTAAGGCATGCATGGGGCAAAGTGTTTGCCCGTAGTAAATTCCTGGGGTCCTGCGGCTAATTGGCTGTGGGCGCATTAATTGGAAATTCGGCAGGACGACAAACTTTGAACCAAAAGAGCTGTGCAAATATTTATCAATCCATACGAAATCTCTCGTCCACAGGCACCCAGGCCCTGGTGCGTCCCGGCAGTCCGCACAGCTCGATTTCGGCCGAGGATCGCACCTCGATGGTCAGCAGCATCTGCAAGGCCAAGGCCCTCGTGGATAGTTTGCCCAATCCGTACGACAAGGAGGCGCTTAAATTCAAGGTGAGCAACCTGGCGAATTAGCAGCTCCTGTCGATGCTGCAAGTGGGACTATATAATTTTTCAAGGGGTGCACAGAGAGTCCTCGAAGCATGCTAATCCAATCACTGTCCTTCCATTCGCAGAAGGGCGAGCTCATCGACGTGCTGTCGATGAATGCCTCGGGCATCTGGAAGGGCCGCTGCCACGGCCGCGTGGGCCACTTCAAGTTCATCAACGTGGAGGTGCTGCCGGAGCAGCGCATGAAGAACTCGAGCAGCAAGACCCTGGCCCCCGGCTCCCGGCTGGCTAATAATCCCGGCAATGGCAGCAGCAACAACGGCGGAGGACCCTGCTCGGTGGAGGATCTACTGATTCGCATCGGCCTCAAGGAGTACACCTCCGTGTTCGTGCTCAACGGGTAAGTGGTGTAGATGAAACAAATTTACCAACAATATTTTTGTTGGATTGTTTCACCTATCGTTCCATTTGCAGCTACGAGGACCTGGAGCTGTTCAAGGAGCTGGAGCCCGCCGATCTCGACTACCTGGGCATCCTCAATCAGGAGCACCGCGCCAAGCTGCTGACGGCTGTGCAGTTGCTGCATGACATTGAATGTAAGTCTCGATTCCTGGAAAACCTGTCTTAAGACCCTATTGGCTGCACTTAGGCGGTGCATTTTCACAATAAATTGTGGGAAATCCGGTTTAATAAAGCTTAAAGATGTCGAATTTAATTAGTTTTGAAGTAATAAATGTAATAAAGACACACCTTGCTAACTTGGTAAATTATGAAGGTATTATTATAGGTATTCAATTTCCTTTAATGCAATTTTAATAGTTGTAAATATCAACAGAACTGCTAATTAAATTTCACATTACGAAATAAGTCTTCTAAGGCGTCATTTTGAAGTAAAATTGTGAAATTCCTAATCACGATTGCCCATAAAGTACAGTTTTCAAATCTAAATTTTATTGGCAACAGATAAAGTGCCTTTTACTCGGTTCCCCCACCACGTTGGGGGTATAAAACAGCAGTATCAGCGATACCTTTTCTGCAGCCATAAAATCGAGCTAGTAACGCAGCTTGAAGTATTTACCTGGCTTGGCCGCTTTTATGCGTAAGACTCACTGCCTAAGTAAGCCAGCTAAATTGATGTTTACCCAACCTAACCCACTCTCTCACCTCGTACTTAACACACCACCCACACCCCACGCCCACTTACACACCCACGAATACTCACAGCTACAAATTTCACCCGCACAGGCTCCGACGTGGACATAGCCGGCTCCAGCTCGGAGAACGACGAGGCCCGCCTGAACAACATCAATGTTAAGCACGGAACGTCGCCCTTCGGCCGACGACACTTCCCCCGCGACTCCGGCTGCTACGAGGGATCCCCGCTGCCCAGTTCGCAGACACCAACACAGGCGGTCAATTCGACGGACGAGTCGAACAGTCTGGACGACGTGGTGACCAAGTGCTCCAGCGAGATCATGAAGCGCGTGGAGAGCGCCCGGCGCTGCAAGGACAATCCCTTTAAGGCCACGCTGCCGGGAGGGGGACGCGTGGGCAAGAAGTCCTTTCTCGGCGGCGGCGGCCTTATGGCGGACGATACGCTCACGCGTGGAGGGCTTAGCGAGAAGTCGAGCGACTCGGGGGTCAGCAGCAGTTCGCTATCATCGGGTCCGCTAAAGAGCAGCACTTAACATTTGCCCACCATACTGGCCCACGAGCTGCTGCTGGGCGTGGGCTCGGGCATGGGCATGGGCATGGGAACCCTTACGCCCCATGGAGTGTCTGCCACCTCGCCCACTGCCCACTCAGCGCCGTTGGGAAACATATGCAACACGCTGCCACATGCTCCGAGCTCCTCCTCCTCCTCCTCCTCGGCCGGACTGTCCTCGATGGCCAGCAATCTGCCGCTCAACCGGAACCTAGTGATGCTGCGCAATCACCTGCGCAAGAATACGACGGGAAGCAGCACAGCCGGGAACTGCGGCGGCGGAGTGGGAAGCGGCATCGGAGTGCAGTTGCTGCAGGATCAGGACGACAGACAGGAGGATCAATAACCCATTTACTACATCAAGTTCTTAGTTTAGTCTCCCGTTGAGTTAAGTGTATTTCAATTGCTGTGATTCGATAGTGAAAACAAAAGGCCAACACGCGTCTTTCAGTTCAAATGTATAGTATGTATAGAGAGAGATAGACAGACAGTTAGGGAACGGGCATGAGAGCGGAATAGTGACTGGGGGCAGTGCGAAGTCGGGGCAGAGTTAGTCAGAGTCAGTCAATCCTTCCTCCGATAATGTTGGCATTTACACAAATATTTAACACGTATTTATACAAAGTACAGACTTATTATTATATACACACGTCTGCGGAAAAAGAGAAATTTCATATACATACCTTATGATGTAGGGGAAAATGTTTGAAATGCTTTGACTATTTTTAGTTAGCCTCGGGCTATTGAATGAGACTTGTTTGATTTGCCATTTGTTTACTGTTCAGCTGCTTTGCATGTGCATAATTCTCAACGTGATATTGTGAAACGTCCAACTTGAATTGCATTTTATATATATAATTCGTTTCCACACACACACACACACACACAGGCCACACACTGAAGTCGATTCCTATTTTTAAGGCACTGATCCGAGTGCAAGAGCAATAGACCAATTCAATTTTAACAAGAAAACAAAGTATTTTATAAAACACGAGAAGAACAGAACACCAACTGCCATTCGAAACTAATTTTAATTTGTTAATAATCGATAAGCGATAAGGATAACAATGTAAATGCCAGTCCGTCAGAGAAACTTGTATAATAACTGCCGAAAATTGCCAAATCGAGCAAGATATGTAATGTACGCTAAGCAATATTTTCAATCGTAGCCAGAGTCGTGTGTCCGGATCGTGTGTACATATTTGGGATGGCGATTCAGTTAGGATCTAGTAGGACCCTTATGGTAGATATCAAGACGTATCCACTATGAGCGATTTAGCGATAATCAAAAGCAGACAATGAAATTAGTCAGGCAGCGCAAATGTTTTTAATCAGTTTCTATCGATTAGTTAAATAAATGAGGGAATATTTATCACGGCACAACAACTACGAATATACAAATTTCAACTGATTAACATACGCATTAGAGCATAGCATTACCTAGCGTAGAGCATCTAAATATAATATAGCAATGACTTAATGTAAATGAGTTTATTTGGAATACGCTTCGACTTCTACTCAGAACGTAAATTAAACCTGAACATATTTTGTGAGCATAAGATATCGATATTCGTATGGTAACTCAATTAACTCTAATCCCAAATTAAATCAAATTTAAACAACCGAACAAATCGCACGTGTTACAGCCAGACGAGGGCGGACGATAGCCGAAGGATGTAGAGAGAGATATATTACGGGAGGGAATACCGGATTATAGGCATTTTTAAATTTAACTATCCAAATTACATTTAAGTGTTTCAACTGTAAATTGTAATAAAGTCAACAAAGGAATATTTATATATATTTAGAGTCGAAGCGAGAGACGCAAACGAACACACAACACACTCGGCATGCGCTAGCATTTTCTAATTATCACTGTAAAATGATGTAATTTAAAGACAGAATATATAAGCAATATTAAAGTTTAACCCAACAAGGAGCCACAAAATTGATTATTAAGTCAACACATTACAATTGCAAGAAAACAAAGCGAAAGGCAAGTAAATTTCCATTAACACACCGTAAAACGAGAGCGCAAACTAAGCTATTCAGAGTTCAGTAAATTTTAGAAGAAATTTTCAAACCAATGCAAGTGGAGAGCAATGATTCGTGTTTATGCATAAATCAAAGTAAAATTCTTTAAATAAAAATGAACATATCTAAAAAGTACTCGCCCCTTTGAAGTGTTATTATTGGGCTTGGACTGGGATATATTGTTAACGGCGATCATTGGTGATGGTGATCATTACCGCCCATTTACTTTCATTGGCCCTGACTTTCCAGCACCCTTGGCTCCCATCCATCTTTCGATGGACCAGAGCACTACTTAAGATCCCCCTTCCAGCAGCTTTTGATCTGGCAAAGGAGACCGCTCCAAGAAGCAATTTGGACGACAATTGGACGCCGCGCACTTAGCCCTGCTCGAGACTCGGCTGATATGTAAACGATTCTCCGAACCAGGAACCCTTGAGACTGCGACACGCTCAGATGAACGCCGCAGTGACTGGTCGGTGTCGGTGACAGTCAATGGATTAGCAGCACATTGCGGACGTAATCTGGTCTGATTAAATTTACAGATCTTATCCCAGAGATCTATAGCAGCTGCTGCCACGGCGATGCTGATGTTTATTCATAGAGCGACTACGACGACGCGGGCAGCTAAGCAGCTTCTACAGCGTCTAGGTGGGCGGGCGGCCGGCCGGGAACCGAACTGAATTTGCGCTTAAGTGCTTTAGTAAATTGTTAAATTGCTTTTGTCTTTCGGCCGGCGGCCGGCCAGTACATGAAAATATGAAAATTGATATTATTGCATTTGCACAGGCCGAGCCAAGTGGACTCGATCTCATTGCCACAACGGCGTTTTCTCGTCTCGGTTTCAGCACAGGCACAGTCCCAGTCACAGTCGGTTGTCAAACGCGGCAGCAGCTCAAACGCGCAGGAAGATAATCGGTTGTCTAATTTAATCAGCAAATAGAAACATGAAAGAAAAGTATACCACCGAGTTCCAGATAAAGTTCGAGCAAGTGCAGCAGAGTTGTCGAAAAGCCCCGTCCCGTATATTCCCAGCTTCTTATCAGCCTTGGTCCGGCGGCATAACCTAGGATTAGCCGCAGGTCTTTGCTTTGTCTAGTCCCCGATGTGTTGCTGTGTTCCGAATGCAATTGTCTTGTGTCTATCTTATCTTTCGAGGGGCTTACCGCCTACTGCCTACTGCCTACTGCCCTGTGGCCTCCATTAAGATGAAATTAAGCGGGCAATCGCTATAAAGCCTGACAACAACAAGACTCCCTTTATGCAACGGGTAACAATTGAATTGTAAACAGTTTTACGACTTTATATTCCTCAATTTCCGATCCATCAAAAGCCCATCACCGCTCGCTCTGATTAGCATGATGACCCACAGAGGCGTTATCAGTGTCAGTGGGGAAAGGTGATTAGATTCGCGGAACATAACCTGCTCAATGAGGGAAAGCTGGCACATGAAACCCTGTTTTTGACAGGTTCACAGCGCCTGCCCCCCGCTCTTTGGCCCACGCAATGGCTATACACATTTGTGTAAATCAGATAGACTTTCTGTTATCAGCAATTCATTTTATAGGGCTCCGTCTTGGCCTGATAAGTGGCCCCAGAGCCGTCCGAGCAGCCAGAACAGCCAGAACAGCACCGGCGCGTGTTGGCCACAGTTGATGAGCTCTCGCAGGCGTCAAAGTCAAAAGTTTATCCGTTTCGCGGCGGGATGTGAAAAGTGCGATCGCGCTTCCCAAATCCATTTACATTTTCAAATTTCCCTTAGATTGGGATGAGACAGAAGGACACTACCGAGTTATTATAATATATCTTTTTGTGGATTCAAAAGTGTGTGTTCAAAGTTTAAACATTATTTGAGAATAACTTTTCAATAGGTTTTGTGGCGAAAACAGGTGGTAAGTGTCTGAATGTTACTTATATCACACATGTTTACCTAACAATACCTGGACCTACAAATAATTACAGCCTTTTAAGTGATCGTTAGATCACTCATAACCATATAAGTGAATATCTACGGGTTTCAAAACAAACAATTAGTTATTGTTACTCTCTACAAATATAAGTGATATGCCTCAATAAATTTTATATTCACAATTTAAAGATTTTAACAACGATCCGGCGCCAAGTGCCGTGGCGACAAGTGTCTCGTTAGAAAGCCCCGGCTATCGTCCGCATCTAATTGCCAAGCAATCTCCTCGTCAGAACGGAGTTCTGCGGCCCAGATGCTATAAAGATTAGTCTGCTTATCGGGCCCTACGACTCTGACTGGGGACTAAAGCACAGCCGCTCCAGAATTCTAGCAGTGCGAAATGAGAGACAAGCTGGAACAGGCGAACAGCCGCAAGGCCTCCCAGGCTTCGGGAAAGTTTTCCCCGATGGACGTGGACGAGTCGGAGTTCAACGATCCCTTCCAGGCCCTGATGGAGAAGGCGGGCAACCATGGGCGCTATCAAACCCTCTACAACTTTGTGTTCGTTGGAGGATTGGCCTTCAGCGGGGCCATGATCTACATGAACATCATCCTGGCGCTCAACATACCCGACCACTGGTGCATGGTGCCCGGCCGGGAGAACACCAACTTCTCGCTGGAGGAGTGGCGGGACATAACCTTGCCCAAGTAAGTGCCTGGAGATCCCCAACAGCCTTCAAATGAATTCATCTGAATCCTGTTTTGGAACAGGCAGGCCGACAACCGAGGCAGGGAGACGTTCAGCAACTGTGAGGTGTTCCGCATGAACTTCTCAGAGATCACGGACTGGTCGGGCTGGAACACTAGCCAGCGGACGAACCACACAGAAAGTGAGTGGGGGAAAAATCGTATAAATACATTAAATTTCAAGCTAAAAAAGAAACTAAATACATGAAAATAACATAATTAGAATCATACAATCTGCGAAAAAATACAAAATATTACCGTTGTGTTTAGTTGATCCTGAACAATTCACAATGGTTTTTAATTGAATTAATTCGAAAACCCAACAAGCAATTATAATTCTTCATTCACGTGGAAATTCGATTAAAGTATTATAATTTTATTTAAATGCGATTATTTTCGTGCTAAATCCCACCAATTGATGGGCTTATGTGCAAATATTTATTGAGCTTCCGAAACGCTATCAAATGGCTTCCAAGGAAAAGTAAACACATACGTTTACCGGATTAGAGGTGAAATTACTTTCAGCGTTTTGCTGCTCTTCCGCTGTCTTATAAATATTTGCAACTTTGCACTCGAATGCATTTTACGACCACTCCCATTACCCGCCCCACAACATCTTCGTTCCAGCCTGCCAGAACGGATGGAGCTACGACAAGACCTGGTACGAGAGCACCATCCCCACGGACCACAACTGGGTGTGCGCCAAGGATTTGTTCGTGACAAATGTGTTCGTGGTGGGTCGTGTGACGGAGGTGGCCGGTTCATTTATATTGGGACAAATGGGCGACTCGTAAGTAGCGCGACCTCGCTCCCACCTAACTAAGTTATGGCAGCACCGGTAATTGAATCTGTCCACTCCTCGGTCGCTCCAGCTACGGACGCAGGTTCGTGTACTACATCAGCGTGGTCTTCTGCTCCCTGGGACGCATCATGTCCATCATGTGCACCAGCTCGTACACGTGGTTCCTCATCATGTCCGGCATCGTGGGTCTCACGGTCAACAGCCTCTTCCAGTCGCCCCAAATTATCGGCATGGAAATCTCACGGGAGTAAGTTTGAACGAAGTTTGTGGTCAACTTTTATTGCTAACCCACACCCATCGAATTGTGTCCAGGGAGGACCGCAGTCGGATCGCCTTCTTCCAGAGCTGTGGCTGGTCCATTGGCACCACCCTGATGCCCCTGCTCTACTGGTGGCTGCGCCACTGGGACTCCTTCATGTGGCTTACCTCGGTGCCCACGGCAATGGTCCTGCTTTTCTCCAAGTAAGTCACGCAGGGCCCAACCAAATCTAATAATAAAGTATGTTTCCGTCGTGACATTAATTAGTTCTTTACTGAGTCAAGTCGTATTTCAATGCCTTTATTTGGTATAGCCCCTGGGAAATAATTTCCCAAAGTATGCAATATAATTCGTTATAAAATTAAATTATAATATACTTTACCAGTTCCAGGAATGTAAATATAAAAACAATAGACATATAACAAATCCTTAAGTTTTTGTATAGTTTCATATAATTCCTCTCCAGATACGTAATCGAATCGCCGCGATGGTTGATTAGCAAGCGACGTTTTCGTGAGGCCATCGTCCAGCTGCAGAAGATAGCCAAAATTAATGGACATCGCTTTGACATGACCGAGAAGGAATTGGCCGAGATCTACAGCCAGGAGAAGCAGGATGTCACCTACGGAATCGCATCGCTCTTTGCCGGCTGGCGGCTAGCCCGCAACACTATTATCATGGGCTTCAGTTGGTGAGAAACAAAAATAAACTGAGAGCAAACAACTATCAATTCTAGAAATAAATAATTAAATTTAGTTTGAATTTGAACAACGATTCCCTTGTGATCATTTTAAATATTTCTTCTCTAACAAAAGGAACGATAATATTCAGATCAGATCCAATACAGGAATTTTAAAAGATTATTCCAATACTTTAGTCTTATTTTTGATGTTTGCTAGGCATTTATTACTTTTGAATCAATTTAGGTAATATATTTCCTTACTCCCCAGCGTACTTTTTTTATAAAGATCCCTAAATTGGCAATGATTTTCCTCAGTGCCCTGAGCAAAGTAATTTGCATGCCTAACTGGCGGCTCACTTTGTCCCTTTTTTCAGGTGCGTGGTTGCCGTCTCCTATTTCACGCTGGTGCTCTTCAGCTCCCGCATGGCCGGCAATCCGTTTCTGAACTTTTTGTACCAGAGCGTTGTGGAAATCCCCGCCTACATCGTGGGCCGCTACATGGGTGAGTGCTGCGGGGCGTGACGCCGCGCTGATTGGAGCAGTCCATCACCACCAGTGTCATCCTCCTTCTACGTCCTCTTTTCCTTCCCAGGCGATACGTATGGAAGGCGCTTCACCAATTCGATATCGTTCCTCGTCTCGTTCGTCACCTGTCTGCCCATCATTGTGTATGCCACGGACGAGCGGTACGAGAGCCTGATGATCTACCTGGCCACGTTCATCAAGTTCCTCAACGCCCTCACCTTCTTCACGGTGAACCTACAGTGCCTGGAGATCTATCCCACCTGCATGCGGCAGACGGGCGTGGCCCTGGGCACCATTCTGGCCAACGCCATTGGTGTCCTGGCCCCGTACCTGGTCTACCTGGGCACCACCGTTGACATCCGGGCGCCGTACTACATCCTGGGCGTCCTCTTCCTGCTGGGCGGGATCGGGGCGCTCTTCTTGCCGGAGACGCTGCACAAGAAGCTGCCGGACACCATGGAGGAGGCGGGTCACTTTGGCAAACACGATGTGAGTGCATCAGGGTTTTATTTCTTGCTTTTATTAAAAGTTGTCTCGAGCCCAAGCACAAATCTTCGTAAGCTTTAACTTAAAGTTTGCATCTAAGGCACTTTGCTGTAATTACTTTCTTCGCATTGGCAAGAGTTTTTTAACCTTCTTCCGCTCGATGAGCAATGAGCCACGAAGGAGTTTCGCTATCTTCTCTCTAATTTATAATCTAAATTATGCAAAGCAGCCGTAGCCTAATTTCATTTTTCACAAATTTAATTTACAGAAATTCTTCAGTCTGCCGAAACCGCCACCGGCGATGGAAAAGGACGACAGGCTGTCATCCCATCCGGAGCTAACCAGTCTCAGACGTTCGGAAACGGCGCCGTGAAGCCTCGAAGGTCCCAGATCCCTGGATCCCTGGATCCCCGAATCCCGGTATCCTCGAAGACCTGCGAACGAACTCGAACGTCTTCGCCTCGGCAATCGATTCCGTTGCCATTCCCGTTCACCGCTCACGTTCGCCTTGTGATGTTACGTTAAGTTTGGCCCAAAGTATTGCGAATAAAGTATTGTTATGTAGGCAGCCGTAATAAGACCCGCATAAATCACAAATCACCCATCCGCCTCCACAGGAATCTCTGCAATGAGTTTATCAGCGCATCTGTCAGAAATTTACAAATTACCTGACGCGCGCCGCCCTTGGCTGCTGGGGTAGCTAATGCTGTGGCTAATTTAATAAATGACGCGCCACCCACAGTGCGCCGCACACATGGCGTATGCGTAATGCGTGGCAGGCGCCTGATTTATGCAAGTTATGTATCAATTTTTATCACCAGTTGCAGGAATCGAGGCGAGAGCCTGTCGTTGGTCCTTCTCCTGGCCAGGAGCTGTTGGCAAAGTGTTAAACTGTAAGCAGCCACTAACACCGAAACCAACTGACAGCGGAAACCACAAATACAATGTATTTGAACGCAGAGAGCTGACAGCTCAAGCCGAGGTTTGAATGCACTTCTCTGTGTAAGTGGTAGGATATTAAACTGAAAATGAATACAAGGTTTTAAACATAGCCAGGCTCTGAATACGATGAAATCGTTACCTTGTAAAACATTAATCCTACATAGTTACCCAATAGTTAACAGTTCAAACACCAAAGTAAGTAGTAAATGAAACCAATATTTATTTATTTCTATCAATATTTAAGACCTGCCAAGACTGTCGTTTTCAACTCGCCAAATTCTCACAACTTTTCGCTGCATTTGGCAAGTTGAACCTGCTCTACACGGAGGATATAACCCTCCCCAAGCTAACCAACTCCTGGAAAAAACTTTTACTCGTACGTCGTGCCTGGAACACAGGACGTGCAACTTTTGTGCGCAAAGGTGTTTCGCTTTTCAAGTTATTTATTATGATTTATTTGCCAATGTGGCGCGCTGATGTGGCAACGTCTCAGACGGAAACTGAATCTTGGTCGTCGGAGTAAGACCCATTCCACCATCCTACTTCTGGCATGGCTGCAGCGGCGATAAGTAAATTGTTTATCCTACTTGTGAGTTATGTGCTGCGACGGCCAGCCAGCAAGCCAGACCGAAAGGCAGAGGAGGCGGAGCAGGAACAGAAGTAGGTCCTGGGTACGGCCATTCAGTTTGATGATCATGTTGATGTTGGCCCAAGGTTGGACACCCCTCAGTAATGGCCGGGGCAGCTAACAATGTTATGCTTTCATAAACAGCTGAGCGCAATTTTCTGATAAGCCAGCTCCTGCGCCGGCGAGTGCGAGTGCGAGTGAGCTGGTGTTGGTGGCTATTTGTTTCAATTTATCATAAAAGGCAACGCCGGAAGTCAGCCAAGCTGCAGTTGAATGAACGATGAAGGCACAGGCGGAGGAGCTATTCGGAGTCGGAGTCTTGAGGCGGCTTAGCCGTAAGAGTCCTTGGCAGCTGGGAGCTGAGCTGAGCGGCATTAGAAGGGATTCCCGGGCATTCACAGTGAGGAGCGGCCTGCTTAAGGACTGCATAAATACGGCCCACAATTATCACAGTCGCCAGCCAAGACACAAGCACTGGAGAAAATAATAACAATCTAAACTTTAAAATTTCAACTGTATATTTAGGTGGGACTTCCCCCGTGTAGCCAAATTACCCCCCAGCTTCGACTTGTCTTGAACTGGTCCCTCTGTGGCCCACTGCGCCCTGTCCTTCGCCTGTCCTGGCAGTAATGAAAACAAATGTCCAGCCATTTGCTGCAACAAGGACAATTAAAGAGGCAAACATTAGGAGACTGCAATGGCAGCGCTGCGAAAAGTAAATCCGAGTGCATTGCCGCCTTTGCTACAAATTTTCCGGGGGTTTTTCATATTTCACGCAATTGAGAAGGAGCCAAACTATTTGCAATATTTCAGGCTGCCACACGAACGAAACCCAGACATGAAAAATGCAGTGCCTGCCCGGGCTTTCTCCAGTGGCTGCAAAAGGGTGGAAAAGTGGCTGAAAAGTGGGTGGCGGGATTGGCAGCAAGAAGCGGGTGCCACAACAGTGATTGCGCTTTATTTGTGATAATAAAACACACCATCGCGCCGAGACGACGACGACGACGATGACGATGAGGACAACGTTGGAAAAGCGGGGGGAAAATCGAACCGCGAAATTGCAACAAACTGCGCGTGCATTGGCCTCCGGGACCGGGAGGGGGAGGGAGGTGGAAGCCGGAGCTGGAGGTGGCCCCGGGGAAACAGAGCAGAAGTCAGGACCTTGCTGCCGGGGTAAGAATATTTAAGCTGCAACAACGTTGCAGCAAATATTAAAGGAACACACCGACGGCAGCGGGGCGCAAAAGGATTTACTGCATATTTCATGTTCACAACGAACCAATTTTACGCTCTTCAAATCCTATTAGTCAATGGCCCAAGGGGGATGCACTACCACCACCACGGCCACCAGATGCAGAGCCACCGACATCAGCACCACCAGCAGAACCAGGATGTACACGGAGAAAAATAGTATTAAAAAATTACATAGTTTGAAAAAATCTTTAAAATGTTTAAGGTACCTTTATGGATTTTTTTGTAATATATTTAAATCTACTTTAACTACAGTAATTTTTGTATGGTTCTTAAAGTCCGATTTTTATTAAATAAAATTCGGAGCACTATATAATATAGCAGCTATTGGAACGAATCGAAAAAAAAAGTAAACCTTTAGATATAATTTTTAAAAACGATTTTAAAATTCTTTAAAGTTTATTATAATCGATTGTTCCATTTATATAAGAGCCTAAGAAAATCCGGAAAGGACAAAGTGCAAAGGTATACAGATTTCGGCATCCTGATAACTCATTCCTTTCTAGTAAGATATGATATATACCTGTCTAGCTTTCACTTATATAACACGGAATAATCTTTGAAAAAGTAATCCAATTTATAAAAAGACGAATGCAGTGTCACAGCTTCACTATAGTGTCCTTCAAGAGTATTTTAATTATTCAAACATTTATTTATCTTTGAACATATTTAACATATTCATTAAATTTTAAAATGTGAAACATTCATTTAAATATTCATTGTCAAAATCATCCCTAAAAATTAGATAGAAAATATAAAGTAATTTACTTACGCTTAAATAAATTTAAAGAAAAAAAAGAAATCTACTTGTTTTGGCATAGGTTTTCTATACTTAATTTTGCTCTCAGTGCATCAACAGCAGCTTCGGTGGAATCAAGCAGGAGCTTCAGCCAAGGCAGATGTTTCGGCAAAGGGTTGAGATTGCGATGGGTGGCATTGGGCGGCGCTGTGGAGCGGGCGGTGCAGGGTGATTGGTGATGCCTCGGCTCAGATACAGCGATTTACTTGCACACACGGATGTATGCAAGTGTGTGTATATCCGTGGATATATCTATATAGTATGTAGTATATATAAGTAAGACTCTGGGCCTGGGTCAGCTTAGTGTGTCTGGCATTTCCGCACGATTATGCATGTGAGTGGCGGTGTGGCGGCTGCCCGGGTGGTAGGGCGGCGGGATCCGCCCGGTGGGTGGGGATAAGCCCGACGGACAGCCCGCAAATGCCCGCCTGGAAACGGTCCTCATCAATCTAGTTACTTCGAGAGCATGAATTATGAAAAACGTGCAAAATGCAAACGGAAATTAAAATTTATAAAAAAAGAATAATGAAATGTGGGAGGGGATCGAGAACTTCCACTCCGTTGGACAAATGCGCCTCGGTGGTGGGGCCCACACACACGGAAATCAAAGAAAACACTAGCCGAGAGCCCCGGAACAACAAATGGAAAGCCAGCAGCAGCAGGAGCTAGGGAAATATGTATGAGAAAATTAAACATATTATCCCAGGCTCTGGGCAGCTCCTTTTTTGTGCTCCCTTTGGCTTTTGCATGCTCGGGACGTCTCCGGCACAGCTGTTGAAAAACAAACCCCAACTTTGGCCGCATTCAACATTTTTGTCAGGGTCCTGCTGCCGCTGTCCTTTATTAATTTAACAGGCCATGCCAGTGATGCGATGCGACTTTGACTACAACTTGAACTACAGCGGAGGACAGCGGATGAGCGGAGGAGGAGCGGATCAGGGGGGATCAGGACCAGCGGTGGAATTCAACAAGCCATAAAACATATGAGGCAGCCGAGTAGCATGCATTTTTCATGAGCCGTTGGCTTTTGTGCCCATCACAATCATTGGACCAGGCCCGAAAACTCGCAGGCACCCTCCATCCTGGCGTCGCCAGCAATCATCATCAGCACTCGTCGTCGTCCGCTGCCAGAGGAGTCAGCTGGAGGACTTCTGCTCCAGCCCCAGCTGCTCCTCCTGATCCAGCTGCTCCTCCTGCTCCCGATTCCCCTCCGATTCCTCCACTCTTGGCCACACTTGAACTTACAATGACACGTTCGAGTTTCGAATGAAGGCAGAATGGAACGGGGGTGCATAGGAGCTGGGTAGATAGGGGGGTTCCTGCATATTTGTTTGGGAATATTCGAGTAGGAACCTGCCACAGCATTTTATTTTTTCCTTTTTGCCCTCAAACTCTCTCTCTTTACTCGAAGTTCTCACACAAATTGCTTTCATTTGTTTTAATGGGATGTGCAAGGACCTGGAATCCTTGAACCCTGATTTGCGCTGTGGGAATATGCTTAGAAGTGTATTTATCATAGAAGGCAAATAATTGCTGAGACGATCTCGATGAAAAATAAATATTTGTAATGACACAGAGGATAGAGTATCTGGAATGTGGGTGTTAGACCGGCACACCAAATTTATGTTCTCAAATTATTAGCATTAATGACAGTTAAGTAATAAAGTAATAAAGTATTAGTACGGTAATGAAATAAAACGCGAAGAGCGCAATCTTTGGACTTTATTAAACACCAGTGCCTGGGTCCCATAAAAAGTATCTTTATGGAAGCATTTGCGCCAAGACAGCATTATTATCAAATCACTAAAAGACTTATTTCCCAGAATTTATCTCGGCTATTAGGCACCACACGATTCCTCCTCCCAGCCTCACCAACCGCTGTAAGTTTCAGTTCGCCGATATATTCCGTTGTGACCCGTGAGTCTTGGCTACTCCACTTCCTGTGATTCCCCAGCAGGCGGAGGAGGAGCTGGCTTAGCGCAATCTCAGCTTGCGGAAAGCGTCGGAGCTACCATCAATCATCCGCCAGCGGCAAGTCGGCGGATGTGGAGAGGCACGTGAGAGGACGGAGACATTGATGGAAGCCACCTCCTGCATTTGCACCACACCCAAGGCCCTTCGTGGAAATAAGAAACTCCTGGAACGAGGCTGTACATTTTGGGAAAACTCTTTATTGCTATGAGAACTGAACTTTAAAAATATTTGATTCATAACGTATGCAAATTTGCCTACACTTTTTCCTTTTTCTGCCAATTTTGTATTTTGTTTTGATTACAATGCAAAACATTCGGGGCATACGCTGGCTAAATATTTGCTTTAAAGTTTAAACACTTTACATGCTAGGGGTGTGTGTATACATATAAATATAACTATACATATGCGTCTGTAAATATATTCACTATGTATGCATAAAGTCGGGAAATTCTGACACGCTCTCACGCGTCCTCTATTCTCATAAATATTTTTTATTCATTTATTTATTTTGGCAATCAATTTGCGCACTTTTTGCCCGTTTTTTGCCGTGTTCCATTTGCATTTGAAATGCTTTGGCCTTTTGCTTAAACACTTACGTATGTAAATTGAAATTTTATTGTAAATATTCGTATGTGGCTAAATGTCGTTATATAGTGTGTATATATTTGTTGGCCTATATTCTGGTGTATCGATAGCAAACTAATAAATATATAACCCTATTTGCCTGCCGGTCTCCGGGAGTCTCGTGACTCTCAGATTGCAGGCCCCGTTTATTGTGATTTGTTGTGGCCACGTGAGTGTGTGCTCCTGACCATGTAAACTATGTCATCTCCTCTGATTGCCCCGTCCCAGATCTGTGTCAATAAGTCTGCCTACTGATTTACGGCTCAGTCGGGCCGTCCTCATTTAAATTATGATTGCGCCTACGCATAAATTAATTGTCCTGGACATCTCGTGTGTCCCAACGTATGCCATCGCTTGATTGGCAGAAATGCCAGGGCTATTATTAATATTATTGTTATCATTATTATTGTTAGGTTAGCATGTGTGGATCTGTGTGCACTTCTCAATCAGTTTTTATTATTTGTCCAAATTAAAGCGAGCGTGCCGGCCGAGCTTGACTTTGTATTTTACAGTTTACGCTTTAATTGCCGGTCTATTTCGGCTGATTGCTCTCATTGTTTTTGGCCATTTGACTGGATGCGTGCCTCTGTGCGGGGAGCTGTCTCTATATGTATCGGTATCCGTATATGCCTATGTATTGGTAGTTTAACAATTATATGTATATTAAGCTGGCGCACAATTTTACACTTGACTGCCCGTCCAGAGTTTGTTGCTTTGTTTTCACTTTGCCTATATTTAATTTCACCTTTTTTCACTGTTTGCATTTGTTTGTTTGTTTGTCTATACTATTTTTCACTATTGCTGGTTGCTGCTGGCTGGTGGCTGGTGGCTGGTTGCTGGTTACTGATTGCTGGTTGGTTGGCCGGACTCTCTGTGCTGTGCTGCATTTAATTAAATTTAAATAAAACGATCATCGAGGCCTGGCAGAGTTAATTGCACGTTAACGCACGCTCGAAGCAAATCGAACAAAAAATCCATAAAATATTAAATGGCTGCCGCGGCAGCTCTTGAAACTTTTCGGCGAGTTTTGCGGGGTGGCGGCGGAAGGATAAGGGCCGGGGGAAACAAGTGCTTAAGCTAATTGCAGTTTCGGCGACAGGCGGAACCGGAAACGGGCCCCAAAATGGCGGCCGATCCCTTGGCAAACGCACTCTCACGTAGCCGCTAAATGATTCAATTTTCTGGCAGCTCAACGCGACGCCGCAGACATTTAATAATAAACGCAGCTGCAGCCCCGAAAAGGCCCGACAATTTCCCGGATGTCTCTCTCGCCCGTCAGGGGGAATGGGCAAAGACAACCGCGAGCAAATGGCCATCGACCATCGGGATGCCTTTCGGCCGGAGAGCAAACAAAATTAAAAACGAATTTCGAATGCCTTTGGCTGGCTCAAAAATGCAAATCGCCTTTTCTGTCACAAAACAGTGATGGGAAACTTGGTATCTTTGTATCTATGTATCCAGGGTACAAGGTGTGTTTTTGAAGATCTTTTTGGATAAAAAATGGTTTGCTTAGAAAGGCAACAAGAAGTTTTCAATATTAACTGATATATAAATCATTTTAAAGAAATATTTGATAAATAATTAATATGGTCATAGTGGTATGTCCTAAAAAAAAATATTCTTATTTAGCAAAAGTGCATAAATATTATAATAAGCTAAGTTACTCTATAATTCACTAGGTTGAAGTGTCAAAAAATATACAACACCATTTTCAAGGTACCAAATTAAATGTATACGTATTATTTTGTATAACTCAGTTTAGTTTTTACACCTTAATAGAGTTTAAAAATCAACCTACTGAGTTGTGTAGAACCTTGAATAATTGTATTGCATATTCCTCGTTATATTATGAATAATACAAGTGTACTACCTAAATTTCCCATCACTGTCCACACACACGCGCACACATTGCAAAAACAGAGTCACACAACTACGCACGAACATGTGGGCTGGACAAGTTTCATACTTTCGGGCGCAACATGCAATTAAAATGCAAAAAAGGCAAATGGCAGAGCAGCCAGTGCCACCGCCACTGCCACTGCCATTCCGTCTCCAGCTCCGGCTCTGGCCTTAGCTCCTGCTCCAGGTTGGCCCTCAGCTGCAGGCCCCGAAAAACCATAGACCAAAATCGATGCAGTGCCAAGTTGAAACGGAAATGCCGGAGCCGAATCCGTATCCTGTCTGTCCGTGTGTCGGTGCGTCTGTGCAACGTCTGCGGTTGGAGCAAGTTTGCCAGCCTGCAACTGTGTGCGAGTGTGCGTGTTGATTTAGCGTTAAGCTTGTTGGATTTTTGCGTTTTGTCAACATTCTCCCCCCGGCCAGTTGTCGATGCATTCGCAGACTGTTGCTGCTGCTGTTGGCTCTGCGGCGGCTTTCTCGGGGTGTCCAAATAATTGCCGATAGACTTCGGGGCAAGAGCATTTCGAGATTGAATTTGGTTGGGTTGGGGTTGCTGGTGCGTACACAGAGGGAAACTTGCTCGAAATTGGGTTATTTTCGAGATATTTAATAAATATTAAGATGCGACTTTGGATCATATTTAAAAGTAACATAAAACTGGGCTAACAAAACATGGTCAAAATAGTGGTAACATAGTTAAGTAAAGGCCCAATTATCTTTTCTTTTATGTTGCAAAACTGTAAGTGAACTTGTATTCCCTTTTTTTAGTTTTTCATTATCTATTTTCACTTGACACAGGTTTATGTAAATATAATTATAGAGAGATTCATTCCAAATATACTAAAGTGCTTTGGGAATCACTAAGGTTTTTAAAACCATTAAAAATATGTATACTCAGTACAAATTTTTAGGCACCAAATTGAGTGTAAATTAGTATATTTTTGCTATGTAAATATTTATTTTCATAATTTCGAAGACCTTCTTAAGGGCTTTAAAAACCATAGCGATTTCTATTGCACTCTTTATAGTATTTATTTTTGAAAATAAACCAATGTCGCAGTTGTTTTTCTCTGTGTCGCCCATGGCAGTGGCTTAGGGGGAGGGCGGAAGTGCTGCTTAGACTAGGCTTACTGTTCATTAATGGTCAGGTGTCTATACAGTGGGTTCAGGTGCTGATCAGGTAGGGTCCCTCAATTAGTCCTATGGGTAAGTTGAACTCAACGCCTGCAGATATTATTCCTATGCCTAATTTTCATCCTATTGTTAGGTTGTGAGTGCTTCGATAATGTTTCGTTGTCCTGCTATATTTTCATATTTAGCCTCATCCTATTATGATAATGATCCCGTCTCTCGTCCCTCTTAACATTGCGTATCACCTGATTGAGAAGAATGGTTGATTCAACGATCGATTAATGTGAGTTTGAGTGTGTTCGCGTGGCGATCCTGGTTTTAAGCAGCTGCGCTGCCAAGGGCCGTGTCCTAGGGATGCTTCGTGTAGTTGTTCAGCGGAATCTCGTTCACGTGCGTGTGAGCCACCTCGCCCTTGTTCCGCTCGTGCAGAGCCATCTCCAGGGGAGCGCTGGCCGGCTTCTTCTGGGCCGCCTTCTGTGTCTTGAGCTGTAAGGAGACATAGTTTAATAGTTGACCTGTAATAAGTATCTCAGATTATCTTGTATTTACTCTCTGTATGGTCTTCTCGAAGTCCTGGTGGGGCTCCGGTCGCTTCATCGTGCTGCAGTTCCTCAGGCGCTCGTTGGTCTGCAACATAAAACAAAAAATATCACACTCCAAGGTGGAATAAATTCAAGTCTTGGGCGGACTGCCACTCCGTCTCGGCCATATTGCGCCCACCCATGATTACTTCATTAACTCGGGCCAGACCCAACAAATCGACACCTCAAAACAACAACCGCAACTGCCAGGACTTCGGGATGGAAATGGAAATGCCAAATGAAAAGCGGCGAGCTGCCGAATGAGTATAATGAAAGGCCAGCAGCGCCAGAGCCTCCTTCTCCCGCCCCGGAGCAGAGGGTACCAGCATTTCCGTAGCAGACCGCATAATGAGAGCCGTAGCTCGGGACAAGCTTAGGAGCTGGGTGACCTTTGACTGGGACTGGGGAGCTGGAGCCGGAGCAGGCAAAGAAAGGTAATGAGTGCCAGAGGACACGCCGCACACACAAAAGAAGTTGTCCCCAACACGAAGCACAATTGTCGCCAGTGCTTAGCCCAAGTCATTTTCAAAATTGACCGCAAAACTCGCAACTGGAGCCGGGAAAGCCGGAGTGGACAACAATCTGCAGCAGTCGGGTCCTCGGCAGCGGCAAATTGTGCTTAAATATTAAATGAACAGCCGGCCAAGGAGCGGGCACGCGGGCACACGGCGCGCACAAAAGAAAAACCGGACAACAACCGTAAAACACGAAAAGTTATAAACTCTCGCCGGACCAAAGAGGACCCCAAAAAATACACGGAAAACCCGAAATAAAAAAAAAGTCAAATGAAACAAGGAAATCTGAGGGAAATGGAAAAGTGCACGGCCATGGACACACAAAACAAAACACTTTGGCACGCCTGAAATAATAAAAACAAATGCGAACGGAAAAAGGACAATCGTGTGTAGGTAGGTAGCTCTGACAGATCCCTCCGCCTCCGGGTGCAGGTCCACCTTCATCCCCCTGCCACCTTCCACATCCGGAATAACAACCGCAGCAAAGCCGAGCAGCGCCAAGGTGCAAATGACCAGGGAAACGTGGAGCATCAGAAACGTGCTCCCCAGGTCCTCGACAATGCGATTGGCGTTCTCGCTTCCATATTCCTTCCTCTGTGATCCCCCAAGTTTTCAGTTTTTGATACACTCAGAAAAAAAATTAAACAAATATTAAGAATAATGTATGATTTACTTAATGAAATCAGTAGTAAAGTAGAGTATTAAGAGGGTTTTAGAACTTATAGCTATTGAAATATATATGGTGTTATTGAATAGTTTTGTTTTTATAAGTAACTTTTTTATTATGCTAACTAAAATTTCCCTTTATGAGCGGACAAAATATAAATGCATTGCAGATACAGATTGCAAAGACAAAATTCCTGACACAATTGAAAATTAAAATTCACCGACATTTTCGGTAAGTACATCCTACAGCCCACTTTCCATTGCATTTGTATCTGGCACTTGGACTATGTACCACCACCGCCCCCATTAACAGTTCATATCTCGGAGTCTGCCATTTGCATCCGGCACATGTCCTTGTGCCAGGATCCCGACTACCGACTCCCGACTCTGTGCTTCCGACCCTTGGACTCCTCCAGCCCGCTGTGCTCTTTGCTCCGACTGTGTGTTGTCATTGTCTGGTCTGGACCGCCGGTCGTCCGTCGCAAGTCAACGCAATTAACGGTAATTGCCTTTTATCGGCTTAGCCTTGATAAAGTTTTCCAGCGACCCGCCTCCGCCCCTCCAATTTTCCCAGAACGCGAACTTTTCTAGTTACTGCTGTTGTTGTTGCTGCGGCCGTCGTTGTTATTTGTAGGTTTACGCGGTTTTTATATTTTAATTTAATTTTATAAGTAGTCCCAGCCTCGCTCTTCGGCTTCCCGAAAACAAACTTGTCCAGGGCAAAAATTCGACATTAAACAGAGCTGTGGTCGTCGGGCATTGGCAAAGTTTTTGTTTTGTTTTGAATGCGGCAAGGAAATGCTTTGAAGTTGCCTCCAAATTATGGAACTTTTCATGGCTTTCCACAGGGAGAGAGCGAGAAGGCGGAGGTGGGTCGGGCCTTCCTCCAGTCTGAATTAGGGAGCGGGAAATTAAACTGCGAAACTCTTTCCATTTTCATAATTCTGAGGCAGCTCAGGGAGTGTCAAATGTTCAGCTAATGAAAATGTCTGCGACTATATGACGCTGAACTCAAAAGTCAAATGGGCTGACTAGTTTTATTATCCAAATTTAAGGTCTGGCAGAGGTAAAATGGAATTTGATAATGTCTTGTTATTATTACTTATAAAAATAAATTCAAAAGTTAATTGGTCTATGTTATATCTCTTTCCTTTTATATATATTTAAATTTATATTTATATAAAAATAAAAAAAACTTCGTGAATATCCTTAAATTAATAGCAGTTTATTTCAAAAGGATTATTTATTATACCGCCCTTTTAGTAATTTTTAAACCCCGAAATGGCAATAACTTTTCTAATTTTTGGTTGACATTTTCTTTGTTTTTTTCTGACCTTTCCTTTAATTTCTCTAAGCCTAGGGTCCTGGCAAAAGTTTTTTATATGAACCCAGACACCAATACACAGTACAAACGGCCTAAAAGCAGGCAATAAAAATTGTTGCGAAACCGGAAATGACAGTCACACACGAAATGGTTTGCCAATAAAAGGTCCACATCCGCTCCAAGTGGCACCCAATTTGCGAACTCCGACTCACCTTCAGCTGCATTCCCTCCGTGGCGTTCAGCTCATCACCGCTCTGCCGGAGACCGTGCAGGAACCTGGCAAAGACCGTTCTCCGCTGCTTGTGCTTGTTCCGGCCCTCTGCGGGGTTTACGTTCAGCCAATCAGATCCAGATCCAATGCACATCCGCAGCCAGATACAGGTACGGATACAGATACACGGATACAGTGCGGGGCAGCGAGGCGCACAATCAAACCGAGAATCAAACAGACAGTCATTTGATTAACCAGACAGTCAAAGTTTAAGCGCAAACCAATTTAATTGAATTAAAAGCCATAAAAGCCAAACAGCCGACAAACTGTCTCTAACCATGTCGATTTTAGCAGCTCTTAGCCCCACGCTCCTCACCTGTTGCCGAGAAGTCGTAAAAGAAATTGGTGCGCGCTCCCGGATAGCTGTGCTGCATCCCGTTCAGATTCAGAGCCGACTTCGAGTCGATGGCATTGCGGGCCATCCTATTGGCCAAATCGTTCTGCGTGTAGCTGTAGATCTCGTTCTCCTCGCGGTTCGACAGGCAGCTGGAAGGCTGCATGTGGTCGAGAAAAACAACATTAGATATTGGTTTAATGAGCACTCGTATTTTCATTCTCTCATGAAGAACGGAGACTAAATTGCATAATTTATGTTTGGGTCTCAAAGATGACTCTTATTTTGTTTTGAGCATTAAAAAAAGTTTTAAATAAAGAAAGGTATATATTCGTTTCTACTTATTTTAGTAGTACTTTAGTACTTATAAAAGTCTTTCTAAAATTGTAATTTTTAAACTTTAATCACCTATGTAGGTAGAAAATATATTAAAGGTTTCGGACAACATGAACTTTACAGTGATCGCATTACATCACTGAGCCTTAGATAACAAAATTAGTAACCACTGCTTCAATAAATTTCTCCCTGTGTAGGCGCACACATAAAAACGCTTACATGAGCCTGCATAATAAACGAAACGTAACATAACGAAAATGAATTAGAGTCTGATTAGCTGGAGGTCGTAAAAGCCTCTCAGGCCGTAAAAGCCAGAGGTCAGAGGTCGCCGCATCCGCTTACCAAGTACTTGCCGGGCACATACAACGGCTGGCTGTGGCTGGTCGGCATCACCGAGGAGCCGACCAATCCGCTGGAGCTCGGTCCGGCCAGCCGGCGGGTGAGCGTGTGGCCCGTGGAGATGCGCACGTGGCGCTCCTTCCACTTGGACAGGCGCACCTGCTCGATGGCGTCCAGCACGTCCTCGTAGGGCATGTTGATCTGCTTGCTGTAGTGGGCGGCCAGGCCCTCCAGGTATCCCCTCTTGCCCTCCTGTAAATGAGTACATGGGAAAATTAATCACGACGACTCTGCGAACTTACTAAACAATTATTTAATTCGAATGAAAAAGAGAACTAATTGAAATAAGAATTTCTTTGAAATGGAAGAAAGATACATTTATTGTGGGTAACCTTGTGTTAACTAATTTCAAATTCATTTACTCTCGCTTACGCACTCATAGACCCACATTCTGTGTGTTAAGTAGCTGAGGAGGAGACATACGCACACGGAGTCAGCCAAGATCCTGCTGAGGAGTCTGGGAGCTGGAGTCGCCTGAGGCCAGGGTCAAAAGCAGCTTTCCCCCACTAGCGAGGCGGAGGAGAGTTAGCCAGGCAGACGCACAAGTGTTAATATCTTCCGGTAATTAGCGTGAGGCTGCCACTTAAATGTGTCCTGTTTGACATTCAAAGCGGTCACTGAAGCGGCAGCATCGTGCTCCTTTGTGCAGCTCCATCTGCGTCTGCATCCGCATCCGTATCTGCATCGGTGTCTGCACCTGCATCCTCAACTCGACGCGACGCGACTCGACTCGCCTCGAGTTCGCAGAACTAGAGCCCCCGCAAACCCTTGAGCTTGGCAAATTCATTTAGCGTCGCATTCATGTAATGCACATGCAAACATTTGTGCTGAAATGCAACTTGTCTGCAGCTGTCAGTCAGTTAGACACACAGCCCCTTGCACACACCCAGAGGGATGTCTGTCTCATCAGCGCAAAGTGCAATTAGTTGAAGTTGGCCCAGACAGCGCGACGGAGCGGAGGGTGGGAAGGATGGCCCAGAAGCCAACAAGTCTCAGTCTAACCTGCAGTCATTCCCGTTGCGGCACCCTTCTTTGCCTTTGCTTGTGATTCAATTCCATTAAAGCTCCATCTCGATTCGCACCGCAAGAACAACAATCGTAAATATTTGATCACATCTCGGAGCACAAACTATGCCAGGTTCTGAGCAACAAGCTCCAGGAGAAAAATGCTGCAACTGGAGCTAATTAGAATGCAAAGCGACAGGAGCTCATGACACGACTATGATAAAGTTTTCACGCATTGCCACGAAGCAGTCTGCTATTTGTGACTGTAAAGGCTCTGAAACAGGCGTAAAAAAATACACCTACACTAAGTACATTACTGCATCTGCATTCTATATAAGTCAAGGATCCTCTTAGCAATATTTCAAGTCAAAAATTGTACTAGAAGGTTTCTTTGTTCCATTTCCTCGCAGTCCTCAGCAGCAGCAGCAGAAGCATCTCGATTGGATCTGCATACTAAGCAGGCTGCATCGGCACATCTGACGTGAGTCTGGCAAACCATCAACACTCCGCATAGTCGTGCTCACTAGGCACGAGTGCCACGCCCACACACCTCTGCCCCTGTGCCTGGAAATGGCTTTAAAAGAGATATAGCTCGGCAGCTATTTGCATTGCATTGGATTGCATTTCTTTGGCGGAATGCAGGCGGCCCTGAACCACTGACATGTTTTCGGATGCACATGCCCAACAAAATGTGGACAAAGGCGGCAGAAGTCATCACCGCAAACGAGGCTGCCAAGTGCCTTTCAATATGCAGTGCTTTCATGTCCCAACAGTGGTATAAGACACGAGCAAAAAGGTCTATATATTTTCTGGGAAAAATATAAGGAAACGATCAGAGTTTCATTAAGAAGCTGAAGTTTTCTTTCTCTGTGGTACATTATATCTCTACGTATTGCTACCCACTGTGCTCAGCCCTATTTATACATATTCAACCCTGGGTCCTTTACTGGGTCTTCTAATTTGCTGGCCCGGCATTTCAGCCGATCATTTAATGGTGCCCCTTCAGCCCCGTTTCCCGCAGCATAACCACAATGCACAGCTTTATCTCTAAGCCAGCAGCAGTGACCAAAAAATACGCGCAGTATAAACAAAATTAACGCAATGCAAAATCATTTTCCCGGCCAGGGACCAACATGCATATAATAAAATAAACAAAACGGACGGGACGTGGCAGGACGACGGGGACGTCCGAGGCGGCTCTGAGGTGGCCCAGCGGGGCCTTGCTGGTTGGCCACTCGGTTTAACTAAATTAAAATCGTGTTAATTTCACATTAGAGCGCACACAGCGCCAGCTCCCCGAACGACTGTCACACGTTGCATCCCCTGCAAGCAGCCCCACCATCGTGCAACCCCTTCGGCTCACGTCCTGTCTCCTGTGGTGGCAGCATGCAAATTGCCACAGCCCAAAACAAAATGACCATAGATAAGAGCAATCGCCTGGTTAGTGGCTGGCACAGTTGGGGGAGTTTGCCCGCGAATAACTAACTTAATGTTGCGAAAAGCAGAAAAACGGTTTCCATTAAATAAAAGTTAAAGGAAACAGTTTAGCGGGAAACGAAAACATTGTGTTCAGATTCTATAATATTTTGTGAAACTCCTATTCATCTCTGAGTTTAAAACTTAAACCTTTACACCTACTTCCTAGATTTAAAGCCCAGATATACAGACTCACCGGCGTGGAGTACGGATGCGCTGTCAGCCTTATTCCATCGGCCTCGAGGTGGCGCTTCATCACCGCCTCCAGCTCCTTCATGGTCACTGGCGTATCACAGTCGGAGGCCAGGATCTCGTTGCTGCTGCTCAGCGCCTTGGGATCGTTGATGAGCACATAGACGATGGCGGCGCCCTTCTCGCGCAGCATCCGCACACTCTTGAGCAGCTTGCCGCGGTGCGAGGGGTTGTCCACCCCGATGGCATCCAGATCGATCTCGCCGATCTGCTTGCAGATCTCCAGCTCGTCGTAGCCGTTGTCCAGGAAGCTCTCCCCGTAGTGGCCCAGCCCAATGGTGCGCAGCCACTCGCAGACGATGTTGTGGTGCGGCATGGTGGTGCCACCGCTGGCATTCGCGTATCACGTGGCTGCGCTGGGCACGGGAAGGTCCAGCGGAGCGAAGGACACCTTGTTCAGGCGATGGGGCTTCGAGGTAGAGGTGCTCGCCCCACTGACCGACGCAGTGGCAAACGGAGTGGCAGAGGCAGCGGCCGCCGCCGAGGCCAGGGGCTCCGGAAGATTGCAGCTGCTGGCGGCACTGCTGCAGGAGCTGCTGGACGTTGCCTTCATAGCAGCGGCAAGGGTGGCAGCGCAATACTCTGAATGAGAGAGGTTATTTCAAGAAATTAATGTAAGTAGTTGTTTAAATTATTAAGGTTAAATAATAATTCAAGGTTATTTCATTAAAAGGCCTTTCCATTCATTGCGAGTGAGTAATAAAAGTGATGCGGTTTCATTTGTCAAGAGCCACAGTGCGTATGCGTAATACTGTTTCAGCAACTTCCGGCGGCCATTGAAACCAGCACCCGACGCCTGACACAGGTGTGGGTCAAGCAAAAAGGGGGTTCATGGGAGGGCCGGCATATCAATTTGCGTTAATAGCAGTCATTGTTCATCCACCCGCCCGAGAGGGTAGGGAGTCCTGCCTATAAGCACTTAATGATAATGCACGGTCATGTACACGAGCCACTAAAACACTTGAATATGCTTAGCCCCGGAAGCCACTTGCATATGAATAAGCCACTTAAAATGACAGATGGACCGGTGCAGACGGAGGCATCGGCGTCTCCCGGAGAGAGGGGTCGGCCCGGCTGGCTGCGCCCTCAGGTCACAGACAAAAGACAAAAGGAAGTCGTCTAACTATTTGCAATGCCCATATAAACCAACCCCGCTCCCTGTTTGTTGCCATCCACGTGTGAGTGTGTTTGCCTGTAAAAATATTTTTGCTGTCGAAAAATGAAATGCAAATGTCTGCTGGCAGCAGAAATATTGTCCAGCCAACTCCTCCGATTCCCCGTCCCGAGAAACACCGAAAGCGAAGGTAAAGGCCAAGGAGGCAGACACAATGGCATAATGAAAATAATGTGGCTACAGTTTGCTCACACAGAGCTGCAGCTGCCATTGAGTGTGCTAGATTGGAGTGGTTCGCTCCCCGTGCTCCGTCCCCGAATCATCTCCAGACCGTGGATTTGTCTGCCAGGAGAATCCAGGGATCCAGGGATCCGCTCGCCTGCCAGCCAGCCGAAGTGAGAGACAACTAATTGACTCGGCCTGACTTGGCCTGGCTCGCATACCTTTCATATTGATAAACACATGCTGGACAAGATGCCCGAATGCAGGGCGACTTTGCCGGACAATGGGGCGTTTGAGTGACCTCTGGCCAAGGGGATGAAAGCGATGAGGCTTTTAGAAGATGAAAGGAACACAATTGCCGGAAGGGTCAGGGTGGAACTTAAGCACAAGGAATCCGATATCCCAGGCAATTTTGTTATTGAAATGATTTAAGATATGAATTGATAAGGCGGAAAAAGGGAATAGGAACTTTAAATTGCTGGTATTTATATTGTATTTAAATTTAAAAGGCATATGTACATTTTTAACATATTCTTAAAATCGATTGCTTGTTTCTTTTGAGCAAGTCCATTAATTATTTCAACTAAGTCCTGATAAACTATAGAAATCTGCTAGATTTCTCAGATTTAAGCTATGAAATCTGCGAATTATTCCTGCCATCCCCTTGGCCTACGCCCTTGGCCGAGGCGGCTGAAGCTGAGGCTGCTGCAGCTGCAAATATTTAACCACATCCTTCGCATCGCCTCCCCCGGAAAACTTTCGGCACATTGTTAGCATAATAAACACATAATAAAATGCAAAGGGCAAAATCAGTAAAGTCAATTTTGAAGATGTTTTGCATACGCAGCCGTTGCAAGCAGCTTGCCAAAGTTTATTTACGAGCTGGCCGGGCCAACTCCTCCGTTCTGTGCTTGGGCCCAACTCCCGGCTAATGAATGTCAGTGGCAGCCCTTACATAACTAGACGGATGTATATAATATAGGGGCCATATATAAAGGGGCCAAGCCGAGGGCTAAGGGCCACAAGCCCATTGTAATTACATGAATGTTGCACAGAAATTTGCATATGCCGCAAACTGACGCCGATAAGCGCCTTAAATTTTCAATTTCATTGTTTATTAAGTGCCAAATAATTGTTTGTGTGCGCACTGAGGTGAGTGCGGGCCAATGGCCGTCAAAAGGTGTCCGGGCCACGCCGGCCCCCGCTTTCCGCTTGTAATTATTGTGCAAATTTTGCGCAATTTCCTGGCCTCCTTTGCCGTTGTGTCAGTGAGATTTCCTGTCTTTCCTGTCCTGCTGCCAGCATGCAATTATGAGCCGCTTTCGGGGCCTCTGAAGCGTGTGAAATTTCGCAAATTTGCAGCGGGCTTTCCCCAATTACCCCTTCGATTGTCGCCTTCGCTTTCTAATTACGAAGGCTTAGTCTTTTCGAGCGGGATTAATGGCTACTCCTTGCCCACTGTCCTAAAATTAAACAGAAACAACACTCGCATACGAGCATTTGGATAAATATAAGCCAGCGCGACAATGGCCCCATTGTTTATGGCTTTCACAGAAATTTTTATGCAAAATTTCAGCCGGAGTAATTAATTTTAATATGAAAGCCAAACATGCGCGCTCTAACAATTGTCATATAATTTGCCGTCTAGACAGTGGAAATTTAGTATTTTCAATTAACTGCAATGGCAACTGAGCGCTGCAATCTGCCCCTCTGGAGCTTGCCACTTGCCACCCTTTTGGCACAACAATGCACACAAAAAGGCGCACACTGATGATGGCGATGATGAGGGGCAGAAAGCGGAGCAGGAGCGAAGGGAGACGCGGAGCTGGAAGCTTTTCTGGCTGACTGCCATGACATTGCTAGCTCAAAAAAAAAAAGAAAAACATAAAATAAAAGGAAAAACAACTGAAATTTGTAACAACAAGTAAGCATTTAGACTTTACGTTACCTGTTATTTTCTATTAATTAGATTTAAATAAGAATTAAATTATAAATAAAATTATCATCAACTATATCTAAAGTCCTGGAGGAACCACCAGGATTATTAAAACCATTTAATGATCTTTTTATGATTTAAAATTATTCAGCCCTGTTTGGAAAACATTTTTATGTTTCTTTAAACCTGTAGTATTTTCTATATTAAAAACACAGTAGTTAAAATAATAAAACAAAAAGATCTTCAGTTTTTTGTATACAATTTAAATAAGATAATAGCAGTCATCATACTGAAATTTAAATAAATTTAAGTTTAAGAGCAGACTTAAAGCTTAATGCTTGATTCCCATACGCCCTCGAAGCTCAGAGGTACAGGGCCCGAGAAGGAAATCAACCCACGCCTGGGTTGAGTGGAAAGGTAGCGAGTTGGAGCCGGAATCCCCGACGCCGAAGCCCCTTGCAGCCGTGACTCCGGACTAGCAGGCGTTCAGGAGTTGCCAGAGAGACGTCCTCAAGGTTGGCTACAAAATTGCACTGGCACTGGCACTGGCAGTCACTCGAAATGGGTTTCGGGAAGGGGTCAACAGGAGGGAGGAGGCTTTTCAAGGGGAACCAGCTCCATTCGTGTGCCAATGTCAGTGCACCTGACGCTCCTGCAGCTGCTGCTGCACTTGCCACTCGGTGGCATTCACTTCGCTTCAGCGTAGCCCAACTCGCTCCCTTTCCCAGGCCAAACAGTGCGTATTGCGGTTGCCGGGAAGCCCTGCAAGTGGGGATGCCAGGCCCTTGTCATCCCCTTGTCAGCGACTTCGATTTCACTTTTTCCCCTTTTTTAATTGAAATTGCATTTGCCGCGTTTGTTTGCACATAATTATGATTCGGGGGACTTTTGTCGCTTGTTATGCAAATTTAAGGCCGGCTCATCTCGCGATGAATGAGTGTGAATAGCTGGGTGAAATGCATGAATGCTTGACTGCAGCATCAGTCTTATTTTTCATAATTTATCCTTTCTTTTTTTTGGGGTTTCGCTGCGGTTTTATTGTGGTTGGAGCCCAGATGAATCCTGCTGAAAGGAGTAAGCCAGTCGCCCCCAGGCAGCTGCAGCGCCATTCAGCTCCAAGTATGTCTACGCTAAACAAATGGGCAAAGAACTAAACCCCATTCAAATAGTGAGCAGGGAATCTGCCAGAGATGAAGGGAGCCAAAAGGAGCTACCTCGGTAAGTGTGCAAAATGCCATCACTTAAACTGTGCTACTTACATTGTAAAAGCAGCAGACATTCAAATTAAAGCGAACTTTGAAGTAATGAAGATATTAAGCACACTTTAGCTATTAAGAGATACTTGAAAAGGTTTATGAAAAATAAAATTTAAGGAACCTTGTACAGCCTCCAAAGTCTTCTTAATATACAAAAAGAGAAATTATTTCCAGTTAAGGCCCATCAATAACCAATTGATGAAAGTAATCACAGTCATCAAGCTAACCCCAATGCCAGCATTAACCCTGGCCAGGATTAGCAATTCCGCCAGGCGGAAATCCGGCATTGACTGCTGATTGAGTAATCAACGAATCGAGCCGGTAATTCCGCAATTTACTTACATTGTGAGCTGGCCGTAATCAATAGGTGAGCCCCGCCGAATGTCCTTGCCGGAACACTCAAGACATGCAAACACACACCAGGCACACACTCGCACGCGATTTAAGCGGTTCGGGAGTCGCTGACGCTACCTATAATCAAATGCTGCGGCGGCACTTCATTTGCCGGGGATTGGCCCGAGACTGCCCCGTGCCCACAAGGACATAATCGCAATTGCCCACTTGTTGGGGACTCGACCGCAGGACAAATACTACACGGAGAAAATTCAAAGGATTTCTTAGCATTTTAAGAATTACAGAATTACATTATTTTCGATTATTGAGGTCTAATGATAAATGATTAGACCTCAATAATCGAAAATAAAACATCAGAAAGCCAAATCTTTAAAAATATCTATAATAGTAAAATAGTAAACATTTTTAAATAATCATATAGAATCCAAACATAAGTATTTAATAGACTTCAATGGAACTCATATTTACTTTATTAATGACTACATTTTGCAATAAAAATTATTCAAAATATTGTTTAATTTCTTAAAAACCATTTAAAAAAAAATTATTTTGATTAATTTAAAGAAACTTAACTTTGTTTTCGACTTAAGGCCATGAAAAGTCATATACAAGCATTGGATATACTGATATAAAAAAGTGAGAAATACTTAAATTCCTTTTATAAAAATAATCAAAATTAACCTTGTTTGGAAGCAAAAATATTAAGCTAACAAATTATACCCTAGTATGTAGTAGTAGTATTTTTCTCCCTGTGTAGTGCCCGGCTGATCACACACACGCACAATTGCCAATCGTTTGATTTACGGCATCGGATCCGTGGTCACCGGCCGTGGTCCCGGGCAACCGTCCCTTTTTTTGGCGGCACCTGCGTAACAATGGCCGTGGAAAAAACGCGCGCGAAAATGGTCACCGGAAGCGGGGTCGCCAGGGCCGGAAACGGAAAGCGGAAAGCGGGCAGAGGCGCAAAATGGCTAGCAAATTACGCGACGAACGGCGAACAGTTTGCTGCCCGGCTGATTGCGAGCCCTCCAAATGCACGAGACCGCGAGACTGCGAATCGAATGCAAATGCAAATGCAAGTGCACGCTGCCACCGGGAGCGGAGTAAAAAACGCAACCAAAGTATGCAAAGCACGCGAGCGTACTGTGGCAGCCGCACTTGCCACACGGCCTCCTGGGCCAGAGTTTTTGCGCTGCCTCTGCCGGAGAATCGAGAATCGAGCAGAGCAGAGTGAAGTAGTAGTAGACCCGAGCGGAGCGGAGCGAACTCCTCGAGGAAGGCCGCGCCGTGAACATTAACGCTAACGTTAACGTTAACCGGACGGGGGCAGGCGGAAAGGGGGCGAGTGGCGAAGTAGGGGTTGTAAGCGATACCCAGGAGGGAGGTTTTTTTCGCCGGCTTTTTATTTCACTTTTTTTGCCGTGCATTCTTCTCTTTTTATTCTCGCTGCAGCCACCCCGAAGCTCAGGCCCAGGAAAGTAGGTGAGGCACATGAGGCCGTCACGGCAGGGAGGGGAGTGGAGGCTTGGAAGGACGCGCAGAGAGTGTTTACCCCGGCTTAGACGGCTCTGACAGGCCGTCTGGGCTCCAAAGCATGAATGAGTTGTGGAAGCAAATGAAGTGCCACGCCAGCCGACGTTGCAACCCGCAGCGTGTTTAAATATAGCCGAGAACAGGCGGCAGAAGCAGCACAAGCAGCAGCAGCAATGCAATGCAACGCGTGCAGCAGCAACATCAGCCGCAGAGCAGCCGACAGAGACCAACGCAGCGATGCACTAAAAATATTAATTTATAAATTTCTAACTAGTCAAGGCTTAAGGCTTAAATTTACGCTTTTATACCTGCTTTCAGAAATTAATTGCAAATATTATTACACCATCTAGCAGAGCTGGAAGAGCAATGCTATTTCCCATGTTTATACTTGATAATTTGATTTTAAATCAATTAATCTCAATGTTTTCCCAGCTCTATCATTTGATAGATTGAAACTGATTTATATTTATAAAATTTAGTTAAATTAAGCATTAAAATGTTTACTAGAAACTTACAATTTGTAAAAAATTTGCAAAATGTTGATTCAATTTAAATTCTAACTCTAATCACAGATTTATTCATAACTATTTTGAGAGTGTTATTTTTGTTGAGTGCACAGGAGGGACGGCAGACGCTCACAGGCTATCATGTCACCGCCGGCGTCCTCATTTGTCTGTTTGCCTGTGTGTGTGTGTGTGTGTTCTTGTATCTGTGTGTTTGTGCAATTTTTTTATATTTTAATTTCTTGTTTTTTAGCGATGCTGGCAGCCAGTCGGCTTAGTTGCGAGCGAGCCTGGGCATATTTTGTGCTTCATCATCTCAGCCGCTGATGATGACACATGCGAGTGACTGCAAACAAATCCGGGGAGAGGCAGTTGCTGCTGATGTTGCCGCTGCTGTTGTCTGCTGTTGCCACTGCCGATGATATTGCTGCTGTCATCAGCAACATCTCGCCGTGGCAGCTCCACTGGAACTTTCTCGTCTGCTGATGCAGCCGAATCCGAGTAGAGAGGGTGGACGCCCCATTTGCCGACCTTGGTGGGTGGTTGTATTAGGACTTGGACTACCCACCAGGTAACAAATTACGCCGATTGGGTGTGTTAATAATGCAAATCCATAGACAGCGAAGCAGACTAATCGGAGTAATTGGAAACTATTGGGAGGTAAAACCGAAAGGGGTGAGAGCTCTGCAAATTTAATTAAACAGCAGTTCAAAGGGGCTAATATAAGAACTAAATTTAAGCTGCAAAAGGTAATATGTATTGAAAGAAAGAATAAAATTAATATTTAAGAAATAAATAACTTCTATATCATTTAAATACGAAACTAACTTAGTGAAGAAAGCTTGCTGTTTTGTTACTAGTTATCCTTTTATTTTAATTATTCTACAACTACCTCAACAACTGGAGATTAAAATAAGTAACAAAGCCTTAATATAGGATTTGCAAAATTGTAATCAAAGGGAAATCACAAAACAAAGGCTTTCGCAGGCAGGCCAGGAAGGTGGTGACTCACAATCGGGATCAGGCTGAGTCCTGGGCGGATGGCCTGGCCCGCTTACGGGTCGTATGAGCTATATGGTCTTCAGAGGCTGGCCGGGGCACGTACTTGCGGTGGCTGGCACATAATGAGAGCTGGCTGCGGCACAAACGTGCCATAAACTGTGGCACGCCCCCGCCGCACTCCCCGGCGCCCGCCTTAAACCGCCCCGCCCACCAATGAATATTCCATGTGGCATGCGTTGACAAAGCATTCGTGGCTCGTCATCTGGAGCATGAGAGCATATCATATAGGCAAAGTTTTTACCCACCGCACATTGTGTGTGCCCTCGCATACATGCGAGTGTAAGTAAGAGTATATATAGACGCCGGAGAGCTGAACGTATTTCAGGCATTATGCTGGACCCACGGAGCAGCGGGTGCTTCGGGGAGGAGCTCAACTTTTATCGGTCTTGTTTTGATAGTTGACTCGCTGCTAAGCCTATTAAGGCGCTTGAGTCGTCCAACAAGCCAAAGGCTTTTGCACCGACCAGGTTTCCAGCCGTCCTCGTCCTCTGCCACTCCCCCCTTGGTAAGCCATCGCCCCCTTTGGGTATTTGTACCCTGTACTCTAGGGAGGTTGAGGGTATAACAGTTTCGCCGAATTGATTCCCATTTTATTTGAAATCAAATGGAAAGTCAAATAGAACCCATTCTATTCAGAGATGCAACTGAATGCTACCCTTTGCTGGGTAGTAAGTGTCGGGTATTTCATAGTCGTGGCTGTGGACTGTAGACTGGTGCCTCGTTTTGTTTTTTACCATTTTTTGAGCTGTCTCCCTAGGAAATGATAGGCCCCACAAGGGAGCTAAGCCCTCGTTGCCGTGTCTGTTGCTGTGGCTCCTGCTGCTGTTAATTATGGAAGGGGTGGGGTCCTGGGTGGTTTGGGGGTTGCTCGTTAGTGACGTCCTCGAAGGGCCTCATCTTTCTCTCTCTCTGTCTGCGTCTCTTTCTGTGTCCGCTCTGGCTGCAATTTTCTCAAGAAGCCGCACTTAAATGGCTTCCTATGCGGGTGCAAACAAAAGCTGCACACATGGACTTTCAGTGAGTGTGTGTGTGTCTGCGACAGTTAAAAAAAATACAAAAAATATTGCAAAAATCGCTGCTTGAAGTGGTGGTTGAATTTCTACTCTTTTTGCACGTTTTTGTCTTGCAACGTGCAAATGGAAAAAGAGTTGCAAATTTGTGTTGCTGCTGCTGGTGTTGCTGCTGCTACAGCCACTGCTGATGTTGCTGATGTTCTGCGCAACACATGCGCCATTATGCAATTGATTTTTCTTCGCCTTTTTTTTGCCGAGTTTCCTACCTCTGTTGCATTGTTTGCCGGCTGGTGCTTAAAGCCTCGCCTTGCCCAGCCTTTCTTTCTTTGCTTTCCTTACTTTCCGCATTTCATTTTTTTCTTTTCGGCCGTTAGCTGTTGTGCCAAAGGTCATTCAACCTGGCTGCTACTAATTTGCCGCTGCCCTGGCAGGTGCGCCTAATTAAGCAGATCCCCCAGCAGGCTGCAACTAAAGCCCGAAAGTCGGCAACAAAGCGGCGAAGGCGTTGAAAGGCCAACTTGGTATAGGGGCAGGTGTCTAAAGTGACGCTTTGTATGAGGCTGGGGGCTGTGGGATATAAACTGAAAAAAAAGCACGCTCGCCAACTGCACGTGCTCTATCTTCTCGGAGGTTGTATGCAACTTGCCGGGGCTCATAACCCTGAATGCACGAACTGCACTGAATGCAAACAGGCTGCAAAGACAGACAACTCACAGACGCACCCACACTCCACACTCCACACGAGGGTGAACCTCTCCCCCAGTTTCCCAGCCACTCACACAATCCCCCCAACCAGACACTCATCCTTCTCCAGACTTGACTGCGGCAGATTGCGTATACGCAGCATTGGCCACTTGCATTATGAAGCATCTCCTGCTCTCGTGTCGGATGCGCGATAAGCCACCGCATCTGCATTCGCATCTGAGTCTCCATCTGTGACAGCGGCCCGTGCTCTATGTGCGTTATAAGTGCACTGAGAGTTAGCAGTGCTTAGTTTTAATATAAAAATAAATAAAAGAAATGAAGAATTGGATAAAACTCACTCTAGAAAAGCTGAGTCCCTAGAAAATACATGTTCACAAACCAAACTGACATATTTCCAATGACAATAATGATGTCGTAATAGATGATTTTAACTCTCCTATTCCCTCAGTGTACCGCCCCCGCCGGCCAACGCTGCATGGCTGCATTCATGGCGAATGTCAAGTGTTGGCAGTTGGCTTGCCAAGATGTTTTGTTTGACGCCGGAGCCTCGCCAGCAACATTTGCTGTGTCAAGTGGCAGTCAAGTGCATTTAACAGGGCGCGTCTTTGATTGACGTTAGCCCGCGTTCGGAATTACGGCCGAAATGGCGGCCAAGGAGCTGGGGGGACTGCGCACGCAGGACGAAGGCAATTGCCAAGGAATTGTGCTGCAGGCGCAACCAGCAGAAGCCGTCTGCGTGCAATTGTCAAACGGAAACGCAGAAACAAAGCCGCTGACATCTCGCAGCAAATATCAAAGTCACCATAAAGGCCTCCTTTAATGCGCTCGAAAGCCAAACATTTCTGGTGCGTGTCAATCGCTTAATCCGGTCGAATGGCTGTTGCAATGGCTCGAAATAAATCAAATTAACCGGTTTATCGTTTATTGAATATTTATGAGCTCGGCTGCTTAGCCTAATTATGTGCGAAACGGCAAAGAAAGAAGAGACTATAGTTGCCACACGGCCGCAAATTAAATGCAGTTTCTCTTCCCCCCAAATACTAAATACAGCCTATTGCCATTCAATCAAAATAGCATTAAATCTCCCACATAATTCACACAAAGGAAATATATCAGCACTTATATGAACATTAGTGCTTGGCAAACATTGGGCGATCGAGAAACCGCACCCATAAATAGACTCAACTGGGCTCATGCGATTTTTATAGTTCGCCAGTTAGGCAAGTCATTTGCAAACTCTGCGCAATCCATCAACAGGGCTTAATACATATGTATCTATGCAGATCCGAGTCAAGATCCAACTTTTACTTTTCACCGAGCTTCAACATAACTCGCTTCGCAGAAAGCCAAAAACAGATGATGCGAAGCAAATTAAATTACATTAAACTTGGCCCAGGCCGAGGCGAGCCGAACTGAAGTGGCTAAAAGCGGAAAGGCCAAAAACATTTTCACGGCCCTAGACACTACAAAAAATTATGTTTTTAAATTATTATAATAACTATTTAGGTTATAGTTAGCTTTAAATATTTTGTATTTATTTATACTTCAAAATAAGAGTAGGAAGTTAAGAAGTTGAATTTTAGGATTGTTTCAATTCATAACTAAATAAATAAATTAAACTACTTTTTAAAACTCCATTTTTAGGAATATTTTAATGGTAATATTATGGTGATCTAAGGGAGGAAGTTACCTGTTCGTACAATGATATTCAAAAATCAAGTTTATTATGAGGGTAAAATCGTAAAACGATTGAAATGAATCAGTTTATTTGTAAACAATAAATATCCGGAATCCCTTTTGAAATATATGTGTGTGTAAGAAGGCAATTACTTTACCAATATTTTACCATTCCTTTGAAACCCATGAACACTATGAATAATGAGCAATTATGTGGTTTTTAGGCGACTTGAAATACATTTTTTTCCAAGTGCGTGGAGAAATGCAGGCAGACAATGAAGAGCAGACAGCGCAGCAAGAGCTGGCACTTTAATTATGACAAAATTTGCGTGAGTGATAGTCGAATGGTGCCGCAAGCGGCGAACGAGCGCTCGAGTGCCAGAGCGGAAAAACATAAACAAATAAACGACGCTGCAGAGACACAATAAATGGGGAAAAGAAATTATGAAATGTTCAAAATGTTACAACGAATCAAAGCCGTAGCCAGAGCCCGTCTCAGTCGCAGCATCGGCCATCAGCAGTGCCAAGTTAAGTTATTTGAGATTCGAAACCAGTTTTCGAGTGATCTTCTTCGCGGGTTGCCTTCGCGGGTGTCTGCCCTGCCGAAGCTCATTTAGCTGCCAGCCGGCGACGAGCCCACAACGCACCGAGTGACCAAGAAACAAGATGCCTTCCCCGCACTGGCTGCTGCTCTCGATGGTGAGCTGGCAAAGGACCTCCTTCCGGAACTTACCTAACCCATGGATATTCGGATATTTTATTTACCCCACAGCTGGCCCTCGTCGGAGCCCAGGAATACCATTACCACCGACCCCAGACACCCTTTGGCCTCGGAAGCACTCAGCATCAGCCCCAACAGACCACCAAGTTTACGGTCCAAACTCTAGGACGCACCTATGGCCTGGAGGCTCAGCGGGCCCCCACCGTCTACGAGGATCACCAGACCCAGTATGTCCAGGTGCTGCAGCAACGTCAGGTGGCGCAGCCTCAGGCTCTGTACCAGGCTCCTCCCCAGCAGCAGGCATATCCCTACCCGGCTGCCGTTCCGCAGCAGCAGCAGCTGCATACCTCCACCTACCAGAATCCCCTGCTGGTTAGCGCCAACTACCAGGCCCCCACCTACTCCCAGGCTCCTCCAGCTCCGGCTCAGCCCTTGAGCTACTACCAGCCGCAGCAGGCACAGACTCCTAGCTACTACAGTCAGCCCCAGGTGGCTGCCCAGCCTCCGGCTCAATACCTGCCGCCCCAGTCGCCGCCCCAGAAACTCTTCTTCGGCAATCCCTATCCCTATGCCCCGGTGACCACCGGCTCGGGCCAGCAGGTGCTCGATGCCGGACACGGTTCCGGCGTGGCACCCAACCCGGTCCAGGTTCAGCTGATCGCCGCTACGGGCTCGGCACCGCCAGCCCCGCGAGTGGGTGACCAGGTTGGACAGGCTCAGAGCGCCCAGATCGACGGGTATGACTACAAGCAGACCTCCCCGGGAGACACCAGGGACTACCAGCGCTTCGTGACCAACTGCCCGGGCGGCGGAAACTGTGAGCGCAGGGAGCTGAGTCCCGGCCAGGTGGACGAGGGCCACAAGCAGGTGGTGCAGCTGGCCAGGGCCAGTACCCAGCCGCGAGTGGAGGGCTGCTTCAAGTCCCCGGTGATCTATGTGCCCGCAGGAGCCGCGGTCAACGCTCAGAACCAGCTGCGGCCCAAGAACCGTCGCCTCACCGAGCGCCAGGAGCAGATTATCACCAGATATCCGCACAACTAATCCTCAACCCTCTCTCCTACCAGTCACCGAATTTCACATCGAATTTATTAGTCTTTACCCTTAGTTGCCAATACTCGATGATTGTTGTAAATAAATCGATCGAAGTTTACATTTTAAGCCACAAAAGCCAACGGAGTCGCGTGAATAATTACTGGGGGAACCCCAAAAGTAGGCATAGGTGGCTCCGAAATGAATGGAAATGCGATTCAGCAGAAATGTTGTTGGCCAATATGTTGGACGTTGCCTAATCGGCTCGCTCCGATGTTTTATTACCCGGGATTGCGTATTGGCCATCGCATGCTAATTAGCCAGAGTCGCATGCACGGCGAGAAATTAATGGGGCCAATCTGAAAATACATTTATGCGGCTATGCTAATGGGTTGAAGCATGTTTGGTTGGCTTGAATGAAATTAGGCCCAAAAAAGGGTCGTAAGTGGTGGTTAATTTAATTTATTTCGTGAAAATTTAAGCTCAGCTCTGGAGTAAACATAAAATTAATTAGTTTTTAAGTATATACTAGACTGAAATTTATTAAAAAATCAATGAATATGAATGAATTATAATTATTTTCCCATTTTACACTACAGTAATGGCTTTTTAAATACTCTTAATGAAAATATTTCTACTCGTCTCGGCTTGATAATTTTGAAATGCATATAATGTTTGCTAAATGAGCCATGGTTTTCATATTCGAATCCGAATTCGGTTCCATATCAGTGAGTATCAAATGCGATTCCAGTTAATAGATTTTCATTACAATTGGTTAGACAACAGTTTGCGTTGGTATACTAAAGAATAACCATGTTTTCCAAGGGAACTGTATTATTTTTGCTGGTTATATTAATCTACAATATAACCCAAGTAAGAAGTATTGCAAATCATAACACTGTAAGCATCTAATCCAACCATATTCCTCGCTGGAAACAGATATGCTCGAAGCTTGAGTTCACCAATATTAAATGCATCTCAAATGACAAGAAATTCATCGAATTCGATTATTGTTACATCAAATCCGTTAATCGCAGCTACAAGTATATATCCATGAAGACTCGCTTGCACAGCTTGCCCATTAATGAGGTTGCGGTATGTGGCTGAAAAATTACACATTAAAAGAATTTCCACAGTTCTCAATCCTTTTAGGCAAGCCTTCAGATCCTGAGAAGGTTTCGCTCCTTTATGCCCATAACCATGAACGTCACTTTCGATATGTGCAAATTTTTCACCGAAAAGAGGAGTAAAATGAATCCGATGCTTGAGCTCTTCGATGATGTTAGCAAGAAGTACACCAACTTGAACCACACATGTCCGTATGATGTGGGTTGAAATCACTTAAATATATATAGGAAGCACTTAACAATATAATAATATTTTCCAGCATGACTTTGTGATAGATAAGCTTCCCACTTATTATCTGAATCGACACTTTACCAATGTCCTGCCCCTGCCGCCAGGAGAGTACGCCTTCCATAGCAAATGGTTCCACAAAGCCATCGAACGAGCCACTTTCATGATATATGGCACTATATCATGAATCGATGTTGATATACTTGGTTTTGTTGTACGATGGAATATATTTCAGTTCAGAGGGGATGGTAACTTTTGTTTGGTATTTTCTCTTTAATAAATAAATGTTCTTACTTAACCATGAAAAGCATTACAATATTGGTATATCTGAATACCCTTGTACACCACATTTCTCTGAGTGTTATTTGCAGTCTTCAGCCAAAACAAAATCCCCATTAAAAATCAAGCTTGAAATAGGGGAAAATTAATTGATGTTTTCACACAATCCCAAGGCATAGCATAACACACTCGATTCAGCAACTGGTTTCTCTCACTATGCTCTCTAATGCTTTAAATATAACATAAGAGTTCGTATTATTTCATAATCGGTTCTAAGGGAAAAATCCGCAACCCACAGAAGACCGGCAAGTTAGTCAGTCAACGAAGCCCGAAGCGAAGAGACATATTAAGAACCATGAAGACGAGTTTGCTGCTGGCTTTTTTGGTAATCACCGAGCTTGATACGGCTCCACAACTAGTTGTAGACTGGTGACGTCAAACGCTTAACCCTCCGACAGATGGTGGTGACATTGAACCTGGTGCTGGCCGAAGGTGACGATGGCTACCTGTATGGAGGGCCCTCCGGTGAGCAGCTGCAGGAGATTTCCCCCGTGAACCGTCCCAGGAAGCACCGCCTGAACCCTCGTGCCTATCCCCAGCCGCTGTCCCAGGCCTGTGGAGATGAGGATGCAGAATCCCATGCAGCCGCCGTGGCCACCTACCATGCCAGTCGCCCACAGCCGCGTCGTATTTCCCACCACGAGGAAGTCGTGGTGGAGCCTTCGTTCTTCGAACCCTCGGCGGAGCGGATCGAGGAACTCCGCCGGTTTGCTTTGGATCAGCAATAAAGTTAAATGCTCTTAAAAACTGACATTGTTTTATTTAACAAGAGAAAAATTACCAAACTGAGTGGAATGGCTAAAAACAAAAAGCTTCAATGCTGTATAAATGATATTATCTTAAATATAAATTGAATACAGATTAAGTAATTTCCTTCCAAATTGGCAATACTCCCTCGCAACGAATTCAAAGTCGCTTAAAACGTGTTGACTTTGATTTACAGAATCAAGATTGTTTATTTATAAACTGACTCACATGGATTTCCTATTTGGTGGAGATAAATGTTTGTTTTTAATGTGTCAATATTTTTGCTCGGAACTGTGGAAACATCATGGCGATTACAGTTAAAAAAAACATTATTAAATTTGAAGATTTATGTGTATAAAAAGTGATTCAAAATACTACTAGCATATATATAAAAATTAATTTAATTATGAAAACCACTTTGTACTATACTTACTAAATCAATCTTTAAGTTTGTCTTAAAATCCAAAGAACTATTTCCAAATATTCAAATTCACTTAGGATTAATTAAGTTCAGAAGACCAAAACCACCTCATTCCTGGTTTCATTGGCCGGAATTGCCCTGCTTTCGGCCATAAAGTGAATGTTAATGGCTTGAGCAATTATATGGCATTAGATGGCTCGAACGGAAAGTTGCTCGAGCAGCATTCCAATCGAAATGGCCAAAAGGCGATTGCAGTTTACAATAAATAAATAATTTATTTGGAAGCTTAAATTAACAGAAAACAAAAACATAAACATAATCCGACGGCCCACAGAAGGCGCCATCAGACATCGCTCAGACGTCGTAGTTGTATTTCTTGCTATCCCCGGGATTGAGGCTGTACAGGTCGTAGTCGAACTGGTCCCACTCCTGGTGGTCGGGTCCCTTGGGCTGGGTGGTGCCCTTCTTCAGCTTGAGCAGGGTCTTCTTCTCGCGCACGACATCCACGTGAGGCACCTGCTGGCGGACCCGCTTCTCCTGGGCCGTCAGGGGCTGTGGTGGCCGATACACCGGCGTGTTGGCCAGGAACTGGGACTCCTCCATGCCAAGATCGGCCCCGGGACTCATCTGGGCGTCGTAGAAGTTGGCAAAGTTCTGCAGCTGCATCGACTCCGCCGGATGGTGATCGTAGTAGTCGGGCATGATCAGGTTGTAGTTGCCAGTCAAGGCCAGTGGCTCCTGGGGCCGCGGGGCATAGGCGAAGCTGGAGAAGCTGGCGGCGGTTCCCAGATCCCTGGGCCGACTGTAACGTGGCAGGGCCTCTGAAATACCCAGGAACACAGCCAGGCTGCAGCTGAGCAGGATCTGAAAGGAAAGTATTATTAAGAGAAATTATTTAATTCAAAGTCCTTAAGTATATATCAATCCGAAGGATTTGATTTTCCAGAAAACTTACCATTTGCTTGCTATGTTTTCCAGCCATTGGAATAATGCGAGTATTCACAGGGAAGATTGTTTTATATAATTAACTTGAATTTAATTTTAGCACTGTTTATTGGCTCTTCACACTCGCTGGTAGGTTTTAATGCGTTCTCGACTGACGTCCGATTTTAGTCCCCGTCAATGCGTTTAATTCGAGCTCTTAAACCAGTCTAATGTTCTGAGCCGTACGATTTTGTATTTAAAGCAAAAGCCAGGCGAAAGCCGAAAGAATTTCATTTCGTTTGATTTGTTTTGTTTGGCAGCACTCCCCGAGTGCCCCGTCTCATGCATGCAAATCCGGTTTCGAATCTTGGATTTCCAACCGAGCGTCAAGCGGAGTCGAGATAACTCTGATTGCGATGCTGATTTGGATTCGAATTCGGACTCTGAGATTCTGATTCGCGGAGTGAGTGACACACGTAGAGGCGAGGAGCACAGGTCAGGAACACCTGAGGGATTCCGGAGATCGGGTTTGTGGCGTCAGGGACTGGGGACAAAAGAAATGCAAATTACTGGATGCTCGATGCTGGACGCTGGATGCTGGATGCTGGACTATGAGGCGCTCGCGTTGACACACATTTGATGGGATGATTCATGGAATGTGCGCGGCAATTAATCCAAATTATACGTAATAAAAATATTAATTGCACTCGCTTTGTACCACTGAACTTGGGTGTTGTGCTCGTACGTATACGTAATTAAGTAGCCGCAGCGTGGTTCCGCGCATGGGAGGGGACGGGCGGACATGTTAATCGACAATATACAAATTGGCACATCAATCACTGCTTTTTATTGGCCAGCAATGATCTGACATTTCAATTTTTGTCGCCCGACTGTCACTGTATGCACTGATAATCCTTTGGGCGGTTCAATAACATCTCCCCTGATCCCGTCGGGAAAATCCCAGGCACTCCCGCGATGAAATCTTTATGTAATGCAAACAGGTAGCGACGTTGATTCCGACTAAATAAAGCAAAAATGAAATTAGACCAAACTTTAAAGTGTGAGCTCTCTTAATAGCAGTCATTTTACGATCACTTAAGATAAGACTTAGGGAAATCTAAGCCAGATTTAGATTGTTTAAGATCGCTCCTGAGATATCAAGTACTTGTGCTTGAAATATAGAGATAAAATATAACAATTTTTAATTCAATTTATAAACAAGTCTACCACTTAGTTATACTGTGTCATTGAGATACCCTATTATCAGGAAAATAATTAATATAAAGACTTACAACTTAATTATACAAAAAAAAATATTATAAACTTTGGGAACAAGTCAAATTTCTTTAAAAAATCCAATACAAGATCATAAAATATAAAATATATTCGACAAACAATTCCTTAAGGAAACACAACTTCTAACAAGCTTGATAATTAATAATTGATTAATGGATTGAATAATAAATTAAGTCTCTACAGAAAATATAATTAGACATATATTCTCGATTATAAGTCTAATTATATTTAAATAACTTAACTTGATCAAAGCGTGGCATCAATTCACCTTTCTGTACTTTTAATAACTTCATTCAAATTAAACCAGTTCGTAACAAATATTAAGAGACATAAGCTTTTAAATATAGGTAACCATAACTTTATTTGTATAGAGTTGAAGAAGATAAATGTAAGTTTCTTTACTTTATAGCCGATGACTACGGGGGAATTCTCAAAATTCCAGCTGAGATAAATCGCTCTGCATTTTTTAGGCTAAACTTAGATGGGTTTAACCAGCGCCGCTCTGATTTACAGCCCTCGATGGGAAGTGTTGTTATTTCCCGCAGTTCGAAAATAAATTAGCATGTTCCAATACCGTCGGATGTTGGGCTGTCAGGCGCACACGCCTGGAGAGAGATTGGAGGAGAGGCCACCCCCGTCATCAAAACACCAGGCATAAATAAGTTTTAGTGTCTCGGGGAAACCCGTTCCCCTTCGAAGCCCCACCGCCACCTGACATTGCCAGCATTTCTCGAATTTTTTGGTGGAAATATTTAAAGCCTGCGGCGCAAAGTCAGAACTCATTTGGCATTGTTTTAAGCACTTACATTTCGTTTCGTTTAATTTGTTTTGCGATTTGTATTTTGCATATGCATATTCACAAAGTTTTCTGTGTGCTTTTCGTTTTCCCTTTTGTGTGTAAATTGGCCCGTTTTTAATTTTATATTATTTGTTGTATTCTTTTATTTTTTGTTTTCGTTTTCGTTTTTGTGCACATGTTGTGGAGATCAAAGACATGTTTTCGAGCAGCAGAGAAAACAATGTGTTTTGTTTTTATTTTTATTTTTTATGGCAATATATGTAAAACATTTTGCTGGGAATTTACGTCGGAATAATATGGCAGTGAGAGGACTTCATAATTTTTACTTTGGCTCAAGCCAGGGCACACAATTCCAATTATCCGGGGCCACATTCCACCCACCGGCTTGTGGTGGGCGGACTGCGGATTTTGTTTGCGTTTAACTATTTGCCAAAGGCCCATGCCACAACGTCGATCGAGTTGGAAGCCGATGCCGACTCCGAAACCGAAGCCTCAAAGCAACGTGCCCCGGCATACAACCGCAAAATTACTTACCCGTCGGAGGATGCCCCACCTCGGTCTCTGCGGTTCCCTAGACAAATGTTGCACGCCCCATCCCGACACTCCATGGCCTTCTCCGCCTCAATCCGTCTCAATCCCGAACCCAATCCCCGACTGGGAAACCGAAACAAACAGGCAAGTGTCGCCTCGGGCAACGCATCATTATCGATGCAGGCCGGGGCAAATGCAAATCGCATTAATTCTAATATGCGTTTCGACCGCAGGAAACTGTGCACACCATTTGTCGCCAAGAAACCACCCCCAGACGCCATCCGAAGCCCCAGCTTCAGACATGAACTTTGGGTTCATTGTTTCCGTGTTAATGTCCAGATAAAGTCACAGATTTGACACACGAGGCAGCCGGTAAGTAATCACCTCCTCTCAGTAATTTACTTGCACTTAGTGCCCCGATGAAATTATGATACATTGGAATGTAAAGCAGACAGGTATGAAACCGAGTCTCGAATAAATATATTAATTGATATGGCAAGTACATTGTTTTCACCTCTAATCTTTATTTGAGTTCCGCAATAAATCACAGATTACCGAGTAATCCATGATAAAGTAATTATTAATAGCTAGTAAACCAGAACTTATCTGTGGTCAATCCGAAAGCAAGGACTAACGCAGGCGATATGACAGTCTGGGTCGTTTGACTCGGCATCTAGTGACCAGACTCTGCACGTCCGCGATTATCGTTTTGAAAAAGGATCCACCAATTTGGCAGTACATGTGCCACGCCTGCCGCGGACACTGGTCGAAGCGGACCAGCGCTTGCTGCAACACCAGCACATTGGCCAGGAAGTTGACCGCCAGCACCAGGACGTAGGTGCAGACCACAGCCGTGATGATCATCTTTCGGCCGTTGGGATTTTCGGACTCAGCGTTCCACTGGGTCAGGGCGTACACAGTCGCGGCGCTTAGTGGTCCAGCAAGCACGGCCATTTTGAGATCGAAGCGGTATGTCAGCATCATCACCGCGGAGTAGTCCGCCCGTAGGAAAAAAGACTTCACGTACATGTTGAAGTTCATCTGCGGGCGAATCAGGACGACCAGCAGCAGGAGGTATAGGCCCGCGAAGGCGGCTCCTTGGCGCCAGGTCACATTCATGGTTCTACTTTATGGTGGGGCTAATAAGAGGGAAATATAAAAATATGGAAACTCATGTAAGTCTTAAATTGTACAAACTTAAACCATACTATATATTTCAAATTAACTATATATTTTTTTTAAATTAATCTGTGCTATAGTAAGCCATCGGTATAAAATATTGTGCTTGTGCCAGAAAATTTTTAAAATATTTTTACTATGGTAACATTTTTGTATATCAAATGACATGTTTAAGGGCAGTAAACAAGAGGAAAAGCTCTGATAAAATGTATGAGATACCCGGTATCTAAAGCTATATAGGCAAAATTAAAAAGTAACATTAAAAGGTAACAATTTTGCTTAAGTTTATAAAAAGCATAAATTAAAGATGGCGAAAGGAAGATTGCAATGTTGGCAAATTAAAAAAATGTTGATAATTGCTAGGGAAATTTTGTACAACACTCAAAACAAAGATAAATGTAGCTAGTAACATATTGTTCAACTCCGATTAGATACATCAACACAAATGCAGATGTTGCAGAAGTAAAGCATACACAAAATCTTCAATTTCTAATAGTTCCGATCATTGGAATATTCCTGAATTTTACATGATTTGAGATGGTTGAGATGGCAGTGGACAAAACAATCTTGAAACACAAGAAATATGAATGTTTCCATTAAATGTTAGTAGCGCTAGTTCTAATGGTCTATGAGACCTTTTGTTTTACATAAAAGGACAAACAGTCAGACGGACAAATGGACATGGCTAAATCGACTCGGCTGGTGATCCTGATCAACTTTATGGGGTCCGATAGGCCTACTTCTGCCTAATATACACATTCACGACTGAAACTAAGATAAAATACACTTGTACCCTTATGAGTATCAGGTATACAAATTACAAAATCTAAACACAAATTATGAAACAATGCCGCATCGGTCCCCCGATCTTGTACAACTCGGACTAACCCACTTAATCTTGCCTTTGTCAGCGGAGGGAGGCGAGACCCGGCCGTTTGTCTACCTACCCAATACCCTAATTAAGATCCACTCCCCCGGGCACACATCGTTGTTAATTCAGACCGGCCCGACCATCCATCAACCCAAATAGACTTCAATTAACTGCAGTTCATCAGCCTCGCCCGGCCGCGGTCTTTGGTTCGGCAGCTCATCGAAGGCCTTTGCAATTACTTAACACATTCGAGATGTCATCGCAAATGCACTTGCGTTGCACAAACACAAGCCCGCACACGGGCGAGGGACTGCAGAAATAACCGCATAATATGGGTCATTAGCGCAGGCGGGACACCTGGCTGCCACGCCCATTAAATACACTGGTCGGCATGATAGTTAAGATGGACCTGGTTAAGTCACATATAAATAAACTATGCTCAAGATCTTGAGACATTGTTACATTTATAATGAAAGCGGTCAAAATTGATCAATTTATTCAAACAAAATCAAAAAGATTCCTGTTGCAGGACAGTGTCCAACCACACCACTTAATCTTCACACTCACCGAAGACCGAAAAAATGCACTGGCCAATGACAAGTGAAAGGGAAAATCGAGAAAACGGCGGAAAAAATCAATGGAGCCATAAAGACCACGTGAAATACAAATGCCACAAAGTGTAATTAATTGTGCATTTTTAACGCTGGACAACTGGGCAATAGTGGAAAACATACTGACACGGAAAATGGGAAAATTAAAAGCAGCAGTTGGGAAAATCAAATGGCATAATATCGAACAGTGGTGCAGTCTTGGCGACAACAGCGATAAATCAATGCAAACGCCCTAACAATGCGGGCTAATTGCGAAATGATTAAGCAAAAGTGGCAGAATCAAAATTCAAAATTCATTTCCATGGCTCTGTAATGTCGTGTATAGTGGTGTATGTGTGTGTGGAGGGGGGCGGTAGGGAAGGCGGCGGATGTAGGGAGCGTGACAGGGTGGACCGCCCGTTGACAGCGATAAATCAGCAGGTGTAATGAGTCAAAGTTATCGTTATGCATGGATCATTAATCACACACGCATAACAAATTAAGAGTACATTATTCCATTGGCGCACAAACACACACACACACACAGGCATCACCTGCGCCCCAGTGCGTGTCCCTGTGTGCGTGAGCCTCATATTGCACGCATACTTTTAGGCGGTACGTAAACGTTAGTTTATGCTTTTCGGATACCCTTCATAATAGTTTGTAATTTAATTAAAATTCGTTTAAACTAATAAAACAGGTATATTCACTTTTTATAAACTTTATTAAAAAATAAACCGTTATAGTCTTATTACTATACTTCCTAGTACAATGACATTGAGTCAGTCGTATAAATATCACAATAACCATTAATTATAATAATTTACAAATTAAAATAAGTAATCAAGGTATAAAGTTCAAATGGGAAATGCATTGAATTTGAGTTTTTTTGAATAAACTCATTGAAATTGAAATCGGTTTTGCTTTCATTTGACCAAAGGATCAGCTATTAAGGGTGCTTTGCACCCTCGATCTCTTGAAAGGGGACTTCTGTTTGTTTTGGCACCAAAACCTGTGCAATTCCCCCTTTTATCCCTATATTTGCCTACTCGCTAATTGTAAATGCCAATCAGGACTGTGCCAGGACCCCAGCAGCTGACAAGACAAAGCCAACTGTCTCCGCTCCGAGGACCGACTACCCAAGAGTCCTGGGTGCCGAGAGCCGGCGGATTGGCTGTCTGGAGCTAAAGCGGACTAAACCGAGCCGAGAGCCGAGTTGAGCTGGCTGATTGCTCCAATTGCCAGGCGCCCGGGCACGCACGGCTGCCTCATACAAACTTGCAACTAAACAGGACTCGACGACAGCCATCGCCGCTTCTGTCAACGCACAAAAGACAGCGCTGACGTAACGAAACAGTTAATTTAGAGTACGACAACGACAACGACAACGGCGAGGAGGACAACGACTACAAACGAAGGCAGTTCAAAAGCCGTCAGCGCGAGATGAGATGAGGTTGCAGATGGGCACAAAGAGAACAACACGGAGCAGTAAAAGCAACACTGCGCGAAAAAATACTCTATATATACTACTATCATAATAAAATGTTATTTTAAATGCTAAACTTAAGACTATCTGTACCTATCCAGCAATTAGGAGTGCTCATAATTATGAAACCTTCATACTGGGAAGTGCCTTAAGAGGGCATTTTCTCAGGGATTACTATATTATATATAATAGATATACCACTTCGAAACTTTCCCCACAAATAAAGACTGTTTTCAAGGGAAAAGCATTCTTTCTGCACTGCATATTGATATACTAATAAATGTAAATGCTGTTAGGAAACCTGTATCTAAAGAGAGTCCTATCTAAGTAGTTTTAATACCTATTGAAATATTATTTTCACAAATTGGAAATATATTACATTATACTAAACAGTCGTAACTGAATATAAAAGCTATATATATTGTAGCTGTTAGCTCTAAGACATTGTAAGGCTTTAAGTGATGAATTCTATATTTTAACTTATTTTAAGACAAGATGCCTAATCTTTTTGTAGAACTAGAATTTAGGATTACTTTTTTCAGTGCATTAGCAGCGGCAACAAAGGCAGCAAGAGCAGCAGCAGCAGCAGCAGCTTTGTGCCATTTGCATAGGGGCGTGCACGGAGTCCGGGATCTGCAATTACAAAGCACAAGCTCGAGATTGGGGCAGAGACGGAACGAGGGGTGGGCACACGGAAGGGTGGGAAGGGGCTAGGATTCCATCGCCATATAAAACATTTTTTAGTGAACTGATGCTGGCGAATGCTTAGAATTTAATTAGCCACGCTCCCTGATTATGCGTGCCTGAAATTAGAGCCCCGGCGAATGGAGCCCCATAAAATGTCTACAAAAGTGCCAATAACAACAATGGGAAGTCGGAATAAGGACACAAGTCTTCTACTACTCACATTGCAGGAAATCCACCTCCAATACGGAATTTGATTCTTGAGAGCAAAAAATTAAAAAACAGAAACTGAACTAAAATTTTAAGCCATCTAGAATTTATATTTCAACAAATCAAATAAAAGGTTTTAAATAGTTAATAGACTTTCTTTGCAAAGGTTGCTGTGCATACCTACAAAATTTTACATTACGAAAGTAAAGTTTGCTAAAACACAATTAATTTAAATATTTTAAGAAGCTTACAAGTTGAGTTTGATTCTCAGTTTGCATAGAAACCCCTTGCAGATCCTTAGGGTTACGGTCACCCATCGCTGACTATTCCGGTCATCAACTCCCGGTGGCCAATGCAAATGCAGGCGACTGCTCCGTGGACTGAACGGAACCGCTTTGCTGCAGACCAAACAATGGGCGACACTTCAGCACTTTCATTTTCCCGCTCGAACACTTGCGGAAAACACTCCGCCGCAGACTCGACACACACACATTTTGTGGATTTTTATTTATTATTTCGCCTCTGTTCCTGGGCGGAGGGAGGAAGCCGTCGCTTGCCGCCCCTTCCAACAATTTGCGAGTCGCACTCAACATGAAGTGTTTTTTGCGGTTTTTTCGTGTTGCATGTTTTATTCACGTACATATATTTTTAGAAATTGTTTTTAGTTGCATGCTTTATCCTTGTGTTGAGTTCTGTGACAGCTCAGACAGACGGCAACGGCGATGGTGGCGAGGTGATGAGGTGACGAGGTGGCAGCTAAGGCTCAGAGTGCACTGTGCAGTAAGGCCCCGATGGCAGATAAGTCACACATATTGTTCGGAAAGTTGGCGGCGGGCTGCATCAGTGACAACTAAATCGGGCCGGGTAAGTCCTTTAGGATTAAACTGAAAAAATCTGTGCTCACAGGATAAAGAGACTGTAAGACAACAGAGTTTTCTTGTTAGATTTGGAACTATTTATTAATAAATGCTGATTTTAAAAGATTTGAATAGTTATAAGTTACTTAGAAATATTATTTCTAAGCTTAGACAACAGTGCGTATGAGTGATGTCATAGAAACCATTTCAAATGCGTTTAGCATAATATTTGAATACTTATTTCTCTTGAAAGCTATTTTAGTTTGCCAATTATTATATTTAATTTATAAAATTCTATATAAATACTTTAATCCTATATTAATCTTCCCCCAACCCCCCCTAAGTAATCAATAGTTCTGGACTTAAATACTTATTTAAATGTGGCTATGTTTTGGCGAATTAATAATTTATTATTATTTTAGGAGCCCTCTACCTTATTCACATGACCTTTAAAACAAGGTCTTGACTTAATACATCGCATATTGGTTGCTAACTATTTGAAATTATGAAATCATAACAATCCTTTATACCGCTGCCTTTCACAATTTTGGACCAATTGTAAACTAAAATAATACATCGCGATTAGATTAAGGTGGCAGCACTATTCAAAACTTTAAACTTAATTTAAACCCCCTGAAAAAATCTTCTAAAAAATATACTTTGCGAATATACCCCATTCCTCGTACTCCATATTCCTTCCCAATTAATAACACCACAGCAGGCGGCTTCCGGCTCTTCAAAATTTATCTGGCACATCTGCTGTTGATGTCGCTTAAATGCACACACACATGCAGGCACTCAATACCAAGGAACCCGCTTCCTCTATGCCATATACACACACACTCGCACACACGCTATCGGACAGCCTGAGAATATGCAACACTTTCCTCCTCGGCTGTCTATGCGCATCTTTATTATTAATTATGCCAGCGATTTAATTAAAAACTTAACCAACTGCCGCCTTGAGCGCCGTGGCACTCAGCAGCGGTACAATCTCGTAGCCCGCATTGGAGGGCGGACATGGCGAGGCCGTGGGCGTGGCAAGTTCCGATGGATTGCAGCAGAGTTGGCAACTTGCCGGCGCGGCAGCATTTGCGGGGGATGGGCTAATTAAAATGCATTGTTTAATGCAAATAATGGATTATATGTATAGTTGCGGAGTCTCCAGTCTGCAGTGTGTTTACTTACATCGTCTGGGGCCTCAAGAGCGGCTGGTTGAGCTGCGGTGGGTTCGACAATGCTGGCGCCCAAACGGCTGCCGCAGGCGGCGGCGCCTTAACGATTTTTGGCCTGGATTCGGCGGGATATTGTTGTTGCGCCTGAATGGGCCTTGGCAGGAGCTGCTGCTGTGGCTGCTGCAGCGGTTCAGGTCGCCCATTGACGCCATTGAACCCGGCCAATATCTGGGGTTGTTGACTCGCCGCGTTTCCATAAACAAAAAAGTGTTGCTCCCCCTGTTGTTGCGGCTGATTTGTGGCCTGTTTGGGTCGCTGCTGCTGTTGTTGCTGTTGCTGTTGATGTTGCTGTTGCTGTTGGTGTTGCTGCTGCTGCTGCCAATTTGGCGCAGTTTGGCCCACTAACTGAAGCAACAATGGCGCCAACGCTTCGCTGCCCGTGATTTGTTGGAGATGTTGCTGCAGACCTGCTTCCTCAATCATCTGGCCAGCCGCTGATTCGATGGTCAAAGGGCTGCGGTTGCTGTAAGCAAATAGTTGGCTCAATAGATTGACCTAAACGTGAAACTAGGCAACAACCCACAACGAAACCACTTAGCAGTGATGCTGGATTCCCTGTTTTTTAGATAAATCGGATGGTTATTTAACTAATTCAACAGGAAAATATGTCCTAGGTTCTTTAATGCAATTAATGCTTGTTTTTAGCATTAATTTCTAAGCGTTTTAAAACTTTCTTTACTGAAGGATCTATTAAGATTGCTTTAGTTTACTCATGATTGCACTTATTTCCAAAATTACTACACTGTTTTCGGTCTGGACTTTTTCGAACTGTGTCCTCTCTTCCACTTTTATTTTTCCGTTCTATTCTGGCCTCGAATTAGGTTGTTGTCAGCACTAAAGCACACACTCACGTGCAGATTCGACCTACTTTGTCAGCGGCTGTGCAAACATTTGGCCCACAACAACGCCCAGGCACACCAGCGTCAAGTGGAGCGTAACGGGCCAATTTGGATACATATTTAAAGGCTGCTCTGGAGCCTGATCTGCTTAAGGCTGGCTGGCTAGACCTGCTGCTCAGAACTCTCACCAAGAACTAACTAACTTAGTTCACACATCAAATATTCTCCGAGCCATGGATTCTCGTTAGGAGCGGGAAGAAGGCTAATTCGTCTGTTTGCGACTCGGCAGCATTCGATTAGGTTTCTTGTTTCGGGCATTAATTATTGCGGAGCTAATTATACATATATATGGTATGCACATTAATATGCAAATATTATGAAGTGTGAACATATTTGATACGCCCCATTGGTTGCTGTATGGTAATTACCAGTTAGGCTTTGGGAGATCTAAGCGAAAGCCCGGCAGCGAATCTCGGTTCTCGGCTCCCGAGTGAATGGAACTCAATTAAGTCGACTGTGAACAAGCCAAAAAAATGGTGACGAATCAATTAGTTACAAATACAAGCAGGTTTATTTTAATAAAGTAAGCCAGTAAAACGAACTGCAAAAATTAGCTTTCATAAGGCAATCTTAATTTATTGGAAATTATAATAAAAAGGGTAAAACACACAAAATAAATTCGGATTAAATAAAGCCTTAAGCTCAAAGGTTTTACGATTTACATTAACATATTTTGCATTTATTAAATAAATTCTCCAGGAAATAATCTTTAAAAACAAGCATTTAGGTTTGGTTACGTGTATTTATATGAAGTTTACATTTTCAGCAAGCTGAAAACTCAATAAAATACTCCCTAAAACCCATATTGGTCTCTATTTCCCACCCAAATTCCTCCTAAACTCAAAAGCATACGGTTAAGAATCCCAAACTGTTGCATTAACATATTTTCCCGTTGTGTTGCCTGCTTTTGGTGATAAATTCTTGCTAAAATGTCAACCGGCTGCCAGCTACCAGCTACCAGCTACCAGCTAAAGGCTACCCAAGGGCTGTCAAACTGTGTAGTGGCTCTCGACTCCATTTGGGCTCTAGCTACCATTTTCCGCTCCCTGCAGATGTGTGGCAAAATGTTTTTCCATTAAATTATAGTACAATGCCCCCCGGAAAAGCCCTCGTCATCAGTGGCCTTCGTCTGCGTGTTGGCTCGACCAGCAAAGTCATGAAATTTAGTGTTGGCGGCATAATTAGACCATCAATTGCGGAAAACTCATGACAGTCATGAATGGGCGACTCTTTCGGTGTTTTGGTGTGTCTGTGTGTGAGTGTGTGTGTGTATTAGGGAGAAAACCACCGGAGAGGGGAAAAGATGGCCAGGGGATAGGAACACGCCGGAATAAAGTAATACGGCCCCCAAGCATAAACTCATCAGCGTCGGAAATGCTGACAGCAATGAGGACGACATCCCCACTAGCAGCATCACATTACACAGAGAGAAATAATGCAAGTGGCATAGTATTAATTGTGATACCTACAGTAATGTATTAATTACCCACAGTTAAGACATCAGGAATGTGAAATTGAATTATATTTAAAACTATTCATTAAGGGCAAAGAGATTGCAAATCATAGACATCTTTAAAATCAAATAAAAACAAAATTAGTACAAAAATAAAAAAAATACTTACTGTTAAGTACATAATAATATCAAGTACGGGTGCTTTTTCTGCAGTGCATTAACAACAACAGCAAACTATCAGCCTGACAAGGCGGCTGGAATGCTGATGATGGCCGGGACTGTTGCTTGCAGAACAACAACTTCGCAGGCTACAACAATGGCCACAATAAAGTCGGAATGTAAAGCACAAATGCTACTTTTGTTGCTCATAAATATTCACTCGAATATATTCGGTCTCCTCGGCCTTTGCGTCCTGCTGGTGTCCTTGCGGGTTCGCTTTCATTTTCCAACGCAGCCACTCTTCGGCTAGAGGCGCAAAAGTGTGAAATGGCCGAAGTGCGAGAGTGTTCATATACATTTCTATTTTTATGACGATTTTCGGTGACTGTTTTAGCCGGCCAGCCGAGTGTGAAAGTTAAGCACATAAATTACAGGCGAGAGCGCTGCGAGAGGAATTAAAAGCGCATTGCACAGTGCCGAAAACCAGAAAACACTTAAAATATGGCAACAACCGCTCACTGGGGATCTCCCGCGTAATAAACAGCTGAGCGCAAGTGAATAGGCTGAAAAATAAAATGCACAATGATTATTTAAATATTTTATTATTTAAATATTTTATATTCGTAGCAATAAATTAGAGTAAAATATCTAAAAGTGCTCCAGAAATCACTTTCAAAATATGTCAAAAAGTATGCAATGCAATATTTGAAGTACCTAGTAAAATAGTCTAGTTTTGGGCACCTTTTTAAGATTTTTAAGACCCTTATGATTCTGCAGCATATTAATAAGACATAATTGATTAATATCCCTCATTTTACTCACAAACCCCCATTATTCCGACCATATCTGTAAGCATGCATGTAAAGTGCGGCTGGTTGGCGCTTTTTACTAAAATTACACGCTCTAATCCACAACTTTTGAGTGGGCCCAAGCCCACAACACCCACACCCCCAGAAAGATCTGGAAAAAAGAGAAAAATAGAAGGGAACTTGTGGCGAGTGGGATCTCTCAGGGCGAGATGAAAGGCGACTGCCGAGGGCATCAAGGGCTACAAGAATGCGCCAGACAGCGCCAAAGACCTAAACGCAAAACAAGCACAGGCCCGGCCTGAAAGTATGCAAAACATAATTCATGCTGATGGAATTGTATGCATGAATATATGAGGGGAAGCCCCCAACACCCAGGCATCCATCCATCCGTCCCCCCGCCCGACGCTCTACCCCTGGGCTGGCTAAAAATCATATGCATCACGTGATTAAACGCGTCATGCATGAAAATGTAAAATATTGTGCAACCATATAGCTCACAGACAGCGACGGAAAAAGTCGGATGGGCAAGCGGACAGGGGGACGGGGGCCTAGGGGTTGGCTGGATGGCTGGGAAAAAAGGGGAAAAATTAGACCCCCCGCACATCATGTTTACTTGACTTGACTGGCAGTCTGGTGGTATCCGTGACCAAAGCAAACGAGAGCAAACAAAACGCCTCGGTTACAAATTTTGCACAATTTTTTCCCAACCCTCCCGACGCATCCCATTTAAATGGAGAGAAATGGCGGAGCCGGAGCCGGAGCTGCAGCTGAATGTGAATCTGGTTGTGAGAGTATGAAATGTTCAAGCTGGAGCTGAGGCTTCTGCTGACGGAGATGAATCTGGGCAGCACGTGCCCCAGACGCCGCCAGACATTGGCCTGAACTTGGCCATAACGGCACGTTGTTGCTATTTGTTTTCAGCCACCCACACCGCCCCTCTTCCTGTTAGCTGGGGGCGTGGTCCAGACTGAAATTGCTGCTTTGCGGCTTTAATCGAGTCCTCAATGTCGGGGCGAAGGTCAAAGGCAAAAGTGAAACGAATTATCCAAACCATTAAAATGCATATGCATTTTTTGTGTTCATATTTAATTTCCTCATTTTATTGATGCCACAAACAACAGCCTTTTGTGTCGCAGCTTAAATACATTTTTTATTGAAACTAATTTAAATTTTAAATACATTTTTTTGGATCAGCTCAAACATAAAGGCTTTGCTTTGGGATAAACTGAGCGATTTAAAAATGCATATATTTGAATAATTGGTTTTATTATTTATAGGTAACTGGAATTTAGTACTTATTGGCTGACAACGACCTGGATTTCCTTTGACCGTTTTTAGTTATTTTTTCTACATTATTTAAATATAATGTTAATTCTCCGCTTGATATTTTTTACAGCCACAGATTAAGTTACTATTTTAACTGTAGCTTTATTTTATATCAATTTGATTAAACCACAGTTCTCTTTAATCGTAATACCCTAAGCTAGCTTTATAAAGCATAAGCTATTTCTATACTTTATCTGCATATTAATTAAAAATATCCTTCAAGAAATTCCCTCATATTCATTATAGCAACAGATTATCAATGCTTTTGCAGCAGCTTTCCTCAGTATTTTCCTATAGCTATCTGCCATATGAACATATATCTGCAAGGAGCATCATGCTCTCATAAAAGGGGCAACTTTAGCATACTTTGTGGCACGACTGAAGGAATTTATTACTACCGCTGAATATACATATCGTTCAATGGCGCCTCGCATACTTTTTGCGAATTATGTCAGCCGGGAGATGCGAAAAAAAGATAAGTAGAGCAGAAGTTTAACTACTTTTCTACGTCTTTTTCGCATTGCAGCCTGGAAAAAGCAAAGAAAGCCGATGCGTCGGGGGAAGCGGCGCGAACTTTCTTCATTTGGTGCGGCACACTTTGTCGCAGTTGTCGCACTTGGCTTAGTTGATTATTTTAGCCGCCTCCTAGTCCTCCTCCTGCAGCCTACAAAATGTGACAAATCCCCGCAATTCTTTCTTTCATCCTTTGCTCCGGCCACGCCTGACACATATTCGTACTCGGAGTCGCCTTTGCCGGGGCCTCACTCTCCGTGCAGCAATGCGGCCAAATTATTGCGGACACGTCGCATCCTCTTGCAGATAGAATAGGAAAAAAAAGCGAGGCAGTAACTGGAAAATGGGCACAGTATTCCGACTGGGAGATACCCCGGTTTCATTTGTAGCTCAGCATAATAAATAAATGAAAATGTTCAGGCATAAACAAATCCACAAATCACCTCGATGTCTGAATAAATATTCCATTATTAAAGACCTTTTAATTTTGTCTTGTCTGAAAAATGAAAATATCCATATTTATTTATTTTATATTGTTTCAATAATTTTCCTGGATCCCAAGTATTTCTGCCTACAAAATAATAAAAGTCGAAGAGAAAATTTGTATATGTATTATCGCATCAAAAACAACATAATATTTGCTTAAACAAAAATTTAAATATAAAATAAAGGTTCAGTTATCAGTTTTTTCAAAAATATATGGAAGAATTAAAAACCATAAAAGTGAAGGGGTTATTGGAGACGAAGCCTATCAAACATACATATATATTTGACATAAGTATAACATATATAATTCAACCAAAATATCGTTTATAAATTGCCACGTTAGAGAATTTATTGGCCTTTGAGATAAATATTAAAGTAATGCATTTTAAAACTTAGTTGTTTTCAGTCTTAAAATTTTACTTTCATTTTAAAGCAGTAATGCCAATCATAATGTAGCTGTAAATATATATTTGAGTTCTATAAATCTACTTATGTTCATTATACCCTTTCATTCCATAAAAATGCTAGTATGCATCACATTTACAAAAGCGTTGCAACAAAAAGGAACTTAGCAACATGTCACGTGGAGGGCAACTACTTGCGTATTAGGAGCAGCTACGTCGGCCAGCAGCCAGTCTTCATTAGCAAGTCCATTGAAATTTAGCATGCCAGGGAAGGGCGCTGCATTGCATACTTTAAGATCTCCTCGGACGCCCTCGGACCGACTGGCAGACCTGCTGGGAAAAAGGAAACTTTGCTTTGCAGCAGCAAATCAGCGAAAGCGCCAACAAACTATTAAAAAACTTTCGCAACAAGAAAAACTTGCAGGACCAAGATTTCCACACCCACACTGCCTCGGCTGCTTCGGCTCCTGGTGATGGCATCCATATCTGACGAGTGCCAAAAAGCAAAAGTTTCCACTGGCAGTGCTGCATACAATGTTTGTGCTGATTGCAGCACAGCAAATGGCTTTTGATTTCACAAATCAAAAGTTTCTTGTGCTCGGGCCGCACGTGATTTATGCCTGCGGCAGGAGCAGCTCCAGATTCGGGACCGCCACTAGGATGCAGCAGTAGCTGGCGAGGATCGCCGGCGACATGCACGAGCGCCCAGCTGTAAAAACTTAGCCCTGGTCCAGCCGAAGGGGAAAATGAGAGAAAACGCATTGGAAAAAGAAAAGCACAGAAAGAAAATGTCAGCCTAATATGGTCTAAATGAAGTTAAGGGATAGATTTCAAGGAATCTCTTTATTATATTCATTTTTAATTTTAAATAAATATATTTAAAGACACCAAAATTATACGGAACAACAAAATACACAGCTCATCCTTTACAACAGTAAAGTTATAAATATCAACTTAGATGCCAGATATATCTCTCTGTGCAGCTGTGAGCATCCTGCAAGTTATCCCCGAGGGGCGGAATTGCAACTAAGTTGCCCATTCTGTTTGCAGCTTAATGCACATTTAGATTTCGCTCAACGTCCTCTAATGGCAGCTCATCAGGCAGTCGAAAAAGTAGCTAGAAACTCTATCCCGAAATGAAAGCGGCATCCTTAACATCCTTAACACTTTCCTCTAATTGCCGGCGGAAACTTGTGCCGCGGACTGAAAATAACCCGGCGTTCCTTATGGGGCAGCTGGACAGGTGAGTGCGCGGGCGTTGCATGAGGCAATTCACGTCTTAACGTCTGCAACTCATAAATAACATCGAATAATAGCCCTGTGAGCTGTTTTTGGCCTGCTCGCTAATAAAGTGCCGGGGAATAGCCAGCAGCAGCAACAACTTGCAGCACTTGCAGCACCAAAACCAGCAACTTGCAACTCGTAACCAACAACAGTAGCATCTGAGCTGCCGCTGCAGTTTGCCGCCAGCTGCCACCCGCCACCCGCGGCAGCCCCTGAAAAGTTTTGTGGTCGTGCATCCGCTTAGCGGTAAATGTGGCACAACTAACTCTTTATGGCAGACTGAGAAATGACAACACACGACTCGTACCCTGTAAATGGGAATCTTAGGGGAGTTTCAGTGTCTCCAAAGGCCTTTTAAGAAGGCAAGCTTGAGTTTCTTTCTATAAAGCTATAAGTATATTGTAAATACAATTTAATTAAATGTTCTATTTATGTCATAGGACAGTGCCCTCGAATCGCATAAACTCTGCATTCCCTTCTCGGTTGCCTTGTTTGGTGCACACTTATCAGGTGGCTGCGTAGCCTGCTAACAAATTTAGGCTAATTAGTTGGACTTAAGCGCGGCTTATGTGCCGTCTGACGGCAGTAGTCCTTGCACAGCGTTATCCTTCCACCCCGCTCGACTATGCTGCCGCAAATGGTTAGCATACTTACGGGCGGACGAGCATTTAATATATGTAATTGCAGTTGTTGTTCTTACAGCCCCCAGCCGCCCCCACAGAAAAATGAAAAAAAGAAAACCCTTGGAAACAATTTTTCGGGGACAAGCTCAAAAATATTCCTGGGAAAGTCCCGGGCGGGGGAAAACCCACACAAATTTCCAGTAGACCACAAAACATGCAAACATTAAGGCCACATTCTAGCACCCACACCCACTCTCGCTTGGCTCATCTGTTTTGTCGTGTCATTGAAGCGTAAATGAGACATTTGCGACGCTTGTTTAATTAAAATAAATTTCAATTTAATCAAAATTTGTCTGGATGTGTGCGTTGCTAACACAAACCAGAGCGGAAAACAGCAGCAGGAGCAACAATAGCGAAGCGAGTCCAACACCGTCCGGAATTTCGCATTAAAATTGTTGGCATAGTTTTTCGGGACTCCGAAATGGATTCTGTGCCGTCATCGCCCCTGACAACAACTGTCGCTTGGCCTGTTTTAAAATGCCAGCAGAACTTTTGTAGCTCTCGGTTAGCACCTTTCTGAACCCCCTCTGCCTAACGCCGTGTCATGTCGTACAGGTGTCAATGTGGGCGTGGCACTTAATTAAATCATTGTGTCAGCATTTGATTAATAGTACGAAGGACGAACATTTTGAGGAGTGCCTGTGGCACGGTGTAAATGAATAGGTTCTTGAATGTATCGCACTTATCTATGTGTTTTATTAAAGTTTTAGGAACCAGTTTAGCTCAGCATATAACTTACTTATATCCCCTTATTAAATATTACAAGTTTAAGCTAAAAACGCCTTTACTGCCATTGTTTTTTCTGAGCAACTCACCACAGCCATGTTCGCAATTAATTCAAATTCCTTTTAAATGTTGCTGATTCAAATAAGTGGCTGGCCAGCGGGGAAAACTTCGTTAAATATACAGACTTTACAACTTTTATTTCACGTTTTTCACACGCGGCCAGGAGTGCGAGAGCGTGGAGTAATTCAATTAAATGCTTTCAGCTTGAAAGAAAAGTTGTTCTAATTTAATTGGACGTTTTGTTTGCACACGCCGCGAGTATTTTCACATTGTTTCCATTTGCATGTGCCCAGCTACCAGTTTTTTATTCGATTTAGAGTGCCACACGGCGTATGAGCGATATACGCTTTGCATATAATAAAAACGTAAGCGCTAATTGCCAAAAATGCTGGTAAATGCAATTTAAGTTCGGGGCCCCGACAAATGTTATTGCAATTAAAAAAGGAAAGGCAGACCGGATGCATGTGGATGGAAAGCCCGTCGAGGCCATGAAAAATGCATATTTGGGGTTTAACCGAAAAATAAACAAGGCCAGAGGGTGGGTGTGGGTTTTGGGACTACACATGTATGCAGTGGAAATTCCTTTCCACACTCCCTTTCCCCTTTTTCCCCCTGGTTTTTTCATGCCACTAGGCGCTGAGCCGAAAAGTATGCAACAATAAATTTCGCCACGACGCGAGCTTTTCATTTATTTGAAACCCCGCTCCGTGGAAAACCTCCCCGTCCCACAAAAAAAGGAAAATAAAGAGGAACACCTACCGCGTGCGAAGAATCCAAAGAAAGGCAAATAAAATCGAGCAAATTGTTGCCAAACTAAAACCAGTTTGTGCGCCAATTTTCTATCAATTTTCATTGGCGATATCGAACCGAAACGAAGATTTCTGGCGGGGCCTGGTGTGTTCTAGGAAAGGCACTTCAAGTGCCAGGGAAAATATTTACAATTGTACTTCTCTGTGTGCAGCTCAAAATGCCAGCAGCCACTTTGATGACCCCACAAACACACAGAGGACCAAGACTTCACCGACTTCGTTCTGGCCAATTTCAGTTTATGGCCCATAAATTCCGTCGCCTCTGTGTGTGCGAGTGCAAGTTCGAGAGTTTTCCCAGCTTTCCGCAAGCCTTTCCCCCCAGCTGCTGGCAGTCCAATTGATTTGCATGGCTTGGCCGGCTGTTAGTTAACAGTCCGGACAAAGTGTACCGCATAAATGCCAGGGAATTTATGGCCGGCCAATCGAAACAATTCCCTGACTTCTGGCCGATTGCAGGCAGCCAGAGAAGGCTCATTCCCTGGCACCTGCATTTTACGGCTGTCAACTGCAACGACTATGTTCTGCCCACTTAAAATCCGGTCTAAGTGCATTTTTTGGCCCACTTGCCCTGTCCCTGTCCTGACTTGAGGCCAACATGCAAATACTTTCGTCCGTTCGAGATAAAGCTGATTTTTGATTTGCCAGCAGACTCACTGAGCCGTGGCCAAGAAGCCAGCCAAGTGACACTGCCGCCCTGCAACCGAAGCTGTTGTTTGGTAATTACAAAAATGCGATAAGGCTCCGAGCCAGCCACTGGACTGTGAAGCGAATTTAAATGCCTATCGGAATATTCATGGCCTGTTGATGGAACTATCAAAATATAATGACATGTGCTATTCCAGATTATCGATAATGCATAAGTCGAATGGGGAGTGATTGATGTGAATGCATATTGCATTTTAATATTAATATCAGACAAATTTCCTATATTTCCCATTAAAAGATATATGTTTCAAACTTAGTTTGAATATAAAACAATAAATGAAACGTGTCTCTATAATTATTTCTCATTATTAAGCAATATTCAGCCAGACTTCTATTTGACTTTTATTTAATGTTTACAAATATGTAAACACAGGAGTAAGGAAGTCCCACCTGTGAAGCACTTAATAAATTAATAACGATCCAAGCCAATCCCAAGGGTACTCCAAGCTTCGAGTGGCGGAATAACCGATGGATTTTCTCTCTGTTGCCAAGCCATTTCCCCTCCCGAAACCCCTTTCTCCCATTTTGTGAATAGAAATATGAAAATAATCCTCAAGTGTCAGCCCGAGAGATTAGTGACAACAAACCAAAGCCGCAGAGCGAAATGAGATTTTTCATTTGGTATCAAATATCCGCAGAAACCGACTAGGAAAACCCCAAGCGAACAAAAGAAAATGCTAAACCAAAAACAAAAAAAGAAAGCTTAAACTAAAGTGAAATGCAAACGGGTGCAATGCTCCATGAATGCGAAAAGGGACACGGGTTGAGGGCTGAGTTGAGCCAAAGTGCAACGAGGCGAATGCAAACTACAAACTACACACAGCCGCACAACAATGCCGGCAACGACAGCAAGTAAATTGCAATCAATTAAATCCGACTTGTCCCACAGAAAATGCCATCGGAGCGAGCGCGTGCCCCCTGATCCGGTCTATGGAAAAAGAAGCCGACGATGAGCGTGGAAAACTTTAGCGTGGATAAGGAATAAGTAATATAAAACGATATTTCATTCATAATTATTTGAAAAAAGTAAGAGAAAACAAAATTTATAATAAATTTGATTTACAAAGAAGCGAATAACAACCTCAACAAAATGTATTTTTAGAAAATTATCCTTCAGAGTTTTTTTGAAGCGAAATATTTTATTTAATAATATAATATAATATGTATTTAACTTTTTATAGACAACTATTTAACTATTTCCTAGTTCTCGTTCTCCTTAAATTGTGCGGATGGTGCTGCTTCAAGAAACTGAGAGGTTTAAGAAAATCTTACAGGGTTTCCTTAACACTTACAATTTTCACCAAAGTGCGTAGAATATTTTAAAATAAAAAAAATTAAAATAAAGTATTTATTAATTATATTTGTTTTGTATTTGAATTTCTCCTTTTCTTAACTAGACTTAGACCCACTGTGCTGCATTTGCAGCTGCGAAAGCTGGAGCAAAGATCTGCGTACTCAGCCTCCAGTTTGCATTGACACACCAAGCTGTCAGGTTATCTCTGCTATAAACGTTCTCATCCAATTCTTCGATCCTTAATAATGGAGAATTCCTACTGGCGCAACAAGGTGGCGGTGGTTACTGGCGCCTCCGTAGGAATCGGAGCCTGCACAGCCCTGGAACTGGCCAATGCTGGCATGATAGTTGTGGGTCTAGCACGCCGGGTGGAGCTCATTGAGGTAAAGACTGACTCGTTATTCAATATTCATGAACCACTGAAGAAGCTGTGAAACATTGGACAGGCCCTCAAGGATCAAGTGATGGGAGAGGGCAAGATTTTTGGCCGGCAATGTGACCTCAGCGATGAGGAGCAGTTAACCAGTGCCTTTAGCTGGATTCGTGAAAAGTTTCAGGCCGTCCATGTCCTGGTCTGCAACGCGGGCATCCTGAAGGCCAACTTCCTGAGTGGTATGATATAGAAAAGTACTATACGAAGAGACATATGTCTGAGGTTTCTTATTCCTATGGATGCAGAGTCCACCACCAAGGACATCAAGGAGCTGTTCGACACGAATGTGGTGGCCACCGCCTGCTGCCTGCGGGAGGCGCTCAAGCACATGGCTGCGGTCAATGTCCGCGGTCACATTGTGGTCATGAACAGGTGAGTATATACCTCAGATAACCCATAACTGAATGCATCGATACACCAAAATACATTGTATTGAAAATGCGTTTATTGCAATTTAATAATAACGAAAGGAATTTAAAATGCGCGAAAAAGAATATTAAATATATCAGTAAATAACTTGTTTCGAAGGAATTTATAAAATACACATCATATTTTCCTGGATTTAACTATAAACTTTAACTTACAATTTCGGCACACAATATACAAGTATCTGCCCTATAATCCTGTTAAACTTAAGCTCCTTTCAGATTTCAACACGTTGAGGAATAGATTTAATTTTCTCTTAAAGGATGCTTGGGCTGAAAGTGTTGCGTGGGCAGCTGGACGGAGGGATATGGGATATCGTCTCAATTGAAAGCTGTACAGGAAAGGACTGTCTATTGACTCGAGACAATTAGATATAGCTACAAAATTAGCACAACTACTGCCGGGCGCACAAACATTGCTTGACGATGCTCGTAATTGTTATCATTTTGGGAGCGCTGTTTGCACTGCTAAAATGGGAAAATGGGGCTTAAACAGAAATTAGTGCAGGGCACACACACACACGCACACACAGCGAGATAGAGTTGGAGGTAAATCATTTTGCATTGCCTAGCGTATTTGCTTTATAGTTTTGCTTGTGCTGGGCAAACAAACTGACCGAAAGCTGCTGCCTTGAGTGCCAAAATATTTGCCAAATTATACATATATATCGTCGAAGTGGCGGGGGATGTGGCAGGGTGGCTTAGGGGTGCATCCAATCGGGGCTTAATGAAAGTGCAAACAATGCCGGCCCAGTCAATAGGCCCGTGCCCGTGTTGTTCAGTGTTGGTCAGCGCGATGCATATTGCATGAAACGCACAAAGGATACGCACAAAGGGGTCTGGCCTGGTCTGGAATGGTCTGGCGGCGGGGGGAGTGGCGGGCGCGTTATTTAAATTAAATTAAAAGCCATGCGGCAAACAAACAGAACAACAGCACCAACATTTATTGATATTTAAATGCAGAAAAGCATCAGGGCAGAAGGGGCACCGTGCCTGCTCCGTGTTGCGGTGTGGGCGGTGCATTAAAAGCTTTGCATGGCCAATGTGTTTGCACAAACAACAACTCAATTATTCAACATAATTAAGTATTTTGCATTAAGCCGAATGCGTATTGCATTTGCATTCTGCGTCCTGCGTGCTGCGTTCTGCGTGCTGCGTGCTGCATGGCAGTCGTCGATGTGATTTTTATTATTTCATGGATTCCAATGCGCACCGCATTTAAAATCAAAAATGTTGCGCATTAAGCCGCATGTTTGATTTGCGCTATGGCTTTAATTTCAAATTGCATTGATTTAATTTTAATGAAATTTACTTGAGTGCACACACAAGCACATCCCCACCCACTCAGGCACACACAAACACACACACTCACACACACACACAGATAGCAATTATTGAGCAAAAGGCAAAATTGAATAATTGCGTATACGCACTGTGTGCGGGGATGGGCACTCGTGCATGCGTGAATATCAATGTGTGTGTGTGTGCCTTTTTCCTGCCGCCTGTAAAATCAGTCAGACTGCTGAAATGTTGAGGCAAATTCAACAAAGCCAACGTCAATCTTATTTATTGATTGGCTTGTAGTTTATGCAAGGATATATGGCAATTTGTTCGACAATAATACCAACTGGGAAAAGTTTTTGGCAAGCCCGCATGAAATGCAGCCAGCGAGAGAATGTCTCGTGCTCATAAACTTTTTAAATTTGTTTTATTTTGATTGGACCACCCCTTTTAAGTCACTTAATACCATATTTTTGTGCAAGTCAGTACTAATTTTAATTTTATTCAAAAAAAGCCTAAAAATCTCACCGATTTATAGAAATAGTTACTTTAAATTTGAGGAATTTTTAGTTTATTTTTCAACTGAGTATTCTAACTGTTATACGGCTTAAAATCAAATACATTTTTGCAGTGATTTAAACGCATACATGCAATGGGGAAAATCTGTAATTAACATGCCCAGAAACTTCCATGGTGCCTCTGCATGAGCGGGGGCTTACAACGCGGCTTTCCCGGAGTTTAACGCATACTTACCAGGCCCTTGAGTTTCCTCCCAAACACAGAAATTCCGCGGAAAATTGCAACATCGAAGTGCATTAAAGACACACCGTAAATATGCATTTTGCCGGCATTTTATATACGCTTTTCATTCCGGCATAATGAGCAGCGGACACAAGCGTATTGTCCGCAAACGAAATGGGCAAATGCGACTTCGAACTTCGCAAACGTTAATTAATGAGAAAATGTATTTATTTGGCCGTTGCGAGGCAAAGACAATCCCGAACCGAAAACTTCGCTGAGGCGTTGCTAATGAGCGTGTGACGTTTCGGGGGGCGTGGCAGGTGGGTCGGGCACGAGCGCCAATATGCATTTCGCTTAATGTCAGCGCAATAATATTAAGACTTAATTAATTAAAAAATGCAAGGGTATGTCGCACCGGCCAGCATCTGCAGCGGCCGCATGCAGCGTCTGCAGCTGTTTGCGTTAAATACCCGGGACTCCAAGCAACGCCCCGCCCACCTGAGTTCTGTAGGCGCCTCCGCCTCCATACTGATTGAAGTGCACTGGGAAAATAATTGGAAAATTATAGAGCTAATTAATGACTTTTAAAATAAGTAAGAACAGAGATTAATCCAAGCAAGCTAATGTTGCTTGGCAAATGTAGCTAGCAGCATGTTGTGCAACACAACACGAGCGTGTTGTCAACAACTAGATGTTGCACTGGTTGGGCAAATAAACCATTCCTTTATTGTTTAAAAACTTCCATGTTTATTAAACGATATCACTCAAATTTGATAAATTAAATACCGTCCGCACTAGACTATTTATTACATACCCTTTTACTACTGATACTTTCCCTAAGTGCATGCGTTAAATTAAAAGAAGTTTACGCAATGTTTGCACAAAATGCACAGCGACATATGCAGGCAGGTGAATAAGCAGGAGCCCGGGACAGGACATCCGCACACATTCTTTGAGGCATGCAAAGTGGCGGGCGCAAGTGGGTGGGGGGTTGGTCGAAATTCCGGAGTCCCCGTCAGCTGCTGACCGTCATTTTCCCCCGTAAGTGTTCGTCCGGCGGCAACTTGTTTTTGTCGCTGTTTTAAGTGCTTGCGAATCCGTTGTGTTGACTTTATTTACCCACACACTCCGCTGTTTGTTGCCTCTCTTCCACACCTCCGCCGACTCGTCCGCTCCGGTGCAACGATGCTCCTCCGGACGTTTGACAACAGCGTGCTCGGCCATCGGATTCCGGAAGTGCCGGTGCCCTTATTCAGCGTTTATCCGGCCACGAAGCATGCAATTACGGCCCTCTGCCAAACGGTGCGCCAGGAAATACATTTTCTCAAATTAAATATTAAATTAACGGTAAGTTAAATGCAATGCATACATTGCAACCATCCCATCCCACCCTTGCCTCCCCGGAAATTTGCAAACATGACGCGACGCGTCTGGTCTGTTGTCTGGACAGCCAGCCAGCCAGCCATTGGTAACTATGATGGCTCTCACTCTTCCTCTGCCTCTCCCCCAGAGCATTTGTCCGGGCATGGTGGACACGGACTTCCTCAGTGTTTACTCGCAGGCGGTGGCCGAGCTGCCCAAGCTGCAGGCGAAGGATGTGGCCAAGGCCGTACTGTATGCACTGGACACTCCCGATGGCGTCCAGGTGGAGGACATCATCCTGCAGCAGATGCGAAAGGTCAATTAAGGCCCTACAATTTTTAGAACTAATCGATTTCTAAGGACAAATGCGACATAAACATAAAATTGTATTTAAATGTTTTTTGTTATATTTTTGACTTTAAATAAAGCTACTAACAAGCTTAAATATTCAGAAACAAAATAAAATAATGATTAAAAAGTAAATACTAAAGAAGGCATATAATTAAAAAATTTGAATATAATTTATTTATATATTACATATATTCATTTGCTATGAACCTTTGTAAAGCAAAATTATATTAATATACAAAGGTTGAAGAAAGATGTTAAGGCAATTGGGTGTTTATAGCCACATTTCTAAATCTATTCAAAAACACAAATTTTTAAATGTATTCATAAATTTCCCATTCAAATTGTCAATCTGGCAACCTTCTTAATAGAGTTACCAGCTGGATTTCGCACCAATCGACCAGTGCTGCCACCTCCAACGACGAAGCCAGACGCCCATATACTACCAGGGCTACCTAACTATCGCAGCACGCTTGTTTTCCAGCCAATAACTCACTCTGGTCACACCGGGGCTTTTGATTAGAAAAAACTGACTAAACGTGAGGTAAAAAAAGGAATTAAGTTTATAATTGACACTTACACAGCACATGCACGGTAACCAGCATCCATAAGTGACGCGACGAATCGTACGGACTTTCGGCACAACGCGGCAGCAGCGGCAAGTCGGCAGCAGACAGTTGAACCCGACCCGAAATCCCAAAATGCGTCCACGTAGTGCAAAATCCAATTCGAAATCCCAATGCCTGCTGCGCCTTGAGAGCAAGGGTGCGGCGGCAGCGGCGTGTCGCCAAAAAAAAACATAAAATAATAAAATAACCAGGGTGAACCTCTGTTCCAAAGTGTGATTACGAAATGTGCACTAAACCAAGAGATATTATAAAGTATAATGCGTGCTACCACGTAGTTCCACACACAGACGTACACACTGGCCCCGCACACACACCCGAGCTCTCACACACACACACGCGCCCGCAATCGGACGAGGGAAAAAGAGAGAAAGAGGAAAGAAAGTGTTGCCCAGTTGACAAAGAACAGGTTTTTAACCTAATTAACCGAATAATGAGCCGAAAATGAGCCCTACGGACATTTGAGAGCGCGCGAACGGCAGGAAGCGCAGGCCACAAGGTCCACCCGGCCGTATGTGTGTCAAGGTTTCCATCCGGAAGCGAAGCCGCCGTAGAATTGATTTCCAATAAGTCGAAGCTGTTGTTGCCGCCGCTGCTGCCTAGGCTGCTTCCGCTGTTTGTTGTTGTTTTCTTTTTAACTGGACATTGAACTTGAGCTTCTAATTGCGCACAAATGCACTGCCTCTGCTAAATCTACATTTATTATATTTACCAATCCCCACTCTCAATCTCTTCCGCACAGCCGTCTAGCGCAACAGCAGCAGCTCTCTTCCCCCCACAAAACACACACTCAGCTTTTGGAGCCACCCGCAACCCGCGACCGATAACCACAAGAACCAAGCAGGATGTTCATCTGGGACTGGTTCACCGGAGTGCTGGGATACCTGGGTAAGAGTCGGGCCGAGGTCGCCTCGGAATATCTGACATTGTGCCATGGGGCAGCGTTGTTTCTTGAGCGGGTGCCAACAAAGCAACAGCAACGACGCCAGACGGCCAGACAAAAGAAACCGAAATTCGTCTGATGCCACAGATAAGGGCAAGACAATAGTTCTCTCCTTCACAGGGATATACTTTCAAATGTGTCTCTATAAGAAATACATATTAACTTCAGAAAAAGCGAACAAACTATATTCCAAATTAATATTGATCAACTTGTGTTTTTTTTTAACCAATTTAATATTTAAGTGATATATTTCATCGGTTTTAAATGTACCATTTTTAGTATAAATATTATTTAATATGTTTAGATATTGGAAGAACATTTTAATATTTCTAACCAAAACAAACTCTTGGTTCTACAATTTTCACCTCTATTGTCCGTAGGCTTCTTTGTCTGCCGCAGCGCAAACACAAGTGATCCGTCATTAGTATTGGTTTAGCTGCGTACATAATTAAATAATTAGTGACGACTAAGCCAAAGTCTCGCATATCTAACGTTTCTCCGTTCGTTACAGGTCTGTGGAAAAAGTCTGGCAAATTATTGTTCCTGGGCCTTGATAATGCTGGCAAAACCACACTATTGCATATGCTCAAAGATGATAAGCTGGCGCAGCATGTGCCCACACTACATCCAAGTGAGTTGTCCCACGTATCCGCCACAGCTTCATTTCACCATTTATCCCCGATTTCAACTTTCAATTGCAGCATCCGAGGAGCTGTCCATCGGCAACATGCGCTTCACTACATTCGACTTGGGTGGCCACACTCAGGGTAAGTTCCGTTCTTCTCGGCTTCACCCGGAGCCCAAAGAGAATGTGCAATCAATTTTTGCGCATTCCCGAACGTGCCCGCTGGCTAAATATAGCCCAGTCTATATCACAAGGCGCGACACATGCAAAAGAGCCAGATCCAACGACAATCAGCATGAAATATAGCGCAGCGTCTGACCCATACAACCTCAGGGCTTTACACTCTTTACACACATTTGTTGCGTTCAATCAGCGTCACACACATGCAATGCCAGGGCAGTGGTCTTCGAACTATTTACCTGTACAACAGGTTTACATTGAGACGAGGGATACTCCCTAAGAACATATAAAGTAAATAGTAATTTTTGAAGGTCTTACAAAGCATGGGTTGTGTCGAAACCATTAACTTAGTCTATCAAGTATAGAGCTCATGTATACCCTAGTACAATCTCTTCAAATACTCTATATTTAATATAACCGTATACCAATAGATCACTAACCACTGTGCTTATATACGCGAAATGCTCATTTCTGAATAATATAAGTATGAAGGCAATCATTCTATATAGATAAACAAAAATAAAAGCGAAAGATTAGAAAACTTGTTCTTAGAAGGAAAACATCAGTTTTCCCACTAAAAAGGTGCATATAATTTTCATTAACAAAATATATTAGTAAAACAAGAAAAACATCATGAAATAACACTTCTGGCGCAGCAATTATTTATTGATAAAGAAGCACTTGCACGTTAGCTTTCGTTAATAGTTGTAGAGCCCGTCATGATGACGATCGGTTTCTGTTTTGGAGCAAGCCAACCGTGATCGGAGTAAAGATGGCAGCGCGAGTCAAGCAAGCAAATACGTCTCAGCGGCAAAAAGATATCAAAACTTAATGCCTGATAAGAATAAACAGTGGGTTTTGTGTGTTCCTAGTTGATGTTATGTAAATTCAAAAGATTGTGAACTTAAAATGGTCGACTTCTAGGTTACCCTTTAAATTTTCAGACTTGTTAAAATATATATACATTTTATAAACGATTTTATTTAAATTCTCATATGGTTGAAGAATAGATTAAATAAACACCTAATGTATAAACTATAGAAAACACTTTCAGAATTGACCAATAATATAACCTCTTCCGTTTACAGCACGACGCGTCTGGAAGGACTACTTCCCCGCCGTAGATGCCATCGTGTTCTTAATAGACGCCTGGGACAGCGGCCGCTTCCAGGAGAGCAAAAACGAACTGGATTCGCTGCTCACGGATGAGGCGCTCTCCAACTGCCCCGTGCTTATATTGGGCAACAAAATCGATAAGCCCGCAGCGGCCAGCGAAGATCAGCTGAGAAATGTGTTTGGACTCTATCAGCTGACGACCGGCAAGGTAAGCAGCAAGGATCTCCCTCGTTTAGAACTATCTGAATGAATATATCCTATGATTATTGATTAATAATGATTACTTTCTGTTTGACTTACAGGGCAAGGTTGCTCGCGCCGATTTGCCCGGCCGCCCGTTGGAATTGTTCATGTGTTCCGTGCTGAAGCGACAGGGCTACGGCGAAGGTTTCCGTTGGTTAGCGCAGTATATCGATTAAGTCAGATTTAACAACAACCACAACACCAACCACAATTCAACACTCAACCCAGATAACTTGGCTAAAAACAAAATGCAAATACCCACATCAGACCGCAACAAAACAGAACCGAAAGGAAATGAACATGAAAACCCAACCCAATCCGTCAGACCTTAAGCAAAACGAAGCTGCGTGCGCAATGTCTAATTTATACAAATCAACAATTACAAATATTTCATAATTATAATAAAAACAACAAAAGGAAAAGATGTACATCTGTAATTACACGACACTGTCTGAAATCCAGCCACACCTCAAAAACACAACATCAAAGTGCAAAGTGCAAAGAACTTTTCTATATAGACCATCGCAAGAGAAGAGAAAATGTGGATGGCAGAAGGATCGAATGAGTGCGCAGGGGAAAACTTTTAATAATAATTATGAATAACAAATTGTAGCAAATTAAAGGTGATTTATTTAAGAGCATGTGCTTTCAGCGACGCTGTTCCGTAAATAAAATTTAGTTCCCCACCTTTTATTTAAACCATTCTGAATTGTACATTTCACGATTTATTTCCGTTAGTTTTTAGTCCGGCGGCAAAATATTATACACAAAAACACCTTCCATGTCGAACTTTCTTCCCCTTTCCGTTAATGGTACATACATTTTAATTTAGCTAAAATTGCTTAAGTTGCATGTCATGTCGATGTACTTTGTTTCTTTTTATACAATACGAAAAACGGGAAACCAATTTATATAAAATCGCATTTTTGTTTGCAAAAAGGATTCTAAATAAAGCGGAGAAAAGTAATTTTGTAAAATACAAATAGAGATCTGTTTTAAAGCATTTTGGATTGGGTAGTGCCTGTCTGATTACTGGTTCCGTCAGAAGGCTAAATAAACATTTGTTTCATTGAAAAATTTAAACAGCAAATCTTAAATTAGTTCAGAAAAACACAGGTATCTTACAAATATAATGGATTTATTTATTGTTGCATTTATTTTTTACGCTAATAAGTCATGTGGTGGAGCATCTATTGAAATCAGAGGCAGGCTTCCTTCCATTGGGGGTTAGCACGCAATCAAAGAGCTGCAAAACATGTGTTCGTTCGCTTGTCTATGTAGAAAAATATTACAAAACTGTGTGGTGAATTGGCCAGACTGCGGTGCCGCTGGCTGATCCTCTGAGCCTAGTGCTAACTGCGCCGGCAGCGGGGCAGTCGCCGGAACAGCATTAGCTGCCGTTGGAAGAGGCGCATGAGCAAGCCTTTGCGCTTGGCCCGCTCCCTGCATCAGGAACGCGAGGAGCCGCCCATTGAGCTGCCCCCCGCCATTCGCCGTTTTTTCTTCTTCTTGGCAGTAAGGCTCTCCTGCCCGCTGTCCGTGTTAGAATCGCCGCCGCCCTCACCCTCGCTCTCCGACGATGATGAGGAACTGCTCGATGAGGAAGAGGAGCTAGAGTTGCTGGAGCTGTCCGAGGCGAAGCCGGTGCTCTCGTTAATGTTAATACTATCGGCGATCTGGGCCAACTCCGGCCGTTGCTCGCGTAGGACGCGTAGCCACTTCCGGGACAGCTTTGGCCGCCCGCGAACCGTCTTGTGCCAGACGCACGGGAAGTTCGTGTGCGAACTAAAGTTTTGGGTTATGGCGATGGTGTCGTCCAGATTGAGCACCACGTGCCACCAGCCGCCGGGCACAAATACCGTCTCCCCCTCGCCTTGCAGGACCTCAATGGGTCGGTACTGCTCCGGCCAGGAAGGAAGTTTGGTGCGCGGATAAATAGTGCTGAACCACGTAATGGCCTCGTCGCGCTGTTTGCCGCCCATCGCGCTGGTCACCTTCAACATCTCCTTGGGCGTTTGCGTAGGGAACATGCACCAGCGCTTGTGGCCGCGGATGAGCGTGTTCCAGGCGCTTGTGCCCAAGGGATCAATGTGTATGCCGGTGCCAGAGCGGGCTGGCCCCATCACGAACCAGCGGTACGGCGGACGACGACTCTCGCCGCAGAATTGGAAAAGGTCGTCCCGGAAGTACTTGGGCACCACGTAGTCGTCCAGTAGCTTGCGCCGGCGGTGGTGCTCGCCGAAGCTGCTATCGAAGATGTACAGCGGGCTGTCGTCGCGCGTGCCCTGCATGTACTCCACGTAGTACTTCATCTTCATTTTGACCGAGTAGCCTTCGTTGTCCTCGCCGCACTTGAACTTCTGGTTGCGGTACTTCTTGGCCAGGCGGGCCAGCGTCCACTTCTCCAAGGCTAGCCAGCCGTCGGTGCAGCCGCGGATGACCACCGGCTTGTAGGGACGCTCGAAGCGTTCAATGAACTCCTCGCACGGCACCTCCGACTCTTCGATGCGCTCCAGGTTGTCTGTGAAGTCCCAGAATGGCTCAAAGTTCTCGCAGTACCGCATCGCAGACCACGCGTTCTCGCCGTCCAACTCCGGCCGGGCCTTGCGCTTCACGTCGCGGGTACGTTTGCGGGACCGCTTGGGCAGCTTGAATTCCTCACTCATCCTGGCCGTGGCGCTTAAATTGGCTAATTTTCTACGGGCTTCGGCTGCTGCGGGAAATTAAGGCAGCAAGTGGAGTACGTGAGTGCAATGTGACCAGGCGGCGCGGTGGCAAAATCTGCAGTGATGGCGAACAGCTTGGCACACCGGGCCAAACTGGTTATATCAACGCCCCTCTTCTTTTAAATAAAAACATTTAATCATGAAACCGTAAAATAATGTTTTTGAAATTACCATGTCATTTAACCTATTGTTGTGACAGTAAAATTAATTCCAAGCTATTGTGTGTGACCAAGGATTATGTTCCTAAACATCTGGCAACCCCGCACTCATGTGACAGCTGTAGGTGGAGGAAAATAATGATAAGCCAAGTTGGACGAGGTACAAAATCGGAAAAGCTCATGGAAAATCGTAGATAACCGTGATTTTCCACCACTTTCAGAGCTGTACAAGGTGCCGCTTCGCATTCTAGACCATCGTGTGTTTGTGAACGGCGAGATCGAAGCTTTCCTGGAGAATTTCGAGGTGCGGCGCAACGACAGCGAAGTGGAGAAACTTTTCCAGGTCACCGAAACTGTGGGCTCCCTGAAGTACGACCTCTCCGAGCGCTGCATAGCATCCGGCAACCAGAACCTGACCCAACTGGGCTGCGAAGTGAATAATCTGCTGGACGGAGTCAACGAACTGTTGGCGAAAGCAAAGTTGGAACGCACTGTTAGTGGGTCACCGTAATCTCACCCTTTTATCATTGATTAATTGAATTTTACTTCAATTTCCAGGCCAGCACACAGCTGGAGGAAGCGCGACGGGCACGTGAGCAGCGCCGGGCCGAGTTTCTGACAAATTTGGAGCACGGCTATCGCCGCATCGAGAACTCATTCGAGGAGAAGGAGGAGGAAATTGCAGAGCTCTACTCTGACCTGCAGCTTAAGCTAAACATTGCCAAGTAGTTAGTCATGCTCAAGTCGACGATCGTGGACACCAGGGTGCGCCTGGTGCCCTCTGAAAAAGTCCTGACCTTTTTGAACGTCCAGAAGGAGCACTTTGAGCAAGTGCCGGAAAATGTGGCCAGGCTGATGAAGCTCAAGGGCTATAAGCTCCTCGACAGCACGAAAATAATCAAAGAGCGGGAGGTGTCCAGCCAGCGTCCGAAGATTGACCAAGATCAACTAAAGAAGCTTACTGCTGAGATAGCCGACCAACCAGAAAAGACTGCTGAAGCAAAGAAGCCGGCTTTGTCACAGGAAGACGAAGAGGATAAGGCGGAAGATGAACCACGACCAGAGATAAGAGATGTCTTATATCTAAGTGACCTGCACTGGCTCAATGACGTTCTTAATGACTTACGGCGTGAGGAGCGCTCCGAGCTGTTCCTCCATGAGCTGATCGAGTCCTGTGAGCTGGTACTGCCAGAGAATGAACTAAAGCCGCGTAATCCTGAGCTGGAAGCCCGCTGCCAAAGACTACGAGAAGAGCAGCAAAACCGGGAGTACCACAAAATGACAAAGAACGTGGATGCTGGCCTAAAGAATTTTCCCGAAGACACGATTTCTTACCAGAGTAAGCGAATGAGCTGCCTGCTCTCCATTAAATTCTCACTGACAATTTTTTGTCCCCCCTACCTTTCAGTTAAGAGCATCAACAAGCAGATTATTGCCGTGGCGCAATTCATCTTTTCCGTGGCAGCTGGCTTTACTTTCGGCTTCTTTGGGGTTAACCTAATGGTGGGGCCCCTACCATTCGGCTTTCGCATTCTATTGGGCGTGATTGTAGCCCTTATAATAGCCCTGGCCGAAATGTACTTCCTGGCCAAGAAGCTACATGAGTATGACGAGGTGCTCGATGCGCCCAAGCGTAAACCGCAGCCAGCCACGCCAGTGAAACGGAAGCAGATCGTTAGATCGGCGCCCAAGGACGGAAGCGGTGATCAGATATTGAAGCCGCATGCTGATTAGGTACCACGATTCTTGTATTATTTCACGTTGCAATGTTAGGTTATATAAATAGCTGTAAAAGTTTTATTCTTTCGGGACTCGGGGATTGGATTATCGGTTATATACTACGTATGCTCGCTTTGAATATGCATGAACACCCTACTCGTAATGGTTCGGCTGAGGATTAGGGTTATTCCAGCCCTCGTCCACTGCGTCGGATCCGCCGCGTCCCAGACAGGCCATTAGGTAGACAAACAGAATGAAGGTCAGGATACCAGCGAGCACCAAGAACCAGGTGCGTCGCCAAGGCGGCCGGGAGGAAGGCGCATAGAAGCGTCGCGTCCAGCGCGAGAAGAGCTCCGCGGGCGTGCGGCGCTGATACTTGTTGTCGTCCCGGTCCGTTCCGCCAATAGGCGACTGACGTGGCAGCAGAGGACGCCTGCTGCTGGCTGCGGTGAATAATTATTTAAATTAAATGATTCATTAGAGATTTTATAACTATTATCGCTACGCACCGTAGTCGCCCGAGCTGGGCGGATTGAATGCATCCATCAGGAGCACGGAATGTGGACTCATGGCGTCGTTGCCGTTTGGCTTCGTACGCTCCCGCTCGCCACCGGAATGGATGTGGTGCACTTTGGTCATGTTGCTGACGGCCGCCTGGCTAGCCACCTTGGCCTTGATTACCTTTAAACTGCTGCTCTGATCCTCGGTGAGCTGTCGGAAATACTGCGTTTTAGGCTGAAGAGACAGAAGATCACACAAAAACTTACCAAAGCCAGGCCAAGGCCGTTGCGACCCCAGTTGACCTGGGCCAGGTAGTTCTTCAGGGCCTCGGCCACCGGTGATACCAGATTGGAGTTTGGAAAGATCTCAACACTGCAGGCGGGGCACTGGTGACCACTCGGCGCTGTGTTGGCAGGCAGAGCAGCTTGGCGGGCGTTCAGGCAGTCCCAGTGAAATACATCTGCAATATCGCATTAACTGGCAATGTTTGTATAGAGAGGGAGTTAGAGCAAGATCCTTACGGTAGCAGACCAGACGCACACAATCGCCCTGCTCCAGAGTGGTGCCGCACAGTGTGCAGTTTGAGTTGTAGTCGCTGTCACGCAGCCATTGCAGATACGACTGGACGATGCACTGAAAGAGACACCCAGACGGATAAGCTAGGGAAGCAAGTGGGCGAAAAGATTTGTACCTTAGGGTGCGACTGCACCATGCAGTGCTCGCAAACATTGACTCTATGTTCGAAGCAAAACTGATTGGTCACCAGCCGCTTCGGGCACTTGCACAAACCCATTTCCTTGAAATTGGAGCTCCAAAGGCGGCGGAGGAATTGGTCTCGGAGGATGTGAGACGGCTATCGCATAGTATTGTCCCCGTTTAATATATTCAACTTTACTTTCGCAGTTCTTGTCGGAATTTTCGAGGTGGCATTCACAGAATCAACAGCCACGTATCTGTTCCTGCGTTCCGGCAGAACGGCAACCAGCTGACGGCAATGGAAAGTGCTGCCAGCCTAGAGCAAACACCGGCAACGGTGCTGTGAATGACAAATGTGTCTTCCTCTTCGTCCCTAGTCATTCAGCCCGAAGCGTTTGTTTTTGTTCTGTTTGGACTAAGTGAAATCTTATTTAATTTGAAGTAAAAAAATCTGTAGACTTTGTCATAATGGCGGCAGAGGTGTCCCAACTATTGCTGGCAGTCATCCAGGGAATTTCGGCCGGGGCCACCAACGATGATCTAACCAAGGCGATGCCTGACGTAGCTCCGGCCACGCGAGTGGAGGCTCTGAACATACTGCTGCAGCAGGGCGAGATCGAGATCCTGAAGAAGGGCGAGAAGCTGGTTTACCGCGCCAAGGATCCGGAGAAGAAAAGCGCCCTGCCGAAAGATGCCGATAACGAGGAGAAGGTGGTCTACGGCATCGTGGAGGAGGGCGGCAACAAAGGAATCTGGATCCGGGACATACGCATGAAGTCCAACCTGAACATGATTCAGTTGAACAAGATCCTTAAGAATCTGGAGACGAAGAAGCTGATCAAGGCGGTCAAGTCAGTGAATGTAAGTTTTATTCAGGAAGTTTGATCTCGGTAACTATTCTTTAATGTCTCTCCCTTAGGCTAGCAAAAAGAAGGTGTATATGCTGTATAACCTGGAACCAGACCTCTCCATCACGGGCGGCGCCTGGTACCAGGACCAGGACTTCGAGGTGGAATTCGTTGACGTGCTCAACCAGCAGTGTTTACGATTCCTGCAGATGAAGCGCGACGGAGCGGAGAAGAAACGAGAGGGACCGCTAGCCTTCAAACAGATGTCCTGCTGCACGGTCAACGAGGTGCACAAATTCATTTCGGACCTGGGCATCAGCAAGGTCAACCTGGCGGAGGCCGATCTGGAGACCATCCTGAAAACAGTCGTTTACGATGGCAATGCGGAACGGGTGCGCCAACAAGATGGATCCTTCGTCTATCGCGCGGTCAACTCTCCTCTGCCACCAACCGGCCTGGTGCAGATGCCTTGCGGCATTTGTCCTGTGATCAAGAACTGCTCCAATTGCGGAGATGTCACAGCAATAACATGTGAATATATGCGAGATTGGTTGGATTAACAATAACTTTCTTTTTATCTCTGATTGCCTTAAAGCTAAACCTTTGGGTGGCTGTAATTTATTAAATCGTGTAGATATATAGATGCAGATTTTAAAGTTTTTGATATTTATTTGGATAAAGTTCATTAATGATATTGGCCTGCACTTCGAATAATCACTTAGAAGCACTCCTTGAGTATAAGCGTTATTTTCAAATTTACTTCGTAGTTTTTTTTTAATATTTAAATGTGTTTCATTTCTCTTCGGTATTTTTATTTATCTCTAGATTTTTTTTAGCTACCATCACAAATTTTTAGCGGCTTCTAGCAAATTTAAAAGCTTTTCAAGCTTGTTTACGTCTCGAAGAGTTGGCGGACTAAACACAGTTCGTTTACAGTGAATTTTGATTTTTGCCAGTCAAAACTGTCTTTTTTTTTCTAAAGCTAACTGCGTGAAAAATTTACCAATAAAATGTTAATAAATAGTAATTTATAAATTTATTCCACAGCAAATTTAGCGGCCAGTAAGCTAGTGGCCAGTGGGTGAATTTTGAGTAGATTTAAAGTAGTCAATAAAATATTGCTTGCATTCACACGTGTTTGTGATTAGTTATTTAGTATAAATTAGTAAGAAACCTTCGTGTTCTTTTATGAGTAATATTTGAAAACTAAAAATAAAATATTAATGGTTTATATGGAACATTTCAAAGGTCAATAAATAAATAAAAATAATAACAAATAATATAATAATACCAATTTAGCTGTTCCCATACAAATAAACATCTCTAAATGACTAACGAGATTTTTGACTGCTTTAAGATAATATAGTTTAAATAGAGAAATATCACAAAAATTAAAAATAAAGAAATACTCAAGGTCTTGCAACTGGGCTTTGTTTGAAAATTTAATTGGTAACAAAATATACCGTCTAAGGCCTAAGGAATTCCCTATCAGAACTGATTACTGAGTATGTAGTAATCAGTTCTGATAGGGAATTCCCTCAATAGGCACTAATAGGTCATACGCAAATGAGGAAGACCAAGAAGATATTGATAAAATGATGGAAATTAAAAAAAAAATTTACTTAATAAATTGTTATTTTTGTTTACGCTTTTTTTACTTTTATTATACATTTGTTTTTAGCTTTTTATTGGATTTGTAGAACATTTTTTTAGCTTTTTTCTTCATTCTTCCCGTCAAAAAAGCTCTTTTTGTTGGTCAAAAGTTGGCAGCAGTGTTCGTTTATTAAACGCCGGTTTTCTGATTGGAGCGTTCGTTGCCTGTGCATTTAAATTGAAATAAATTAATTCCAAAGCAGGAGAAGAAAAATCTCTGCGAGTTCACCTTAATTTTCCAAACAGGTAAATAATAAATAATTGTAAATAAAAAGAATAATAATATTATATATGCGAATAAGACGTGAAAGGCGCGAATTGTGACGATAATAATTGTTGATGATGCAAGCCAATTCTCCACATTATGTAGAATTGAGTTGTCACACACACATAAGCGCTTGAATTGAATTCGCACACTAACATTGCCGCAGAAGCAGCGTCTCGTTAGTGAAATGTGTAAAGGTGAAATAGAAGTCATTCCATACGGAGCTTCAAGTAAGAAACCCATACCAACACACCTCGTAAAACACGCCATTGGAAAGTGCAACAATAATTATCTCGAAGCTGTCCAATTGCTGCTGTAAACCGCCCAGTGCTTATCGCAATTGTTTAATTGCTCTGCGATTGGTGACGCCTCGAATGGGAGCAGCGATGAGTAATTCGCATAAATTATGTCTGTGCCGTGCCGGTTGTTTGAGTTCCAACTTTGGTGTTTTTGTTGCTAAAGCGGGTATTTTTCCGATAAGAATTTTTTGTGGTGTAGGAATTCCAGTAACGGTAGCAACGTCCTTTTCGGTGCAAGTTCAAGGGCAAATGTGGTACATACATAGACGATATACATATCTATGTACGGGAAAATCACTTTCACTTTTATGAACTTTTCTCTCGTGCGTTTTGCGCCGACGAAAGCTGCGCGTCGAAAAGCTTTAGCGGCACGCTTTTTGCGCGTGTCCCGCACGATAAGAGAAATTATCGAAGAGAGCGATAAGGAAAAGCGCCATTGCGGCCAATACAAATGCAAATGCTCACGCACTTGCATAATGGGTGTGCGAGCGAGATGGTGGGCGTTTTGTGGAGCAGATTTGTCAAGGTCAGCGGAGTGGGACTGGGACAGTGCTCTTTTTTTGTCAGCTGATAAGCGACATTTCGATCGGAACGAAACAGCTGATGATCGGCTTTTGTTTACCACGCACACACACGCATGCATCACATGCACGTATCATATTCATAATTAATAAACACTTGCGGAATCGTTGAACATCAAATGCCGGCTGGCAACGAGCTTTGCACCAGTTAACAACTCCGAAGCTTCGTTCTCTTCTTTGGATAAACTTTGAGGCACCCTCTACTCGAAGGACTAGGAGGGTGTGTTGAGTTCGCGGGAATTCAATTTAAATTTAATTAAATATTATCAGATTTACCGTTACGAATAACCTCTGAATAAGAATTTATGAACATGTATTGTAACATTTTCTTATTTAAAAGCGGACAGATTATGTATTTTAGTATAATTCCAGATTTGTTAAACCTTAAAATTTAAGTCTAGGTTATTTTCTATACCTTTTTAGTATACCAGATCCACTGAATTAGGTTTCAGATAACCTACAAATACCCTTTCAGGTTTGTAGAACTTCGATATTTTTATCTGAGCATCAAGGAAACATCAATCACATCTATACTTGACTTAAATCAAAATTATTAAAAAAATACCCAAAGGGTAGTCCCCTGTCGATTATACCCTAGAGTCATACCCTTCGCTTCGTAACATTTCGCGAGAGGATGGCCTTTAGGGGTGGCCTGTTGCTTTCCTCTCTCGCCGTGGCCGCCTCTTCCGGGCTCCCGCGGCTCTCGGGAGCGGGAGCAGAAGCGTTGGCTTTTCTACCTCGTGCTTTAGCCACTGCTCTCTGCTTTTCGGGCTACCGACATTCTGAGCGCTTTTGTTGCGGCTCGGGAAATTTTCCGCTGGCCAAAAAAAAGTGGCTGTCAGTCGAACAGCTTGCCTCGTCCTCGCCGCGTCCGCTTTTCGATTTCCGGAGACATTATTCGACTCGAAACCCATATATTGTCAAAATATTGAACTCAGCTCAACGCGGCCTTGTGTGTGTTGTGCGTGTTGCGTGTGCTGCTGGGGGATATAGATATCATCGGTGTCCCGTTTCCGATCCCACGTTCAAAAGCGTTTCCCGTTGGTTCCATACTGCACGCTTGGTAGGCAACAAAATGGTGAACGTAACCATCTACGATGAGGCACCCAAGCTGAAGGTACGCCGCCGTCCATAACTGGTCCATAAAGATATACACAATCAGTTGGCTGGCGGAGTCCAGTCCAGAAGTTATCCGATATCAGACCTAGACTCACTTGGCGAAAATTCGGCATTATGCAACTGCAGCTGCGAAAGTTCTGCCGATGCCGCTGCCGCTGTCTCCTCTCGGTCGCGGTCGGCAGAACTGACCTTCGACGGTGCAGCGACGTCGGCGCCGATGCAAACTTTTCTTCCGCATGTCGCTCTCTCTCTCTTGTTCTTTCTCTTACATTCTCCCCGGTCTCTTTCCACCCACTCATCCAAGCACTTGTAGTACACGCACTTTGTTTACAACACCGAATACTGCAACGAAAGACTTCTGATAAAGGAAAACGGAGAGGAATTATGATGAATAGGCTATTTTTCAATAAATACTTTAAGAGTATCAATAAGAGCTTAGTATTGCATTACACTACTTTTTAATTCGATGTTTTCTAACCGATTGCGCTCTGGTTATTTGATATTCAAATTGATTTGATTCGTTTTCTGCGTAATACTTAATTTTAGCACTAAATTTCATTAGAGCGTAATGCATTTAAATTTTTTTGAATCAAGGGAGAAAGGCTTGTCGCGTATTGATTTTTTAAATATTAATAATTATTTCAGGGAATTCTAAAAAATTCGCGTTACTTAGTTTTCTATTTATATGTTTTGTCTTTAATTTGGTCGATAAATAGAATATTGATTTATATTCATAAAAATAGCATAAAGGGGTAAACCTTATACTCCCTTCTCTTTCCTGTTTATATTTCACCAGGGGGTTGATTTATTTATCATATTTACCTGACTACTGCAAAACAATAATTCCCTAATGGGTAGAATGCAAAAAGTGTTTACTTTTACAAACACTGTTGCCTTGGAGAGTCCTCTGATTACCTGTGTAAATAGTCACTTGTTGCGTTAAGATACCTCTTTAGGCTGTAATAAAACGTAACAAAAAAAAAAAATAGGCATATCAATCATATAAGTCAGGTTAAAGCTTAAAATAATACCTTGATAAAAAGTCGTTGATAAAGGATTGTATCCATTTAACAGAAACTAACAAAAGTTTTTATTATGCTTAGCTTAATTTTATAAAAATAAATTCTTTTATTATAGAATTTGTACTTTTGATAAAGCAAAAAGTATATACTATGACCATCCTCCTCTTAGATAACAGCTATAAACGTTACTAACCTATTCTCGTTTTTCCAGCCCAACGAAGTACCGCAAAACATGGCCGCAGGAGCTGATACCCAACTGGAGCACATGTGCCGTCTGCAGTTCGACTCGCCGGTGCCCCATGTCCGCCTGTCTGGAATCGTGTGCACCATCGGACCTGCCTCGCGCAGCGTGGAGATGCTGGAGAAGATGATGGCAACCGGCATGAACATTGCCCGCATGAACTTCTCGCACGGCTCGCACGAATACCACGCCGAGACGGTCGCCAATGTCCGCCAGGCTGTGAAGAACTACTCGGCCAAGCTGGGTTACGAGCACCCCGTGGCCATTGCTTTGGACACCAAGGGTCCCGAGATCCGTACCGGCCTGATTGGTGGCAGTGGCACTGCCGAGATCGAGCTGAAGAAGGGCGAGACCATCAAGCTGTCCACCAACAAGGATTACCTGGAGAAGGGCTCCCTGGAGATTGTGTATGTGGACTACGAGAACATCGTGAACGTGGTGAAGCCCGGCAACCGGGTCTTCGTCGATGACGGTCTCATTTCGCTGGTGGTGCGTGAGGTGTCCAAGGACACTATCACCTGCGAGGTGGAGAATGGCGGCTCTCTGGGATCCCGCAAGGGCGTCAACCTGCCCGGCGTGCCCGTCGATCTGCCCGCTGTGTCCGAGAAGGACAAGAGCGACCTGCAGTTCGGTGTCGAGCAGGATGTGGACATGGTCTTCGCCTCGTTCATCCGCAACGCCGCCGCTCTAACCGAGATCCGCAAGGTGCTCGGCGAGAAGGGCAAGAACATCAAGATCATCTCTAAGATCGAGAACCAGCAGGGCATGCACAACCTGGACGAGATTATCGAGGCCGGCGATGGCATCATGGTGGCCCGTGGTGATCTGGGCATTGAGATTCCCGCCGAGAAGGTCTTCCTCGCCCAGAAGGCAATGATCGCTCGATGCAACAAGGCCGGCAAGCCAGTCATCTGCGCCACTCAGATGCTGGAGTCCATGGTGAAGAAGCCACGTCCCACTCGCGCCGAGATCTCTGACGTTGCCAACGCCGTGCTCGATGGCGCCGACTGCGTCATGTTGTCAGGCGAGACCGCCAAGGGCGAGTACCCGCTGGAGTGTGTCCTTACCATGGCCAAGACCTGCAAGGAGGCAGAGGCTGCCCTCTGGCACCAGAACCTTTTCAACGATCTGGTCAAGAGCGCCGGTCCCATTGATCCTGCCCATGCCGCTGCCATCGCTGCCGTTGAGGCTGCCACCAAGGCCAAGGCTGCCGCTATTGTGGTAATCACCACCAGCGGCAAGTCGGCCTTCCAGGTGAGCAAGTACCGCCCACGCTGCCCGATTATTGCGGTGACCCGCTTCCCTCAGACCGCTCGTCAGGCCCATCTTTATCGTGGCCTGGTGCCACTCATCTACAAGGGTAAGAGAGACCTATTCTTGAGTTTTAATTCTAGTATCCTAATGTTGGTTTTTGACTTTCCAGAGCCCGCTCAAGGCGACTGGCTGAAGGATGTGGATGTGCGCGTCCAGTTCGGCGTGCAGGTTGGAAAGAAGAACGGATTCGTCAAGGCCGGCGACTCCGTCGTTGTGGTGACAGGCTGGAAGCAGGGCTCCGGCTTCACCAACACCATCCGCATTGTGTAAGTTTGGACGATACAGGACGAATTCGTATAACAAGTAATTATTAATTATGAAAATTCTCTGTCATTGCAGCACCGTCGAATAAACTTTGCCGCTCAGGAAGTACCTTGATGCGTCGCAGCTGTCGCGGGCGTCGCGTTGATTAATGTTAATAACCAAGTTAATTTATTAATTACACAATATTCGGAATATTGGAACCAGCAGGAGGATGCCTGGCCCGCTGTCGAAGCGCCGAAGGCCATCCCGGGCCTCAAACAGACACACAAATATAATGTACCGTTGTTGAATAATATAGATTTCTTCGAAAAGATACAATTAATAAAGTCGCTTTATGTATGTATGTATGGAAACTTATGTAAACTTTATTTGCATTCAAGTTTAGTTTTAGGTTTAGCTTTGAAGCAGTCATAGCCGCAGGGGAACATTGCAGAAATTGTATTGAAAGAAATTCAACTAAACCACATTATTTAAAGCATAATTCGTAAATGTAAAATGTAAATCACCTCAGTTATGATTTATACGTACCTCAGAAATATTTTAGGCCTTGACTTTTCGATTTGTTAATCGTAATATTTTCTCCGGTATATAAATTTAGTTTTCAAAATTCAGTCCCACGTCGAAAACTTTTGCCTAAGGGCAGCCTGTTTGTCTGTGCAACCATATGTGAATTCCCTGTTGAGCCAAAGGTACCGCTGCTATGCCTCCGCTAGCAAGAAGGTATGTTAAGTCTAAGCTGGAGTAAAGACAACCGGTAGTAACCCTCTTATACGTTAGGAAAAGCCAAAGTTTCGGCTGGACCGCGGTCCGTTTACCTCCCAGCTGGATTACCAGTCGCGGCTGCAGGTCGATGCTCCCGCTATGCCGGTACCTGTGAGTGGCATTGTCTGCACCATAGGTCCCTCTTCGCAACGAGCCGAGGTACTCTTGGAGATGATCCGGGCTGGAATGCGGGTGGTGCGGATGAACTTTTCCCACGGCAGTCACGAATACCACAGCAAGACTATCCAGGAAGCGCGTAAAGCCATTGCCATGTATCAGGAGGAGACGGAATTGCCAAAGGTGGTGGCTCTGGCAATAGACACAAAGGGCCCAGAGATTCGGACAGGCAAGGTGTCCGGGGGAGAGGATAAAGCCGAGATCCAGCTGAAGCCAGGCGAGAAGGTCACTCTTAGCACGAATAAGCAGCTGGAAAATAACTGCACCAAGGATCAGATTTATGTGGACTATCAGGATTTACCATCCATCTTAAAACCCGGAAACCGAGTCGTCGTTGACGACGGCCTGATCGCACTGGTGGTCAAGGAATCCAAGGGAGAAGAGGTGGTCTGCGAGGTGGAGAATGGGGGCAAGTTGGGCTCCCACAAGGGGGTCAATTTGCCAGGCATTGCAGTGGATTTGCCAGCCGTAACCGAAAAGGATAAGGAGGATCTGCAGTTCGGCGTGAAAGAGAAGGTGGACATGATCTTCGCATCGTTCATCCGCGATGCCGAAGCCGTGACCGACATCCGGCAGGCTCTGGGACCTGCGGGTGAACGCATCAAGGTTTTCTCCAAGATCGAGAACCAGCAGGGTCTGGCCAACATAGACAAAATTATTATGGCATCGGATGGGATTTTGGTGGCCCGTGGCGACTTGGGTTCCGAAATACCCATCGAGAACGTTCCTCTGGCCCAGAAATCGATCATCGCCAAGTGCAACAAAGTTGGCAAGCCGGTGATCTGTGCAACCCAGATGCTGGACTCGATGACGACGAAGCCACGACCCAGCCGTGCAGAAGTCGCCGATGTGGCCAATGCTATCTTCGACGGAGCGGATGCCGTGATGCTCTCCGGCGAAACGGCCAATGGCAAGTATCCGGCGGAGTGTGTGCGCGTCATGGCAAAGATCTGTGCCAAAGTTGAGGCGGTCTTGTGGTACGAGAGTATGCAGAACAACATTAAGCAGGAGATCCGTACAAGTGGCGGCGACCACATTTCGGCAGTGACTACGGCAATTGCAGAGGCCGCTACTGTGAGTCAGGCCCGGGCCATAGTCGTGGCCAGTCCTTGTTCTATGGTGTCCCAGATGCTCAGCCACATGAGGCCGCCGTGTCCCATCGTGATGCTCACAGGCAGCCCCTCCGAAGCTTCCCAGTCGGTGGTATTCCGAGGCATATATCCGCTGCTTGTAGAAGATATGGTAACGGGGAATTCGGACTTCCGGACGGTAATGAAGTCAGGCCTCAAACTTCTACCCAAAATGGACGTAATCGAGCCTGGCCAAAAGGGTTCGGTGGTGCTGGTCAATGCCATGTCAGCCGACAAAATCAACTTCCGGCTGTTCACGATTCAGCAGCCGACCAAGGCCGAACGGGAACAGGAGCAGCGCTGCCAGAAGTTAGCCATGGAGCAGCGCTGCAAGGAGAGAGAGGAGAATTTCAAGAAAATGCTCGAGGAAAAGGAGCTAGAATCGAAACGCCAGTCGTTGAACGAGAAGGAAGACGCCGAAAAGCAAAAGTGCAAGGCGGAGGAAGAGGCTGAGAAGAAATTGGAGCTAAAAAAATGCAAGGAACTGGCTAAAGAAAAGAAGAAGAAAGAAGAGGAAAAGGAACGCAAAAAGCTGGCCGACAAGGATAATAAAGCCGATATGGCCGACAGATGGAAACAGGCGGAGGCCGCAAGGAATGAGAAGAAAGAAGCTGCGATGTGCAAGAAACTGAAGGAGGATCAAATAAAATCAAAGAAGGATATGGCCGACGCGCTATTGGAGGCCGTGTGCAAAAAGCTAAAAGAAGTAACGGATGACTGCAGCAAGGACAAAAAGAAATAGTTTAAACGGACCTACTTTTTTTTAATTTCAGTTTCGGCTAAAAAATTTTATGTAAATTTTACTTATCGTAAAATTTTTCGACAAAGTCGATACCTAGTTAATAAGTTATTAATAGTTGTTAAATATTTTAATTTAAATATCCAAAAAAAAGTGTATTCCAATATTTTCTACTATTTGCTGGACGGTCACACTAGCTTTTAAAAAACAAAACAAGCACATTTCGGACACTTACGAAAAATTGTGAAACTATCACCTACTCGTGCATCATTTCTTTAGAAGCAGTAATCATCGAACAGCGAGAGTAGCTATGTCACTACCTGCGACCAGAGCCACCACGGCGACGGCCAGCCACGCGGTGGTCCAGGCCGTGGAGTCTTACATTCAGAACCAGAACTTGCTAGGAGAAATCGCAGAGTTGGACGACATGCTATACGACCTGGTAGACATGCACAAGGACAACGAAGTGGCCCTGAAGCGGGTCATCCAGTGTATCCACAACCTGCTGCAAACGAACAGCAAGTGGAACGTGCGTTTCGGCCCTAAGCTGTTCCACAAGCTCGTCTCCGTGGTGATCGCGGACAGCCGAGAAGACACGGTCAGTCGCCGGCAGCTCGTGGCCAACGTGCTGGTCTGTGTGCAGCTGCACTCAAGGAAGTTCCCGCGGATCGAGGGCAAGTTCGTTCTACAGCAGCTTTGGTCGCTGAGCCTAAGCAATGATCACCAGCCACATGCAGCCCAGATCCTAGTACATCTGTTCGATGAATTCATTCACAATTTGGGAAGGGAGTGCGCACAGGAGCTGGTGGGCGTCACGCAGAATCTGTTACAGTCGCAGGTGCGCGAGGATCGACGAGCGGCGTACTTTCTCATGCGCAAGCTACAGGGAATCCAAGAAGTAGTGGCCGCGCTACAGTGCAGCGAGCAGCAGTGGTGCGCTTACGTTGGCATCATGGAGAATCTTGAGGAGCAGCAGTCTCATCTGGTTCTGCCAACGTTGGGCACCTTGTTGCCCCGCTTAGGCCTAATGGCCACCAACCTAAGTGAGGCCTGGCTGGCATGGCTGAGGATTCTGTGTGTTCGCCTCTTGGGCGACAACAACATCTTAGTGATGCGTTGGACCCTAAAGTTCTTTTTCTCGCAGTCAAGCTTGCAACAGCTTTCCCGCTTCAATTTGTTGCCGGAATTCCTGGCAGCCACAAATCGAACTCAATTATTTAATCCGGAGGTACCTGACTGCCTGACGATGGAACAAATAAACGACTTTATGAAGGGATACGACGTGGAACCTTTGCTCCAAGCCCTCGTGGGAGTTCCCTGGCACTGTGTCCCATTAGTTTATTGGCTGAACGGCTGGCAGAAGGATGTGTTACCGTTTGTTTCCAAGGAACTGCTTCTTCAGTTATGCGCTCGCGTTCGGGCTCTGCAGAATCCCAGCCTGCGGAGCATAGCTATCAATAATGTGATGTTTTCCTTCTCTGTGAGTGAGAATCTAACAATTGATTTATGATTTGTACAATTATTACTTTATTATAGAACACAATAGCCAGTTTGTCGGTCAGCGAGTATCTGAACTTCATCGAATCCTTGTACAATACCATCGACGATTACGCGGACCATTATCAACTGCAAGACAAAATAGAGAAATGCAGTAATTTTGAGGAGCACCTTGAGCATTTCAACAGGCGATCCTGCGAGCTGGTCTCACGAAAGGATTACAAATACGATTTATTCGTTGCGTTCTTGTTGAAATTACGGACCGTGACAAAGACCAAACATGGCTGGTGGCGATTCCTACCCTTTTTCCTACACCGGGAACTGGATAATCCCGAACAATATTTGGATTTTTACCGTTCCGTATATGGCATTAACACATCACTCCTTCAGAGCGGTGTGAGTCTGGAGGTACTGCAGCAGCATCTGCTCGAGCGCTTCGAGTGCCACTCCAAGGAAGAAAAGTCCTTTGTGCTAGAGCACTGTGTGGATCTTTTTGCCAGCATAAATCTACTGACGTGGAGTAAGCTGCAGGAGTTGGACTTAAAGCCCCTGATACTTCTAGACCAGGGCACTGACAAAACATTCGGAATTCTGGCAAATCGATTGGCAGAGCATACGCAGCCCCTGGAGGATGAGAACGTTTTGTCCGCCTTGATTACTTCCTTGGGGAGATTTAACCTCGCTGAAGCGTGAGTAGTATTACCCTGGTAAAGGGATTGTTTTATTTAAATTTTGTTGTTCAAAAGGCAAGCCATCCTAAAGTACGCGGTAGCTAATCTCAACAGAGAGGAGTACGAAAAGTGCGTAGTTAAGGTTTTGAATCGAACCTCCTGGCTTTTGGGTTTCATGGAAAGTCCTGACTATATTAAAGCACCGCCATCGTTCGTCCTAAGAGGGTTGCTGGCGGGAGAAACTACAACAGGCGATGCACGGTAGGAAACCTAAACTCTACATTTGTGTAACAAAATTTTAATATATATTAAAACCCGACAGTATAGAAATCGCTTGCAGCAATATCCAAGATACTCATGCTATAGCGAGAGAGCGATTTAAAGTTTATGCCCTCAACTACAAAGACTTGGATGTGGCTAGTATATGTGACACTTTGCTCAGCATGAACAACGAACTGTCCGGGAAAAAGACTCGGTATTTTGCCAACTCCAAGGAGCACAGAAGAAAAATGCGCATTGCTACGGCTCTCCTTGACCTAAGCGATCGGTGGACTTGGTCTGATGGGCTGTGGGAGGCGGCTTTATGTCCCAATGACCAGCTCAATATAAGCTTTATGTACGAGTATCTTGTAGCCAAAATGCTGCCCACCATCAATACTCTACTGGAGCAACTAAAGCTGCTGCCAAATCTCAAGCCCAGCCAACAGGTATCACTGATCTCCGTGGTTCACATTTACTGCTTGAATCGGTGGGAAAGTCTGGACCAAAAGCAATTGTCCGGGATCTTTGACGATCTTCTGCCACTTGCCATGGGCGCGAATTTTCAGACCCGACTGCTGGCGCAGCTGGTTCTGCATCGGTTGTCTACAAAGTGCATAGAATCCTGGTAAAGTTCCCTTCCTTCCATAAAATTCCACAAATGTAACCAGATATTTTTGTACCTCTAGCCTTGAGTTGTCAATAGCAGACGCCTTGAAGAACACAATCGAGAAGACATTGGGCGACAAGTTGAGCGAGTTCCAGAAGGAAGCGCGATTCTTGTTACCAGAGTTAGGCCTAGAATGCGTAAATACTAATATTTCCCAAGCCATTCTATGGATGACGAACGCCCCTTTTGATGAAAACCTAGACTCTTGCCTTGGATGTAGATATCACTTTAGAATGAAACTTCAGCATATTCGTGAGACATTCAAGGCGAAAAAATCTTCCTTGGCGCCTGAGCTGGCTTTATCTTCGACGGCATCCAACGGAAATGTGCAAAGAAAAATGAATCCTTTGGGCGACATTTATCCAGATAGTGACTTCGTGGATGCGACTAAAACCCTGCCTGATCACGAGCTCATTGTGGTGGCTTCCCTGATTGACAAGTTACCTAATTTGGGAGGACTCGCCCGCACCTGCGAGGTCCTGGGCGTTAAGACCCTCATATTAGGCCTAAAGTCAGATGCAGAGAAAAGTGATTTCACCAATCTAAGGTAAATGCGTATTTACTTATTAATCCCCCATCTTAAATTTTAACCAAACACACTTAGCATGACCGCTGAGAAGACCTTGGACCTTGTGGAAGTGAAACCCGAGGCATTGGCGGAATTTCTTGTGGGAAAACAGATGGAGGGCTATAGAGTCGTTGGTGCGGAGCAAACGGCTCATAGCACAAATTTTGTGGACTTTAAGTTCCCCAAGAAGTGTATTCTGTTGCTGGGGTGAGTACCCGATTCATATCGGGGATTTTCCATTACAAATATCATTATTTGTCATCATTTAGACATGAAAAGCATGGAATACCTGCAGACCTCATTGGATTCCTGGATTATGCCGTGGAGATTCCCCAATTTGGCTTAGTGCGATCCCTGAATGTGCACGTAACCGGATCGCTTTTTATTTGGGAGTATTGCAAGCAGCACTTGGCCAGGGTATAACTTAATTTTTGGCTAATTATACATATTTCTTGACTTGTGCCTTAATGTAACACACACATTTGATATGTTTTGTATAATATATGTTTACTATCAAAAATGTTTTATTATAAAAACAAAAAATTTTTAATCGAATACGAATTCAAATATACCGCCAAATTATCGAAAGTCGATCGACCGATATTCTATCGATTTAAATATTAAAACAGCTGATCAATACAAAAATAATAAAAGCCAAAATAAACAAGTATTGGGATAATATTGAACCTGTAAAGAATGAGCTTCTCGGAAAACACTTCCGACTCAGACTGGTAAGCATGTAAAACGGATACATAATGTATTAATTTTAACATTGGCATTCTAGGAAAGCTGCCAGGGTGAAAGTGGAACGGACCATAAAACAATCTGCCAAGCGGGAAAAGGGCAAGGAGAAGCGGCACCCGTCCGGTTCCGCGAAGCCCAAGTACCACCAGAAATTCTGCGACAAATGGCTGAAGATCTTCGAACCATGGCTCTGCAGAGCGGCCGAGGATCCCAACAAGCCCTTTTGTCGTGCCTGCCAGTGCAGCATGGACTGCAACCGGTGTCACTTAGTTCGACATGAGCGCACCACCAAACACAAGCGCAACCTGGAGTCGCTTCTAGCTAATGGAGAGAAAGTAGTTCGTCGGGAGCTTCAGGTGCGTCAGCAACGGATCAAGTACTACCATCAGCGCAAGATGTCCATTCAGACAAACCGGGAGGAGGAGAAGCTACCGCCGGAGGAATCTCCGGCTCAAGAAGCACCATCCGCTTCTCCGACAGATCTTCAGCCCGCGATAAATATTGTGGCCGACTGCTCCTCTTCCAGAGACCTGAATACCACGATGAAGCAGGAAGCGGTGCCCAAGCAAGAGCTCCTCTCGGAATCGGAACCATCCAAGATGCCAGATGCTGCAAACAGTATACCCAGGTGCAGTGAATCCACTTCTTCCAACCAGGAGGGAGTAAAGCTGCTCATGCAGATCCACCAGGACAAGAACGAGCTGATGGAGTCCTTCCGCGAGCTAATGAGCAGCCAATCAGCAGTGCATATCCCGCCGCCTCCGAAAGAGAAGAACCATGTGGACCTGTTCTTCGAGAGCGTCAGTTCCAGCGTAAAGGCCTTGTCCCCAAAGCTAATAGCGGAGGCCAAGATGCGGGTTTCTCAGCTCATCTGCGAGCTGGAGCTGCGCGGCCTCAAGGAGAACAGTCCGGCCGAAGAACCAGCGCCAAGACACAGTAAGGTACAAAGGCCGCCTGGAAATGGTCATATCCTAACGCAGCAGCCGCGCTTTAGTGGCATCAGCTGAGGGTCAAGGATTAAGTATAATATTATATTAGGACTAATTTCTTTTTAATACATTTAAAAATAAATATAAATCGATAATGGAAATATCGATAGTCTTGGTAGTCCGCCAGCTGTCGACCAGCTGCCATCGCTAATGCGCGGCTAAGCGAAAGAGTCGAGGAGGGTTTTGGAAATTTCATTAAGACAATACGTTTAAACTAAATACAGTACAGATGTGGATAAGTTCGAATGTCTACGAGGTGAGACCTATTAAAACCTACGTATCTGAACGAGCTCGATAACACGACATTAGAACATCACAGGTTTGCTTGTGCACTATTTTTAAAATAACAACAATCGTGAAACCTTTTCGGACCCAAAGGAGTCCACTGCAGTACACCCGCCGCATGAGCATGTCACTAAAGAGGAATCAGCTGCGCTGCTCCAAGCCACCGCCTCAGAATCGCCAGGAACTTCTGGAGAGCATCGAACGAGACCGCGGAGTTCTGGGAGCCTATCTTCATAAATTAAACAGTCAACAAGATGACATCAACACATTTCCCGCTTCTGCGGCCCCAGTTCTTCCTCCTCTAAACGCTCCTCCTCCCTTGCCCGTTCCCCAAGCTCCACCTGCTATGTCTGCTCCCCCAGCTCCTCCTGTGCCACAGCGCTGCAGTTACGACCTGTTCTTCGAGAGCGCCTGCATCACCGTCAAGAATTTACCCCCAAAACTGGCGGCGGAGGCCAAGAGCAGAATATCCCAGATCATCACCGAATTTGAAATCCGGGCCATCGAAATGGAAACCATGCAACAGCAGCGGCAGACGATGGGCAGATTGGCAAGTGACACCCTTGTGGACGATAAGTCGAAGATAGTCTACGAATTCCGTCCGTGCCCCTAAAGTAGGTTGTGAGTTTTCTGTTCAAGCGAACCACGAGTGTGCCAAGGCACACGTACAAAACATTTTTGGGACCTTAATATCAAAATTAACAATAAAGTTGTAAGACCTCTAATATATTTCCTACAGTCTGGCCGTCCTTTGGTCGTGTTTCGGCCCTAAATTTCAGAATTTCATGTAATGGGAACGATGGGGGCAGGTCTGAAAGTTTGCATTATTGGCGCGGAGGGCTGGTAGGTCTCTGGTCTCGTTCTGACCATGTGAAATCATACATATATATTCCGTCTGGGGCTGTATTTTAGGGGCACGGCCATTGCAGCCGCTATCAGCAAGAACGTCCAGGATTTGGAGGGGGACTTCGACGAGCGTGTGCATATATATGTCTACGACGACGCGACTCGCAACAGCCTCTTGTCCGAGGTGATTAATAATAGCCACGAGAATGTAAAGTATCTGCCTGGCATCAAGCTACCCAAGAACCTGGTGAGGCATCTTCTTTTCTTACTATACTTCTCCATTGGCAGTCAGCGAGGACTTAAATAATTGAAATTTGTATGTCGATGCTTCCATCCCCAGATTGCCGTCAATGATCTTTTGGAAGCTGCTCAGAATGCAGATATTTTGATATTCTCCATACCCCACACATTCGTGAAGTCCTACTGTAACATCCTGGCAGGCAACGTCAAGGAGACTGCCTTCGCCGTGTCCATGGTCAAGGGGCTGATGCAGGAGCGGGACGATGAGATGGTGCTAGTGTCGGACACCATCAGCGACCAGCTGGACATTCCTTGCTACTCTATGATGTCTGCTCACAGTTCAATGGAGATGGCGCAGGGGAAGCTATGCGAGGTCACTGTGGGCTGTGATGACGCATTTCACGTCCAGCTGCTGACCGCCATTCTGCAAACGAACAATTGCCGGGTGATATCCATCGATGATGTTACTGGAGTAGAGCTATGCGGAACGCTCAATGAAATCATCAGCCTGGGAGCGGGCTTCGTGGATGGCCAACACTTGGGCGACAATACCCGTGTAGCCGCTATCCATCTATGCGTGAAGGAGATGATGCGGTTTATAAAGACGTTCTTCCCATCCGTCAAAATGTCCACATTCTACGAGACTTGTGGGATCGCAAACTCGGTGGCCGCTACCTATGGTTTGTACCTTTCTGGATTTCCATAACTGTATACGCTGACCCAATGCTCTTGTAGTCGACAAGAATGTCAACTTTGCCCAGAGCTTTATCGCAACCGGTAAGACGTTCGAGGAGATGGAAGCGAACTTCCTGCACGGTCGCAAGTTATTGGGACCCGTGGTGGCTGCTGAAGTGAACGCCTTTCTGGAGAAAGCTCTAATGCAGCACGAGTAAGCGAGAGACGTAGGTAGAAGATGCATCCGTTAGTAATCAAAAACCTCTCCCAAATCAGATTTCCCTTGTTTACGGCTATCCATCGGATATGCCAGAACGAAGCTCCGCCGGAACTAATGCTAGACGCCCTGCGAAATCATCCAGATCTGAGGTAAAACAGGGAAGTAGTCGAGAGAAGTAATGTTCAAGTATCCAAATTCTACTTACAGCGGCTCGTCCATTTCCCATTTACTGAGCAATGAGACAGCGCCTGCACAGGAGAAGATGGATATGACGCTGGACCAAGTGGCAAACGCTTTGCCCAAACTGAGGTCTTGTCTGGACAAGATTTTGGTCGAGGCGAATAGTCCAAATTTAAAGAATCTGAAGGTTATGGACGACTGGGCGCAGGTTGACGAGCACAAGGTAGAGCATTTGGGCCTTCAAATGTCTTCTGCGAATATTCTCACTGAAACTGGGGAAATTCCCAGTCGACTGAGTGCGGAAGCCTCCAGGATTCGGGATGAAATTCAAAAGGGCAATGTGCAGGTTGGCTTCAAGATGGATGCTAGGGAAGGCGGTCGGCATATCCGTCTCCTGTTACAGGAGTTGCCAGAAAAATGCACCAATAAGGCTGTGATTTCATCGGAATCAGACAAAATTGGTAGTGAGTTAGATCAGGGTCACAATAATATGAATAATTCTCCCGATGTTTTGGACTTGAGTAACGAAGACACCAGGAAAGAGGTAAATTTAAAGGTACAAGATAATCTCATAAAATCTATCAGACAAACGATAGAGGCACTGGAAAATAAAGAGAAAATGGATAACTTTATTGCCCAAAGCCGAATGAAGGACGAGAACTCTTCCTTTGCCCGATTTTATGAGGATGATAATCACTCTGCAGACGAAGACACTGAAATGCGGCAAGTCGAAATGAACGCCAGAACAGAGGCTCGAAATAAGAATCTCCTTTCCGATTCGGACGAGCAGAGTTTCCAGAGGGAGCGGGAGAACCCTGTCAAGTTACGCCTACATGACGACGTAGAGGCTGCACTGAGTGAAGTATCAGTTCTTGACGATTCGGACCACTCTTTCACCAACGAGAGGACGGAGCTCGAGGAGCTACAACAATGGCAGAAACTGAAAACGAATGCAGAGGAGGATTCTCCGAAGCTCTTTGAAGGACAAGATCCCGCCGCCTTGGAAGATATAACCAAGCCCGAGGAACTGGCGGATGTGGATATGACAGAGCTCCCAATAAAAGAGAAGGACGAACAGCGACTGGTTACAGTGGGAAATCGGAAGCCAAACAAAAACCTAAGCAAGGTTAACGTGCGACACTTTAGAAATAAGAAGTCCGACTATGGTGGCCGACATGAGTGGGATTGGATGCTGAACCATAAAATCGATACCGACGAGCTCTTGGCCAGCGAAAAGGATGAAACACTCAGCAAGTCTGACCAGGAAGGACTAGAAAGGTTGCACGTTCAGCTCCAGGAAGCATTGCAGTGGGACTTTGACGTGATGGCATCGAGCCACGATGATGCGCCCAATCAGGAACTGGCGCAGGATACGGACTTGGAGACCAAATCTGACAATAAGCGCATCACGCAAGAACCTGTCATACCGTTGCCCCTGAAGTTGCCAACTCCTAAAAAGCATTACCGCGAGGGTACTCCAGAGATCCCGAATCCGCCGGGTAATATCCCTCCGCCGATGCGCGAATCTAAACCGCGCAAGGACAAGAAAATGCAGCCCCATCGCACTATGCCACCCGTCGAGTTTGGGGATGTGTTTGAATTGCAGCAGCCGGAGAAGGCCGACTTAGACGAGCCGGAGAAGGCCGTCTTAGACGAGCCGGAGAAGGCCGTCTTTGACGAGCCGGAGAAGGCCGTCTTAGACGAGCCGGAGCTCGAGACTAAAAAGAACTTTAAGACAGAGCCACAGAGCGAGCCGCCGTCTATGGATAAAAGCCAAGGTACTAGCCCGCCACCAGAGGAAAGCAGGTGGGTATCAGATCTGCCGAAGACAAAGGAAACCACAATTCACTCCGACGAACGTTCTGTCACGCCCAAAAAAGAAGAGAGCAGAGAAGGTAGATACATCCAGACGTCCCAGGACAGCAGTCCGGAAAAGAAGTCGCCCAGCGTCCTTCGGAAGGGAAGACATCGCCAGGTTGACTATAGGGGACAGAATCCCTTCACAATGGATCCGGAACCAGAATCGAAGCTTCCGCTGGACACCAACCACAATAGGGATATGGGCAATGATGGGCTGAGCCATCAGCGTCGTAAAGTGGTAGTGTCGCCTCCCTTTAATCCTCCCCTTAATCCACGAGTGCGTGTGCCACGTCCCCCCTTCGATGTCAGGGATCACGAGTATCACACGATGGTAGCGAGGCCTGCGATTAATCCCCTAGCTCCGGCGATCAAGTGGTCCTCATTCCCAAGAACTCAGAAGCCCCCACTGGTGGCCACCATCCAGGTGAAACAGTTTACCGCCCTGCCCATTAAAGTGCCCAGCGCGTCGCAATACTTGTTGCAGATTCCATCGGGAATGCCCCGAACGCCCACGCTAACCAAGATCCTCTGCGCCCTCCAGATTGGCCTTCTGGCCTCCTACCTTGCCCGCTCTAAGAAAAACTAATTTCCGGACTCACAATAAACTAAGCCTGGCGCCTCGATTCTCCAGAATGTATACCAGTAGTACACTTTTTTTTTTGTTATTAAAATTAAAGATGACTATACTTTCTACTTTGTGACTATAACCATATCACCTCCTGCAATTGCTGTTCCAGATACGGTCTCCGGTGGAAGATGGGCCTATTTTCCTGCGACTGCAGTGGCCGAAAGTTGTTGAGCAGGGGACGTCTCCGCTGATCCCGCAGCTGCCAGAACTTGGGCAGCTCCCGGTGCGAGATTGGTAGCACATCGGCGAACACGTGCCACTGCACTACCGGGGAGCAGCGGGGCGTGGTTAGGGAGCCCTTGTATGTGAAGAAGTCTCCCCTGTCCAGGGTGCCTAGTAGCGAACCTAAGCTGAGCTGTTCGGGCAACGTGTAGCTGCTGTTAAAGTTGCCCAAGTGGAGCAGCGAGCTGAAGACCTCACTGAGGCCGGGCTGATAGAAGGTCGCGCCAGTCTAGAAAATGATGTACCTAAGTAAGTAGTCCTTTTTCATGTTCCTATTTAACTTTTCCTTGACTTACCCGCACAACTTTAAAGAGCACCGCCAGGACGGTTATTCCGTCGGTGTGGGCTTCTGCCTCCCGTAGAGTCAGATACTTGTTGTTCCGGTGAACAATATGCATTTCCAGGTCATACCGACGACCGTCAAGTACGTGCTCCGATCCCTTTGACTTTGGGGAACCCCAGTGGAAGTGCACGGCCTCAGCTTCGTAGCAGTCGACCAAAAGAGCTCCTGTCACAAAGGGTTTAACTCCATAAGTCGTAGCGGGCACCTCGAACTCCACTAGCCGATGGACGATTAGTATTGGGATTATTTCAAGAAGTTATTTCAATGATTACCCGAGTGTCCGTTGTTGGTAATAGTCACAAGGCTATCGAAGAGTGCGTCATATAATCCAAACTCCAAGGGGGGCAATGCCACCGAGAGAGCCTTGCGATTGCTTATCGCTATGGGAGACTGATCCAAGCCACCGCACTTTGGATAACTGAATTTCCACTTATCTGGAGCGTCATAGTTGAACTGTCTGTCGTCCGATTCAAAGTCTGGAAGGGATTTAAAAAATAATAGGAGATTAAGGCATATCCATTGTTTGGATACTCCATATCATTTTGCATGCTGCATAAAGTTTGTAAAGCGCCCAAAAAACCTTCCTCATTTGTTGCATTTGGAAAAAAGGCCTAGGATTACGTCTAAGCGAATCATAATGGCTTGAATTCGGGGCTCCAACCGTGGAGTCTTTCCTTGTTTACATTGTTCCATCCAATGGATCGCACACGCGGCTTGGATAACAATAGATGGTACTTCGACATCCACTCCGCCCCCAAGATTGACGCGCTCATTGGCTTTCATGGAGCATTTGTGGATGTAAATTTAATTATTGTTATTATTTACAAGCCACCAGGTTGTTTGCTATCCATTAGATGAACCGCGATGCGCCAGTTTTATGGGCGTCGAGTGTGACATACAAGGGTTCAGTTCAGCTCAGTTCGGCTGGGGATGGCTCATAAATTCTCTTATGGGTTCGGGGCTGCGCAATAGTAGGCTGTGGTCATGTACCGTTTCCGGTCTAAGAGTTCCAAGATCCGAAGAAATGGGAACTAGAGGCTGCATACTTGAGAGTAGAGACCGGATAGACTGGCGGCGTCTCAATATCAAGGAGATCCCCTGGTGTATTGAGTTCTTCGGACACGACACACCTCACTGGCTTGCAGACAGTCGAACATTGGCGATACTCACTGGCAACAAACGGCAGAAGAAACAGAAATCGCTGGTAGAAGTCTTCAAAAGCCGGAAAATGCATTTTCCACCTGGCCACCCGCTGGACCCTGCACCCTGCACACTGCACGCTGCACGCTGTTTCGTTAAATTAGTCCAAATATTTAGATTTGCGAAAAGAAACCCCGTTCCGAGCCAAAGATATCCACGCACGTTGCTCTGCAGACTGAGACTCTGCGACTTGGGCCAAAACCTTTATACCAGTGGCCCAAAGGGCCGCCACCGTCTATGTCTGGGCCTCGGTCTCGCCGAGAGTAACTTTGTCAAACGCTCGACGGAGCAGCATTAGATGGCAATCTCGACTCGACGGAACTATACCTGGTACAAAGGCCTGAGCTCTGTTACCGAATAGTAACTGCAATCGAAAAAGCTGTTCCAATGGTGACAGTCAGAGAGATTTGGATAAGTAGGGATGCCACAAGTACCATTTGGACCATTTGGTGCTTCGAGTAATTCCTTTACCTTGGATCAGAGTTTTGGTTTTCCTATCATTTCTTAGCTTGTAAGTAATTGAGACTGCAGCTCTGCTAAAAATAATTGAACAAATTCCTAACGACAGGCGTGTGACTCGGGTTCAAGGACAGAATACATTGTATTTGCTTGAGTAATATTTCTAATTGTTTTTCTTATATAATTCATAACTAATATTGTCTAATAGTGTTAACACATACCCAGTGGCAATTATGAAATAGAATCAGTTGGTGTTGATGCTCAGTATGGAGCCTTCTTTTATTTTACCCCAAATAAATCATATTTATTTTGATCTTTTCCCATGACATCTTCTTATGATTCGAATTCTCGACAGACTTGTTTGTTGGTCCTTGGCCTGTGATTTTAATTTTGGCCACCTCAGCTTGGAAAGGTAAGTGCTGCAGCCTCTTGAGATCCAGTTTTTCGGCTGTTCTGCCGTAGATGTCAGTTGCAGCTGCAAAATTCACAGCGTTTCCTACTATTATTTCCCACCTGGAATATAGAACATGGCTTTTATTTCTTTATTTTGTCTTGCTTGATTCGAACAGATTTCAGCTGAGTTTGTTTAACAATTTCAGCTAAAATTAAATGCACCCTGCGCGTGACAGATGGTTAATCGTATCGGATTAAGTAAGTTTTTATTTTAATTATAAAATGCTAAAAAATGTGATAAACATTTCATTCACTAAACATATGCTGATATATAAACTATAAACTGAAAATTTACTTTGACTTAACTATTACTAATTAAGCACAAAATCAAAATATTTTCGAGGTTAAAATATTGCAAAGTACGAACTTGATTTCCCATGCTTGTCAGTTATTTTCTAGCTAAGCTACAGGTCATTAATAGTATTTTGCGGATGCTAACTACCCAACATTTATGTAAAAACGAATTGTATCTTTAATGTGTGGCTAGTAGAATACGAGAGTTGTTGAGTTGTCAGTTCATTTTTACTCAGTGTTGTTGCACCACAACAACAGAGCAGACACACAAATTTCAGTTAATATTGATTTTCCCCAGTCCCGATCCAAAATTGAGCGTAAAACCCAGCAATCAGCTGTTGACTGCGGAGCGTCGAAACAACTGCGACGCGATATAATTGTTTTGCCAACAAGAATCGGGCTTAGTGCGAGGTGGCATCCGAAAGATACAGGAACGGAACGGAACGGAGCGGCCGCGAAGCGACAGCATCTCGGATAGGCAGGAAGAGCAGGAACTCGACGGACGGAATGGTCTTCCTCAAGTTTCTGAAGAGCAAACTGTAACGTATCTATGCCCGGCGACAGATCGCCAGCTTAGAAGTAGCTCACGAAAAACGAGATACTAAAACATAAAGACACAAGCGCCGAGCGACACAAACAATGCGCGAAACTCAGGCGTAAGTATCGGCGGCATCGGGTGTGTGGGCGGTCGGTTGTTTACGTCTAGGAAGTATCTGAGTCTCGTATCTCTGGCCGATATATGAGCACTTGGTAGAGGCGGCGGAATGTGCGAGAGGGGCAGTCGGGGCGGTCGGGGCGGGCATTAGGCGCGGACACGGCTCGACATCCGAGCCACATGCAAGAATCTGGGAACCAGACTCGTGCGCGGATTGAGATACAAACAGAGAATGGGGCGAGCAAAACACATAACGCAAAACAACGGCCAAACAACCGAACGAAACGGAGTATCTGTGTGTGAATGGGATTGAGTGGCTCTCGGCGGAGCAGTGGTGTGCGTGTGATTATGCTGCCGTCTGGACATCAGATAATGCGAATTATATTTTGTTTTGTCCCGTCATGTTGGTAGAGCGCGCGCGCTTTTGCCTCGCCGCGCTTGTATCTATCAGATACACTAGCCGAAAATATGTGCGGAATGCGCGGCGCGTTTTCGGTCCATTTGGAGGTTCGAGCGTGTCCGCAGCTGGACCGCGCTTCAATCGCATCCGGACGCCGTCGAGGTGAGCACACACTCTCGTCCGCGTCGGCCAGTCACCGAACTCTGCCATGAGGTACCGTTGATTGCACTTTTCCTCCCTCCGTCGCCCCTCGAGCTTATCTGGCGGTTAAGCCCAGCCGTAAACCGCTGGATAAATAAAGCGTGCGAGGCCCGATAAGCCCAAAAGAGCCACTGCATTAGAGAACGCGGAGAGTACAGTGGGTTATCACTTAAAAGTAGTTCCGAAACTGCAGAGGAAGCTCCATTAGCCTCCAATGAAGTTAAAGGGAATGTTCTCAATAATAAAACAATCCTTGATAGTATAACAATTCAAATCTCAAAGTATTGAATAGAAAACAACATGATTAGATAGTTATCCAACTAAAATTCCAACTAAGAATTTTCATTTTTTGCAGTTCCCAATTCATGACGAAGACAAATCGCTTGGTGGTGTTGCGGCATGGGGAAAGCACCTTCAACATAGAGAACAGATTCTGCGGTTGGCACGATGCCCCATTGAGCGAGTTCGGTGAGATTTCGGTTATTCTCCTCCAAGGGATCTCTCCCTGCGATCCGCTGATCTCACTGTATCCCCTCCTTCCCCCACCATACAGGTATCCAAGAGGCTTTGACGGTGGCCATTCCTGCCATCCTCCAGTCGCAACTGGAGTTCGATGTCGTCTACACCTCGGTGCTGAGCAGATCCCGTCAGACCGCGGAGCTGATCCTGAGCAAGACCAACTGCGCCTACGTGCCGATCAAGGAGGATTGGCGTCTGTGCGAGCGACACTACGGCGACCTGACCGGCCACCGCAAACGGGATATTGCCAATCAGTATGGCGAGGACCAGGTGCAGACCTGGCGGCGGGGCTACGACGGCATTCCACCGCCCATAGAGGAGCACAACCGCTACTACTACACCATCTGCAGCAACCCCATTTTCGACATGATTCCACCTGGTCAGTTCCCGTTTTCAGAGTCTCTGCATATGTGCGTTGACCGGGTGAAACCCGTCTGGGATGAGGTCAAGCAGGAGGTGCTCAAGGGCTCGCGGGTGCTTATGTGTGTCCACGGAACAGTGGCGCGGGCTCTGGTCCAGCACATCGAGGGTGAGTTTGATTTTGAGTTTTCCCTTTCAACTTTTAATGCAATATATTGACTAGTATCTTCATAATTTAATCCATCTCTAGTTTATGCATTAGATTAATCTGTAATTATCCTTTACAGGCATATCTAATGAGGCCATTGAAAAGGTCAACATACCGAACTGCGTGCCACGGGTCTATGAGTTTGACTTGAAATCGGGAGGCTTGCTTGGTGCCGCCATTAACCTGGGAGACGAGGAGTACATACGGCGGAAAACAGCCCAGGTGGCAGCCATTGGTGACTGATATCGGGACACTCCGTTCGACTAGGATTTATTACTATAGTGTGGTATAATCTTCCCTTGTAACAAACTTGTATTGCCTCTGCTGGTTGAGGTGAGTGGGGCTTGACTGCTAAGGATATTGTAGGATTAATTTATTATTTACCAAACAGATATTTCTGGCCAAAAATATACAATTTATGCATAATGAGTGTTTACTTATAGTTGTATCTTCTTATAGTATAGTATACCATGTTGTCTGACTGTGAGTTATGGTTCCAATAGGCAAAAGCACAGTTTTCAGTTACCAGAGACACATATATTTAAGGATTATTTCCAAGCATCAATACTTAGCTTAAGATCTAGTAAATGCGATCTGTAATACTTTTTAGTTGGTGCCACAGCCATGGGCAGTCGGCGCACTTAGTAGTAGCTCGGTTCGTTGTACAGGGGCCTGAGGTTGTTGGGCAGGATGTAGATGTCCTCGGGACGACCGTTGAACACGAAAGGGCGCTTCAGGGAGGTCAGCTTGGAGTCCTGCTGGGGCACCGGCATCGAGGCGAGGCCGAAGCTTTGCGGGGAATTCCCATAGCCGCCGACCGAGGGCGAGGACATGGGCCTGAATGGATTGCTGGGCGTGGGAGGTCGCAATCCAAAGCCGCCAGGTGAGCCCAGTGACCCCAGGCCCTCTGTCGGGGTTCCATCTACCTGATAGATCCCCGTTGGCTTGCCGTTGGCCAGGAAGTTGACGGGCAGATTAAACACGGATCCGTAGGCGGAGAACGAGGGCATGGGCTGGTAGGTGAGGAGTGGGGAGAATCCTCCACCAAAGGGAGCTGTGGGCATATTGGGCACGAACATGTACGGCGCTGGTGGCAGCCGGACGTAGTAAATGGGTGAATTGCGAGCGGGAGATGGATGGCTTGCTGCCGGTCGTCGTCCACCTGCCGCTCTCGACATCACCACATCCTCCAGGTCATTGCTGGCGCCGGAGAATGCAGGGTAGAACATATCCGGAGCCAGGTACAGGGGAAAGGGGATGAGCACCGGCTGGGCATAGCCTATAAAGGGCAGCATCTTGGGCATGGCCTCGTAAGGATTCGAGGGAATGCCCTGAGCTGCGGCATAAGAACTCCAGGGATAGTTGGCGGAACTGGGCAGCCTGGACTCTTGCTTGGCATCCTGCAGCAGCTGATAGGGATCGTGGTCTGCTTCCTCCTCCGCTTTCAGATCTTGGTGCTCGGCCAGGCTGTCCTGGACATACTGCTGGGCATGGATCTGCTGTCCTGCCTGCTGTTGCTGCTGCTGATGCAGTTGGAGTGCTGGCTGCCCCTGCTTCTGCTGACTCTGCTTCTTTACCAGCTGTGCCAGATTGGCTGCCGTCGACTCGGCCACCAGTTGCTCCAGCAGCAGCAGGCCGAGGAAGACGCTCCACATGTGCTTGGCCATCTCCGTTGGCGGTAACTGCAAAGTGATCACGGTGAATCTTCTGCTGATCTCAGACTGACCCCAAACCAGTGAAGCTGATTTGCATGCCTCGAGCTACTTTCGCACACTCCAATTGCGCAACGAGCGGATTTTCCCCCGATGTGTAAGCAACGGAAAAGTGGGACCTGGACAACCTGGTTAATATCGGGGCGGGGGAACTAGCTCTCTGACTAATCAGAGCCTATATTAATTTTCACTTAAGTGTAAAGCCTAACTTTTATGCTTAATATTAGGTAATAATTAAATTTGTTTTGTTCCTTTTAGTCCTTTTATGTTATATTCGCATTTTAAAATCAAATAAATATTTAAATAATAACAAATAATAAATACCACAACTATCAATGAAATTATAAAATTAATGAGCAGTTAATGTCCTAATCAGTTTAATAACTTAATTAATCTGCACCCATTCTTGTATCGTTTTAAATTATTCTTTCTTAACGTTTACATTCTAATAAGATTTAATTAAATGCCCATTTTGCTCACTTTCCCTGCCTGTCACTTTTAGTCAGATCACTTTCTCCTTACCTTGTTCACAGCAAATAGAGCTGAGATCGATGATTACTCAATGGGATCAGCGTCCTGGTTCGAGACGCCAACGATTCCACTGCTCAGAAGGCGCGTTCAACTGGAAATGAGTGTGATCGCGGCCAGAATAGGCGCTTTATATATGGGCCGGGCCTGGCCAGAATCTGCGCATTCCCAGTGGCTCAGTGGCTCAGCGGCTCAGTGGCTGAGTGGCTCTCTGTCGACGTTGACGGCGCGCCGCGGTGGCGCTGCGCATGCGCAGAAGTTAAGTGCGCAGAGCATTTGGCCGCAAGTTTGTTTGCATTTGCCAAGCTTCTTCCAAGTTCTCAGCGATCTGGGGGCCATGATTTGGTGGTTCTGTGGCAAGTGATAAATCGGCTAATTGCTGGCGGCTTAAACTCTCTGGCTTAATTAGCCTTAGCTGCGAACCCAGCAACATCAACATCTGTAAGTGGCAATATCACATTGTCGGCATGGACATGGACATGCACATGCAATTGCTGCTGGAAATCGCGAGCAATGTTAATTACCTTGGAATACATACGGATGCCAAGGCCCAAGTAACAAGAGAGGCCAGGCCGAGCCCTCCAAGCAACGCCCGCGATTATGCATTTTAATTTTTATGACAGAGCAAAAGAACGCGACGAGTCAGATGGAGTCGGAGATGGGCTCATTAGTCAATGATATCCGCCTGGCATTCCATCTAGCACCCAGCACCTGCTGCTCCTGCGGATCCCAGATCTTAAGATCTCTTCCCAGTTGCATAATTGGGCATAATTGTGCGATTGCATCGGCGTGCCTACATATTTAGTGTGTGCATCTTTATTGTCCGCATAACGATCACCCCGTGAGTAACGCCAGTCAAGGCTGCCGAGCTCCTTCCGAGAGCCATCTGTCAAACAGGGCGTAATTATGGCAGACACAGCGCCACAGATGGGCCGATAAAGCCTCCTCCTGATGTCGCTGCCGGGCATTATTAATATTCTAATATGAATAATTTGTTTATTTGTCAAAGCCAGCGGCGTTGGCGCCGGCGTTGAGATTAGAGCAATAATAAATTACGCAGCTAATTAAGCGGCTGCTGCAACTGCAACTGCAACTGCAGCAGCGGCAGCATCGGCATCAGCAGTAGCAACTGCAACTTCAACGACATCCACGCAGATGCAAAAGATACAGATACATGCCGCAGATTGCGGCGGCTGCAAGAACAAGCGACGACAATAATGAACGGTTCGTGTTGTATGTGTGTGTATTACAGCAAGCCCAAGCCCCCTAGTCCGAGCCCAAAGCCAAAAGCCAGGCCCAGCCTGGCCAAGCCCCATGCCACACGTAATTAGCCTTGGAATGTCCTTGTGCACGTGACTAGCCCCGCTCCGGAGCCGCGAGGATCGCAGATCGGCGACCAAAAGGGGCAGGAGTCGCCCTGGTGTGGGGCTAAATATAAAACGCGCGTGCCTGCGGATCATCAAACTTGGCCACGTTAGGTGACAACGTGGCCAATACACTGCCAAAAAATTGTACTTATATCAAGTTTATTTTGATTTTAAGACTGTTTCAGTTTACATGAACCAATTAATTCGTAATTATTACTATTTAACGCACAAACCCTTCTGTACTCCTAGAGTTCGATCTTGAAAAAGAAAAGGAGCATAGTGAATTCTTCAATATAATTCCTGCCCCTCGATTAGCTCAGTGTAGGATCGGCGGTGCTATCGTCGTATCGGCATTCGGAACGTAAACAACTAACAGCTATCAGGCTACAAGGGTTCATTAACACCAACTGACAGCCTGGACACAAACATGGCCCAAACAAAATGCCGGAGCTGCTGCGGCTACTACGACGGATGCTGGGCTAGGCTATAGCTGGTGCTTATGGCCATTACTACTTACTTACTCGTATTTAAAAGCCAGAAGCTGAAGCTCTGGTATTAAATCATCAGCATGATCAGCATCATCGTCATAGCTCGGCCCCGACACACTTGCTCGAGCATGGCCCATCTAAAGTAAACCACTTTTGTTTTTTACACCAAAGAGAGGGAGATATAAAAAGAAATCGAAGCCAAGACAGAAGATCAACAAGGAACTGGGTCACAAGCGGCACGACCGCCACCGCCGGCCAAGAATCTGAATTATTGAGAATCGAACGGACCCCTCAGGAAGTCGCCCTCCTCCAGACCGGGCTAAGTACACAAATTACTCGGCGAATATTAGGACTGAACGCGCCATGCTTGAATACAGACAAAGAAGTACCCTATTCCGACGGCAACCTCAAATATCGTCTCTCCAAGCATTTGTAAAACCCTAAGCTTCACTTAAGGTATCGCCCCCACGCGTACTGCGCACTTAGCTACTTTCTTTAACTGCAAACAACTGAAGAACTCATGCAAACACGCAAATCTTCAAAAGCTTAATTGTCGAGCCTGCGATTTATTTATTGCCAATTCCATTGACACAATTAGCGAGCAAACAATTCAGTGAATACTTCCGCACAGCGTTCCTGCGTTGAAGAAATACTTTCTTATCACTATAGTGTCTGAATTATCTGTCGATACTCCAATTAGTTTCACTTGTAACGCTCGAAGGTTCCTCGATAAGAACCGCGAATTCGAATCTCTCTTTCCAAGAATGGGTTTTATTCGAGCGGAGACCAATGACGAGGTGGCCGAGAGGTTAAGGCGTTGGACTGCTAATCCAATGTGCTCTGCACGCGTGGGTTCGAATCCCATCCTCGTCGAAAGACGACTTTTTGTTTTAATTTGATAATTAGTACTTTATATAAACAATTAAGTTTGAATTTATATTTTGTAGAATTTAGTTAAAGAACAAAAATTCCATATCAATATAATTACTAATTACCTCTAAGATATTCTTTGCAAAAAAGGACATGCCTAGAAAAAAAGGAATTACCGACGAGGATGGGATTCGAACCCACGCGTGCAGAGCACATTGGATTAGCAGTCCAACGCCTTAACCTCTCGGCCACCTCGTCCTCATAAAAAGGAACGCCTCCGAAGGTTTTTTGAAATAAGGGTTGTGGAATCTTACCCTCCTTAAAATGACAAGGATCTTATTTAATATTATTTTTTACTAAATTACTGTCTAAGATGGAAAGATCTTATAGCTAACCTTCTTAATATGTGAGCAGATAGTGGTTTCGCCTAATTAAATATAAGTTATTAGTGCTTAAAAAAAGTTTCACCACAGAAAATTAAAAAAAAAAAACAAAATATTATTCGACGAGGATGGGATTCGAACCCACGCGTGCAGAGCACATTGGATTAGCAGTCCAACGCCTTAACCACTCGGCCACCTCGTCCGGTGATGCGTCTTAGTCCAACACGGTACTAGTTATGAGCGAAGCCAACTTGCACGATGTTATCGACAGCAAGCAGTGTCACAGACAGAACATAGTTTAATTATTATTAAATAATAAATTTTAATTTTAATGCTAATTGAATACGAAAGTGGGATAATTTCTTTTGGAAATACGACTATGATAATATTTAATTATTAATATTTACAATTTTAGGCCATTAACTAGTTATAATACAGTGTGCAGCACATTCTAATCGGAATAAAAAAGTTATTGCTGGCATTAAAACAATAATTTGCATATGTATTTTCTTCACTTGTAATAAAAAGAAATACATATATAAAATAATTTCAAGCACTTGCACTACATTATTAAAAATTAAACCTAAAAATCTCTTTTTGGTTGTGCTTAAATAATGTTTAGAACCTTCTTTTATTTGACACTGCTTGCTAACAAAGCAAGCGGTGCAGGAATGCAGCATTTGGCTCCCAAGGCCGCATGTGACGAGGTGGCCGAGAGGTTAAGGCGTTGGACTGCTAATCCAATGTGCTCTGCACGCGTGGGTTCGAATCCCATCCTCGTCGTGTTCTACTTTTTTGATACTTTTAACTTTATCAAGCTATTTTAGCCTTTTTCTGCTACTGTTAACTAAAAATAAACACTATTCTTCTGGACAAAACGACAATAATGCTCTGGAAACCGCGATGCTAATCGCATTTCATTGAAATTAAAGTTTTACGGCCGCGCCTGCAGATGGACTGTACGAAGTTTAGTCGTAATGGCCAGTTTGGGCAGTATAAACGCAATGAAAATAGATACATTGATAACAGCTTAAGTGTCGCCATTGGGAGATCTCTGGCCCGGCGATAAGATGGGATGTGTGGAGGATGCTGGGACTAGATGGATTCCCCGGAACCCCAGGTTTATTGACACCGACGACGCCACGGAAAGGGCATGCCAGAGTGTGACTGCGGAGGCCATTAATGGCTCGTTTCAGCTCCCAAGGTCAGCCAGGTTGCGATTGACCCTGGGCCGAGTAAACACACTTTTTTGCACACCATCGGGGCCGCGGGCAGAGCCTCATTCAGGCCAGCGATAAAGATGGCAAATATGTATGAACAATGCCCACTCACGAAATTAAATTCCAATTGAAATAATAGTTCGCTATTGCTGCCTCTGGTGCACAGCCGAAACAATATAAGCCGCCGGGTAATTAACGTCGTTTCCAATGATTTTTCTCTTTCTTTCTCGTCCATCGTTTTGCTGGCTAATTAATGCGTTTAACGCAATTACAATACAAACATCGGGCTTTATGGTTGTATACTATAGCGTCTGCTTTTCCTTTTTACTGGCCAACTGGTTTCCAATTACTAAAACTAACTTCTCGATCATTAATGGAAAAGCCAAAGAATTTTTTCGCCACATGACGGGCGGCGGCGACGTGTTAAAATCTTCCAGCCACTGGAAAAGGCCATAAAACAATCATTAACCAACATCTATCTGTATATCAAAACATCGCTTGCTCTGATTGTTGGTTAGTTGGAAAGTTTTGCGGGTCGAGTTAATGGTGCTTATAAATCAGAGGCTCGATATTCAGCTTTACATGGATTAAGGATAATGCATAACGGATAATCTGACCTGTATTCATCAATAAAGTCTGAAAATTACCTAAAATATTTCATATTCTAATCGGAATGATATACAAACACCAATTTCATTGTTAAAATTGGAGTTGCCATCGCAAGCTATGACGTAACTGGTTCACTTAGAACAAGACGTGAGACAGTGACTGTCAGAATAAGGGGGATTCCCCTCAACTGTCACTGTGACAAGTCTCTTATTTACCAAATCACTCACTCTTTTCTTCTTTGGCTGGACGACGAGCTCTTTCTCCGAAGCACTCGATACCCTGGTTATGACTCAATAGACCCACTCGATGGGTAGCCAGTCCAATTCACAGCCAATCGCCCCCGTTCGGCGGCGGCGGAGGCCAAGCTTCGATGGCCACTGCGCTCCGCCCAGTTGAACCTGCTCCCTGTCCCGGGGACTTTCACAATTCCCGCGAAGAATTCGCTAAACGTTTTGGAACGGATGAGCAAATATTGAATTTTTGCGGCTGACAATCTACCGATGGTCGGCGGCCGCTAGCTGGTCTTTTCCTTTCGTTACACTTTTCCTTTGTGTGCTCCACAAATATTTGACTTTCGATGAAAGTCTCGAGCGGCAGACGTGGAGGCAGCCTGACCCCGATCCAGCGGGGTCCAGCTCTCAGAAATGCCAAGTGCACAAATCGGGATGGTTAACATTGCGTTGCGTAAGCCGACAACTTCATTCCGAGTACCGAGTGCCAAGTATCGAGTGCATTGCCGGCAGGTGAGATGGACTGATGCGATGGTGTCCACATGCCAAGCTACCCACCAAGCACCCCGAGCAAGTGATAAAAGCGACAGCACAAAGGCCCGAGTGCCTGAGTCAGTTTATGGTCGGAGCGCGGGTTTAATGAACCTGCGAATTTATCGACAATAAAAGATTCACTATAATTGGCCCATATATAACCGCTGCGATTTAAGCCGGCTGATTAGTCGTCTTTACTGTGACGTAGCGCAACTGAGGGGCTGCCCGGCTGTGGGTGTTCCCGCCATTCATCTAAATCGATCCGCCGCCGTGTTGTGTCTTTATAAGCGGCTAATTAAAACGTTCGTTGCCAATGTAAATGAAGCCTTAGACCCCAACTTCAGACGGCGTGCTGGCGAATGCTTAAAAATTCAGTAGCCAAACACGCAAGCGCCAGCAGCAGCGGCAGCCAAGAGTGTGTGTCTGTCACTCTTGGCCCGAAGACCGAGACCGAGCCAAGAGGCTGGCTTTGAGACTGAAACCGAGACATTGCCACTGAGGGACTGACTCTGACGCGATGGCTAAATGGGTTGGCAGTGCTACACAGGGGAAAATCATAACATTAAGAGGGGAGTTCCTTATGGGGTCTGTAAAATGTGTTTATGATTGCTGTGTTGCTTCTACAATTCCTATATAAAAATGCTACTTTAAAAGGATTTGTAATTGTTATACAAAAATCCAAGCACTTCTAATGGAGATTAAGGGAAATATCAACATATCGACTTGATATTGTGAAACTAAAATATATAATAAAAGTTATGACCTAGTCTATCTATCTATTCTTATTAAAATAAATCGATATTCGCTTATGAGGATATAGAAAAGTGTACAGAAAGTGAGAATAAGACTGGGCTTATTGTAATTCTGAAAGGATGCCATCATATGTACGTATTCTTTTGTGACAGTGCAGATACAGCTGTCCGTCTGAAGCCCCGTGCCAGAGCCATCTACTCGTATTGCTTCCGTCAGCATTAAACATATTACTCTTAATAATGCCTAAAACTCGGTTCACACACACGAACGGCGCTGGAAATGAGACAGATACAGAGATACACACGGAGGCGCTTCAGATACAGATACAGCTATATAGATGCTCGGCAGCTTGTTCGTGATTTGTGTTGTCTAATCGTTAACAATTACAATTACTCCCGGCCTGGCCCGGGCCGATCTGTGGCCTGATCTGCCCGTCGTTCCTGCAGCTGATGCGTGCAGTTTGGCTGTGAGAACGAGTTGATACTTGCATCTGGGAGACGGATTGGACGGATTGGGAGTCCATTTGGTCTTGGCAACATAGCTGCCAGTGGCCATTTGGCACATGCGAGAGCTTACGCACTTCAACACACACTTCTGAGCCGAGGGGTGGAGGCCTAATTGCCGGCAGTTGTGCTGCTGCTGCTAAGGCTGCCACGGCTAATTAATATTTAAAAGTGTCTTACAAGAGTCTGAAGAAGTTGCCTGGGGCTATGGTGTGCTTTTCCAGCACTTGTCTAGCTTTGCTTTGTAGTGTTATGTCATTTGCTTTGTTTAGAGCCGAATTTAGAGAGTCTGTGTGGGGTCTGGAGCTGGAGCTGGAGCTGGAGCTGGTGAAAGATGATGGCCGGGCCCTGGGAAAGTTTGTGTGTGGAGTGGAAATGCCTTTATATAATTGCTAGTTGCTTTTACTTGTTTTAATTAGCAGGTCGTAAAACGGTGCCTCGAAGGGAAGTGATTTAATTAAGGCACACATTCGCGTACATTTCGCCATAATTCATGACAATTTTCCCTGGGATTTATGGTAGCTATTTCTAGCTCAATGGGTCACTGGTCACCACTATAGTCTTCTCCGGCGGAGCAAGGTCGAGCGGGATTCCTCTTTCAATCAACCAACACACTTACAGGTACCCAATTAGCATAACCAACTCACGCAAAGGTGTTTAGAAAAGTGGCTCGGACACCATTCGCCGCCACTCGCTCCAATTAAATTATGATGAGGGCCAAAACGCAGACATCCCTTTGAGCGCCACACGCACGTCGCTCTCCGCCGCTTCGAGAGCTGCCTGGTGGCCTGTCAATAAGCCAGAGCCTAACACTTTGAATCCAGAAAAGCGGGGCAGACGAGACCCTACCTCAACGAAGGCTTCGTGTTACCGCCAACGGCTTTTGTTGTCGTAGGTTCATTTGTAACTAATTTGTGCACAACATCGGAGAGACAAAGGAGCTGCCAAACAGACGTCTCAGGGCAGACCATGCCCCTTCCCAGAGCCAGAATCAAACCCTTAACCCTCTTGGCACCTCAAACATTAATCAGCGCCAGCAGCAGGTCTCTTAACCTCCTGGAAGCTGCTTCTAGTTAATTGATTTGTTATAAATTTAAATAACTTTTAGCTCTTTCTCTCTTTTTGACCAAACGAAATAGAAAATAGTTTGCATAAGCCATTGATTTATTGATTAACACAAATAATTCTGAGAATAAAGCTTAAAGGAGCCATAAGTCATAAGAGTCTCGCAGTAAATATCGTCTTAAAAAAGGAATAAGATAACCCTAATCAAATCAACCCGGCCAATTAGTATCTAAGCATGTTTTAGCCAATCAAAAAGAGTAAAGATTTCAATCTATGCAAATACATACAAATTTGAGCTTTGTTTTGCCAAAGAACTAGAATCAAGCTTCGAAAGAGTTTCAAAAATAAGCTCAAGCTACAAAATAGTTATTTTAGTTGACACTTTTCTATATGTCACCTGGCCTTAAGCAGAGGGTTAAGGAAGCTAGCTGACTGGGCAAGGTGTAATTCAATCGAAAGCCGACTGACTGGTCATTTGGTGTTGGATTTCCTGCCCAGTTCTGGTCTCGGGGAGTCGAGAAATGCCAACTGATGAATTTGTTTAGCGAATGGCGGCGAATGGGGAGCAGGCAAATCCCACAAAGTGCAATTGCCAACTGTAACAGTAAGTGGACAAACAATAAACTGGCTAATTTATGGCCCGCTCATCATCCGAAGATCATCTGCCATCCGGCAACCAGTTGGGCATCAGCATCTCGGCATCTGGGCATCTGCATCGGAATCGGCGTCTCCACTGGCTTGGACCTCACACAATAATAAATCCAACACCGACTCGGCGGCTGCGGCAAGTGAACGCTCGCCTCGCACTTCCAGTGGCCGGCCGCTGATGACGACAGAAGCAGCCGCAACGGCGGCGGTGGCAGCGGCAGTGGCAGTGGCAGCGACAGCGGCAGCGACGTCGACCGACTGATTTTTGATTTAAGAAGAAAAGGAGAAAAAAACAAATTACAAACTGTTCGCAGCTCTCATTTATTTGCCGCACTCCGAGGCGTTCACAACGTTCAAAAGTTAGCGCGCTCGAACAAAAGGCCCGAAGACGTCGGCAAAGCAGTGCGAGGAAATTTAGATGCGAACGCGAAGAGTGTAGATTTAAGCAAACTATAAAAGTGATAGAACGTGCGCTTACCATTAGGCATACATTAAATTCCATAATTTATGCAAGTATACAGTGAGCAATCATCATCTTCGGTTGAAGGACACTTCAGCCATAAATTTACAATCAGTAAATACAATTGAAGAAACTGCGCAATAAACCGGCAGCTGCAGTTGCAACCATTTAAAGTGAGTGCGATTAGCATAGAGAGTCCGAGAATGGTAATTCATTTGCATTCATTAATAACTTTATAATTGCTGCCCGTCCGCATCGAGTTCGTTGCCTAAGTCTTTCGTCTGCAGCGAGTTCGCCGCCCAGGTCTCTCGTCTTTCGTCTTTCACCTGCCGGCTAGCGGACAGCTGCGAGCGTGATATGATTAATCACATCCACACATCCCGCCTCACCTGCAGATGAGGCCTCCTATTATGCGGCGGCCCAGGCGCCGAACGAAAACGACCTTGGCAACGATGTTGATACGAGCGGCACAGAATGTATAAAAAATAAAGCCTTAGATAATTGAAGTCAGTGAGTGGACAAATTAAATGAAGTTTTCAAGTTTCTGGTTCCTGAACTGTGTGAACTGCGCGAGCCATTAGGCATCGCAGAGCCACCGGAGCAATTAAGCTGTAATGAGTCCGAGTGTGGTATCTCTGGGCAAAAGTATACACATATATTTCTGGCATTTCGCATTTCGTTTTGTGTTCTATTATCACTGGAATCACCGATCATATATCAAATTCAAACTTTCTGCAATTAATCTCAGATACATTTTTTGGTCTCCTTGGGTATTGTAATTTTTATCAGGAGTTTGCAACGCATTAAGATTTATGGAACTTGTCAGTGTAATATTAGAATGCAAATGAAATTAAAGTATATTTTATAAGTACAGAACAAGAACCAAACTAAAAATAATATATTCTCATTAACATCAACAGGCGAATTGATCTAGCCAAGTGTGTTAGGTTCCTTGCAATCAGTAGCATTTTAAAAAAGCTTTAAATATTCTTAAAACACATCTGGAGAACTTGAAGTATAATTTTAGCATATCTAGCGAATTGATTAGCATTATCTTATATTTTATATTTTTTTTATATTCTAGCCATTTATTTTCTATTGATATCGATGTATTTTTACTCTCAATGCCTACCACCCTTTAAAGGGTATTACAACTTCGACCTTACCTTTCTTGTGTGCATTTTGTAGGGTGTAACCAAAAGGGGGCGCCACCGAACAAATCGCTGCAGGCAATTATTCCAGACACTGGAATTAGACAAATGTCTATATTGGCGGAAAAAGAAAAATATGCTTAAGCGATTTGCATACCGCGGACAACCTGTTGAGACGGTGGGCGAGTCGCCAACGCCCCTAGTTAGTCCCGAAAATCATGTCGAGCCGCTTGTTCTGCGCCAATCCTATGCGATCCGATCACAATCGATGTTGCGCCGGCTTTTTCGGATGTGTTGCCGCGGCGATCAATTTATTTTTACAGGCTCATTAATCACTGAAGCGTTGAAATCTGCGCCGCCAGATGGCGCTCGACGCGCTCATTAGCGTAATTGCTCTGCCTGCCGTTGCGTCGCTGTCGGCGTCGCTTTGATTAGCGTGCATTAAATGCTTTCATTTAAATCAAATCGAAACGAAAATTATCTGGGGCCTGTGGTGTGTTTGTGTGGTGTGTGTGTGTGTGTGTGTGTGTGTGTGTGTGTGTGTGAGTGTATGTGTGTGTGAGGGGGAACGTGAGAAACTTTACCATGTAAAGGCGAAACATTTTGCGCTTTGATGCGCACAGACAATTTATTTGTTATTAAATTATTCGGCTTTGGCATGTGACTTGCAGAAAATGGCATTGCCCATTATTATGATTATTACGAGCAGTCGGGTTCGCCACTTCGGTTGCCACCCATCGATCAAAGCCTTGAACAATCGCCCGTCGAGTGGGGCGTGGGTGGTGGCACTTCGGCACTTCGGCACTCGACTTTCGATGTCTCTCACCTTGACACCCTCTCACCTCTCTCTCCGATCGATTTATCGATTGATTTACATTCCATACATTTACATTCCATCCTCCATTGCCATTGACTGTTTGGGTTGTTTCTAAGTGGATTAACTATTACAATAATAAATCCTTCTTACTATACCAGTATCTTTCGTCTTGTGTGCAATTATATCTCTAAACAATAGAAAATCTGTTTTATTGTCCATTATAATGCATTCCTATAGAATGGTCATTCCGGATTTCGAAGACAAAGGAGTTGTAGTCTCCACAGAATTTATTTATTGTTAAGCTCTGCTGCTTATTGTTCATTTTAATTAGAAATCAAATCCAGCTAGTTGAAAATAAATCAACAATTTATCATTCAGAGTAATTACCTTACTTTTTCTATTATAACTCATATTAAATATTACCCTGACATGCTCCTAAAACCCATTGTTTACTTCTCCAGGATGTCTCCACTGATTCCCTTGGCTTCGCTACTCATTTTGGCCAATCTGGTGGCAGCTCGACCCTATTCATACGGCCCAAGGTCAGAGGCGCCGCCCACCAGACTGGGCAATCGCATTGTGGTGCAGTCCCCGTCGCTGGACAACCTGTACATGGACTACGTGGTCACCTCGAAGCCGCTGAACCTGCGCAAGTACAACAAGAACGGCAGTAAGACGAAAAAAACGAAAAAGGATTCGAAAATCTATTACATCCCCGTACCCCCACTGCCCTTTCGCCACATACCCGGCATTGGTCTGGACTATCAGCCCATGAAAATCAATCCCATTCTGCCGGAAGCGGAGGCGACAACCCCCCCAACGACCACGCTGCGTCCGACGACATCGAAGCCTGACTGGGACCACCGGAGTCCCAGCAAGGTGCTGCGGGTGCAGCACCACAAGGACTACTACTTCAACGGTCGTCCCCACAGGCTGCAGGTGGCCCACGCCGGTCCAAAGTCCAGGCTGACGGCCTCCAACCTGAAGTCCAACTTCTACTATAACAAAAACATTATTTATTAATACACTTAGTTTAGTTTAGCGAAAGAAAATAAAAGAACAAACATATAAAAATCCAACAATTGCTTTGTTTTTGGTTTTGTAAGCCAATACTTATGAGTTAAGCTGCTTTGAAAAGGGGAAATGGCCAAACCTTTCAACTGGATCGCGTTTCCTATGAGCCGAATTGACAAAACCCCGGAATTGGGTCAAAATCGAGCGAAAGAAATCGAGAGAAGGCGCCAAGAGCTGGGAGCCATTAACTTTGATGATATCTGCATGGATCATGATATAATATTTAAGCATCATTATTAGAGACGACGGCTTCCGCATCGGTAGCTCCAAATCATCTTCACGTGTGGCCCGGCCATCTTTCCAAGCCATTTAGTAAAAGTAATTACTGTCACCGTTGTCTCTCCGATGCCCCCCGAGTTGTGCAATAAATAATAATAAATAATATGGCCATTTAATGTGGCAGATCGAAGTGGGATCATCGGAGGTGCTGAATTTGGGGCAATTAGAAAATAGTTAAGGGGCATGCAAAATATTTGGAAATGCCCAATAGAGTTGAGGAGCCCATTAGATGATGGGAAGCTTTCACCACGTGGAAATCCAGTCCGAATGCGTGAGAAAAATGAATTACAGTCGAGCTAAGAGATCTTGGAAAGGGGAAATATGTACATATAAATTTATGTATGGTTTCATTACTTATAATACTTATATTACTTAGAATAATCTAATTAGAAATAGGAAATAAATAAATTTTGGGTCTTAACTTTATTTTCGTTTACTAAATTTTAACTTTGGGCCCCACTGTACTCGCACGCAAATAGTTAAGTCAAAATGGGCTTTTTTGGCCTACAACCCGTTGCCACAACAGGGCGCCTAGCAGCGGACGTCAAGTTTATTGAACAAATTCGTGGGTCACGCCCCATGGTCATCTTTCCGAAACTCCGTTGTCTCAGCAGGCGGTACTTAGCTTAAATTTTGAATTACTTTGACTGGAAACAATTGTCCCCCTCACCCCGCTGGTGATAACTATATTTTGTGGGGCAAGATGAGCGTTGAGGAGCGACCACCGGCATTTGTGTGCAACGTGCAACTGAATGTGGAGCCATGCGAGCGGCCCAAGCTGCCACCGGGATGTCCGCCGCCCATCGACTCACGCAGCACCGAGTCCGAGAATCAGAACTCGGAGGAATGCTGCGTAGAGCTTGAGAACGTGACGGTGAAGTTCCGGCTCTCCGATTCGGATATCGTGGCCCAGGTGTATCCCAACTGCATGACCCTTGGTGACGTGAAGCAGGATATTGCTCGCAAGTTTGAGGTGGAACCCAAATTCCTGGTGCTCCTGCAGAATGGTAACGTGCTTTGCGACAGCCTACCCATCAACTCCACTGCCTTGGATGAGTTCGGGATCCATGAGTTCCACCTGGAGCTGCACAGCAACGCCAACGCCAACGCCCAAGGCGACAGTCAAACCTCGCTGCCCAAGCTGGACCTGGATGTATACTACGAGTGAGTACAATTTGTGCAAGTGGTAGGATGAAATTAGTGTTCTCCAATCACAGCAAGCACCGCCTGGCGGACTTCATCACTGTCCACATTTCTGGCGAGGACACCCAGGATGGCGAGCCGAAGAATGTGGTAGTTGAGATCGAGAATGCGGCGATCGTCAAGCCTTTTCTGTGCGGCTACCGCGATAAGGTTAGCGGAAAGGAGTACCTGGACGCCTTCACCCAGACAGGGCCCTACTTCGATAAGATCAAGTACAGGAAGTACAAGACCAGGGATACGCAGACATGGGAGCCCAAGGAAAAGATTCTGGTAAGTCCGGCGGACAGTCCCTAATTGGATTTACAATTAAAATGCATTTCTTTTCCAGAACACGGCCCATGAGCAGTCGGTACAATGCTACCTAGATGGTATCAACATCATGTATGTGTCCGCGGCCAATGATTTCACCATTGTTCCTGGAAAGTACCAGACGTATGCCCAGAAGGAGCGGGCAGAGCGAAAGCTCGAGAAGATTCTTCTCATTCAACGCAACTGGAGAAGATGGATTCTCTGGAAATACATTCGCATGCGGGCCGCAGAATATCGGTGGGTAATCCTGCCTAGCCAGGGAATCGAGTGTAGTATTCCCGCGCTGATAAGGAACCCATTTTCAGTCGCCTGGTACAGAGTCGCGAGCAGGAAGACGAGCGGTACGAGAAGTGCGTGGAGCAGCGTGTGGAACGGCACCGGGTGGTTAAGCAGTTCCCCCGCAGCAAGGACGACTTCGATCTGCTCTTTGCTGAGGTGGCGCGGTGGAAAAAGGCCGAGCTGAAGCGGATTACGGCCAACTATGAAGGCCCCGCCCGCATTGCCGAGGTGAACATCCTGCTGGACAAGGAGATTCAACTCTTGAACGGTGTGGAGCGCCAGCGAAATCTCGTCTACAAGTCCATGGAGGACTTCCGGAACGATCAGCTACTAAAGGAGTTGGGCAAGCCAATCGAGTGGATCGGGTACAAGGACTCAAAGATCCATTTGGACCTCTTGAGCACGCAGCGGGTGCGCTTCCTCACCGAGATCTACAAGGATATGCGTAAGCCGCGCAAGAAGGAGGATCGCCTGGAATTCATTCGCCAAGTGATGACTGTGCTCACCGAGGAGACGTGTTATCCAAACTTTCCCGAGGTGGGACTTCCCATTTATTCTCCTTTAACTACTATAAATCGTATCTTCATAAATCCCAGCTCTTTGACTTATTCGAACGTGAGAAAAATCTGCTGCTATACGCCAAGTCCTGTGATGTGGAAATCCTGCGCAAGCGCCAGAGCATCCTCTTCTTTGACCTGATCAAGTTCCAGAAGAAGCCGGAGAAGAGTGAGTACTACAACAGGGACCTCATTCACACATCTAAGCTGTACATTTCTAGGGACGCCCTCGCGCATGTGCATCGTCTGCAAGAAGGTCAAGACCTTTGCCGAATTCGCCATTCGTACCCGCCAGAGCCATGTGGATACCTGCAAGCACTGCTACTATCTTAAGGTGGGTCAGGCAGAATCCTAAGTTTGCTTAATTTTCATGGTGTCCATCGACAGCTCACGGCCACGGAGAACACTGTTTACCAGTCCATCCTGCGGTGCATTCATCGGGATGAGCGCAAACGCAAGTGCGCCACTTCGTTCGCCTTCGTGATGCAGCCGGACGATGTGCGTCATATCATCGACAAGATTTGGCATGGACACTCGGCTCTCAGCAAGTCAGAGAATCTCAGCGAACTTAGGTACCTTTCCAATACCAACACACTCTCTTCCTTCGCTTAGTTAGAACTTTTCTCCCACAGATTGCCCCGTTGGAACAAGAGTGATGACTGGGCTCCATGGAACTGCATATGCCTGACAGAGCGGGAGACACGGGATCACTACAAGATCGACGATATCGAGAAGGTGTACGATCCCAAGTTCATATTGCACGTCGGCAACCTGCACATGCTAGCTCGCAGCCTGTTCCATACTTTGGCTGCCGTGGCCATCGAATTCCAGGAGACGGGCCAGTGGTGGAAGGTGGGCATGAACAAGCAACGCAGCAGTCAACTCGACGCCGTTTAATACAGCTTAAAATACATCAAATCTGTCGCTTAAATTACGGGTCTGCGAAAGGACTTTGCAGCAACTGAACGCTTGCTTCTAAAATCTATCCACAGAACACACTCCACTTTTTGGGTTTAGCATGTAATTCAGTGCCTAATTTTACATTTACAAAATTTAAACAATTCAAATGTTGATCAAATATTACAAGGAAAATATATAAACTACAACTGCAATTATTTGCTACTTTCAATCGCCTTGAACTTTCCCTCTAGGTACTGAACGCGTTTCAGTAACTTGTCACTGGTGCTGAACTCATTATAGGGTATTGGGATAACATGGAAACCACTCTTCTCTAGCAGATCAAACGACAGGTTCGTAACACCGCTTGCGCTGCGATGCGTTCCGTGGCAAATGTCGTGGAAATCGATGACCATTAGCGCCACCCTGAAAGCGGAAATTTGAATAAAACAGAAAACTAATGCACCTAAATTTGTAAATCGAACCTAATGGCGTTGGGATTCTCCTTATCCAGGGGCAGGGGGTTTCTATTAGCATCAAAGTGGCACAGTGCATCTGAAATGGAGATTACTCGGTCAACCCAAAATCAGTGTTTAGAGGACCTTTTTTACCTATGAGAAAGCCCATTTTACTGTCCACTAAGCTCTGCACATGATTAGTGGCCGGAAGCAGACTTTTGAGGGCATCCAGCATGCCAGTGACTATTACTTGCTTTGCCTTCGTATGGGCCATGGGAACCTGGAAGGCAGGACTGTCAGCGGACAGCAGTGGCCCCTTGTAATCTACGGCCAACAGCTGAGCATAGCTGTTTAGGTTTAGTAGCCTCATCTTAGAGGTTGCTGTGACGCCGGCCTTGTCCTTTTGCAACTGCTCCATGAAGTCCGCACTGCAAAGAAATTTAAATATCAGTTTTGAAATTATTTGAAATATTTCTTAACATGAGCAGACCTTAAAACCGAAGACAGGTGGCTGGGTTCCACCAGCCCCAGCATTGTGAGAGACCACACAAAGTTCAGCCATTCGGATTGCTTGGTGAAGTCCTCCCGCACAATGGATTTCACCAGCTTGCTGCTAACATCCTCCAGTTGGGCGCTCTTAAAGTTCAACAGGGCCGATGTGAGGAAGTAGGCGCTAAGATCTTGTGGGCGGCAGATTTCACTGTTCTTGAGCAGCCACTGCGTCAGCGATTCCAAGATGTCTAGGGGAAGAAGTAATTATTACACGTACGGAATATGTTTTGAGATCTCTAGCTCACCCAAATCCCGGTACCGCAGAATGCCCAGGCTGGTAAGTATGGATCCCACAACGGCGGACCTTTCCACATTTTTTGGTAATGCCGCCTGCACATCCGCACACACCTTGGCGCCCAGCACCGAGTCCTGGAAGTTAAGCGTGGACATGGCATAGAGAACATCCGCCGACTGCTTTAGATCCAGTGGCTCCGCAGCACTGCTGATGTTGAAGGCCAGAGAGCGCAGCAGAGGAGTGCTGCGCCGCTTACGCTGAGCCAGCGTGCTCATCACCTTGACCATTTGGGGCAGACTGATGCTGGCAATCAACTTTGCTGCCTCATCATCACCAGCTACTCCCAAGACCGTATTCAGATCGTCTGTACGAAAACCGGAGATCCGTTTGACAGCTTGACTGCTGTCTCCGGTAGCTTTGCCATTGGTGGCGGCGCCATTATTCTTGGGAACTGTGCGTCCCAGCATGCGACAGATTCGCAGGAACCTCGTGTCGTTCTCAAACTCGGATATCTTCACCCGGTCGACGCTGCTCCACTCGGCCAGAATGGAGACAATCCGTAGAGCATGCTTGCGAGAGAAGGCATTGTTGTTCTCGGTGATGGCAAGCAGTCCATTGACCGTCTTGGCATTGACTATGCGATCATCTGTGTTATTAGAGGCGACCGCCTTCTTCTCATCCTTAGGGTTGTCGGCGCGAAGCGATTCGAACGCAGCGGCAACCATTTGGCCTAAGAACCGATTCCTAGTTAGACATTATATATCATATAGAACATACATATGTACCTACCCTTGGGCTTCTTTACCGCCGCCTCAGATGCCGGCGTGCGTGCTTCCGGCTCGACTGCATCCGTCGCCAGACCGTTGGTGACCAGAGAAAAGCCTGCCGCCCGCACATTGCTGTTGTAGGCCGCACGACGGTACAGCTGGCTGGCAATGCTGCCGGCAAATCGTTGCAGTCCCAACATTTTCAGTCACTCTTCAACTCACGCTGCAAGAAACCACAGAAGTTTACATAACCTTTTTGTTTACATTTTTTGCAGGCGAAATAAGGGTTCGTCAACTATTTAAAGGCATCAGTAATTAAGTTATTGTATAGTTATTAATATTCGCCTCAAAATCAATTCAGTTTCATTGAGAATTTCTACTAAATTCAGCAAACTTTCCTATTGAACGTTGAGAATCCACAGATGACGGCAGCGGGCAGCTGATGCTAGTGTTGCGCAACGCCCGCGGTCATAGCCGAGAACGGCGCTGCCCAACACTTGAAACGGTTGACGATACATCGATATTTCGAAACTAAACCGTTGTGCGACAAACCAATACTATCGAAATTAAAACGTTTTCACGACTTGATTCTCTTGGTCTCTCTCTTGTTATTCTAGTCAAAATATGCGATATTAGATATTTATAATAGTTTATAATAAAATTTTTGAAATATCATGTTTAATAAAATGCCCGAATATATTTATTAATTTTTAAATTATTATATTTTATTATTTACGGTATTTCCAAGTAAACGGTATTTTTGTGAATTTCTAAGCTCTTTGGCATATTTAAACGATCCCGATACGGTCATACTGTTGGTCATCTTTTGTTTATTTTATTACGATTTGGAACAAAGATCGCCTGGAAATGAGTTTATCCGGAACAGGAACTGCATCGGCGTTCTCCAGCTCGGACACCGCGGCTCTAGAGAGAAACACGGAGACGGAGGAGGCGGTGACCTTCGAACAAATTTGGAACGAAAATCACAGGAAAGTAAGCGGCGATTGGATTCGCCAGAATGGTTACAAAAGGGTGCGTGTAGAACTGCCACATTGGGAGTCCCAGAACTAAGAATCTTTTCTTAGGTGTGCTTGCAATTCCCGGATGACTATCTGCCTCACAGCAATGCCATCAGTGTGGCTTTAACCGAGCTACTGGCGCCGGAGGACGTGAAAGTCTTCATCCTGGCAGATACTACCTATGGAAGTTGTTGTGTGGATGAGATAGCAGCTGCCCATGTTGAGGCGGATAGTGTGATTCACTTTGGAAATGCCTGTCGCAGCAGGGCCACCCGCTTGCCAGTGCTTTACCTTTATCCGGAGATGCCGCTGGATGTGAGTGTTCTTTTTGAGAAATTGCAGACGCTACGTGCAGAGTCTAAGGAGAGAGAGGTGTGCGTCTATTTGGACATTGGCTACCAAAATTTGAACGGAGAAGAACTTAAAAAGCAACTTGCCCAGGCACTACAAGCTAAGAATCTGCTATTGAAGATTTTTCCCCCTATTGAGGGAGATTGTTCCTCTGACGCTACCAATCTGGAGCGTATATGCATTTTCATCGGTTCGGATAATCAGCGCTTTGCTAACCTGTCTCTGACTGCTCCTGCTGCGGTTCAGTGGTATGTGTTCGACGGCGCCGCTGGCACCCTTAGCTTGAAGAATCCCCTTACGGCTCAGTACATTCGCCGTCGCTACTTCCACATCGAAAAATGCAAGGACGCACAGACGCTGGGGTTAATTGTTGCAACGTTGACGGCCGAAGGCTACCTGGATGTGGTGGCACGTCTACAGACCATGGCAAAAGGCAGAGGCATTAAAACGCAGCTCATTTCCGTAGGAAGAATCAATCCGGCCAAACTGGCCAACTTCCTGGAGATCGACTGCTTCGTCTTGATTGGCTGCCCCTTCAATAACATGTACGACTCCAAGGAATACTACAAACCCATTGTTTCCGTCTTCGAAGCAGAGATGGCTTTGAATCCCGCCTGGCACATGAGGTATCCCGAGGCCTATGTCACGGACTTCAAGCAGTTGTTACCGGAAGGACGCAGCTTCCTGCCCTTCGACGTGGAAGCCATTCCCGAAAACGATGTCAGCTTAGTTAGCGGGAAGGTGAGAGGAGCCCTCAACGAATCGCTGGAAACCGCAGGAGATCCCGCCTCCCTTGCTCTGGCTACTCAGGCCAAAATGGCGCTTATGACCACGGACACAGGGCTCTCCTTCGAGGACCGCACATGGCAGGGATTAGACCCGGCTCTGGGACAAACAGAGCCCGCCCAGCTGCAGCAGGGTCTCTCCGGTATCCCCATCAAATATACACATCAATAAACGGCCAGCACTACTTAGTAACTTGGTATTATCGGTTTACTGATCCTTTAAAGGGCGAAATTTTCCTTTTTGAATTAAACTACATGTCGAATAACGTCGGGAGTTCGGTGTGGCCTTCCCTCTTAAACCCTCAACCAGTACATGGAGGAGCGGATTCTGTTGTAGTCGGGCAGGTTCTCAACGGGACCCACGGCGGCGACAGCCGGGCACCGATCGTAGATGTACTTCATGGCCACATCACGGACGTTGCCAACGCTCACGGCATCGATGCGCTGCTCCAGCTCGTGCAGTGGGATGCGGCGGTTGTAGCACAGGATCTGGCGACCAATATCCTCGCAGATGGGCGTGGTGCCATCCAACTGCAGCAGCATGTTTGTCTTCAGCAGATTTTTAGCGCGCTCTACCTCGGCCTCAGTGACCATGGTGCACAGGCGCATCCATTCGCTCTGCACATTGAAGAGCATATCCTGTAAAGGGGTTAAAATTTCAGTACATTTTTTGATTCATAATTTTCAGTATTGATTACTAACCTCGCATTGCAGGGGATCGCAGACGAAATAAATGCCCCAGAGACCGGTGTCACGGTAGCAGGTGTTGAACGACTGGAAGCTGTGGCAAAGGTCTGCAAGAAAACAATTGGAATCAAGTCCAAAGAGGCAATTTCATAGTTTACTTACTATCCTCGGCGCTGGCACGGGCCAGGTTGGACGCATTGTTGGCGCCACCACCCTGGGAACGGTCCCAGGCACCCACCAGAGTGTTGGCCACCATTAGGGGGATGTTGTCCTGGTCGGTCCAGCCGCAGCCTTCGACAGCGATGGCCACATGGGCCAGGGGTAGGGAATCGTCCCGGACGCGCACTTCAGAGCCGGTGAAGCGGCAGGGAGTCACTTCCGGGGGAAGAACACTGCCTTCCAGGCCGCCCAAGTTTGAGCCCGCCAGCTTGACAAGGTCGTCGTGCTTGACACCGCCGGCGGCAGCCAAAACGATGCGCGAAGCCTTGTAGTGGGTCTGGATGTAGTCGGTCAGATCGCATTTGCCAATAGACCTTAAGATCGGCAGAAATTAATTAAAGTCGATTAGCAGTTAGGTAAGTATAATTACTTACTGAATGTTCTTGGTGGGTCCGAGGATGGTCTGGCCCAGAGGAGTGCCCTGGTAGGCGGTGGCGTGCAGGTGATCGAATACCACCTCCTGCAGGTTACTTTCCACCTCCTGCATTTCGCGCAGGATGACCGAACGCTCGCGGGCGATCTCCGATTCGCCCAGCTTGGAGTTCTGGATGATGTCGGACAGGATCTCGACAGCCTTAGGAACATCCTTGGACAGACATTTGGCGTAGAACACGGTCTGCTCCCGAGAGGTGTAGGCATTCAAGTGGGCGCCCAGGTTCTCGACCTCCAGTTCCAGATCCGTCTGGGAGCGCTTGGCGGTGCCCTGAAAAAAGTTTAAACACTCTGTATGAAATGGATATTTCGGGGAAATAATCTTCACTCCTACCTTGAAGGCCATGTGCTCCAGGAAGTGGGCCACTCCGTTGTTCTTCTCGGTTTCGGAGCGGGAGCCAGCGTCGATCCAAAGTCCCACGGTGGCGGTGGAGGCGCCGGAATCCTCGCTAGCCACGCGGAGACCGTTGTCCAGTTTAGTCACCTGGGTGGCGGGTATGTTCAGCAAGGTCTTCTGCAGGGTTGCAGCCGACTTGTAGCGCTGCAAGTTATGAAATATGGGAAAACTTTTAGTAAAAGTTAAGTAAACCTTTCACATAACCTCAAAGTGCATGTAAAGACTTTTCCAAACAAATTTCAAAAGACGTATGCAAATTACATTGATGGCTTTTGAAGGGCCAGCCAATAGGGGTTTAATTTCGTTTATTTAAACGTACATTAACCAGAATCACAATCATTGACAATTTACAATTACGTAATTTAGATCCTGTTGAGCGTAATCAGCCGTTTGTTTTTCACACTTACCTTGATCATGTCAACGCCACGCACAAAGGTGCGCATGTTCTGCGACACTCCAAGGACTCGCAACGCCATCGTTCAGTTGAATCGATTAATATTAATAACTAAATAAAGTATTAAGACTTTTTCGTCCGCGGCGTTGATGAAAAATCACACACACACACACGGCAGTCACAACAGCAGAACGTTAAGTTGGTTGCTGTCGAACAGCTGTTCAAAAAATCGAAGGGTGTGCACACACTGTTTTTGGCAAGCAACAAAATTTGCTCTTTCTTAAATTTTACTCGATTTATATCGAATTAAACATTTTATTAGCAAAGTTAACTGACAATTTCGACAGACGTTTGTAGCCTGGCCTGCTTTTTATCAGATGGCGGGAAATTTTTGGCAGAGTTCACATTCGCAACAGTGGATTCTGGACAAACAGGATTTGCTCCGAGAGCGTCAACACGATTTGCTGGCTTTAAATGAAGACGAATACCAGAAGGTGTTCATATTCTTTGCCAATGTCATCCAAGTGTTGGGCGAACAGCTAAAGCTGCGGCAACAGGTCATTGCCACTGCTACGGTGTATTTCAAGAGGTTCTACGCGCGAAACTCGCTGAAAAACATCGACCCCCTGCTGCTGGCGCCCACCTGCATTCTGCTGGCGTCGAAAGTGGAGGAGTTCGGTGTTATCTCCAACTCCCGGCTGATCTCCATTTGCCAGTCGGCCATCAAGACCAAGTTTAGCTATGCCTATGCGCAGGAGTTCCCCTATCGCACGAACCACATCCTGGAGTGCGAGTTTTACCTGCTGGAGAACCTCGATTGCTGTCTCATCGTCTACCAGCCGTACAGACCACTGCTGCAGCTGGTCCAGGACATGGGTCAAGAAGACCAGCTGCTAACCCTCAGCTGGCGGATCGTCAATGATTCTTTGCGCACAGATGTCTGTCTGCTGTATCCACCATATCAGGTGGGATTTTAATACTCTAGAAATGCCTGGATCCTCAATATATTGATTGAAATCTTTTATTTTCAGATCGCCATTGCCTGCTTGCAGATAGCATGTGTTATTCTGCAAAAGGACGCCACCAAACAATGGTTCGCAGAATTGAATGTAGATCTGGACAAGGTGCAGGAGATTGTGCGGGCCATTGTCAACCTATACGAGTTGTGGAAGGACTGGAAGGAAAAGGACGAGATTCAGATGTTGCTGGCCAAGATTCCCAAGCCGAAGCCACCGCCCCAGCGATGAGACATTGCCCCATATTTTTGTACCTCTAGATTGTAATAAGCCTACTTAAATTCACGCCCTCATCTCACGTATTTATGTCGACTTAAAATATGTTTTAAGGCCAACATCTTTTAAATATTTACGCAATTATTATTTTTAATTAAAATCTTATACATCTGAAAAGCATTCAATATCCTCACAGATACTTGGCCTGCCCCCGAGAGAATTTGGTGTTCAGTATCTTTGCCTTGTCTACAATCTGTTTGGTTTGATTCTTGTCGATCTTGTTGAGCTTTAAATCCACATCTCTGCTAAAGGGCCTTCGTTCTGTCTTCGACCCAGAGGCAGCTAGTTCCTTTTCCTGTTAAGAAAATCAATTGTAAATTAGATAAAATTATATTTACAGTCCTTCTTTGATACCCACCTTCTCCCTCTGTTCCTTCCTTAGCTTCTTCTGGTGCAGCTCCACCAGGGACTCGTCCCGCTTATGTTTTTTCTTATGCTTCTTGGCCATGCGCTCTTGCTCGTCATCTCGCTGCTGTTCGTATTTGGCTTGGGCCATCTTTTCCATTTCCTTGGAGCTGCAGGCTCTAGGCCCTGCAGCAGCGGCGGCTGCCTCACTTTGAGGTGTCTTGGTCCAGGAGGAACGATCGCTAAAATCAGGTCGTTCTTTTCCCTGGTAAAAGGTACGCTTCATGTTGCCCAAAGCAGCGAGGCCGCTCTTGAGTCCCACATCAGGCAGCTCTAGCATCCATTCCTCGCGGACCTCTTGGTTCGTAGTGGTACCTAATCCGCCACCCTCCAGAGCAGCCAGTTTGAGGGTCAGAGCTCGCTCCTCCAACTGTACTTGATTGGCGTTCGGTAGAGGGCCAAATGTACCTGCCAGGTCGTCATCATCCGAAGACTCGTTGACCTTTAAGTCAGATTCTGTTTTCGAAGCAAAATCGCTGGGCAGGATTGGTCCAATCATTGTAGATGGGGACTCCTGTTTCTCTATTGGCCCAAGAACTACATCCTTTCTTAAATGAGGCGGCAAAGCTGGACCGAAGGCATCTTCGCTATTGGAAGCTATGCCTGGAATATTGAGCACGGGAGGAGCTTGGGGATATGAGACTGTCTCCTCCTCCTCGCACTTGCTGCGTTTCTTTTCCTTGTGACGATGCTTCTCCTTCTTGTGCTTTTTAGACTTCTTTTTTTTTGACTTGTCCACATCCTTGCTGTGCTTCTTGTGCTTTCTTTTCCGGTGCCTTTCGTCGCTGGATGAGGTGCTGCTATCGCTGCCACTATCTTCGCTGGACATTATCTGGAAGAATAAATAAAAACGTTTAAGCTTAATTAAGAAACTTATAAAGAGCCAAGCCCAAGCCTTAGTTTTTGGGAACAAACCCAGCAGTTCCATTAAATTTCTCGGAAAGCGCCCAATTAAAGGTTCCCTCAAGAAAACTCATTGCTTTGGCTTGGGCTACGGTTTCTATATTGCAATTAACAAGGTTTAGGCTTAAAATTATGCAACAAAATGCAGCTGGATGGGCAACTTAGTCGGTAAATGGCGGCCTGGGAATTATCCCATAGAGGATTCCTAAACAGCAAAGGTTTTCTGAGCCTTTCGGTAGCTATATACTATGGATTTAAGAATGCCAGCACTGGCAATGTTTTTGATCGATTGCGTGACACTGCTGCGCCATACGATATCGTTGACGGAGGCCTGCAGCACCTCGGGCAGCTGAGGCACCATGGAGAGATGGTCCACAACCTCGGCGTAATCGCCGCGACAAGCGGCATTCCGCTCGAGACGCTTCCTGAGCTCTCCGGGCAATTGGCGCAGGTGCTGAGCCGTAGCTGTCTGGGATTTATCCTGCTCGAAGAGTATGGCTGGCTTCCGGCTCCCTGGCTCCTGACCATTCATGTTGACAGCCACGAAGTTGGAGAGCTGTCCCAACGAAGGTTGGTACAAGGCGAAGAAGTCCCTGATTTGCGGATTAACTATATTGTGTACTTTCTGTTTGTTTTCGCCAAAAATCATTCGGAAGTCTCCCTTGTAGCTTAAGCCAGCGATAGTGTGAAATAGCGAGTAAGCAGTGAATTTATCCGGTAAGAGCAGCAGAGCGACTTGGAGTGCCGAGAGCAAATTCCTGTCCAGAGCCGCCTTTACAGTCGGGTTATCTCCGGGGTTTACTAGATCGCTGACTGGTTTATGTAGCCTGCCGGCTAGATAAAGATGCCGCCAGTGCAGAAGGTCCTCCAGCAACTGCTCCTCTGACACCACACCGTACTTGATGGTCAGCCCCAGGTCCGGCAATGGCACCAAGGTGTTGCAAAAGACACCGGCACCCAAGCGCTCCTGATAGTTGGCCACAAAGCGCGGCCCTAGGAGTCGTAAGGCGGAATAATGATCCGGATGTCGATGCAAGTTCTCTGCATGGAATCCCAGGGCATCCCGCACACAGAAAACCAGATCCACCACGGTGCCGGGAGGTGGACGCTGAAAACTTCCATTGCCCACTTTTTCGTAGCCCTCCTGTTGTTTCACGCCGGACCCATAGGCAAACATATAGCTGACGCTGCCCAGGGGAAACCGTTTCACAGTGCGCCTGTATAGGTCCAGCATCGTGGGTGGATATCTTTCCACAACGGACTTAGTTAAGGTTTAATAATTACTTTTTAGCACGTAACTCCGTTTGTTGCTGCTGGAGACTTCTTCTTCTTATCGGTTCCTGCTTTTTGCCGGCGGGCGCTGGTGTGTGCACACTGGCGATCAGCTGCTTGAAATATCGTAATATATTTGATTTGAACATTATTATCGTTAACATATAATATTAAATAATAATGCTTCGAACAAATATAGCCCATATATATTTAATAAATTTTGATTTAAAAACGGTGCGTAATTTGAATACGTTTAGCCAGTGTTGCAAAGTGTTTTTCGGTACAAACTATAGCTAGATTTGTCGACAATCGCCAAGTTTAAACAAATATTTTAATTCGATGCATTTGCTGATAGCGTATGTTATGTATTTAAATTCAAACACAGACGGAGCAGGCTTAATTTATTTGTGCACACTACAAGATCATCATCATGATAAGTTGGATTACAAATTTAAAAAGTCGAAACGAGCTCGTTTTTTGTTTTGTTATGCGGTCAGCCCCATACAGTAGTGCTCTATAGCGTTCAAATTTCGCCGGCGGCAGTGTTGACAATCTCTAAATTCTAGCTGTTGTTATTCCATTCTCGAAAGAAGAAGAGAAAACACGCACATTTTCCACAATCTGATAAAAAAAAAAATTATTAAGGAAAAAGCACACAAACATTGCACATACAGAATAAAAAACTATGCCGCGTCCGCCGAAAAGAACTAACACTGAGAATGATGTGGAAAAAACTAAGCAGGAGCAGCCGTGCGACCAATCCGAGGAAATCGCGGAATTCACAAACGTGGGTTTTCAGTTCCTTCCGCCAACCGCCCATCCTTGCTGATTTTCAAATGACATTTGCAGCAAGCCTTCAAGAACGTGGTGGCCGCCACTCGGGCAGCGAATGCCTTTCCTCAGGGCACCGCCCGCTCCCTGTATCTCAGCTATCCGGGCTTTGCACGTGTCATGGACAATCTGTCCCAGCGTGTTGTGGGGCTGATCGGGAACGTACTGCATGCCAAGGAAGTCAAGGGCGATGTTAGGAAGTAAGAAATGCAGAATATGAAGGAACAGGGCTTTGTTTTCCTTGCTCTTGCAGTTTTTATTCCAAAATGTTCTCTTTTACAGACGCCAATTGGACGAGCAGTTTGAGCTAGTGCAGGAGTGCAATGACATGCTATTTGAGCGCATCACCACAAATCTGGACATCAAAAGCGGCCTGCGCAGGAATCCCCAGCAAGTGGTTGAGGCCCAGGTGGATGTCCTTAGTAGCAATCCCATATCAGCTGAAGCATCAACAGGTAGCCCTTCTCAAGGTCCGGATACGCCGAAGGCGGGTAGCTGGAATAGAACGACACCACAGCGGAACATGGTTTCCGCTCGCCTATTTACGGCCAAAAATATTGTGCGCCCACAAATGCAGTTTAAGGAACCAGTTGACAATAGTGCACAGAATCCGTTTTGCCCACGGCTTAAGGAGAAGCCCAACTCGCTGAAACCGCTGGCACTGTTGGCTGAATATGACGAAGTTGGCAACATCCAGTCTTATCTGCATCCGTACGAGTTTGAGCTGCTAAAGTTTGAACCCCCGGTGGAGCAGCTTCAGAAACAGAAGCCACTATTGCCATCCCTGATGGCCGACACAGAGCTAATGCTGGTAGACACGGTGGAGAAGTTGAAAGTGGCATTGGAGGAGCTGAGTCAGGCCCAGCAGATTGCGATCGATGTGGAGCACCACTCGTACCGCACCTTTATGGGCATTACTTGCCTTGTCCAAATGTCCACACGCTCCAAGGACTATATTTTTGATACCCTTACCCTGCGAGATGAGATGCATTTACTTAATCAGGTGCTGACAGATCCAAAGAAGTTAAAAATCCTGCACGGTGCCGACTTGGACATTGAGTGGCTGCAGCGTGACCTATCCTTATATATTGTCAACATGTTCGACACGCACCGGGCAGCGAAAGCCCTAAATATGGCCAGGTTATCGTTAGCATTTCTGTTGAAACACTATCTGGATCTGGATGTGGACAAGAGCCTGCAGCTGGCCGATTGGCGGATGAGACCGTTGCCTCAGCAATTGGTCGACTATGCCCGCCAGGATACCCACTTCCTCATTTACGTTTACGAACGGATGACCAACGATCTCCTGCAGCAGCAGGCTGAGCCGGGTCTACTGAATACCGTCTATCAAATGAGCACGGATGTGTGCAAGAAGCGATACAGCAAGCCCCACATCGGCCCGGAATCCCACCTGGACTTGGTGCGAAAGACAAAGCGTTCATTTGACAATCGGCAGCTTTACGCTCTTCGTGGGATCTTTGAATGGCGGGATGCGACGGCGCGCTCCGAAGATGAGAGCTATGGCTACGTTTTGCCCAATCACATGATGCTTCAGATAGCAGAGAGCTTGCCGCGCGAAATGCAGGGCATCCTGGCCTGCTGCAATCCCATTCCGCCGCTGGTGCGGCAACAGCTTCACGCGCTCCATCAAATCGTTCTAAAGGCGCGCGATCAGCCGCTGATCAAAGTGAGTTACCAAGCGATTTCAAGCAGCACCTGGAGCATGTCGCTTAGCGCCACTGGCTATTCTGAAAATTTTCCATTATCCATTAATTGTAATTAATGTTGAAATGAAGAGGCATTACCTCCGACATTTTCGATTGATTCAGTTTATTGCACATCCTTCCACAGGCAGTATAACAAAAGCAGTCTAAAAAGCAAAGCCTAAGTTCAATCATTAAATTAGCGTGTGCGTTCATTGCTTCTAGAGTCTAGTCAAAAGAGGACCTAGCTTAAGACAAGATTCCTAACTCTATAAATTTCAATTGACATATGCAGTTGGAATGATATTGAAACATAGTACAGTTAACTTTGTAGGCTTTAGTGTCATAGTGTCATAGTCTCTTAACCATGCTTTATACTTACTATTTCAGCCAATTTTGGAGGCCCGTAGCAGCACACAGGCATCCTTGCCGCCCTCGACAAAAGATTTCAGCAGCAAACTCTACTGCCCGCACGACTTTTCGCATCAGGAGGAGGTTCGTGACGATCTGCCCACACTGCTAAAACGCAGCCCCACAGGAAAACTCCAGCTGGTGCGGCCAGAGATTGTTACCAAAGAGAATCTTCTCGTTCCACCGGCAATGGCTCTATTCGAAAAACCACCGAAACCCACTCAAGAGGAGGAACTTCGCTGGGCCCATCTGCGAAAGGAGAGCCAGATGCTTCGCATGCCCTACAAGCGGTACTTGGCAATCCTGCCATTAATGGAACAGCTAAAAGCCGACCAGATTGCCCGGGAGCGTAGTGAACAGCTCAAAAGGCGTCTGTGTCCGACAGAACCACCGCCGGCGCAAAATATCACGCTAGATGTGGCACCTGCAGTCAACAAAGACGTGGAGGATGCCATTTACTCGCTGCCCCTCAAGGAGCAACTCAAACGAAAGCACCAAGCAAGTCGAAAACCAGACTTAGCGGATCAGCAGCCAACCACCAGCAAAAGAGCACGAAAGGATGAGAATACACATCCCATTAAACTTGAACATGCTGATTCAGCTTCAAAACACTCCGAAAGCGATGACGAGGTCGTGGAGACGCCCATTGAAAGGCAACCCGCTGAGCAGCCGAAACTACCGTCCAGAAAAGAAAAACGCAAAGAGAAGCGCAGGCAATTTCAGCGAAAGAATCGTGCAATTCATTCTCAAAGCTCCAACCAGCAGGTTCCACAGCCCAAGATAAAGGTCCAAGGTGGTAACTTTGACTACAAGAACGTGGACTTCCGGCAGTTTAAGGGCGGAGCTCAAAGAGCCCGCGGCACAGAGATCAAGCAGCAAATGCGCGGAAGGGTAAGTTCCATCATTATATATTCGTTGATCTTAAAATATAGAATATATATTTATCGTTTAAAAAATATTGTATTTATCGTTTCCAGAACCGCCCGAACAATCGGAACAATAAGCAGTTTAATAAGCTTTTTACATTTAGCAATGTAAAGACAGAAGGCAAAAAATAAACTGCAACATTGACGAGTTATCCGAAAGGATAAGATAGGTTAAGTTCAAAATGCAGTTGCGTTCAATAGTGAAGTTTATTTGAAGTTTATTTTGAATCTTTTACACGTTTTTTCGTTACAAAAATATACTCTTCAATTTGGAAAATATCTATAATATACCTATTAAATAACAACGATATCTAAAAGTAGGCTATCGGATATGTTTTTAGGGTTGGTTTACATTTCGATCGAGCTAGGACTGAGATAATATCGATATCCATTGAAAAATAATGTAAAGAAAAAAATATAGAGATATTTGAAAAACTATTCCGTATTAAATTTAATATTTTAGGAAATATGCGAGCTGACAATTTGGTAAAAAGGTGCATGGCATTGTCTTAACTGTTTAATTACTTTATATAAAAGTGGGGTAAAAGTAAACCATTTAGAAGGATGGATATTTATCCTCGACATAATATATCGACTAGAGCTCACTTTCAAATATCGTAAACTGTGACATTTTAAATATCGGAAAACAACGCATTGTACGTTAATATATTGATTGTTGAAAAATATCAACCTTTTTTCGATTTTTTTGGTCCAATATAACAAAAATTTGAATTATCGCATATTGCAAATATTAATTTACATATCGAATTTCACGTTAAATATCTGCAAAACTTAAAAACTAATTAAGTTATAAAAAGAAGCAAAGGAAATGTCTTAAAACTAGAGGGAAAGATGTAAACGGTGACAGCCATCGAAGAAGCGAAAATTAACTAATATTATGGGATTAGCTTCTCTAATTAACTTTAGCTAACTTCCTAAATAGGATGTGGAAAGTGAGAACAGGAAGATCCTGATCTTCTGGCTCCCGTTTCAGCCTGATCCTTTGGGGGAATCTTACAGAGTTTTGAACATTTTTTCGCCCTCAATGTCCATACAGTGCTCCACAACCGCATACACAACCAAGAGCCTTCGTTCAATTCCCTTTTTATGCTTGTCCGTTATTAAGGGATACAGTGCATCCTGTTTTGACAGCCGATCGACAATTTCAGTTAAGACGCCGCCCGAGAAGACCTGAAGGCGATCCCAAGTGGACTTGCGCAGGCTGAACATGTAATTAAAGTAATTTATAGAATAAAGAGCAGTTTAAGAGCTGGAAATATGCTCACAGGCAGCATTGGTAGAGGGGCGCCAGGATATCCAAATGGTCCTTGTTCGGATTACCAAAGGCCTTGCCATTGTCGATGAGTACCACGCGCTCTTCTCGCGTCTCGTAGTGGTGGCGATCTCCGTTCTGGATTAGATAGTCGAAGATGGCCACATCTATGAGATCCAACAGGCGGATAGTCTCCATTTTGTTCTTCAGAGACCTAAAGGATAATTAAGATTACATTTTGAGGTGAGTTCTTCTAGTTTTAGAAATCACCTACTTGCAGTAGGTCATATCATCCTCCCAAGGCGCCCGCTTGTCGTCTTTGTAGGTACGCTGCCACGGAGATCGGCGCTTGGCAAGCGTTCCCGGCACAATATAGATAAGTACTCCTTCGATGTTGTGCCTGTCGTCGCCGCAGACAGTCTCCTCCTCATTGCAGTAGTGACACTTTCCGTACAAGCAATACCTCTCCTTGCCATCCTCATCCGTCTCTATGCTGATGGTGTGCTGCAGTTCTGGGTCACCGTTGGCATAAATCTCTCTTTTTAGGTTGACAACTCGACCCACAACGATGGGAGTCCATCGCAGGTCGAGTACGGCTCCCAGATAAAAGGCATACACTTCCGCCGTGTGCCGATCCTTGCCGCTGTACACCATTCCCTCGATTACCTCGTCCCGCGGATACCACTGCGGCTTGAAGATCACCTTTTGCTGCTGCGCCAGTCGCACCAAAAGCTTTAGCTGTGTGCCCCGCGCAAGGTTGCTCACCCGTGTGATCGGCTCGCGGCGCAACGTCTCCAAAAGCTGACCCATCGATGAGTCGTACAGAGGATACACTTCGTTCTCTTGCGGCCACTGAGAAGAACTCACTGATTAGGAACTCTGACACCATTAGAGGCCTAGTTGCCGCGTTGACTCACCCAATTGGCAATGTCCCAGAGGACGCTGGCATTCTCGTACGGCGCCGCCTTGTAGTTCTTGAGCAGTTTGTTCCGGAACATGAAGAAGCGGGGATTACGATTGAGGTAGGCTGGCTTCAGGTGCCGCATTTTGTGTCGGATCATGTTCTCCAGCGCCCGCACGCTGGCCAAATGACCCTCCTCGGCGCTCAGGTAGTACATGAAGTAGAAGTTAACGCCCAGCACCAGGCCTAGGAGGCTGGCCACGATGCCTGCTATAATTACGTTCCGTTTGTTCATCCTGTTGCAGCCTGCAGCCTGGGGCGCTATCACCTATTTTTAATATTACGTATACGCCGCGGCAGCCGCAACAGTGGCAAATTGCTCAATTCTAGCAGAAATGTTGTTGATATGGCCGGGCCGCTGCAGCCACAGTGGCATGCTTATGTTGTTGTAGCTGCTGCTGGGATACTAGCAATTTGTGCCTTAGAGTCTGTTGCTCTTGCTCTGACAATTGTAGCCTATGCTGATGATGTTGCCCTTCCTTTTTTGCTTTATTTTGTTTTCTTTTTTTGGCAGACATCGGCCGACAACTGTTCGCATCAGTCCATTGTTGTGCAAATTAATTGTGGCTGCATCTGTAACGGTGTGTAAGTACATTAATTAAATTGTCAGTAGAGTAGAGGGGCGAGAGTCCTGTTCCGGGTTCCGATTGGCTATGATTTCTCACCTACAACATTAAGTTAATCAGATCGTAATGGTTGTTTACAAGTGCTGACCCCATTAGCCGCCGCATTCTTGGCATTGCCACCTCTTGAAGCTTGTTTCTATTATTTAGTAACTGTTCCGGGTGTGGCTTTTGTCTTTCCAACTTGTAGCAATGCAAGTATTAAGGAAAAATGCACAGATAATTCGGTTTAGGATTGTCTGGAAAGAGGATTGGAGAAAGGCTTCACTTGATTGGTGTTTTAAACTTAATTGTATATATTCAATTATGATAATTTTATGAGTTTATTTACTTGATCAAAATCTGTTGTTTGTAACACTTTTTAGAATGAATCCTGTTTCCACCATGTAGTACAAACACACTACACTTTGTAGCGAAAATATTTATAATTTGCTATGGAATTTTCAGCTTACGAAGAAGCCGTCAAATTGCTTATAAAAATAAATGTTTGATCCTCAGCGATTTGTTAAACATTATGAAACTTAAGACATACCACGGAATGTCCTTCCTTTAAAGAACTAAAAGATAACCGACCGACGTGTCTGAAGGCTTGAATAAAAACGTTGAGAATGGCCCCTGCGGGATTTCTTTGACTCTTGGCAACCGCGAATTGCTTAATAAATCGTGTGCTTCCTCTTCTGCTGCTGCTACTGCTGCTGCTACTGCTGCTTCTTTGATTTAATTGGCCGCTGCCTCATTTTTGGCCAACATCCACAACCACACGCACTCGGAACCGGGAAACTTTTGCGGCGGCCGTAAAACAAAGCATTTTACTGCCTCACTTTGTTCGCCACTGTTGTTTGGCCAATGGGCTATATAAATAGCATTTGTTTATGTCGGTGAAAATTCGGGAAAAACGTGCAGCCGGCGTAGAGAAAACAGAAGCAAATGAGGAAAAACCATAACAGAAGGGAAGAATTGGCGAAGTAAACAAAAATCAGCTGATGCCAACACAGCTGTTAACCTGCATGCACTCATCCGGCAACGTCTGGCAACGCTGTTGAAGTTACTTTTGTGCGCGGCACTTTTGTTTCGAAAAGCATGGACAAAAACGAAACTGTTTTAAAGTGAAGGTAGTGGGCGAAAGTTAATCAAAAAAGCCGGCTAAAGGTCACAACTGAGCCAGGAGTGAGAAAGGTAAGTGCTCCCTTGACGCAATAACTCCTCACACGCATGCCTTTATACATCTGTTATTATTAACACCCACACGTGCAAGCGCCAAAGGTAATCCAATTCGTGAAAACGGCAAATTTGGAATATTATTGTTTGAACTTTTCAAGTAAAATAAATTGTTTTCTGATTCGTTTTCTTATCTTAAGTTTGCAAAAAAATCTATTCATTCTGTATATAAATGGTGGACTATTCTGAGTTTTTAAAACAGTTAAAGTTATTTAAATTTAAGCTCGCAATTGCAAACTTTCTTTAAAATATTGATTTATGTAAATTCGAGTCGAAATCGGCTATGACAAGAGATAATTCATTCTGAAATATTAATATTTTAAACTATTAAGTTGAGGTGCATTTAACATTTTTTAAAGAATATCAATGGATCAAAAGAGGTTGTACCTTTGACCCACTTTTTTCAATAGTGTACAGTTATGTTGGAGTTAGCTTAGTTATTTTTTTCATCGATGGAGTTAGGCTGGGTGGGTTCACCTTGCCTTGGGGCTCCCAACGGAACTGAAGGCATAAACTTCGCCCACTCTACGTTCAGGATAACGGATAAAAGGGAAGAAGAAAGGAAAAGGGGATGAAAGGGAAAAGGGGAAACCCCCAGCCACATATGGCGCAAAATAAACCGACAAATGATAACGGCACTCGAGCAAACAACAATAAAGGATGAAAAGCACGAAAATCGAGTAAATGAACGAAATAATGGTGTCGGGAATGTACAACAAGTAACAAAACGCACGAACCTACATATGTATGTAGCTCTCTTACCCCTTTTTCACACCCAAACACTCGCTTTTCCTGCCTGAGGGAAATTCAAATGCCTGCAGCATCCGCCGCCGCCGACGACGCCGCCACATTTGTTGTTGGTCTGGGAAATTCGAAGGAAGAAAGTAACACCCTCGGTGTCGGCGCATTACGATTACAGTTAAATGTACTCCACTAGAAAAAATCTGGAAAAATGTTTAAAATAATTTAGTAAAATAAATCAATATATTCAATTAAAGGAAATTAAAGGATATATTATATTCAGGTAAAGGGTACACAGAGTATGGTAATATGAGTCATTGTTAAATAACTTTAAATTTCATTGTTTTAACTAATTTTCATAAATTTTAAAATAATTGATTCTTATTTAAGCTAATTTTATTTGACAGCAGTCATTTCTCTTACTCACGTTTATATTTATGATTTTAAATTCGTTAACATTTAATCACAAATAGAATGGGGATAAAATTATTTCAAGTGTCCTCGTTGTGTACGAGTACAACCGTTCCAGAAAATGTTCGACTCGCTTTGTTTTCATTGTTTTGTGGGTTTGCTCGTTTCTTTGTTTGTTTGTTTGTCGCGACGCAGGGGTGCATAACACATATTGAAGTAAGCCAATTTCTCTGAGGTTGGTTTGTGTGGGCCAAGTTAATCATAAATGAACTTGCTGAACGGCTGAAGCCGTTTAAAGCTGCCCCTCTCAGAATGGAAACATATTTTTCGAGGTAATTCCTTTCAATTTAAAAGGGATTCTAGTCTAGTTGAAAAATATGAATGTTTTGTGTATATTAATTCACTTTACTCCCTTCTCTGTATTTTTATTCAATTATACAATTTTAATTAGAATTGAAATACCCGAAATAAAGAAATTAATAAAGAAGGAAACCAACATATGTATCTACACACAACCATTTATATATTTCCAATTAATATCAATTAGAAAAACATTCCAACACCAACGGCTTAGTCGCGTGGAATAGAACGAATGAGCAAATAAACAAAACTAAACAATTCAATTAGGGCTCAAATTGTGAAAAGCCAAAGAAAATACAGTATTTAGTAATTGGGTCAGATGCCGCTAACGAGCAACGACAATTACACAGAAGGCAACAGCCCAAAGCTGAAGGCAAACACGAAGGAATCAATTTCGATCCCGAGAAGGGGCCTTCCCCTTGACGCGTGTGCACAATACGGAGCTCTGGAAATAACATGGTGTAGCATGCGAGCATAGGAAAGTAAAATGTTTTCATTTTATTGAGCTCACTATTGGACAACCTACATTGTTTAGGAGAATTCGAAATCAGTTAAGAAATACTAGGAATACTATTTATTTTTAATAAGAATTCAACAGAAATTGACTTTGCATTTGATTCTCCTGGCTGGCAACATTCAGTTTTGTTATTTTAAAGGATTCTATTTAATTAAAAGTGGCCAATAGGCTACTAAAAATATTGATCAAAATTAAAGCTTTAAATTTTATTACCTAGGAAACTAACTAATATAAAATAAATTACGTATACGCAACGTTGTATTTGTCATGTGTTTCAAGAAATGTTTAAATTGTTTTGGAATTTTATGTCCTACTACGCAGATAGCTTCAACACAATTAAATAAATTTTACCAAGTGTTGAACCCTTTACGACTGCTTGACAATCGTTAAATTAACACGAAATCTGCCCAAAAAGAATTATAATTTTTATTGCCGCTTTTCACCGCGGGCCAAACGAGAAGCTGCAAAAAATCAATTAATTCATACACCAGCGCAGATGGCAAAGTCACATCTCGGGTGTTAATTGCTCATGTGTATCCCTGAAGTTACACTCGAATCCTGTTTTTTGTGTGTGCGCCGTTTTCGTTTGTCCTCGTCCTTGGCGGCGTTTTCCTTAATGGCTGCCGCTCTTATCTGGCCTCTCATGCGTTTTGTAATTAATTGGCAGACATTTTACTGCCGTGGACCGTTGTCATAGGTCGCTCAGCACGTGTTGGGGCGGAATGGCATAAAAGGGGGGTGGTTCGACCTAATGATTAATTACAATTTAATTTGTTTGGCATTTAGACGAGCTTTAACAGCGGAGCGGGAATTTGCGCGCCCTGCGACGCTGCGATGACAAAATGTCGCTAGAGCTTCCCAAAAGGAACAATTTAAATTTCAACATTTGTTTGCCCGCAATGTTTCGTGTAATAAATCTGCCTGCGTCTTAAATTTATTATGTTTCAAGAAAATTTAATTGAATTTATTCCACAATGCTGGGGGATCCATCTAATTAATTGTTTTTTTGTTTTGTTTCCTTGTTCTGATTCGGTCGGTTTGTTTTTGTTGAGAGTTAGCGTTTGTTTGTCTGGCTGCCAAAAATATGCAAATTTGGACTTATGAAAATGCCTAATGAGTCGGCCTAGGATATATGAAAACAGAAATGAGAGAAAAACAATTGTAAATTAAAAATAATAAAATAAAGCCCGAAAACATGTTAATTGAAAAAATATGTTTAATCGGCTTTGACAGAGAAATCACTAGAAGCTTTAAAAACCCTAAATTCAGCTACAAAATTTTACGCATTAAAAAACTTTTTTAATCGGTACCGTAATTATTTCTTGCACACTTTTAGACACTTTTGTAGGGAGCATCCTAGTTCATTTTCGTTTGCTGTAACTTTAAGTTATCCTATATTTGTGGTAACTATTTTAGGAATAATTAATAAACTTATCTCATACAAAAAAATCGAATAGAATACTCTGCAGAATACTTTATGTTCCTCTAACGCTTGGGTTAGTGTTAGGGTCCTTGATTTTTCCCGATTTTGTTGTGATTTCTTTTCGGCTTTAAGACAAGTTTAGGTCGGACCGCCATCGTATTATTTTTTTATGTCGTTTTTCTTGTTTTACTGGTGCAACAAAAGGACATGAAAAATGAGGTACAATTTGGGCGCCCAACATGAAATTAACTCATTCGTTGTGGCCTAGAATAACAAAAGACACTCGCACACACTCAAACATACAATCACTTACATACTCAAATACATAAATACACGTAGAAAACTAAGGGGAGGAGAACGTTTTTCCTTTCTTAATGACTCTTATTCTAATTAACTTTTTGATAGTTGATAATTATTAAAAATATGATAAAAATAATTATTTAAAAAACGAATAACAAATTAAAAATACTGATATAAAGTGGAAAGTCACCTCAAATTCGGTGAATTTATTGCATTATAATTCTCAACTGGATCTTGTCGGAAGAAGGTGATTATTAACTTAGAAAACATTAAATAATAAACATTATTTTCCATGGCAAGGATTATACGCAAGGCAAAGTAAAATCAAAATAAATCTTATAAGCCTATATCCTTTAAATTTTGTTCCCAGTGTACACACATAAATAGACGGCACTGAGGTCAAGCAACGTCATTTTTCAGACGGCCAAACAAAAAAAGGGAGAAAAGAGGCGAAAAAAGGAAAATAACTCGGCTTCAAGTACCGTCACACGGAGAATTCATTGTGGCCGAGTGTTGGTGTGCTTGTGTGTGTGTGCAGTGTGTGCGAGCCAAAACACATGCTCGGGAAGGAAGAAAATATAAACAAACGCCCTCGTAAAAGCTCCCGTTTTCTTGTGGCCCCGAAACTATGCCAACGGGAGCTTTGTGCGTAAAGCTAAGGAGCAACAGTTCCTCGCGGGAGGGGGGGGGTTAGTCTGGGGCAGCACGGCAACACTGGAATTACGCTTTCACCAGTTAACAATCTCTCTCTCTTAGTTTCTTTGTTTGCTGTGGGTGCTCTCTCGCTTGAGCTCTCTCTCCCGCTCAATGGCGGAGCAACAGTTATGATTCCTCTCTCACCCTTCAGGTCCCCGGACAAAGTTGTTGTTGCCTTTCCTAATACCCTGCCACCTGAAGGTTGTTGTTGTTATTGCCACGGAATTTGAGTCAATGGAGCAGAGAATGCACTCAGAGGAAATATGCAAAAAACAATTAATATCTAAGAAAAAAATGAAAAAAGTTTTGTTGTAAATTACAAATTTTTAGCCAACTAGTCGTATACGCAATATTTTAACTCAGTAGATATATGTTCATATAAAAAGGGAAATGCTGCCAAATCAATTTTAACAGAGAAATAATACTATTTAATTATTTCATGAAAATTAAATGGAAGCTGGGCTTGTATTTAATTTAAAGGTAGCACATTTTTGTTTCAGTGCCAGCGAGCAGCGTAGCTCCGTTCTTAGCGCTCGCGTGTGTGTGAGTGAGCGCGTTTTGGGCAGCCCAGGACCTTCTGGTATCTCTGGTGCCTGTGGAGCTTCAGGAGCTGTTGCTCCTGCTGCTGTTTTCAGTGCCTGGATTGTTGTTGGCGCGTTCACAACGCGGCTAGCGCGCGTTTTCCTCTCGCTTCCCCGTTCGACCGTTTTTTTATGTGTCTTGGCCATTTCGGTTGGCCCCCATCGGCGTGTTAGTTTGTAGTTTTTTTGGGCATCCACGTGCGGTCGTTACAAGTGTCTCGGAATGCAAATAAACGAGATTTCTTCAAGCTGGGAATGCATCTTTTATGGCAGCCATCAAAGCTGTTAACTGGTATGTTGCCGTCAGTCATATAAAGGACATAAACCTGGCTAATTGTCTGGACATTTTCTCACACGGAACATGGTCGCTTTGTGACTGGCATATATTATGGAATCTACGCAGATCGCTTCGCTTGCACAATTTTTCGATTTTCCGAGCTGACGAGCAATCTGCAATCGAAGGTTTTAAGGGGGTCGCATCCTTTAAGGTGTCTCATGTTGTCGTGTGTCCTGTGTTTTGTCTCCTGTCTCCAGCCTGCTATCTGTTTGGCTTTCATCTTCAATTTCCGTTGCGCATTCGCGCGTATTCGCTGGCATTTGCTGGCGTTGTATTTGTCGTTGTCCTGGCGCATAAAACACCGAGAAAATTACAAGTTATTGAGTTGCAAAGCGCGCTGGAGACCGCTAGCACACAGTAAAAGGAGCACACACAGCCGTTAACCCAAGCAGACACACTGTGCCCCCGGGACTGTGCTACGTTTTTCCGTCAGCCTCCAAACGGGAGATGGTCAAGGGTGGTAGTACACAGAGCGAAAAAGTAAACGAACTCTTCTTACATAAAATCCTTTCGGAGTTCTTAGGATTTGGATTTATTTCCTAACAACGATTGCAGCTCTTATAAACGTGAAAAGAAACATAATTTTATATTAATTGATATTTGAGGACTTCAACGGACTTTAGGGACCTTTTAAAGGTCTCTGGATATTTTACAGTTTATGTTTCTTTACATATATTTTCTCTCTCTGCATCGCCCATTTGCATGCTTTGTGGAAAAAAGCATCTGCACCTATCTGCGACCCATGGCCGAGCGCTACTTTAATTCATCTGTTCGCATTTTACGACCCACCCGCAACAGACATCGGGCCAAAACCACCACCACCAACACCACCCGCGTCCCCCCGTCTTACCACGCCCAATCACAGTGGGTCAACAGACAGCAGACAGCTGGAGCTGAGTGAGAAACCGCAGTTGTGGCCGCCAGCACGTGCATACATTCATGGGGCCGTGAGGTCCTTGGACTCAGACAAGGAGCTACCATGGATGTACCTGCCGATATATGTGTGCACCTGTGGCGTTGCCAGACTTGAACATTATGTCATTCCATTTTACAATTAATTTCATCGCGCTAAACATAATATCGGAAATAATGGATGGGAGCTTATCGATTTACCATTCAACGGGGAGCGAAATAGGGCACCCGGAATGGAATATTTAATGGAATACCTGGGGGGATTATAAAGGTAATGGGGTGCTATCATACTTGAAATTCTTACGGTGATGACGACAATAAATTCCATTCGCTTATTAAAATGGAAAACTGTGCTAAAAAGTTAAGGTCCCTTACTTTTTAGCACAGTTCTCCATTTTAATCGAGATTAACTTATTATATATTATTTGAACAAGATTTTATTTGAAGGCAACTTAGCTTCTTATTTTGTGTTATTTTGTTGTTTTTGCGTTGAGCTCTGCAGAGTTAAAAATTATATGCTTTTTATAAAATAATAATAATTATAAAATCACATGAAAATGTATTCCTATTATTACTTTATTGAAATTATTTGTGGCCTATAAATTTTATTAAATTATTAATTAATTGTCCCCTTATTTACCATAATTTCCTACATATTGGCAACACTTTAGACCCACTGCCTTTGTTAGGTCTGTATCTACTACTATTTCACGCACTACTAACTGCGAAATCTACTGCGCTTTTCGCTGGCTGTTGCTGGCACTGCTCCTTGCAACACGTTGCCATTAATACGTACTTCCCTTGACACTTGTGAGCCAATAAACTTGAAAAAAGAGCAACAGTTGCCGCGCACAACCAACCACACGCCACACGCACATCCCGGCTGCGTGCGTGTGAGTGTGTGCTTGTGCTAGTGTGTGTTAGCCGAAGCGAAGCCGAGTGGCCAAGTTGTGCGAGGCTGGCATTCCTGGCAGTTGGTTCCCGGAGGTCCGCTCATAACGCAGATGTCCTTTGCCGTGCTCGGTTCGCTCGGAACGCTCGGCTCTCGAAATTGCCTCGCTCGGTTCGGTTATTCTTGAATAAATTGCCTCGTTCGGTTCGCGCCGGCATTCGAGCCAGGCCAAAAGGTACCTGCTCCCTGGCACCTGGCACCTGGCAGATTTCCTGACCAACGAGGCGGCTGCTTAATACGCACGCACGGCTGATATGTTAATTCCGTTTCTTGGCATCACTTAGGAAACAATTAGCGCGTTAGTTTCGGGCCTGCAAAACCCCATCGACTGAGTGTGCCCGCCAGACGTAGGAGGCAAGTGAAAAGTTTTAATTGTCTGCACATTTTCATTGGAAAAGTTTGTTGCCTTCGCGCACTTAATATTCATGTGGCTCCGGCTGTATGAATTTACGACCATAATCGTAATCATTTCTTGCCTTTTGTCCCTGCCATTTGCATTTGTGCCACGCTGGGATCCTTTTTACACAAAAGCATAAACCGGGAATAAATATTTTGGTTTTGAAAGCGAGCAGAAAAGGTTCTACATATCTTCAATAAAAACAAATATTAATGCTCATTTTAGGCTTATTGGAGAAAGATACTTGTGTTTTGCATATAAAATTCGTTTAAAAATATTGCCTCTTTGATTTAAAATAATATTAAAAATAATGCGAAACAAGATTTAAAACAAAAGTGTGAACTTAAAGTGCATAATAATCTATGTTTTATAAAGTATAAAGTAGCTGTTTTACTATGCTTCTCGCTGTGTACATATTTATATATTTTTTACTCCGTGTTTGCCTGTTCTGATTAAAATCGTCTGATGAGTTGCAGATGCTGTCGGCCCCAAGTTTTATTTATATATTTTTTGTTGCCCAACTCAGTCTTGCGGCAAATGGTTCGCATTGTGTTTGTTTTATTTGTATTACTTTTCGTTTACGGATATTTGCATTATTTACTTTCGAGGAAGTGCAGTGAAACAGGTTTCTTGGACTTTACATATTTTACACTTAACCAACAAAAGTTTTAAACTTTAAAAAGAGAATTTTTACAAATTTGCATGGATTCGGGTGAGAGTAAGCTTTAAATGGGCCGAAGTTAATAAAAGGACATTTATCATTTTCAACCTAAAAAACGGACGACCCAGTGAAATGTGTTATCCTTGTAATTCGAAGTCTCCAAGAGATTTGTTCGCATTCCTGTGACTTGGGAAAGCCATCAGCTGTTGGGGCAGCTTTCACTGGCCATCGTAGTAGGTAGCCTTTTAAATTCGTATTTCCATCTGTGCCATTGGGTCTCCGTGTGTTCCATGAATTATTCAGTTGATTTGATTTCTTCATTGCCCCATGCTGGGCCCCTTGGTCAAATGCCTTTAGGAAATCCCACTGGCATTCCTCTTATAATTACAAAATTACTACGTTTCCATTTGCTAGAGAGCTACTAGACGAGGACTAAGTTAAATATAAAATGTGAGGGCCTAGCAAAGAGAATTTTTTTTAGAATTGTGCCTAGGCTACAAATGCACAGACATTATATTTTATTAAAGAGGTGAACAAAATAGTAAGTTAATAAATAATTTAGAAACTCAAAAGTGCATCAATCATTCAAAATATAAAAATCTTCAATCTAATCCAAAAATATAAATAAAATGGATCGACTTTCAAAAAAGATACTAACCAAGTGAAAAATGCACATGCGAGTAATTTAAAATCTTTACCATGACTTTCAAATAGATTTATCTTGAGTATTTTTCAAGTTCCACGTTTTCCTCCGACCCTTCTTGTATAATTTTCCAGGTCTGTGTAATTAAATACAAATTAATTAAGTTTCAATGAAGATACAAACAATGGCATTAGTGCTGCTGCATTGAATTAAATTGAATAGTGCAAATGGGAATAATCCAGTTCTATTATTGGCTAGGTTTTCCAATTACCAAAGCACCCTCATCCCCTTTTGTTTGGCCTGGATACAGATACACAAATTTCAAGATACAAAGATACACAGTGAAGAGTGCCTAGGGCAAATCGAAATTGAAGAGATCGGCCTGCCTTTGTTGGCATTTGTGCTTTAATGGCTGATTTATTTTAATTACAATTTGCACTTACTAATGATTAATCTGCTTGCCACGGCACGCCCATGCAAAACAGCCGGAGCCAGGGCCAGGCCCAAAAATGCTTCCCGAAAATATGTGTGGCGCTGAGTTCGGAGTTAATTTGCAGCGCAATCGATTTTCACATTAATTAAGCCCTAATTACTGTAGCACAGAGACTTCAGCCACTGGCTTATAAATGAAGTCACACTAGTCCATAGAATTGAGCGAATATCTCGCCGGAGTGAACCTGGGTACACATTTCACGGCAAAGGAACTTGGAATTATTAATTCCCACCTGGGGGAGAGGGCTTCTGCGGCTGCTTTATGCTCCTGTAGATCCTGTTTCTGCTCCCCCTTACAGCAAAGCCTTAGGAGCCAGGACCAAACCGCATTCCCAGCGCAAAATGAAAACTCTGTGGGGTGGCGGCTTGGGGTTACTGCGACTCCGGCGACCAATTTGATGGAAAACTATAACTATAAACTGCAAAAATATTTCTCTTGACCAAATTTCAACTTGCAAATCTATTTTAGTGTTAATTACACGTGCAAAATAGACTGCAAAGTCGCAACTTTTACGGGCATGTGCGTGTAAAACTAAAAGTTTTAAAATAAACTACCACAGGACTTTATGGCCGCCTGTTCTGGGGTGCGAATAAAAGCAACATTAAATTAGATTAAAATGGGAAACTCGGTCTGCAGACTCTTGTGGACAGGCAGCTAGTTGAAAACTTTCACTTTTGTTTGTCAAATTTAGTTATCCTTTGTATGCGTGTGTATTACAAGCAGAAACATTCTTATTCATTTTTCTGTTGGTGTTTTTTTCTGAGCGCGTTCCTTTTATAATTTCCGCCATCTGAATATTTATATGCTTGCTCGAATAACCACGGGGCAGGGAGGGGGAATGGGCTAAATCAAAGGAATGCCTTACAGAGGGCTTCAATTTATTCCAGCTAGGACTTCGCCATGCATTAAGCAGGCAAAAATTGCGCATACGCCGCGTGGCCCCGAGATGCCAGGCATGCAAATGAAACGGCGCTTCCATCGAGATTCTGGCCGCAGAGCAAACAATTTTTTAAAGCCACGCCGAGTCAACTGTGTTTGTTTATGTTTGTGGGTTTGTTGTGGCTGCCGTTCTCTCTGTCGCCTTTGTTTGTGTAATATAATATGCATAAAAGGAAGCTGTGTGTGTGCGCCTCGTGGGTTCGCTTTGACATGAAATAATCAAATTGTCACAATGTCGCTCGCCTTGACGTGACATTTTTCACATCGTGCTTTGGAATGGCAAGGAGCGCAACGGAAGCAGCAGGAATCAGCGGGTTCAGCAAAACAGTTTGTGGGTTGCATTAAAATTTTAACAATTTTTGCATTCCGGATTCCTGTATTTTTTGGTATCACGACGGGAGTAAATATTTTCTTCTGAGGTTTTCGCTATTTGACTGATTGATTTTGCGCTTTGGTATGTAACATGCAGCATGAGTTGTATAATGTGAATAAATAAAAATCCGAAACTATTCAAATAAGCAGAAAAACATCTTTGCATAATATATTTATTTCAAGAAATTTGGCTTGTTCAAAATATAACCATCACTTAGGAAATTAGTTCTCAAAAAACCTAGACTTCTACTAATTGCTTTGGCCTGCAGAATTTTCCAAGGGTCAACACCATTGCCCGGGGAGCATGAAAAAGTGGTTCAATCAATTGGCAAACGCTAAGAGGAGGATCCTTGGGCATGACGGGTTCGCAGGATCTGACAGCTGTGCGTCGGCCCAGATGAACAGAACCAGATATAGATATCGATTTAATCATTAGTGACTGGCTGGCATCGCGCCACTCAAGTGAGCATTCTGCGGAGGCAGCGAAATGAATTTCCATTTTTATTGCATCCAGGCACCAGGCTCACACACTCGTGACGGAGCGGATGACAATGCCAGTCTCCTTCGCCCGGGACCAGTCTCAGTTGGACGAAGGAACCTCCAGACGGGGCCCGGATAAGTGAGGCCTTTTCGCTTCCCCCGAATGTGATTATGTTAGTTGAGCATAAATAATTTGATTCCCCCATTCGGTGGCCGTAATGATGGCCGCCATTTCGCCATCGAGAACGGTCGGTCGTTTCGTGTGCGTTTGCTAATTATTATTTAATATAAACCCAATAATAAAATATGCAGGAAGCAAACAAAGCACGTATCTAATTTCGCAAAATGAAGAAATTTATTTGGTCATAAATTGGGGATTTTAACTATTTTTGGATGGTAGGAAAATATTGCTGAGCAGATTTGGTGATATTATTTTAGTGAAGGATTAGAAAGAATTATGAAGAAGAGATTATGGAAATGCCAACAGAAAGTGTGGGAGAACTGAGGGATTAAAATTGTGCATTTGTTTTAATTGAAATATAAACGAAATGTATAATCAAAGATTATAATCTTAATTGACCAAGATAAGATAATAGGAAACTGTGAATTATGTAAAACTTTAAATAATGAATAATAAATAAAAATAAAATAATAAAGAATCAATTTATTTAAAGTTTTAAAAGTAAATTATTTATATTAAAAAATAGGCTTAATCTTTAATCTATGGAATAAGGTCTGGTGTGCTGTAAATATTTTGTATTTATATATATATTTATTATATATTTACCCACAACTATTATGTATTTATCGATATTTTTTGTACTGTTTAGTTGCTTAAAGCTTCTTGATTTTCCAGCGTACTTCGACTTTGGTTTTTCCTCTGAACCGCCAACATTCATCAAATTTGCAGTTTGGCAAATTTATTTGCTGGCTAAACGACTTTTTAAAGAGCTGTCGTCGCTTGGCGTGTGTATATTTTTTTTTATAAGCTGACATGGATTTATGACGACTCTGTGTCCCTCTCTGCTCTCGGAAAATCCTCCCTGAATGGATCGGGCGATACTTTGCCCGCCGTAACTTTCCCCCCGGCGACTCGTCTCCTGCTCGGTGACATTCAAAGATTGATGCGTCCCGCATCCACAAGTAATCTCCTAAATTGTGTGCATATTTGTTTAGCCAGCCAACAAGTCAACGAATTTTTAGCCTGCTTTGGGAGCCAGCTCTTCCTGTTTTAAAAGGGTTTCGTTCTGCATGCACTTTGCGGCAGGCTTTCAGGCGTCCTTTTATGTCTGCCTAATCGCTCGAAATGGATCCTGGCATGCAACTGGTTGCTTATTTCAACGGATTTAATTGATTGTGGGCCGATGGATAAACTGGGCGCATATGGTGGCCACTCGCTGGCTGACTGCCTGACTGACAGTCTGACATTTTGGCCGGATTTCCAACAGATTCTTTTTAGGGGCATTTTTGGGGCTTTTGTTTGCGCAGACATTTTGATTTATGAGTTCGCAGGACGAGGGGCAGACACACACCAAAATTGAAATTTTACAAAAAACTTTTCGGGCCTCAAACAACTGGGAGGGAGTACGAGGGACGGCAACCGAGAAAAAAAATTTGAGGAAAAGAAAAGAGAAACTCATTGTATCGGGGCAGGTCCCTTTGGTAATGACATCGCTGTCGGGCATAAAAACTTTGCATTCCTGTATCCATATCCAGGCACAAGGATAGGACCTCAAATTGTTGCCTGGGAATAATTTGATGCAGTCGAGAGGACAAAGTGCCAGGAGTGCTTGCTAATGAGTCCAAGGGGAGGTGACTCAGCTTGTCTCCGGACAGGACACGGTATGTTCAGCTGCCTACAACGGTGCCCGGTTATTAAAACTTAAAGCGTTCTCGGATGATAAATCGGCCGCGTTGATTGATGTCTAACAAGAATAGGCATAGAATATACAAATTCTGAGAAATATCTGTGAATATTTCATAATATTCTGGCTTGCTTCTGTTATTACTTTCACAAGGATCTTTTCAATTGAAATGCGGGTCTTTTATGTCTCTTAAAATAAAGGTAAAAACATCTAATAACATATAATTCAGAAAAGACAAAAATAGATTTAAAATTGGTCCGTTGATGCATATTTTGAAGCATCTTTTTGAAATCTCTTGCCACTCATTTTAAAATAAATATGAAATGAAAAGGTAAATATTAATATTGTAAAGCAAGTGTAAAATACTAGTTTTATAAAGAAATATATTTAATTTAATGAAGCAAACATTAAAAATGCAATAAAAAGGTAGTGAAAACCACATGAATTGAAACTGCATTTAAGTAGGTTCCTCTTTTGTTTTTTTTTTTTTTGCCTTAGCAAACAATTAAAAAATTAAAAACGTATACTTGTGTTATTACTAAACGCTGAAATTTTATTAAATTGAAATTATCGTTTAAAGAGTAACTAACAAGATAATACAAACAAGCTGAAGGGAGTTGTGTTTAACTTATTTAATTTAATTTAACTTATAAATTTCCCCTCTCAGGTTTTTATTAGGAATATAGTTTTCTTGTACCTCGTTTGAAATTTCATTTGTTCGTGAAGTGAAAACTGCTGTTTATGGTGTTCATGAAAATAAATATGTTCACAATATGAGGAGCTTTTATATGGTTATTTTTCCACCCAGTGTTTGCCATATTCCCAGGAGCATCTTGTTGATATTTACATATTTTTTTTTATTGTTATAAGACCCACTTTTGCGCAAAGCTCATCAGAAATAACATTTGGCACTTTCATTAGATGCCACACTTAGCTCGGTTCAACCGAACCGAACTCGTGCCATCTGTCATCGTCGCTCCTGCCTGGTGCCTTCTGACTCCTGCCTGGTGAAGCTCAAACAAATTGAGGACGTGTGCATTTGTGGCTTCTTCAATTCAATATTTGCCCACCGAACACTGAGTAAATAATTTCGGTCGCTCGCATACTACACATTCATCTTGATCATAAGGAGCCGCCGAGTCATAACGGAGGAGTGCTGAGCAGGCAGTCAGGCAGCCAGCTACCTTTGACCTTCTGGCCAAAAATGGCAGCTGGCCACGCTCCGGCAGCTTCACACTAATGCCAGCCAAGTGTAACACACCCGCACACCCATGCCCACACACACAAATATTTGCACACGTTAATGACTCGCTGCGATGTCAGAGCACAGCAGAAAAAAAGTGTAGTGCCAAATTAAGTTCAATTTCCGCATCCTGACAGGTTTCCATGTCCGGTTTCCCTTTTGTCCACTTTTAAAACTTTATATAATTGTAATTCGAACTTAAATCTTAATTTATTTAGTCCTTGTTTTTGGACAGTGCTTGTACTTAAAGCCACAGAAGGCCCAATAAGACAGGGTGGTCTGTGTCCAGGACAAGGAATAGGACCTTAGGAAGAAGCATGGGCTGAAGCCTCATCAACAGCTGCGAAGGCAGTGTGCAAATTTCGCATAGCATTGACCCCGTTTCATTTAATACAAATTATGGCAGGGAATCTGCTGGACTCGGCTGCTCCCACGCCCGCCATCTCGGCCCAGTAAACAGCTCAGACACGTAATTTTCATTGTGGCATTCGCCACAGAGTCCTGCCTCCTGCTCCACCCTCATAATTATGCTAATGTGGCCCGGCTCGGTCGGCTGCTGAAACGAGCAAATATAGACACAAATCAATGGCGGTTGCAGTCCAAGTTGTTGCTGTCTTCGCTGTCGTGCACTGTAGGTAACTGGGAACAAGGCTTGGTATTAACTTTTAAAGATTTTCTTTTCGTTGGTTAAAAATGAGAAGAGACTTTAATTTTATTGACAATGGCATCGTTGAAGCAAAATAGCTTTTGAGTTGGTTTTTAAAATGCTACATGTGTTTCCCAAAACAATCTCAAGTTAATTGCCTGTTTCATACATTGCAATGCATTGGAGAGTTTGTGGGTTTTCTTGGAATCCAATGCTCAGTTCTAGGTTCAGTGTTCGCTCAGTGCAATAGAGTGGTGAATGCAAATGCCAGGATACGGACCCAGAGTCCACACACACACACTTCGAAAGCCCGTCATTTAATTAAACGCTGCACATGTAGCAACAAATGGCTTCAATGCCGGAAATTGTTTAAGCGCCAAACAAGCTGGCACGGGTTGGGAGTGAATCTCGGCCTGGCCAGCAACAGTTAGCCATGGTTTAAGCTCCGCAACCCCACCCAGCTATTTCTTGGCCGACCATGTCCACGTCCACCCATCGAGTTACCCTTAATCGCCGTTTAAGCTTTGTGGCGCAACAATTGTTGGAGCGTAATTAATGCGATTTGGTTATGTTCCCATCGATTGGCCCGCACATGTCCTGTGAGGCAGGGCAGGGAGGGCTGTCTGGCACTGTCCTGGCCTTCGCTGCCGACTGGACCATTAACTGGTTGGATGGCTGGCCTTTGTGTCGAACTAATGCATAAACATTTTCCCTGAAAATGTCAGTCATCGCAAAGCCCTTCCCCATTGTATCCGAACTCTTTTTAACCGCTGCTCCTGCTGCTGCCATTTCGTTTTAAATTTTATTGTTACATACCGTAAAATTTTATGGAATCCATGCCAGAAACGAATACATTTTTCGCCACATTAATTTGTAATTGCAATTTTATTAAATCGTGTAATTGTCATCCATATCAAGTTTAGTTGACATTTAAATAGTCATCAATAAATAATAGGAGTTTCCATTACATTAAATTGAAAAGATTAAGTTTGTAAAGCATTGAATAAATTGGATACAGGAAAATTAAACTATAGCTGGAACATCTGCTGACGAATTAAGAAAAAATAGCTGATTTAACGCTTAATTTATAATTCCCCGTCAAATGCGATTATTATCCTTTAATTTTCGAACAGGAATTGTAATCTTCCTTCGTAACACAGTTCAACGAGTTTAGATTATGCAATTTCATTACTGCTAATTAAGTATTTAATTTCCAAATATTCATTTGTATTGAATTTCATTTTACTTTTACACATTGCGGTTGAGCGTCGATGATCAAAGGGGCTCAGTCAGTTCGTAGAACAATAATTGTCAACGACTTAACCCTGCCATGGGATGCCCCTTTCCCTTTCACAAACCACTCATACTTCTGGCACATCTGCTCATTTGTGCACACTTTGACCTACTTGTGTTTGCTTTACTTTCAGTAGCGATGTTGGGATTCTTGCCCTTTTTATTTTAAATAAATCATACGACCCGTGTGCCGCAGAAACCGCTGCACAAACACAGCCACGCACCGTCCCACAAGCGTCCGCACACAATAATAAATGGCAATGGTCGGGACAACCCTTGTTCCTGGCCCAGCGCATCCTCCTGACCATGTGCAGTGCCCTACATATACACGGACTCTCTCCACTTCCTCTTGATGAATATCATATATGCTAAGTGGTTTGGGGTCGCCTTTGTGCGGGTTTTTTTTTAACAGCTTGTACGGCAGGCTTTGAACTTTACAGCTGGCTTGAGACACAGAAAGAAAAGGCGAATACTACTAAATTAATAAGTAATATTTATTCAAGCCCAATACTAACAACTATTCTACCACGAATGTAACAAACTTTATTTTAAATAACAAAGTAATTATTAACTATTGCTTTTCTGATTTTATTAGCGAGTTTTTATTTCATTTTCTGCGTGTAAGCCCGCAAATCGGAACCAGTTGCACTTCTTAAATATTTATGTCCGTAATTTGAATGTAAATTGCCTTCGATTTGTTGTCGCCGTAGATTTCCTTGGAGATGTTTTTCGGTCATGCTTAGGCCAGTATTTATGCAGTTTAATTATTAATCAGTGCATGTGGTGCCGTGGTGCTGTGGTGCAGGCGAACAGTCACGTAAGTGGCTGCCTGTGGTTTTGGGACCTGTCCCTTAATCATTGGTAGATTGGTAGTGGCTTCGGGTTTACCTTTGGCTCTTTGGCGAACGGTTCATTGACACAAAATCGATGTTCTAATTTTGAACTTCGGTCTGAACTTGGTAGCCGACGAAATAGTATATACCATCCGATGAAATCGTTTCATTCAAAAATTAAGCAAAGGAATAATTTATGAAACGATTTTCTTTACTTACGAAGTTTAGGTTTCTAAACTAATGGCTTTATTGAGTTTAGCACATTTTCATCATATGTACATATTGTAAATTTCAAGGCTTTTATTTAATTGAATATACATACAAATATTTCATTGAGTAATTTAACCGCTAAAAATGATTAGCCTAAATATGTTTAAGCTTAATTCCTTTAGGATTTATTGCTTGCTTTTTAGAATCGAAATCCTTTCGGTTATTAAATAAGATTACAAGACTTTGGAGAACTAAGCCCATTTCCTTTAAAAAACCTGTTGAATAAACTAAAAACTTTAAGTTAAATTCCTCGAATTTAAGAAGCTTGCCACTTTGATAAAAGTTACTAGATTATACGTAAGCCAGTATTCTAGAGAATTCCAGCGGCAGAACATTTATTCTCCTTAAATAATACAAGCTCAGTAAATGTTTTAAGATTTATTAAACTATATAAAAATATATATGGAAAATTAAGAAAATCATAAGAAACACCAGATTTGATGTGTTGTACCCGATGAGTTATTACCAATTTGTATGTGTGGTATTATCTGGACGACAGCTGTAAATTAAGCCTCTAAATGATGACAGTAAGCAGCAGCAGGGCCTCGTGAACCCATGGGCCAGAATCCTGTGCCGAAAAACAAATGACTTCCCACTTGTCACACTGTTTGCCTGGCGCTTTCCCCCGTTCGCCGAAAAACACCATTCGCCGTTGGCGTCTGGTCCTCCGAATAGTCAATATTGTGAACCAGAGCGACAACCTTGTCGACAAGCACTTGACACCGGCAAGTTAGACACTTAATGTTCATACATACGTACCGAGCGTGTAACGAGACTTTTCCCCATTTCCCTGTCGCTTTCGCTGTCTTCAGCTAGTACTTCTTCTGTAGTCAAGCCTGACGCTTATTTTATAGTAATATATGCCCCCACCGAGCAGAGCTTAAGGCGGTCCTGGGGGTCGGGGGTTAGACAAGCGCAGCGGAAATACGAACACTCACAGGTCTACTACTCACTCGTCCTCGTCCTGGTCCTGGTTCTCCTCATATCTATCTTTATTCCATGGACTTTTTGTGTATTCGCTTAAACGACACTTTGACATTGATTGCGCTGGGTGGGTGTGTGCTCAATTCATGTGTCGACTTGGCCAATGAGCCACTCAGCCAGCACGGCGTAACGGTTATCGTGGAAAGAGTTTCCAAAAAAGACTGCAATATTTTCCTGTGAATTTGTGTCAGCTTTATTTATTGATATATGGACTATTTACATTATCCTTTTGTGGATGAGCAATTGCTAAAATTTTAATTTTAAAGCAAGAAATTTTCAATTTATTAATAAGTCCAAAAATAATCTCAGAACTTTGAATACTTTATTTGTTTGTATCTTTTTATTCTTCCAACAAAACGTCGATTTTTAAGTTCACTGGTATTGCCCTGTCTGTGTCCTTGATTCTTAGAGCTTTGTTTGTCCTTATCCCTGACACACTGTTGCATATTTATCATCTGATGTTGTTGCCATAGTCTCTGGTGTCCTTCGACAAGTCCTGGAAGTCTTGTGTGTGTTGTCACTGCTCCGGAAGTTGACTTTGACCATGGACTGCCTTCTGTTTGCAGAGATCAAAACCCAGATTCTGGTTGGCTCTGTCTGTTTGGCCGGCTTTCACTTTGTTTATGCATGACAAGGTCCTGCATTTCGAGCGCTTCATGCTCGTCCAACGTGACGTATGCGCAATGTGCATTTTAATCTCACATTCAACTGGTCAAATCGAGAGAACAACACTGAACCATTAGCCGGATGAGGCGTCGTGGCCTTCCTGTGACATCCCCGCCTCCGTATTGATTGTCGTTGTGCCGAGTCAAATTCAATTACCAGGATCGGCTCTGTACTCCGGAAGCCCTCGCCTTTGTCTGCCCGTCTCAATGGATTTTCCTCTCTAAAAATAGCCGTTGCCTGGCAGTCCCAGCAGTAAGCATTTGGTATTTGGATCTGGCTTACAAAAGGGACTCTCTTACTCATCTTCACCCCTTGTGCGTGCAAGGGAGCGCCTTTGCGGTGTTTGACGGTTCGTTTTCAGGTCCTTTCACATTACGTATACGCACTGTCGGCACATGCATCATTAAAAATTCAGCAAGTGTAAATTAAAATGTGAGACAAACAAGAAGTCGCCTTCCAGCACGTAGGTGCATCGTTTTTCCTTTGCTTTGCTCCTGATATTTCCAATAAGACAACGTGTGCTGACTTACGTACAATTGCGGTCTGACTAAGAAAGGAAAATTGAAAATGTATAATTTATAGATGCACCTGAAAAGAAAATTATATTTTGATTGCTTTTATTTAAAATATATAAAAGTAGAGTTTTTTTTAACCATAAAATATCTTAAAATTCCATTAAGTAGCGCTACACTGTGCCACTCGAAACCCATTGGCAGCATCAAATGCTTAATTACATTTTCACCTCACGCAGCCGAGCGGCAGCTTTGCACATGCGATGCATCCATCAGGAGCACGCAGGATATTGGCGGGGCGAGGGGGATTTCTCATCTTCCAGCAGCGCCAGCGGAGCGCGATTGATGCTGCTTTGCTGGCAGCTATGGCATGTCCCTAGTCCGGAACGTCTGTCTGTCAGTCTGTCGGGAAATTCGCGGATACACATATGCACTGGAGGAAAAGCGCCCAAGCGTCAATAGAAATTTAAGATTAGGAATCAATATTATCAATGTTATGTTATAGAAACTGTAAATTTAAGAGTCTTATTTAAGAAGGTTATTTCTCGCATTATTAAACATTTCAAACATTTTTGTTAAGTTTCGAATGCTTATCTGAGGATTTTTTATAGTAGGCGCCAAACTAGACTTTAAACAAATTTCTTGCTGTGTTTGCCGTATCCTGACGTAGCTTTATGACATTTTCAATTTTCTATTTTCGTTTTTCTTTTTTTTTTGTGCCTTTGCACCTACACAACTTTTGTCAGCCATGTCGGAAGTTGCCTTAGCGAGTGTGTGTGCCTGCGGGCCTGCGTGAATTTGTGTGTGCACACACATAAAGTCGATAAAACTGTTGGACTTTGCATGCCACTCCCCCCAGGAAGCCCCATCGCTATCCGAACATCGCCTTTGTCCTTCTCTGGGCCGCCACAGTAGAACTGTCATTGTCATTTAAATGTCTTTTGACTGTTGCCGTTGCTCACCCAGTCGCATTCGAACTATTCAGGGAAATTAAATTGAACAGGGGGAAAAGAGTGGGCCTTTTGTTTAAACGCCTCCACAGAACCCACTAGGCCTCCTCCACCTGGATGCCAGTAACAGGTTGCTCTGCCGGCGACAGGCTGCCAAGGGTTCAGTGATGGTAAAGGTTGGGCTGGGTACCAGATACAAATAAATACCAAGAAACATAAAATAATAAAATACCTGATTAATTTTCCCTGTTATATGTGAAAAGTTAATAAAATAAAGTCCTGATCAATAAACAAAAAATATACTGGGCATGGTACAGATATTTAGGTCCACAAAAACATATTTTAAAATGTTTAAAAATTTTACCAACTTTTTTTTTTGTACCAAAGTAAGTGCTGGGGTCTCACCATCATCACTGGCAGCCCCGTCATCAGGCGAACAGGCCACATTTGATGCATTTTATTTATAGGCCCATAATGAAATTCTGTTGTTCGCAAAGCAATATGCTGGAGAATGATGTAAAAAAAATGGGTGCGATTCTGCAAGTCATAAAAAGTTGCTATAAAATGGCGAAGGTTCGTTATATGATTTAATTTTCTCATAAAATGGCCTTCTGGATAGCATATTGTTATTGCAAAATTTTCTTTTAGTTGGTTAATTTTGCAGCAAGCGTTAATTTAATATCTTTGAAACCAGAAATATGTTAAGTTCAATTGTTTTCTTTTATGGCATTTTAGTGTTTTGCAATGAAAGCATTTTCTTATGGAAAGAAATATTAAGTCATTTAAAAATGCATGCATATAATACATTTATGGTCTTGATTTTGATTTACTATTTATATGTTAATCTGGTGCTTACCATGAATAATAATCAATAGCCTGTCATTTAATTTGTTTAATTGATGTTTTGACATACAAATTAACCAATTATTTCGAATGCATAACTGCTTAATGAAATGACATAACATCCTGGTTTACGATTTGAGTTTTCATTTAGGCTTAATTTTGAGTTCGGTTAATACAAGCTTTCAGATTAATGAGTTTTCCTGGAAATCGCTGACAAACTGTTTGCCATGGTAATACGAACTTAATGGTAGCCGAAACACCTTATCAAACACAACAAATCGTGTGTGTACCACACACATTTACCCCTCCCCTCTTGGACATATATTGTATCTAGAATCTAAGCTAAGTGCGGAGCGTGAATTTGTGCGTTTGTTTTGTATTTCCGCCGCAATCCACGCACAGTGTGTGCACACTCTGTACACGTAATGTAACGTATCGATGTTTGTGTAATTTAGCGGGGATTCCCCTTTCATAATGTTCCAGGCTATGAATGGCTGCATGTGTGCCACGTCGGCCACATGACGACGTGTTCAATATTCAATTAATCATCTCGTGTATTTATGGCTTATGCACCATGTTGAGCCTGAAAAACTGGGTCACTGTGCCCGGTATGTTCGTGATCCCGGCCAGAAGTTGATGGAACATCTATGTATAAAACTGAATAGCAAAATCGAAAAGTGAGAATATTAATTTAAGGTTTACAGCAAAAAATGTGCAGCCTTTTTCAAGCACAATTTACCATTGTTTTTAAACCTCTTTCTGTTTATTGACTTGTCATTTCAGGCATTTATTTTAAACATTTTTAACGCAAGGTGTGATTTATAATTTATAAACAAATGTATTTGACCGATTTCATCAACGCTTAACTGATAAATATATCAATATATTTCAAAGTGATTCTTACACTTCAATGCATCGTTAAAGTAAATCATATTGTAAACTAAAGTCGGGGAAATATGAAATTTTATTTTAAACCATATAAACCGACTAAATTAACTTATTTATTATTACCTGAAATACTTTACTGACTACTGAAGCTTACTGTTAATACCAAATAATGTAACCAAAGTAATAACCTTTTATATTTAAATTATGAGTCAGATTAATCTTAAATAATCAGAATTTCAATCATTTATATAGATATGCGCTTAAAAAAATGCAAGTCAAAATATTTATAAAATGTTATTGCCTAAGAATTTAAATTTAAAACTTATTTCGTTTATATACATATGTATAAGTATTTTAACAATTTTCACTATTACTTTAAATGTATAAAAATATTTGTTTAAATGGTTGATTGAAAATTCATACACATTCCTTAGGTAGTTCATACATTTATTTAAATAATTTAAAGGTTGTATTCGTTGTCTGTAACTTAGCAAAGACCTGAATAAATAAATCGATTTAAATTTCTAAAACTTAGCAGCAGATGGTTCGCTCTGAAGTATGCAATGAATTTTGGAAATCAATAGAGGCCTCTGCCACAAAATGTAGCATTTTAATTGGGGGAAAACTGCGGGAAAGGCTAAAGAGGCAGAAACCAGGAAATAGGAGAAAGCCAACGGCTAATATCGGCCCTTCATTGGAGGCCAGAATTTCAATTTGCATGCACCGCAGCTTGCAGCATTGAGTTACAAAATTTGATTTTTCGCTCTTGTTTTGCAGGTATCAATGTCATGATGATGTGCATTTTGGCGGCAAGGCAGCGCAAAATTAAAATCAAATTTTAAGGCCAAGGGCGCCACATTAACAAGTCGGCTGTGGATAGTTCGAGCTCCATTTGCATACAGCAACTGCACGCGGCCGGGCCGATTCTGGAAACCCCAATCCCCGGGCAGTCAGTGCAAATCATCGGTGTAGCATGTCAAGTGGACGCAGTGCCCGCCTCCCAGCCACACCCACCCAGACCGCCAACAACAAGCACCGGGCGGCAGCAGCAGCAGCGGCGGCAGCGGCAGCAGCGGCGGCGTCCGGGGAGCCCAACAGCAACAACATGATGCAGTACGGTGGCAGCGGGGGCACCACAATCCCAACCTCCGCCGGCACAGCTGCAACCTCGGGCCTGGGCATGAGCGCGGGCGTCGGCAGCGGCATGAACCTGGGCAGGAGCATGGGCATGGGCGGCGGCATGAACCTGGGCATGAGCCTCGGCATGGGCGGTGCCGTGTCATCGGTGGGAACCGGAGCTCAGTACAATCTGCACGGCAGCAGCATGGGAAGCAGCTGTGAAACGACGAGCGTGGAGCGGATACCAGTGGACACCATCGATGCTCTGGGACCGGAGCTGGCGGTGGCCACGTCGCAGGTCCTGGAGAATCTGTCCGAGAACGAGCGGAAGATGATCATCGAGGTGCTGAATCGGGACGAGTCGGTGCGACAAAGGGATGCCACCAGAATGATGTGAGTCACAACCTTATATATTCGTATTTTTAACTACCAAGAGTCCTTCGGTAGCCGGGTTATGCGATGAGGTTGTAAGACCTTTGAATATTCAAATTTTAATTTTTCCTAATTGTATTTCAAACCATTTTTACCATTGTTAGAAATTGTTAGTTTGCTGCCATTGTTAAAAATGTTGTTATCAGGAATTGTCTCAACATTTTTCAATGTAAGCACTCTTTACTTTGCGACAATTTACCCAAGTCTCAACTTTAATCTCGACACATATTAGTGATTACCTGGTTGAAGGATCATCCATCGCATTTCCTCCTACCGAACGTGTTTTTTCGGTTGTTTTTCTCTTAGCTTTAGCTTTTTGTAAGTTTAAGCGGAACTAGTCCCAGAGGCGGGCTGCTACATTGCGCTTTTGCAACTAAGTTCGGTATTTTCTACCCCTTCCTGAGCTCAGCTTCCCTTGTTTTCTTAATTAAATCTGCCAGAAGAAAAAAATACGTAGTTTTTTGGCAGACAATGCACTTGCTTTGGCAGATGCTAATGCACTTGGAACAAGTTCTTTATTGACTGCAAAAACTGTGGCGAGGTGGAGTGGCTTTTCCTCTGAGGGCTTCGCCCGTTGGCGGAAACGCACGTATCGCACATTCGGAGACCGCAATTTATGGGCCGGGCTTTCGACTCCGAACACCGACCGGATTCCGGTGGAGTCCTTTGGATTGGGATAGACCCGTGCACGTATCCATTTGCGAGGGCTTACCTGGCGGCACTCGGGCGACAAATCACGCGCGTCTGCCGCTGGCATTCATCCTTGCCAGGCGGCGAGACCCGCTTGGCTTGGCACCGCTAACCGGGTGTTCGCAATTGATATGCCGCGGAAAATTGTTCTCCGTTTTCGAGGACAGCTTCTTGTTGTTCTACGTGTGTACAGTGAACACTGCCACTGGGCGGAGACTAAAGGAAAATGTGCTCCTTGGAGAAGTAACCATTAAAATGGGATCAAGCTCGAGACGCTGTTGTTAGTTGGAAATAAATGAAACTATAAATTAGGAATACCTCACTATTATTTAAAACTATATATAACTGCGTTTAGTAAAATCATTTCCTGTGCTCCTTTAAGGGTGACCTTACTGCCCGTAACAGCATCCCCTTTCCGCAGGACACAGAACTCCTCGTTTAGGCGAATAATTCCCCTTTCTGCTTTTCAATTTCTTGGGGCAACTCGGTACTTCGTGACCCTGGGGATGTATTGTTTGTTGTTCAAGTTCCAGGGCTTTCCACCCGCCTTTAATGCGTCGTTAGGCGGAGCCTCGGACAGGTGGGGAAAGGTGGAGATCCGAGTTTTATGCTGCATTGGCATTCAAATTACTGGAAAGTGTTTTCATTGTCACGCCGGCGCTGCCACAAAATGGAAAGCAATTTTATTGTCCTCCTTTTCTATTTCCCCCCAGCCTAGTCGCTCGTGCGCGGCATTCGGCATTCGTTGTCAGTACACTCGTACACGTTTTTCCTTTTAGACAATTATTTTTAAGGCCTACGACGGAATCGATACAATGCGTCCGTCTGTCCGCCTCACCTTGACGACGATTTAAGCCCCGCAGCATTGAAATTTTCTTAACTTTTGGACGATGGCAAAGAGAAAAATTGAAGAAAAACCCATTTAATTTCTTTTGGCGAAAAGAAATCGATAACCGAAACACACGATGGAATGGGGTAGCATTTTCCTAGTGCATAATTAATTAATTTTACGATTCTTTTTGCAAAGCAATCACAGCGTAGGCACTTAAAATTTATGAGGACCATTAATGACTCCGCGTGTTATGGGGACTTTTATCGGAATTACAGAGAAAGAAATTCATGGAACGAAGATTCTAATCAAAATATTAAAATATTTCATAAATATCTAAGCAAGGGAGGGAGTACTCTCGTGAAATTTTAAATATAAATAAATGAAAATCATATGAAATACTACTATTCTCGGTGTACTTTGTAGTACTTGTTCCCTTTGGCCAAGTTAGTACATTGTAATGACGTTATTTTGTGGCTCACATATACAACATATAAACGATTCCAATGGCCTTGCCGACACGAGTAATCTGGGCACATAAATCCCTTCCGCCGGCAACAAAGTTGGCTTTCGTCCTCACCCACGCCCCCTGGTTCGATTCCTTTTCGTTAACTTGGCTCATTTGGCGGCTTTTGCGCCTTTCAGTCGCCCTGATTGCTTAATCATGTCGGCCACTGTTGTGGCGGAAATAGCTAAATTGAAAAACGCCATTGGAAATTGGCGAAAGGAAATGCCCGGCAGCTATTGGGTCACATGTGGCAGGTCCAGCCATGTCCTCAGGCCTTGAGTGGACATCGATACAGCTTGGGGCAACTTGTGAAGCTTGTTGCTCTATAGAAATGCAAAATGCCAAGTATTTAATGCTCTACTACAATTCCATATTGACTAATGCTGAATTTATCCATTTATTTACATATTAAAGGAACTTTAAGAGTATTCCACTTAATAAAGAGCAATACAGTGTTTTCTTTATTACGATATAAGCTTGGTTTATATAGCTTTTGGTTCGATGCTATCAATCAAAGTGGCTGCGACTGTAAGTTGTCTCTCTTCTGAAAAGTCAACTTGGAAATCAAGGGGATTTCCTGCTCGCTGAATGGTCGTCTATCAACCCATCTCATCTTTTGAGGTCATTGCATCTCCTCCTTGCTGCAAGAGTCCTGATATCCCTGAAGTGCAATGAGGTCCTCACTCAGAAGGATATAAAGTTGAATGAAAGTTAATTTGTATTCTCAAATACATTGAACGAATCTTGTTTTCTAAGAGTTTGGTTTATTTATTAATAAATATTACAAAGTAAATTGTGAAGGGTTATATTTTTAGTAAGCCTCAACAGTAAAATTTAAAGTGAATTTAAGCCCTGATCCACGCTTCAAAGGCAACTTGGCAGCAACTTGGCAGCAACGGCAGCACTCTTACTTCATTTCCGTTAACACAGACAGAGACTAAGTTGATCCAATACAGGCTCAGACCCCAACACGTACTGATGAGAGTGGCAGCAGGATGCGGCGGAATACACATTCATCTAGCTAATAACACTGATAATGTTGGTAATACTTGTTGAGTAAATTAAATCTAATGGAGCGCTCGTTCATCATTCGCCGGCACAGAGCGAACTTAATTAAATGTTTTCCCAACAAATGCTTGCCGCATTTTGCCCTCCACGTCTTGCCAATGGGAGAGCTAAACAGAAAAATGTGTATTTCCTTGAAAATAGATTATTATTGTTAATATATCCAGTAAAGAAATTGTAAGAGAGATGGATATTAAAAAGTTAGAAATCACAACTAACTTTAAAATTTAAAATTGGTTCAAAGCAAACACAGAAAACAATCTATTAGGACACGTATATCCACGAGATTATATATATCACACTTTTCCGAATATATATCCCCTCATACAATCACTACAGAAATAAAATAATGCGTTTTAGTTAAGGCACTAAATTTATTGGTGTTTCATTAGAATACATTTGATAGAATCTTCTTTGAGCTGAGTGTAGAAATACAGAGAACAAGCCGCAGGCCAAACTATGTTACTTTGACTTGCTCCGCCGCAGCATTTGTGTGTTCTTTTCCCTTAGCCTTGGCTTTACTTTGTGCTCGGAGTGTTCTGGTTGAAGCATTTGACTTGATAATGTCGTTGATTACTTTTAATTATAATTTCGCTGCTAGGCTACGTGAATCGCTGCTCATCTGCCATGCGGACATGCTGACGGCCAACTTCCAACTTCCTTTCCACTTTCCGGCGATGGCCATCAAAATGAACCCACTGAAAACTTTTCGCCTGGTCAGCTGCTGCCGTTGCTGCTGCTGCTGGTGGAAAGCCTGCGAAAGCCCTCAGTTGCCATGGCATCACTACCTGCCTTTTATTACACCTGCCTTTATGTGTTTTGTCATCAGCAGGCAGCTTAATTGGCCGCTTAACGCCCACTCATCGCCGGGGACGGGCTCATTAGGTGACACCGGGTCCGACCCCGATGACCTCAGAGGACGGTAAGAGGTATCTGCCTCGGTCGTCTTTGATTTCACTTCATTTGATACTCCTCTTAAGGGCACCTCTTACATGTAAGTGTGCCATGTCTACATGTCCGCACATCCTCGGGAATCTGCAATTTGCATGCAAATTACGGAGAAGGTCCCGCGGCGATTCTGTGCGTAATTTATGCCACACATGGCATATGTTTTGCCAGCAATTTTAACAAACATAAAACAAAGGCTGCCGGCGAATATTCCCAAGGCACCCAGCCGCATGGCCAGCATTAATTAAATACAATTTGAAAATGCTATCCAACAATTATGATATATATTTGTCAGTGCCGCATGTCAACCATTACCGCCGCTCATTGCTGTAACTGCACTCAAAACTCCACCGCACTGGGGGGCATGTGAAAATGTTTTCTACACGAATTCACACGTAAGTGAAAACCCCGTGCTCGGTTGCCGGATATTGGACACTCTGTGGGTGCAAAAAACACGAAAAAAGGCTTGTTTCAAATCCGCAAACTAACCAGGTCTGTTGGATTTTCTGTCCATTGTCCAAGCGTATTTCAAATAAAACAGAAATAAAAAATAAAATTAAAATCAATTAGTTTTGTCCGAACCTTTGAACGTGAAAAGTTATCGCATGCCAAGTGGTTTTTCATTTTCTATAGCTTAAGGGCATTTAGTTGAATGAATTCCTTTACGCTGACTTACTTTATCTGGAGTAACTTAATTTAATAGCAAACGGAATGCAAATAATTTGGCAACTTTTGTAAGCTATATCAGAACAAGATATGACTTTAATTGAGTTTTATAAAATCATTTATTTTTAGTAATCAATTTGTTTCTAAATACCAATAAAGTAACAGCTCTGCTATGGATACCCGATTCTTTTTGTAATAATTGGGAAAAAGCATAGTTTTCCTACCACTTTCCCGCCTTTTCTCACATCAATCAACTAGCTCATATGCCACCAGGCAGAGTATAAATATGCACCAAATGCATTTAGTTTGGGAAATATTCGCAATTCACGCGAACAGAGTCCAAAAACAGGAGAACAGTGAGAACAAGAACAATGCCTGGCCTTTCCGTCTGACTTTCTCATACGTAATTAGGCTGATAGCGGGCGACGTCGCCGATTCCGTGGCATTCCGTCTAATGATAATGCGAGAAGGGCGCATCAGGTAGCAGTATCTCGCTGGCTTCGTGCTCGTACCCGCCACCTGGCTATCTCAGTGTCTGAGTATCTGAGCAACTGAAAGGCAAAGTATCTGAGCGGGAGAGAGCAGTGGTGCACAGTGAGTGATTGAACTTTGAGGCAGCCTAACTAATTTATGTTTTATAGGGTGGTAAAGCCCACAAAATTCTTAAATAATATTCAAAATTTACATAAGAATAGTTCAAGTTATAGTAAAGATTTTATTAAAAAACAAAAGTAAAGAGTACTTTGATTAATCTTTATACAAAAAGGAATTGATCAAAGATCAAGAGTGACAGCTAAATTCATCAGAGTTATCCTTATCAAGAAATCAAACTAATTCAAGTTACCAAATACTTAATGATATGTTGCCCGATTTTGCCCACTGTGCGTCGTTGAGAGCTCACTTTCAACCTGCTGCTTTCAACCGCGCGCCGCGCTTCAATCCCGAATCTCGGCGATCGACTCGACTCGATTCGACCCGACTTCCCCCAGCAAAGCAAAGCAGCCCGACTTCAGTCAACGAACGCGTCTCGATCCGAGCGAACGTAGCGTTTAGCCGCTAAAAGATACAACTCACCGCCGCCCGTGTTTGTATCTCGGAGGTGTCTCTGTGTGTGAGCCAGTGTGAGTGCGCGGGGAGATTGCCGGTTTAAGATTTGTGTTCTTCTACCTGTGTGTCGCCCGCAGAAGTGCTCTTTCTCGTGTCTTTCCACTCGGCTTTGATATCAGAATTATACACACCAATACGAAAAGTATCTGACAGATACGCAGCAAGCAGCACGCAGCAGTGCCTGTAATCGCCATCGAATCGAACAGCGGCGGTTTATGCAAAGTGGCAGCAACGAAAGCAACGAACTCAGCGAACTCCGAAAAACGAATTGGATAATTTCTTGGCCAAACAAGACTGAATTTGGCGGATTGGCAAAGTTTGCCCAAGCAATTTCTACGAACGACGAGGGCCAGCCACTAGATACGAAAGTATCTCACAGCCTCAAAGGTAAAGAAAACACTTATTTGGGAGATGATGCAGAGAAAAGATAAGGAGTGTTACTGTTGGTTAGTTCTTAAAATGCTCACCAGAAAAATGCCCCAATTTTCCGGGAAAGAATACAGATGATAATCAATTTATTAATATATTTTAACATTTAGCAAACAAATTTGTTAGAAATCACTTTTTGTTGGTTTAATTTAATAAGAATAGGAAATTTCCAGAAATTTGAGGTTCTTAATCCTAAAACATGATGTTTACTATGTATAGACACTTGTCTTCGGTTCTTTTACTGTGCAAAATGTAGTATCTGATGGATTTTCTTCCTCTGCATGGTCTCTGCATGGCGATTGTAATTGTTTCTGGGCAACTGAAAGAAGCTTGCACGGGAGGAATTCGTGCCGGGCTCTGATTATTTTAACGGTTTATAAATTTAATTAAGGAGCGGAGTCAAAGAACAAAGAAGCAGCGTCACCGCAAAGGTAAAGATACTTAACATCCATGTTGCGCCGCACCTCCCCATTGTTCCCTGTCGCATTGGGCCATCATTTTGTGTATCTGAGCCTGTCTGTTTGCCTGTCTGTGCGACTGAGAGGCACACATTATACACACAGCTCACGCGTGTGTGGATGCACCCACTCTCCGGCTCAGATACATTCGGGCCGCTGTTGTTTTTATTTCTCCCAACAGTTGTTTACCTTTCTCCGCTGCAAGCTCAGCCCGATTCTCTTGTAGCCGTGACATCGCCGAAGATTCCGAGCCATTACCAAGTTCAAGATAGATACATTCCGAACTGGAACTCAATTCGCAATGCGGCGGGAATAACGCGATTGAGGAGCAGTAACAGTCGCTGGCAAGTCGAGCCCGGCATGACTAATTCTTCGCAGCAACAGTGACAAATAGCAGAAGTATCTGTTGGATACGAGCAGGTATCTGTTGTAGGTGTGAAGAGATCAGAGGGCGTTTTCCAACAATAGGCTTCAATGTTGTCAATGCAATGAACTGTGAATGAGACTACAAGTCACACATCCCCTTTGAACCTAACAAATAGGGAAGTATATATCATAAATCAGTTCCACTCTGAGCTTGGATTCTCACGCTGTATGTATCTGTGTGGTAGGTTAGATAAGAGGTGTCTAAATGGCTAGTTCACAGAACCTTTTAAGACCCTAAGTACACTTTATCTTACAGATATACTTACATTAGATACTATACACTTAATATTTTGATATTTTGTTTTTCCGTTTAAAATATATGTTTTAAGATTAAATATACCTTTGAAGGGCCACATTTAATAATGTGAATATAAACTTGTTAAGAAATACTTACCTGCATCATTCCAGCCACATTGAAATTGAAATTGCATTCGTTGACAGTTCGAGTTTGCCGAGAACTTTTGTCAGTTCGTTGGAAAAGTTTTTCGTGCGACCCCCGAGAACTCTCTCCAAATGAGAATATGTCGGCAGCTTGATGAGTTTAATTAGCACTTGACTGCATGCATGGCCATAATAAATTTTTAAATTCTTGGCTCTCGTCTTGGCACTGATTTTTCGAAATTGAAGTACCTCGTTTTTGGATGTTATATAGTTTTTGGAAAGGCATTGCGACGTTTCTTGTGTGTCTTTTGTCTGGCGCGGCGATAAGGCTGAAACGAGCTAAGTTGCGAGCGCTTATCAGATGTGCCATAAAAGCTAAACTTATTTATGTGTGCAAGATCCAAATATTTGGGCACATTATGTCATGTGTGTTTTTGTGGGATTGGGCTTTACGGACTTGACAGCTCTGCGAGATAAGTCGGGGTGCATTGAGCCCTGGTAATTGGAGATTTTCCTTTTCCGCAGACTTCGACTGGGGGCCACCTCCGGTGTCGAGGCGGTGTCGAGTCCGTGTCGGGTCGGTGCGTTGGGTCTTCCCATTCATTAATCATTCATAAATATTCATTCGGTGGGCGCCCCCGGTCACGCCCGCTGCTCGGCGGCATTTTCGAACATTTATCATTATCATTTCGGCCAGCTTCCTGAATTTTCCATCTTGTTTGCCGGTCGGCCTTTTTCTATTTCCGCTGCAAAACACGAAATGTCTCTCAGAAGTTTTTTCATTTGTCGTCGCCTCGTTGCATAGAAATTTATTATAATTTATGCAAGAAATGGTGACAGTTATTGAGTTTAATAACGATATTTTTCTTTCTTTTCGCGCCGATGTATGTGGCATTTGCATTTTTATCGAAACGAAAACAGCTGCCACAACACGGAGACCTCTCTAGGGCGGAGATAGCGCCATATTTCTGGGCCCCCGGTTTGGGTTGGACCCATGACCAGGCAGATGCCCGGCGAGAGGGGTTGGTGATAAACCCACATCAGAATGAACTGGTTGCGAAAACCGTATGCAAATCGGGCTAACAGTGCTTTAACGAGTCTCATCAAAAAAGTGAACTCAAATGGCGATGAGCCCAAGATAATCTCATGAAAGTAAGGGAGTCAAAACGGGTGAAAGGTTCGGACGTTAAAAAACAATTAGAAAATCCGCAAGCTTAAAACACTTTCGATTCTTCACTTTTCAAAGCCAACTCAAGGCGAAATTGGCCACGATTCATTCATTATTTTTCGTTTTTGCCAGATCCGATTGTGCAATTATCTGATAGACATGCCAGAACAATTATAGGCAAATTAACGCTCTGCCTTTGGTCACACAGAACCCCCAATTGGTCAAATCACATTAAGCGGCGCAATTGAGCCTCAGACCGGCACAAAAAAAAATATCAAAACAAAAGCTGAAACAAAAAATCTGGCCGAAAACAAGTCCGTCAATGGTTGCCGGTTGTTTGCTTTCGCGTGTTTTGTGCCTGACAAATTCAATGAGCCCGAATGGCTGCGAAACATTTTTGTGAATGTGACGGAAAAAATCTGTAAACAAGCGGCAAAATAGGCCTGATTTAATCAGGCACAGTTACGTTTCCAAACACCTGGGGTCGGAGTAATAGCTCTTGAGATATGACTTGGTTTTCGAGTATATTTTAACATTCCATATATATATAATATTCAACAATTATTAAAGCAAAATATATTTTTAAGCTTTCAAACAGCGGATAATATAATATAAAACTTTTCTAAGAGACCATTAGGATAATAAAGTATTTACTATAATTTTATTTATTGTTTCAAATCACATTTTTGAAAGATTTTAGCCTGGTTGCATTTATTTTGGCCACGCTAGTAAATTGATGTTTATATAAAACATGATTAATTAATACAATATAAATTATATACATTTCTGTTAAAAATCAAGGAACAATAGTTCCTACGTTAATTACAGTCACCTATACTAATTATATTTACAGTTGTAAAATTAGAGTATTACATTCACAGTTTGGTATTTTCCTCTGAGTGAGAGTATAAAGAAGACTAACTGCAAAGTTTCATTTAGATAGCTTTAAAACTGAGAGACGACTAGTTTGCGTAGAAACGGACAGACGGACAGACGGACATGACTAGATCGACTCGGGTGTTGATGCTGATCAAGATTATATATACTTTTTATGGTCGAAGATGGAGTGTTCTGCAAGGGTATAAATATGTCTGTATAGATTCTAGAGTTGCAAACCGATGACTCAGAAGGCGGTCAACGGAAATGCAACCGAGAACTTTAAGGCTTTCAATTCACGTTTTATTTGTAAACAAAAATTGTGTACGACACCAAGTGTGTGTCATTCAGAGTGTGTTAAAAGTTTCGACCTGCTCCGCAGTTTTGGCCAAGTCGCAAAAGTCGTTACATTTTTTCTTTTTTTTTTGGGGCAGTAGCTGCAAAGTGGCCAAGAGTATGAGTTGTTATTGTTTTCCCCAGTTTCTGTTACAATCATTATTGCGGTTTTTGCTAGCTTTATTTATTTTTTGTTTCTCCTAGTTTATTTGTATTTTTTTGCGTGGCATCAGCTGCCTTGAAGTGGCTGCAATGTGTCGCCGAGGCGATTGAAATTCTTATTGGCCAGCCAAGTGTGGAGCGCTTTATTTTCATTTTGTTTCGCCAACGCCAACGGTCAACGCCTGAAATGTAAGCCAGTAATAATGGCCATAACAATGGCCATAAGCTGGCTAAAATTGAATTGTCTCTATCTGGTGTACGTGAGTGTATCTGGCCGAGGGCAGCTATATATCCCCACAGATGAATAAGCCGGGGCTGAGCAGCACTTAGCAATTTAATTATCGATGCGCTCACTCTCCCGGCGGACACATTAGGTTAAACATAAACTTTTTAAAATCATTTCTAAAATCAAATAGTATAAAAATACATACATAAATAGATAGTATACAAATATTTATATTTTGTGGCAATACTCAACCTAATTAATATTGTTAAAACTTAGGTTTTCAATAAAAACAAAATGCTGTTTTAATATATACAACTATAACTCTTTCGTTGATAAATGTATATTTATATAAAAATGTTCAGCAACTGCTGTATAATCTTAATGCAATTAATTTGGGTATTTGGAACAATTGCATTGAGCTCGCTGTATTGCAATAATTTTATTTATCTTATTCTTGTTTATGGCGACATTCCATGGGCAGCGGATGCATTCGTTCTTATTGCATTAACAAATAATTGTTTATTTATAGCAAACCAGTTCGAGACACGGCGATAAAAGCGTGGAAAGCACACAAAACAAATTGCTGCCCCAGGGCAGGAGCCTTAATGGAGCTCGCCATATAATAATACATATAGGGTATGTGCTAAGCCACTGCTGATATCATCTTTCGATAATTGCACGCAATTTCCATTGGGCGCCCACACGATAATCTCCAGATACCGATAATGGTAGCTACTTCAGACCGATATTTGTGGGCTGCATTTGCGTGGGCTTTTTGAGTCAGATGTGCCGCTTATGGCTTGGCTTCGGTGGATGGCATTTTAGAGCCAGCAAAGTAATTTTTATGAGCGTCTTCTTCCTAAGTTTGTCTTCAGGCATTAGTATGCGATGCCACTGCATTTTCCGTGTCAAGCATATGCGTATTGCCTGCCATGTTAGCTTCTCTCCGTTGCATTTCCTTCATTTTCCTGGGCATTTCCATTTTCTATTCCCAGCATGGCAAGCACACAGCTAACAACAACCCACTTCCCTGGCCTTTTATTGCTTTGTTCTCGGTGGCTCGCCTTCGATGCCTCTGAGCCTGTCTTTCACTGTTCCCTTGTATGGTCTGCGACGGGGTATCTCTGCCTCTGCACTCAGAGAAAAACCGATTGGAATGCATAGATATAGAATTTGTATAGTAGGAATTGTTACTCCTAATATCACATAATAACCTGGGAATTCTTTCAGAGTCTATACTATCAAAGTCTGTAGCTCAGTCCCATCCCGTATCGCTGATTTTCTTCAAGTGTGTCTCTAAGTTGGCTCAAACTGATTGTTATTGTGGCACGAAGCCAGCGGAGAAAAGGTTCTTCGATTCGAGTGACCAACGAAGCAGAATCAGCTCAATTACTCAACTTTTGCAGATCTCGTTTCCAATTTCCATTGCAATGCAAACACATTTCGGGGCCAAGAGCCGACGGCCGACAGCTCTTGTTAGTGGAAGTAACGGTCTTCCAGGTGGAAGAAGGACAAGGTGCAGACATACTCGTCGTGCCCGCAACTCCACATCTCTGGGCCAAGTTGGAGATCTGGCCCAGAAAAGTTTTGGCATAAAAACTTTGCGAAACCTTCCTATGACCAGAGTCGAAAAGACAAAACAACCTCACACCATCGGCAGCTTTAGCTGGAAACAGAGCTGAGGTCGTGCTGGTTGTTTCCACAAGTCTGCACAGAGAGAAATGCGGAATGTAAGTGCTAGTTGTGAGAAATATTTCATTTACGTATTTTCACACCATTCATACAATAATCATAACACGCAAAAGGCTTCTTATAAAAGGGGGAAACGGAAATATTAACAATATAAGAGGGTTTCAGTTAAAAGTGGAATGAAGCTTCTACGATATTTGTTACTAATGAATTATAAATATCTAGGCTTTAAAAACAATTAAAAAATGTTATAAGACACCCCTCTTCACTAAACTTTCATTCTCTGTGTATTGAGCCTGAGTCTTTGAGCCAAAGTTATTTGCAGAGAAAGTTTGAGCAGACCGTCAAGAGCCTGAACATGAAATAGTTGCCAAAAAAAGCTGACTTTACCAGCATTCTTGGATCTTCTTTGGCTGCCGTTATGAAATTAAAGCTAGCCCCCATCCTCCTCGTAGCTAATGAGTCCAGTAACCGAAAGAAAGTAAAAGTAACGCACTTGAGTGCACTTACGCTCCATCTACGTTCTCTCAATGTTCGAACAGCGTCCATCGTGTTATTGTAAACAAATTTTCCAGCTGCAAAGGCGGAAAACCGGTTGTTCGCGCACAAAACCTGACCTGATGCAAAAAGTGCCCGGTCGAAGAATGGCCAAGAAAGTGAATTTCATTGGCCATGGAGGCAAACCGATGGAAAAGTATGCTTTTACGCTTTAAGGGTCCTGAAGGGAACTGTGTCTCTATACGCAAAGTAGAGCAATCTTTTATAAAGTTAGTTCTTACAACAAATTTAATATCTTTATTATTTATTATGTCTTTATGTTTATTTTATCTTTAGTGTGCTCAAATAATAGTTCTTCTTATATCAAATATTGAAAAAACATAATTATTTTTGCCCACCTCTGACTAGTAAACGGAAAGGAGAAGCCTTCTTTCATAGAAACATCTTTGCTTCGGTAATTTCCGATTACTTTCCCCCGATTGCCTTCAGGAAGCCCGATTGTGGCTGCTTTATGCAACTACTTACTTTTCCGGAACCAGGCCAAACACAGCAGCAAACCTGCACTCGAATGTGGGCCGCCGGAGGTTTGTGGACTTCCATTGGATTAGCATATTTGAGTGGGTTCTGGGCCATGGGAGCCGCAAGATCTCTCTACGCATTGCCCCCACTGGGGGACACACACACTCGACGGGGGGCCAACTTAATGGGGATATGTGCATCGGAGTAGCTCTCGAGTGCTTTCCCAAAGCGGGGAGCCTCTCGATGGGTCGGTTGCTTGTATCCGAGAATTTACATACGAATTTCTATGCAAAATCCCATCAAAACTAAACGATTGAATTTCAAAGCTCAAGTTCCACTCAATAAAAGCAATATTTTCCCGGAATTTATGAATTATTTTCTTTGATTTTAAATGGAGTCTGTCAGAGCGACCATGGATTAGTTGTAATGCCTTTTAGCCAAATGATACTGACACAGGCCGAGAACTAGAGCGATCTGTCTCTTGGCAGTCTTTAGCGAGACCCGCTTCCATAATTTATATATAGTTATCTAACTGCTGAGCGCTGCTTAAATGCTGCCCTGTCATCGCCAACTTCATCATCGTCATCAGCGTAATCATCGGTGCTGGAAAACAGCGGAGCTCTCCGTGGCTGGTCCAGACCATCAGTCACTGTCTGAGGCAGAAGCTTTTTGCAGGAGGACGAGTGGCTCCAGTAGCAGCTGCATCTTCCGAAGGCACTCTGCTGGCCGTCCATCGCGGAGTGCGGACTCCGGATAACCTTTCCATTTTCCAACTGTCAACGGCGCAGCGAATGCGATTTGCCAGCGGTTTGTTTTACTGCGTGCCCACCGCCCCTTTTCCCCCCATAACATTTATTTATTTCCCTGCCTTTTCCCCAGTGGCGTAATTACGCGTAGAGTTGTTGCCTGTTGCCTGTTGCCTGCATTTCGAATGGTACGCAATTTTCCCAAAAGTGTCAACGCATGTCGTGGCCGGGCTTAAAAGTTTTGAAAAATGTTAATGCTTCGTCGTTGCTAATGTTGCTGCATTCGGCCTTTTTCCCCTACGAGTGCCTCCAGTATCTCCAATCGAATGCGTCTGGCATTACATGATACTCATTATTGCCCATTATAGTGACTTGAATGCTGCGAGTGGAGAGGGAAAAGCGGAGCTCCGCTCCCGCCGAGCTATGGAAAGTTGGGGTTCCGTCCCTATGAGTCGGCATAAAACGACGCCGGCTGGACGACAATAGAAAGCATTGTTGCTTACCTTAATTGATATAATAAGTATATCTGCCACTCGCACGGAAGTTTGGCATTAAGCCTTTAGCTGGGTCATCGTCAATTAATCAAGCCAACTTAGGAGAGAAACTCGATGAGTTATAGGTTAGTGAACTTAACAGGCATTTTCCTATAGTATCTTATCTTTCAAGTTTGAAAACCGTTTATCAAATCCAGGTGTTACATTTGGATAAGATATCAAGTTCATTTCGTATGTAGGATACAATATTCTCAAGCATTCTAGATCTGCAAGGACCTAAACGCACTTGTTAAAACTACAAACTCATTTGTGCGAGTTACTGCTGCCGGTAGCAGCAAATAGGCTTGCACTAGAGCGTTATATGTCTTATTATTTTAAGGCCCTTGGGCAAAGGTAGCCCGACTCGTGCTTAAGCAGTTTTGAAATCAAGTGCCTTGCCATCTCAGCTGCTATTTGGCTTCCTTGGCTTGGAGTAACTCTTTTGAGGCAAAGCCTTTCTCTATTTGCTCACCCGGAATGTCCGACAAGAAAGGAATGCACACACAATGGAAACGCACTGGGGTAGCCTGCCACTACATATAGTGGCATGAGGCATGTGGCATGGCTTCTCGTATTCCGCTGGGCAACCGAGCACATGTATGAAACTTGACCCACAGGCACTTGACTGCGGGATTTGCGCAATTGAAATTGATTTTATTATATTTAAGTGTGTACTTTGACTTTGGCTCCATTTTAAGTAGAAACTTTTGCAAAACTTTAGACGGGGCCAATCAATATTTAAAAATATATATATATAAATGCTGGCGGTAGTGACTGGGAATGACTAGGAACAAAGATGCAGCCAGGCAGCTGGCAATATGGAAAAACTTTCAACTGCAAGTGGCAATGGCAGTGGCAGCCAGCTCAAGGCAAAGTTTCAAGTGCAATTTTCATATAATTTCCATACAAACAAATCGCAGAGTTCACCGGGGGCCTCGACCTGGGGTCTTTTTACCACTTTGCTGAAAAGGAAAATATCATTTTGCACTACAAACTATCAATTTTCCATTAAATATTCCAGTAAGCCTTTTATACGCAAAAAGCTAAAAGTAGTGTCGTTTTACACAGAGACTGTCGTACTTCTATTGAAATTCAAGCTGAATGGGACATAAGTTCTCATGACTCGGTATTCATTTTGTCCGGCTTTGATTAACAAGATAAATATTTCTTTGTATATCTTTTGAGCATAAAACATAAGCTTCTAGTTTATTATTTATTTTAATTGAATATCATTCAAATACAAGCAACGCCTGCGGCTTGCATTCTATTTAATTCAAAAGGAAAATATACATTTTCTTTCTTTAAATCTGATTATGACAAGCTAAATTTTATTATACAAAGCTATAGCTGTGAGAAATATAAATGAATCGTTAACTGAGGCAGAATGTGCCACTTTTTTGCTGCTGGTTATTTTATTAAATCCTTATTAAATGGCTAATATATTGTCAGAAAGTATTTAGTATTTAGAACATCTCTGTTCCTTTCAAATCAGAAATACGCATTTTAGGGTGCTTAAATTTGGTTTAACGAATATATTTGTATGCTAAGGCAATGCTCCTGTGCCTGTTTCTGGTTCAGGACACAGAATGAATTTTAATTAAATTGTGTTTATAAATAATGGCCTTTTTGCCCGGGCTTCGGCTCGGGCCTACCACCACCAAATTGAGTTACATAATTATGCGTTGACTGGCTGGGGAAATGGCCGAAAAGCAAGAGGGCCCGGACGCATAAAGGCCAACAGAGGCAATCAGTCAAACGCAAAACGGCGATACGAACGTGGGTAGTTCGGCGGGGGGCCAGCGGATGGATGGGTAACATTTCATCGATATCAAAGCCCCCGATGCTTACACACTTAATCGAATTTAGCGACAATTTTACCGAGTTTCCATTAGCCGGTTGTAATGGATGATTTTCCAATTACCGGTCGCCCTGCCTCCGACTCGCCACCCTCGCAGAGGCAGGGACCACACGGCGGTTGCTTGATGGCAAATGCGATGCCAATCGCACGCACATTCGTCATCCGCACACAACGCACAACACACACTACACCCAGCACCCACATGGCCACCTTTCTCTCCACAAAATGCAAATCGAGGGGGGCAATGTCAGGGTTTTTGTTTCCTTGTGGCTTTTGCCAAATTGCCCACTTTCTTTGTTGCCGCCAGCCACGCTGATGTGGATGTCGATGTTGATGTTGATGGTGATGTCGCTGTCGATGTCACTGAACAGCAACATTTTGGCATTTCCGAATGGCAAATAAAATTGATACACTTTCGGTTGCGGTCGTCCGTGTGTGGGCTCTGGATGCGTGGAGTGCACATGACCAAAATGTATGCCAAAAGTGGGTCATAAGTTGGTTAGTTTTCACTAGGAGAAATATATAGATGAGCTAAGATCTTTTAGAATTGGTTAATCTAATAAACTTGTTATGCAAAGTATGTTGATTGATACTTTTAGCTTGGTTTTATGATATGATTTCTGATTTATTTGGTGATAAAATCATTTCATATTAAGCTCTCTAATGATATATATTTAAGTTCTTAGAAGTAGATATAAATGTCCTACCATCTATAACTATTTTCTCTCCGTGTGCATGTGGTGGCCTGAATGTGGCGTTTGTCATTTCCATCACAATGAATTTTTAATGCCCAGTGCTCGGCGCTCAGAGTTCAGCATTCAGCCGCCTGAGATCACAGGCCAGAGCACGTTCCTCGAGCCACATGGGGCACGGAAACATGATTTGCCTGTTGCACCGCACGGCCTTTGGCATCCGAGCGACAGAATCACATGCTCCGGCATTCTGCGATGCCTTTGACACAAGCGGGTCAGGTCGCTTTCGGTTCTGGTTCTGGCTGTGGGTTTTTGCTTCAGCTGGCTTTCGGCCGAAACTGTTGCCAGTTTACTGAGATTGGCAGCCTCAACAGGTGCAATTCTGAGCCCAATTAAGGCCGACAAGCGGGGGGATAATTTACTGCGCTCGACTGCGGATTGACGTCCCCTTTAATTAGCTGCCATTCGATTGAAAATATAGAAGCGAAACAGGTCTTTGAATCTATAATTTACATGGGAAATATGAGGAGGTTAATGCCAATGCATTTTAAAACGAGGTTGTAGGTCTCAATTCCTTTTTATGTCCCATCAAAGGCTCGTGGAAATTAATTTCATAGTAGAGATTTTAGCTACATTAGAGGCATTAGAAATTATTATACAATTTTTGATACCTGCAATTGATATATGTATTTTTAATTAAAATACCAGTTGAAAAAAAGAGTTGCATAATTAGTACAAATAATTTAGAAATCTATAATTCACCAGAGAAAAGTGTAAATGTTAAAATCCATGACACACACAAGGGTCTCTGGTTAAATTAATTTTATATTTATTTATTAAAAATTAATTTGTACAAAGGCATCGGCCTACTACATGTTTGCTGTAAAATGTGTCAAAATAAGGTGACAGAGACTGTCGGGGGATCGATTGGCTGCACATAGCTTTCCACTTAAATGCAGCTGTTGATTGGCACATGGCTGAAATTGAATTAAGTTGGTTGTCATAAATTTTATAGCCAGCGCCCGAGTGGACACATAAACCAAAAACGGAAAACGCAATCCAAGCTGGCAGAGCAGCTTGGCTTGTGCACCGCATGTGCGGAATTAGCAGCCAACTACTACTGGGCGATATGTGTTCCCATACGACGACTATATATATAAAATATATCGGGCACACTCCGCCCACCCAAGCCGAGGCCAGCGAACCACAGACGGAGTTGGTCGGATTCAGAGTTTACCCGAGATTAAAAATATATAAAAGCAACGTGCAAAGGTCTGGGGTTTCGGTTTTAACTAACAGCCCGAATTGAGATTTACGACTGTGCTTTTATTTCGTTTTTGTATTTCCATTAAGACAAATAAATTTCCGAGTGTGTACTTTATTATGGAAGTAAACAAGCAGTTTTGGCTAAGTGATATTGGCTTAATTATGTAATAATGTTGTATAGTATAAGGTTCTCTGAGAAATTTTTTATTTAGTTTTAAGATGACGAATTTAGTATTATTTTCAGACGAGCCTATATTTAAAGAAGTTGAATATTCATTAAGAGATGCGCTGATGGATTAAATATTCGTTTAAGCTCTGTCCTAATTATACCATTATTGGTTTAATTATTACATTCAGCGTAGAATGTTAAACATATTTCTTTACAATATTAATTCTAGAACTCTGTTATAGTTTCAATTTAATTAACTTGGTCTTCAAAAAATCTAAATGAATATATTAACTGAGAGTAAAACCGGTAATTAATTTTCTCAATGAATTGTAACCTTTTGTAAGTGACCCGATGACCTGATACTTGCAAGAATTCAAACTGCCTTTAATATTAATGATCCACTCAAAGCATGACACACTTTCAGCCCAGCCATATTTTTGGCCAACTAATTTGATGAAAAGCGTGAAAATGCAAATCCATTTTCCCCTGTGCCTTCCGAGACTGGGTCGTAAATCGTCTGGACATTACATAATTAAACGGAATTGTTGGCTAGTTAGCGTGTGCGTTGCCTTCAATTACTTAAAATTCTGAATGGCCGGCAATGAATTGAACATTGTCACGCTCGTCGCCTCGTCGAGAGGAAACGGTCCACGAAGACGACGATGGCGATGAGGAGGTGTTGGCCAAAAACGGAAGACGGCGAGTGCCAGGCAACGGCACTTTGCTGGCCAAATTTGTGAGCCGGCCGGGCGGCGGGCTCTTGGCCATAAGTCAACAACCTTTTTGGCAGGCGGCCAATTTACGCACGTACAATTTGTCGTCGGCGGCACGTAGCTCTCCATTCCGATGTCGAAGTCGATGGCGTCGGCGAGTCAACTTTATTTACGGTTAGCAGTCGACTCCGTCTGGAGTGGGTATGGCTGGGGGTTAGGGCCTGCGACTGCCATTGGTGGCCGCCATCTGGGCTGCAAAGGTCAGCCGGCGTGACGGGGTCCGCCAGGAGAACTCGCATTGTCACCGGCAGACAACTTGAGAATGTTTAATTCGCACTTACAACTGAATTATGTGGACTTACCATGATTGCTCCCATTACACACTGGAAAGGTTCACCTGAGAAGTGTCCTGTAATCCGAAAGGGTAAATGGATAAATAAGAGAGATGATTTATTAAACACATATTTATAAAATAAAAGTTTAAAAAGATTAATAGATAATTTTAATGGGTAAATGGAAAAATAAGAAAGATAATTTATTAAACACATATTTATAGAAGAGCTTTTCAAAACTTTTTATAATTTTATATTGAGAAAAATAAAATATAGGAAATTTTCTTTACACACTGGAAAGGTTTACTTAAGAAGTGTAAATAGACAAATAAAGAAGTTTTTGAACACATATTTTTAAAAGAAAGTTTAAAGAAATTAATAGAAATTAAAGAAGCTTTATAATGAGAAAATATAATTAAATATAAAGGGGAAAGGTTCATCTTAGAAGTCTCTTATAATATCTAAGGGTAACTAGATAAATACAAAAATTACGTTATTAAAAACATATTAATAAAAAAGAAGATTTAAATAGATTAGTAAAGTTTAGAGTAGTTTTATATTGCAAAAAAAAAAAATAAAATAAAAAAAATAAAATAAAATAGTAATAATAATAATAATAATAATTTCCATAAAAACCTTTACACACCAGAAACGTTCACCTGAGCAATGTTTTATAATCTCTAAATGGATAAATAAAAAATATGCCTCATTAAACACATAATTATAATAGAGAGTTTAAAGAGATTAGTAATCATTTTCATATCAAGATATTAGAATTTAGATAATTACCTTTACACGGACTATATTAATTCCTAAAAGTATAAATAATTGATGATTTTATTAATCACAAAAGGAAACACTTGAGACGATACCTGACATTTAAAGTGCATAAAATGTACACTTTAAGACCAAAAGTTCAGACTTTTACCTTTTGGCAAAGCAACAGAAAGCATTTTTAGCACCCAGGTGAGATGAGGGGAAAAGCGGGAGAGTGTAAAGTCAACTATTTTGGCGGCTTTTACGAGCTGTTTTCTTTTTCACTCCGCCTGGCAGCTAGTCAAGCGTTTACTGCGCTGCTGCTGGCCCCTGCCCAGCCTCATTACTCTTTTTATTTATATTTATTCTTTGTGCAGACGCCAGCCATAAATTTATAATTTTATACAAAAAGAAGAGGCAAATTTCCGAGGCTCTCGTCCGGAAAATGCGCCGGGGTTCGCAGTCGCAGCTTCATTTGACTAAGTGTTTAGCAATTTTGTTTCGTTTTCGCATTTCGCATTTCTCTCCATTTTCTCTTTCCCTCCCATGCCCTATTGCTTTTTTGTGTGTACCATAATTTTGGCCAAAAAGCAAGGACCCTTTTTTTTTGGGCTTTCCAAAAAAAGGAAAGGAAATAGACCCGCCCCAGGGCAGGCGTTCCGTTTTAATGTTTTCATAACTTTCGGCGCGTCTGTCAATAAGTCGAATTCTTGGAAACAAACTCGAAACTTAAGTCAAGTTACGTGACTCTCATGTCAATGGCTCTCCGACATCCTTTCCGTGGTTCCGATTTGAATATTAACACACTCGGTGTGAGCCGGCGGGCTCCATGAAATATCTCCTGGCCCGGACCCGGAGTCCAGCTAAATATTCAGTGTCCTAGTGTCCAGTTATTTGACCTGCTTCTCACCCCAAAGCCAACCCTGGAACTCGCTCAGGTGACTGAGGATATTGATTTTGTTTAGTTTACATGTGGGACTTATCAAATATTAATCACGAAATATGGCCAACAATGCAGGCTTTCATTCTCCCCGGCTTTTCATGTTGTTGTATTCGCACATGCGCCAAAAAATAACAACAACAAGAAAGGAAACCCCGAAAAAAAAAACAAATAAAACTCAACACCCGAAGCAACAACACAGGCAGAGGCCATAAATGAAAATATTGAAATTCGTTGTACGAGTACACGGGGCTGTCATAGAGCATTATCCGGTATTCAGGACATGCGACATGCATGGCATGTTGCGTATATGGTAGGCACTGTGTTCCCGTAGAGAGTAACACACGCATTCGTATATATATTTAATCTTCAGGCTGTGGCTCACTTGATTGCTTATTGAAAAGAAACGGAAATCGTGTTTCATTAGATTGCCAGCGAGGCCCATATGGGGACATTCTGTATGCGAGGACGATCTATATCCTGTCCAGGTTGTCCTGATTGATGGCTGCATTTCATTAGGGATAATGAGCGGCGCCAATGGACAGAAATCTTTGTTAAAATATCAGTTACAGCATGGAATCTAGGTCATATTTGACTGGAACACAAGCATTGAATTTCCAAAAGGGATGAAATCCCTTTTAAAATCTAACCGAATCGAAAAAAGGTTAACAAACTTTATATAAATCCTTTAAGCTTATTATTTTAAACTTATTAAATATCAAAGTAAAGAGCGTGTAGTCTTGCAAATCAGATTGCTTTCATAGTTCTAAGAAAAGATTCAGCTCAAACAATGCAGAAATAGGTCGTAAAAATTTTCCCATTTTGGCTCTCCGAGAATTTCCATGTCATTCGATACTCCATACCATCTAGGGATAATTTTATCATAATTTCAAGCTAAATTATGCGCTTTTCTCCCTCGGCCAATAAAGGACCACGACGATGGTCTGGTCAATTAGGCAACCCAAATGTCAATTAAAAAATCGTTTTCCCTCGGTTTTTTTTTTATATTTTGCGAAAGGGGCGCGCTTGGTGGAAAGTTAAAGCAAATAAACAAACTGGCAGGCAAACAAGCCAAAAAGGAATGGCAGACAATGGTCAACAGTGAGTAGAGACCAAGAATAACAACAGGGAACCGTGAACGGCAAACAGGCAGCGATGAGCAATGGCAACAAAGACGACAATCATGGCTGCGATGGCCACGATGACAACGCCGACAGGCGACGCGTCGATTAACTGTTATTTAGCCGGTGCTTAAAATGGCAGCCGTGCGATTTCCGGTGCGTCCCCCTCAACACCGCCCCATGTCCCTTGCTCCACATCCTCCCTGCTCCCTGCCCCCTCGTTGTTGTTGTTCATCGTTGAGCGCGCAGGAAAGTAAATGAAAGTACAAATTGACGATTTGTTTGATTTGGCGCTGAAGCAAATCTCAGAAAACAGCAAAAACAGGCAACAGGCAACAGGCAACTGGCAGACTGGCAGCGGACAGACCAAAGGCCCCAAAAGACTTTTGGCTATAATTTAACGCACGAATGGCTCAGTTAAGCGCTGTAAAAAGAGAGGCGGCAGCAACAACAGCAGCACAAAGGCCGAAACTGCTGCGAAAACAGCTCGAACATCATTGTCCGGGGGGGCCAAGCCCCTTTAAGCCCTTAACACAAAACTTTTTCATTCTCTTCCGTCTCTGGGGCTTTTTCAATTTCATTTGACCGGCCACGGAGCGAGTGGCTGCGGCTCCTCGGACTCTGTTCTGCGTTTATTAAGTAATAAATGTTTGGCAATTTCAGTGTCATTGCGAAAGTGGATTTTCCGGCGAAAACTGGGCCATAAATTTAGCAGGTACCTCCTTCGCGTCCGCCACTTCCTGCTTGAAAACAAGTGACACACTGCTCTAGTTTTGCCATTTGGCAATCGCTTTTGGTAACTGTCAGAGAGATGTGACAAATGGAACAAGCTGGCAGCAGCCCAGCGGGCAGGAGAGCCGGAGCTGGCCCTGGCTGGCTCTTTCATCTCCACGGTCTATTTGTGTATCGTCTGTGGCCGTGAGCTATTTTTCGAACGCCACATGGCACGACTTTATCTTGGAGCTCGCGTTTTATTGTCTTTTTTCTGACGGAGGAGCGGCGTGCGAAATGCGCGGCAATCAAAATTTGTTATGCCACAAAATATATGGGGAGTCCACTTCCCGTAGCTCTCCTGACATCGGTCTTTAAGCGCTTTATTCGTTGAATAATGCAGGAATTTCGATGTAGTATATTGTGTATGCCGAATCCTGCTGCATCGACTTCATTATGCATGTTAACATTAACTTTATCTGGGATTGGCACTGGCACTGCACACCTGGCGTATGCGTAATGCAGCTCATGAATATTGCGCATACGACGCTGGCGCTGTGGTTCACTTCGGCCCTCAAAAAGCCAACTTATGACAGTTTTGCATAAAGGCAAAGTGCCATTTTAACTCAATTATTGATCCACTAACAGAAATATTCCATTGTTTTTAAAAATATCAAAATACATTTACTGCATTAAATTAAAGTCTTTAAAATAATTTTTGATTGTAATTTGACACATTTGCAGTATATTCCTGTTCCTAGATAATGAAAATATTATTAGTATTATATAGATTTTCTTAATTAAATTTTTGTTTGTGCACATTTCCCGCCGCTTAACAAATTCAAAGATAAGTTTATCAGCAATTTGCACTAGCCAACTATTATTATTTCCTTATTAGGCTAATTATGAGCAAAAAGGGTGGTCCTGGCCCTGTCTTGGCTGCGGCTTGTGCCCCTGGCCACTATCATTCATCTGCAGATGGCCACTTAAGCCCGGGCCGAGGACATCGCCTTGTGGGCCATAAGCTAATGTAAGCCCTTGTGCTGCTGGTCGGGAAACCGCTGAAAGGGGAGAGGACCATTAATTTCGTGGCATAGCCAACACAGATATAAAGTTCTGCATATGCCCCGTTTTGTCTGGCCCCGGGTTCGGTGTCAATGTCCCCGGGAGCTGTGACAACGCCTCCTCCTCCTGCGCCACAGGATCTTCGGCTCCCCCGATATGTAATTATGCAAATGCCGGGACCCAGCTGGGGGCTGATGGCAGAACCCTTGTCTGTCCCCTGCCCGGTTATCAGTGTCAAATCGAAGTTTAACCATGGGAGTGGGAGGCTGCTATAGGGGACGAGCCAGGGGAGTAATACCCTGACGAGGTGTACCCTGTTTATAAGTTGTTCCCTTGAGATTTATTAATTTAATATCATTCATCTGATGAACCCCTAATTATCCTATTATATTTTTAAATTAAAAGAATAGTCGAATAACTATTCACCTTTAATATTGTTTCTGTGGAAAGTATATTTCAATAAGATTATACCAAAGTATATATACTTTCATTTGGTTTTTAAAATACATTTGATTAAATATATTGAACAAACGTCAGAAAATGTATTCAGTACTCCTAATATTGAAGCATTTGTGGTAGCTTAAAGGCTTCTACGGTAGGGTCCCTTGACCAAAACTATAAATACTTAATAACGGAAGCATTCTTGTATTTTTTTATCACATTGTAAAAAATACACCCGTGTTACAAACCATTTAATAAAGTTTATGTATCCGCCGACTCGGGCACAAACACCAGAACAACTCCTGGCCAAACTAAGCACATACACGTATGAAAAAAGGCAAATGGCCGCAACGTTTATTTAGGTTTATGGTCCTGGCCCATTAAGCATACGACACGTGTGCGACGAGTGCTTTAAATTCAACAAAATTCACATTTAATTTGATTTGCACACGACCGCGACTCGTCGGCCAGGCAACACATTTGGGTTTATTTTATGCGCTGTTTTTGACAGAAAGGCAAAAAGTCAACCGACAAAGAGGATAATTTACAAACTGCATAAGTGCAAAACGCTGCCCATGCTGAAAACACGAAGGTTTTGGCGTTTTCTTTTCACTTTTTGTTGCTTTTGGCCGGTTGCGTGTTCCAGCTGGCTGCCCAGTTGTTAGCCCGCACATTTAAAATTAATTAAAACTAATAACATTTTCAAGCACTTACTGCCACACACTCAGACGCACACATGCTCTCGCGAGTGACGCCATTTTGTCGTGCATTGCATAATTAAAAGGCGCGCAAATGGCGGGCCATTTCCGGTGCCGTTGCCTGTTCCCCGGTGCCGGTCGAATGTGCTTTAATTTAAAGCAGCCGCCGTGCACTTGCCACTGTCCACCTTGACAGCCGCGCCCCCGGGTGTCGGCATATTCGCAGGTTTTTATTATATTTCTCTCATGCCTCGCGATGCTGTCAAAAAGTTTTAATTTGAAACGGAAACGCGAGACCCATCGCCATTGCCTTAGCTACTGGCCATTGTCCCTGCTTTCAGCAGCCACCATCCAGCATCCAGGACACTTCACTCCAGACGCCCCCGCTCCGTGGACAAATCATATTTAGCCTGGTAATTATTTATATTCGCATTCTCTGGCACATCAGCCCCAGAGTCTGGCGTCATTAAAATCGTAAATCTAATGGACAAGCCGGTGCTGCCAACGACCGGTGCTGCCGTTGTCTGTGGTCAGAGACGATTTGAGTTATGGCATATTTTAGCGCGGAAATCTAGGGGGAGTGGCCGAAAAGCAGCATTTTCCGACAGCTGCAATGCCTGAAAATAACAGATTTATATTTCATTTGAAGGGAATTTAAAGTTACTGCGTATTGTAATTGAATACTTCGCATACCTGACCATTAGCTTTAAAAATGCATACAAATACAGAATAGAGTCTTAGTTAGTCTGTGAAGCATGTAAATAAATTAGCATTGCTATTGTGTTTTTTTATAAGTAAAGAAATACAAAACACGGCTATTGTGTTCTTTTTATTGGTAAAGAAATACAAAATACGACTGTTTAACGTGTTCATTAAAAATATATAAAAAATTACTTATGCTTATGTGTTGAATTTTAGTGTTAGTCAATTTTGCATAGCAGTTAAAAACTACTATCATTAAAATTTAATGAAATTATTCCACCAAACTATGTCTCTGTGCCAATACTAAGCATTTGACCTTTTTCTACATAAAAATCCCCAACATCTGAGGCCAGACCAATTGCATTAGCGGCTGTAAGCTCCCCGAGAAGCGAATTATTTGGCGTTGTCGGCTGCTGCCCCATGGCAACATCAAAGCGCAAATTCGTGGGCGCCGCTCCGGCAATGTTATCTCTCCTTTGATTTCTAATAAGCCGGCGGAGCAGGTGTTCGATCTGGCCCAAAGGTCACACGCCCGAAAAGGCCACCGGGGTGACCCAGACCCAGGACCCAGAAACAGGACGCAGCTGATTTACATCAGTTTAATTAGTTGCTTATTTGCATAAGCCCAAGGAGCGTGGGCGATGGAGTCGGCTCGGTTCGCACTAGGGGACAGGACAATCAGAAACATGCGTAACGCTATTTGTTTAGGCCGTGTTAGGGTTTTTAATCATTTCCCTAAGCCGAAAACTGTTCCGCAGGCCAACAAAGGCGGCCAGCTTAGCCAGGTCTTTGCACCGCTTTCATGGTCACTGTGAATTTATGGCTATTAGGTTTAGCACTTTTTGGCAGCCCATTGTAGCTGCCCCTGCTCCTGACGCGGCACGGCGCCGGCGCTGCCCTAATGGCTTATTATGATTATTAATTCATAACGCAGCCGGTGCTGGTCGTGTAGCTACAACCACATAGCAACTATAACTACATCAGCACTCGAGCACTTGAACACACGAAACCGTCAGCCACATCTCGACTCCCATCCATCGCCCCGACTGGTATATACGATCCTGACATGCCAACAGATGGAACATTAAACATGAGCACGGCTGCACGGCAAATAAATTTAAGGGAGCTTTTTAATTAAATATAGTCAATTGAATTAGAGCCTCATGTGTAAATTTTTAAATATAAATGGTTACTCTCATTAAATAAGTAAATACTGAAAATACTATTTTAATTGGATTAACTAAATATGTTTAAAAGAAGGGAATAGAATTTGAGGAGTTGAAAGTAAATAACAAGACTCTCTGTCATATTTTTACATTTATTATAACAATATATTGTGCATCAATGTAATGAAGTTTCTTCTCTATTGAAGAATTCATTTTACCCCACGAAAATTCAATTGGGCTTCACCTTATTCTTCAACCTTTTATTTACGCTCATTGCTCTGGAAACGAGGTGCAAAGTGGCGAATTAAATGTGTTAAATGGCGGTAGGTTTTTCCAGTGTGAGCTCAGCGTTGATTTGCGGAGTATGGGATTTCGGAAAGCAGCATGCCTTGCTGTTTGACGGCTGGAGCAGACTTTATGCGTTAACCAGGCCAATAAAACATGTCCCCGGCTGGGCTGAGTGTGGCTGTGGCCGTGGTCGGTGGTTAGTTCACCAAAGCACACTACTACATGCTACACAGTGCCGCACTGTGTGTTGGTGCCCCCGAGAGTATGCAACAGTTTTGGCCTGGCCTCGGTTTCGGCTTTCGTTTCCGTTTCCTGCCCCGCTTTGATGGCCGCTTGACAAGGCCCTAGAACATTCGTTTGCCAATTTTGTGGCGCTAATAAAGCCCGCACGCACTCCAATTCCGATGCTAGGCTGCAGATAAAATTATAATTAAAAATAGCTGTTCTCGGTGCTGGTGAGCAGCATAATTTACACAGAAACCAAAGTCTTGTTTGGAATTTTATGCGCTCTGCGTGACTCCTTCACTGACACATCACATCATCACACTTGCAAAAGGTGTACTTTCACATACGTTAGCGGTAAACATTTCAGAATTGGCTACGCTTATGGTTATTATTATTAATCATGTATAAATATAATCACGCATTAAAAAGAACTTCATAAGGGAAACAATTGATTTATTGTTAAATAGTATATTTCTACTTGGTTTATTTTTTGCCATCTTAATATGTGATTTCATTGCTATTAACTTAACCATAGCCGTTGCCGTCCATGTGTTCATTCTGTTTGTTTTATGTGTCAGAAGCTCCTGGCCATGTTTTATGGCTCTCGCCTGCCAGCTGCGCGTTAATATTAAGCAACCGGCTCAAGGACGAGCTGCAGGGGATCCCAAAAGCCCGAAAATCCCGGGAGTATGGAGCGTAGCGACATAGCGGGACCTCAAACTTAATTTGCTAACCGGACATCGACTTACGCTTGATTACCGATTTAATTGGATTGCCAACTTTCACCCACACGTCCATCATTTGCATAAATTCCACGCAGTTTGGGGTGCGTGTATGTGGCATTTAATTAGATGTCCATTGTCCTATAGAAATTTATAGAAGAAGAAGCCTTAATTGATTCCTTTCAGTTAATTGAACCATCATTGTAGCGGAAGTCTAGAATAAACAAGGTCTCTTGGCGAAAAGCGTGACCCTAACCATTGGAATTCCCATATATTATACTGTCCTAACAAAGAATTTCAACTCTTGCAAAGAGTCTCATTTAGTTTTAGATTTATTATTGGATTAATCGTGGGAATTTATCAAAATTCTTATATATTATACATGCTCGCCTATCTTTAATTGGTCTCTTCGACAGCATATGCCCTGGAATACTCGATATCCATCTGTCAAACAAGCACAATTTTATCTGCATAATTTCATAATTTCATTTAATTTTGAGCTCAAACTTTGTGCACATCCTGTTGCAACAAAATATAATTGGTTTATTGTCTCTTGGCTACTCACTTTAATTAATTTACAATATGTTGCACACGTGAAAATTTTGCCTTAACCAACCATGCTAACCAAATTAACCAAAGTTCAATTCGAAAATCGATTAAATTGCTACTAAATCAACTAATGACAACTTTTTGTGTGTTCTTTTTATTCTTTGTCTCTTTCCATTCAATTACACATACATCACGCACACACACACACCAACACTCATACACGTTAACCCGCCACACACGCTTGTCACTTTCTCTGTCTCTGTCGCTCTCGCTCTCTCTGTATATCTGTCTCGACATGTCATGTTAACTTTTGTAACGTGTTTTCGTTCCTTAACCAACAATCTAACTAAAATGTCTATGCGTCTGTCACGTAATTATGTTACTAACCCGAAACCAAACCCCTGCCACCCCTCCCTCTAAATGACGGCAACCAAAACTTCAACAATTTCAAAAACAAACCACAACGAAACCCACAACTACTGGCAACGGCACCACCACTCGCACCCACACACTGTGCACACTTGCAAAAACACCTACAACAATTTCAACAACGCCTTTAACAAACACCTCCAAACAATTCACAACAATTGAAATCCAATCTACGTACACCAAATATTTCCAAAACCACGGACACTGCCAAAAATTTAACAATTCCTGCAATTATTTTACCCACAATCACAACCTTAATATTGGAATCAATACCAATTTTAACAACACCCAAATTATTGAAAAACATACCAACACCACTGCAATTACAACACTTTCAACAACAATTCCAATCTATCACAATCCAAATCTCCAAAATTGCTGGCAAACATCTATCACAAACAATATCACTACACCAACAATAACAACAATTACAACAACTCCTATGAAATTACCACAATATAATCAACAACAAACACAACAACAGGCTATTGCGCGCGGAATTGTATGCGTTGAGACGCAAGGGTGCGGCTAAGGTCGTTGGTGGAGTGCAGCCACTAGATGCCACACAACAACAACAACAACAACAACAGACAACCATGCAGCCCAATCAACAACAACAACAGCTCGAACAACACAACAACCACAACGCACACACGAGCGACCCGAGTCGCCACTGCGCTCGCTGCACCACCGAACTGGGCCGCATCACGAACCGCGGTGCCCCCTGTCGCGTCTGCAAGCTGCGCGTGTGCAAAGCCTGTCGCGAGTTCACTTCGCGCACCACGGACTGGGTGTGTGTGGTGTGCCACAAGCAAATGTAAGTCTTTCTCTCTCTGTCTCTCTGTCCCTGTCTCTGTCTCTGTCTCTGTGGTCGTCTCTTCCTGTGCCTCTGTCGCTGGCTGTCACTCTAACAACTCAACTCTCTAAATGTAACCCTCAAGCATCCAACCCACGCACACGAAAACCAAGTCATAGAACCAAACACTTCTTTGGTGTCCTTTTTGTCTACAGAGTGACTGTCCTTTAACCATAGGGTTCATATTTACTTTAAGGTTAAAAATAGCGTATACTCAAAAATTAAATTTTAAATGTTATTATAAATGGAGTATAATCATTAAGATTTAAGCTGATCTTATTTTATGCATGTTAGTTTCAAATCAACAAAAGTTCGGGAAAGTTCAGGATCGAAACTCAGTTTCTGGTTGAAAATGTTTTGCACTCAAGGTTTTATATCTTCAACTATGTATTTTTTATTATTGATTACTTTCAGTTCGGTTGCCACTTTTATTTTTCTATGGTGTGGCATTGTTTTTCCATTTCTTTTTTCCTGCACCGGACTTTGTAGCGCAAATTCAGCAATTTCCATGGTTGGAATCTAATTTTGCATGCCCTTTTGGTTACTTTTGTATTGTCGGAATTGTCACCCAAAGCCTGTTGCAGATTTGTCGACAAAGTACGGAATTGCAAGTGCACGTGGAATCATATAAAATTGTATCTCTTGCCCAGAAATGGGCTTTATTTTTCGCACAATGAAAGGTGATAGTGGAACGCTGCACCTCGGCTGGAATGAGTTATTCCATTTGTGTTTATTTTCAATTTTAACCCATTGCTGCCAAGGCAGGCATCTGGTGTCACGGGCTGCCAACTGATGCTCCGCATAAGTGATGAGGCGGGTTTATGGTTGCTCCGGCTTTTGTTACCTTAGAGTTTCGGATTTTGTAAAGTGTTTGTTTAGGGCTCTCTGTTTTGTCTCTTTTTAATATGGCATGCAGTTTTTGATTAGTTGTATTCCATGCAAAACGGCTTAAATGCAAATATCTTGTGTCCCCCCATAGATTAAATAGAAACCTGGAATTTCCAGAGCTCTTTCATAGCTTCCCAGAAAAGTAACCCATAGGATGCATTCAATTTGCAATTAACCCACTCAAAGGCTGCCAGAAATCATCCATCCATGATCCTTTCAGAGAGGAAGGGTCAACAAGTCCTCCGGCCGTTTAATGAGCTGCTCTCTGTGCGTTCTGGCCCCGTGTCCCCCTTTTGAGACATCCCATACATTACACATACGCCCTGTGTGTGTCACCACAACATCGTACGACTTGAGCTAGTTTGTGCCAACATTTGGCAACTGAACAATTGCCTCTGACGAGACTGGCGACCCACACCCAAGGGTTCAGTGTTAATGGGCAAGCCCAGACTCCAGTCCCCAAACAACTTCGCATCTGAGAAATGCCCGTATTGAGTGCACAAGGCCAGGCGCAGACGGTTGGGTAATTAAATCTTGGCCAACTCGACAACTAGATACTTGCGTAGAGCATATACATATGTAAATTTCCCGGGGCCAAGAATCCGGCAGGTCGCCTACAGGTGCCAACGATTTCACGCCTGTCAACGCCGGTGACGCACTCCCAATTTGGCCGCGTCTGCTGCAGCTGCCGGATAATTTTTGTCGGATGATGGCGATGACGACCACGATTTCGATTACCAATGCGGCCCAGCCCCTCCGTGGCCATCGATGGAAGGCGTCAATGCCTCCAAATGCTGCACTCGGTCTGCGTGCGAGTTGGAATTTATTCAATTTCTTGACTGCGCCCCCAAGATTAGTCTCGAGGTGCACAGTGTCTTGTGGAGAAATATACAATTTTACTCCACGAATCTTTAAGTACATAATTATTTCATAATTTTACCATTTCATTTTCATTTATTCGTATGGATTTTATTTATTTTTTTTAATTAAAATACATAACATCAGCAGAGCAAAGGGGGAAATTATATTGAATTAGTTGATGATTCCAATAAAGTGAGTTCAAGATGCATGATAAACTAATATAGTATAAAGGTATTGAGATCGGTTTAGTAAAGGTGTAGGATTGTCTATTGAAACTATTAAAGTGTCCGGGCTCAAGCTCAATATTTGTTAAATTCGTAGGAGTATTAATTTATTTGATTGAATATTAAATTTAGCTTCTTTTTTTTTGGTATATTTCTTTAAGATAAAACAATAGTCTATTTACAAGCCTTTGTTGCCTCACCTTACCTTTACTTTATATTTCATTTAATATGCAATTGTTTGTTTAAAGTTGGTGTCGGCCTGAAAGTTAAATATATAAATAAGACCAACTTCCGGTTGAAGTTTGACTTATTCATTAAATATTTAATTATTTCTTTTGAGTCTCTGGGCCCCTAACTTTGCCGTTGAGGTTTCGCCGGGAAGGAAAAGTTTTTCACGAAAAATGTATCTGCAAAATTAGGTTTATGTTTATGTGAACCCAAGTCAGTGTGCGTTGCCGGCTTCAACTCTTCCGATCCACCTTGGGCACAGACTGGGTAGCTCTGCTCCCGCTCGTGTTGGTGTTGCTCCACAGACAATCCGGCATTCAGTCGTATTTTCGAGTAAGTGAGCCAAGACAGTCGGCCGATTGTCTCTGGCACGGGCAGACGTTGAATCCGGTGACTCCGCCGCTGATTTACTTGTTGACTTCCGTCGCCCCATAAACTGTTGTGGCGGGAATGTTTGGCGAAGTTTTCTGGTTCCTAAAGTGGCAATGTTGTTGCTCTTGCAGGGAGATCCAGTCTGCTAGTGGCGATTGGCTAAAGGACGCCTACACCTTGGGATCCTGCACGGCTGTCGACCATCTGACCACCAGCGATGTCCTGAGGAAGAGCATACGTCGTTCTTGGACCATATCAAGTGAGTAGCGTCCTGAGGATTTGCTTTTTGCCATATGGCATGAGGTATATAAATTTACAAACTCCTGCTGCCTACAGATCCCGAGGACGATCCGAATAATCCCAACTCACAGCAACCGGTGGCCGACAACCTATATCCGCAGCAGCAGCATCTAATCGAGGCCCAGTCGGCGGGCAGTTATCCCACCCTGCATCAGCACCACCAGCAGCATCACCTGCCCCAGCAGCCGCGACCCGCCCACGTCGCCGGATACGGCAGTGGCACTGCCACGCCCACCGCCACCAGCCGGTGGCAGCTGGGTCGCCGGGTCCTGCGTCAGTCCACGCTCCCGAGCAGCCTCACCAACGACCCAGCGCTCAGCGGCAGCGGAGCCAATCTGGCCAACTACAACTCGGTGAATCTCACGGCGCCCACGTCGCCGCATCAGCTGCAGAAGAGTCCGCTGTATCCGAGCGCCTACAACAGCGACGACGTCATTCACATGAACACGGTGGCATCACAGGGAATGGGCGGGGTGGAGGTGACAGTGGGCGACTGCGACAACTACGCACAGCAGCAGCAGCAACAGCAGCAGCAACAGCCGCAGCAACCCCAGCTGGAGGTCACGCCCACGCACCATCGACTGCAGGTGCGCCGCCAGTCCACATTGCCCGCCCAGCCGACGCCGGCCATCTACATGTCCACGTCCCCGAACCGGCTGTACAGCCGCTCCCCGGAGCGTTCTCCGGGCGAGCAGCAGCGCTATCCACCCTTTATGCGGCAGACCTCGTTCCCAGAGCCTCCCAGCGCGTACCATCGCACCAAGCTTCTGCCCTCAGGCTACGAATCGGCGGTGCCGGCTAATCCGGCTCCGCCGCTCAACTACGAGTCGCAGGCCTCGAGCCTGGCTAGCGATGAACAGGATGCCGGACCCATGCCCAAGCCGCGGATGACGCGCCAGGCTACATTACCGAATCCCGAGCAGCATGTCAAGCTGCTTCCCACTTCGCCGCCGAAGCGCCAGACTTCACCGCAATTCCGCCGCTCGCCGGAGTTCATGCGCCAGCAGACGCTGCCCAATCCGGAGGCCTTCACCAGCGGCAACACCCTCACCGTGCACGCCGCTCCTCCCGGCAAATTTATGCCCATCTCGCCCAGGGCCAAGCAGAACTTCCTCTTTCCCAGCGTCCAGAATCCGCGGCAGTTCCTTTCGCAGCCGCACGTGCCCGCGGCGGGGACCACGGATCTGGGCAGCGGCGGCAGTGTGGCCAGTGCCAGCGGCACCGGCCCCGGCGAGCAGTACTCCAGCAGCCAGAGCGTGAACATCCACCACTCGCGTGACCCGCACGCCAAGATGATCAAGGTGCGCAGCCACAGCAACGAGGAGTACTCGAACACGAAGGTTCATCCGGAGAACCGGAGGCTGCTGCCGGAGATTCCCACCACGGCGGTGCAGCGATCGGCCAGCCGCTCGCCCAGTCGCTTGGTCCGGCAGGATTGCCTCAAGGAGGAGAGGACCTTCGGCGAGGCCAAGCAGCAGTTCCACCAGTTCCCCGACGTCACCGAGGAGCTGGAGAACCGGCCGGAGTACGTGGATTACTTTGGGGACAGTGCCACCAGCTTTTTGGAGTCCGACGAGATGCAGTACGAGCGCAACTACAATGCGGGCTTCAGCAGTGAGCCGCGCATCATCTACAACAATGGCTCCGACGATGGATCGGGCTACCAGACCGCCTCCCAGAGACCTATCTACAGTGCTGAGAACGTGCTGGCGGACTCCGGCTACGGAGGAGGAGGCGGCGGCGTGGGTCTTGGAACCACTGTCGGATCGGGTGGAATGCCTGGATATTACCCGGATATGGGCACCCCGCAGAGCTTCTACGGCGGCGCCGCCTTGCCCCGCACGCCGCTGATGCACAATCGTATGCGGCGGCGGCAGTCTCGGGAACTGCAGATGCAGCAGGAGGAGCTGTCCCAGCTCTCACAGACCACGGATGTCACTGCAGTTGAGCCAGTCGCCCCATCAGGCGGAGGTGGCTCGGAGGGCCATGCCGCAGAGAGGCGGAAGCCGGAGCAGATGCGCTCTGTTTCCGAGGACTCCGGGGCCAAGACCACACCAAAGCCGGTCACACGACGCTCCTTTTCTCACCCCGAGAAAGACACCCAGGTTAGTGTACTTTAGTTAAGGTTGTAAATCAATAAATATTAATTTAAAATAATTATAAAATCAATATAATATCATGAATACAAATTCTTGTCCTTATTCTATTCCTCATACAGCCCCAGCAGAAGAAGACGGAGGCTTCGAAGATCCCCAGCCCGCGTCCACTGGCCGACATTCTGGACAAGACGCGTGGCAACTCCAAGATACCGCAGGCGCGTCGCCGTAACAGCCGCACTGGGATCGGTGAGGCGGAGGAGGGTGAGTCACGTAGGAGCTCTAGTTCCGGCAGTAACAGTAGATATGGTTGCTTTCTGCGCCCACGCATCTGAAGAGTCCAGGGACCGCAATTATTACCAGCTCTGGCTGAAGCACCATGCATTTATCCCCACCAGAAATGATACACTACATGGTCATTACATGCTCAGACTCAAAATGAACATATAACCAACTAACTAATGTAGTTTGTAGTTTAAATGTACAAATCATTACTTGCACCTGCTTATAGTTAATTATTTGTGCAGATTTTATTTCTTATGTTGACTTGGAAAATTATTTTGAATATATTCTTATGATTCTATTGAAGTTTCTTCAGTTGCATTTATTAGGCTTTGTATTTAAAATTACTATTTTAAAAGTTACTACAAATTTTACATTTTTAACGAAATTTTAAGGACCAGACTTTACACGGTCTCTCACAATTCATTATGAAGTTATGACACCATTACATTTAAGTTTTCATTAATTTATCTTAAAAAAAAAACATACGTAAGCTATGCATACATTTTTAAACCATTTTTAATACTATTTGTGTGCTTAATCCTGAATTAATCATTGATTTAAAGAGTGGGGCCAAGCCCTTTTTATCAAAAACATTTCAAGTAATCAGCTTCAATACTTGCCTCTTATTAGGCTCCGATGATACATTCAATAATCATACAACCATAATCATTTAACAGTAACCATTTAGCGTTAAACATCAGCATTGAAATTAGTTGAAATTGAAATTGAAACCCTGTTTACAAAGTGTAGTTGTCGCCCCCAATCCAAGTAAATATTTATGTAGTTCCCGCCTGCGCATAAATACTTGCGTGTTTATAGTTGATTTATTAATTAATTCTTGCGGTCCCTGCTCGGTAGAACCTCGAGTAGCTGCGCTTGCTCCGGCACCCGATTGATGAACGCTTTGCACCTTCCTCTCCTTCCCGTTAACCGCCCCCACAGGTAGCACGCCCCAGCACATTTACTCCTTCCATCAACAGCTTATGCATAGAAACTCTGATTTAGCCATGCGCCTCAAAAAAACAGAACTTCCTGTCGCCACAGTAGCAGCCAGCGGCCAGCAGGACGAGAGTCCGCCTCCGAATGCGAAAACCTCGCAGGGGTCCGAGCAGCCGGTCAACGGCAAATCCCTGGAATCCTCGGCCAACGCCGATGATGCAGCGGTGAGTACATCAAAGGACCAGCGAGCAAGTAGGCTTAACTGATTGGGTTTCCCACTCGCCTTCCAGGGGGCCGGCGCCCACACCAGCACCTTGGGCGAGCAGGAGCTGCAGAATGCAGTGGAGGCGGCTGCCGTGGTCTTCAAGAAAGTGGTCCTGCAACGTCGCAAGGAGAAGGAAAAGGAGAAGGCCGCCGAAGAAGGTAAGTGGCAGCAACATTCATTCCCCCACAAATACACTGAGCAATAAGATCAAGGGTAAGACCTCCCGCTAAGATTGGTTTCTCAGAACGAACAAATCTTGGAAATTGTTCTTAGCAGATTTTACTCTTGAATCTAGGGCTCCGAATATTGTCTCAGTGTACTCTATGTATTTGCCTGTCTCTGTGCAACTAAGTATATGTTTGGAAGCGTAATTAACTTGGTGATGGTAACGCTAATGCCCGTACTGATGCTAATGTTGATGGTGATGGAGGGTGGCGGCGATGCCAATGGCCGCCTCTGCTACTAACAAACTCTTTGTGAAGGGCTTCGTCCTCCGTCTAATTTGGCTCAATTAATTAAGCTCCTTCTGGGGACTCCTGAAGGTGGCTGCTCCTTGAGTTTGCCTGTCATTGTCAGATGGCGGTTGTGTCACCTTAAGAAGCCCTGCACTATATTCAGTTTAAAAGAAAGGGAAATACAACAAAGAAATGGTAATTTAAGTACACTTTTTAAGCGGGAAAGGTTGTAAAACAAAAGAAAATAAGGACAGTATCTAACAAGTCATAAATTTATAAATATAATATAATTTTATGTATTAAAGTGTGGTAAAAATGTAACTATTTCTGGTTAATTAAATGCTTGGAACCTCTATTGCATTATTTCCTTCTTAAGAATTAGAATATTAAAGCTAATATAATAGCTTTAATGTCTTTGTAATATAATCAAAACTTAGAAAACTTACTTAACAAAATATACTGCCACTTTCCAGCTAATTAGAGTATCTGTCAGTCACGGGGACAGGAAAATTCCAAGGGAAAATTCCTCCCCTTTCAAATTCCCTGGTCAGCGGCTCCCTCAAGAATGCAACACTTTCTGTCGTCAGCAATTTCAGCTAGTTCCTAAAAGTATGCAATCAATTCTCGCTTGATTCAAAGCAGACTTTCCACTTTCCACTCCGCAATTGGAGTTAAATTTTCCCCCAAAGCCATTGGCTGCGACACGACCACAAGCAACCAACAAAAATTTAAGAGCAAAGTTGGCGCTTTGCTTCAAAAGATTTTGGGTCTCCGACACCGTCAGAAAACCCAGCCTTGGGCGAGCGTGATACATTTTTTTTTTACTTTTTTTCGGCAACTCATAAATCGATTTCCACTCCGCCCCCACTCGACAAGTTTGAGAGTTTTCACGAGGATTTTACCCAGTGGTTAGAGCTGGCGCTTTCGCTTCGGCCGGCTTTTGTTATGTTTCAATTTGGCGATTTGCGGAATTCCTGTTTTTGCGACCGTCAACGCAGCGTGTGTCTATGAGTTTCCCGGATCCCGGCCCACGTCCTTGTACAGCCACCGCCCACAGAGCATCCAAAACGACAGCCACGCCCACCTGAATTTTCGGCCGAACGGCACGGAACGCAACGGCGGGACTGTCAAGAGTGTAGCGTTAATCTTATCGCGCGCACCTTTTGTGCTGCGATGTGGGCTCTGGGCCAGGGAATCGCAGGAAGTGCTTAAAGGAAGGGACGTGAGTCTGGTGCGGGGAAAGCCCTGCTCAAATGTTTACCTTGTGGCTGCCAGGGATTGACTCTGTGTGCATGCATTCCCGCCAGCAGCTTGTGCACTTTTTGTTTGTGCATTTTGGGGCAGGACATGGCCATGTTACCGAAACTCTAAAAGCTTTTCCGCAAACTCAAGCTAGTCCTTGTCATGCCACGGAGCAGTAAAAACCTTGTGGCAGAGACTCATAATCAATCAAGAGTCTTTGAACTGGTTCAACACGGGATTGGTGGTGAAGCTTGAGCTATGTAGAGAAAACGATTTTCGAGATATTCCATTTTGATCCGGATGATGTGGCTAAAGCTGATCTGAACTTGACTTGCATTTCATTCAAAAAGGGGTCTCTTAAAATGTTTTATTTTAGGAGAAAACAATTGTGTTCTGGGGGTTTTATTACTATTTTTAAATTAATTGTTGGATGTATATTTAATTCTATAAAAAATTACATTAATGGTTTCTTAATACAATTCGGTTCCGGATAATCACCTGCCTATTGTATTAAGTGACACATTGTTAAAGTAAATATACTTATAAGGTACATTTGCTGGCGTACTTACATCTACAAATTTATTTCAATGAAATACTGTTAATTTGAATCTTTACAATGTTGTAAACAGTATATCAGTTTTAAGCTCTTGGAAATCGCTTTGAATTGTTTCATCTCCACTGAGTTATGAGTAAATCAAATACCTGGTATATATTTATGGATAATATCGAATTTGTTGTGCCATGAAAGCAGTTCAATGGGGTGTACTATGGGCCTAAACCCAATTATCATTGCCTAGATAACATTGCTCCGATTGGGGTTGATAAAGCCACTGACTACTTACTGGGACTGATAAATATCTCCTGCAACACCCTGTTCTGGTGCCTATTTGTAGCTTGTAGTTTCTATTTATATCTTTGGTGTTCACCGTGCCAAAACCATCCAAGCTTAACCCATGTTAGCTGTAAGTTTTCGTGCATCCATCCATCCACCACCACCCGTAACCCGTAACTCGTAACCCATCTGTAAGCGACTAACTAACATTGGTGCTGGGAGAACTCACCCCCGGGACAACCGGTATTTCACCTGCGTGTGTGTGTCCAAGTAACCAGTATTTCCGTGGTGTTGGCTGCCTCGGAACCCCGACGACGGCTCTAACTTCCCGCAAACGATACTCCACAGACGGCGCAGAACAGCAGCTGTCCGCGATTTCCGGTGATACGGGATCGGGAGGAGGAGGCGCAGGGTGCGATGCCATGGAAACGTCGTCGTCATCGGAGCTGGACTTCAGGTGTTCCACCCAGCACGGACGCCAGCAGCAGCAGTCGCAGTACAGCGTCGAAGCCGACGAGTTCAAGCTCGTCTTCCTCAACTCGGATTCGTCCTCGTCCTGTCACGGCGAAGAGGAGGAGGAACAGGATGACTCTGACTCCTCCTGCTCCACCCACCACTGCCACAGCATCGTGAGCAATGTGGAGGACTGCGACTGGGACTACTTTGAGCCCTCGATGATCTCCACGACCACGACCACCACCACCACTACCATGATTGCCTACTCGACGGCCCGGGCCACCCCGCCGCCCCGAGTGCGTCAGTGTCAATCCAGCGACAGTGACTCCCCGCTAGTCCAGCGTCGTCCGCCGGGACTCAGGAACAGTTACTGTTCCCGCATCCGGGAGAGCGACACCGGCACCGACGAGGAGTTCGTGCTGAACACCGAGAGCAGCTCGCAGACCAGCTCCGACCAGACCCCGCCACCAGTGCCGCCGCCTCCGCATCCGCTCAGTATGAAGACCAGGATTAAGACCCGGTTCCTGAAGAACCATCACAACCACAATCACAGTCGCTGCAGCTGCAATCCCAGCCAGCAGCAGACGCAGCAATTGCCACCCCAGCCGCAGTATGTACCGATACCCGTGCCCGTCCCCATTCCCGTGCCGATGGCCGCCTATCCCAACTGGGCGGAGCTGCATGGCTCCGGGAATCCGCTGCTAGAGCAGGACGAGCAGCTGGCCGCCTCGTTGCAGCAACTCTGGCAGGCGGCCGGCCAGCAGCAGCAGTTCGCGGCCATAGTGGCGGCCTACTCGCAGCAGTTTGCTGCTGCGGCGTCCAGCAACAACATGTTCGACGCAACGCCGCCGGTCTCCACCAGGAGCTGCCAGCAGCTGCCCACCACGCCACCGCCACTGATGCCGCTAATGCCGCAGCGCCTGCGCGGCCTAGGCGGCTTCAAGTCATCAGCCCCGGAGCTAAGTGCCTCGCTGGGATCGCTGATGACACAGTCGCTGTGCTCCTCCATGCACTCCTCCTCGTCCTCGTCGACAAGCACCTCGGGCTATGGTACGGCGGGCAGGAGTTTGGAGACGCTGGCCACTAATACCACAAGGGCTGCCAACTCGCTGCAGCAACAGCAACATCAGCAACAACAACAGCAGCAGCAGCAGCAGCAACAGCAACAGCTTTACCAACAAATGGCCAGCAATGCTTTCAAGCCAAAGCCAACAAGTTTAGTAGCGTCGCGTTCGCCGTCGAGTGAGCAACAAACCGAAACGAGCAACGCGCGTCGCAGCAGCAGCGGCAACAGTGAGAGCGGCGACGATAGCAGCAACATCCCCACCAAGAGGACCCACACCACAACGCCCACAACCCAGAGATTGTGTAATGTTTATGATAAAACCAGCGAAGGCACCAGTGCCAGCGGCGGCGTCAGCGGCACATTGCCAGTGCCAGCGGAGACACATGTTGCCAGTGTCGCCAGTGATAAGCTGAGCACGCCAGCAACATCCGTTGCCGTTGCCGTCGCCTTCGCCGACGCTCAGAGAGCGGCGAATGCCAGCAAATACCATTCCGAGAGCCGAAATCTATGCGAAACCCGGCCAGCGGCAACAACACAAACCTACCTGGCCAGTAGCGGCAACAGCAACAACCAGAGGAGCAGCAACAGCCACAGCCAAGAAGAAGTGGAAACGAATATACATAAAAATCAAGTACCAGCAGCAGCAGCACAAACTCAGACTCAAAGGCAAACACAGGCACAGGCACCAGCACTAGCTACTCCTGCGGTAATAACTCGTTTCGGCGGACTTGCAGTCGAAAATGTGGCCAGGCCCAAGCCCAAGCCGAGGGCCCAGCAGCTAGATCCCATAGAGCAGCACAAAGGTGCCAAGAATTTGTCCTCCAATCGACTTACAGAGAGCAACATGTCCGATGAGGCATCATCACCGGCCGCCACCGCCGTTTCGCATCTGCAGAGCGAGAGCTATGCGGCCAGCAGTCCCGATGAGGCCAGCAGCACCAGCAGCCACGACGAGGAGGAGGAGCAGGCGGAGCAGGCGATGAGACCCCGCAAGGCCACCCAGCGGAGCTACAATGTGGCGGCCGCTATGCAGGCGGACGAGCAGGAAACTGAGGAGCATGCCGCGCAGCTGGAGCGCCACCACAGCACCACCAGCGATGCCAGCTCCAGCTCCAGCTCGAACTCCAGCTCCAGCTCCGAGTCTTGCGACTCCGATGACACGGGCACCGTGGCCGATCGCCGGCCCAAGCGACGGCGCTTCAACAAGGTGTTTGTGGTCAACCGACAGCCGGGCGCCCGCCGCCAGCGACGCAGCTCCTCCACCGAGGGCGACTCCCTGTCCTCGTCGGAGGCCAATCTGGAGGACTCGTCCGACAACGACACCGACACCGAGCGCACCGACTGCGGCATAGTGCTCAACTACGTGAAGCCACTCGAAGCGGAGGCGGAGGAGGAGCCGAAGGCGCCCGCCGCACGTGATTGCCAATCGAGTGACGACGACGACGACGATGATGAAAGTGAACGCCACCGCGTTGCCAACTCAAGCGATGAGCTGGCCAACTGCATTGTGGTGGTGGGCGGCCAGACTGACGACGGTGACGGCGTGGTGCTGCATCGCATGCGATCTCTGCCAGACGCCGAGGCAGAGCCGGAGCCGGAGCCGGAGAGGGAGCGGGAGCGGGAGCAATTAGAGCGCCGCCGCGATGATGTGATGGATGCCTGCGAGGAGCTGCACAGCATCTCGAACGATGTGAATCGGCTGCTGGAGCTGCACAAGCAGAACTCCCAGCTGGAGATGAAGCTGCAGCGGCTGCGCCAAGGAGTGGCCGAAATCAATGAGGACCTGCAGCTGACCACGGGTGCTGCAAGCACTTCTCTGGCTGCCGCCCACTCAGGTAGCACCGGCTCACCTGGCGGGAAACCCGACGAGTGCACGACGGCCCCTGCTTCGCGGAAAAGCCTCTCAAGCGTACCAAGTTCTAATGACGACGATGGGATGTCTACCTGCGAGCAGGTAAATGCAAACAGCGCTGGCCAGGTAAAGGTACAACAAGCGAAAGAGGAGGCGGCGGTGAAGGAGGAGCAGACGAAGGAGGAGGAAGAGCGAACAGCTGAGCAAACGCAGAGGGTCGGCGCATGCAGCGAAGCATGCAAAATAAACGAAAACAGCGACTACTCGCTCGACTCGCTCTCCACACACGCACACTCCGGCCTGGCAGCGAGTGGCGGAGCACCTGAGCCGCTCGAGCAGGTACCACTCCGCTCTCGTCTACCTGTCGCTCGCCGCTCTCAAGCCGACGGCGCAGCCGAAGAGCCAAGCCGCTATCGCTCCGAAAACAAAAGCGAATTCGAATCGGAATCGGAGTCGGAGCCATCGCCAGTCGAACATGAAATGTTAAACGTTGTGGTTGCTCCGCGCTCCGCGTTATACGCCGGCAGTAACAATAACAACAATAGTAGTACTAACGATACCGATACCACTACCACGAACAACGAACCTGGCCATAATGACGCTTTCGCAGCACAAAAGACCAACAACAACAGAGGCAGCGGCAGTGACGTAGTGCTGGCTACACCTCGTGCATTTGAAAGCGGTGAAAACGACGGCTGCGACTTCGACAAGATATTCGGAGCTCGCCACCAAAAGAGCACTCAGTCAGCTGGAGGAGCTGCATCTTCGCCAGCGGCCACAGGATCCGCCAGCGAACTGGCCTCGCCAAAAAATTCACTTTCGGCCAAGTACCGCAGCCTGGTCATGATCACGAAAGACAGCGAAAGTGCAGCTGCTGCAACAAAGGCTGGCGGCGATTACGAAACGACCAGCAGAAACACCAGCACTAGTACCAACTCCAGCAATAACAAAGCAGGCCCGGGCCCCAACAGCTTTGGCCAGAACCTCACCCATGAGTCACTGCGCGCCATGGAACTGCTGAGCAGCGATCGCGACTCGTACAGTGTGGACTCGCTCAATGAGCCCGCCACCAGCAGTGGGCAGCCGGAACTCTGCCTGGAGGATGGCCTGGCCGACGACGACTCCTGGGTGGAGGAGCTGAGCCAGCGCGGTGAGGAGGATGAGGATGAGAATGCCACCACCACGCCCACAGCCACGGACTCTGAGGATGCCGAAGGCGAGGCCGAGAACGGACGGCGGCATGGCTATGTGGATCGCGAGGAGGAGCTGAGGGGCTATAACCGATCGGCCATCGACTTCACCCTGCACACCATCGTCGAGGAGAGCTGCGAGGAGAGCGAGGTGGCCTCCCTGCGGGCGGACAACGAGGACGCCGAGCTGGAGGATGAGGATCTGGCGGAGCGGCGGCGACAGCGCACGCTGCAGCACCACCATCGGCTGAGTGCCTCCGAGCTGGAGAAGTACTTCTTCTTCGGCCTGGGCGACGGTCGGGTGATGAGCTCAATCGATACGCGGGGCGACGACACCGCCTCGGAAGTGAGTTCCGAGTGCTCGGAGAGCCTGGACTCGCTGCCGCACGAAGAGCAGCTGATGGAGAGTGGCGGCGCCTCCGACTTGGCCTCCTCCCGCCTCGAGAAGTACTTCCTCTCCGGCTTCATGGGCTTCAGCGGAGCCGAGAAGCAGGCGGACAGCGACGAGAGTGGGGGCAGTGTGGGCAGCGACAGCGAAGGTCACCCGAGTCCCAGCCAGCGGCGCAAGCGCCTGGTGCGAGCCAGGGGCACGCCCCGTAGCCACAACTCATCGCTGGACAATCTACTCCTGCCTGAGGCGGATCCAATGGATGCCACGGTGACGGCAGCTGCTAATGCCGCCGCGGTGGAGGACACCTCGGAGTCGGAGGCGGGCTGCGACGACACTGTGATCCATCTGGCCAACGCCGGAGCCTCCGATGGCTCCTCCTCGGACACCATCAAACGGAAAAAGCAGCTGCGCAAGCGCCACGACTCGCTGGATGAGAAGAAGCTGCACGACCTGGAGCCCTCCGAGTGCCGGACGCCCACGCCTGGCAGCAGTGGCCAGGTGCAGATGCAGTCCCAGGCCAAGAAGCAGCAGCAGCAGCACCACCACAGCCGGGACAGTGGCTTTGTGGGCAGCAACGATGACTTGTTGAAGGCGGCACCGGACTGCGAGCCACCCAAGAGTCCCACCTCAGCATTGGAACAGATCAGCGAGGATCGGGAGCCGGCTGCGTCCCAGATTAGTCTGGCCAAGATGGACCTGCCCAGTACTTCGGCAGCGGCAGCTGCAGCAGCAGCGGCATCGGCAGCCGCCTCTCTGGTGCCCAGCCAGAGGAGAAACCTCACCCTGCCCAATCTGGTGCGCAAGGATAGCTTCAACAACTGGAGCTCCGACGAGGAGACCAACCTGATGATGAGCAAGATGCGGCAGTTCTTCAAGACCCTGATCGTGGCCACCGCCAACGCGCAGCAGAGCAAGCCCAGCACACCCAACCAGGGCCAGGGACAGAGCAGCAGCACCACGCCCAGCTCCCAGCGGAGGCTGGCCAAGTCCCGGCCAGCTCAGTTGGCCTACTTCGAGAATGAGCTGACGCGCCTGATGAAAACCGTTCCGGGCATAAACGACGACCAGGTGCGGGAGATCGTTGAGTACCTGAGCAGCGAGGACACGTGGTCGGACTCCTACGATTCCTCGGATTACACCAGCTCCGACCTTGAAGGCGGCGAGCGGAAGGGCCAGCTAAAGGCCCAGATCTCGGCCAGCTGCCAGCAGATCATCAACAAGTTCGAGGTGGACGAGGAGGGCGACCGTGGCGACGGCGGGCTGCTGGACGAGAGCCAGGCCGTGCCCATGGAGGCGCTGGTCTACCAGAAGCTGGTGGCCTCCTTCAGCAAGGTGGCTGCAGGCGGCGATCGCGAACCAGCGCTGGAAGCAGACAAGGATAAGGTCGAGGAGAAGGAAAAGGAGCAGGCCAGCACAGAGCGGTCACCGCAGCTGTTCGCCAAGGTGATGCAGCACATCGGGACCCGGCTGGTGGCCCTGATGCACGAGGTGAGCAGTGGCAATGAGACGCCGACGCCCTCGCCGCAGGGCCAGCGCCACCACCGGCGGCTGCAGGCCAAGATCTCGGCCACCACGACGGAGGACGAGGAAGACGAGGTGGAGGAACAGCTGAGGGCTATGCCCTTGAAGCAGCTGAAGCTGCGCAGCAGATCCCATGATCTTTTGCTCGATGGCATAACGCCGCATGTCCATCATTTGCATCACCAGGCCACCGTGCATCATCCAGGAGGAGGCGCCACGGGCCCTGGAACCGGAGCAGGAGGATCTTCATCGGGACCCGGACACTCGGACAACGCCGGGGAGGAGTGCGGCATGGCTAGCGACTACGAGCGGTTCTCGTGGCGCGGCAGTTTTGAGTCGGCATTACTGGCTAATGGCGACAGCAGAACGAGGCTCAGCCAGCTGAGCCAACTGGACAGGGATAACTCGTCGTCTGCGTCCGCTTTGGCTGTGGCAAAGCGCCGATCGGCAGGCGACCTTCTCTTCAGCCAGCACCAGCAGAGCCTGAGCCGCGAGCAGCTCGACCGCGTCCGCTCCTGCGGCAGCATCGGCGGCGGCGACGCCCATCACCACCAGCTGGAGTCGTCGCCGGCCAAGCCCTGGCTTTCATCGGCGGGCTCCTCGCTCGGCGGTGACTCCACCAAGGATGTGCGGCGATCCAGTGTGCCGGATGCCATCTACGAGACGGACTCCAGCGACGAGTCGCCGTCGAATCAGTTTGGCGGAGCTCGCTCCACGCTGCCGCGCAGCCTAAACTCCGGCCAGGTGGTGGCCAGCACCAACTCACTGCCGCGGCTGCCCACCACCGGTGCGGGCGGTGCGCCCATCACCAGCACGCCCAAAACCAAGTCGCAGAGCGCCCTCAACTACACCCCCTCCAACACGTCCACCGTCTCGGCCACGGGCAGTGCCAAGAGTGCGCGGTACCGCTCCCCAGGACTGGCCGCTCGAGCAGCGGCTGTCAATGGTGGTGGCGGAGTTAGTGGCGGTGGAGTGGGCAGTGCTGGTGGTGGCGGTGGCTCCACGGGCAAGAAACTAGGCGCGGGCTTCCAGTTCCTCTACTCCAAGCGCGATGCGCGCAAACGTCTCAACATGTCAGCGGGTGAGTTGCTTGCTCTTTTCCTTCCTTCCTTCCGTCCTTCCCCTCCAGTGTTTACCTTTAGCATGCTCCGGGGGTAGGCCACACCTTGGCCAAGGGTGGTGGCGATAGTGCGTTCCGAGCGGGACACGCACGCCAAGCAGGCGTTAGAGCTCGGATAACCGGCCATGAAATTGCTTCCTTCCTAATGAAAAATTCCTCACACTAAGTGGCAGTGGGTGGAGGAGGCGAAGTCAACATATTTCGTCGTGCCAGTCCCAGGAATCTGATCCTTAGACGAGTGGGAGACAGATGACCTTAAGGCGGGGCAATGCACTGTTCAAAAATACATATAGATTTTAACTGACTCAATTTTCTGACTAAAACTTCAATAGGGTCACTTATAAATCAATTTTTGTTTATTATTCCGTAACGTGAGAAATTCTCTTGCTAAATTATTATGTCAAGAATAGGAAACACTATAAATATTTCTGTGTAACCAACCCCGAAAACCTGTCACCGGCATCATTCCCGAAGGGGAATAATCGCAGACTACTTTATGCTGATTAGGCTAGGCCCGGGTATCCCAGGAATCCCAAGCGCCTTCGCCTCCACCTCCTTCCGGATTTCTGGCTCCCGATAATAATGATGTTGGGATGGCAGCTCATAGATGCTCCATGCGAGACTGAGATACTTGCTTTGCCCGAAATAAACCCAATCAAGGTCAATTAACTGTATCCATATTAAGAGCTCCGCTCGCAGCCAACTGTGGCTCGGTTTCCAGTTGAGGCGTCCAAAGCGATTTTCGCACAGTTGCGCAGTCAGCGATGATGATGATGATGATGTAGAAGTAGTTTTGGATATATACCAGGGGGGGGCTCTATAGCTCTGTTCCGCTTGGCGTAGGCGTTCTCTATTTATTATTTGGCCAAAAGCTGTTTTCGCTTTTGCGGCCAGCAATTATAGACGGCTTCGCTTGGTCAATGGAACTCGAACTCGACTCTTGACTCTCGAAAAGCAGCACTGGGTGCAGGCGGGCTTTGAACTTAGCTTTGTCACCTAGAGATGAGGGATACAGGTAGTGTGGATAGAGGGGACTTTTGGGGGAAGCGGGATGGTTTCCATGAGCTGTAGCCGATGAGGAAGTTCGATGCGGAGGGCACACCTTGATGATACATGAAAATAACGTGCGGTGAAGTTTCGACAGATACGATGGAAATGTCAGAAATTTAAATAAAACCTTGGAAAATATTTTAAATAAATATATACGAAATGATAAACTAGGGAAATGTGTCAGATAATAACGTATTTATTTGATAATAGTTGGGTACACTGAAATAAATGAGTCATCATAAGATACAAAATTAAAGATAAAGATAGTTTTGTGGAAAATTTCAACCGTTGTTGGAGAATGTTTTAATAAAGATTAAATATAGAAAACTGTATAATATAGATATCTTCACAAAATAATGATTAAATATTAATACTAAATCTTGATTTTAAAATATTTTCTAAACAACCTAAAGTACTAAAGGAGTTTAATTGTGAAACTGAAAGCCTTGATTTATAAATAGATTTTTGTTCACACAAATATACAATTTATTGTAATTATTAAAATCATTATAAAGGGAAAAAATAATTAATCATTTTAAGAGAAATCGTATGGAAACTCAATTCGGTGAAATGCTTTTCATGTTTTCCTTTTGATAATTTAGACTTGGCCGTTACGGGAAATTAAACCGCAGATAAAGCATTAAAATTATCTATTAAACTTTCGTAAGCCGCGTATAGCCCATGCAAAGTATGCACAATATTTCCATGGAACGAAGAGAGCATAGAATTTCCGGTAATTTATCATTATTTGGTTTGGAAATAAGTGAAAGAACTTCGGTTAATGGAAAAACAATGTTTCTCCAGCCTTTCGGCCATTTCACGTTGCCATCACTAAATGCCGTGTGTTTGTCTCTGGGCGGCAGGTTGTGTTTGCACAGTTTCTGTTTTCAGCTCTCAACTCAGTTCAACCAACTCGTTTGTCTTGTGGCCAAAAAACACAATTAAAAAGGTGTCCCCCCCTTTAACCCGGGGAACCCCGCACCGCTATTGAACTCCTGTACACTTATTCGTACTCAAGTGCTCTTTCGGGTTACTTCCTGTATGTATCTATTTTATGCCATTTATTCATTTTGCGGCATTTCAAATAAAAATATAGTTGTTCGAGAGGTGACATCGCCACCAGAGGAGGTTCGCTTGCCAATTACCCATTTTCCACATCTGTTTTCGTGCATCGCTGCACCGCCGGAGTGCGGAAGTGGTCCGAGTTCCATGTCCACGTCCATTTTCCAGTCCGCCACCGAGGTCCGTGCCCATCCGGCAGCCGTTTAAGCGTTTTGCACCCAAAACAAAACAAAGGCAGCGGGGGTCCACGGTGCATGCAATACTCGTAATATTGCAGTGAAAAACGATTTCCACAATTATGCAAATCAAATCGAGTTGCAATTATCGCTGCTGCCCCAAGGCGGAAGCTCCTGAAAGGGGGAATGGGGATGGGGCACCCCGTAAGCGACACTTTGTTGCAGCTCGAGCGGAGGGGAGCCAAGATCTGGTGGTATCTCTAATTAAATTAACCTCTCTGCCCGCCAGCCGAGACGGAATACCCAGAAATGCGAAATGAAATATGTATCTCCACATATACATTCTGCAAATCTCTGATGGAATGGCGAGGAGAGCTCTAGGAATATTGGGAAGGAACTTATATACAGATAAAGATAAATCAATAAATATCTTTATCGAGAAAATATAACCAATTTATTGTGCTAGACTATAATTTGTATTTACGAAAAACTTCCATTCGTTCAGAATATAAATAAAAGTCTTTAAAAGCAAAGCTTCCATCAAATAGATTTTTGATTAATTCTAAATAATATTTTATATTCACGTTCATACATTAGAGAACTGAAAGAAAAGTTCTTAATGGATTATAGACTTCTTACTTATTTTTTTTATATATACATTCCGCTTAAGTACAATTTAATATGAATAACTAAGTGTATAATATTGGTAATTGTCATTTAAATTGAAAAACTAGTGAATTTAACTCTGGAAATTGATTCATATCATTCATTATTGATTATCATTTCTGTAAGACCAACCCTCTTTCGGCAAGTGCTTTTCGTGACTTTGTTAATTGCATTTTCATTGGCTAGGCGCCCCTGTCGACCCCAGAGTTCAATATTTGAATAATTGAATATAACTTAGATTTGGTCGGTCGCCCTGACCATGTTGGCTTGTGGAATTCTGGAATTCTTGGGGTTCTGGCTGCTACACCCATCTGCGGATCAGTTGCCCGGCCTCGCGGAACGGGACTGGATGGGCTCCACACCGCGAAATTCCGACTCCGACTCCGAGTTCGATCTTGACTCCAGCCAACCGATCGTTGCAATAGTGAAAGTGAATAGGTCTTTCGCTCGCTCTGACTTTTATTTTGCTGGGGCTTCGGTATTGGCTTGTTATTTTCTTGCTTTCTTAATATTTTTTTGTGGGTTTCTAGGGCCTGAGCTGTGGCCTTCCCGCTCACGTTTACCGGGCGTTGTGCTAAGCCAGCGGAAATTATAGAAGTGCCATAAAAAAGTGAAATGGAAATGAGATATTTGTCAACAAATCGTGACTGCCAAAAAGAAATTCAAATATAAATTCAAATGCAAACACCTTTAAGAGGCCCTTCGGTGGTGCTGAAATGCCCGTTTTAATGGGATATTCCTCCGTTTAATTGCACTCTCGGATCGCTGGGCAATTTTCAACACTGTGGGTGTAATCTGACCCAGTTTTATCTGCTGGTTGGTTGGCTGCCCCGATTGTTTGCCGTTCCCTTCGATTTCACACCTTTATTTCGGTCGCTCTGGCCCAAGGCTGTGGCAAGTTCAGGGCCGCCTCGCATTTCGACTTAATTAAATTGGCTGTTTTATGGGCCAGGTGCCAGCTATCTTAGATAAGCGCCCCTTAAGCGGCGATCAAGTGCCTCAATTACGTGTCCAAACAGCCAAAAAGATTGCTTGTCGCCGGGCCTCTTATCGAAAGGGCGAACAATCAGTATCAGTGAATTCTGCACTGATATATCCGATATATCTGCCAGATAATAAATATAAAAGCGTGCAAAAATTTCAAGCCAACAAAAATAAATTATTATCAAAGCAGAAACTATTTTATCAGCTTGTGCGGAACCTGTTTTTGGCAAATAACAAAACGCCAATAAAGCGAATACAACTTTGTATCTGTCCTGATCGAGTTGTCAGGGTTAATTTTCCAAGAATTCTTACTCATGACAAAACTTTCCACATTCATTCCGCGGATGATTTGATAAATTGTTATCTTATAAACAAGAGAAAACCTTTATTTTATATCTATAAACTTCCACAAATGGGCACAAACTATATTTAACAAATCAAAAAACATAAATAGCTTTCTCTAGAGTAAAATAATATATAATTAATTTACGATAGATACCGAAATATTTGTGTAATGACTTTAAAAACCGATCATTAGTATTTTTTAGTTCTCACATATCATCAACATTATAAAATCTCTTTTAATCTATTCTAAAAATATCTTCAACTTAAAACCCCAAATTAAAACCATATATTGAGTTAAAGAATTCCCATCTATTGACTCATCTTGCCAATATCGAAACCCCCTCGCAATTATATCTCAAACTCAAACCTCTCTAATTAACTCAAAGTGTTGCGGGGTAAATTGGGAAACCCATCAGATGACAACTGTCAGTTGGTTGGCGAAACCACGTAAGCCAAAAGTGATACACGACTGCAGATGACACCAAAAATAAAGCGGTCACCAATTAATCTCGCCACCAAAACGCGCAATTGTGAAATGAAAAGTCGAGAAAATGAAGCGAGTGACTCGTTTAATTGGTCCGCAACGCGCGGCAAAGTCTAAGTCGAAGTCGAAAGAAGCCGCCGCCGGCAACTACAATGTGTTCGCCTCTGGCTCCGCGAAGAGATCCCCTCCAGCGGCCCAGGCCCCACCGGCTCCGCTGGCTCGGGTGCACAACTATGGCAGAGCCAACTCTTCCAGCCAAGTGCCCTCCAGTTCGGCTGGCAAAATTCAGTATGCCGCCTTGAATCGCATGCGGAAAAAGCGATCCGAAGACGGGGGGCAGAAGCTTCGCAGGAAGTCCAAGTGGCGTCGCCTCTTGGGCAAGTGCTGGGGAAAGAAGCGACGTCGCCAGAGGAACTACCAGGATTACTGGAGCACTCCGGTGGCCAAGTCCAGGGGTAGTCTCTTCTCCTGCTGCGGCTGCTGCTGCAGCAGAAAGTCATCCCAGCGGTACGAATACGATTCCGAGGAGGAGGACGACGACATTGACGCCAAGGTTGCCGCCTACATGCTGGAGCTAAAGCAGCGGGAGGCAGTGGCCAGCAGCAAGCAAAGTGAGAACCTGGTTGAGGAAACACCGAATCCTGTGCCCCCGGAGCAGCCACATCGGCAGCAGCAGGCGGCCCTCGTTAAGCGCCGAGCCTGGACCTGGGACGACAGTCTGAGGTCCAACTCGGACCGGTTTCTGGAGACCCTCGAGGAGGATCTTTCGGAATCTGTCGAGGTTGTGGCTGCCAATGCCAACGGTGCTGCTCCTGGCGCCAGGATGTCTCTGATCCTGCACCGTCGCACGCCACTGCATGTGACCTTTGTGGAGAGCGATGAGCAGGAGCAGCAAGAGAAGCCTAGGGAGCATGAGCAACTGCAGCAGGAGCGAGCAGCGGTGCCAGGTAGGCGATAACAGCTTCGTCTACCTGCCACCAACTGCATGCTCCCTGCACCGCTGACCCCAGGTTGCTCGTTCTTCTTCACTGCATCTTACTTAAACTATTTCCATCTTGTGGATCTGGGTTCTTGTTAGCTTAAGAGTCGAAAAATGTGTATCTTTTAGAATGAAAAGGGGATGAGTAACAAGCATAAACCATTGATCGTTAGCTAAATATAACCACCAGCATTTGCCATCGATTGGCCGCGATGGTCATTCATCAACAGCAGCAGAGTCCATGGGTCATTAGCCTTAATTGTGGAAAACTCCAGTGCTAATTGATGGATTTTCTTTTCTCTCTTTGCAGAGGAGGCCAAAGCCGCCGCCGAGGAGCTGACGCGATCGCCGGTGATTGGAAGTCGTCAGGCAGATGCCAGCGCCAGTCCCATTCAGTCGCGTGCCTCCAGCGAAACGTGGCCACAGCAGTCGGATGAGGACATCGATCGGCTGGTGGCCATGCACCAGAACCGGAGCAGTCTCAGCTCGCTGGGGGTGAGTAAAAAGCACTGATAACAATGATAGCGGATGACTTTATGACTCAACTTCTTTGGCAGGTTCGCTCGGAGTCCATGGCCAGCGTTTACTCTGGCGCCGGCGAGGGTCGCTATGGCACCGTGGTGGTCAAGGGTCAGGTGGAGTTCGGCATGCAGTACAACTACAAGCTGGGCGCCCTGGAAATCCATGTGGTGCGCTGCAAGGATCTAGCCGCCGTTGATGCCAAGCGCAATCGCAGCGATCCCTACGTGAAGGTGGGTGTTACATTCATGCATTCTCCTGGATCATTCCTAACTTCTGGCTTTACTTTTAAGGTGTACCTGCTGCCCGACAAGTCCAAGGCCGGCAAGCGCAAAACCAAAGTCAAGAAGCACACCTTGAATCCCATCTTCGATGAGACGATGCGCTTCCACACACCCATCTCCAGCCTGGAGTCACGTACGCTCTGGCTGACCGTGTGGCACTCGGACATGTTTGGGCGAAACGACTTCCTCGGCGAAGTCAGTGTCAATTTGCAAGGACGCGTCTTCGACAATCCCCAGTCGCAGTGGTACCTGCTCCAAGAGCGAGTAAGTAACTATTTCTTAAATTGAGGAAAGAAATCTCTAATTGATTGGCACTTTTCCAGAGCGAACCCTTCGATGAGGTGGCCACCTACAGGGGCGACATTGTGGTGGGCCTGAAGTACATTCCCCCGGAGAGTCTGAAGTCGTCGTTCTTCTCGCGCGGCTCCTCGCTCACGGGCAGCTCCTCGAACCTGCGCAAGTTCGGTGGCAGCATCAAGTCGGTGGCCTCCAAGTCGGATAGGAGCACCAAGGGGGGTCAGTTGCATGTCCTGGTCAAGGAGGCGAAGCACCTGAGTCCCATCAAGGCCAACGGCACCTGTGATGCCTTCTGCAAGAGGTGGGTTTTGCACATATTTCGAGAGAGTATGAACATTTCTAACCAAGTAAATCCCTCAATTCCATAGCTATTTGCTGCCGGATCGCACAAGGAGCTCCAAGCAAAAAACTCCTGTGGTGAAACGCACCCTGCATCCCAGCTGGAACTATACCTTTGTGTACGAGGATGTCTCCCTGGAGGATTTGTCGGAGCGCGCCCTGGAGCTAACAGTGTGGGATCACGACAGGCTGGCCAGCAATGAGTTTGTCGGCGGCATTCGGTTCTCTCTGGGCACAGGTGAGTTGGGAGAATCCTTTTGAATGTTCAATTTATTAACCAATGACTACCCCCAAAAACAGGTCGCAGCTATGGCCGTCAGGTGGAGTGGATGGATGCCACCGGCAAGGAGCTCTCCCTGTGGCAGAACATGCTGGATCGTCCCAACTTTTGGGTGGAGGGCAGCTTGGTGCTGCGCTCCAGCTTGGATGGCATTCGAGCCACATTGCCATAGGGAGTTAGAAGGAGGCACAGCAACACTGCATTGTATTGTATTGTATTGTATTTGTATTAATTATGCGATAATTATCAATTAGCGATCACAAGAACTCTGAGAAGCATTACTAGCGTTGTAAGGATAATGGCTGGAAGGACCAGCACTTACACAAGTTAGAGTTAAGTGTGTGTGAAGGTGATGATGATGAAGATGATACTCGAATACGGCGGAGTGCGGCAATGACGCTGCGTCAAGATGTCAAAACTAAGGCAGAAAAAACTATAAAAACAAAAAAGAAAACGTTATCATGTTTATGGCACTAATTGTAAGCGCTATTCTCAGCTACTCGATGCAGATAAAAACTGTAAAAACCACGATGAGACCCAAGGTGGGTCCGCCTATATACTAAGCGAGTTTGTATGTGTGTTTTTTCCCACCTCTCCCCCTGAGAGAGGCAATCGCAATTCGCATACTGTATGCACTAAACTACGATTAAAATACCACTAAACGTATATATATACACTAAATACCTAGTTAAATCGAGGCATAAGCTTACCGTGTACAACTCTATCCGTACTATTCGAATACGAGAAATACAAATGACATTTTTGTAAATGCTGCAATTTTCGGTTTATTTTCCACTCTTTGGTTTCCTAGCTCCTAAGGTGAACTACTTGCATATACATATACCTACTCCGACGTCATACATATCGCGAACATTGTGCAAATCCAGCAAAGCTTCAGCTAAACTAACAAGAACTAAACTAAACTAACTAAGCTAGCTATCTAGCCACGACAGCAATCAATGATCAATCAATTCCCACAGCAGCCAATGATATCACACCTCTCCCTCCAATATCTGAACTTTGTGGAATTTACATAGGCTATGTCTGTACGAATAATGTGTACTGAAGATGATGATGCATTGTTTCAGAGAAATCACTTTTAAGAATACAACAAACGAGTCTTATGAATGCTTTCGGTGTAAGTGGATATATTTACCCTGAACGTGAATATAGAGCGCATATAATATTTAACGTTGAAGGAAACAAATGATACATACTTGTCAACAATTTATAGAAGATGTTTTTTATAAAAGAAAATTGCTGAATCACTCGTTGCCTAAATACCGCTTGTCTTTTATACTCGATGTTTTCGAAACACACACAAAACACACAATGCGAAATTCGGTGATGATCCGATCACAGAACACACACACTCCACGCGGCGGCAATCGATCGTCGATCGGGTGGAGCATAGAATACTTTCTCTAAATCAGCATATGATAAATGTCAAACAATAAGCAGCAAATATTGCAAAAGTAAATGGTATTTAGTAGCGTAGAAGCCCAGAGTAAACATACATACATACACGATACTAGACACAACTCTACCCGCGAATAGTTCATAATCTAAGGTTGAAGCGTTTGCTGTTCGGTTCGGCTCTCTAATCTAGCCATAAATTTGTTGAGAGCCCAATCGCACCCACCCACACACCCTAATATACATATACAGGGTATACAAGCAACACACATAACATATATAGTCATAATTTATTCCCTCTAAAGTCTTCAGAACGTTTCAATGTTTACTACATGTATATTTTTCTACTACTTACTATGTACTACTTACCACCTAAACCAGTATATCACTTACCTTGGGGGCCCGCAGGACGACAAGGCGCTGTGTTTTAACAGCCGCCGCCCTTGGGGTCCCACTCACTTACTCACTCACTGAGACGATGGTGCTATACTCGAATATATAGGATACTCGCGCCCAGTCTCAGGCAGCGAGGTCTACGAGGACTGGGGGAGATCGATCTTTTTACCTTTTTACTGTGTGTACATGCATTTCGGATTCAACTATTGTGAACTAGTGTTGATTAGAGACCCACAGACAAGGCCCGGAGAAGACACATACCTACTTTATACATATAAATCTACTGAGATACATACTTGTAGACCTACCTACTATAGCCCCTTTACAAGCGACGAAGCGGTCGCATTCCCTAGTCTTAAGCCACTCGAAAGGGAATATATTTGTTACTTAAAAACCTTAGCGATAGGTTATTTCTATAGAACGTTTTTCGACGCTGCGAGGTCAGTCGGAGCAGTTATATCGGAGGATAGCGGAGAGAATATTTATGTACCCATTGTATTTGTTAGCATTCGCCAGAATTGCTCATAGAAGAACCACAGCTAGATTACTATCAATGTAAGACCCCAAGAAATATGTTAGGCCAAAGAGCCACGCCCCCAAGAGGAAAATTACACTGTTGCGTTAATGTAGAGGACTTTTTTAGCGAATACACACTCACACACGTAAGATACACGGAAATATTCATAGTAATAGACGAGAGACGCTGCGGTTGCCTTCCTATGTAATCATAATCTATGTTGTTTCGTTGATAGTAGCTATCCTGCATCCCAGAACTGCCCTAGGAACAATCTCTGACTCCCTTTTATATCATGTGAAACTGACTAACTAAGTTAATCCTTCCGCTACACTAAAAAGCAATCGGAGAATCGTTGCCTGACTAGTTTCCACTTTTATATTCTGGCGGCAACCGGCGACATTGGCCCTAAATCACTTCGCGCCACCACGTCTGCGCTAGACTTTACACCTAGATTTAAGATTAAAGAGAACGGAGCTGCGGCCTCCGAAGATTGATATTGGAAAATGAAAGATTAGAAATTGCATGCCAGAGTTTGTAAGACTTTCTAAGGCAATTGGGGCAGAGCAGGATGATGAGGTCGATCAAGTTGTAAGCGTTATGTTTATGGCATTTAAGCGTTACATAATTACAAGAGTTTACATAACCATTTACAAGATACAAAATACAAGATACAACATACAAGATACAAGATACAAGATACAAGATACTTATGAACCTTTTACTTACAAGTAAGTACTTAATACAACAGCAAACATACCGATACCGATACCGATTGGCTCAATGCTAAGTTGCTAAGTTAAAATTGTGTTACTAAAATTGTGAACAGCAGTGAATCGATAAAATAAAGCAAACTTCACATCTATTGACAAATTTCGCAACTATCTCGTGTCCGACTGCTTTCTCATCCCCTGAGGAAATGGCTGGGTTCAAAAGTCTTTTGGGGAAATACTATCTTTCTTTGGCGTTTGCTTATCACTACACTTCCGCTTCCGGCTTGGCCTGCCCATTCAGCTGCTGCAGCCTCACTTCCTCCGCCGGCTCCTTGGGCACGTCGTCATCGTTCCGGCGCCAACAGTCGAAGGACAGCATGGAGTCGCCCTTGCCAAAGGCCTCGCCATCGGCCAAGGTAATGGGAAGCTGCCTATTAGAATAAAGAGTGTAAGCTCCAGAAACTCTCAATTGAAACCTTGTTGTTGCGCTCACCTGTTATTCGTCTCCGGCAGCATCAGGGTGCACATAGAAGCGGACATGAGGAGCAGGGCCAGGATGAGGGATGGGGCTGCCGCCAGCTTGGTGCCCAGGTGTATCAGATAGGGCGACACAAAGGAGGCTCCCGCTGCGGCCAGGTGCACGGCAGCAATGCCGCGCGAGCGCACGCAGGTGGGCAGCAGCTCCGAGGAGAACTGCGACGTCACCGTATAGCTCATGGAGATGCCCAGGCGCATGGGCAGGGCGAAGGCCAGCAGCAGGGTCACGTTCTGCTGGGCCCCCTCGGTGGACAGGGCCACGCCCAGGGCACAGGACAGCAGCCCGGTGCAGAGCATGGCCAAAAAGGCGGTGGCCTTGCGACCCACCCGGCTCAGCAGGAGGCCCTGAATAAATCCGGAGGGAGGCACCACCACGGCAAAGAGGGAGAAGACCACGAACGGCGACAGCCCCAGGCCCTCCACATTCCGGGAGATGGTATTAAAGCTCAGCGACACCAGCATGCTAAAGGCAGTAAAGCACAGAAATCAGAATGGCATAAGGAATTCAAGATTGTAGATTTCTCACAAGGTAACCACCACCAGCAGTGAAGTCTTTCGAAGATTTGGCGTCCGCAGAAGATCAATAATTCCCGCCGTCTGCTCTGGTTGATTCGAGAGCTTCCTCTTGGCGATGCAGTGTCTCCTGAAGGCCTCGAAGTCGCTCGCCGGCACCTCTTGACCATTGAAGTGGGCGATGTGCTTCAGCCTGGCAATTGCTCCCTCCACATTCGTCCTCGTGATCAGCCACTGGGCACTCTCCTGGACCACGAAGTAGAACAAGGCCACCACCAGCTGGAGCAGGGCCGAGCAGGTGAGGTAGATGCGCCAGTTGCCAGCCAGCACAGACAGCCAGGGAGCCACCAAGGCCCCCAGGCAGAAGCATATGCCGAGGGTTCCACTGATGGCTAAGTTACGTAGCTTGGGGGCCAAGTATTCCAGCACTGGGAAAAGGAAATTGGGAAAATTATATATAAATTTATTAGAAAATTATTAGACTTATATAAGGTTTAAAAAAAGTTAAATTCTTTTAAATATTTTCTTAGATAAGGTATGAAAGGGTCAACTCTCATTTGATTGTCATATTTTAATTCATATTAAAATATTAAATAATTATTAATAACAATAATATAAACCCAAAAAAAAAAAAACTCAAAACAAAACATTGTAGGCTATAATTACCACCTTCAAGCTCTACATGAACTTTTTATAAAGTTTTTCACCTAATTTAAATACTAAATATATACACCAATAAGTATGATTCATTTCTTTTTGTTATTTAAGCGATTAAATATATTTTTATTTACCTAGCATGATGTCATGGTTGTCTGGATAGATATTTTCTCGAAATATTGTATCTAGTAAGATATATAAGCACACACTTCTACGTAAATCCGAAACAAAAGATGACAAAATAAACGAAAGTTAAACTGAAACAAATCAGTTGTTGAACCTGCACAAGAATAAACAAAAATAAATGCCTAATTTTACAGCAAAGTCTAAAACGCAGGCAGTAATAACATTAGGTTTTCGAAATCGAAAATAAACCTGCAGATGATCGTACCATTAACCTTCTGTAAACCATAAACTGATGCGTAACACGGTAGGTCTTTATAGCAATCATTTGGAGTAGACACTGTTGTTGACTCTGAAATGTGTGTAAGTCGGGGTGTGTGTTTCTGTGTGTGTGTGTGTGTGCAAAAGCTTTCCCCAGATCTACACAACACCCGAGATATCGCAGTGCTTACCCAGAATAAACATCAGATAGTAGTTAGCGGTGGCAGCGAGACCAGAAATGCACCGAAAGATGGCAAACTGCACCAGATTGGAGGCGTAAGTGGTGAGGAAGTCACCCACGAATCCGCATTGGTTGGCCAGTATCACGGCCCGCACCCTGCCGATCTTGTCGCCCAGCATCCCGAAGGTGAAGGTGCCCATCAGGGAGCCGAGGAAGAACAGCGACTGTCCGATTCGCGCCTTGTACGCATCCTGGCAGACCCAGTTGAGCTGTACGATAAGGATACTTCTTACTTGAGAGATTCTTGTACAGCTTACTGCCAGAACTGCTTGTTTCTGGAAATCTCTGCTGCTCGAGAGCTCTTCCATAGTCTCACCTCCGCGTTCATGCTCCGAAATCCGTAGTCATAGTTGTATATCCAACGCTGGCAGGCCTCCGTGCTCACCGTAACCCGGTCACCTTCGACTGTGTCCAGCCGGGTGCAGGATGCCTCCTTCCCGAACGGAGCATAGATGGCCGCAATCTCCTCAAAGCTCCGGTTCGCGAGCTTCTCGTGGTAGCACCAGTGCTGCGGCACGAATCCGATGATGTTCTGCGAGTAGTAGTGCACGGTGGTGGTGAAGGCGATGTAGCCGAGCAGCAGAATCATCAGGTACTGATAGCGACCCGCATTGCCGCACTTCTCCAAGATCTTGTCAAAGTCCATGTCCCCCGATGTCGTGCTCCCGCTGAGATTCTATCAAGACTAAACGCTCGAGCGATCCAATCCGGTCCGCGGCGACCACGAAGCGCGGCGAAAGAGTGCAAGGTGGCCGGATTCGCACGTTGGTCTCCGTCTCCGTCTCCGCCAGCCTCGATCCGCGATAAGATTGTTTTGGGGGCGGCTTATCGCCGCACACAGCGGGTCTGCTCCGCCGAGAACGCTTTATTATATTAAGTGAGCTTGCTCGTTCACTCCAATCTAAACAAACGCCGGCGGCGTCTCGCGAGAAGGAAGCAGGGAAACCTTCTGCTCTCGGCTGGAATAGATAAAATGTCGCGTGGTGACCTCTGAAATGTGAATCGAATACACAAGTGAATGGACTCTTAATAAACCCGAAAGCTGAAACACAAAGAGCCGCCCTCTTTAAGTGCATTAAAGGTCAAGAGTGGGCTTGGATAAAAGCATGAATGACAGGCTAGACTCGTCAGAATGAGCACGAATCATACCCTTGATTGAATGTGAGTATTATTCTAGAGTAACTTGAATGGAACTGAAGCCCTAAAGGCTTTTTGATGTGGAATATATAGCAACTAGCGAGATCTGCCATATAACTGAATGATATATTCTAAAATGAAGTTATTGGAAGCGGGAGAATTAATAATAAATACAATAAATAATTATAAAGGATAAATAATAATCATAATTAATTTATGTGCTGCATGTTGCTTGTAGTTTTACATATTATGGGTTTGAATATTTAAACTAATTTCAATATATTTCTTTTTTTTATACCCTTGTAAAGGGTAACATGATTTTAGTCAGTTGTTTGTATCGCAGTGAAGGGGGTATATGCGACGCTATAAAGTATATATATTACAGAGGAGCAGTAACACCCTAATCGAAGACATATAATGGATTTGGCAAAATATATCGGAAAATTGTTAGGAAATAAATTAGGGACTTACTAAATATTCTAAAAACGTGTTTTATTAGGAAAGAAGAAATCCCGGATTTCTGAAGTTACCTTCCTTCCTTGATTTTATTGGAATTTTAGATCCACCCTCTTTGGCTATGGGTTATTTTGTACATATGTATATTAAAAAGAAAAATATATCTATATCATATATATCTTAAAATAAAATTATTAGGCCTATAAGGAAATTTAAAGTATCGTGAAAAACATTGCCTTTTACATTATAATATAATAGAAAAATATCAAGTCTCTCCAATTGTATGGCATTTATTTATCTCTTTATTTGTTTATATTGGTTTAATATATCAAGCAGTATGTATGATGTTTGTCATAGTTGACCTGCCCCTAAAATATTAATAGTTTTACATAGATTTAGCTACATCGGAACCCTTTAAAACAAACACTTTAGCATTTATGTATTTTATTATTTTATTATTAATTTAACTTAAAATGTAAACAGTTTAAAAATAATCAAGAAACACATAAGGAAGTCTGCGCATCGAGTAATAAAAATCTTTCAAAAATTCCCGACTTTCCTTATCCCAACCGAAGGCAGTAATAGTTATCACCAGTCTTTTTCGCAGTTCTTATTGCCATATTATGTACGTCAGTTAATTATGCTCATTACGTTATTAGTCCACGTTTTTTATGACCTGGATAAAGCGCGTCTCAGATCTGCTATCTCTGGCCAACTCGAGGTGTAAAACTATAAGTTATCTAAAGACAAAAACTTTAACAATATAACTATAAAACATAAATCTGTTGGCTCTTAAGTTCGTGTAATAAGGACAAACTAAACTCATAACAAAACATAATTATTTGGTAAAATTAAATGCATTTAAATACTCTCCAAATTCAATTCGAATCCTATCAAAGTGGGAAAGCACCTACCTAGTGAGTAATCTTACTCTGCCATCAGCTTCTCGTTGGTGCCGTCAGCCTTGAGATCATCCCGACCGTTCTCCTCCCTGGCCACCTCCTTGGAGCGTCGCAGGAAGTCAAACATCCGCTCCCCCTTGCCGAACTCCTCGCCCTCGGCCAGGCTCATGGGCAGCTTCTTGTTCCGCGTCTCCGGCAGGAGCAGGCAAATCCAGGCGCTGAACAGCAGCAGCAGGCAGAGAATGATCGAGGACGCAGCCCGGAAGTAGGTGTCCAAGTGCAGGATAAATGGCGAAAGGAAGGACAGGGCTGCGCCCGCCACATGGACCACGGCCAGGCCACTCGATCGCACACAGGTGGGCACCAGCTCCGCCGATATCTGCATGGTGGCGCCCGAGGTGATGGAGATGCCGAAGCGGGAAGCCAGCATCAGGGCGACCATAACGGCGACACTGGGCTCCCGCCAGACACTGAGCAGTATGCCACTGGCCGCCGTCAGGCTCCCAGTTACGACCATACTAGTCACCGAGGTGAACTTGCGACCCAGGTGCCGCTGGGCCAGGATCTGGACGATCCCCGAGGGCGGCAGGGTCAGGGCGAACAGCGTGAACATCACGAAGGGCGACATGCCCAGTCCCTCCACATTCCGGGACATGGTGTTGTAGCAGAGCGTGATTATCGTGCTGCCAAGAAAATATTTACGAGTTATTCAGATATAACTAGTTATGAAATCAAGAATATGCCATTGACATCGAGAACAATGGAAATAAAAATGTTGACCTAGAAGCTTAAACTCGAGTCTATAATGGCATGACGTTGCTTACTAATTCCAGTTTGATATTTAAGGTTTAAATATGCTTTTGTTATAAAACACTTCTCTGACAAAGTATTCTTCTAGCATTATTTATATGTATGTTGGGTGTTACACATCGGGTTTCAATAACTTCCTAGCAAGAGCTACTAAGCCTGTATTTACTACTGTATTTTTTAAAAGACAAATGTTTTTAAATATTTTTAAAACTAAACAATAAAGGTAAAATTGATAACTATTGTCTTGAGAATATAGTGGATCTTAATATAATTTGTAATATAATTTCTGTGACTATAAAGGAGGCATAGCACCTGAGTAACAAAGCTTACTAATTCCAGTTTGAAATTTAAGGTTTAAATATGCTTTTGTTATAAAACAGATCTCTAATAAAATATTCTGCTAGCATTATTTATATGTATTTTGGGTGTTACACCTCGGATTTCAATAACTTCCTAGCAAGAGCTACAAAGCCTGTATTTACTACTGTATTTTTTAAAAGCCAAATGTTTTAAAATATTTTTAAAACTAAACAATAAAGGTAAAAATGATAACAATTGTCTTGAGAATAAAGTAAATCTTAAATTCATGATTTGTAATATACTTTCTGTTCCTATAAAGAAGGCATAGCACACTAATTCCAGTTTGAAATTTAAAGTTTAAATATGCTTTTGTTATAAAACACTTCCCTGACTAAATATTCTGCTAGCATTATTAATATTGGGTGTTACACCTCAAATTTCCATAACTTACTAGACTTTGCTTAAACTAAAAATATTCCTTAAGCTACTGTAATGATTTTAAAACTAAGCAATAAAGGTACAAATGATAACAATTGATTTCTTATATAGGTTCTTTGACTAGAAAGGAGGCAAAGCACCTGAGCACAAAGGTTTCTACTCACAACACAACCAGCACATTGATGAGCCTGAGGCGCAGACGTGGCGACTTGAGCGCATCTACCAGACGGGCTTGCTTTTGCAGGGACATCCGGCTATTGGCCTCCGAGACCTTCGTCTTGCAGTGCTGACGGAATAGTTCAAAGTCCGCCTCGCTGACCTCCCGCCGGTTGAACTTGGCCACGCGGCGCAGGCGCAACACGGCACCGTCAAGGTCGTGGCTGGTGACCAGCCACTGGGCACTCTCTTGGACCAGAAAGTAAAAGCAGGTGACTAGAACCTGGGGCAGAGCCGACCAGGCCATATAGGAACGCCAGTTGCCCAGCCAGATGGCCTGCCAGGAGGCACTGATCATGCCCAGGCAGTAGAAGATGCTCATGGTCAGGTTCAGGCCCACACTCCGCATCGATGGCGACACGTACTCCAGCACTGTGATGGAAAATAGGTAGAGATCAGTGATCAGGATCTACAGGCCTATGGCCATGACATACCCAGAATGTACATGAGGTAGGCATTGGCCTCGGCCGCCAGTCCGGAGGCAAAGCGGCTGGCCGAGAAGGTCACTAGGCTCTGGGCGTAAATGGTGGCCGAGTCACCCAGGAAACCGCACCAGTTGGCCAAAACCATGGCCCGAATGCGTCCAATCCGTTCGCCTAGGATGCCAAAGAGCAAGGTGCCGCACATGGAACCCAGGAAGAACAGGGACTGACCCACACGGGCCTTGTAGGCCGAATCGCAGACCCAGTTCAGCTGCGGAGATGGAACAGAAACGTATTGGAGCAGGAATTATCTCCCCGTGCAGCCTCTTACATCGGCGTTCATGCTCCGGAATCCGTGGTCATAGTTGTAGATCCAACGGGTGCAGGGCTGCCCGCTCGCCGTGGCATTCCTCGAATGCCAATCAATGGACGCCAGTTGGGTGCATGAGGGACTCTCGAATGGGGCGTAAATAGCGGCGATATCGGCATAGCTGCGATTCTCCAGCAGCTCGTGATGGCACCAGTGATCGGGCACGAAGCTGATCACGCTCTGGGCAAAGTAGTGCCGGGAGACGATGAACATGAGCAGTCCGTAGAGGGCCAGCAGCATGTACTGGTAGCGGTGGCAGTCGCCGCACTTGTCCAGTATCTTCTCAAAGTCCATGGCCATGGATGCAACGGAATGCCGTGGGGTTAGCTGATCCGCCGCTCGTCGCCTCGTCGTCCGCTCTCTACCGCTGCCACGCACCTACTGCCAGCCAGCCCAGCTGTGCTCTGGGTTTCCCAACCCGCTCCCGAATGCCGAATAGTTAAGAGCGCCGCTGCTCAGCGCCGCGTTGTGAAAGCTGATATTGTGGAGTCGAATAGTTGGAACCACTCTGGTGCCTCTCCGCGGCTGATAAGTGGCTGGCAGCTGGCCGAATCGAACGCCCGATTCCCATTTCGATTCCGATCGTAACTTAAACGTATTGATTTAATTATTGTGGCTGATAAGCGACTCCGCTGGGCTCTAAAGACGCTGTAATCTGCAATCTACCATTCAAGAAATATACAACTCGGATACTGCTAATTTATACAGATAGCCGATCCTAAAGACATCGCAATGGCATGATTATACTCAAGCATATAAGCTCATAGAAATTTCCATGCCGAGATTTTTGACTTATGAAATATGTTTGATAAATCTATATAAAATCAAACTGTTAAGGTTTCCAATTATTTTCTTAATATGCTTAAGTTTGTTTTATAAAATTTGTCATTTAGTATTTCCTGTTATTCCATATTATGGAAACTCCTAATGAACAGCTAATGAAAGTTTATTGAACCCATAAATCGCTTTTACTTATCGTATATTAAAAAGTCTGATACGAATAGGTGGCAATATATCTGGCTAATGGCATGAATTACATTAAACAGATAACAGAAATAGGCACTTAAATCAGGATTTTTGTGCCTTCGTCATCAGAGTATCCTCCTCCACGGTCTTGGTGCTCAGTTGGTGCTCAACCTCAGTTGCGTTGCTCCCTCTCCTTCGGAGTTTGGTCAAAAAGTCAAAGATGCCCTCTCCGCGGCCGAACTCCTCACCTTCGGCCAACGACATGGGCAGCTTCCGGTTGCGTGTCTCCGGAAGCAGCAGACAGACATAGGCACCGGACAGGAAGAGTAGTCCCAGGATGATAGAGGGAGCTGGCTTAAAGTACGTGCCCAGATGCAGGATGTAAGGTGAGAGGAAGGAGGCAGCAAACCCGGCCACATGCACCACCGCCACACCCCTTCCGCGAACGCAGGTAGGGATCAGCTCTGTGGAGAACTGTGAGCTGGCTCCATCGGCGATGGACACCCCAAATCTGGCAGCCAGAGTCAGGCCCACCAGGAGCAACACGCTCCGGTTGCTGCCCTGGGCTATCACCAGGCCAGCAGCAGCAGCAAAGAGCCCGGTGATGGTCATCCAACTGACCGAGGTGGCCTTGCGCCCAATCTTGTCCTGGAGCAGGCCCTGTAGGTAACCGGAGGGCGGCAGGGTCAGGGCGTTCAGCGAGAACATGACAAAGGGCGAGATGCCCAGACCCTCCACGTTCCTGGCAATGGTGTTGTAGCAGGGCGTGATTATAATGCTGAAAGGAGAAATAATATTAGCTAGGAACTTTTAATTAATATTAATTACTCACAAAATCAACAACAGCTTAATGGCTGTACTGCGCATGCGCGGCGTTTTAAGCATGTCCAGCAGACGGACATTTGTTTGCTCCGCCTCCTTGGCCTCCTGGCGGTAGTGCTCCTCGCAATAGCTGCGGAAGGATCTGAAGTCATCATCGGCCACCTGGCGGCGGTTAATCTTGGCCACGCGCTGCAGTCGACGGATAGCTCCATCAATATCATTGCGCGTGACCAGCCACTGGGCGCTCTCCTGGACAAGGAAGTAAAAAAGAGTGACCAGTAGCAGCGGCACCGAAGAGCAGGCGAGGAAGAGGCGCCAGTGGCCCACCCAGACGGCCAGCCAGGAGGCTCCAATCAAGCCCAGGCAGTAGAAGCTGCCCAGAACTGTGTTGAGACCCACATTCCTCAACGATGGCGAGACATATTCGAGAACTGTAAGAGTCAATAACAAATTAAATTACTTTTAAGTATAGTAAGAGTCATGGCAATTACTTACTCAATATATACATGAGATAGGAGTTGGCATCGGCCGCCAGTCCGGAGACAAAGCGGCTGAGCGAGAACGAAACTAGATTCGTGGCGAATATGGTTGAAAAGTCGCCCAGAAAGCCGCACCAGTTGGCCAAAATCAAGGCCTTAATACGTCCAATCCGATCCCCAAGCAGGCCAAAGACCAGAGTGCCACAAACCGAGCCCACAAAAAACAGTGACTGACCCACTCTTGGCTTATAGGCCTCGTCGCAAACCCAATTGAGCTGCAGAATATAACATTAACACAAATATGTAAGCACTAAAGACAGTTTAAATATATACTAAGTATCAATTAAACGCTATTTTAAAGAATTTCAGTAGATGAACTCACCTCCGTATTCATGCTTCTGTACCCAAAATCGTACTTGTAGATCCACCGACTGCATCTCTCCGAGCTCACCGTGTGATTCCCTCCACTCTCATCGATCCTCTCCAGCCGCGTGCACGAGGGCTTCTCGAACACCGAATAGATGGCCTCGATCTCGGCCCAGCTGCGATTCTCCAGCTGCTCGTGGTAGCACCAGTGATCGGGCACGAAACTGATGACGTTCTGGGAGAAATAGTGCATGGATACGACCACCATAAGGTAGCCGTAGAGAGCCAGCAGCAGGAACTGATAGCGACTGCTGTGGCCGCACTTGGCCAGAATCTCCTCGAAGTCCATGCTGACGACGGTATCGGAATTTCGCGGCCTCCAGACTTCAGCGGCGTTCGCAATGTTGTGGTGATAAGCGCATATCTGGGAGGGTTCTGGCCTCTACGGGGAACTGGGAATGGGGCTGAAACGGAGACTGGCCGGTGAGCAGCTAATCACTTGCCGGTTCTCAGAATCGGTTTATTGGTCCCCGGCTCCCGGGTGTATTGAACGCAGCTGAAACCCGTTCCGGCTCTGTTCTGGTGGCACGGAGCGCACTCTGCCAACTGGTCGTGAACCGGAGGCGGAGACCCACGGGTGTGTGCTGCTCGAAGAGAGAGTGCTGCTTACACGAGAGTCGCACTTTCCACTCTCTGACTCTCAGTTATGCGGCATTTGAAAGGCTACTTGAGCACGCCCCGGAGGGAGGAGAGGCAAAAGCGTTTCGGAAATTCGCACTGCATTTACAAAATTTGAATTTCAATCAGTTTCAATTTCTGCCACTTGGCGGCCATTAACAAAACGCCAATGGCTTCATTTTGATTGATTGATACACAAATATCTATTAATAAATCTGATTCATACTGGTGGTTGAGAAGTCAAGGATATCATGCAGGATAGTTTTTTTTTTTTTTAATTTTTCATTTTAGGATTTTGAAGGTATTATTCAAGAAGGTAATAGGGAATAGATATGTTTTAAATATTTTATGAGTATATTGCTACTATTTTATTTAAACAACAACAGGATACAACTTTGTTGTCACTGGTCCTTTAAAGATTAATATTGTTGAAGGGGGTTGACCCATGACATGGCCATTTTTATGACCAGTTTTTAAAAATTGTTTCTAAAGAGCGACTAATACATAGAATTTTAATTGTTTAACCACTTTATAAGTTTCTTAAGATGTTTTAACATTGTTTTTTTTTCAGATACAGCGTGGCGAAATAATACATTAATTAAAAGTTACTATCATGGTCAAAATAATTCCGGTTGACAGGGTGATACTACTATAATAATGTCATTACATGACGAATGAACCAGGATATTTTAAAAAGATTAAAAATTAATATAAAAATAAATAATTGACACAACGTTAAATTTTTTGTGTTATCTTTATATCTATTTTGGTGTTTAAAATAAAAAATTGATTAACCTTTTATAAATATAAATTTTTCTACCATATGCTAAAGATATCCTAAAAAATTCAAAGTGATCGGTTAAGTAGCATTCGATAAATCTTGTTGACCAGTTGGAGAAACGCTAAAGAAATACATTTCTCAGGGCTTTAAAATTGCAACGACATCGACATAAATTAATTACTTTATTTGAGATACTTGTTGAATTGTAAACATGACACTCTTTAAATTTGAGTTCTGTTTAAGCGACTGACTGGTTTAAATAGGATCGGACTCTCAGTCCCAAAATAATGTATTTCAGTCGATGTTTAAAGCTAAAGAGTCATTGAAAATTGCTTGTGTGAATATTTTCGTGATCCTGTTGAATTTTTATTTATTTATTATTACTCAAAACAGAAACGGATTTGATTGGTCCCAAGAATCCGTAGGATTATGACGATGTTAAAGAAATAACTGAGGAGATCTGTACTTTAGTTGGCAGCCCGTCAACCCAAATTTTACTTATAGTCCGATTTCACCTATTGTCTGAGGAACCAGAGGAAATATTGAAATATTGAAACTTCACTTTTCACTTTTTAAATTTGTATAAAATTTTAACATTTTAACTGCAATGTTTTATCGATACTTGGTTGTGTCATCCAGTCCATGCATGATGCTCATGGCCCAGATCGTCCCACTTACCCATTACTTATTCTAACCAGTCTTAAAAAAGAACGCATTATATGTATTATTTTTATTGCTTTTATTTTAGTTTTTTTTTTCTGTTTTCTTTTATATGTGTTTATCAATTACATTTGCTGTTTAGATGGATACATGTCTACATTTGCTGCCCTTTGAATATATATATTATTATATTAGCTTTAATATGAATCATAATTGATGGTCTCCCTCATCGCTCCCATGTCTGTTCGGATTTATAAATGTAGTAAACGCAGTTTCGTGATAACATGATATAGATAGACCTTAATAGATTTGCTTTTCCTTTCTGACTTAAGTAGAATACGTACATACACAAGTAGTAGGTATTTCAGAACTGTACATACATACATTAGATGCGATGTGTTAACTAAATTTGATTAACAACTAAACTACTTAGCTGGCCTAGTGTGTATCGTAGCGTTTGAGTAAATATAGGCAATAGTGCAGGATAACTAACTTAAGACTCTTACAAAGACGTACGTACATTCAACTCGATACACTCTAAACTATAGATACACGATAGGGTAATAATAAATATAGGCGAAGAAACCATCATCGTATAGATTAAAGCCCTGAATGGTTAACGGGGAAAACAAGCAATCACTACCTACAATCTTCCAAATTCAGTCACAATTCATTTCCATTACAATCCGTCCATTGCAGGGCTCCTGGAGCTGTCCAGGCCCGCAGTAATACATTTAGAACAAGATAAACGATAGAAGATACAAGATACAAGATACACTATATACGTTACAGGACACTATATACTACAGCTACATACACGTATGCCCCTCCTCAGTTGCCTTTCGGTAATTACAAAAGTAAAATGCTTGAAAGAAGGCAAAGAAAACCAAGACTAGCTGGGATATGCTCACGACCCTCTTCAATCATCCCACACACTCAATGCTATCGTAGAAGACCTCCTCGTCCCGATCCCCATCCTCCTCCGGCTCTGTGTTCGACAGCTCCTCCTCGAAATCATCCACATCGTAGGAGATCAGAGACTGCAGGCTATCATCCGGCAGCTTGTGCTGCACATGATGCACCTCAAAGAGATTGGCGTCCCTCTTATCCTTGGGCGGAGTGCCAAACCAAATGGCCACCTCATCATCTCCTTCGGCCACATCGCCTCTTGGAGCAGAGTCCTCGCCCCTGCGATCATTCCGGGCCACAGGATCAGCTCTCGCCTCGGTGATGGAGTCACTGTAGCCATAGTCGAAGGTGACCAGCAGATTGTCACCGGCACACTCCATGGAATCGGGCGCTGTGTACTCGGTGTAGTACGAATCGTAGACCGTCTCCTCGGACACATAGGGCAGGAATCCCTGCTGCTGCTGCTGGGTATGACTGCTGCTGCTCGTTTGCCACAGGTGCCAGCCTTGGTTATTGAGACGGAAATTTGGCATTTCAACGTTGCGGTTGGCCAAATTCTGAGCATCGCAAAGAAAAACATAGAATAGAATATCAAATCTTTGGTTCAATACAATGGGTGCACTCATGCAATGGGGAATGAGAAAAATTGGAACAATAAAAAGTAGTTAGGGCACAAAAAATATTTAAAACAAGAACATTATCAGAGAGATAGTTAGGAGAAAACACAAAAAGTATTGGGGTTAGCATATGCAGCAAGAGCGGACAGCTGTTAGAACCCTCAACCTTGGCCACAATATAGGTTCGTATATATTCTTTGGGGTTAGCACAGAGCGACCAATCAGTCAATCAATCAACCAATCGTTTATGTACAGTGAGATTACCTTTAGGAGTCTTGATTCAGAAATTTATTTGGTATCTTTTTACTTGTGTGTGCACTCTGCCCATTTGCTATTGTAGAAAGGGTGGAGGATCTAAGACTAGGTCTGGGTGGGTCTAGATCTACGACAGAACTACGGCAAAGTAAAACCCAACTCTGGCGGTGCAGGGTAAGCAAAAGAAAAAGCTGTGGGGTTGGCGGTGTGGGGATCGGTCTGGATTGGATTGGAGTCGAGAGATGGTAGCTTAACCTACTAGGTGAGTTACAACAAAAGAGAGACTTACGCGTATAACGAATGGCGGCAAAGTGTGTCTACTGCATTGTCTTTGCTTTTGGCTGGGCGAAAAACAAAACAGACAAACGATCTACAACAGCAGAGGGCTCCAGATTGGAGATCTCGAGCTGATTTTTGGTTCTAGAGCTGATCTGAGCTGGAGAGGATGTATGTACCGGGGGCGAGGGCGCTGCTCCTTTCTTGTTTGGCGGCCATCACTATTATCTGCGGCTGTCCGATACCAAAAACTCCGGTCCGCATTTAATCTTTGTTTTACTTGGTTAGCATTTTGTGGGCTTCGTTTTATTTTTTGGCATGCAGTCGAATTTATGTATTACCACCAACATGTCAATCAATCAATCAGTCAATCAGTACACCATACATATAGGTAACATCTGCCACTCCTGTCCACCAACTCCGATTACTTTTTATCTCAGCTTGTTAGGAAAAGCGGTTGGTTTCTGTATTTTCACAAAAGGTTTTAGTTACATTTTTTGGGCTGTTTGTTGGTGGTTTTTTGGGATTCGGTTTCGGTTTTGGTTGGGTTGTTGGTTGGTTGGTTTTTTGTTGGTTGGATACATATACACATTTATATGTTTTTTGCGGGGATATTTTTGGTACGGTCAGTTTTATCGGATATACAAAATACGAGTATATATGTGAGTTATAACAACAGACAGGTTTTGGTTTTTGGTTTGTTTGGAGTAGACATACAAATAGGACGGAAAGAGGCGCAGAAAGAAAAAGTAAAAGTAAAAAGAAATTACAGCATTAGATACAAATTAATTCAAGTGTGTGATCGTCTAATTTGGACTTGTTCTTTGGGTGGATTTCGACTTGCTCTACGCACAAACAAAGCCAAAATGAAGCACTTGATGGCAGCTGCTGATCATGTCCTGGTGGGTATGAGTGGGAGTGTGGATGAGCGAGTGTGGATGTGTGTGGTTAGTTGGATTGTTGTTGGATGAACCTTAAACGAGCTTATCATGACATGTGTGGTGTATCCTTATCGACGACCGCAAGCATTTAACTAATCTTAAGGCAAGTCTTTAAGTCTTCTTTCTACCTTCGTAAATATATATTTAACAAATAAATCGAAACTTCTGCCTGTTATTCTAATCGGTTTTATATATTTTTACGTAATAGCGCATACGCGGGTGGTGAGCCCATCTCCTTCATACACAAATCAATAAATTAGCCTTTAAATTAAGCCCAATATTAAGTATAGACTCTAATTTTAGCTTAACATAATTACAAAGAAAAATAATAATAATAATCATAATATTGATGCTTAAACACAGACTCAGTTAAATAATAATGATTATGCTTACACTCGCTTTCGAACACAATGAGAAATTATTGGCATGCACACTTGAGGAAAATGTATGTACTCTCTCAGCCACAATAATCGTGATTTGCATAATGAATGGGATGTAGAGTGGTATTATCCTACTCACATGCATTGACTTTTGTTTTACTTCTTTTTGTTTTCTTTTTTATATATACATAACTATGTGGGGGAATCGTGTGGTATTGCTGATTAATTAAAGCCGGCTACTGAGCACCTAAGGCAACGATAGGCAGGGCAGTGAAAGCTTGATTGGAGGAGGCACCTTTTACTAGCCAAGTGATACACGAGTCAATGACCCGGCGGAAGGGTCTTTGAAACAATAGCCATTCTCGGGATGAGGAACATTGGGAGATACTGTGGAGATTTGTGAGTTGCACAGGAGAATGAATCCTTACACTTTTGACGAGAACGCATCTTCACAAAGCCGACATTGCTGACATGGCAAGAGTGGCTTTAATTATAGTTTGCAAGGAAAATTAAACACAATAACAAAATGAACTAAACAAGGTACTCGATATATGAACTTGAAGATTACATAAATTTTGTACAAAATGTAATTGGTTTGGTTTCTTAACAAATGTTTCAACAATGATTCGTTGGTGAAATTTACCACTTTGAAAATGTTGGAAAAATTTACAAAATATTGAAAAACAAATGACAAATGCCTTGCTTTTAGACACGAGAACATCAACAATGGTTCAAAAATGATTATTTACCAAATTATGATGTTACTTTTACAATTTTGTTGCTTTTTGGTACGAAACCGTTAAAAATGATTGATTAACTCAACAAATGCTCCACATTTATGCGTTGGTGAATTCCCCGTTTGGCAACTAAATACTGTTTTTTGTTGTTGAAACAGTTACAAAATAAAGAACACTTATCAAACAGATACAAAGATTTTCAATATCCTTCCTTAACACGATCGATATTTGGATATATGTGTGTATGTATGCAGCTGTAGTATATAGGGTATATGTAAGTAGTGTATATATGTCGTGGGGGTTAATTGTATATATGTAAAAATAAATATATGTATATGCATGTAGCTAATGTAGATATATAACGTATATAGTTATTTATCGGATTCATGTTCATTGCGGTTCTTGTTTTCAATTCTTTAACTGTAACGAAGATGATGGATTCTTGTGGTTCTTGGTTGTTGTTGTTGTTGTATCGTAATCGTTAACGTTATCGAAGGCATATTAATCGGTAATCAGTAGATATTTCCATATATATAAATGTATGTAATGTTTCGGTATATTTTATCAGTAGTATTATTATTATAATAGATTCACTTGAACCAACCCAAAAATGTTGATTTGAGAGTGCGTACCTTGCCACTATCACTGTCGCCGCCGCCATAGCTGGAAGTGGGCGTGGTGGCCATGATCTCGCCCTGATCCCGACCGAACGTTCGGCCACCGGAACCCCCCGTCGAGGCACTACTGTACCGTCGGGACACACTGCCGCCGGAGTTCGACGCCGCCGGCGAGTGTGCCGTGCGCCGGTGGTGATACGGCGCTCCAGTACCATTACCGCTCAGCTGGAGATCCTTGCGCAGCGTCGAATTCAGCTGGGCGGCAATCGAGACGGAGGAGGTGGAGTTGTTGACGGTGAGGGGGCCCTTCATTCCCTCCGGCGACTGCTGGGCACGTGACAGAGAGTCCAGATGCCGCACCCTCGAGCTGATCGTATCCCGCTTCAGCTTGGGCAGCGGCGAATTCTGGAGGACACGCGGGGACGGAGTCGTTGCGATTGTCGGCTGGCTGCGGTTGCCAGTCGATCCGGATGAGTAGGGTGTGGTGGCCAGCGGTATCGACGACGATGTCGAGCTGGTGCGACTCGTGTTCGTGCTCAGAGAATGATTGGATGCGGAGGTGTCCGCTCTGCGTAAGCTCTGCAAGTTGCCAGTGCTCCTGCTCAGCGAGGACTTGCTGCCATATGAGGTGCTGGTGGTGGATGGCGGCGACCGTCCCGCCGTGGAAGGTCTTCCCGTGGGCGGTTTGCCCACAAAATAGGCTGCCGCCTTGCTGCCCGGCAGCGGTATCTTGCTGGGCTTACTGGCGCTCCCGAACTTGCGAAACGCACTCTGCCGCGAGGGCGGGGTCGTTGTCCCCTCAAAAGGACTCACGCCGCCCACACTGGTGCTCATCACCCGTGCGGCTATGGTACTGCTGGGCGTACTGGTGCCCACAGGGACGCAGGGACTCGCATTGATAATCGTCTTGTTCGGCGTACCATTGGGTGTCCGATGCGCCTGATTCTCGTGCTCGTGCGCCGACTCCGTACTGCTGCTGTGCTGCTGTAGCTCATCCATGGCTAGCGGGACCATGGCCTTCATGCTGGGCGTACTGATTTGAGTGACTGGTGGGGCGGGCATGGCCGTCGAGGCGGAGTCCACAGAGTCCGAGACTCCGCGACGACTCAGCATCAGCGTCGTGGAGGCCGAGGAGCGATTGGTCTCGTAGTCATGCTGCGACGAGTGCAGATACGAGTTGGTGGTGCTGCTGGTGTTCGCCTGCAGGCGAGACTCCACCAGCCGCAGCTGCGCCTTGGTGCCCTCCAGCTCGATGCTCTTCTCCTCGAGCTGGTAGCGCATATGCTCGAACTCCTCGCTGCTCTTGTCCAGCCGCTTGGCCAGCAGCGTCTTGGACTTGCTGGACGTGTCCAGCTTCTGGGCCAGCACTTGGTTCTGCACGGTGAGGGTGAGCAGGTGCCGCTGCAGCTCCAGTACGTTCGTCTCTAGGAGAATGGCCGCGAATCGCTTGGAATCGGTCAGCCGGCACTTGGCATGACGCGCCCCCGGCGTGCTGACAATGCCATCAAGGCGACCCAAGGGCTGCTGAAGCTGCTGCTTCTGCTGCTGTTTTCTCGATGTAATATCACTGCCTGAGCTTTGATGGAATGCTTCCTGCGCTGGCTGATCGAAGACGACGACCGGCTGGAATGTGTTGTTGCTGCTGCCTTGGCGACTTTGGCTGCCGTTGGAGAGCACTGTGTTCGCTGAGGATAGAAAGTTGCGTTGACTGGAGTACTCCGACTGGCTGCCACTGCAATAAATAAAAGTTTCATAAGTTAAAGAGCTTATAATTTGTTATACAAAAAGGAACCGCATTAGAACCCTATTATTGATTTATTTTAACAAATAAATTCAATAAATTTAAGTACAAAATCGAACGATGTTAAGATTCCAATGCAGTCTTCCTGTAATATTTCCATATTCCTACCTGGAAGAGCTCTTGCTTTGCTGCTGTTGCATCTGCTGCAACTGCTGCACCCGTGAGCTCAGCTCCAGCTTCTGTGCCATCGCCAGCTTAAGCTGGTCCTCGAGATCCTTTTTCACGCCTATCAGCTCCTCCACCTGGTCGCTCATCTTGGCCGCCTTGATGCGCCCTGTCAGCGTCTCCGCCTCCATTTCGGCCAGCTTGTCCAGCAGTCGATCGCGCTCCTTGCGCAGCTGCTTGATATCCTCGCGATTCAGACGCTCCACCTGCTCGCGGAATTGTTGCGGCGTCATCCCGTCCTTACCCGGGCCCTTGTTGCCCTCGGCTCCTGTCTTCTGGGCATTGCCCTGCTGGCGCTCGTAGCTCTGTAGCTGCTCCACCTCGTCGCGTAAGCGATTCGACTTGCGATGGATGACGTCCAGCAGGTTAAGCAGCTCATCGTCCGATTCTGCACAGCTCAGGCGATTCGCTGCTATGGCCACCTATTTAGAATTTAAGCCCATTAGCAAACAATTTAAATAATGATTAAAATTAAGACTTGTACCGTCATAGCACCGTTGGTGGAGGAGGCACTGTGGCCCTCCTTGGAGGAACTGGTCTCCGTTGAGAATCCGGAGTCTTGGACAACACTGCCGTTGTTATTCTCTCCGCTCTTTGGCTCTTTCTTGCCGCTGTGCGAATTGCTGCGGCTGCGTGTCAGCGACGAGGAGGACGCCTCCGCTCCAGAGGAGGCGGCGGCTCCCGAAGACGCTGACGACGTGGACGGTTCCTTGTGCGATAGTTTGCGCTTCATCCGTATGCCCGGCTCCCATTCGCGTCTGCTGCAAATGTTTAATGTTTATTTATTATTGGATTATAAACTGGATAACATTAGATTGCCAAATCTCACCTGGTGGCTAACGAGGAGCTGCCGCCACCCACCGAGTGACTGCCACCCATGGCCCCCACCGAGGAGGTGGGCGTCGAGGGTGTGGCAGACATGGAGGCCATTTTGTGCTTGAGATCTGGAAACGTTTCGATGACCAGATCCCGGAACTCCAGCAGGGCGCCCACCTCATGCTGCAGCTCCTGTAGCGACTTGGTCTGCTCGCTGTGGATGTGATGGCTCCCGTAGCTGTTGCTATACGGCGTATGGTGGCTCAGGTGGTGGTGGTGCAGGTGATGGGGATACGTGGCCCCCACCACCACGGTGGCCGTGGGCGAGGCGGCGGAAACAGTACCGACCGCCGTCCCGCTGGCCATTAGATGGGGATGATGATGGGCGGCACTGCTCATCGGCAGGCATTCCATGGCCCCGCTGGCCAGGTGAGAGGTGCGCAAAGGTCCGTTGACGCTCCCACTTCCGATTCCGTTGCTCTGACTGTGGTGGTGGCTGATGCAGCTTCCGTCCGTTTTGCTGATGCCATGCGTTGCGGGTAGCTCGAAGCCGTCATTCTGCAAAAATAAAGTTGATAGAAACATTAATAAATTAATTCGTTGAGAAAATACATTCTTAAAGCTTCCTAAATCGATTTAAATACTTATTCTCAACAGTCTTGTCAAGGCTTGCTGGGGTATTGTTTAGGGTTTCTACCTTTAAAGCATCTTCAACAAGGTCAGGGTTAACGCCTAACCTTCGCTTTCAATTTCCCAACAATTAGTAAACCATAAATTATTATTATTGAATTTATCCATTAACAAGTACATTTTTTATCAATGAAAACACTTGTAAAGGGGGGCACTTATTCAATTTGTGAAAACATTGAACGTTATGAAATATTCTATGGCTCATTAATTTACATAAATTGTTTCCCAACACTCTAATTTATGTCTTTTCATTTTTTTCCCCTCCCAACCAGTACTCTGAGGAGATCACGCACATGTAAGTCGACTTAAATCCAATGAATCATTGTTGTTTGGATTTCGATGGTCAAGTGCGATGGGCCCCAAGATCAGTTTACTTCGCCACAAGTCATTATCACGGGGCTTTACATAAGTAAGGGTCGCCGTGGGACTGATAATTACTCGAGAGAAAACACCGCACAATGCGTTGCATCGGCTGAATTGAATCCATCATCGTCGGGTGGTGTTGGTGGTGGCCTGGTGGGGCAATCGATGCACCACTGGGGCTCGGGAGCAGTGCAAACGATTAGTGAATGACACACAAATTATGATTGATGAATTGCAGAGTGCTCGCAGCTCGGAGCGAGTGGTGAGCGCCCGCTGGCCGGCGACCCGTGGAGAAAACTGTAGCAAAAGTGCAGCTTAATGCGGCTTAAAGTCGCAGCAGCAACATGCAACGTGCACAGTGCAACATCTGTAGCTGCAACACTCTACGATCGATGCAGCAATTTGTGACAATCATGCTGTGTGCTGGCTTGGCCCAGGCCATGACTATTCGCCAAGTCAACGGACTGAGAGCCAACTCCACACTCCAAACTCCAAACTAGAACAGGCCGCAGATGGTCGGACCAAGTAAAAGTAGTTTTTCTTTTTGTATTTTTCTATTTATCTATGTTTCCCTCTTTTCTGGCATCTGCTCTGGAAAAGAAACGGGAACCTACAGAGAGGAAAAAAAGCTAACCCAGAAATATATTATATTCTTTCAGTATAAATAATGTTTTTTAAAGGGTTAGCGCGTATTATATAGATTTTGAGAGCCACCTCTTTCTCATCATTATCCGCTTCTGATCAATGATCAGTGAATACCATTAGATTACTGAAACAGAAAAAGATGAGAATTTGAATGCAGCGACCTATTAAAATTCTATTTCTTTAAGTAGGCTGCGTATAATGACAAATTTCTTGTAATAATGCATAAAAATATCTATGAATCTGTGATATAAAAGCAAAGTTCTTATACTTTTAAAATTGGTCATTTTAGGTATGAATTATAATGTTACCATATGGGTGTGTTGATTACAGAGCCAAGGCCGGGCAGAGAAATGTGACTGACAAGTCAGGGTTTCGGAAACCCTGCACTCCAAAGTCCTTTCCTTCTGTTATAATGTTGTTGATCGATTAATTTTAGAATTACAATTACTTATATTACTTAGACTTGTTTCTAATATAATAGAACATTTACTGAACTGATTTGTAGAGACTCTCCTTCTTAACTTTTCTCATGTATGTTTTCTTTATAAATCTCCCTATTCAATTTCATAAAATTATTTCCAGTGCAGTGACGATTTGTTTGTCAACCGGGTGGAAAGCTTTCACTGGACGAGAATGTTTCTCGAGCGACGGCAACTCAATTGATTGGCAAAATACTTTCACATGCAATAAACATAAATTTGCCTGGCAGCAGTGTTGGTTTTGTCGGCCGGCGTTGGCTATTGATCAAACAAACGTTGGAGAGTGCCTCGTACATACACATTTGCATCGTAATAGTATATGTGGTCTTTGGCCAGGTTAAAACCAGGCAACTGGGTTGTTTGTTGTCTGTTGTTCTCGGCCGGCAAGAAAAAGTAAAAGAGCGGTGAGTGAGCTGGGAGTAGGTAAAAGAGAAATAACTCTGCTGATTGCATGCACACGGCAAATGCCCGAGAGATGGTCGGAAATGTTGGTCAGCCGCCTAATGGCAAAATCATTGCAAATGAAGCATGAAAATTGGCCCACATTCACATGACATGGCTGCTGGCTGGGCCATTCCCATTATTTAATTGCTAATTAACACAGCCGAGGAAAGATGGAGGGGAGGCCCAGGAAGTATAACTCATAATTTCATGGCTTGCATAATTCGCGCTGCACTTTTCCTTCCATTTTATTTTTCTGTTTTGGGATTTCATTTTTCTATTTCATCGAGGTTTCTTTTCGTCCGACTTGCCTGTGGAGCGTGGCGAACATCAAAGCATGGGAAGTGGCAGAGAAGTCACATTGAAGATCGTGTAATTATATAGCAAAATCCATTGTCAGCCACGAAATTGAAACCGAACAATTCAAACCTCGGCTGAGGCTGACTGACTGTCGTCTCTCAACGAAAAGTGGAGAGCAAAAAACCTGGGCTCAATGTCGGTGGACTGTCAACCACTCGAGCATCGCGATTGGCTTTATGATTTCTGAGTTTCATTGCTCAATTAACTCGTGGATCTGGCCTCTTGGCCCACGGCCCGAAACTAGCCCCACAAATATCCATCTAAGCTTTCCTATCCGCGATGTGCACAATGTATTTCAGAGACACATATGCAAATCACTCGCATTCGACTCTGTAGACTCTGAATACAAGTGCTTCCTTGTCACTCCAAAGAGGCGTCTGTCACTGTTTTCAAGTTGTATCTTCTCAAGCTGCGCCTAGACGGAGATATGAATGGCTCTGTTCGAAAGAGGCGTGGAACAGTGGAGATTTATTATCATATTTTTTGTGTTTTATAATAAAATTCGAAATTATATTGGGACTTTTCAAAGATAATCCTACGTAGGCATTTGCAAAGACGCTATATTTTAAGGGTATTTAACTCGATAAATAAACCCCAAGGAGGAAAGTCTAACTCCAAAGAAACTTCACCTTGTTTCCTTCACTTGGAACAATTTTAAGCGCTACTCATCAAAACCTTTTGGTCCTTTGAGCCGGATCTCATCTGCCTAGTCTAATGAGTTCTGAAAACTGTTAAGACCTCAAGACTTTAAAATAACCATCTTAAAATTAATTTAAATTTAACCTTTGCTTGATAAATTGAAGCCATCGTTACCACTGTGTGTCCCCACCAGCCCAATCAACTCCACATCGCCATCGCCATCGCTGGGAGCGTTGTGCCGCCACTGTCGTGGGCGCAAACTATCATCTCGGCGCAGCTGCCACGCATTGCTGATTCTTCGGCTCCTCAAGTTTTATTACTCGTCGCGGCGGCAATTGGGTTGATCATCATGACGGACGGACGGACGGAATGGAAAATAAAAACTTGGAGCTTCAGCTTCAGGCCCCAAAACGCACTTGGCCTGGGCGACAGAAAGAGCCGCTCAATTAGGCTGCCCACCATTCGAGACTCAAGTCAACTGCCGTCACCACACTAGCCAGCAAGGTTTTTGGGCTTGTCGCACAGCCAACACAACGTAACCCATCCTATACAGGTTGTAAGTAAGCACTATACTATAAGATAACTTCCCACCGAAACAGCAGGAGATTTTCCACAACACACACCAAGTGGGTGGGGGAAGAAAAGCGCAGTTGGCAGTTCCTCAGAGTGCCAGACACCAAAGCAATTAACAGACAGAAATTCGCAATAAATCCAGGCAGCAAACTGTTCCATAAATCACAAGAACGTTTGCTTATAGTGTGAAGCCCCCGTTTTGATTTAGAACTGGAAATTAATCGGACAAACAATGACAAATGCGAAAACGCTGGTTTCGCGAATTCAACTGTACGTAATCGGTATTCTCCCAACTGTGTGTTGCTGTTATTTATTTTCTTTCGAGTGGTTGGCACTTTGCTTTGTTTGTTTGATCGATTTTTTCGCCATTTTCCTTTCCTTTGAATGTATGGTATCGTGGTTTCCTTCTTTCTGTTACGTATACGTAATATTTTTTAAGAATTTCTAAGCCTCAGCCAAGTGCTTTCACTGCACTCGGTTTGATCTTGCCGCCTTGTTTTGCATTTAGTTGCCGTAATCCCATAATATACTAATTGCTAACTAAAAAGGTTATAATTAGTCAGTGTCATAGGTTAGCAGGAATGGATGGGAACAGCGTTGGACAAAATATATTGCGGAAAGAGACACTTTTCAGACAGACAAAACAGGAATCAATAACAACCAAAAGTTGTGCAGTTATAAGATAGAAAGATTGTGCTTATGATCTTCTTGTGCGTCGGCCAACACATATGATTTGTTATCGAAACCTCGAGAGAGCGGCGTTGAACCCGTTCGTACAGTTTCCAATAAAACAACTAAAGTAAGTCGGAAGCTAAAAAAAAAATCACTTTGTCTATCGATAGCTAAGAAAATATATACAAATATCCAGCTGAAATCTAGTCTGTTGCCAATGAAACATGTGTTAAAGAATTTGCTCATAAAGCAGCGATCATTAAGTTTAAGAAAAACAAATCCATAAAAATCAAAGACTCAAAAAGCTGCTTTTTATGATGGCAATTTTACACACTGAAAGGAATGATTGTCCGATATTATAAGATCAACTTTTGATAACTATTATTTTTATATTGTTGATTATTTTTTCCTGGCTGGGTATGCAATGCTTCGCTACCATTACTCTTTTGATGTGCGCTTTCTTATTATTTGGCGTGAAGAAATTTCTATTTCTATGGTTGTTTGTTCGATGGATTTAATTAAAGTTTGCCATGCAAGCACCACCTAAGCTATTTTTGAAGTGCAAGAGCCATTGGTTATTTTCGTTGCAATTAGTGATGGGTTTGCATAACAGTCGAATTGTGTTTACTTGTGGGGATGGGGATGGGGATGGATGGGCCAGTTGCTCGGACCCGAAACTCGTATAATTATGCATGTAAAACGCTGGCTGGCGAGGCGAAACTGACGGGACTCAACGGTTTATTACGGATTGGGAGCGCTTATTAATTACCCCACCCCGGGCATGACTTACAGCCGCAGTGCTGCTTTTCCAACAGTCATCGCCCGTCCCCCCGCCCCACCCCGTGGCACCATCTGACTACGCCAATTTATATTTTCAATTCCAATTCCCATTCAATTTCAATGCAGCGCCAAGCCAAGCCACATCACATGTTGGCGTTTGGGTTTGGCCACCGCCACCGCCACCGCCGCCGCCGCCAGTTGTTGCCTCTGACGCAACACAGGGTCTCCGGAGGTCTCCCGGGCCATTGTGCGTTTTCCCGCCCTGACAGCCAGTTAGATGCATCTGGAGACAATTGTGTGCCATTGGCTCTTGTCTCAGATCTAAGCACCGACCATGCCGACATGGGCCACGCCAAAAAACTATAGAAATACAGAAATTAAACCCACCCGGTCTAAGCCATTTACCATTAGTCGTCATTAGTTTGCCTTTTTTATGTTTTTCGACTATTTGTACAGCTGTGCGCTGAATTGAACATGATTAAAAAAGCGCCAACAAATATAAAATTAAAACAATTAAGACAAATACAAACTTTGTGCAATTTTTTAGAAGGTAAACTTGTAATTTGAATGGAAAATCTTGTATTTATTCCCGATTGTTGAACTACTTTACTTCATTTCCTAATGTTCAGAGTTATTTTTCTGCTTTCCCAAGATCTTTTTGATTTATGTCCTATTATTAATTCAAATAATTTCGAAAATTAACTAGATATTACGTAAACTTACACAAGTGTTATTCCCTCTTGATTAAATGTATTTCTCTCACCCACTTTTCTCAATTTTCTTTACAACAAACAAATAATGTTAATGCTAAAAAAAAAAGGTTCGGAACAGCGGCAAATTGCCGGACTCTGTTGGGTTTGCAACACATTTTCCTCCATATGTGGCAATAGAAATAATTGTCTAATGTGTTTGGTGCTTGGCGGCTTTGGTAATCGTCGCAGCAGTCAACGGAACGCAAGTGTTGTAATTAAATTAACCATTTTTTTCGGCTGCTGTTGTACTTGGGAGCTTCACAAAAGCTGCCAAAAAATTACACTCGAATTGTAAAGGAGTTGCAACAACAATTACAACAACAAAAACAACAAGGGGCACATTTACAACATCTGTTGCAATGTAAATCGTCGCCTGTCAAATTTCCTCTTCAAGTTGGGCTGCCTTTGTCTTTTTTTCCCCCCTTTTTTATATATAGTTTTTTGTTATTTTCCCTACTTGACGCGACCATTTTTTATTTGTATAGCTTATGCTTGTAATTGTCTAAATTATTTTAAGGTCTTTTTTTCTAAGTTTAGTTGTGAATTATTTTTCAGCTCCTAATATTTATAGTTGAAGGTAAAAGGTCGAAGTAATAAACCAAATTGATATGTTAGAATGGCAGATCCCTAGTTTAATGCCTTCTTTTTTCATGTTTTTATGTCAACAATAACAGAAAAGATAACACAGAACCGATTATATAGTCCGGTTTAATGCATTTTATGTAATACACCAAACTTGATCGGTGCCAAAACTGGAAAAATGTTTTATACCGCCCAGTATCCAGCATTTAACTTACTAAACTGCATAACTATTTTTAATGTCCAGTCAAACTCGGCAATCAACCATAAGATATTATGCAATTTGCAAGAAAAAGCAAAAATTAATTAAACACATAAATTATGCACAAGTCACAGAGCAAAACTGGCCAAACTTAATAACAACTTGGTTAACAGAAATAAAGACTGTCACCGTGGTATAGGATATCACGGTTGTGCTTAAAGTTTTCATATAAAAATAGCAATTTTTAAAACAAAAAAAAAGTTGGACAAAAATCAGATCCAGACTTATTTATAGGCTTTGTTGGCATTAAAACCTTTTCCTGTTAACTGACGAATTTTAATATATGTTGTAATTTATAGCGCCAACAAAATTGTAAAAAATTGCTATACAACTGCATTGCTGTTTCAAAAATCTTTATGATTTTTGGAAGGAAGTTCAAACTACTTAATAGTCGATCGTTTCCTTCTGCAGTAAGTAACAAAATAAGCGAGAAAAATAGGCTAAATGCCCCACTGTGCATGGGGTTAGTTAGTTTATTGGCGCCGCTTGTGCTTTGTAGACCGAAAAAGCAGCCGTTAGTCGGCACTTTGCATTAAATTAATTAACTACTTTAAATTTTAATTGCACCTTTGGCACAAGCCCATTTCGCCGGAACTCTCCCCCTTCCCCATCTATGTATATCAATTTTGGCCCAAAACTTTCGCCTGATGATGATCACGATGATGATGGTGGCGATAAACGTTCATAAGCGACTGCTCCCGCGGGCGCCTGTCGCTCCGGATATGTGTTATCCTTGGGGGACTCCTCGCGGTAATAGCCGCCGCTAACTGGCTATCTGACACTGCCACTTCCAGTGTCGGTCTTCAGCCAGCGGGCACACCTCTCCTGGTGCTGTTGCTGTCATTTGCCAGCGATTTCTAATCGATTTTCCGGCGCATGGAACGCCTCCCTGACTGCGAACGAACGAGCGAACTAACGAACGAACGAATGAACAATAGATGTTGGTGCATTTTCGCTTTTAGTTTTGTCAATATTCCATTGTTTGCTACCCATACAGGTCTATATAGACAGCTTTAGCCTTACCCCTTCCCATCCGACCGGAACTTTCACACAATTTTCACACTTTTGTCCGCTCGTTCTGTTAATTAGCATGGACATATAATTTTTGGGGCGACGCGGATCTGAATGTGATCCCATGGCTGGTCACGCGATAACTGGAGTTGACCAGCCGGAAGTTGACCAATTTGTATTCAATTTGCACGACTTTTCGCTTTTCTTTTATTATTTTAAGTTTTCCTTTGTTTAATGGCAGCAGCGTCTTTGATTTCAGTTCTGGCCACTTGTTTGTGTATCGATTTTGATGTGTGTTTGTTTTACGGCACAGAAAAAAACGAACGCTTTGAATGAAAAAATATTGATTTAGTGTCAAGTTTTTGGATCCGTTTATTCTTTCAAGAAACTATAAGTTTTTCAATGGAAATGCATGCTCAATTGTGTTCAGGAAGAGTTGAGAGTAATAAAGTAAAAGGATAGATAACTAATTTATAATCTCCCAGTTAAAATATTTCATAATTTGTTCTTTACTTAATAAAAATATATGAACGTATTTGTTAAAACTGAAGGATAGGAACCTAAAAGACCAGTCTTCATTAAATCATAACCGTTCTCTCTCAATTCTAATTAAAAACTAATCTCTCAGAAGGCAGTTAAAAATTAATTGTCTCGTTCGCTACCAAGGGGAATTTCTTAGATATGCTGTTTTGCTTGTACATTGCAGGTAAAATGCAAGAAATAAAGATAGAGTACGCTGTATTGAATTAAACGAGCACCATATAACTAGTTTTTTTTTTTTTTTTTTTTTTTGTATTAAGAGCATCCACTATAACCAAATCAAGTTACAAAGACAAACCCGGTATCGTATTATTTAAATTTTATTTACTGTGTACTTGAACGTTCCAAATAGCGTACACGCCCTTTTCCGCATTACTTGACTTGCATTAATTTCGCTGTTCAATGCACTTTTACAAAAGGCAACATCAGAAATAGACGGTTTCTCTAGCCGCCGTCGCCGAGTTTTGTTTTATTTTTTGCCTTTAATGTGCCAATGACTGCACGATTGTGCGATTACACACGGCAATCTGTCAATGCATCCAACCAGAGACACACAGATATAGAAAGATATATACACGATATATACGATGGCGATGGGAGGCATCGAGAGGGATAGCCAGCCAGTCAGCCACCCCAGCAGCAATCGATAGTTTGGAGCACGGCTCTCCTCCGCTTCATTCAGTTTGTCAATCTGCCAACATCCGGTAAACGTTTCACTTTCGCACAGCTCTGATTTATTTTATACGAAAAAATACATATTATATTTATTATGTGCAGTTTGTCAGCACCTCGCCGAACCAGCTCTGGCTTTTTATTTTACATTTTCTTCGGAGCTGCGCCCACCTGTGTGTGCCAGTCTTTATAATATATGCAAAATACGCTTGCTCGATAGGCCAAAAATGGCGACGCAATTTAAAAGCGCATTGCTGAATTGCCATTTGGCTTTAAATGGCTTATCGGGAGTTGTTGGCCAATAGATAACCGAATGCCTGAATGCTTGCCTGCCTAAATGTTTTTCCCTTGGCCCGGCCATTTGATAATTGTTTGCATTTCACTCTGGCCTGACATTTGATAAGATTTCGCCGGATGATTACTCATACGCAACGTGACACAGATCCAAGCAAGGCCTGGCCAGGCGGCAGTCTGACTGCTAAATGAAAGTGTGGAAAAAGTTACATTTTTCCAGGTAAATTTATTGATAAAAGGTGATTCGATTAAGCTATGTGTATGCAGCAGGCCCTGTTGGTTAACTAAATTGCTTCTGACCCAACTTAAGCCTCACTCTTTGACCGAAAGCGTGATCCACACACACCATGCGAATGGTGTTGGTCCCTGGGGGCAACATGAGCCGCATTCCCTGACCATTTTTAAGGGTGTGAAAACCGAGTAATAAAACTACACTCAGTGTAGTGCCTTAACAAGATGTGACAAATTTTTATCGCATACTCGTACGTAACCGCAGAAAAGAGCTGTCAACGCCGACGAAGATACACAGACCCCAGAGTGTGTCTTCTTTTTCCCGGGGCCTCTGTCTCTCTGTGTGTGATCTTTGACATCCCGAAACAAGCGCAGCCACAACAAGCACTGGCATACCTGGCGAACTCCTATATATATATATAGACCTAAACTATATATATAAAACTATGTGGCCCGCAGCTTTGTTTAGTTGTTACGTTTTGCCGGCACAAAGACAAAAAAAAAACTTTCACTTTGTCATCAGAGAGCAACAGAAACAGCGTTAAACATATTTCTTTCTTACAATATATTTCTTTTTCTTCAGCTGCAACAAAAGCCCTGCTGGCCAATAGTAAAAATATGAGCAAATAATGAGCTTAGAAAATTTTACGATCCAGCCGAGGGGCAATGGAAAAGCTGACAAGTACACGGCCGGAAAATATGTGGAGCATAGTTTATCATGAGGATTATTAATGCATAATACATATTACATAGTAAAATAATTACAATGTACATTAAGCTTTCGTTATTATAAATCTATAAATAATAATAACTTTCAGATACATGCTTGCTTTTCCAAGACTAACATATTATAAAATCATGAATCTTTATGGTTTAACTTTCAAAGAAAAAGCATTTAAAAAATCTTTATTAATAATATGTTATCTATTCTTAAAATCGACTGTATTTTAAGCAAATATAATTTCATCAAAAACTATATTTTTTGAACTGTGTAGGATGAAGTGCATCGAATTGTAGGCGAGTTCCAGTTGGATTTGGCACTTCCAAGCTTGAAACCATGACAATTACGATTCAGGGCCGATTGACGGCTGGCGAGTGAGCCAAATCAAATTGCCGATAAACCGGCGATAGTGGAAAATGGCATGGTCGGAACCCCTGGAGATATGGCCAGCAGAAAAGCTCATGGGAGGGGAGAAATGGGAGAGAGTGACATGCCGGTAGGAGATAGCGCAATCTCGGATGGTTCAACAGCCAAAAATCCGAATCCAAAGTTCGCCCCCCAAATGAATTATGAGCCATGACGCCTTTATGGTCTTCGAGCCATTAAAACTGATTTTTCATTGTCCGCCATTGTGTATTGTCCGTCCGAGAGTGTTTTGACCAGGAAAGCAGGGCTCAGGCCAGGCCACCGAAAAATAAAATCAGCAATGCCAATGTGAAAATAATCAAAATGGCTTTACGGCTCTTAACTGGATTTGCCTACCAAAAAAAAAAAAAAAAAAAAAAAACCCGAAACCCGAAAAATAAGAGTTGGTTTTGTTGCCAAGAGGCATTAGTTGAACCGTTGGCAATTGGCACGAAAAGATGCGTGAGACGTCGCCAAAGATGGTCGATATTGAGTGGGCTTTATGGCCAGCTCTAAAATGCCAGTTTCGAGTCTGTCACTGTGAAAAATGATAGAGCCATCCGAAGAGATCATTAGACAAGCTAACCCTACAAGAAAAAAAAAAAACTACCAAGTGTTGCTGATGAAATAGACATTAGATACACCGAATAAACTGAGTTGTATCGATGATCTAATAGTCAATTAATCGGAATTAAACTGTAATTAATCACTTAAGTTTTATTATAGAGAAGTCTAAGTTTCCAGATATATCTGTCCTTCGCTAAAGAAGTCTTTGAAAAGTATCTTTAACTTTGGGTATAGTTAATTTGTCGCAAATTATTGCTCTACTAAAATGTGGAAATGTGTTGTGGAAATAATTGCATAATTTACCAACTCTTAGCCAAATTTAGTCATTATATAAAGTGGATAATGAGGCAGTTTTCTCAAGTTTAACAATCTGAGAAGTCGTTTTAAGCCAAGTTCGCTCAAGAGTTCATTCTAGACAAATGAATTTATTATAAACTGAAAGTAGAGACACCTTCCAAATAAATCCTCTCAGTGGTGACCACATCTATACTCGCCTTCCACCGATCAGATCAGCCTACATATAATATAGAAATATATATATGAAGTAGATACAGAGTGAACGCCTTCAAAGTGACAGCAAACACGCGACAGGTGAGGCCCACGTAGATGATTTATTTTTAGTCAGGACTCGAGTGCAAATCGCTGGCACTTAAGGCGAGTTTTAAGCAAATTTATTAAGGCAATTATTTGATTGCGGGCAAATGTTTCAGGCGCCTTAAGTGCGCCGAATGCGAGATACAAGACCGAGAGACAACCGTCGATCGAGCAAGTTTTGCCAAATTTGGTCAAAATGACAAGTGGCAGCAGAAAAGCCAGACGAGACAGACTAAATATTTATGTTAACCGCATATGTTTATGCGAAGTATAATCAATTTAACTGTCTGGGAGATTTTCAATTTGCCGCTTTGATAGGCCTCGGATCGATTTTCATGGATGTGTTGTTGTGTTTTCCCAAACGAAATTTACATAATTTTGTGGGATTGACGGCGGGGCTCGTCTCTCTGCGTCTGTGTCTAGGGTGGACTGTCCACATTTGGCGGTAGCCTCGTTCGTTTCGAGACCCAATTCAATTCGAATTCAATGCGAATTCAATTGAATCGTATACGGCTTCTTTGGCATTTATTTTGTGTTTCATAAATGGCCTGATGGTTAATTTTCATACATGCCCCGCCGACTGTCGCATGGATTATTATGTTTGTGATCAATTTATGGCTCTGACATTTCGATCGACATATATGGGCCGAGGAAGCTACGAGTGTGCTGTGCTGTGCTGTCTCCCTGATGACAATTATTAATGGCAATACGGTTTAATTTAATTATGAGAAAAGTCGAACGCCTTTTCGCAACCAACCCAAGACAGTCTCAAGGCATTATTAGTCTAGTGAGCGGCGATAAACCATTAGCCACAAATTGCAGGCAAAAAATAAAAAATAAAACCTTTGCCTCAGACACCTGCCAACGGCTTCCGGCAATCAAAGCTTATTTAATGATAGTCGCAGAAAAAAATATAACTAATTAATTATTTGAACAAGCAAAACGTCTATGTAAATGTGAAGGTAACACAAAACGAACTGATAGAAGAGAGAGAAAAATACCTATACAAAAGTTAAAATAAAATTTGCATGCAAAAATAATAATAATTATTGTATTTATAGCAAGTTGGGAGTACTTATAACCGGGCGGCAGCAGGTGTATCCGTCACCATCAACCGGTCAACAGCAACTGACACTTTGAAACAGAGTTTTCATCGTGCAAATATTAATAATAACTTTTCACTTTTCGCACAGCGGAAAATGTCACTCAAAGTCAAAGAGGAATGATTTTTCCGTACAACTCGCCGTGTATCGACCAAACAATTTTGACGTCAACAGCAATGTAAGCCTCAAGGAGATTTTTGCAGCTTTTTCTCCTTTTTTCAAAGCCTCGGGAGAAAAAAATAAACGCAAAATCATCAAACAAATTGAGTAGTTACAGGCCAAATTAATGAGTACGCCTTTACCTGTAGGTTTAATATCAAATTGGTTTACGAAAATTCGATACAAGTTTTTGAGGTGTGAAAGTTAAATTCCTTTTAGCAGTTAAATTAGTTGGAAAATGAATCAAATTGGCTTAAAGTTTACACAAGGTGATTCAGCGATAAGTGGTTTAGTTCATTTGATTAAAATCAATCAATTAAAGTCAATTAAATATATGTTTTTGAAGCATTAACAGCAATTTAATTTGAAATGGATTGAAAGGTTTGTAGTGGCTAAAGGTTGTAGTGTGTTTGAATACTTTTACTTTAAATAATCAATACCAAATCAATTTAAAGTTCAGACAATCTTGAATTTAATAACCAAAAGCTTGAATTGATAATTTACTAACCAAATCCATTCTAAGAAGTACTAAACAATATATATTATCATTATCCTATAGATAGCATTCCTGGTAGCAACTACATATTAATACTTTTTTAAAGAACCCTTACGTCCGTTGGCTTAGAAATCAATCACATCAATGTGGCTAAAATGTGTGAAAGTGAAATTCCGATGTGCTAATGAAGCTCACAAGCGGCAAAGAGAAAATGGCATTACACAAATAGAAAGAGAAAGATATTCCGGGGAGGGCGGGACTTTGATAAGACAGATATAAACCCGGCTTGGAGCCACTCGAGACTCAAGTTGGCTCTGAGCAGACAACTGTTATAAACCGCTTTCAGGAATTTGCCGGCAACGCCTCGGTTTTGGCTTCAGTTTTTATTTTTTTACTCATGTATTTTTATGTGTATTTCCCCTGCAGTTGGTTTGATGTCTTTAATGTGCCATTGTTTGGCGAGAGATTTCCCAAGGCCTTGGAGCTGACTGGCTGAGACCGCGAATGAGACATAAAGCTGCCATCGCCTTCGCCGGCGCTGACTAAACTGTGACTAAATGCAGTTAAAGCCGGGGACGGCAGCTGTACTTTTTTATAATTACCAGCTATTAAAAATCTGGCCAGCATCTGAGGCGAATTAAAGCCGAAGGCTGTCCGTGAGACAGCTGCCTTTTTCAGGGAAGCCCCAAAAGCACAAGAACCTTTCCAAAAAAGAATTGGCCAAGCAGGGGCCGGGCCAGAAGCACATAAGCAACAGAAAAATATTAATTATAAATTTTTATTCAAACTTAAAAGCCACAAGAGACCGTGGCCAGTCCGCCCCAGCCGTTGGCTGGCCAAGTCTCCGTTTCCATTATTGTTTTTAGACTGCCTTTTTTTCTGTTTTGTTTCGATTGTGTTTAATAATCAGATATTGCGCTCGGATTTGCGGTGGCTGCTGCTGCCGTTCGATTGGCAGACAATGACCTTTTAACATGCCGCTTCAGTGCTCACTCAAGTGGAGTCTTTGGCCAGGAATAAAAACAAAAGCAAAATATATATGTAAATACAAGTTTGTGGGGAGTGCGACCATCGGTTTTCGAGTGTATATTCAATTTGAAATGCATTTTCGCAATTTGTTTTAGCAGCTCGTTTGCATGATCTCCCCGAGTCGTGATTTGCAGTGGCAAATATTTGTCTGTCTAATTTCAACATTAATTCCTGCCATGCTAAACACAACACAATGTATACCCAGCGAGCGAATTAATTGAGCTGGCGACCTGCCGCATTTATTTATTACAGTAGTCGCATATTTTATTTTATAAGCCTTTGTGTTTCGGCCAATCGTTTATTGTTGTTCGCTTAGCTGGTTTTACTAGCCAATATGCAATATCGGGCTCTACACAGAAACTGATTTCTATTAAAGGTTTTTATAATGTTAATTAGATATTACATATTTGCATATACATTCACAAGACAAAGTATTTGATTGTGATTAGATTTCATTTGTAATTTCATGTTTTTTAAAATGTATACTATGGAAATTAAATGTGTTTAAGATTAAATTGGTTTGTTCCAGGATCTACTCTATTTTATAATTGATAATAAAACCTCTGAAAGTATTCACCTCGCAATATCATTGTACTACTTTCTAGCAAAAATTTTTCTACTTTCAATTTTAATAGTTAATTTATTTATTCAATATTTATATATGTGTTTAAGATTAAATTGATTTATTTCAGGATCTACTTGATAATTTTCTAAATAAAAATATAAGCTCTGAACGTATTTATTCACTAAAAAGATGTTTAGCTTGCTGCTTCTGCTTTTGGTACAAGTTTCTCTACATTCAATTTCTCTGATTAAATTTAATAGTTATCACTGTAATCTGTCCTTAATTTTTTTCTGTATACTGATCGTAGTTATTGCCATTTATTTGTTGTCTGCAGCTTTATAGATGATAGCCTTGGGTGCATCTATCGCCGGGTGTTGTAATTGCCCGGCTATTAATAATGATTACCAGCAACGAATGCGAATCCGTATCCAACTGCAATTGCGATGCCTGGACGTTGATTAGCTTGGGTTCTGACATTTTCTAGCAGCCAGTCAATGCTATTTATGTGTTGGGTTCCCTCGCTGACTCTCTGCTTATTTATAGACCTGATTCTAAACACGTATTTTAATGTTGCAACTGCAACAGTTGCTGCTTGCAGTCAGCACGCTTCGTGCCGCAGTTGCAGTTGCGTTTTAGCCGTATGGGAAATGAAACGAATTGAAATGAAATGAGCGCAAATCAACACCGGCAACGGGGCGTATGAGTAACAATGCACAAAGGCATAATAAACCGCTTCAAAGTAGCACGAAGCCGCAACGGCGGCAGCTGGCAAAGGAAAAACTGCGAAAAAATGAAAGCCATCTTCAATCGAAGAGGTATCACTCTTTCCCAAGTAAATCATCAAACGAATTTTTGCACCATTTTTTTAAAAAGCCATTTTAGCCACTTGAAAAGTAAAGAGCTTGATTTTTATTGAAAAATATTGAATACACAAGTATTTGAAGCGGTTTTATAAAGAGGTAAAATCAGATTACTTTACTTAAATTACGGATTATTATTTTTTGTTTCAAGAGGATCACAATTAGTTGTATTTTTATATAAATAAATGCACAAAATAGTAATGAAAATATTACAACATTTGTAAAGTCTGTACAAATACTTATTTAGCAAGAAGAATATTACAAAATATTTTAATATATTACTAACCAAATTAAAATGTGGTTTAATGTCTTTAGAAAGCCTTGAAATGTTTTTTAAAACCCCTCTCAAATTATTATTTTTTATATATCTAATGCTTTCAACTCGGTTTAACCATGCGCATGCTAAACTTGTTACTGATAAATCTCTCTGTTTAAGTGCAACAAATATAATAACACCCGCAAAACACTGGCAAGGGCATGAGAAGAAATTGAGTTATTATTTCGAGGGAGCAAAAACAGCGGCAATGGCAACGCCACCAAGTGAAAATATTTCAACATTTTTGCGGTGCAGTTGCAGCCTGGTTATTGTGCGGACTTGGCAATTTGCATGCCAAACGCAGCAAGTGAACAACAACAAAGACACAAAACAATAAACTACAAATTATAAACAAAAAACAGAAGAAATAATGGAAAAGAAATGCGAGTGGCGGCTGACTTGGCTAATAAGCAGTGAAGAGCAGTGAACTTTTGGCCGAGGAAAGTGAAAACTTTGGTAATGTAAAGAGCCGCCATGGCCAGAGGTTCTTTAATGACATTTACCATTGGCCAACGGGGAAGCTACTGCCTGCAGGCAATCTTTATTAACCGCGTAATTCTCCCTTTTTTTTATTAATATATTTTTTTGTGACCTAAAGCTGGCACGTTTTCCATCATTAAAAATTATGATTGTGTCGTTAATGCAATGCTAATGAGATGCCATTACGGTTATGGCCCACACATTGCCAAAAAGCGTAGATTTCTCTTGGCGGCGCCCCAGAAGAGCCCAGAGCCATTGTCTACTCTTGCGCTGTGACTGTGTCTTAGCCCAGTTATTAGCCATGCAACAGAGTTGATAATTAACACCTTTTGGGGCACACATTCATACATATATATATATCCATTTAATTAATGATATGGCCGACGTGCAAGTGACAACCCCACGTATCTTAGCCAGTTAATATAAGTACGAAGGCGGAAATGTGCGGCGCTTAGTCAGCAGCCAAGTCAGAGATGGCAGCGTTGACGCATTCAAATTAACCCACGAAAGCCACAGGCAATGCACGCGGGACACATACGGTTAATAAATAAAATCTACCTAAAATATAGTTGCAAACGAACGTGACTGGAAGGACTGAGCACTTGAGTTTCATTGTGTAAACTTATTAAATATATCACAATACAAAATTAAGATGTTTCTTGCAGTCTAATCCAGTATTAAAATAATAATTATTCATATGCTACCTTTTTCAGTTTCAAATAAGGTATTTTCTGAGATTTTGAATAGAGAGCCGATGGAGATCTTCATTTACTTTTGCCGAGTTCAAGCTCCAGGAGTCCCCATTATTATTTCAGCCGCATCTGTGCAAATATAGCCAGTAACTAACACTCCAAGGTATTTTAATTTATTTACAACAAACCCTCCAGTGGCTGCTGATTGAGGTTCAACAAACTTCGTGCTGCACGTTGCATACTGCCGGCTGCAGGTTGCAGGTTGCATGGCCAAGTGGACAAACGATGGCCAGTAGTGGCTAGTAGCTGGTGGCCAGTGGCTAATGGCAAGTGGCAAGTGGATGGCTAACCAGCCAAGCGGCCAGCCCAAGCACTCTGCTTATTAAAGTACAACGGCGGCCCCATCGTACATCAGGCGAAATTTATTATGATGATGTTGTGTATATAAACCCAACAATAGCAATAACCACACCACCGTGGGCACAGGTAACAATGAGGGAAATTTATTATCGGTGCGGCATCGAATGGTTTGGCTTTGGTTTTGGACTTGGTTTTGAATTTAGTTATGCCCGGCAGACACCATGAAAGTCGCTTTTAACGGAAGGGCCGCCTCAAAGACAATGCATTCAAATTGTAATTCTCTGCATTATTTTCCCCTCTTTTTTTTTTTTTTGCAGCAGCATTTTCCCCCCTATTTTTCCCAAAAGGGCGAGTGTTGGGCTTTTAACCGCAACACTTTCGTTGGGATTGTGTCGCCTAACCCGGGAAACGGAAAACGGGAAGAGCCCGAAGCCTTCGGGGAGAGATCTGGTGGAGATGGTGAGAGGACTTCCAATAACCACAACAAAGGCCCAAAGGCGATTGTGGCCAAGGAAAGACACCTGGAACTTTTACAAGTTTCCTGCCAAAGTTATAAAATACAAATGCTTAGTAATAAAAAGTCTAATTGCAAATAGGAAGTTCCCTGGCCCCAATCAAGTGCTAAATGGTTAAATAATAAATAGAAAAAATTATGTTTACAACCTTAACCGCAGACGCATTAGCTTTTATTTCCTTATTATATTGTTAAGTGGTTAATAAGATTTGTTAGTAAACCTTGTAATGTGCATTCAATAATTTATTTTTACATCCAACAATTCCTATAATTGTTTAACTAATCATGAATCTCACTGAATTAAAAGAAACATTTTGAAGGGTAAAAATTCCCCCAAAATAAGTACCCCTTCGGCTGGCTTTTACAAACACATTACACCCACTTTGATGGATTTTCGGAATAAATTCTTATTTAGATCAAGTGCTGTATGATTATCCCAGACCGACGCCCGTTTAACTATAGTGTATCAAAGGTAATGCTATACCAATGGGCAAAACTGCAAAAAATTATATGGCTGACGGCTACAACAACAAAAAAATGAGTTGTGGTTACATTATAAACGGGCGACTGAACAACAACCGACGCCAACTGCTCCAAAGAGAGCTGTCAGTCGCCGCCCGACCAGGCAGGGCAACCTCTGGCGAAGGGCGCCCGTACAATATTTTGTTGCCGCTCGAGGCTGTTTTGTGGCCACATCAAACATATCTGTCCATATTGTACAGATAAATAAATATAGAAGCAAATAATACCAAGAATTTTAAGCATAATAAATATATACTTAATATTCGTTTTATATATATTAAGCCAAAGAAATGATCGATTATAGTTAAGGTAGAAAAAATCTATATATCAATATAGTTATAATATTCAAGTCGAAAGCGAAAGTTTGAGTGAAAAACCTTTATTCTTTTTCATATTGCAGACCAATATTATCGATTAAAAATACTTTAATTATATATTATATACAGATTACAGTTAAGGTAGAAAACACTGATATATCGTTTAGGTTAGATTAAAACATACTTCAATTATATAAAACTTTTAAGGATAACGATAAATGTCATATTGATAATAAGAGAAGCCATATCAGTATTGTATCGATATTTTAAGGGGAGGTCAAAATATTAATTTTTACTTTTATGTCCCGATTTTTCTTCTTAGCTGTGATAAATCGATTTTTAGTTTGATATATCAAAACAATATAATCTGTAGGAGACAAATAAATTTAAACTAAATTATACATTTTAGTAACACGATATTTAACCTTAAAATGCGACATATTTCAATACTTAACATATTGAGTGTACGACATTTTGGATAAGAGTTCTTGTTTGATTTTTAAAGATCAAAGATATATGACTTCCGTTCATTTATTTGTGACAAAATTAAATTAAATTTAGGCAATATACATATTACAACTGTTTCTAAGTATATAAGAAATTTAGATTTCATTAGCAATATATGTTTTAGGAGTTTATTTAAATTAAATTTTGAACAACATGTTTGTTTTATGCTTTAACACAATTAATTGTCGAAAAAAAAACCCTCTTTTAATTACCTACTTTATGTATAATACAGACATTATTAAATCAGCATAAAAAATACTGTAGTACTTAATTTCTCCATGTGTAAAGGTTCAACTATTCCACGTTATGGAACAGCTGAGCGTGTGCACAATCAAAGGCCTCTCGAAAGTGCAACCGCAGCGCCTGGACAGATGGCGGAGAGACAGTTGTTAAGAGCACTCTTTATATGCACATAATAACTTTTGATTGCCATTTGCTTATTTGGAGCATTATTTAAGTTTCATTAACAAATACTAAATTGCTTTCGAAAGTGCGCCGAGCCAGCCAGCCAGCCAGCCAGCCGCCGAGTGAGTGAGTGAATGAATATGAACTCGCCATTCGCAGACAGCTGCGACAACGTTTGATTGACGCTCTGGCCTGTTGGCCGCCAGTCAGTCGACCAAATGCGTTGGGGAAAAATTAACGGCCAACACTTTCGCTGGCATTTCTTTTGGCCCCCGGTATTTCTATAGAGACTTCACGTGCCGGCGCTGCCAGAGCGTAAGGCAGAAATATTCATTTCATTAAGTTTAATATTTTCATTAGCAAACTTTCAGATTGTCAGGCTCTGACGGATCCGCGACCGGAGATAAGCCTATCCGAAAAAGGGGTAAGCTCAGCCGCAGTGCTGACATTATTGTGACGCGCCTGGAAGGGGATTTATGCATTAATTGCCAGCCTCCTTTTTATCTCTTTGTTGAGTGGACGAAAGTGCGGAAAGCTCTCCGACAGCCGCAAAAGGAAAGGATAATGGCGAAATCTGACGGACAGGAATGTTCATTAACGCTTTCCAAGCAGCAGCTCTAGGCTTGTTTTCCACAACAGGAAAAATGTGGTATGACAAATTTCATCATTAAATAATTCGTTACAAATCGTATCAATTTCATATTTTGTCATAAATGGTATTTGAGGTTAAAAATGAAAATTTGTCAATAAAAAATAAGTAAGGCACCCTGTGCTCGTAGAATGTGCTAAAATTTATGAAAAATTTTGAATTAAACAGTGCTAAATGCAGATGAAATTAAATGAAATGGCTAGGAACATGTTGCTCAACATCAAAATATAGACAAATGTTGCTCGCACCTTGTTTAGCAACACATAGATGCTATCAACACAAATAATTGGCGATGCAGAAGTTCATATTTGTTTTCCAATTGTTTACTTTATAAAAGTTCTGCTTTAGTTTTAAATTTAAAATAATACAATAATGTGTAATTACCTAAACGTTAAAAAACATTACCAAAACATTACCCAAACATTAACTTCTTAAAATAACTTAAAATAAAAAAGGCTGGAACATGCCCCCAAGGATTTATTCTTTCATAATAATTGCAGCTTCAACCAATTATTCTTAACCCTTTCTGATAATTTTAGCTCTAAGCAATCACGTGTTTCCAACACCTAATGGGTTAATGACCAATCAGATCAAAAACCTTTCGACAAATGGTGCGTTCACCTTGCCTCCAGTATTTGTCGATTGAAGATAACCGAAACAACCCGAAACAAAAACATACAAAAAAAAACACTGGCATCGTATTAACTTTGATCTTTGTTACACAATCGACTCTCCGCTGACGCAAGTATCGAAAATCGAAGACCCAATACCGAAAGCCAAAGAAACCAAAACCCAAAATCGAAGAAGTAAAAGCCCCGCTCGCATGACTAAGGAAATCGTATATGGCTCGGCTTAGTTCCGGCATAATTTAGCACCAATTTCTATTTGCTTTTCACTTGGCTAATGGGACGGCGTTTATGCGCCAATACCAGGCACTAACAACAATTGGCCGGGCAGGCAACAACACCAATAGGAAAAAAAAAAAAAAAAAAAAAAAGGTCATGGTAAAATTGGCAAAAATTGAAACTGAAATTGCGGAGCACTTAGAGCGCGAAAGTCAGCATTTTAGTTGATGCACAGGAAACAAAGAATGGTACTTTTATAAAGAAATCTAGTGCACAACAAATAGTAAATCCTTAAAAATATTAAAATTTAATAGAGGTGATAACAGAATATGTCTGGTTTAAAAGTTAAATCAATAATAATAAAAATAAAATTGAATATAATAGTTCAAAGGTTCTGCTTCAGAGAAAAGTCGCATTAAATTAGTTTTCAGCATTAAGAATATTCTTTCACTTGGCCTATATAAGATAATTTTGTATAAAATAGATAACCTATTTTCCTTTTCTTTTCTTGCTGTGTCCCATAAGTAGTATCTGCTAGATACAAGCGCAGAGGGGCTTGCGCATTAAAACTTAAATTGCATTGCCATGGCAATTGTGGAAATGGCGCAGCAGCAAAAGTACACAAAGCAAAAGTCTATATGTTTTTTTTTCTAGCGCCTCCCCGAAACAAAAGTTATAATTGCCCCAAGGAGGAGGGAAAAGGGGAGGGAACTGAGGATTGGCCACTGGATTTCCCTGAAGGACGCCGGGGCCATACCTCTCCAGCGACTTTAGGGCGCGTGCGCTTTTAGCCGCCCGCACTGCTCATTTTTAGCACTTCTAATTGGCTTGACATGCCCCCAAAGGGGATTTGTCTGCTGCTGACTGACTGCACTTGGTTGTTTGCATTGGGCCAGAGTCGAATATATTTGCATAGCCACATCCAAATGGCTGATGACCAGCGGCCTCGCATATCGCATATCGCATATCGTTCGATGCAGGCCCACACACAAAAACCGAAGCGAACTGAACAGCCAACCAACTAGATTTGTGCCGGTTCAATGTCTGCCTCCATTTTTATTGGCGAATATATTTCATCAGCTTGTCAAGTGACAGAGTCATAAACAATGGCAGAAAACAATTTTCACCAAGTATGTAGTTGTGGCAATTTAGGTTTACAAAACGTAGTACAAATTTAATTAATGAATTAATTAATTACTCCCTTGTAGGGTATTATAATTTCAGTAAGAAGTTTGCAACATCAATAGCCGAACAAACAATGGCAGAAAACAATTTTTATCAAGTATATAGTTGTGGTAATTTTAGTTTATAATAATAACAATAAATAATAATTACAATAGTAATACGAATTTAATTAATAAAATAAATAAAGTTTATAAAGCAAGTCGTTTATAACTCCCTTGCAGGGTATTACAATTTCAGTTAGAAGTTTGCAACATCAACAACCGAGTCGCTCTAGCCATGTATGAGAGACTCATGTAAAGACTGATTAGGAACTTAATACATATTAATTCCAATCTAAAAATATTCATAAATATTTAACAACTCATCGTTAAAGCCCAAAATATTCCGAAACAAAGCCCCTAACTTGCATCACATAGAAATAAGTGTATAAATCGCTATATCTGCCCATCGATAAGAAATAATCTATACTAGTACTATACTATACTAGTTTGTATTCTCTTTTTTCTATATATCTATAGAACGCTTATCAATGGCTGTTATAAATTTCTTAGTAAGCCACTCACTAAATTATTTTTAGTTCTGCGATAGCTAAAAATTGGCTGGAAAAACTGCACTGCCTCAGACTTACCTCAGACTGGCTCAATCAATACGACTTAACGGCTTAGCCGTCTACCAAAAATGAAAGAAAAAGAGAGGCAAAGTTGTAACAAAACTCCAGAGCCGGCTGGCCAAGAGTCCTCGACAAAAAAGACAAAGAGTGTGAAAAACTGCGACACTTTTTGGCACTCATATAAAAATATTTAAACTTGACACTCTTTTTCGCTATTGTCTAGCTGTCTGGCGTTGCCCCCACAGTTGTCAGTTGTTTTTCTGGCCCGCCTGGGTAAATTTGAGCGGACCCGAAAATAATAAACAACAAAACTAAGGCCCAAGCCAAATACAAAACGAAAATACAAAAAATAGACAGCGACTGCTCGTGTTCAGCTTTTCTATGTACTTGGCTCAAGGTTCATGGCTTTATTAAATTGCTTTGGCTAGATAGAGAGGGTAGGCTGCGAGGGGGGTTAGTTTTTGGATTTGGGTTCATTAAGTCGTCGGAGCTCTCCCACTGCGACCCTTTTTTGGCATTGAAAGCATAGCCAATTCGTAAATAGTCGGAGGAAACTCATTTCGAGTTTCCTTTCGGTTCGGTTTTCCATTGATCGATTCCGCCTATTGTTTTTGGCACGGAAACTGAGCCAATTTAAGACCAACATCTAATCTAAGCCCGCTCAACCTCTTCTCCAGTTCGTTTTATTTAATTTGGAACTGGTTGCGCTTCTTTTCAAGTATTTATTTTTTCGTGGAATCATCATAGTTCTTTGAGTTGACTCTCCTGCGTTCTGTGCGTAAGTCATAACCCAAGATCGCTGGCGGGGCAATTATTCTGGCAGCTAATTTGAAATGTGTACGAGCATCCAAACAACCAAGCTGTTGGCCATAAATCACACACCGCTTAGCCGGGCCGAGAGAACAACGAATGGAGGAGCAAGAATTTGCGTTTAGAAAGTCACGGAAGAGATATTTTTTAAGCGAGAACTCTAGTCGCGCGTTCACTAATTAAAGAGACGGCGGCACACTGTGTTACCCAATAGGTAGTTGATTTTGAAACTTAAGTAACCGTTTAATAAGTACAGTATGCAGGCTGTTTTTTTCTTTTTTAGAAAGTCCCTCTTATGACAGTACCTAGCCAAGATGTTATTATTGTATAATTTAATTATTAAGACATTATGATGCATAGTGTGCAATTTTCTAGCATCAGCTTAATTAAGGTTTGGTTATGCTTTCCCCACTTTAATGTGCCTTATTATACTATCACAAGGTCAGGGGAGAAATTATTAGACCTGAGATATGGGGAAGAAACTTCATAAATAACTAGTATACCCTTTCCCTTATGGAAATATTCAATGTTTTTAAAAACTCTAACTAGCTAATTATTTTAGAAACAAGACAAGCTGGTTTTCAATTTAGTTTTAATAAAATTTTCAAACTTAATTTACCATATTGTTTTAATAGTTACCTAAGAGCTTTGTTTCAATGGATTACCGTAACCTCCAGTTAACCTTTCGTTAACTCTGCAAACTGTATTTATCGCTAGATAACCAATGTTAGCTCTGGTTAACTCTAGTTTTCTCAGGTTGTCCCTGTCTAACTGAGATTAAATTTTACGCAGGGGTATTTTGTATACCTCTGGTTAACAGTAATTAACTCTGATAAACTGGTTATATTTACCCCTGATTAATTGTGGTTACCCCTAGTTAACTCCATTGAACTCTTGCCAGCTCTAATAAATTGTTTTAAAGTCATGTTAACTAGAGTTTGCCGAATTTATATTTGGTTAACTCCAGTTTACTCTGGCTATCTCTGCTAGCCTCTGGTTAACTGTAACTCTGGTTAATTTTAGTTACCTTTTGTTACCTCTCGTTAGCTCTGATAAACTTTAGTCTTTTCTTATTAACTTTGGTTTCCTTTGCTTTACGGCGTTACCTCTGGTTAACCCTTATTATCTATGCGTTACTTTAGTTAAACCTGGTTAACTCTTGATTCCTTTTATTATGCTGGTTAACTCTGACTTCAGGTTAAGTAACTCTAATAAACTTCTTATCCATGGTTATCTCTAATTATCTCTAGTTAAGTCTTGTTACCTTTGGTTAACTATTCTTAGTTCAGATTAACTTTTATTAATACTGGTTAGCTCTAGTTAGCTCTTGTTATCTTTGTTATGAGTTCTAGTAAACTCAAGTTTACTTCATATTAACTTATAGTCCAACTCCAGGAACCTCTTTTCCCATTATCTTCACTAATGACCGCTTCATTTATTATATTTTTGTATCATTTCGTACCACTGTGCAATTGTTAGTTCCTAGGCGGCGCTAACAAATTGGTTTTTTATTTTGTTTACTGGCCGTTAGGCGAATGGCTACCAGCACCCAAGGGTGCGCATAATTAGACGCTTGGCCACTTGGCCACCTTGTCCACGAGGACTGAAGGAGATTGGGAATTGGAGACTTGGATGCCGAGTACTGGGAATGGAGGACGCCGGCGAAATGCCTTTCAGGTGCACTCGAGCCACGCACTTGCCGGATGAATTGCACTTATTCGTGCTATTTGAGACCAGTTAGCCGGGGATTGTGCCCATAAGCTGCGGCTAATGAGGCAGCGCAACAGCATCGGTATTTTCAGCATTTTCATTAGCCTTTATGCAACACAGACAAACGGAGGGAAGAGCGCTTACCTTCGTTTAATGTAATGTAAGGTAATGTAATGGCGGGAGAACGTCAGACAAAGACCTTGCCCCGTTGTGATGTGGATTTGGATTTGTATTTGGCTCTGGCTTTGGATGTGACTTGTTTCGGTGGATGTATTCAGATGTAGATGTGGATGATGATGGCGACGACCAAGCCCAAATGAACCCAAGCCTATTAGAGAGGCGCTGCGGCATTTGCATGGCCGTGGACGAGCGCGAACGCGACTTTAATCGCCGCAATTGAACAGCGAGCTGCGGCTTTACGGGCTCACTCAGATCCGCTGACAGCGCAAATAATTTCGAGGGAAAAACGAAACCAAAGCCAAAGGAAAATAAGGCTACCTCAGGAGAATAGCAGCGGCTTTGGTTTAACAATTCAATTAGATGGGTTCACTTAGCGCAGCCGAGGCAAGGGAGCTGTTCGTTCGGTTAGTTACAGCAGCGTCTCCTAAAAGGTTAAAGATTTAACGATCTTTTCCTAAGATCTTATCTAAATCTATGACCATTTAGCTGACTTTTTAATTGGTTAATCACATAATCAGAGTGGGGATTATGAGATTAAGTGGCTAGGTCTGTGTCTCAGTAGGATTTCAGACATTTATCTGAAAGGCTAAGACAAATTTTTAATTACAAATTTACCCTGTTAAAAACTGCTACAAAACAAAAATAAATAAATTTAAAAAAATTAAACAAGACTCTAAGCATACTGGTTTTCATCCTCCCAAAGTTTACTTCTATTTCTTTATTGCTCTGCTAAAAACCAACAGTTTTAAGTGCCAAGTCATAACCATCTTCTCAACAAAAACCACAAACCTAATGCTCACCCCTTTGGCATCACATTAAACTTGCAAATTTAAGCAAGAAAAAAAGGCAATCAAATTTGAAAGATAAAGGAGAACGAACATCATATTCTTGGTCACGACTCTCTGAGCCATTTGCTGATTTATGGCGTTTAGTCACAATAGGCCAAACATTGCAGCCGGCTGAGATGTAACCAATAGACAAAAAGCAAACTTTACAATTTAAATTAATACTCTCGGTTTATTAATTTTCAAGCTTGTGTACAGAATGGAAACGAGAAAATCAATTGCACGCGACTAATTAGTCGACTAACCAGTTTCTGTTTCTATGCCTCATTGATAAAAATAAAAAGCCGAGAGTTGGCTTACAAAAACAGTTAACAGATAGCCCAAACATGGCCATGTGATGCACTGTCACTGGAAAAGCGCCATAAAAGACTTGTTTGCATGCTGGTCAGGCCATAGACTGGCTTTAAGCCGGAGAAGAGAGCACACCGAACAAAATTAAAGTTCATTTTTGCTTCAAGGTGCAAAATAACAATTTGAAACAATCAAATTTTTAATATTCAAGTATGTAGATTAAGAATACATAATAAAAAATTACATTTTATTAGGATATAGTAACATAATTTCTAATAATCCAACTCAATTTCCTTCTGTGCACCTTAGAGCCGCTTTGCACCGCAGAAACTTGGCAAAAATAATAAAAACTATTCGAAAAGCTATTAGAGACAGAGAGCCGGGCCTGGTTTAAGCACAAACAGTGGTTAGCTTTAAATGAGGACATCGGGCTAATATCCATGCCGATCGATAAATGCGGCCGCCAATAACTGGAAATACACATCAAGTATACGACGCGCTGACAGCGACACATTTGCGGTTCAGTGGGTATTTGGGGTGTGTGCATGTTGGACTTGTTGGGCTCGTTAATGGCTGGGCGCTGTCTCTGCTCCTCTCCGCTCAACAATGTCTGTCTCTAGATGGGATTTTGGGGTTGTGGGTTGCGGTTTCCCCAGGAAGTTTTCCAAGTTTCCCGAGTTTTAGTCGTTGCTGAATTTCTTTCAGTATGACTCAGAAGCACAGGTGTGCTAAACGAGATAGTAGTTCCATACCTTTAATTTAATATATAAGGTTATTTCCCTCTCAATATTTAAAGATCTACCCTCGTAATTACTATATATAGTGGCGTACACAGTGCGGGTTCGTTGACTTATTGAAAAGGCCATGGCTGTGCATAATTTATAATGAAATTGTATAGTACGTGGAAGCTTTCTTTGTGGAGGTCATAAATTTTCCGCTTTAACTGCGCTCCCAGCCAAGGGGACACCTTAAGCGGCGCCATATGGGCGAAATCCAACAAAAAAGTACATACAAATATGGCAGAAAGAGCCAAAAAATTGAAATACGAGCACCAGAACATCGAAGAGAAGAATCTGAGAAGAGTTGTTGTGAGTAGAAGCCCAAGTAGTCAGCGAGCACAGACAAGTGACTGCAACAAAAAAATAAATACAAAAACTTGCCAAACTGGTAAAAATGGCCAAGCCAAAGAGCTACCAAAAAAAAAGGTAAATAAAAAACAGAAAAGAGCAAAAAAACATGCTAACAAAAAGTAGCAGCGACGAAGGATGCTGGCCACATTCAACGCCGATGACCTTGGCGACGGCAGCAACTCCGCTGGCAACTTGTTGCATCGCTGCGACAGCTGGTCGTGGCAAGACACCTGAGACACACGGAGAGAATCTCTGCGGCTCTGCCTCCCTCAACACAAGAAGCAGAGACAGGTGTGTCCGCAATACTAGCACTGAGAATATTTCTCACGTAAATAAATTTAATAAAATAATATATATTTTAACCATTTCTTAAATGAAACCGCATATAACATTCAGATACATTTGTGCTGGTAACATTTAAAACTTCAAGTTCTTAATGAAGACATTTTTAAATCCTATTTTCCTAATCACAACTGTTCGGTATGAGCTAGTATCTTTTTCCCATGAATTGTACTGTATATTTAGGTCGTTGCAACAGCAGCGGACTTGTTTACATCGGCTTTTCCCCAAAAACGGCAGACTTTGCCAATAACTTGGCCAGCTTGCTGGCTAACTGGCTAAATATAGCCATGGACAAGCGTTGGCCATGTTTCTGCTTGGATTTCCTGGCCAAACATCAGCCATCGCAGCAGACATCATCGAATGCTATCATCCTCCGCGTCGTGTGCAGCATTGCTTTTATCAATATTTTTCAACAAAAAATACACTTTCATCCGTTTCCGTTTGGACCGGCATCCGGATTTCTGTTTAGCGGATTTATCCTATTTGGGGCATGACACAAATTTGGCAAACATTCGCATTAAATGTGGTCTTGAGTGGCTGTGGCTGTGGCTGTGCCTGAGTTGTCTTGTTTTCTGGCGGGCAATTTAACAATTAAAAACACGCGCTCTTTTCTGCTTCCACCGGAGCAGCGACCGTCATTAACTCGTTAATCCACGCGAATATAATTTATTATAATTGCACATATGTATACATTTTTGTTCATTTTCTGCGATTCGCATGAAACATAAAACGACATGCAGACTCCTTGGCCAGTACCTCGCTTGGTTGCCCAATGAAATGTGTGTAAGTTTGCTTCTGACTGCGATTTTAATACTCTGAGGATTCCAAGAAATTCAAATAGGATTTCTCACAGTGTTTACTTTGGTTTTATTCACGGTGCTGCCACAACTTAATGTTCAATTTACTTTCAATCGTTTACAAGAAAAACACGTAGTTATGATAACGATTTTTATTGTCTTACCATATACAACTTCCAATTTCAGTTTCCTATTAAATGTTAGCAAATCTGCGCAATTTTCATCACCTGACTTTATCATAAATCTCTTCAACAATTCGAGTGGCAGTAAAGCAAGACTGGTTTTGATTTTAATTTACACCTTAAACTAGGATTTCTATTTTGGATACAAATAGTGTATGCAAAAGTTCAAAAGGCTTACCAGGTATGACATAAGATTTAAAAAATCGTTGTTAATGACAGGGCATTGTGAACTCACCTGCAAGAAATAGAAAAAGAGATATTAATTAATATATTTTGAACTAAGATAAATAACTTTCCGATAAAATTCTTGTTGCAAAATAATTATATAAATAAACTTCTCTATTCATCGTTTTGATTAGATTACAAATTAAATCTATTTATCTTTGTTGTATTTTTTGTTATTTTAAACATTTACGTATGAAATCTTATGGTATGTAGATGCAGCAGTATGTTTTTTACATCGAACCACTGACAAATGTCGTAATATGAAAGCATTTATGATGCCAAATTGTTTACAAATTTCCGACAAACAGTTGGCGGCAGATATATCACAAGCAGATGGATAACAAAACATATTTTTGGCCACTAGCCAATGGAAATGGAGATATAGGATGATGCACAGAGAGAAATATAAATTATAATATCAATATAATAAGATTAACAGCCATATTTTAACATTTTCATATAACCTTAAAAAATATATTATCTTTAAAGAATATAATATATTGTATTCCCAAACGATTTAGGCCATGACTTAATTTAAAAAAATTAAAGGTAAAGGTAGCTACTCTAAATATTAAGAGTTATATCTAGAATCATCAGCAAACCATTCTTAGGGATGGTAGAAAATATCAAAATGCCGATAGTTTATCGATAAATGTTCATATAACTATTTGATAAATCGAACATATACTGTAAGAAAAATAGAAAATAAATTCACTAAGAATTGTTGAATGTTTTTGGATAATATCGATATTATGACTTTAAATGTCCTATTTTTTACAATATATCAAAATTCAATATATTGCAATGTACGATATTTTAGATGTGATATGAAGCAAAACGGTTAAGTAAATATTTTATTAAAAAAAAAATTTTCTCAAAATACATTTCTATCTTACTTGTATTTTCTTTCCATAAAAGACTCTCAATTTGTCAAGGCAATTTATAAAGCATAACAAAAATCTTCACTTTTTTTTCTGTCCTGCACGGAGGAACACTTTCCTGGCTCCTCCGTGCACTATTCAATTTGGCAGCCGGTTTGCATATAGTATAAGTTATAACATAGACGGATCATTAGGCAGCTGGCCAGGCAGAGCAACTGAGCACACACTCTGGATTTGTTATAACGCCGAGCTAACCAAGTGAGTATACAACAGCCGTATGTGCGGCGGTGTGTGTTTGGAGAAAGTCGGAAGCTCAAGGCAGAAATCAGCTGAACAAAAAATAAAATAAAAGCTGAAGAAGCGGCAAACTGAAGAGTAGCGCTGAGGATGACGACCACGACGAAGACGATGATGATGATGGTGATGGTGATGTTGCTGACTCCGAATCCGAAGCTGCTGGCAAACAAAGCGCAAACAGAAACCAAAGTTAATCTCGGCCAATAAGTGGAGCACACACTGCAGTTTTTTGCATAATCAAAAGCTCCGTTGAACCGAAACTCATTTATAACATGTGCATGACCATTATTTTTAATTGAAAAAAGAAAAAAAGAAAGCAAAAATCGACAAACAATGGACTAAACATTAGTTAACTTTTGTGGTTTTTAATTAAAAGCGAAATCCTTTTGTGCAACAGTGGCCCCGGCTCAGGCTCACCATTTGTCATGTGCCATGTCTATATTACCACTTGACTTGGGTGGGGCCCGGGGCCAGAGTCTTTCCTGGATTGCCTCCACTCCCACGCACAGTTAAATGACGCTTTAATTGCAATAAAATCCAAAAACGAGGAAAACAAAACATAAATGCTGCTGCTGCTGCGGCGGGAAGCCGCCTCCGAAGAATAATGGGAAAATAATGCTGCTAATTATCATTAGTAAGTAATTTTAAAGACCTCGGGAAGAACCAGCTATGACGTTCCAGAATTTCTTTAAAGAAAACTCGCCACCGAAAAAGACAAGACTTTGCCATGGGAGAAATGGAACGGGGCGAGGGAACAACTACTTCCTACTCCCACAAACGATTGTCATTAGTCAGAAGTGAGGCAAGAGCCACAGATACTACAGATACTACAGATACTACAGTACTATATACCATGCAGTCGCACATCGAGGAAAATAGAAAGCCGTCGCGGCGAGAAAGCCAAAAAGAACTTAACACAATTTACACTCACGAACGCTTTTCCTACTTAAGCGTAAGACCTGGAAAATTATCTGTGCGGCGATGACAACCGCAAGTGGGTGTTTGTTGCCGGTTTTTCTTATACATTTTATTTTATTTCTATTTGCGATGCTGTGCTGCTGTGTTGCAGCTCCAATTGCGAATTATCACACTGCGACCGCGAAACTCGAAACGAGCTCACGTACGCACTTCCAGCACCAGCTGGAAAAAATATGATTAAAGACTGTTTATGGGCTCATGGTGACTTCGATGTAATTCCGCCTGGATCGAGGCGATTCTCGAGAGCCCACGAAACGTATATCGAATAACACGGATGTATAAATATTATGTCATTTGCATGGAGAGCACCTGGATACTAAGTTAATAAATGTGTATGCATTTCAAAGGTGTTTTATGAGAAGACTAGTGAAAGATTCCTTTATCAAAATCAATGCTGGGAATTATGTTTGCGTCTTTTCTTAAGTTTAAATAAAATCGAAGATTAATTGAGTGTTTTTCATCATGTTCTTAGCAACATTAATGTTTATTTAGATGTTGCTCAACATGTTCTTAGCTATTGTCAACATTTGTCTTCATTTGTCAACATATTCTTCGGCCTTAAGTCCTGTTTAATTGAAGTTTATTATAAATTTGAGCATGATGAGACAAATTAATAAGGCTTTGCTTTGGGAACCGGGTATTTCAGAGGCGGTCATACTCATACTCAAAGTCATACTCAACGGTAGCTTTCCTTTTTTTATACAACCATAAAACCTTTTATAGAATTAAATGTTGTATTTTTATAAAATCACACACATCCTCCTTCCTTTACAATAGTTAAAAGAAAGCTGAAACCTGCGATCTTATTTCAAAAAAGCCTATATACCTTATATTAAGTATAAGTATTATTAAAAATATAAGATTATTATTAAAAACTGATTATACTTTCAAACTATAATTAAACTAACTTAAATATAGGCATACCACACATATATTTTCACACAAAGCCGGATCTTAAGTACACACTCCATATTCCTATAGGTTATATGGGGGACCCCGAACGAATGAAGAAAATAGAGTCTGGTGAAATCTCGGTTATGAACCGCTAATGCGCCCAATTAACCTGCAGTTGCATTAACTATCAATTTTCTCTTTCATTGTTCTGCTCCTGGGCCAGCAGTCTTACAATTATAATCATTCTTAATGGTCGGTCTGTTGGTCACACATGCGTAGAGATGCGTCGCGCTCGAGTATCCAACAGATACAGCCACAAACACACACACTCGCTCGCTCTGGGCAATTAAGAGTGTGAATTTTAAGCCATAAAACTGTTGCAACAGTTGGCCCGCTGCCGGTTGTCATTGTTGTAGCTTGTTGCTTGTTGTATCTCGTGTTTTTTTCGGGTGAAAGTTTTGTTCTATGTGAGCTAAGGCAGCTTCAGTTCCAGATGCTGATGCTGCTTTTTGTTACAGATTTTTCTCTGTTGCTTTTCCCTCTCCGTCTTCTTGTGTGTCAGCTGGGTCTGAACACAATTTCCTCGACACAATTAGCTCACTCGCATGTCTTATCATGGCGAATAGTTCACATGAGTTGGCTCAAATCGAATGGATCTACAAACGGGGTAGAAAGTTCCCAAAGTATCTGCCAGATATCAGCACGAGGAGGAGGGAAAGGAGGAGCTATCGTTGTCTAAGCAAACATCTTAATTTCACAATAATTGCGCAAATGAAATTGAAAAGCCCCAGAGAATGCTTGATAGTTAATGGAAACCAATTCCCGAAACCGGGCCCTGCGATTACCGGGCTGCACAGGGAGAAAAATAACACAAAAAGTGATTGTAAAAATCGATTTACTTAAATTAAAGAATTCTTTGTAATGTGTTTTATTCCCTCATCTTATTCTTAAAGATTTCTTATGTATTTTTAGGTGATTAACAACATTTTAAAACCCTTTTTGAGTAATTTTTCGCTCAGTGCTCCCTTAATTTCTCGAGTGCACCCAAACCTGAGTGACTGACTGACTCAGTGAGCGATCCGAAAGTGCAAACATTCAACACTGGTGGCACCAGCTGGACGACGATTGCCTCGCGGACAGGCGCAACCATCAGCATCACCAGATTGCGGAGTCGCATTTGTTTTCCTCCCCCACCTTTCCTTGTTGTTACCTGCTGCTTTTTGGGGCGTGCGGCGGCGGCGGCTTCAACTGGAAGTGGAACGTCCAAAAGGGGGATTGGGAGCTCTATTTGCATGGCCCGGCACACAATGGACACAATGGAGTGGGTGAGCAGGTGAAAAGTGTCCGACCGCCGACGAGGCGGCGGGGAAAACAAACTTTTGGAGCTGCAATTTCATAATGGCGTCGTCGGGCCAAGATCGTTGCTGGCTGACGACATTACAGTTAGCCGCGATGCATCTTGCACGTCGCGCGTTGCCCGTTGCTAGTTGCACGTTGCACATTGGCCCGATAGCAAGCCCAACTGCCTTTTTTTTTGGGTCTCTCTGGTTTTCTTGACTGTTTGCCTGCTGCCTGTCTGTTTGTCATGCCCTTTCCCAAAAAGAAAAAAGGTTGTCGCTGGCTTTTAACAGCCGTCGCATAGATCATACATTGGGCAATTTAAAAGCAATTTGAAAACCTTTTGAACCCGCAGTCTTGGCCTGTCTCATTCAATATACTTTTGGCAAACTAAAGACTTTTTTTTATAGGTTATTGGTTGCCTAAGAATTCTATACATAATATATAGTTTAGCTAAAGATCTTTCCAAATATTTAAAGCCTTTTTAAATGAATAATTTGTCAAGAAGACTTCCTAAATAAATTCCTATAAACTCTATTATTAATATAAACTATATTATTGTTATAAACCCTATTATTTTTATAAATTGTATTATTATTATTAACTCTATTATTATTATAAACTCTATTATTATTAAAAGCTGTATTATTATTAGAAACCCTATTATTATTATAAACTCTATCATTATTATAGATTCTATTATTATTATAGACCCTATTATGTAAACAAAATACAACTATTTATAAGCTCTTGTAAATTTCAACACCTCTTATTATTTAATAAGCCCAGTGAGAGTATCAGAATTTCCATGATTTCCCCAAGATTTTCTTCTCTGACTCGCAATCATCCATTTTCCTTCTGATGTCTGTCCAAAATATGATCAGTTGTTTGCTATAATTTGTTGCTGTTTTTTGCTGCTGCCGTTGCTATTTGGCGTAGTTGTACTGCTGCTGCTGCTGCTGTTGCTATTGTTGGTGGGTCCGATCTTTTTTGCCGAATAATAAGCGAATATTGTTCGCAAATGCGAAATAATAATAATGTTCAGCAACCGAAATTGAGCCATGTTACCGCATCGACAACCGTCGAAGCGGCAGTTGTGGCTGTTGCAAGTTGCAACAATAATTGAGCGCTTGGCTTGCTTTTGCTTTTGCTTTTGCCTTTGTCTTGCTTTGGTAATTGCCATGCAAAAAGGAAACACAAACGGACAACTTCAATGCATTTGTAATAATTACCTTTGATTGCAACAATTATTTAAAAATCAAGCAGAAAAGATCACACAAAAACACACAAACACCAAAAAATTGCTGCGAAATGTAGCAGCCAGCTTGGGCTCCTTAAAAAGTGTACAAAAATGGCATTATTAAAAACACATCATTCTCAATCAGCGTGAAGAGACTGTGCTGGAGTTTTACTCACAATCAGAACTTTAACAAAAAAAAAAAAAAAAAAACCGGACTTAATTAAGATTTGTTTTTTAGTATTTTTTCTTAGTTGGAAATGAGGTCATCATCATATCCGTAACGGCTGTCAATTTGCCCGTGCTTATGTTTTATGATGAGCCACCAACACCACCACTGACAGTCCGTCTCAGTGTCATAAAGTTTTTCGCCATTCGGTGGCATTGGCCCTAAAGGCAACACGCCAGCGCCAACGGTGAGGTATTAATTAAAAGGGAAATGTTGGCTCAGTCGTTAAAAAATGAGTAATAAAGGTGTTTCCCTTTAACGACCATCGAATAGACATTGCAAGTCACTCTTAGGATAATTAAACTGAAGGGGAAATATTTTTATAAAGTAATTAGCTGTAGGTCTCAAGGAATTTATTCCCTTTAATAAGAAAAAGTATTGTCTTATTGCTGAGGTTATATTGATGGGGATTTTAAAATACGAATTAAATGTATATCCTGTTTATAGTTATGGCAGGTATATCGTTAAGATTTTATTAAAAAGAACAACCTGGTTCCCTATTATCATCAATAAAAAAAGATTTCATTCTTAGATCGAGTAAATAATTACATGGGGGGGAGCATAGATCATACTTTAAAGGTTTATTATTATAATCCAGGTATTAATAAAATGCCAGAGTACAGATTGATATTTATTTAATCACAGAGAATTAATAAAACCGTACCCACATAATCAATAGCCTTACCTTAAGGCTATAATTACCAGAAACCAACAAATTTTCTGTAAGTTCTCCGTTAAATCCAATTGAATATTAACCCCAAAATAAGCACTAACCTTTTGCATATCAAATGACGCGGACCCAATGACAATTTCATATTCATAACAAGTGACGCAGACAAAACACTCAATGTGACGGTCTATTTATGTGGCCAGACTGTATCTATTTCAGTCCGGTCGAAATGCCTACGCGTACAAACGCAAATGTGCCAAAATAAAAAACAATACAAAAAATTCCCAAAAACTCCGAAGTAAAACCATTCAAGAAAAACCTATTTAAAAGTATATGTGACTTTAATTACGTGACAGCGCACTTGGAATGAAAAATAAAGAAATAAAACATTCAAATCGTATAAATATGTATGCAGTTATGGCCAAAGCACTCACACACTGGCAGGTGGAAGCGATTGACACAGATACACACGCACACCGAGACACAGAGAAATAGAGAGGGCGCCCCAAAAAACATCCAAACATGGACTCACTACCGAACCATAACCAAAAACCAAAAGTCTCGGAAGGTGACGCAATTTACAAATAGTTGCGAGCGAAAAATTTGTATTTGCACACAAAAATTCTACAAATACAAATAGCAGTCGCCCGGTGGCCGTAGCGGCAGTAGCTAACAGTATCTGTAAGATACACATATTTATATATTGTACATATATATATATTTGCCAAGCAAAGCAAGAAAGCAGCTACACGGAGAGAAAATATCAATTCTCATAGCATCAGATATTCAAAAAGATATAGGGATATAACCCAAAGGGTACTATTAAAATGGGAAATTAAAATAAAACGAATTCATATACAATTTTCGATGTTTTATCGATATTTTCATGATGTTCTATGGATTTACAACGATTTTACTTGAATAGTTTAAGCCCCAATATACAATAAAATAAAATACATCAATATTATATCGCAATGATATCCATATTGTATTTGTAAAATATCGATACAACATTGTTGTATAATTTAACGAAAATGGTATCGATTTTATATCGATAAAATATAGAGAATATTTATTACCATCAATATTATATACAAATAATATCCATATTATATCTGTAAAATATCGATGCAACATTGTTTTAAAATTTAACGAAATAATATCGATTTTATATCAATGAAAAATAGAGAATATTTATATATTATTAATAACAAAGAACTACTTTAGATAAAATGAAGATATGTAAAACATAGATGTAAATATTTCGAAAAGCGATTGATATGTTATATAGAATTTGTCGATATTACAGCGATAAGTTAACTATTTACGAAATACAATATAAATAATTTTTTACTACATAAAAGTGATCGCTAAATATCAATAAGAATTCAGAAATTAATTTATTAAATGGATTTAATATTATAAAATTAAAAATTCAGATGACTTTCTTGGGAGCACTGCCCACATATATTATTACAATTACAATTTAAATACACTTTGGTTGCCGTGTAAACACATAAACAAAGTGTTTCAAAGACTTGGACAAGTAGTCCCCGTCCGGTCCGGTACGGCCCGGTACGCCGTTCATGTGTCCGTCATCGATTGAATCGCATCGAATCGCATTGAATCGCATGTGGCAAGGTGTAATTTACCCTTCAATCAATGCGCAGCAAATCAGTTGGCAATGTGCTCTGTGCGCAGGCGCACCTTGCCTTGCCGAGTCGTCCCCCCTTCGCTTTTCGTATCAGTTGGCAGCACATTTGGGTTAACAATTGGTTAACTGTATACACCGGCCATATCGGGGCTTGTGGCTATATTTATATAAATAGTATGAGTGTGTGCCGAATGACTAACTGGGCGCAAGGTGGTTTTTATACTCTGTTAAAAAAGCATTAAAACTACAGAGCGTAAGTCGGTAGTGCACAGAGAAGAAAGCCAACTGGCCAAGTTACTATTTTTTATTTATGTATTCGAAACAGCTAAAAAAAAACATTAATTGCATCCTTGTGTGTGCTTAATGCCTTATTTTATAGTTGGTCAATAAATAACTAAATAAACGTAATATTATTTACAGCCTATTAAATGGTAAAGTACATCAATTAACTTTTTAGTTATTCGTTTGAGTTTTTACTAAATAAATACGCACTTTAATTACTCAATTCAATTGCATACTTAGTATACAAAGTAATGCTAGTTTTTCTTTTATTTGTCAGAAACTAAGCTTAAAGACTTCATTTCGTACTAACAATAGGAATTATTTGTTATTAATAGTAGCTAGTTTTTAGGCACTTCCAAAATGAATGATTAATTGATTTGGTGTTTCTTATTATTGACAACAAATTAATTGTTCGGATTGTTAAAAATATTTTCAGCATTTCCTCATTCCCGCAAGCATTTTTTACTCCACATTTTCCCCCTCCTCAGCGGTTAAGCTTGTTTTAAACCGAAAAATAAAGTAGAAAAAGTAACAGACAATGAGGAGATGTTGATCATGTTGTAGTTGGCAGGTTAACAAGCAACCCGAGCAGCCTTAGGTGAGTATTTATGTTAAATATATCTGCGGCGAATAGGTGCTTCCTTAATTTACCATGTTAATTGCTCAAATTAACACGCAGATAAATCGAGAGGCAAGTCAACCAACCCGACGCCAGTCGAGTCAACAACTTGGCCGCGGCCAAGGAAAACATTTCCTGCGATGACGACGACGGCCAAACAATGCGTCCAGTTTGGTCAAACATTTGCAGCTATTTTTCCCATTTCCATTTACCAACTTCCCACGTAGCACTGCAGGTAGCCGCAAAAACCCGTAGAACGTGCTGGTAAAAATAGCAACAGCGGCAGCAGCCGCCACAGATTTTCAAGTTTAAATCGAAATGTGGCTGTAAATCGTGCCTCTCGGGGCCACCGAGATGAAGATCCAGACCGAGTCCGCTCTCAAAAGAAATTAGAAGCGTGCTGAGCCCTCCACAAAAGGGCAGAAAGTCAGTCAGTCAGAAAGGCAGACTCTTTGGGATGGTAATCAGCGGTGTAATCAGTTTTTCCGAATGGGGTCAGCATTTTTTGGTCGAATAATGAACCGAATTTCCACAAAATGTTTGTCACACTTTTGACATTTGCACGACTCCTCGTCCCAGGGAAATGGTTTCCAAAATAAATGGAAATAGGAATGAGAATTAAGACAGCGACTGCCATTCACATGGCACGCAAGCTCAGACAGACAAACGCGGAATGAAATGCAGTTCGTCTTGTTCTCCGGTACAACGCGACGTATGCGCAATGTCTGGTGACAGGCAAGCTTTAATTTAAATGCAAGTTGCTCGTGTTAAAATGAATATTTAAATGGCTTTTCGTCATTCGAGCTTAGTAAATGGAAAAGGTGTCTCAAATATATTGACCCACCAACAATAAACCTAAGTTTGTGCAGGCCTAACACTAAAAATTCCCAAGTACGAATTCAGCATTTATGGTAAAGAGCTTAAGGTTTGAGGTTGTATGAAGGTTAAAAACTGCATTTTAGAATATTAATAATTTTCTTTAAACCCAAATATCGAAAGAAAAACTTAAATTCTCCTACCCAACACCCTTATATACGCAAACTTTGTTCGATAATTTATTTTCCCCCCTCAAAGCAAAACATTGACTTTTAAACTTTAAGGCTTGGAAAGTGGGGCGCGACACTTGACGCACTTGGCAAAGTTCAAAAGTGCTCACAAGAGTTAAGTGTCGTCAAAAACGGCAGAGAGTACAAGAAAAGACAAAAAAAAAATGTATCTACGAAAAGAAGAACCAACAGGCCGGCATTTCGGTTTGCTGTTAAATTTAAAACTTTAATGTCATGCACGAAAGAAAATGTGTAGAAAATGCATTTGCTTGCCGCCACCACATGGCAATATAACATCGCAAGCTTGTTGAAAAGCAAATGAAAAGAAAAAGACAACAAATCGGCAGCGCGAAGCGCTAAAATATCTCAAAACAAACAGATGCAGATGCGGCGAAAAGCGGGGTGGAAAAGCCGAGGAAAGTGCACGTAAACAGAGATAGGCAAAGGCAGCAGCTGAAATGGGAATGAAGCAACACACAAAACACAAGGCAAACAATATTTCCGCATTCCTCGAGCCACAAACAGTTGGCAAGCAAACATATTTGACAAAATTCGATGTAAAAAGCAATTCCAAGACCGAAAGTCATAACAATACACAGATATTGGGAATCGGAAGCATGAAATATGAGTACACAAATTTATATATTGTGTTAGCATTGCACCATCAATATTTTGAATACATCATAACACCCCCAGTTAGAAATAAGCGTTCCATTTCCATTGTTTCAAATAAACGATAAACAAGGATTAAGTAAGAAAATGAACTATGGTCACACTGAAGATTAATCGAAGCTGAAGGACATTGTAAAAAAAAATAATAACTAATAAATCGTTAATAATTAAAGGAATTACAAAAGAAACTACGACAAGTAATACTAACGATATGGGTATCTGTATAAGTATCTGCAAAATATCTTTGTTTCGTATTAAAATAATTAAATTTTATATAATTAAAGTAAGTAAACTACGAATGACTGATGACGCTCGATTGCACTGCAAGTCATCATAAAAGTTTCGATTTCATCTTCGTTTCAGTTCATTTATTTTTCACTTCACTTTTATTAACAACAAAAAAACTTGGCTAGCTCGCGCTCATCTAACCCAAATTCAATCTTTTGGATCGCCAAATCAAGCAAAATGAAGCACCAACTAAAAGAAGTTTGGTTCCAACGAATCTGCAACTCGTTTCAATTGGAAAGTGTTGCCAATTTGCTCAACGACAGCGACGGCGATGGGGACTTTAATTGTGCGCTTTATTAGCGCAATTTATGCCCCAACTTGGCTCAATGCTCCCATCGGGCCGGCGGCTCGTGCTCCATGCCTTGGATTGGTTGCCTCTCGTCGTCTTTTGATTATTATTTTTCAGCCATTGCAATTTTGTCTTATTCACGGCAATTACGCTCTAAATTCAATTGTTATGAAATTATGATGATTTATATACACTTTGACTCTCGGTGTGTGTGTGTGGCGGTGTATCGCTGAGCGATATCCATGAAACTTTTCAATCCACCCATGATGGATCAGCGCCATAGAAAGTAGAACAGGGCACGAGAGTGAGAAAAGCTAAGTGAACAATAGCAGGGCAAGGCATTGACAAAAACGCACACGAAAAGCACAAAGCAAGCCGAAAATGAAATAAAAAAATAAACAACAATAAGGAAAATAAACAAAAATTAACAGATAAAAATGGAACTTAGCACAAAAATACTGTGTAATTTGAATATTTTAAAATCGATTTAAGACAATTATAAAAAGAAAATAAATGGATATTAAGTTTAATATTTGTTCTAAATTTGCACAATCATAATTTAATATTTTCTTTTTACAAATAATACAGTTTAAAAACTTGACTTATTTTAGCCTTGAAAATAACAATAACGACCTTCTCGAAAGAGTAAATAAAATTATATTTAATCTCTTAAAACGTTACACATTTTAAGGCTAATTTAATCATATAACAAAAAGGGGTATCACTTGGTCGTATCAAAATCTCCTTCAACTCAAACCGAATTTTTTTGGTTTGTACGAAAAATCACATGACAATTGCAAGCCAGTTATTATTATATTATAATACGACTTAATTTGCAAATAAATAAAAATAAATTGAAGCATATGCAAGCATACATATATTGTTCGCATTGTGCCATTTCCCAGGGGCGGAGGGTTCAAAGGGGGCGCACAGATATCTGTGAATTGTTGAATGTGCGAAATATCACAAGTCAGAAACAAACAAACTTAGAGGCAGATATTATAAAAGCCGAACCAAACAACGGACTTTTTTAAGTTGTTTTAGGAACTCAAGGTTAAAAGTGGCTTACTACTTGCATATATGTATATATGTATCTTTACTGCACTTTATTATATGGCAAATGCATTTGCATTCTAAGCAAACAAAATAATAACTGCAATGAGTTGAGCCACTTGAGCAAATGAATGAATCAGACCGAAGACAGACTGTCAAAGCAGAGAGAAAATATCGGAAAAAATATATATATTGTGTGATATAAAGTACTTGGAAAACCAACTGTGTTTTGATGTATAATTGCTATTGCTTTGAGGTGTAGGTGGTGATAAGAGTTTTGGGTACAACGAGTTTCTTTTAAGGTGTGTTAAAGATACAAAACAGAGGGTGCAGTATCTGCAAGTCTTTCAGAAAGAAATACTTTAGGTCAAGGATAAAACAACAGAAAAACTAAGTAAAGTACTTGCTTAAACTATTTATTGAACTAAAAGAAACACTTAAATTGGTGTTTTAAACCAGTACAAACTAATTTCTGAGCCCAGCCTCGGCTCTTATTGATACTCTAATCATTCGTGTGAAATATAATTACTACAGTTTAACTTTCCAAATAATTCTTAAATATTTTTCTTTATGTTAAGATATTTGCTTTAATATTATAAGCCTGCCCTTTGTCTTCCTTTTCTTCGACTGAAAGCTTTCGCAAAAACAAACCATTTTCAATTAGTTTTGCTCTCGATTTTGTTTCTCTTTCTTTTTTTTATATTTCCAGATAAAGCAATTAGCAATGTTAAGTAGAAAACAAAAGTCGAAACAAAACGAGAAAACGTACAAAACACAAAAAACTATGAAAAAGAAAGGCAATGGGGTTGAGAACTTAATTAAGTGACGTTTTGATGTTTAGTCCAAAAGAAATTCTGTGTTTTTTGTTTTTTAATTAAGCCGGAAACATGAACAGTGCAGACTTTGGCGACAAATTTCTCCACGAAAAAAAAATACAATTCAGCTGAATCAAACAGAATACAAAAAAATAATAAACAGTGAATGAAAACGCAACGAAAACAATTAAAAATGCCAACAGAGCAGTGCTAAAGTCAAACAAAGAAGCCAGTAAAAATTGTTTAAATATAGCAACAACGACAAGGGAAATGTATATGTACAACACAATGGCCCCTGTACGGGGAGTGCGAGTTGGAAACAATAATTGCTATATAGCAAACCGACCTAACCGGGGGAAGTTAAACCGAAAAACCCGCATGGAAATGCCAGAAGTTGAATAATATGCTATTCAGAGCTGGGGTGTGCTTTCAAGCGAGTCAAGACCGTGCATAATCAATCCGAAACGAACCGAGTGACACAAGTGTAGTCGCCGTCCCCAAGAACTCTAGGAATAATAACAAGTTCCTCTCTCCGGAGATCTCTAAACGAAGCCCCAGCATACAAATTGCAGTGTTGCAACAATTAAGAATTAACCAGTAGTTAGTTTGTAGCGTAATTAACAAGATAAACATGGTGAAAAGAAAAGAGAGGACACGGTGAGCCTTGGCTATGCAATTAGCTAAGTAAATGCACAAGGTTATGAGAGGGGATTTTTATTGGGTAGAAAAAAAATGCAGTGCAAAAAAGAAATGCAGGTAGGGATATTGGGGGTGAAAATGGAAAACATTCAATTCAAATTAATTATTATTGAACAAGGTTATTACGGGAATGCGGGTGTATTTGAGGTGATTGAACTTAAAATTAAAAACTTTTCATAAATGGATATAATTTTAGACTATTAAGTGTCATTAGGGACATATTTTGTATAATTTTAGACATATAAAATGCATAAAAAGTCAACATTTAAGGCTTGTTGTTTGATTATGTCTTTTGAATATTCCTTACTTATATTATTTATGTTGGAAGTTCCCTTATTTCATTATTTCCCAAGTATGATAAGTCAATAATATTATATGGATATCATTTTAGACAATTAAATGTCATTAGGGATATATTTTGTATAATTTATGACTTATAAATAGCATTAAAAATCTACATTTATGGCTTCTTGTTTGATTATATCTTTTGAATCAAGTAATATTCCTTACTAATATTATTTATGTTTGCAGTTCCCTTATTTCATTATTTCCCAAGCGTGAGTCAATAATATGATCTGCCATAAAAGCCGCTTTAAAAAACCCCAAAGAAATGAAGACAACTTCTAAACGATCGGTTATAAAATCGGATTTAAAAGTGACTTCAACTTCCGCCACCTATTTTGATATGGAAGGAATTCAATTTATCAAAATGTATGTATTTGGGGTATGCGAGATAGGCTTCAAGATACGCACCATTTATCTAGTTAAATCTCATTTAAAACGGTTCTGGATTGAAATCGCAGTAGAGCATTCCTGCTGGTTGGTTGTCCCAAAATGAGAATTGATTAATCCAAATGAAAGCGCTGTTGCTCCACCGTCTAAGTGGGTTTATTTTAGCTTTAATTCACTGATATTTTTTTAGCTGCGAAATCGTTTGATTTCTCTGATATGGTCACACGAGTCACACAATTTTCTTATTTTTCTCTTCCTTCTTCTTCTTTTTTTTTTTGCCAACACACGAAGATAAATATTTTAGCTAGGGGCGACTTTCTGGTTGTCGGTTAAAAATTTCACTTTTAGTGCCGGTTGTTTCGTAATACCTCTTTTATTAATTTATTTAGTATGCGAAAAAAGAGAAGCGGAGATCTCTCGTCTCGGAACGTGTTTAATTTATTCCGGATCCAAAATGTAGAACGCGATCGAAGCGCGTCTTCACAGCCGAGAGACACACACTGTAGCACCCGCACTCGAAGGTTGTTTTGTATCTTGAGGGTTGTGATTCAGAGATCCCGAGATATAGCGATCAGATGACGCAGAATCCTCTCTCTTTGTTGGGGCTGCCCTTCGCCAGAGCACTCTGTATATATTTGCTCACTAAATATTGAAACACGTGTGTGCTAGGCACAACTTAGAAGCGTGTATCTCGCAGATACAGTTCGGAGTAGTTAGTACGACGAAAAAAATATACAAGACCACAAAGCGTTATCGCGTTGTACGCGCCTCAGCAATTTTTAAACAACTAACGGCAACTGAAGCCACCGCAAGCAGTGCTGGCACCTATTGACCAACAAAAAAAGCTGTTTTGACGGGAAAATAGCTAAAAAATAAACAATAACAAATTATACAAAAAAAAATTATTTTAAAAAAAATTATTTAAAAAAATTATTTTAAAAAAATTATTTAAAAAAGAAAAAAGAGTATAAAAAAAAAGAAAAAAAGTATGAAAAAAATAAAATAAAAATGTCAACAAAAATAACAATTTATTAAGTTCATTTTTGTTCAAACAACTTCCATCATTTTATCAATATCTTCTTAGTCTTCCGCATTTGCGTATGACCTATATTTTCTAACCAATTAAGTTTTCAAACAAAGCCCAGTTGCAAGACCTTGAGTATTTCTCAATTTTTAATTTTTGTGATATTCCTCTATATAAACTATATTATCTTAAAGCAGTAAAAAATCTCTTTAGTCATCAAGATATGTTCATTTGTATGGGAACAGTTAAATTGGTATTACTATATTATTTGTTATTATTTTTATTCATTTATTTTTAAAAAATAAAAGAAAGTATTCATAAAAAAGTTCCATATAAACTATTAATATTGCATTATATTACTCGTAAAATAACACGAGGCTTTCTTAATAATTTATACTAAATAACTAATCACAAACACAGGCAGAGTGAATGCAAGCAATATCTATTATCTATAGTTGAAGTCCCGCAAAAGTTAAAATCAAATCATACATTCAAAACAAATGAGTAGTTTCAGTAGGTTTACATATTACTGTTACGCTTTTACAGATTGCAGTTTGAATTTGACACAGTTACAGAACGGTTCTACACGTTTACAGATGTTTGGGGTCGAATTCTCATGTTTGGGGTCGAATTCTCATGTTTGGAGATGTTTGGCGTCGAATTCTCATGTAGAAATTAAAAGATCGGAGAGAGAGAGCTTAACTTAACATGGGATGAGCGTAACCTAACAAAATTCTCTCCTTGGGAAAAGAATTGATATCGATAAAAACCAGAATTCCCGCAATTCACAAATTTTTCCCGCTGTTAGCCTTCAAAATAGCTACTTATTTAAACTATATTCAAACATGCCAGATTTAGCGAGAAATAAGCAAAGCTGGCTGCACTGACGCTGAATGAGCAGAGAAAAGAGAGGAAATTCCGCCTGGAAAGAGAGAGAGAATCGAGTGAAACTCGCTAGCCGCTAGCAGCTAGCCCTCGCAGCTGCTAGCGCTCAATTGTCATGAGTCATATGAGCGCTGAGTGGAAAAGACAAAAAAGAAACTTTGAGTACTGCTGGTTTAGGAAAGGATTTTATCAGTTTATACTTCTTGAAATATTAAAAAATATCACAAAATTTTTCAAAACAAGTTGCACAGTTAATATAATTTTAAAATGCACAACACAAAGAAAGCAAAACAAAAACCTTTGTTTTCCTGTTTATAATTTTTTTCTTGTTTATAATTTTGAGTGAGTGACTTTTAGTCAGCGAGCTGAATAAAGAGAGAGCTGTCTGAAATGGAGAGTGAGAAGAGTTTTGAAGAGTACTAAGAGTCTTGTTTTTTAAGCCTCTTTAGTCTTTTTAACCTGATGTTGCGAATAATATAGAACTTGTATATGGAATTTTTACTGAAATATTATTTTTTGTTTTCTAATAATTTTGTCATTTTTGTAGCCTAGTTTTCTTTATAAAAATAATTAAAAAGGAAGTTTAAAAAAAATATATTTCTCTCATAAATTATTCTCAGATAACTGCATGTAGTTCTTCAAGATTTAAGACAGTGAATTATATATTTTTATATTTTAAATGTTAATTAAAATATTTCTCCAATGTCACAGAATATAAAAGGTGTAAAATTTAGTTTACAAATATATATTATGAATGAATGTAATTCTTTAAGATTTATATATATTAATTAAAATATTTCTTCAATGGCATAAAATATGAAAGGTACAATTTAGTTTACAAATTTATTTAAATTCGAAACAAACTTGTTTAAAATGTTTTGTTTAAGCTCAACAAAAAATATATTTCATCCATTTACCTTATTTTATTATACGGTATTTATATTATATATTAAATATTAAATAAATATGCCAAATCAAACACCTAATTTCATTAAATTCCAAGTGACTCTTGGCATAATTTTCCCTTAAGAGCACCTATAATATATCAATAAACACTATGCGTCGCATTTGCTGCCTCATCTTTGGGTTCTTGTTTTTCGGAGGACTCAATCATCAAGGTTTTTAAAACTCAAGCCACGAGCGGCATGTTTTTATTTGTTTACGCAGTCCGTTTGTATTCGGTGCGTTTAATTTGTAGGTAAACAAGAATCGCCTCTTAGGGCGCCCGCCTCAGATGCAATCAATTACAGATAATTAAGAAGGAACTCCACGCGAGGAGCACAAAAGAAATAAAGAAATCAAAAGAATGCAAGCGTGTAAAGTGTGGCAAAGGGTAATGCACTGGGCCAAAGGCACAACAGCACCAGCAGCAGACAGCAACAAATGCAGCAGCAACATTGGACATTGAATTAGAAACTTTACAAACCGACTAGAAGATACTTGGTACTTTTTATCAAAAAGTTAAGAAAATTAAATAAATTTGTTTAAATGATGCCATAATAAAGTCTAGCAGTGATTTCAATATTTTCTTTATTGGTTTATGATCCCTAATATAATCCCTATAACCTAATATGTATTCAATAATATTGTATTTTGACAATAAAATATCTTAATATTATTGTAAATAGAATGCTTTCTTTGTCAATCATGTTTTCCCAATTGAATTTAAGTTAGATTCAGCCGAATCTAGTATGGTATACCCTTCCAGCTGCTAGTACACCGGGTATAACAACTCATTAGTTTTTATTATGGTTGTTGCCATTGGTGTTGATGTTGCAGAGCCATATATGAAGGAGAGGAAAAACCGCCTTGGACAAGTACAGTAAAAGACCAAAGCGGTGGAGACACCAACAACAACGCTCGAGTGACCCACTGTCCAAGTGGACGGCCTTTCTTATCTCTAGCCTCGCTCTGTCTCCCTCTCTCTTTAGTTGTTACTCCCTATCTCGCTCTGGCTGCTTAATTACTCGGCAAGGAGTCGAGACAACAACCATACACCCGCAAACAAATGCACTAAGGAAAAATTTGGCTAAAAAGAATGTTTATTTCTCAAGTTTTAATTAAGATTTTGAGATGCATTTAAAGATAGCCTCCTATTTGGATATTTGGTTAATACAAATTTAAATATATACAAATTTTAATAAAATAAAGGGAAAAAATAATATTAAGCATAACCAAAACTGTTGCACACAGTGCGCTAAAAATTCCCAAGTCTTAATTCTGAGACATCTTCGTAAATAAACTGTATAAACTTTATAAACAACCTACAGCACTTTTAAGACAAATGATCAGATAATTATCTGACAAATAGTCAAGTCATTATTTATGCTTATTCCATTCTTTAATTATTTTAGTAACTTTTATAAAAGCAAAAACTACTTTCTATGTAAAACACTGCCTTTAAATTACATTACTAAATTAAAATCGAACAAGCTTTAATTTCCGTGTATGTACGGTAGAGGAAATTCAAATTCTCCTAACCAAAATTCTTGCAATGAGTGCGCTAGAAATTCTCAAGTCTAAGTTTTGAGGCATGTTAGTATATAACAGTGCAATTCTGGAAGATCTTAAGATTGGAATTAACGCCTACCTACCACACTTGTCTTCTAAACACTATATACCACATACCAATAGTCTGGTTATGATTTTCATTTATTTTGTATATTTTTATATGACCAACAACTTGTATTAACCAAAAATACTGCCTTTAAATTACTTAAAGAATCGAAATAAAGCTAGATTTCCTTTCCGTGTATCTCAATATATGGAATGACACACATGAAGGAGACACTCCGCTGGGGTTGCGAGTGGGACTCATGAAGGGCACAACCGAGTTGCCATGGCACCACAGCCAAAAGGTTTAATCAATGACCCGCTCGCGCTCTCAAATAAAAATGACAAAAAATAAACGGGGGGAAGCGGGTGTTGTGTGTGTCTTACAACTTGAGTTTGAGTTGGTTATTTATGGAAATTGATAAGACAATAATCGGTGTGCCTAAACCCTTGGTTTTATGGCCTCTCATTTCCATACGCTTTTCCAGTGCCTTGCCATGGCTACCACTAGGAAATATCAAAGCAAAGCAAAGCAAAGCAATCCTTAATTATATCTACACTGTTGTATCTTTTCATGAGCAATAGATATAAGATATATACGGTGGTATTCATGAGGACAATAAAAAGTGTGAAGAGATTGCGCACTGGGATCTATTTTCAGCTGGTAATTTCGAAATGAGATAACCAACTTAGATAGCTGGGATAATAATACTTGTTTAGAAAACAAATTTATGAAACAGAATCATCAATTTTTAGACTACTTCCCAACTTGTAATAAGTATTTTCTAGTTCTTTGCACCATTATAGATTATAAAATTCCAACTTAACTAATTAATTTAGCTCTTGCTCGTGTGTTGGTGTCACAGGTTGATAACACCTGTACAGCAACCTAAAATATGGCTTATCAATTCCCCCTTGTTTGGGTGTGTGGGAAAAGGTGTATAAAAGGCATTTAGCTAACTCAATTTCAATTCAGTTTGCTAAAGTTAGCTGACCGTACAAGTGTCCAACGGTTTCCCGCACTCAAAATACACAATTAATCTCAAAGGTATGCAAAAAGTCCGAGAGAGAGTGTACATACTGTATACTGAATTATATAGAAACTTAATTGCTAAACTCAGGTTTGATTTGTTTACTTAATTGCCAGTTTTCGAGTGTGCAAAAATAATAGAAAATTATCAGCAATGACTGTTACATTCTCCATTCCAGATGTCATACAAGGTTGAGGCTGTCCCAGATTCGTACGCCGCCCTGGGCGAGGGACCCCACTGGGATGTGGCTCGCCAGAGTCTGTACTACGTTGACCTGGAGTCGGCCGGCATCAACCGCTACGACTTCAGGCAGAACAAGGTGTACAAGGCGAAGGTCCAGGGCGAGGTATTCGCCTCCTTCATCCTGCCCATTGCGAACAAGCCGCAGGAGTTTGCCGTGGGCTGCACACGTCGCACTGTCGTCGTCCAATGGGACGGCCTCTCGGCGGTGGCCAAGGTGGTGAGGACCCTCTTCGAGGTGCAGCCCGACCACAAGGATAACCGCATCAACGATGCCAAAACCGATCCCAATGGACGCTTCTATGGCGGCACCATGGCCGACAGCGGGGACATCTTCACCCAGTGGAAGGGCGAACTCTACAGCTGGCAGGCCGGCGGACAACCAAAGGTCCTGAAGGAGGCTGTGGGCATCTCCAATGGCCTGGCCTGGGACGTCAAGTCCAGGAAGTTCTACTTCATTGACACCAACAACAAGGAGGTGGAGGCCTACGATTATGACCAAAGCACCGGGGCCATCTCCAATCGAAAGGTTATCTTCGACCTGAGGAAACTCCGCCCCGATGGTCCCCTGTTCCCCGATGGCATGACCGTGGACACCGATGGCAACATCTATGTGGCCACCTTCAACGGTGGCACGGTCTTCAAGGTCAACCCAAGGTGAGATATAATCCCGATTTCTGCCCAAAAAGATGCATACTTAATGGTTACTTTCGCATAAACAACAAAAGCACTGGCAAACTGCTGCTGGAGATCAAGATTCCCACCACGCAAATCACCTCGGTGGCCTTCGGAGGACCCAACTTGGACATTCTCTATGTGACGACAGCCGACAAGGTCAACCAGCCGAAGCCAGCCGGCACCCTCTTCCAGGTCACAGGTCTCAATGCCAAGGGTTATGCCGGTGTGGACCTCAAGGTCTAGATTTTTAGATAAAGGTATCATAGATTCTAATAGCAAGCATTTTGCTTTGTAAATAAAGGTAATAAAAAACTATCCTTTCCTTGATTATTTAATATATTTTAAAAGTGAATAATATTGGAGAGGAAATTTACTTTAAACTGATGTTATAGGGAAATAATCTGTAAATGTTCTAAAGACCCAATAAAAGTATACACATATTATAAGAACAAATATAAATGTTTACTTTCTAAATTGAGCTCCACCTTAGCTTTAATTTTCTAAAATAAATAGACCATCACTTGGCCATAAATCCTTGTTCAAGAAAAGGTTATCTTGATGACCTTGGGTCAAGATCAAGGAAGATAATCTGCCCAACAAGTTAAAGGTTAAATAAATCAGATTCAATATTTAAACTCCTAGAATCCTCCCTAATTTCCTCCATAAAACAAACATCAATAATAATATAAATACAAACTAATAAAATAAATATTTGCCTTTGTAGGGGATATGAAGGTGTCCTCTGGTTCCATTGCGAGATAAGTGAGAACCACTTCAGAAGTGAATTGTTGTTATGAAATTGATATTATATAGCAAAAGTGTTTGGTTGTTACGCCCTTGGTCTCGTTTTTGTAGGGCAAATGATATTCGATTAATTCCGAATTTCAGTGATTTCGCTATAAACATCTGCTGTGGAGTGCCCTCAAGTGACATATTAGTACTTAATTGTTCAAATAGATATCAGGAGATAGTCACTATATTGGTCTAGGGGGCTCGTACTTCACAGCTTGTATTTGTTGTTTGTTTGCGTTTCTATGGAAGATTTTCTAAACCCTAATCTAATCTCTGGAAATGTGCTAAATCATTTGGTTTCATAAATCTTTAACTTGTTTGCTGTCTAAAAGAAAGTGCGTGAATTATGTATTCTTTTCTAAACATTATATTTTCGTTTTATTTCTTGTGGACTAAGATCCTAAAACTTATCTCAATGTTATAAACATTTAAGGCCAGCAAATATTAGTTTTGTTTTATTTAATCATCAGAAATGAGATATTTATTTTGCTAGAAGTTATATATAATCAATATTTTCAGTTACTAATTAGTCATTTGCAACGAAATTTAGTTTAAAATTCCATCAAAAAGGTTGCATCAAAACAATTTGCAAATAAATTGCAGGCATTCGCTGCCAATAAATCAATTATTTAAAGCAATTGAAGGAAAACTGAATATTGATTCGTAAACAGAGGCCAGGAAAAGTGTTGTGGAAGGAGGTTTTCAGGGCAGGTCCCATCAAAAATACATACGTTTAGAAAGGGGAAAACGAGAAATTAAAGGGGCGGAGAGAGATCGTTTCGACAATTGTTTGCGCTGCACCCAAAACAACTGTCTCGCAATATGTATGGGTAATAAAAGATACATTTATCGAGATACAGATACAGTATCCATCCGCATACGAGCATTGTTTGACAACACGAGAATACAGATACAGATACGAGCACATATGGCAGCCATAAACATAAGGAGAGACAAGAGATGGGGGCTGGACAAAAATGAAAAATGGAAAACTTGGGGGACGGGAGGAGCGCTTCGCTGGAATCTGCCACTTAAACCGCAATCAGAAACAAAATTGATTTAAATTTGAAAATGTAAACAACACCCGACGACATGGAAGCCAGGAAAACTAGCAACAGAGGGGGGCCCCCCGTGTAATTGTATTATAAAAACACAGGGAAATACTGCCAGTTCATGACCGACAGTAGGTTATCTAATACATTTTATAAATTGTTTAGTTGCATTTTATAGTGAATATTAACACTATTTAAGCTATATTTAATAGCAGTTAATTCGAGTAAATTACATTCTTTTTTAGTTCTGGTTAGAAGTGTTATATTTTCAGGGTTTTCTATGATCAATAACTTATAGTATTTATTATAAATTAAACCCTTTTTCTTGTAAATCTAAATTTAATCTGATTTGAACTTGTCTAGTAGCCTGGATACATCGCCCACGATTTTGGAATGTCATGTTTATGTTTTCTGCCACACCCACCAGACACTTTTCTGACCAAAGAAAACCCACGCTGGAAAGCCAAGGAAAGTGTCAAACGATTTGAGCGTCTAATTGAAAAAGAAAGCATGAGAAATGTAAAGAAAATATTTAATATGCAGATGGAATTCTTCAGTTAATTGAATAATAAAATTAATATAGGGGAAAAGCAATAAAAAAAAAACACAGGTTTACAAGATATTACAACGATATGGAAATTAAATGATGAAACGAATTTTTATGGCTAACAAAAGTTACATGTTTTGGTATTACTTAAAAAGTTCCAAGAAAACATGTTGTGTTTACATGTTTTACAAGCCTAGATTGACCTTTGATGTTCTTGTTAAAGATTATTATTTAGTTTATATCTCTGGCTTATCTTCACCGATTTTTCCAGCACATTCAGCACGGAAAATGGCCAGGAAAATCTAATAGCTTTTTTGGGGAAAAGCCGAATCGACGGACATTTTTGGAAGCTTTGCTTTGGCTTTTGTTGTCTGCTGCCGCAGTCTTTTTTCTTCTTTTTTTTGTTAATGAAGCTTATGAGCAGTCGCAACTCAGTGAACTGCAACACAAACAACAACCACAGGCACAAGTGAAGCGTTGCAGTGCGCGGAAAACCAAGAGATGGAGCGACATGGAGAGCCGCAACAAAAGGAGAGCAGAGCCAGTCAATGGCTGCACCTGTAACCACCTGCCTGCCCCCTTCCCCCTCCCCCCCCCGGCTCATCCCAACCCATCCCGCTCAGGCCCCAAAAAACGAGACAAAGCACAGTTACGCTCGGCTTTGGCGGTTGGCTCATTAATGTCTGACACGTTTGAGCGATCACCGCCACTGCAGAAACTCGAAAAAGATACAGATACCAATACTTGGGCGGCCCCAAAATACAACAAAAATACATATATATATAAACCACTTTTGATTAACATTAAAAACGCATTTTCAATGGATATCTGATTCTGCAAGCAACGATTTCCGACTCCGATAAGGCAGAGAGGAAGAGAGACCAACAGCGGAAAGGGTGCGACAAGTGCGGTAGCCAAGCAGAACTGTTATTTAAAATATTTATAAAACGTTTAAATTCAAAGTAGTTAATGCTTAAAGGCAACTATTAATTTAGATATTAACACAGAAATAGGATTGTTATCAAAGAATTTCAATGCCTATTAATATATATTTGTATTATTTCAAGTTTAAAGCCTTTTTAGCCTTTTTAAGGGTTTAAAAAAATAATTTTTTGGCTTTAATTAATTGTTTCAATACAATTTTGTTAACATTTTTGCAATGTTAAAAATTATTTTATATTGTTCAGCCTTCATTTAAATTTCATTTCTTATTTATTTTTCTACTATTGAGTTTAACTTCATTAATAAATTTAGGAAACTTTTAGAAATATAGTATTTACAAAGGAATAGAATTAGTAAAACTTTGTAAGTTATCAGTATTAAAAGCCTAAAGCTTTTTTTAAATGGTCTTAATGAATAATTCCTTATAAATATTATTGATCAGCATCAACAACCGAGTCGATCTATTCCGGCAAAAATTTATTTTTATTTTTATTTAGAATGATATAATATAATAATGATATAAGCATTTTGGTCTCCCGAAATTATTTTCCTTTTTTCTTTTCCCAATATTTTCATATTTATTTATCTATTATTCATTATTTATTAAGCTTAGAATCTTTAATGAATTTATTAGTCATAAATTATCTATTATTCATTTAGCTTAGCTTCCTTAATGAATTTCTTAGTTCCCATATGAAAATTATTGGGTTATAACATTGCTAGAAGTATGTATTAAACTTCTCATTGAGTAGCTCTGATTCTGATGCCGGATTCTTATCGTAATCACACGGCTAATGATTCCAAGAGAAACAATGAAATTATGCCAGCACCCCACCTGTTTTATGTATCTGAAAAATCATGGTTCGCTTGGCCCAAGAGACCACTGTGAAAATATGGATTGGGCGGGTATTACAAATGCAGATATGGCACGACTCAAGCCGCAAGTGCAGCGGAAGTGATCCATTACGAAAAGTTCAGAACGGAAAGAGCGGGAGTGGTGCCGCTTGAAAGAGCGAAATGGATAGAGGAAGGTGCAAAGAATATATTACAAAATGTAATGTTTTTATATTATTTTTTAACAAACGTCTAGTTTTTTTATAATAATAATATTATTATATTATAATAATTATTTATCAAGTTAACAAGGTAACTTTAAATAAACCTTTTGTGTACTTTTTAATAGGACCATAATTATACGAAAATATTTCGTGAAGATGGAAATTATGCTGTTTAATTTTCTCAATAATTTATTTCTTTTTATGCAGCGCTTGAGCAAATGATGTTTCTTAAATATATTTTAAGCCAGAACATGGCGTTAATTACATAAATTGTTTGTTAAACAAACTTGTTTTCCATTACCTTTTTATACTCTTTAAAGGTATTATAATTTTTGGCAGAGGCTTGTAACGCTGTGAAAGAGTCATTATGGACCCCAGCATCAACAGCCAAGTCGATCTAGGCATCTGACCACTTTAAAGGGGGGTAACCTTCGTTAAAATTGTCAAATATTGATTCAAATTTAATTTTTTAAATTTTAAATTGGCATGCATATATGCATTTATTATTGCATACATATATGTACTTATTAACCTAATAAAAAGAAAAATGCGAATATTTTAAGCTTAGTTATGAGTGATTTTCGAAATGGTCTAATAATTTAATTACAAAATGCAAGGGTATGTAAACTTCGGCCTCCCGAAGTTAGTTTCTTTTCTTGTCTATTTATAAAAAAGATCACATTAGCCTGTTACTATGATATTAAGTTAGCATAAAATCTCTTAAGTTAAAAAAAAGGCTAGTTAGTCAGAATTTGCCCTTACTTAAATTATTGCTACAATAAACACCTTTTTTTAATTTTAATTATACAATTCAACTAATATGAAGTACATTTAGTTGAATAGAAATACATTAGTGGCTTTCATGGATAGTCAGAAACTTAGCTTATATTGCTTTTTGACCAAGTTTTAAAGGATTATGTTAATTAAGTATTTAAAAAACACATTTATTTATTTCTAACAAATAATCTCAAATGCGAAATTTGCGGCATCGGTGATTCTCCCTCCCAAACATTTCTACCCCGCACCCCCCTCCACAAGCACTTACCTTCTTGCTAAATGCGGCTGCCTCCCGGGCCACGCCCACGCCGTCGGCTGAATGGGCGTGCGTTGACGGCGACGTTGCGTAGACGAAGAGCGGCAGAGAGCTAAAGTTCCGTTTGTCCTGGAAGCGGCGGCTGAAGAGCAACGGCTTGTGGCATGCCGCTGCTGAGGCCAGCAGAGGCAGCAGCGTTGGCTGCGACGCCTCGAATGTTTTTGTTGTTGTTGCGCTGCCAACTGCAGATTCTTGGCTGTCCGTTGTTGTTGTTGTTGCTGTTGTTGATTCCGATGTTGCTGTTGTTGTTGCTGTTGTTTTTGTTGGGGTCGCCATTGGCGTATCGCAATTTTTATGTGTTATTGCCGCTTCTTCTTCGTGTTCTTTGCTGACTGCCAATATTATTGTTGTTGCCTTCGTTGTTGGCATGACTACAAACACTACTATAAATTGTTATTTCGGTGATTTTCCCTGCACTTTCCTACGACAGCAGCGGCGCTATCCTCCTCCATTTTTTGCCGAAAAAAAAATACTTTTGCGGAAGGCACCGCTCCCCGGATATCAATGATCAGCACTTGCACATTTTCTCCATTTTTTGGTTCGTTTTAGCGCAAAAAATATAATGTGTAAATTCTTGGATATCCGTAAATGTGTGTGTGCCAGTGCGAGTGTGTAAAAATGCACACAAAAAAGGCCCGATGCCGAAAGCGGGGGTGCGAGGGAGATGGCAGTAGGCAACTCGCTCGGGAGGCCACACAGAAGATCGAGTAATGATTTAATCACTTGCACAGTCGTTTGGCCAGCCGCAAAATTTGACACAACACACACTAATATTAGTTAAATTACTTAATTAACAAGCACTTTTTGTTTAAAATATTTTGCAGACAGCGACAGTGTGACCGTGGCTAGCATAGCCGGAATATACCAACGAAAGCCTAAATATACCAAGAATATACCGCACCCCTGGATTCTGTTATCGATAACATACCAATTGTTTCGTGGCGGTGTTGGTAAGCCCTGGTTCCCTTGGAGCTGCCAGATCACTGGATTAAAATTCAAAAATGAAACCGCTTCGAAATCAATCGTGCAACTTAGTAGTCAGTCAGGGAAATTTCATGCGCACAGTCCAGCAAAAGAACAAAATTGCGTAGTAAATAATTCCGGCAGCCAGCAACACATTGTGTGCTACCAGTCAACACCAAATTGCAACGTTTCGTGCACCTATAAGCAGAAAAACCACACACTTTCTTGCTGCCGGTTTCGTATCTCTAGTGGATGTACCGTTTCCCGTGAGTTGTCCTATCCCCAATACATGTTTGCATTCACTAATTCAACATTTCAGGTCTTGACGTTGCCCCCTTGTCACATCCGAAGAAATCGATCTGGCCGCCTGGCGAAACAGATATATGTGCACCGCTGTGCTGACTGGCTGGCCTGCTCTGTTGGACTGCCGTTTTGCAACACCGTTACGAAACACTCACACCAGCCATCTCTCTCGCATACACTCACTTCGTGCCAGAATTTTTCGACTGCGTTGTCGTTCGTAGGGTTGACTCGCTCACACGCGCTCTGGGAAGGCCCCGCATTGATTGAGAAAAAATAATCATCGCCGTAGTCTTCGTCGGGTCGCCGTTTATACTCGCAGTGCGCTGGTGCTGCTTTATTTCGAGACAAGGGACACAATCGAGAGAGAGCCATATTTTAAGCATCGAAAGTTCTTGAGGCGCAACGCAGCTTTTGTGTTTCGTTTTAGTTTCGGTTCTAGGAGAACAGAGGAAATAGCATAAAACCCCGATTCTGTGCGAAGAACAAAAGAATACGCGAGACACCAACACCACCACCAACCAACCAAACACACACACAACAACCCAAATCAAATTTCAATCAGAAAATGGCGTTAAAAAGAATCAATAAGGTATGTGAACAAAAAATTCTGCAGCTCTACGACACTAAAAAAAAAAGAAAGAAAACGTAAAAAGAGCGGAAATTGCGGGCAAGAAAATGCTTGCAAAGATAGAGAAAAAATGTGAACAGACAGAACAGAGTATATTTTGGCTGAGAGAAAAATTTTATGCAAGAAATGTGAAACGTAGGATCACGAAAAGGGCAGAGGAAGAATGAGGCGAAGAGAAACGACGACACGAAACGTGAAAAACGGCACAGCAAAAAGTGGGATTAACTGACATTTAATTATTAAGTTTCTAATTAGAAAGAGATTAGATATTTTTTGGAGAAATGGCCGAAGAGAGGGTGTCGGTGGTGGAAAAGGGATCGAGCGAAGATGTGTGCGTGTGGTGGGCAAGGCAACGTGTGGTGCAGTCATCGTTTCCGTTACTTCTATACGTGATTATGTGTGCGAGTGTGTGTGTGCGAAAGTGCAATGCAAATGTGCATTGTTTGTGTACAAGTACGGGTGCTTGCGTGTGTGTGCGTGCCGGGCACCTGGATGCATTAATGCAACTTATACGGCGGAGTTTCAAAGCTCTACGGGCGCTGTTACCCAATACACGCTGTACACTCATACACTAGCTCTTTCCCACACACAAACACACCACGGCACGGGCATATATAGAGCCGCATGGCTGTGTGTGTGCCAGCGCCGCAGAAAGATCCAGCAAAAAATAAAACAGAGCAAAAGCAAGAAGCGAATAAAATTAACCTAACCCTACTTTTTGCGCTGATAATTCAGAAATAGTGTAGCCCATCATATATACATATGTACATTCGTATGTAAATGTATATACGTGTGTATTGCCGCGGTGTGCGTGTTTCGATAATTATTTTTAAAGTGCTTGCGCGTCGTTTGTCCTTGTCCAGTAATGTGTTTTTTTTTTATTAATTTTCCTTGGCCGTTTTATTTGAAACAGCCTTTACTTCTTGTTAATGCTAGCGCTCAAGAGACTTAATTACTCTCTGAGAATTATTTAGCAGTAGTAAAATGTAATAATATTTTGTAGTTGTGGAAATTTACTTGGTAAAATTGGATTTTTTCTTCAGCTTTGCAGCCGGTTATCATAGTCATACCCCCACCAACACACACACACATACGTTTGTGCACACTCGCGCAAATACAAAGTCTCGCTATCGCTTCGCTTGCCAGCGACTGCCATCTCGCTCTTTCTTCACCACCTTCCGTTTGCCAGCGACAGCTGTGGCTTCTTTTTGGCTCTTTCTCGCAATGGGGCAGAGCCAAAGAGAGCTTCAGTGTGTGCGAGAGCTGTTTTAGTGTTGCAAAATGCTTGAACGGCCGCTAGGGGCCCCCCAAAATAATTAGTTATAAATTATAATTAAGCATAATTTACATACGAAATGAGCGGTGAACGTGGAATTTGTACATTACGTGTGAGTGTGAATATGCATGTCATGTGTGGCGTGTAAGTGTGTGTGCGTGGGGGTCTGCTGACTGTCTCGGCGGTGCGGCGACAGCGCTGCCAACGCCAACCGCGGCGTCATGGCCATTGAGTTTTCATCCGTTTTCATTGTTTTTCCTTTATTACAAACCTTATATTTCTGGCCAAAAGAAAACAGGAAGTGGAAAAACGTCACATTTAGTGATGGAGCTTTAAACTAAAACTAACAAATCACACACGCCCCCTTTTTGCGAAACTCTTCAAGGTTTTTTCTTGGCCTCATTTGCCCAAAAAAAGAGAGAGTTAAAGAGCGAGAGAGCAACACTGCAGCACAGCCACACATGGCTTAAAAGCTGATCAGCCTCTCTTGAGACGTGTACCTCTGTATGTGTGTGTGTGTGAGTGTGTGCGCGTTGGTTTTGTTTTTATTTTATTTATTTTATGAGTCATAAGGTCTCTCACTCCAACACATCACAAAAAAATGTTACAATTTCTTCTTGCAACTTATTTTCGCTCAACAGGTACAATTCCCGTCGTGGGCGCGAAAGAGGGAGATGGAGCGAAAGGAGGCAGAGGCGTTTTTTTCGCGACGGCTATTTTTGTTGTTCTACTCAAATTTTGGGGTGCCGTTACAAGCACACGCATGCGACACACGCACACGCAAACATGTTCCCTGTCTTTCCCTTTCCGTTCTCTCCACCCCTGAGCCGCTCTCTTGTTTTGTGCCCACCTTTCACAGCTCATCTCATTATTTGCTCCTCTTATTTTATTTTACGTTTTTGCCGGTTTACCTTACACCGCATTCTCGCTCTCCCCAGTGCTGCGAGTGTGTTTGTGTGGGGCAGCTGTGATAACTGAAGATGGGCCGAGGGGGAGCAGAGGCGAAGGAGAACATCAGCCGCTCAGCTGTGTGCGTGCAACCGAGATGGGAAGATGGGGCAAGGGGGTGGACCTGAGGGAGACAGCGCCATTTGTGGACCGGGCCAACGAACTTGATTTTTCACGTCTCTTCACCTCACTCTCTCTCTCTCTCTCTCTCACACACACACTCTGCCCTAAACCGAACTGTCGTATATCCGCATAAAAGTTGTTTTTTTTTTTCGTCATATTTCTGTTTTTAAATTCAGCATTTAAAATTTACATCATTTGCATGCAGCACACACAGGGCAAAGCGCGCAGGGAAATGGATATCCCGTACGTTTCAGATCAAAACAAAAGAACCGACGGGTAGCAGTGAAAAGCATGGTTTTTGACTATTTTCCTCCATTTAGAGCTCGTTTTTGGTAGTTTTAGTAATTGGTCGTAGGGGAAAACCTCCCGGATCTAGCTTATATAACCACAGAACATGACGGTGATAAGAATGTTGTTTAATAGTGGTTATTTTGGTGAAAAAAGCGTAGTTGTTAACTATTTAGTGAGTGAATAGCTTCTTTGCTTGCTTACATTCGTATTTAATACCAATACTTTTGATATTTTTGGTCTTTTAAAATTCTAATTCAATACTAAGATATTGAACTTTCAACATGTGATTAACTTAAAAAGTCGATGAAGGCTGTAACAACTAAAGGGTTGTTTTCTCGCTTTACTGATAATGCCCCAGAAAGCTATCTGTTAGAACAATTTAAATACCTGTGAAAAGTAAGACTGGTTTATCTTAATTAAAAACTAATAACAACAAAGTGTGCCCGTCTTAAGTGAGTCAGTCATCAGATGGTTACACTTTTTATCCTTGATAAAGACATGATTCAGTGTGTTCAGTTTGGTTTATCTTCTTTTTTTCAATCTGTACCATGTTAAAGTGTTTTTAAATTATATCACTAACCAATTTTTTGTTATTTACAGGAACTGCAAGATCTGGGCAGAGATCCACCTGCACAATGTTCAGCCGGACCAGTTGGAGATGATTGTAAGTATTGTGGATGTTATATACCACCACTAATGCGGTTTTTTATGAGTCAGCCTTATGTTGCGGAGCTATGAGTCGAGTTTTTATTATTATTTCACCATAGCATTCAAAGAAAGAAATAATGAAATGTTTGTCTTCCCTGGAGAAATACAATAATCTAAGACAAGGGAAAAACAATATTAAGAACGTTGAATATATAATATTCATAATATAATTATGTACAAAATACCTTTAGTTACCTTAGTATATTTAGCAATATAAAGTAGGTTATTGAGTGGCCTTCCTCATCACCACGTCATAGATTTCCAATCGTGACTAGGCACTGTATGAGAATATATGCAACCTATTTTTACTTTGTTTATTCGCATTTCTGTATGGTTAGTTTTCTCTGGCTCTTTCCATGCTAATTCCAGTGTTCTTTTTTGCAGAATTTGAGATTCTTTTCTTAACTTCATGATGGCGACGGTCTTTAAACATCTGATCGCCATGATTCGGTTCTGGTTTCCGAGTTTTAGACTCAACAAATTTGGATCTTATTCAGCTTCATTACGTCTCCAATGACATCACAGAAAAGTGAAATCTTGCATTTACAATGCCTTTTTTTCTTTAGCCTTGAAACAGTTTTCTGTTGAGCAGAGAACTTTCCCCGAATAATATATTAAATATATTAAATTAAAAGTATATGAAATTATAGAAATCACTTTATTACTTTATTATTTAAAATAAAATTCCCAAAGAAAACATTCATTCAATATGAGTAAACGTACATACATCATATACATCTTTTTGTAACATTTTTACGTATTGCTGCGGAAAACTGAACTCATTCAGGTTTCCATACAGCAGTGAATAATGCTAATTATTGCCGTTTATTGATAATTGACTGCAACCGAGCGATTTCACTCGATTTCTACTATCAGTATTTAATCGGACTCACATTTAATAATTGTATATAAGCGAATGTACGTGTACGTATGTACAAACATCCGCAGTCGTTTTATCTGTAACATACATATATGTTTATGTATTATCATTATCCAAACCTTACTAATACGATAATTTTCAAACCCTTGCCGAAAAGTTGGGAGTGAAAACCGGTGAAAAACAAAAGAATGTAAAGCCAAGGGCGGGGTTTTGTTTTTGGATTTGTTGCTCTTCTTTTCGGTGTCGAATTTTCCCTTGAATGGTGGAGTGACAACTCCCTGGCACTTTGTTCCCAGTGTTGTGGTTTTATTTGCAACTCTTGTGACTGTAGAATTAATCCGTGGAAATTGTAGCACGACACAAAAGAAGCCCTATGGTAAAATCATGGTTGTAGAATGTAAATTGATTGATTGCTTAAGAGCTAAGCAATCGGAAAGGGATTTAGTGCTGTTTAATTTTAAAGTTTACTTTAGTAAGTTTTGTTATTTTCATTAGTATAGCAAGAATGATATATTTGTATTCAATAATATCAAATATTTGGAATATATCTTGTTTTAATTATACTTTTCCTACATTTATTAATTTATCTTTCTGTATTTGCTTGTTGTCTAACTCCCCAAGGGGTATTTATCGCTTAGCTATACCCAGAATATATTGATTATTGTTGATTATGGCAGCAGCAATGAGATTGCTTTCGTCTGAGCTCGGGCAAATAATAAAAATGCCATCGCATTCCTCTCCCTGCCCTTCAAAACGGACTACTCCAACTGCAAATGGACAATTGAAGGTTTCGTTTGTAATTATGGCCAGGGCAGCAGCTGGTGGCCGAAGGCCCAGTTCCCAGTTCCCAGTTCTCGGGTCTCAGTTCTCCGTTCTCCGTTCTCAGTGTTCTCCAGAGAGACAGACACGTAGAGGCAGAGAGTGTGCGAGACGGTTTCCCCAATCGTTTTCGTGTAGCTCCCCAGGATGACATTGACAGTAGCAGCGGCTCTGTTTTGGCCATGGGTTCTGAGCCAACTGCTCTCTTTTATACCCTGTTTATAGGGGAGTCACGAGGTATATGCAATTTATATAACTAACCTATTACTATACAGGTTGTGTATGTATTAAAAGTAGAAAGTATTAAACAGAATATATCAGGCAACCTTAAAATCAGAAGATGGTATATGTTCTATATTCTTCTTTGGGCTATTCTTTGTTTAAGAACTTTCGAGTTTCCTTAAGTTTTCTTATAATTTTCTTTATTTTTGATTGAAGCCAGACCTGTAAGCAAAAGACAATTGAAAGCGTTTTGGGAGCCCAAAGACACGCTCCGTGACAGTAAGGAAAATGGGTAATTTCTATATTGTACCTATTTTTTGTTGTTACAACTTAATTCTGAGATACCTACATAATCTTAATAAAATTGTCTTTTTAATTAAACAACGCATTTAACTTACTTTTTTTCCATGAAAAAATGGATTAGCGTATATTTGTTTCATTTTAAAAACAACTGTCAACTATACATTCTTAAAATAATAAAAAATAAAAATAAATAAAATACCAATTCAGACTTCAAGGATAGGTTGAAAGTAAAGGTACTTCCTCTTTAAATATTTAGTGTAATATATTATTTAATTGTTAGGTCCATTACTCTGTTGATTTTCATGAAATATATTCTATTATTCTCCCTTCATTGCATTCAACACCTTTTATTATGCAACAATTCTGTGAGTACTGGGTACCTTTGGCTCGAATAAATCGCTTTTTTTCTCTTTTTTTTTTTTGTTTGTCGTGTCAAGGGAGAGAGCCATTTGTTGGTACTTTGGCTGCTTTTCTGCTGCTGACGTCGCTGCCAATTGTCGGTGCCAAGGCTCTTTGGCTGTTGGCATTGTTTGTTTTTGTTCTTCTGTGGAGGAAACGCCAAAGAGCGTGGCAATGCGACAGTGGCAAGAGGGGGCAGGGGCAGCGAGAGAGAGTGCTGCATTTATTTAGCCATGAGCAAGTTGGCTGCATTCAAAGTACATGTATGTACAGTGAATAACTAGAAACACTCATGGACTTGTATATACCAAGAGATATAGTCTCTTTTAAACTGTTAGTTAATGTCGAAACCCTTGAAACTAAATAAATGCCACTCGGAACTGAAATAGATTTCCAAAACTTAACTTAACACAACCTTAAGAGGTTTAAACAAATTAATAAGTCACTTATTTAATGTTAATTCGATACAGTATTTAGTATAACTACTGTATCCACATTTAATCCGCTCCAGACAGGCAGAACTATGCAAATCAGAGCAAACAAAAAAGAAAAACGCTTCGTTGCAGGCATTTCTTATTTACACTCTGCTCCTTCAACTCATTATCTTGAATGCGTTCTTACACAAGTGTTTAATTAATGTATCTATTCCCCTTTTCTTACAGTATTTCACTGGCAAGCTACAATAATGGGCCCGGTAAGAGGAATATATAAAGTGATAATGGAACTGTTTAACTTGAAAATCTTGACTAATCTCTGTTTGTTTTATTTGCAGTGCGAGGCGAGATTGGTTTTTGATGTTGATGTAGATCATTTCTATAAATATATTAACGTTGGGATGAGATAATAAATATTAGCAGTAATATAATAATGTAAATTACTGATAACCCGAAAGATTTAGCTGCCAATAATAGGTTTCTAACAAACCCTTTAAATGTTAATTAATATGCAATTTTTGAAATAGAAGAGATAGTGTTTTCTAAGAAATTATTCTTTATTATGTCTATTCTTTCCAAGTAAATATAAATTTAATTAATAAAGCTTAAATATTAGCAACAACCCATTAAATTAACTAATTTTACTTCCCAAAGAAAGAATACTAAGACTAAAATGTTAGAAACGAGTAAAACAAAGGTTTAATGACTTTTATTACCAAAAAAGGTATTTTTTTGTAAATTGAATTACTCATCAACTGAAACCAGTCTCCAACTTGCTATCTACAAAAAAACTACAACAGACAATAACCTTTATTACTTTTTTCATCTAGACTAATTGTTATTTTCTTTTCTTTTAGCCGGACAGCCCTTATCAAGGAGGTGTATTCTTCTTAACTATACATTTTCCAACAGACTATCCCTTTAAACCACCCAAAGTGGCTTTTACAACGCGCATATACCATCCAAACATTAACAGCAATGGATCGATTTGTCTCGATATATTAAGATCTCAGTGGTCGCCAGCATTAACAATTTCAAAAGGTAAGTAATCAGCTTTTAGAAATATGCAATTACAAAATGGATTAAAGGATAATAACTAATATAATTTTTCTCTTGCAGTTTTATTATCAATTTGCTCTCTACTCTGTGATCCCAATCCAGACGATCCGCTTGTTCCAGAGATTGCCAGAATATATAAAACTGATCGGGAAAAATACAATGAGCTGGCACGAGAGTGGACTAGGAAGTATGCTATGTGATGCGTTCCAGATTGCAGCAACAGTCCAACAGAAGAATCAGCAAATTCAACATCTACAAAAACAACAGCAACAACAGCAGCAGCAGCAGTTAAAGCAAAAGCAACAGCAACCACAACAGCAACAACAACAACAGAAACAGAAACAGTAAAAGCAACATCAACAACAATAGTTTACATCAATAGTCAGCAAAAGAAGAGGAAGGGGAGCTGCAGTCGCCGCCGCGGCATCATTGTTAATGGCATTAACAACAATATCAGCAGGAGCTGCTGCAGCAGCAGCAACCACATCATCACCAACAATCGAAGCAGCAGCAGCAGCCGCAGCCGGAACACCAACATCGGTAACTGCATATGCAGCAGCAATAAGATCAGCAGCTGCCGTCGCCATCGTTGCCGCCGACGCTCCTGCCGCAGCTATCAGCTCAAGTTCGAGCGGCGTAGCAACACCAGCAGCGGGCGGTACTGCATCCAGCAAATAGCAATAGCAACCGCCGGCGGACCGATGCAGCAGCAGCAGCAGCAGCAACAACAGCAGCAGCCGCAGCAGCAGCAGCTATAGCTATAGCAATAGCAACAATTGGCGAATTGGTGGCGGACTGGAAACAATGTGTGTGTTTGAACCGAACCGAAACAGAACAGCATAAACGGAAATAATTTAATAATAATTACTGAATGAAAAATTATGTAAGCATTAAACATTAAAAGCTAGACAGCTACCAACAACAGCATCAACACATAATAAGTTTAAATACAAAGAAAAACAAAACTACAAATAAAAAATCAGCTGGAAAAATTATTATTATTATTATATTATATTTAATGAACCGGAAAAATAAAAATTGCAAAAATTCAATTTAACATCATGCGGTGCAGTGAAGAGTGAAGAAAGGTAAGGCTTTCTGTCACTTGAAATCATTTTGTAATTGCTGTTGAGAGGCTCTTAGCCAGGATTCACGTTTTTTGTAAACGTACTTTTCCCACTTTATCCTTTATTGTTGTATCAAAGCGTTAGATACAAACCATTAGGGTTCCTTGTACAATTTTAACTTTATTGTTTGAAAAATTCCAATTGTATTTGTCCCAACATTTTTTTTAACAGAAGAATTGATTGCTTGAAGGATGTATTCTATTTAAAATGTTTATTTTTTGACATTGTAAAAGTATATTTCCAAAATGTTGCTTTTTATTGTTTTAGATTATCAATACTAGCAAGGGATTACGGGTTCTTATAAATATGTACGTTTATTTTTTGACAAATTTGAATTGTGTTCCGATTTTTAATTAACAATTTTATTTATTACAAGTAATGCTTTTTATTTGTGCTTATGAACTGTAAAAACCCTCAAACAAACTATGCCAAAATCAAGGATTATTTAGATGACTTTTATAATTATTGTACTGTAAAGATCTTGAGTTTCTTGACAAAATTTTATAAGGCAATACGGCTCGCTATAAGCGTAGTACCAATGTACCGCAATTTTTAATTGGCCAACATCATTTGGTGGACTTTGAAACGGGCCGCTAAGAAGAGAGCTTTTGTGGTTAATATCTATCTTTTATAGCCATGACAATGTCAAGTGACAGCAGCTTTCTTAGGTCAATATTAAAACTTTCAAATGGTCGCCTCTCTGCTAGGGTCGAGAGAGGGTTAATGCTACTAAAAGACGAGGGAACTTCTAAAGTCGGTCATTGCGAAGGGCATTTGGCTGTTGTCGTCAAGGTAAAGAGAGAGTTAAAGCCAAGCGGTAAAGTATGGACATTAAGTGAGAGTTCACAGATATTTGGTTAAACCACTGCAAGAGCATGCAATAAGAACATGCAAATGTTAAGAGAGCACTTGAAAAACGTCATAATTATTAAGAGCAGAGTTTCTATTGTGAAACAAAACTATCAGATCGACAAAATTTTTTAGTTCTTTCATCTTAACTGAAGGTAAGCCTCAACTGCACTTTGAGAAAGTTAATTTTAGGAAAGTGTAATTTTCCTTATTTTAAAAATTATTTAAATTTTGTCGATAAGAAAAGCTGACAAAAGTCTCGGGAAATATTTAACTTTTCGTTAAAGTTATAGTGAGAGTTTGCCTTAACCGGAGATTAAGGATGTTAAGGTTATTGTCGTACCAAGAGAACGAAAATGATCAGGATTCTCGAAATGGAGGCAAAATCTAACAACAAATTTAGTGGAGTTAACATTTTTTTTTTAAATAGGTAAATTAATAGTAATCAAAGAAAATATTAATATTTATTTTAATTATGTGAGTTGCATAGCATTTCAAGTTTTTCAACCTACAATTATAATTTATCAATTGAGGGTTAACCTTAAACAGAGATTATGAAAGCAGAACTTTAAGAAGACAATATAAAAGTTATGTAGTGGTCAAAGTTATAAGTGGGTCAAAATAATTAACTTAGTGTTCAGGCAACCTTTAAAAGCATTTGCTTAGCGTTTAAATAAAAAGGGAGGTATTATGATCCACTTGACAAATTCATTAAAAGAGTTCATCTTGATTATAATTTTTATTTCATTTATTCATTTAAAGCTAAGATAATTTCCTCTTTAAAAGCTGAACTTAGAATATTACCTTAAGATATAGCTTATATTAAAAATGTTCTCTTTTCATGAAATTAATTTAGTAAGCTTTTAAAGGTTCAAATCCACTTTCAAGATCCCTCTTCAGAGCCTCTCTTAAGTTAATAAGCCGGAGTGCAATGACAAATGAAATTTAAATTGCAAATATCCAGGAAGCGCTTCAGCAGATGTCTCGCAGTGTAAGATCCACCGATGGCGGCAACGTCCGCGGCATGCTAAATTAGTATTTAATCAATTCAAAAGACTCAATTAAAACACAAACAGCCATGCGCGCGGAGCTTTCGCTCTCTTAGCTGCTCTCTTGAATGCAGATTGAGGCGTTCTCTTTCAACGCCAGGGCAATGGGGCCCGCTTGGGGGCTCTGTGCGAGCAATATTCATTCGATATTTTTGCCGCGTTGCGAGAGGTGTTCGCGAGAAGTTCCTTTCAGCTGTCGAAGTGAAATTGCGATACAAGTAAATCAAAATCAATTGAAGGCTATCCGAACGTCAGATCGAACGGGAATAATATCTAATAAAACTGCAATTGTCCGCGGGGCACGTGCTGTGCGAAAGCTGCTGTCCCCCCCGTTGACCTGGAAAACTTTTTAGAAATTTTGGTTATGCAAACACGGGGACGCTTCTGTGCGAGAGAAATGTGTGTGCTATAAAAAAACATAAACCGAAAAGTTGCAGTCGTGGAAATAAATGCCTCTAGCTTGGCACACTGAGAGAAATCGGAGCAGTTTCGCTTTGCAAAACACATATTCACAGCTTTAGGCCATTTTAATAAAAGATTTATTGCAATTTTCATTCAAAAAACTTGAGACACCTGATGCAGAATGCTGTTTTTTGGATTTATGTTCTGATTTTTAAATATTTTTAACTCGAAAATTGGGTTTATTATTGCATTTCTTATATAACACTAGTAATTATCAGCTCGCCAAAAAAGTAGTTTGCTTTTGCGACCTTTTTAGAAAAAGGTTTCTTCTAGTGATAATCGATTAAGCTTCCAAGACGGCCCCAAAGAAGAGGGGCTTTCGCGAGAGAGAGAGAGAGAGAGACAGAGAGGGATTGAGAGTGAAGCACGCTTTCTTTGTTCGCTCCAACATGGCAACACGCTCCCCACTTGGCACCACTCAAGCTGCCTTTTGTTTGGGAAGCTTCTCTTGATTTTCGCACTCTCCTGTGAAATGGGGTAGGGAGGGGGTCGTGGATATCTGACAATTGGCGCCTAAAAACTTATTTTCATCACGATCGCTAACCGAGCTGTAAATTCCACCTCACCAGGCTCCTAAGTCGCCATGACTCCGCGTCCCCGAGAGATCCTCGCCGAATCGGAGCTATCGGTTGAGTCTTCCACCTGCTACCTAAGGAAATCTGGACAGGATTCAGCTGATGATAAGTGGGTGAGTTTAAGAGAGCGGGTTTTTGTTTAATATATGTAAATACATATGCATATATACATATGTATATTTGAATTATACCCAAGCGGTGGTTGTTGTGGAAAATTGTTGAATACCCTTGCAGGGTCGGAAATCGCAACGCAGTGAAGGAATCACCTCCGGCCATATACATATCTATATATATTCTTGATCAGCGAGAATCGATCTAGCCATGTCCGTCTTTCCGTTTTCACGCAAACTAGGCTCTCAGTTTTTAATCTGAATGAAACTTTGCAGTTAGTCTCCTATATATTCTCACTCGAAAATATGTCGGAACAGGCCGGATCGGACGACTATATTATAAAGCTGCCATAGAAACGATCGGAAAATTTTTAGAAAAAAATATAACTTTTCCAGTTTGCAAGAAATTATCATCATTTTGTAGTATTCTAGAATTTCGGTTTTTATTTTATGAAAATCGAGATATTATATTATATAGCTGTCATAAAAACTATCGATAAATGCAGTGGAAATGCGAAACTTTGAATGTAATACTGTAAATATAATAAGTATATACTGTAATGAAACTTGGAATTATTTCGTTGTTTTTAGCAAAAATATATAGAATTTATAATATTGCATTAATTATTATTAATTGAATTCCAATCTGCAAGGGTATATAAAGTTCGGTCTGCCGAAGTTAGTTTCGTTTCTTGTTTGTTCTAGTTTTCCACTTAATTATTAAAAAGCTAAATGCAAACTACTAAACAAAAATATAAATTTGTTCAACATGTTGTTTATAAAGATAAAAGGTGCCTTTTGTTAATCACTAGAGTTCCTAAAGCTTACAAAAACGTATCAAAAATAAGACTACAATTTTATTTGATAAAAGCAATGTACAATTAAATTTTAAAAATGCATAGGTAACTTTTAGACACACCTTTTAGGTTTTTTTAACCCTACTAATTTCTAGATTTAGAGCTATATATTTATAATTCTTTCAAACTATTTGAAGTCAATGTATTACTGTATTTGTTACTGTAGTTTGGAAACCTAATAGGGAAACTTGAACATTAGTGTTTTAATAATTTCTAGAGATTCCCATAAGTTGTTATGGGCTTAAACTATAAAGAAAATAGAGATAGCTAGCTAAACTTTTTTCCAATTATAAAATAATTTTCTAAATGTACGGGGTTACTACAAAAAAGGGTATTAGGCTACAAAACTTTACATAAAAACGTATTTACGCTGAATTCGGTTCGTAAAAAATATAATTGCAGACTTTGAAACAGATTTTTAAGGGTTTAAAAAAGGCTAGTGTTTGGGCATCTGGATCGCCTTAAGTATTTTATCATATTTTATCAGAATAAAAGAAAGTTGGCATAAAACACGACAATTTTTATATTTAAATTTGGTTTATTGCTATATTTTAATATCTCCGATTTTCCAAATCAATATAGAGAGTTATTTGTAGAAATTTTAGCTTAAAAGCATTCTATAAAAATTATCACATCATTAAAGAAGTGATAAATTGACTTAAAGATCGCTATCGATTTAAGAACTGTTAATGAAGTTTATTGTATGTCCTAAGAGTCTTTTTCGGTTAATAAATGAAGTTATTGTTATTTGATTAGTGTTCCGCTAAATTTGTGGCTTTAGATTTTGTATACATACATATTTATATGAAATGTAGGGACTCACAGCTAATTCTATGGCAACCCAATAAGCCCAGACTTGGTTCTATTTGGATTTTCTAATAAACCCGTAAAGGGACAATCCGCTCCTGTGCTCACCTGCAGTCGCCAGGCACGTGCATCTCCGGCATCGCAGTCAATCAGAGCTGTCAAATGAAAAGCGGAACCAAGAGCTCACGGATAACCTTAACCGAAAAGTGGCAGAGTGTGCGATTTTGGCTACAGTCCCCAGGGCTATGGCAGCTATACGTAGTAGCTATAGCTATAGCTTTAGCTGACGCAGATCTGCCCGAATGGAGCCAAGGTCAAGTTAGGCTTATTTGTAACCGATTAGAGGTTGCCACACCGATATCTTGTTATGCATTATGTTTACACACGGCCGGCATTGCGTGTGTGGGGGGCATTGCGAAAGTTGGCACGCGGAATTCCTGAACTTCAACGAAGGGAGAAACTGGTTTTACGAGCTGACTTTTCAGATTTTCAGATTTTTACCTTTGCCACCCGGGAGCTCTTCCAAAACTTTATCACGCATCCGATTATTACTATTAATCTCGTGTAAACAAATAATGCGAATTCGAGAGAAAAGCTTTGGGAGCTCTAGGAATTATGCAATTCATGTTTACAAATGGTTCTCAATGTGCGATGGATCGTCAACTCCGATGGCTTATATAATATGGGGGCTTGTCCATCCATCAGTCATAATTATGGATACACTCAAAAAATTAACAGGGCAAATCATAATAATAAAAAAAAATGTAATTTAAATATTTGTACATGGAAGAATATAGGCTTTTAGGAACTAATTTCAATTAATCTTCAGAAGTCTAATCCATAGATTTTTATGAATTTATTGGACATTACTTGAGAAGTTTTAAAGAAAGTTTAAAAATTTATGATATAAAAACAAATTAATACTAAATTATACATTTTAAATTAATTAAATTTAATTAAAAATTAAAAATAAAATAAATAAATACTGATTCTATAATAGACTTTGCTTAAGGGTTTTATATGGCTTTTTAAAATTTCTAAATAAGTGTTCAATTTAACGCTCCAAAATTATACATCCTAAAAATTAAAATAAAAAACTAATTTACACTGAATTACTGCTACCTAAAACAATAAACTAAAATATTATATTTATTTTTATTATATACAATATTTATTTACTAAAGAAAAACACAAATTGGGATCCACAAAAATAGCCCTGCATACTTTTAGACAGATTTTTAATGGATTCAAAAATCCTAGTGATTTTTAGAGCACCCCAGAATATATAAATTATCTGTATTAATATATAAAACGTTCGTTTTATTGGATATATTTAAAAACTTCAGAAAGTTTTAAATAACTAGTTAATAAAAATATAATTAACATGCTTGATTTTTATCTACCAATCAGTAACATGTCACAGAGTTTCAAATAATGATATATTTACTTTTCATAAAAATATATCAGTACACTAATTACGTAACAAAAACTGATCTCACTTAACCTGCAAAAAATATATATATTTGTATTTACATAATTTCTCTTAGTGTACTCGATAATCAACCTGACTTGACCAAAACAAAAAAATATATAAAAACAGGCCGTCTCTTGCACAAGAAGCGAAAGCTTCCCCCCCATCAGCCACGAATTTCGCATAATTTCAGCATAACTGTCGCCCGAAAGATCGGCCTACTCGTCGTGGAAAGAGACTGCTCAGCTCTTTTCGGACTCTCCCGAACAATATAAAAAAAAAAAACAAATACATTAAACATTCTGCAATCGAAAAATGTGCGGCTGCTGCGAAAGCTTGTCGAGGGCGAAAAGCTTTTTTCCGATTCGAATCATTGGATCTTGGGGACTTTCAGTTGCCAGTTGCCAGCCAGTTAGCCAGCGCAACGGTTTTGCCTTTCAGTTTCGCGCTCAGTTGAAGTATTTGAAAATAAATAAAAAGCAATCAAGGAGCCGTGAAATATTTGTATAATATAATGATCAATTTCATGATTTTTACGTGAGAAAATTGAGCAAAGAACCCACAAATAGAGAACATTACAAACAGAATCCAAATATTAAGTGATCATTCGATTTAACATTCCATTAAAACATTAACCAAGTGTGATTTGGTGTTAAATTTCGTTTATAAGATGGAAACCACCATTGTTACCACAACGACGACCACTGAATCGAAGTGCATTAATCGCGGCAGCAAAAAGAAAGACGTAAGCCCGGGTTCCAAAACTCTCGAAAAACCAAAAGTTAAACAAAAAACCGCGATTGGGAAACTACTTGCGTCAATGGCATCAATTAATGGGTGTCGCATCCTGTTTATCGAAGGCCTTCCATTAGATTAACTAAATGAAATGGGTTCCTACAAGTCGGGAATGTTTGCAACGCCAATATTTGTTAGTGCACAACGTTCAGTTGTTATATAAGTATAAGTTAGAAAATCAATAATTAGTATTGACTTTGGGTTACATTTTAGTAAATGCGATTTTGTAATTGTCAATATATGTGTTTTTATTTACTGTTGGAAATTATATATATATATTTTTGATGAAGTAACCTTTGTTTATATTTATTTTGTAGAATCTTTTTCCGGTTAAACATTTCTAAAGTGTGAAATGTATAAGTAGCTAGAAAAAAAAACACTTATTCCAACTATTGACAAACAGGAAGCTAAATGCTTAGTAAACCATTTAAATATTTGTAAATTTGTTAGGAAGGTGAAAATTTCATTAAATTTTTTTAACTGCCAAATACGTTTTTATATAGTTCAGATTTACCATAAAAACTCTTAAATTCTGCAACCAAATAAAAGTCATTAATAATTGTACTCTACATAAAATAAGTAAAGAATCCACCAACAATAATAGAAATATTTAAAATTCACGTTTAAAGGTAGACAAATGATACAAAAATATATATTAATCGCATTTATAACTATTTAAGCTTTGGCTTGACTTTATCTTGCGAATAATTTGTATAATTAAATATACATTTATTCTTTCAATAGGCACATGATTTTTGTACGTTTACACGTGACTCACGCTCTTAATTATAATTTTAAATACTTAAACAATAGAAACATCTACGACCTATGGCAAATAAGAAGTGCATATTATAGCCATAAAAGGCTAGAAAAAAATCTAGATAAAATCTTATATGTATGGCGCAAATTGTAAACAAAACGTCATAGAAAATGGACTTGAATAGAGACACTTGCACTTGCACTTGCACTTGCACTCACTCCCACCACAAACTGTTGTTGATGTTGGTGTAATTGTTATTGCTGGTGTTGTTGTTGTTGTTATGCATTAGAATTCGAAGCTGGATAAACAAATTATAGTCAAGCCCCCTTTCGCAGTTGTTGTTCCTATGGATATTTGTTTATGCGGCTATTAGCTTATTATTATTGCATTTTTGCCATGCTTGCTTGTTTTGTCACAAATAGAAAACTCACACCAGAGGAGAAAAACAACAATAACAACAACAACAACAATAAACTGCAATAGCCAGGAAAATCAACAAGAAAAGATAATAATAAAATCAAGCAGACAAATCAATTTTTATTCTTCAAACTGCAAGTTGGCTAAAAATATATATTTGTATACAAGGGAAACCGGCCAGTTGCCAACGTCTGTCTCTAAGGCGGAAGAATCTTTGAAGAGTATATAACATAATGTGTGTGTGTCTTTGTGCTCGTCCTCAATTCAAATTAGTTTTGAACCATTGCGGCAGCTACTACTAATCGACGGCATTTATTATTATTTAACCTTTTCTCTAATTTGCTTCTCAACAGATCGATGGCCAACTGGTTGCGGACGCCGCCGCGGACGCAGCGCATCAATTTCCGTCCAACGAGGAGCCCAATGTTCTGGGGCATGGACCCAACTACGACGAGAAGTTGTCCAAATTCAAATGGCTCTGCAATTTCGATGATGTGAGTTAACCACCGGAGCCAAGTGCCAGTCGCGGGGGTCAGCAATTTGGCATCAATTGTCGCACACTGAATTTTAATTGATCGCAAATTGTATTTGGCGAATTGACAAAATAAGAGTACGGCAGCAAGCACCAACAATCAGGGACAAATGCGGGTTCAAAGCTTACAGAAAAAATTCAATTTTTATTGTTGTATTTCATTTATATTAACACTTTGTTTAAGGTGCTTTTTAATATCTGAACTCTATAGTTTTTATTAATTTTTTTGTCGATCTTTGGGAAATGCTTTTTGCTAGGTTTAATATGGGTTTTGTATTTAATAATAGTTCAATATTTCAAGCATTTATTCAGTTTTCAAAATATAAATTAAGAGATATTGACATCAAATATTTCTTTAATAGCTTGTTTTCTTTAAATAAATGTTGTAATTTCTTTTTAATGGAATTAAGGTATATTTATTATGATAAATAGGAACCTTATAATTATTTATTTATTTTTTATTCATTTAATGTGTTTTTGTTTTTTTTTTCACACATTATTTTCTTAAAATGAGTTTTTATTTATTTGGTAAACATTTTGTTTTTAATTTTGGTGATAAAAACTCTTAAAAAAGTACTTATTTATTCATTTACAACGAAATTAACTTATTACCTTATTGTTATTTTCTTATTCTGCCTTATAAATTTCCTTCTTTTAGAATAATGTTATAAAATTCAAATATTATCGTCTATTTTTGACCACCTTTTTTTAAATTTTGTTTATAAAAAATCTCAAAAAAAGCATATATTGACTCATTTCAAAAGTGAAACTTAATCAAAACGTGCTTTTATCGTAAGGTTAACTCTGACTTGTATTGTTATCACTTATGTGCTCAACTAATTCACGATCAGTGCTTGTAAATAAATGGTTAAAACGCCGAAATATGTGAAATCCGCCATGGCGGTCGAGTTGGCAGCAATTGCAAAATAATACAATTAGACAAACCCAAACAAATGCCAACTGAATCAAGGTCGGCCAGCCCAGCAAACAAACAAACGAAACAAAAAAACGAAAAGCTCAACGGGCAGCATTAAATATTTGAATTGTAAAAGCAAAATAAAAAGAAGCTACTGTTCAGTTTACACTTCTGTAAAAAAGCCCCAAGGCAACGCTCCCGAATTTTGCTTTTGTTTAATATTCAAGCGGATCGTATTGAGTTCAATTACTGGGAAAATTCGAACCAGTTCAGTGTACAGACAGTGATGATTCGGAAAAAGCTCTCAACGGATTTATTTCGGCCAAGTTGCCAAGTAACTTGAAACCAGATTTTAACTGGGCTTATAATAATAATTGCTTCCGAATAAAGATTGCTTTTGGTAAATATGATTGCAGTATAAACATTTCAGTTTCTTAATGTCAAGTTATACTTCAGTTTTTATACTCGGTATACCTATATGGTACAGTTAAATACCTTATTATAACAAGATGAGTAACGCCATATGCTTTTTTACACTTAAATTTGTAAAAATTGAAATTTGCTGGAAATACAGGTAGCTTCAGCGTTCCTTGAAATGATGTTCAAAAGTACTGAACTGAAAGTAAGAACTCTAGAGTTCTAATGTCTAGATCTTACCTTATATGTACGAACTCACACTAGCAAACCTCGCTAGCCATGTATTGGCGTTATGCATCTTGTTAATTTAAGTCATCAAGAAAAAATACACTTGATAAACATATTAATCCGAGTTCATTTAGACATGTCTAAACCATTAGATATTTGAGGTTATAAGATCTATTCATTTTGTTGGACAACATTCGTATCTTTTATAAGAAAATAGGCTTGTTCCATGTCGAGTATCATACACAAAAGTCAATAAATATATATATATACACACATAATTGAACTCGTTATAAAGTATAGTATAGTATAGTATAGTATAGTATAGTATAAATAAATACATATATATGTAATAAACATGATACATAATCAAATGATAAACAAGGCAGTTATCAAGTGGTAGGTTACAACTCTCTCCATCTCCCTCGCACTTACCTTAAGTGTTTAGTTTAGTTTCACACCATGGTTTTGAACTAAGGCGATACAAAATAGAATTTTCATTTATGTTTATTATTTATACATTATTTTTATAACTTTTTCAAAAAGTGTATTAGCTTAGAAGTCTTTAAAAGCTTGTTTCTTGTGAAGTAAAGAAAAAAGATTAAAAAAAATATACATACAAATATAAACAAGATCCGCAAGTGAATCCAATTAATTAGTTCTTATGTATTTTTAATTGAAGCAAATGAAAGGCTTTTTTCGCTTTTTAATGGGCTTGATGCCAGGCCGAAAGGCAGAAAGGTTTCCTCCCTTTGTTTTTGGCATTTTCTATTTTATTCCGTCGCCGTTGTACACTTTGGTTTTATTCTCAATGCTGTGCATTCAATTTGCATGTCTTATTGGCTTTCGGGCCACACAAAATGGATTTATTTGAAATGTTTATTCAATTGTGTTTCGTAGGCCCCCAGCCACTTGAAGTTCAATCCGTACATCCGCCGCGGTTACCGCACATTCCTATCCAACAAGTTGTGCCTGCAGAGCATTTTCTGGTGGACCAATGAGACGGTGAGTAAATGTGGGGCATGCCCAGGAGTCGCCACTAATAAACCCTTTCTTTGGACAGATCAATATCTGGAGCCATCTGGCCGGCTGCATCCTCTTCATCGGCCTGACTATCTTCGACCTGCAGTTCCTCCGCATCCATGCCTCGCTGAGCGACCAGGTGCTGGTCGTCTGCCTGCTGGTCTGCTTCTGCCTCTGCATGCTGATGTCGGCCATCTACCACATCTTCTCCTGCAAGTCGGAGGAGCACTACGAGCTCTTCTTGTCCGTCGACTTCCTGGGCATCTCGCTCTCCCTGGTGGCCATCTACATCAGTGGCATGTACTATGCCTTCTGGTGCCACACCTTCCTGCGCACCCTGTACTCCACGATTGCCCTGGGCATGTTCGCCCTGGCCATTGCCGTCCAGATACCCCGGCTGAATGTGTCGATGAACGGCAAGGTGGCGGTGCTGCTGCTGTGGTCCGCCTATGGCATCATACCGCTCGGCCACTGGGCGGTGGCGATGGGTGGTCTGGAGAACGAGCTAGTCAGGGTGAGTTGGATTAATACAATTAATAAATAATAATAATAATATATCTTATATCTTCAACTTACAGCTCATGGTGCCCCGCATCGTGGTCATGTACTTGCTCTGCCTCATCGCGTTCGTCTTCTACGCGGCCAAGATCCCCGAGCGCTGGTTCACCGGCAAGGTGGACTTTGTGGGACACTCGCACAACTGGTGGCACCTGATCATCGTGGCCGCCTTCTACCACTGGCACAACACTGGCCTGGTCTACGCCGAGTACCGCCTGAACAATGGCTGCAGTGCTCCGGTCCTCTCCTGAGATATGCTATATGTTGTCCCCAAGCGAAGCGGAAACGGAAATGAAAGCGGATAGGGATGAGGACGAGGATTAGGATGCGGAACCGGGACTTTTGTAGACTCTAGCCTAGTGTAAATAGCTTTTGGGCACTCTCTATCCGCTATTAACTAATATTTAGTTGTAGTTGTTGACCGATATGATTAATTTATGTGTAATTTACCACTTAGTTAGGGTTTCGTGTTAGTCTATCCAAAGAGTTGGCTTCACCTTCACACGGATCGAGCGGAAGTATGTATGATATGGAATGGATTACATTTTGCTAACGTTGTCTTCAAAATTTCATTTCATTTTAATATAAAGAAATCTCTAGGGAATTGTATGTGTCTTGAGCTGAAGCTGTGTTAGTCTTGTTGACTCGATTTTTACAAAATACTTTAAATTGCAAATACAAAATATCAGAAGTACAAAACAAAATGGTTTGCATTTTTAATGGGTGTGTGAAAGTTTATTAAAATCTATTTTTGTTTTGAAGAAATGAAAAAGATTAGTAACTAAGACTTGTTGGAATTTAAAACTGAATTTAAAGTCTGGAATCCTTCATATTGATCAGTGATCGTAACGTTTTTACCCATTCAAAAATTTACCCAAATACCACAATTTGACTACGTCTCTTTTTATTTTCTTTTAATCTTAAAGGATGTCAAACGATACATTCTTAAAAAATTATAACTAAAATTTAAAAAAAAAAATCGAAAGTTTTTCTTAGTACCATCAATGGATTAGAGCAGTACTGTTTGTGTTCCGAAAAGCAAACTTTTGACACGTGTCGTTTTAAAATTATTTCTAAAAAACAACAGTATGGGGAACGGTACAAAATCTAGAAGTGAAACAAGAACTTCAGCTTTAAAATTGTAAGTCTACAACATTTCTTTAGAAATTTAATAGCAATAAAATATTTTTTTTTTTTTCATTTTATTTAATTATAAGTATTACATTATTTATTTTAGAAGCCTATTTCTGATTTATAACGGAACATCGCGAACGCTACAATATTTCCATTATATTCTTTAAATGTATATAGTCCTTTACCAATATTAATAACACACACAGTTTATAGACTGTTCATTTTAGCTTCAAGTCGACCTTTTACTGAAAATGCCAATATATGTCATTATAAAATTTCATAATTAGTGGCATATGCAATATTTTTAAAGGCTTTAAAAAGTTAAGTAATTTTATATAATTGGTGACCAGCGCTGCCAGACTTTCGAGTCTTAAGCAAGCGTTACCAGACGTGTCGCTTTCGAGCTACAAGCGCTGCCAGACTTTTAAGTCTTCGTTCAGAGAGAGAGAAAGAGAATTCGTTCGACTCGAACGTCAAACCATGTGTTGGCAACTTAGCCGTTCTCTGGCTATTTTGAACCACTCAATTTAGCAGCAGACAGTATTATGGTTATTTTAAATATGAGTTTAGGTTCCGCTGTAATACAATTAATTAGATTAAAATTGCTTGTTGAAAAAGTGCGCTATTGAATAAGTGCGTTATTAAAATAAACTATTTTATAAGCTATAAGCTAGTGGCAAACTTAATAAGATTTTGTACTTTCTACATGGGAATTTGACCCCATGTATGTTAATTTTACACCATGTATCTGTAAAAAATATATTTAAAAATATCGCAGCATCGATATTTGACAAACAATATATCACGATTTAAATGTATCATTTTGAGAAAAATATCGATATATTGATATATTTGCAACGTACGTTCGTGATGCTGTGCCAGCACTAGTGCGCTCTCGTTTTGTATCTTTGGAATATTTGTGTCTCTGGAATACAAATTAAGTGGATTGGTTGCACTCGCGTCCTCAAAATTTCCCCGCTTTCCACCAAAATATCAAAATAAATCGACAAACCGAAACAGGAATTGGCTATTAGCTAGTTGCGAACTTCAAAAGCTTTTACATTTTCAAACAATCCAAATATAGCTGGAAGGAAGCCAAACTGGCAGCTCTTACCTGTTGAGCTTGTCCGTTCGTGATGTTTTGCCAGCACTAGTTCATAAGTCCACATCGTACCGCGGAAAACGGAGTAGTTGTGAAGACTCTTTTATTTTCGACGAAAGCGGTTGTGTGGCGTGCGTGTTGTTTAAAATTCGAGGCACCAATAGGAAGTTGCTCAAATAACACGGAAAATCAAGTATCGTATTTTTTTGTGAACCAAAATCGCGACATTTCGAATAATTTGAAAAGGAAGGGCGTTAAATTCCAAGTTAATTAGTTTCAATTAGGCAAAAGAAAAGGATTACAACAGCAACAAAACACAACAACACAACAACAGTGCGAGTGAACGAAATGGAAAGAAGCAAGCAGCAACAACAGCAACTGTGAGCAGTGATCGCGTGTGTGTATGAGTGTATGTGTGTGCGATTGTGCTGGAATGGAATGCAGTTACGAAAAAAATAAATAATTGAGAGCGCCGCTCGCTCGCTCGCTCTCTCTCTCTGTCTGTCTCTTACACGCGCGCGTTCGCCCGTTGTGTGTGCGTGTGTGTGTATGTGTCTCCATTATCGGCGGAGTGAAAGAAATGGAATGAAATAAAAAGAAATGTCTTTGCTAATGTAAACAGCGCAAAGAGAAACCCCCCGAAAAAAAACGGCAGAAGCAGAGAAAAAAGAAAAAGCGCGCGTCGTCGGGTGAAGAAAAAAAAAATAAAATCGACGTTTTCTCAGACTCCACTTAAAGCAAACCGGGAGAAAATACTACGAAAATGCCGAATCTACAACAGACAGCGTCGCAATCGCAGCATCACCTGCATCCCCATCACCTGAGGCCCCACCAACAGCACCACCACCACCACCAACAGCAACAACAACAACAGCACCACCAACACCATCAGCCACACCACAGCGACTTTCCGCTGCCCGATGGCTGGGATATAGCCAAGGATTTCGACGGCAAGACCTACTACATAGATCACATCAACAAAAAGACCACCTGGTTGGATCCCAGAGACTGGTAAGTGTACATATATAGGGAAAAAAGATCTAAAATAAAATAATAGAAAGAATATGAAACGTTCCTTAGAGAATTCTTGTACTTGTACACATAATTTGCTTATAGGAATATTTAGTATGTATTGCCAAATAAGTTACAGAAAGAAATATTTGTATTTCTATATTTACTTTGACTGTTTCTATTGTTTTTCAAAAGAAATTCGCTGTATAAAATGGAATATTTAAAACAATAGATAATTCCTAGATAGTATGTACCCTTTGTTTTTGTTTAAAAGTAAATATCGCGCTTATGAAACGGAAAAGGCTCAGGTGAGAGAGCAGCGGCTCGCTTAATCAGGAAGCTTCAGCAAACAAAAACAAAAACAAGAGCGGCGGACTGAAAAAAACCCATATAAATTCCGATTCCGAACCGGAAAGAAAAAGGTGCGTGCTGCAGCTGTGTGTGTGCGAATGTATGTACATATGTGTGTGTGTGTGTGAGGAAAGGAATGCGATCGAGAGGCAAGAAGAAGCAGCGGCGAAATAAATTACATATTTTAAACAAGGCGAACGGGCAAAACAAAACGGAACGAGGCGAGGCGAGGCGAGGAGGGTAGAGACTTCAAGTAAACATTCCAATGCGATGATTAAGACTCCAAATATAACTGAACTGCTGAGCCCGGAGCCGAGGAGAGTGGCAACAAACAAAAAATGAATTGTAAACTAAAGGCGAAAAAGGCAGGAAACGCGAGAGAGAGAGAGAGAGAGAGAGAGAGGGGGGAGAAACGGAGGGCGGGGGAGAGTAAAAGTTAAATAAAGCTCGGCGGAATGATCTGCAAAAACAAAAACCAACAAACTCATACGTAATGAGTGCAAGAGAGCGGCGGCGGCGGCGGCGGCGGAGAGAGAGAGAGAGAGCGCGCCCGAGATACCACATCAGGCCATGTATCTCATAGATACATTTTAGTTTGCCGCTCGCTCACATTTTTTGGTCTTGTCTCTAGCTCGCTCTGCCGCTGCCCCGCTCACTCTCGCCCCCTCTCGCTCGCCCATAAACAATTGCAAAATGTTCGTAGGAATTTTTGCAGTTTCGAAATAATTGATTTCTGAAATTCTTCGCCCTCTCCATCTTAATTTATACTCTATTTTGAGGGGTTCTCACGGCTTTTAAGACATTCCTATTAGCATCCTATTAATAATTTCAATTAAATGATGCTTAAAGATATACCTACTTGAGTAAAACACCTTAAAATATATGTTTTTTGGCGTTTTTATTAATTTTCCATATCCATTAATAGGGGTTTTAAAAGGATTATCTAGAAACTGTTAGGTTTCCCTTTTATTATATTCGTGAGATAGTTATCTAAAGTGTTTTTTAAAAACCTTACAAGCTTCTTCTTATAAATAGGGATCGTGTAAATACATTTAAGTATCTTAAAGATATCAAAAACTCAATAGTTTTCTTCTCATAATAGTTATTTGTCTTAAGATTAGCTATTTGTAATATCTGCAAGGGCATAGAAACTTTGAAAGGAAACTTTATCGCATTTTCCTTAATACCGCTGCTCTTGCAATTGTGTGCGTGTTTCTTTTTATTGTTTCATTTTGTGTGAGGCTGTGTGTGAGCTTCACGCTTTCAATTAACACAAACATTCCCTTTGTTTGTTTCAAATTGCATGGACATTGTTCAAAATGTTTCACTGAATTAAACGCCGAACCGTTCCGAGCGTTGTGGAATTTCAGTGTTTTTCTCCCTTTTGCGTTTGCCTGTGAAAATGAAACGAAACATCTGCGCATTTGTTAGGGTTATGCATCAAGTGGATTGTGTATGCACACATGTCGCAGGAATGTTCCTCAGAATGCACAGAAAAGTATCTGCGTTCTCGTTTCAGGGTTATCCAGGGGATACGAGCCTCTTGATGTGAGCCTTTAAGATCTATAAGATCTTTTGGTTAGAGATCTGGCTTAAAAATGTAGTTTTCCTTTGGTGGATACAAACGATAAACGATTCAACTCACATTCCCCTATTTAAAATCCAACAATTTCAATAGGGATTTCACCATCATTGAGCAAACTGAAATATTTAAAGTTGCTCGCTTCCTCCACCCTTTATTGGTATTTTGCAAGTCTCTTCGCATATTTTTAAGCAAAATTATTTACGCTTTTCGTCATACGTCGCGTATCCGCTCTCAATGTCCATTGATCGCCGACGCTGCTATTGAATTTTAAAGATTGCTGCCGGTAGCGCGCAAAAATTCCAATAAACCATAAATAAATTTCTACAATAAAGCGAAGCGAGCCAGGCCTCGGGCGGCCTTTAAAGGCCTCGCCACGTTTCGAGCACAAACGGCCAACAGAAAATCATAGAAAAATAAATATCTATTCCAATACATGCGGTATGCAAGGTCGAATTGCCGATACCCTTGAAATTCGACCGATAATTGCTTGGGCTGGCCATATAGCCCACATTTTCTAAGGTTTTTTTTTGGGCTAAAATTAGGCATAGTCTATTGGCAGAACTTGAAGAAATGTATGATCAAATTTCACAAAGTAAGATATTTTATAACTTTCGCTGATTTTCCGTTTTTGTTACTCTATGTATCACTTGTTAAACCCCATGACTTTCATGTCTCTTCTGGGTTATTTATTTCCCCCTTTAAGGATTCCGATGCGATGACAAATGCCATGGAATTTCCATTGTACTGCGTATTGGACTTAATAAATGTTTCACTTGTTTGTACAGCATTTCGACGACGGGTGGTATTTTTTGTGATTTTTTATTTGCCGTTTTCGTTGCCGCTGCCCTCTCTTTTCCCTGTTTCTGTTTTTTGTATAAACAAAAGTTAACAACGACTTGACTTGGCCATGCGATTTGGCATTTTTCGCCGCTGTCTTCTTCTTGGTTTTCTCATTTTTTCGCCATTTTTTTGACCAATTGTTTAGCCACAAACAAGGCGGCAACACAGTGGAATATTTCTGTGTGCGTTTTTGGTTGTTTTACTTTATTTTTTTTGTATGGCTTACACACAGAAACGTGTTTGGTGACAGTTTCTCGATCTATTCACAGCCGGCCACCAAAAATAAAATAATCGAAAAGCTTGAAGCCAACAAAATATAGCAACAAAATCGGTGGGCTACTAGTTCGGGGCATAGAGTAGTGACTCGAACTCAAACTCGAATCCGAACTCGTTTGTTTTACATAAACTCAAATCGCCGCCAAAAAGGCCTAGCGAAAGCGCTTAACGATTGCTGTCATAAGTCGGACAGAGTGGCGCCAGCGGCGGGGGCCGATGCTGGAGTATCTGCATCCGAGATCGGTAGCGAAAAATAATTATAATAAAAAATGAAGAGGTACACAGAGAAACAAGCTGCTTGGCAGGCTAAAAAAGCTATACTCTCAAGCGGAAACTGTATGTCAAGTCTAGAGATCTCTAAAGATATTGTTCTCTGTGTAGTTTGGTCTTAACCAGATTGTATAGCGTTCTAATTCCACCTGTGGCATTTTGATTCGAGAACGGTTGGCTCGTTGGATCGCTGGATCGATCTACCAATTGCCTTAAGAACGCAAATCGGGCTAAAAAATAGGGGAGAGGCGTGTGTGCTGCTGCATGCGTGTGCTAGCTGGCTGGCATTATGCATTAGATGTGGCGATTTCTATCCGAGTCAAAGCGAACTAAGAAAAAATTTGCATAAAATTCAATTTGGCTTTTCGCAGCAAAAGATGCCAGCACATGTATCTAGATACATGCTCCTTTATATATACACACATATATATATACATTTATATAGCTGCTCTGTAGCTCTGTACATGTATAGCAACTTGGAAAGCTGCAAAACGGCATTTTTCATTTAATAAATTGCACAAGGCAATGCAGCAGCAGCGGCAGCAGCAAGAAAAGTGGAAAGAATGCAGATGCAATTGCCGTTTGCTGTTGCGGCTGCTGCTGCACCTACAGTGATAATTGCCACAAAAACGATATCAACACCCATTTCCATTTATTTAAGTATTTAAATGCCATAACAAAAAGCAAGAGATAGTTTATGATTTGGCTGTTGTTTTTAGCTAAAGTATATAGTAAAAAAATTGAAATTGCAATTCGTTATCTAAAGTTTTTATAGGTTGAAGTAGTTGATTTATACTACTTTCTATACATTTTTTAATGATTCCATTAAAGTATGTCTATACTTTTAGAGTTTGCTTATCTTTGCTGTTAACTCTGAAAACGTTAAATAAAGTTTTTTCTTTTCTAAAGCTTATTTTAGGTGTTTTTTTGTGTTTATATTAATTGTAAATCAATACAGTTGATACACAGTAAAGATTTATATAAATTAAGTTACTAGTCTTATTTAAAATTATTTTTTATAAGCGTTGTTCTTAGGCAACAACCACTGTATGCGGGCAACAGATGCAGATACACAGCAGCAGCAGCAGCAGCAGCAAGAGCAGCATGCATTGCATTTGTGCAACAAGTATTTCCACTTAACAACAACGTCAACGGGAGGAGGGAGCAGCAGTTGTTGCTGCGACTGCTGCTGCTGCTGCTGTTGCTGCTGCTCTTGCTGCTCCCTGCTGCAACATGCAGCAGTCGAAGCCGTGATTACAATTTGATTACGCGCATGAATGCAACGCGCGGCTTTTGCCAGCAGCGGCAGAAACATTTTCTAGTTTGCTGTACGCGGCCCGAAGCGTTAAAAAATATTTTCTTTTGCACTTGCAACCAGCAACCAGCAACGAGCGACCAGCAGCAACCGCAGCAACTGCCACTGCAACAGCCAGAGCAGCAGCAGCAGCGACACTCTCTGGCCAAAGATAGGCACATGGGTACATAATGTATCTGACAGATACATAGACGAACTTTTAGTCGCTCCTCTGGCACCGCATGTTTTGCCCATTTTAGCGTCTGTTTTTCCACCAGATCTGCTGCTGCTGCCGCTGCTGCTGCTGCAACTTGCCACCAACTGCCATCTGAAAAAGTTGCAACAACTTCCAGCCAACGACAACGACCACGTCGACGGGATCTGCAACGACTTTTCCTGTCTCGCACTTGTTGCATGTCAGTGGCGACGTTCTTCAGCAATCAACACTTGTGATTTTTATCAAGCATAATGATTTCCTTTTCAACATGTGCTAATTAAGAGGAAAGCGGAGGCAGCGGCGGTTAAAACAAGCAAAGGGTTGCCTTGCCTTGTCATTTAGCTCTGACAGATAAAGACCATTTTGTAGCTTGGGTATATTTTTTATGCAGTTTGTTGCACTTTATGTAAAAGGATGAAAGTATTTTGTGGATACAACGTCACCGGGAAGCCATTACAATAAAGTAAGACTGCAAAAGCATACAAATTTACCTTTATTTTAGATATTATTCCTTAAAAAATACTTCAAAGCTTTTAAATATATAGCAAATAGACAAATTAATGACCAAAATTAAGCTGAAAGACATCTTTAATATGTTAGCAAGTCTGAACTAAATTGTAAGTTATTTTTATATAATAATAAGCTTACAATATTCACTGTGTATCGCACCTTAGACTGCCCCCAGTGACTGTGACTCGGACTAGCCCCCATTTTTCGCCATTATTTTCTGTGTGTGTTTTTTCCCTCGTGAATCTCCAAGTGGCCAGCATATCGATTTATAATAATTCAGCTGTCATTCGCGCAGCTGAACAATTTTTCACTTACAGAAACTGCAGACGTGAGCAGAAAATTAAGTTACTCTACGCCCGGCGATCGTTTTTTGTTGTTATTTTTTCATGTTTGAGGAGACGTGGATAGGGCCGCGATTCTGGTGGCTCTCCGGCCGTCTGGGTTTGGGTTATTACCGGCCGAGGTTGTGGCTCGGAATTGGGATTCAGATTTGGATTTGGCTTTGGATTTCGAGCTGGCCGCCTGCACGCGCGATCCGCAGGCGCATTTTTTGTTTTTATTCGCTAATTTTGCTTCTGCATTCGTCTGCAAGCTGATCGTCGTCGTCTGCACATGGAAAAATATATATCTTCTGGTTATATATCTTTGAATAAATGACCAATAAATGTTAGGATATGTAAATATTAAATTTAAAGAAACTATAACCTATTGCAAGGTAAAGGGTAAAACTAAGATTTATTTATTATTTATATGGGTAATAAATATTTTTTCTGTGTGGATGATTTTTGCCATATGCTGAGCTGGCTCTTGACTGATCGTGATGTGTATGTGTGTATGTGAATTCCTGTGTATATATGTATGTATGTATATCATGGAAATCTGTGCAAAGGTAGCAATTTTCTTCCATGTATGCAGGCAGCGGCTATGAAAAATAATAAACCAAGTGAAATGAAACGAAACGAAATTAAAATACAAGCCCAGGAATGTGCATACTCAAGATAAAACCACTCTGGCATACCCTGTTTTAGTATAAAGAGCAAGGGGTATATCAATTCCAAGCTAGTCTTATTAAATATAGGGATTAAACTTCTGTTAGAGAATTTTCTTTTTAAATTAATATGATGTTGCACCTAAAATAGAACAGAAAATAATATTTTCTCTAAGAAAAGTTCAAGAAAATCATGAATTGGGTAGTTGCCATGACATTTGATCATTTTGTCTTGGAAATATAGAAAACCCTCTCATTTCTAAACCTTATATACATCATTTGAATCATGTTTAAGCATGTCTTTTATATGTTTTGCAGCTACTGTACAGAACAGGGATTTTAATCCAAGCGGAGAAACCGATTTATAAGATTTTAATCTGCTATTTTAAAAACACTTTCCCATGAACTGCCTGTATTGGGTTGTGAGCCTTAAACGAGGCAAGAACCCCAGAGGATGGGGTCTCATCATCATCGTCTTTTCTCTCACATACCGACTTAATCGCCGGCAATTAATTGCCCTAATCAGGCACTGGACACGCTCGGTGTGTGGACACAATGGCATTCGCTGTAATCAGCTGTTCCTGGAGTTGCCATGACTAAATAGTTTATGGCCCAACCAGAAATCTACGCACAACTCACACCCAACGGCATTCCAGAGGAGTCAGAGTCTTAAGCCGGGGATCTTCTTCTCATCTCACCCCAACCTCTGCCCAGAAACTCGGTCCCTTTTGTTGGCTGCACGAATCTTTTGTGTTATTTTTCCAGTAGCACTTTCCGAATGCCATTTGAGTGCGCATAACACATATTCTTAAAAGTCTGTGTGCCCCAAAAACGGGGAGAGAGATGCAGATGAGTCTGCGGGGGGCTGTGCGATGATGAGGCTTATGGCCGGTCTCTGCGCGCAGGCGCACGCGCATTTTGTATGAGAAGACCTTCGCTTAATACCCTTTCAAGCGGGCATTGTGACTGTGAGTAGATGTCTGACAGGCGAGGAGTTGAAATATCTTTTCTTAGTCTTATAATGCGGATTTTGTAAGATTTAATAATAAGAATTAAGCTTAATCATAAGCAACTGTGGAAGATATTAAACAATCTTTTTTTGGTGCAAATAACCTTTCATAGAATTCAACATCTATTTAAACTTTAAAGTTATCTATGATTTATCATTATATAGATTGAATTTATCTTTATTCTATAGTTTCAAGAGTATGGAAAATTCGTTTTAGCTTTTCCTCTTGCTCTTTCTGTTTCTGCTTTTTTTTTGTGTTGTATCTTTTTGAATGCGATGCAGGCGGCTGCAGGAGCATAATTAACATGGAAGGGGCTGTGGCTGTGGCTGTGACTGCGGCTGTTGCTGCGGAATGTATCTGAATCGGTAACTGTGTATCTCGTAGGTGTTCAAGTTGTTTGCTGCTGTTCGTTCAACTGTGGAATTTCGTTTTGTTGTCGAATTTATGGCCTAATGAAGTGATAAGGCAGGCAGAACGGGAGCGAGAGAGGGAGCAGCGAGACCATATGTGGACTTTAGCTGTATATCGGCATTCCTGGGATGCCACTTGAACTGTACATACAAATATATATATGTATCTGTGGCCATAGCTGTGCCTTCGCCTGGCTGTATCTTTTGCAAAGTATCTTTTGTGTGCTGTCAAAATGTTTACCACAGCGCATAATTCATCCGGCCGTTTCTTCGATTCGGTTTCTTTCGTTTTTCCTTCGACTCTGCGCGCATTCTTGAGATATTTAAGCTGGAATTTATTGGTTTGTAGGTCAGGGCAACAGCTCGATCAAGGAATGCTGGCCAAAGGAATGCGCGAAAAAGATCTTTTCGCAGATCCCAATTTCTTAGTTTGCTTTTTGTATCTTTGTCACACGCCCATTTCTAGCTAGTGTGTGTTGGTGTGTGTGTGTTTGTGCACTCCACATAGGATGCACACGCTGCACATGGCGCATTGGCACATGGAAAATGGTTTGGCCAACAAAAACCGGCTCACAGAGCGGGAGCGGCAAGCGGCAAGAGGGCTGCAATAAAGAGAAAGAGACAAAAAATGTTGATTAAACTGCTTAAATGCGCAAAGCTGACATTCATGTCAAAGCAACTGACTTTGCCTCCGCCTCCTCCTCTGGCCCCTCCCCCTGCTGCCGCCTGCTGCAAAATATGTACATAAATAAGAACATTTTTATGGGCTGCATGTTGCCGTCCCCGGCAGCAAAAGCAACAAATGCTGCAGCAACAACAGCAGCGGCAGCAGCAGCAGAAAATGTTGCCAAGCTCTTGGAATGTTTGCCAAATACAAAAAAGCAGGGCGTAGATTACATAGTAGTAGATTGTACATACATATTTACACTCAAAAAAAAAGTATGCAATTCTACATGTTATTTTCGGAATTTTATGAACAAGTATTGAATAGGTTTTGATATTTATTATAAAGAAGAATAGCGAAATTAAGTCTTTATTGTGAACTTATTTAACTTAATTAATATTCAAATTATAACTTTAATATACTTTACTAAGTTGGAGAACATTTTTTTATGACAACAACAGATATACATATTTACACAGAAAAATATATTTTGTTATATATTACAAAGAAGAATGGTAAAGAGAAGCCTATTTATAAACTAATTTAACTTGTATTTTTATGTTTCTTACACAGATTTTCCAGTTTTAAGATATTAGTTTGTAAAATATTTAAACTTTTGTGAAATGCTATATCAAAGTTCAATTTTTAAACAATTTTCCGACCCTTAACACAAATAATATTGAAGGAGAAGCCTATTTATAAACTAATTTAACTTGAATTTTAAGTTTTCTACATAGATTTGCAAGTTTTAAGATATTAGTTTGTAAATTATTCTAACTTTTATGAAAAACTTTATCAAAGTTCAATTTCTAAAGGATTTTCCGACCCTTAACACAAAAATTATTGAAGGCTACGCCTATTTATAAACTAATTTAACTTTTATTTTTATGTTGTCTACATAGATTTGCAAGTTTTAAGATATTAGTTTGTAAAATAGTTCAACTTCTATGAAAAACTATATCAAAGTTCAATTTTTAAAGGATTTTCCGACCCTTAACACAAATAATATTGAAGGAGACGCCTATTTATAAACTAATTTAACTTGTATTTTTATGTTTTTTACATAGATTTCCAAGTTTTAAGATACTAGTTTGTAAAATATTTCAAATCTAATGAAAAACTATATTAAAGTTCAATTTTTAAACGATTTTCCAAACCCTTAACACGAAAAATAATCAAGGTAAAGTACAGGCATAAACCCACACATCCTCCAGGGATTCCTACACGAATTTATATCCCGCACAATAATTTTTTGCAGTGCATGTATGTAATGCTTTTGATACATACATTCGTAGTTAGCTTTGGCATTTAAGGCAATGCTGCGCGCATTGCTTTAATAAATGCATGCACTCACACACAGCCAAACAAATTGCATTCAATTGGTGCCGCTGCCGCTGTGAGTTCACAGCAACTTTGAAATATTTTCCACCAGCAACAACAACTGCAGCACAACAACCACAGGCAACCCCATCGCTGTCGCCGTCGCCGTCGCCGTCGCTCGTAGTCGTCGTCAGCCTATTTCCAAACACAAAATGCATTTACTTTGCCGCACTCTGGCATTCCCAACACGCCCCCAATGCTCCCTCGCCCGCCACTCGCGGCGTTCGTTCAACTAGCGACTGCAGCGACATTGCTGCATAGTTTGTTGCTGTCCGATGCACTGGGGGAAAAAGAGAAAGAGATCTTGAAAGGGATTTGTTACAAAAAAAAAAAAAATATAAATAATTTTGATTAATTTTAAAGCATTTAGTTTTATCTTTATATAATTATTTAATTAATTAGTTCATTAATTATTATTAATGTCACAAGCAACATAAATTTTTTCGTCGTGTACCGCGCTCTGCTCTCTTCTCTCTCACCGCCAGCGATCGCAACCATCTTGCGAGTGTGTGTGTGTGTTGCTGTTGCTGGCATTTTTTCATGTTCTGTTTTCCGTGCTCCTTCGCACACATTGCTGCTCTCCCTCTCTGTCTCTCTCGCTGCTGCTGCTGCCGCCTCTGTTGCTGCTGTTGTTGTTGTTTCATAGCGTAAATAGCAAAGTTGCCCGTACAATTTTAGAAGAACTTGTCAAAACCGCATTCCTGAGCCGCTGCTATCCCGCTCGCACGGCCGCCGCTCTCCCGCAGCCTCGATCTCGCTCTGGCTCCCGCTCTGCTTTGCTGGAGGCAACAGCAAAAACAACTATTGCTGCTGCCGCTGCCGCTGCAACTGCAACGAGTTATTTATGCATGTTTGTTTATTTGTTTGCTCCACAGTAAATGATCATGCACACACACATAGGCACGCATACAGAGGCAGATACACTTGGTCCGCGCATCTGCTGCCGCTAATAAATATTTTTATTTAATTCTTTTCTTTTTGTCGCTGCCAAGAACAACAAGAATATATGTATATGTATATCTAAATTGGCTTATATAATGCCAATTTTTGTTTTTCCTTATTGGCCGCGACACACGCGCCCGAACTTCCAGATAAGTATCTTTTAATAACAGTATGCAAATGTATCCGCAAGATAACCGGAACTTGAAGCCGGCTGTAAAATATGTTTTTTTTTTAGTTCTGTTGTTTTTGTTTTGTTTTCTTACCATAAATTACGTTTATATTTATTGAGTTTACAATTTATTACATTTACATTTTATATTTTTTGTATTTAAACTTTTGAATTATTTGCATTTTAAGTTATTTGAAAGTAAATTAACATTATAAAACCTCATTCATTTGCTTACTTAATTTGACAGAATAAAATGTTGTAAATGCTGTTTATATATTTCCTTTTTTTATGCTTAAAATTGCTTATACATATATTAGAATTCCCAACTACATTTTCAGGGAGAAAAAAGCTGTATTGTTAGAATTTTAAAGTTTTTCTAGGCTTGCTAAAAACTTTATTTTTATTTGCATAAATTGTTTTATTTTATGCTTAAAATTGCTTATACATATATTAGAATTCCCAACTACATTTTCAGAATTAAAAAAGCTGTATTGTTAGAATTTGAAAGAGTTTCTAGGCTTGCTAAAAACTTTATTTTTATTTGCTTAAATTGTTTTATTTTGTATAAATAAAAAATAAATATAAAAACAATTTTTAGATATTCTAAATTTATTAGAACTTGAAAACTTTTCACTTTTTCGAGCACGCCACTACAATTTTAGTTTCGTTTCACTTACTTATCTTTATGATCCGACCCTGACCGCCATATTTTTTTTTAAACACGGCAACATTAGAACGCAAAACCACAAAAAAAAGAAACAAAAAGTAGCAGCAGCAGAAAAAAAAACAAAAAATTCTTTAATCAATAAAAGCCAATCGGTTATGGCCAGGCCCCAAAGCTACAACAACAACAAGCAGACTAAAATTCCATGGTATGCCACGAGCGCTTACCATAAAATTGGAAATCTTTCAAGTTCTTACCATTTGAATTTCGGGTGTATCCGTATCTCTGCGCCTGTATCTGTATCTGTATCTATAGCTGTAGCTGTGGCTGTGTGTGCGAGATAAACAAACAAATAAACAAACCAGAAAACGATATCTTGGAATTTTGTTTCGTTTGGAAAGGAACGCGGATTTATATAGAAATTATTGTTATGGCCAGAAATTAGGGAGAAATATGAGGAGGGAGGAGAAGGATGCATCCCAAACAGCTAACAACAAATTTGGCCACATTTTTGCATACCTCGCCAGCGGTCGCTTCTCGCAACAATGAAATCTTAAACAAAAGCATATTTATTTATAAAACAAAAGGCGAAACAAGACGACGAAAAGAGCTGGCAACAACAAAATAAATGCGGCAAATAACAGAAATGTTAATTGGCCCATTTGACATGCGGCATTTTTTCGATCCCAGCATTCCGTCGTTGTGGCACAGCTTTCATTCTGCCTTCGTTTTATTGTTATTATTATTATTATTATTATTTGTAGACAACGTTGAAAAGTATTCTCGTGTCTGAGCAAAAGAAATAATGAATAAATATTTGAAATAATTTTGGCCATGATGTGAATTCCCAAACTGTCTGCAGAGCGGTATTTATTTATAAAAACTACATTTCCCCTGCGTGCTGTTTCGTGCAGAGAATAGCCAAAGTGTCTGCGAAAAGCAAATTGAATTTATAGGTGAAAATATCAAAACAAAATTTGAAGAAGAGAAAAAAAGGTGAAGGTCTATAATTAAGTATGGAATTTTTGCTTTTTTTTGGCAAGCTTTCTGCTAATTTCATAATTGGGGGAAGACATTAAATACCAAAAATAAACAGTAAAGCTAATAATTATTTATAATTGTTAAAGTTTCTAGTATAAATTTGTAGAAATTAGTCTGAGAATAAGGTAATATTTTTCCAGGAAAATATCTTATAAGCATTGCATAAGAAAGAAGAATTCCCCAAGTTTCAGGCAAAGGTATATGGTATATATGAAATATTCCTGCTAATTCATAAAATGTAATGCAATTTTCTTGATCTTGACAAGCTCTCTTCTGTTTCCATTGTTAAAAAGTAACTTTTCCCACAATTAACCGGGGTGCCTTTTTTCCCCTCTCAAAAATGTCTAAAAATTCCCATCAAAACATGCACACTCCCCATCCCCTCGATCCAGATATGTAAGTGCATATTGCATATACCATATACTATACTATATATATGCATATTTTCCCCCTTTTTTCTGTACATTTTCTCAGTATTCTGGGTTCAATTCGCACACACACGACCCCGTGTCTGGAATGCGGCCCCAACACAATGGTATGGCATGGCATGGCATGGCATGATGTGGATCGGATCGGAATGGAATGGCATGGGGCATGGGGCAAGGGGCAAGGGGATTGGGGATTGGGAAATGGGGAATGGGGAAAACCTCCCCCTCTCGGCCTCCCCGCCTCTCAGCTGCATTATTGCGGGCTAAATTCTATCAGATACGATTTAACACGAGTATGACGATCGGGCGAATATAATTTCGAGGCGCAGACGTTGACGTTGACGTCGTTTGCCGTTCGCATTCACGTTTTGCAGTTGGATTTTTCGCCTTATTATTTCAATATATTTCGATATATGTACGATCCGTCCATATATCGGTGGGGATATATATGCAAACAAACAAACAAACAAACATATATATGCGATCTCTGCTCGCTGCGAGCAAGCAGCGCGCGCTCGCCTCGCTCGGCGCACAGTCGCTTGGTTGCTCTGGTATGTGAAGGTCGCAACAGTTGTTTTGTTAATGACAGAGTACAACCACGATCGACGGGGGCCAACAACTACAACAACCTATACTACTCACTACTCACACACATAAGCACACACCATACAACAGCAACAACACCACAAAACACAACAAAAATTCACAGAGGAACACGAGATGGCTTACGGCTAAAAAGCCAAGCAAACTTTGACTTTGCTTGGTGGAGAAGTGCAGTCCATCTCTTGAAAGAAATAACTAAAATTTAGGAAAATTATCTCTTGAGAGAAGGAAATATTTGTTTATTAAACTTGATATAGTCTCCTTAATATAATTAATTATATTATATAATTTAATTAGCTAAAACAATGGTTTAAAAGTCAAGTAAACCTTGACTTTACTTTGTTGAGAAGTGCAGTCCATCTCTTAAAAGAAATAACTAAAATTTAGGAAAATTATCTCTTGAAAGAAGGAATTATTTGTTTATTAAACTTGATCAATTCCTTTTTAATCACTAATTAGCCAAAATATATGGCTTACGGCTAAAAAGTCAAGCTAACTTTGGTAACAAGTGTAAAGTAAAGAAAATTTATTTCTTGAGAGAACGACAAATTGTTTATTAAACTTAATAAATTGTCTTTTATATGGTCACTAATATGGCCAAAATATCTATACTATTCTACTCTAAATAAAATACTTAAACTAACAAAAAATTGTAAACGGAATTGGGCCTAGAAGCTTCCCAGAGCTTGGCAAAAGGAACTATCTTTAAAGTCATCGAATCTTTTCCTATATTTATAAAACTTATGTAAATCTTTATTCTTATGTTGAATAGTTATTCCCCATTGGAAAATCTATCTTTTATATCAATTCCATCATATTTTCCTTATCTAATTAGTATCCTTTTGTTTAGGCAATATTCCACATTAAAAAATCTATCTTTTATATCTATTCTATCACAGTTTCTCTCTCTGTTCCTTGGCCAGAAAAGTATCTGGCTCTGTTGGCCATGTATTCTCTACTTCAGCGATTCCCGGAACCGACTAATGTCAGGCCAAGAAAAATGCACAGGTGGACACTTTGAAGTCTGAAAAGTTTCACAAATAAAAACAAAAACAAAAGCCAGAAACCAAAGCAAAACAAACTTATTGTATTTGTTCTTGACGCTTGCCAAGGTTCCTTTCGGCCAACACAGACACTCAAAATTAGTCGGAATTTTTGTGAATTATACATACACATAGGTTTAGTTAGAGGTGCACATATAGGATGGGATCGTATCGGATCGGATCGGATCGGTTGGAAACATTTTGGCATGTTCCATGTGGGCGTTGCGAAGCGACACGAGAAATGTTTCCGAGTTGTCGTGTCCAATTTAAATCTTTTATAATGCGCATACCAAGAATTTTTGTTGACGTATTGAATACCGTTTGCATATTTTTCAAAAAAATTAAAGGCGAACGGGAAATTTACCCAAATTTACTGAAAGCCTTTACAAAAATGTTTCTCTCTGCTTGATATTATATGGAAAATGCTGGCTAATGTATGAGGTAATAATTTAACTGATTAAAATGCCAAATAGTCGTATGATTTTCTTGCCAAATTTCATTCACAAAAACACTGATTCACAGCTCAATTTTTGATAAGAAAATGAGTGAGATTGATTGACGGATTTAATCGCTTCATAAATATTTCCTAATGGAGACTTTGATCTCTATAATAAAGTCAAGGTTTTTTTTAGAACAACAACCAAAGTCTTTGATTATTTTTTATGCAAATATCAATTTTAAATCGATTTAGCAAAGATGCAGCTCTGCAGTGCGATCAGAATTGCATAACTATAGCAATGAAGGTATTTTGTATCGATTTATGTAAATCTTGTAACATTTATTGATCTAAAAAAGTTCAAAATCTATCCTTAAATTGTTTAAAAATATTTTTTAAAAGAAAAAATACTATTACATCTTGAGAGGTCATCGATCAATAACTCTGCCTGCAATAAATAGGCAAAGACTGCAAGAATTCTTTGAATTTTTGTATATTTGAATTTTTGGCAATTACTATACAGTGCCTGCAAATAGAATGCCGCGGGCTGGGCAAACGTTAAGGCAAAAGCAAACGCCCGTCAACAGGTCATAAAAAATCATAAATTTCAATTTAAGTTTATTTTGCTTTGGCTCCGGCTCCGGCTTCGGGATTTGTATTTCAGATTCATTTTTGTTGAATTTTTTGCTATGACGAGCGGCCAAGTGGGCGCTGCTCTTTGCATACATTTACTCGCTGTTTGTTTATGTCCATGTATAAATTCTATGAATTTTTTAATAGTTCATTTGTATGCAGTCGGTGTGCTCTGCCCATGGCGCAAAAATTTATTTCAATTGTTCACTTTGGAATTTATGGCAGACATTTTGTGATTTCGAAATGTGAAAAGCTGAAAAGCAGCCATCACATCAGAGCTTTGAAGATGGATATAAGTCGTTCGTTCTGTCCTTTCCCTGCCCCGGTCATGTTTTTTGTCGTGACTAATGTGAGATCGACCCACTCGAATCGAATCGAATGGAGGGAGGAGGGTCTACGGATTCCAAATTCCGAATTCCGAATACCAAAGTCCGTAATTGACACCCACTTGCCGCCGAGTGGGCTTTGGGAAAATGCTATGTGGGGGGAGGCAGAAACCCTGAAATCCATGAATCCCATTGGCCAGATTGTAAAACAGTTTCCTCCAGATAGGCCGCCCCAAAAAACAAGAAAAAAAAGAGGAGAAAAGAAAACCTTTAGCTCTTTTTGTCTTATCTCGCCTCGGTCCCCAACGCATGCGCAGTTCATTGACTTTTATTTTATATTTCCCTCTCTCGGGATGGGGTGTTAAAAATATTTAAAATATGCATAGACAGCGGGCCCGGTTGGGTCGGAAAATGCATTTGATAAGCTTCACACAAATTGTGGACGGGCATTAAAGTGGTTTCCGCTTTTTATCGCGGCGGAAGGAAGTGGAAGTGTGAGATGGACGAGATGCGAACAGGAAATGCAGCTAATATACGCCACTTTTCCACCACATACCATACTCGCTGTACGGGAAAATATAAAAAGAAACTCTCCGGTGCGGCATCGTCGAGTTAAATGGACGACAACCGCGATAAGATAAAACTATGTACGACCTTTATAGCGTAATTTGATTAAGCTCAAAAATATTTGTCAACGCTCTCAACGCTGACAGATAATGGGAACACGAAGCTCTGACATCAGGCGGTGAGGCAAATAATTTTACAGCAAATAATGTGAGCGATTATAATTAAACATTGTTTTGTCACAATGAACATTTCCCAAGCATCTGTACGATAGTGATCAAGAATGCTTGATTTGTTTTTGAAATCTTTTTATTAATGTATATTTTATCAAATCACAAGGTAAAATCTTAAAAGAAGCTAAGTAAATCTAGGATAAGATTAGGGGATATATTTATAGATAGACACGCCCATTTGTAGTCGCAGTAGTTAAGTAACTTACTTAATCTACTTTAATTTACTGTTTTAAATTAATTTACCTTAACTTCCCTTTATTGCCAGAAACTGACCTTCGATAAATTGATCGAAATCACCTCGATAATTTGCTCCATTCATTAATCGACCCAATTATAAATTCCATAAATTAATTCGATTAATTACGGATTTGATTTGTAAGAATTTAGAGCTTCCTTCATCATTTGAATGTAAATGATACAGTTCCATTGCCTAAAACTGACCTTCGATACCTTTATCGAAATTATGTCGATAATTGGCTCCATTCATTGATCAAAACAATTATCAAATCCATAATTTACTTGGTTTAATTGCGGAATTGTCTTGTAAGATGCCAAAGCTTCCTTCTTCATCTGAATTTAAATTTGACTTAATAAATGTTACATTTTGTGTTTTATATCGCTTTGCTTTGATTCATATCGATAAATTTGCTGCTGACGACCTTTGATTAAATGGCTTTTATCGGAGGCTTTTGATCGAAAACAATTCATGTTTATGGCTCCGGTTCTCCAGCTATGAAACGCACTGTATGTAGCCAGGCTATATGGGCCATAAAACTATTTCACAATCGCCAGCAACGGTGGGGGGCTTGTTGTTCCTCATTCCTCGTGGCAGCAAAGATACATATACAACATAGCATTCTCTGAGATACATAGGTATGTCAAGGTGATGTGTAGCCCGCTCGCTGCCCGATCAAATTGGGTTATAACGCAGAGATTATATGATTCTTGCATACATCAACATGACATTAATTTCCCAAACCACTTTGAGCCCAGCTCGTTGGAGTCTATATTGTATATAGACGATATATCTGTGTATATGAACCGGAACACTTGCGGCAACGACTCCACTTGCGTGTTCGATGCCTCAGTTCCGCCAGAGCGAAATAATTGAAATACTATAGAGTGGAGTGTATAGACCCGACCTGGCCTAGACGGGTCTACGTGACTCTTGGGCCTATTTTTGTTTGATTTCTTCCCACAAGCCGCCCAATACTATGCTTATTTCGGACATGATCATTTATACATATCGTTCAAGCCGAACTTGATTGACGCAGTCAGGCAGGCCTCGGCGATTTGAATTGCTAAATGATCTCTTCTCCGGAGCCCGGAATGAATGGCCGGCTAATTTGTAAGATATTCTCTTCGTGTGAATTCATTAAAGACTATTTTTGTAAGAAATCAATTAAAAAACAAAAAGAATTCAAATAGTCGTGGGTTTGTTTTTCGGGGGGTTTAAGGAATGTTGTGCATACTTAAGATAAGTTTATGTCTGAAAAGACTTAACCCTAATGCGGAAATTAGATTGCAAAAGCTGAGAAAAAAGAACAGGAATCAAGTTATAAATTGTAGTATTAAAAACTTAAGAAAGTATTACTCAAGATCCACAGATTAATGGATGTGCAATAAATGTTTTTAAGACGGACGATAGAATTTTGATAGCCTAGATTAGAAGTAAAAACCATCAGACTGAAAATACTACCACTAAAACCAGTGAAGATTTAAGTAATTAGACATAGAGATATACCCTGGCAATTGATGTGCAAGAATTCAGGCATTGAAGGAATTTCATTTGCTGTTTATTGGTCATCAAATGGTCGACTCCATGCAGCAGTTCTGACTTGTTATGGCCGCGAATTAGCATAAAACCCGATGTGAACAGTTAAATAATATTGTTGATGTGGATTTTCGAGCGTGTGTGTGTGTATGTGTGTCAGTTAACTTAAGTGCTGCCTAATGACAACTTTTGCCCTCTTCGCGGTAGTTTTTATTTTTTATTCGTAAGTCTCTCTCGAGTGCCATGCCATGCCCATGTTTCACTCATATTGTGACAACGAAATTCATGCTGAAATATTTTCGGTTCGAAACTCGTTTCTTAGTGGCATTTTTTTATATATGCATTTTTTAAAGCGCGAATTTATTACAGCTCTTGGCCGCCGCTGCGTCGCTGCGCCATAAATATTTTGTTTACAATATAATTTAATTTATGCAGATTTCTTGTCCGCTCTTTCAGCGAACATGTTTGTGTGGATCAACGATTGCGGTCAGTAGAATAGTTCAGTATGAATAGTTCACATTATGAGTGCGGTCAAAAGAATAGTTCAAAGTGTATAAATTATTCTAGATTCTGGCCTTTGCCAGCACTTTTCTTAAAGTTTAAGCCAGTCAAAACTGCAGTAATATTGTGTTTTGTTGGTAGATTTTGTTTTAGTTAAAAAGCTACTGATCGACTGTTAAATACCCCTTATGGAAACATTTTTGCATTGAATTCAAAGATAAATGGGACATCTTCTCTGGGTTTAAACAAACTAGTTTACTCAAATTTTCAGAATACCTGCCTACAGGTCTTATTATTCGATATAATAATTATTATTACAGCCTTGTTAAGGTTTTTCATAATTTGTGAGGTCGGAAGTGAAATACTGTACTTATTAATAGTCGCTAAGATCTGTTGTTTACATGTGTGGAAAGACGGACATGACTAAATCGACTTGGCTGAAGATGCTGAACAATAATACAATAATAATTATGCGTTGGAAGATTCCTTCTTGCCTTTAAAAACAACAATTTATAGTTATAAAGCCCTGCAAAGACTATCAAAAGTATCTTAGCTGCCTTATTTAATTTTTCTTATTACTACAACTATTTTCCTGGCCACAACTGTGCGCACATGCCACACATGCATATCAAACGTAACGTAACGTTTAATGTGGGCCGAGAGGATGGAGTCAGTTTTGAGTTAACTGCGAAAAGGCCATCAAGTCGTTAGTTGGGTGCCCCTTCAAGCCGAACTGAATGGCCCTTCTCCGCTCTCGTTGCCCGCTTCTGCCGGCATCAGCAAAAGTGCCAATGGAAGCCCTACTTACTTGGTAACGCCTGCCACGCCCACTTGCCCCCTAATTCCCGCGGCACGCCCTGAGTCACCTCGTCTTTCATTGATTTTTTCCACCATTCGATCTATGTGGCATGTGTGCTCGAAGGGGTGATGTCTCCTGAGGTCAAGCGCTAATAGAAAACCCATAACAATTTGCATACGCTTTTCTTATTGAGTTAATTAAAGGCCCTATAAAAAACGGCTGCCGCTTACAGAATTTAATTGCACTGTGACACCTGTCTACTAAAAGTACTAAAATCAAACATGAAATGGCGGGGGGCTTCTGATTAAGTGACAGAGTAAGCCACGTTCCTCGTGATTCTCGTGGAATGTTTTTCATTGAGTGGATTTTTCGATTCAAAAAAGACAAGAACTTTATCTCTGGCCAGGGGATTTGCATTTCTAAACTAGGTGAAAGATAAAGAAAACATAAGTTTTTAAGTTTTTTTGCATTGGAAGAACATTTGAATCAAATCAAAGGGGTTGTGTGATTTAAATAAAGCATTGTATTTATTATTTGAGAAAGTTCCTACTAAACCAGATATCAAAACATAATTTTAAACCCTTTATTTCTTCTTATTTATTTATCTAACAAACTTCTATTGAAGCCCCTGCTGGCTGTAATGCAAGATGGCTAGCTGTGAGTGTGCCATTTACTTAACTTGTCTTACAAAACTTGAGGAGAGAAAAACAAAAATAAATACAAAATTTGTTGATTTGGAATTATGAAACCGTTCCGTGTGTGTGTGTGTGTTTTTGTTGACATCGACAGGCCACAATCCATTCACGAGGCGACCACGACATCGAATCGGAATCAAAGTCGTCAAAGTCATGTATTTTTCACTGGTGATTGTCTTTGGGGATCGTGAGATCGGTTTGTTTTGTGTGTCAAATGTGGGGCTTTGGAGACTGGCGCATGTCGTCGATGCATTTTGTGTATCAGTTTATTTATTATTATTATTATTATTTGTATTTTCTGCTTCCCACAACTATCTTTCTGTGTCACTTTTCCTTTGTGTTTTAAAGGGGGCCAAAGTGGATGAACCTTGTTCCGTTTACTTATTAAACGCCTGCGTTTAATTCAATCAATTGCAGTAACAGTACAGGCGTACTTAGATGTGCATATATGTATATATAATGCCACAATATCAATAATAAGCTATCGCCAATGACTCTTTAATATTATTGCTCGGCGTTCCTGCCCAAGAGCACGTTCACAAGCAATTCTACACTTTAGGAGGTGTTTTAGATCATTTGGACCTGGCTTTAAATGTGCTATTAGATATAATTAGTATCTAGGTTTTGTCACATTTTTATGTAGAACTTTTATCAAGACAAAACGTGACATCTTTGTACAAAAATATTAAATATAATGTCAAACTAAAGCTGAGTTTAAAGTGAGTTAAAAAAAGAAGAAACGTGTCTTATGCTTTGTAATCTTAGTAGGTAAAATTAATTATATCTTTTTGATTAGACAATACAGTTAGTTTGCTTCCTCTTTTATTATAAATGAAATTATAGAATCATTTTCTTCTTAAAAATAAATTCATAGGGTATTTAGCGATAGTTAAAGTTCTCTTTCTGCTGCTTTCTGCTCTTAGACGTCATTGATGGCAATCCTGAAATTATCAATCTATTATCTGGGTATTTTCGCTATGTTTGTTCAACAAATCAATCGAATTATAACCGCAGATTAACGAAATCTTAACTTAACAAGCTGATTTCAAACTTATTATAAGAAACACACGCCTCCGTTTAGTTTATGACCCAAATCCTTGCACTTCCAAAAATCGACTGATTACTTACTACAAAAATAAATCTTTAGTCAGCGGCGCTCATCTTTGGGTTTTCTTTTTTCCTGTGTTTTGTTTGTTTATTTGGATAGCACGGCGTATTTCCAGTCAATCATAAACAAAATCAATTGTTAGTCGCCGGCAGCAGCTGCGTTAATTTTATTTTCAATGGCTGCGTCAACATTCGATTCCAGAAAAAACGGCAACGAACCGAAAAATAAATGTCTAAAACTGCAAACAGAAGGCGAAACAGGCTCGTTGCATCGAGATACATTCTAAGAAAATGATAGACAGCAAGTTGAGCTGCAATCTGTGTATCTTTAAGAATGGAATCCATTTCTTTTTAGCAGTAGAATATAAATAAAGGTGCAAAAGTAATAGTATCAGTCATTCTATGTCTAAATTTGGTTCATAAATATCAATTTATTATATTTGACAGCTGATTCATTTCAATAGTTCACTCAAAACCACAACTGATTATCATTTTTATCATTCTATATATGATTTTTTATATTTTTGAAAGCATTGCCAAGTACACCTCAAAGTTTAAATCTTTAAAAACACTTTTAATAATTAATAAACTTTAGGTAAAAACAATTTGCAATATGTCTATACATTTCTTTATTAAGCATTTCTATAATCGCTCATAGAATTGCAAATGCGAGATCTTTGTTCGCCATTGTATCGTTCATTGAACTGTAAGTTTGGTTTTACAGCCCTGAAACGCACTGTCCCTGGTGAATATCTATAGCATATGGCGCAGATATTATTATCTGTGTATATATATTCTCCGGGAGCTTCTTCTTTAATGGCTGTGCGAATTCCAAAGCAATGATTAATTAACAGTATGCCGAAGAGAAGGAAGCCTTCAAGAAAAACAAATAAAAAAAATACCGTATATAAATTTGCAATTAGGGGACACATAGATATCTGATTATTAAGAATACACGAAGAATAAAAAATCAGTAACAAATGGTAAACAATTTCAACCATTGAAAATGATTAAATTAAAGCAGTAAGCTAAGAATAAAGCATGTTTATGATAAATATTTAATAAAGAATCCACTTTATATTGGGTAATTTATATACCAAATATAAATTAACATTTAGGAATACACATAAAATAAAAAATTAGTAACAAATGGTAAACAATTTCACCGATTAAAATTGATTAAATTAAAGCATTCTTCGATTATGATAGATATTTAGTGTGAAGAAACCACTTCTTATGGAGTTATTTCAAAACCTCTAGTTTATTTACAAAATATGGCAAATTTTCGCCCAGTGCATGGATGAATGTGTATATATTTTCGACAATCAATCCACGGCGATTAGCAATTATCATCGGAATGCGAAAATGCTGTTGCCTGATATTGAAATCGTGGCCCACAAGCAATCAGACAAAGGAGTGGATGGATCTTGGCTGGTGCGGCCGACGACACTGTCATCGTCATAAGTTTTGGTTTTGTTATTTTTTTCGTTTTTGATTTTCGAGTTTTTGTTTTGCTTTCTTGCCGCACTATGCGAATATAATTATGGCCTCGATAAGATTAGGCCGCGGGCTGGCAATTGGCAACAACAAACAGAGCGCAGACATTCCGCCGCATGGCTGCGGTAAAAATTGGTATTTCTGCGACATTTCTTTCCACCGGAGAGTCGTTGTCGGCACTTTTTTAGCCAAAATGCACACAGGAAATGCTGCTAATCTTATCGAATTCCGCGCACAAAACTAACTGGCGTGGGAACAGGTTGAGATACATCTCAAGACATGAGAAATTCGAGGGAAATTCCTTAAGAAACTTGTTATTAAATTAAAGATTCTGTAAATGAAAATACTAATGGGTTAGTGCCTAAGAAATTACAATTTAATAATTAAATAGTAACAAATTAAATATAAATAAAACTAACCCACCTTTTCCTATTATCCTAAATTTACAGCTACACAAAGCCACAGACCTTTGAGGATTGTGTGGGCGACGAGCTGCCCATGGGCTGGGAGGAGTCCTATGATCCCAACATTGGTCCCTACTACATCAACCATTTGGCACAGAGCACCCAGCTGGAGGATCCCCGCCAGGAGTGGAAGAGTGTCCAGGAGAAGATGCTGAGCGATTATCTCTCAGCGGCGCAGGATCAGCTGGAGAACAAGCGGGAGATGTTCGATGTGAAGCAGCAGCGACTTCTCTGGGCCCAGGAGGAGTACAATCACCTAAAGCAGGCAGCCAGTCGAAGCAGTTGTAAGTCTAGAAAATTTAATTATCTTAATTATTTGAATAACTCAATATTAATTAAATATAAATAATGATTGAATCAAAAATACTACAAGAAAGTGTGTTTATTACTTACAAGTCCTTAATCTTTAATGCTTTCCATGTTAACTCACTTTAAACTAAATCATTAAAAGATATGGTTTTACCTTTAAATATACTTAGAATTAGATTAATTAGAACAGGATATGGCCTATATTTTCCTCGAATTATTTTCTGTTTTCATTTTGAATTTCGCTAATCACCTTTTTCTACTAATAATAATAATTAATCCATGCCATTAAACTAATCTTTTTAAAGAAATTTCATAATATTTAATATTATTGTTTTCAAACCAAATATTTAAAACATTCCATTAAAAAAACCCTCCTTCTCTCTGTTTTTCCAGTATGCTCTTCCTCCAGTTCGATGAGCCGGCATGACCCAGAGCTGCTGAGAGCCGACCTCATGCAGGCCAGGGAACGTGTCCACCAGCTGAAGCAGGAGCTGACCCACATTACCAATGATATATCGTACACGGAACGCGGCATGAACACCCTGTATTCCGTGGGCGAGAAGATCAATGCCCGGCAAAATGGATGCTACGACATTACCGAGGTCCAGGCGATACGCGAGGAGATGCTCAAGGTGCACAAGTCGCTGGTCTCCGGCGAGAAGGTGCGCGAGGAGCTCATGCGCAGCCTGGTGCAGATCAAGAACGAGCTGAGCCGCCAGCAGATCAGCGAGGAGAACTCGGACCTTGCCTCGCCCTTCGACCGGGTGTGCGTGGCCAGCCAGACGGATCTGTGCGGTTCTGTGTCGGGCGACAATCTGAACGGAGGAGCCCGCTTTGCGGAGATGGCCAAGACCAAGCTGCAGTACGCCGAGTGGCGGAAGCACATCAAGAAGCTGCAGCAGCAGCTGGCCGACCATGTGGAGCGCATTGAGCCGGGTCAGCTGGAGTCGGACAAGGATCGCATTCTGCTGATCCAGGAGAAGGAGAAGCTGCTGAACGACCTGAACAGCATCTCGGTGAAGTCGCGCAGCGAGGAGGAGAAGCGGGTGATCCAGCAGACCCGTCACAAGCTGGAGGAGGACCTCAAGGAGGCGTACGAGGCCAACAACACCTGTGTGGCCAATCGGTTGCGGTTCCACGAGGAGAAGCAGCTGCTGCTGGACAAGCTGCAGGAGGCCCTCAAGTCCACCAAACTGCTGGAGGAGCGACTCAAGTCCTTCAGCTCGGAGAGCACCTTCTCCATTAGCAGCGGCAGCAGCCTGGGATCCCTGTCCACCGCCAGCAGTAAGAGTGCTCTGAGCTTCACCGACATCTACATAGACCCCTTCGCGGTGGATTCACCCATCGATGTGGTGGATCTGAGGCGGCGTTCGCAGCGATTGTTCCAACAGCGCCTGCATCCCGTCCATCCTGTGCATCCTGTCCTGCAGCAACAGCAGTCCTCGGAGGTCTCGCTCTCGCCCCGCAGCAGCCTGTCCATGGAAACGCCGCCCGCCTCGCCGATGAAGTACAATCCGGGAGCGGATAATCAAACGCCGCAGAACCTAAAGGAGGAGCCCACCTATGCCAATGCTCTGCCCGCCCCGCCCGCCTACACAGCCCCGCCGCCAGTCCCACTTTCTGGGGTCCGAGCCCGTCCCTACGACCTCGACTCCACGGTCCTCGATTGCATGATGCTGGAGGCGAAGCTGCAGAAGTTGAATTTGGGTGCAACGCCCCTGACCCTGGCCGCTTCGGCCCCACTCTCACCCATTTCGGAGAAGCCCTCGCTGCTGGATCTGCCGCAGGAGATGCTCAGCCGATCGTCCTCCACATCCAATACGAGATCCGTTTCGGCGGCGGTCAGCAATGAGTCGGTGGCCGGAGATTCCGGTGTCTTCGAGGCATCGCGTGCCCATCTGCCGCGCAAGGAGCTGGCCCAAGTGCAAATTGGACTCAAGTATCTGAAGCAGGAGGGTGTGCTGGTGGTGTCCCTGGAACGGGCCAACAATCTGTTGGCTCTGTGGACGGCCTCGTCGGACAACTCACAAGTGTAAGTCACTGTTTAAGCACAATTATTGGTACACATATTAATTGTGAATATTTTTTAGATATCTGCGTGCCGCTTTGCTGCCGAATTCACTCACCTCCATTCGGACCAAGGCCTTGGGAGATTTCCAGAAGCCCGTCTTCAATGACACATTCGCAGTGCCCATTACGCTGGACAAGCTGCTGACCAAGAGCCTGCAGGTCACAGTGGTCACCATGACGGGACAGAAGGAGGAGATTATTGTAAGTATTTTGTTCCTTAACAAAAAGGCTTATTCTTTATAGAATATCCCTTAAAAATTTGGCTGTCTAATGTATTTAGAGTTCTAAAACATTTCTCTAATTATTACAGGGCACTGTCCAGATCAGCATGGCCGAGTTTAATCCGGAGGATTCCACCTTAAAGTGGTACAACGTTCTAAGCTCCAAGTTCATTCCCAGCTTTGAATCCTTGGACATTCCCTCCACCAGTGCCGCAGCAGCGGCAGCCGCAGTTGCTGCCGCCAGTTCCAATTCCAGCACGAGTGTTGGCAATCGGGAGGAGTCTTCGGATGAGTCCACCATCACCTCTTCGCAGACTTCGACCCTGACACGCAATCAGGCGCCGCCCATGGAGCTGCAGGCGCAAATTGCCGAAGAGCAGCCGGAGCAGGGTCGTCCCAATGAGCAAGAGTGCAGCGACGACGACGACGATGATGATGATGATGAGGAGGAGGAAGAGGACGATGACAAGCAGCTCATAAGCGATGTTGGCCTAATGAACTGTAAGTTCTAATTACTTGTAACTAGTTTTCACCTTATAATGTCAATGTTTTCCTTATAAAAAACCCTACAGCTAGCTGCATGCTCGATGCCTACCTGCAGAACATGAAGCAGGAGTTTGCCGACAAGGAAACAAACACTGACTGCGCCTTCCTCCCAGACAAGTCTCGTGGTCAATCGCAGCTAATGGACGACAGGCCCGTGAAGCGATCACAGACCTTTACGCCCTCGGCGGCCGTTAGCAAGAACCGCTACAACTGCCGTCTAAATCGTAGCGACTCCGACTCAGCCATGCATTGCGGGGTGGCTCCACATACCTTCCAGCGCGGCGCCGCAGAGCGACGATCCCTGCGCTTCCATACCAAGGCACCCAAGTCTGTCACAAGTAAGTCCAGCCAAGACTTTAACTACAGAAAAGGAAATAATGCTTCTCTTGAATTCCAGAACTACATACTCACATACCCCGCACCAGTTTGGACTTGGAGCTGGATCTGCAGGCGCAGCACAGCAAGCTGTATTTCCTCAACGATCAAATTGCCAAGCTGCAGAACCTCAAAGAAGTGTAAGTTAAAATTTAAATCCTGAAAAGAAACCAAGACTCATTAAAATGTTTCTCTTGTCCCTAATAGTTTGCAGAAGGCCTGTGAGAACAAGGATCCATTGATTGCCGCCTGGGCCATTGAGAACGAGGAGTTCCAACGCCTGGTGGCGCGCGCCGATCCGGCCAAGTGTCCCGAGGAGCGTCAGCTCCAGAAGCTGCTGATGAAGACCGCCAAAGAGATTCACAAGCTGCGCAAAACCAAGGTGCCCAAGGGCTGTCCCGACCTAGTGTCGTTCAAGTAAGTCATTCTACTTATTGGAAATTAATGAAAATCTTTATTTATACTTCATTTAATTGTTTTTTTAAAGGGAGAAGATCACCTTTTTCACACGCAAGGGACTGTCGGTGCCGGAGCTGCCCATTGAGTTCACTCTGCCGGAGGCCAATCCCATCGAAGAAGAGGAGGAGGAGGAGGAAGAGGACGAGGATGAGTTCTACAATTCTGCTGAGACGGCAATTGCCATCAACACGGCATTGGTGGCCAGCAGCAACAGGAACAAGAATCTCAGTGAGCACCATCACCATAGATCGGTGACCGGTGCAGTGCCCAAAATGCCAACATTAAATGCTGCTCCTGCTGTTAGTCCAGCTGAAGTTCCAGCTGCCACTCCCGCTGCCACTCCTGCTGCTTCACCTGCTCCTGCTCCTGCTCCTGCTGCTGCCAATCCTGGACCTGCTCAAGCTGCAGCTCCACCCACTGATGGCGACATCACGCCAGAGCAACAGCGTTACGACTACATTGTCGATCGCAACTATGGCGTGGAGGTGTAGCCCCCTAACACCACCACCGCATCATCTCCTCCCCACCATATTCGCTGTACATTTTTTGTAATTAATTCTAGTATTTATTTTCATTAAGCGAGAAAAGTATTTATGTGTATAAAAGAAGAAAGCAACAACTGATGTAACAAATATTCTGTGCCTTATAGAGTGAACGTGCGTGAGAAAGAGCGACGCAAGAGAAAGAACCATATGTTAGATATATATATAAATCTACTATTTTATAATTAGTTTAAACCCATAGTCAGTTGTACAAATTGACCCCCACTGATGACCATTTAGAAGAGCCACCCAGCCAACTAAGCAACCAACCCGCCCTTCCCCAGGGAACCCCCGGAACCCATTTAAAAATCAAACCATAACGCGCACATTGTGCGTTTAATAATGCCTTCTCCTCCGCCGATATTCATATTGAAAGCCCAACTGTAATTTTAAGACTTGAGTGAAAATATATACGAATGTTTATATGAATATTTTTGATACGCTATCCTAGCAGTAGTTATACATATACCGCGTTTACCGATTATATATCCCTGAAACATGAATGAAATATTTATTGTCTTGACGGAATCGAATCCGATCGCCTAAGTTAGTGTTTAGCTTGCGTTTTTGTTAAGCTCTCAACAAACGAAATTTTATTTTTTTTTATAAAAAAAATCCTACGCTAACAAAAAACAAACAAAAAAATCATAAGAAAATATACACAAAAAAAAGTGAATGTACCATATTAGATAATCGTCACTATATATTAGCTATAAGAGCCTCCCCTTCTAACTCCCGAAACAAAAGAAGGAAAATATGAAATGAAACCTTGTTATTGTGCTTCCTCTTCAAGCAAACCTGTTAAAACTGTTGTGTTTTATACGAAATGAAACGAAATTAGCCACAGATCTAGTTTAGTTGCGGTTTCAAGGGCTCTGTGCCGCCAACCTTGCTGTTGTTTATGTTTTCTTCACTAACCCACGCGACGCCCCAGACCCTTCCCACCCGCAGATTTAGTGTGTAGTAAATATAAACTGAACGAGAGTCCCTTTCCCCCTCTTAAATATTTTTTGCTATACTTTAGTAACTTTAGTTTTAATAAATTATATGAAAGTGAACACATGTATATTGTAATTGTGCAATAAACAAACAAAAAAAGATACTGACATAACTGAAAATATGGTGGTTTTCCTATTTAACAAACAAAAAAGTTTAAGCTATCTGGTTCGGTTTTATTTTTATGTAAATTGAACGACTACATCATTTAGATGATCGATAAAATTTTAGAATAAATTATTAACTCTGCTGTTAAATTATTTTCATGTACTCTGAGATAGGTCTTTTTCTTATGAATTCGGTTGGAATTATATGAAAATCAGACGACTATATTACGATCAAAAGGTAGTAAGTAGTAGGTAAATGGTAAATAGTCTAGAAATTAACAATAATTCGTTATATTTCATATATTCTAATATAAGCTAAAATATTTGTATTATTTATTTATTTTTTTTATAATTTTATTAATTTTATTAAAAATAGCTCGCATAAAAACATTTAAAAATGTATAGGAAAATGTAAAACTCTAAATGTTCAATTTTAAAAACTTAGATAAAATTGTAACATATGCAAATTTAAATTATTTCCTTTTATACGGATATACGAATTTTTTACATATATATGTCTCCATATAGGCTTTTTGACTTACCAATATAATCGATTCTAAGCTATAAAATTGCAAACTGCAAGAGTATACAATTTTCAGTTCTTCCCTTTCATATTTTTTTTTTAAATGTTGAGAAATATAAAGGTTGTTATTTGATTTACGCGCTAATTTTCTTATCGATAAACGATAAAATCTCACAATTCTTAGAGATGTGCAAGATATGACAGATTCCGCCTCTAGTTCACATCACTAATGAGCAGGCACGTTTTGATTTTGTTTATTAAATTAATAATCCGAAAAAGCAGAATATAAATAAAAATGGACGAGGTCATAGAGATCCTGGACCACATGCAGTGCGACGTGTGCGGGGAGAAGACATTCCAGGAGCGCGAAGGATTCTTCTACTGCATCGAGTGCGGCACACAGAAGCAACAGATTCAGGCGGTAGACCTCAACGCAGACGAAGAATTCAACGAAACTGGTGCTGGAAAGCACACCAGCCGGGTCATCCGGCGTCCAAAGAATTTGGCCAAGACAGAGGATACCGACATCACCTCATGGGAGTTTTACAATTATGTGCTGCGCGGATTTCTCCAGGAGCTGCTCGACATGGGCGCCAAGCCGGAGCTCAAGCTGATGACCCTGCAGGTGTGGGCGGCGTACATGAGCCAAATGGAGGTGGCCTTCTGCAGGAACGACGATTTTGGCCTGCCCAAGCTTAATGTACGGGCACTGCACAGGTGTGTTGAGGAATAATTTCTATAATTTCTAAACAATTGACTAAGCAACACTTCATTATTTCAGAGATGCACGCATCATTTACAACTACCAGCGGACAAAGCTTAAGAAGATCAGGAGGGGCAGCCAGTCTGTCGATCCCAATGATGAGCGCGCCAAGTTTCGCAAGTGGAACAAAACCAAGGTGATTGTTCATACTCAAATCAATAAGGTTTATTCAAAACATAAATTTATGAGAAATAGAATGCATCGGGGAATAGCAGGGGCAGCAGCAGCACAAGGGTGCGCGGTTTAGCCTCATTCACTGGTCCCACCAAAGTCCCTTCAACTGGCTCAGAAGCTATAGATTTTTAATGTTAGTTTAAAGTATCTATAAGTATATAATATCCTTGTAATACTCACTCTCGATGACCTCTTGGGGTGCTCCCGGAGCCGGCTGAGCATATGCCACCGCCAAGATGGCCAAGCAAATCAAAACCAGACGCAGAGACATGTTTGAAGCAAGTGAAGCTGCTGCTACTGATTTGTCTTTGGTCATGTTGTGCTTTTATAGCCAAGCACTCTACGCTATGGCTATGCAAATGACATAATTACCCCGCTCATTAGCTAAAGTTCCTACCTCCAGCTCTTATCTCGAGACTAAAACCTTGCTCTCCTTTCCAGCGCAATCTCGACGCCTCAGGCTACAAAAAAAGCGGACCCTCTGAGCCCAGCGTAAAACACAGTGTCGGCGTGCGATGGTCCTGGAAGGCCCGCAAGACCCTCAAGCGCAAGATGTCATTAAAGCATCTGGACAAGCACAGCAGGGTTAGCAGCATGCAGTGCCATGGCCTGCGGCCCAAGGCCAAGGAACTGCACACCTTCGATCGAAACATTTACAATCTGAATTTGCAGAAGTTATATGTGGTGTTGGCCATAGCCCTTAACATGGTCGAAGACGATATCCAGCTAACAGATGTGTTGCGGCTAGTAGAGGAGGAGCACCTAACCAGCAGATATATGCTAAAGTACCTGCCAGAAAATGTGGCGGCTAAGGGAAAGACGCTACTCAAGGAGATGGAGCTTGGTAATCAGAAGGACCAGTGCACATATACGGTAAGATTTTTCCTAGTCTATTTCTTTTTCAGCCGAACTTTTCTCCATTCGCTCTTCTAAATACTATGTATTTTTTCTATCAGTACCTCCGCACCCACGTGGGATATATGGCGCACTTTATAAATCTGAGTCCATTTCAAAAACCGAATCTTCTGGCCCTGGCAGAGCGCTATGTCCTTGAGTTAGACCTACCGCCTCGGGTGGCCAAGTATGTGGGCAGCTTGATAGAGTTGTTTCCGCCAAGCTTCTCCTGCACCCAGGGTTTTCACGTATATCCGCGGTACGAGCCCAGGGTGATGGCCTACATCGTATACGTGATGAAGCTGCTCTTTGGACTGGACGACGTCAAAGAGAAGAGGATCTCGATGTCAGCGAAACAAATCAATGAGGAACTACGGAATGCGGGGGGACTTGAGCCTGAAGTTCCCTTGCTTTTTGTATTTACCGAGTGGATGCAGTTCGTAGAGCTGAGAAAAGAAATAGTTGCTCAGTACAATCAGAGCTTCGCTCGTCGCTTTGGTTTGGAAAACAAAACGGACTGCCTGGTGAATGATATCCTCATGAAGGAACGCAAGCAGAAGGAGCAAGAATACGGCAACGACGGGGTGCTGGGAATGGCTATGCAGCGTCAGTACGAAAATATGACGCACACCATCGAGACCCTGCTGAAGGAGCACTTCGGCGAGCCCATTGAAGATAGCATCAGCAAGAATCACATTGAGTTTCAGCACAGTCTGACACCCGCTCACACATACTTCCAACGGATCCTGCATCAAGTGTCGCGTACCAATGACGCCGCCATGGACATCCACATTCCCGAATATATGCACGTGGATCACTCACAGCGGAACCTAGATCCCTTCATCACGGAAACTAACGAACTGAAGAAATATTTTGCTCAGCGCGGGGTGAAGATGCATGTGCTGGAGGTTGCCTGCCGGGAGGACATTGAAAATGTGGGTCTTTTTCATCCCCTTGCGGCTGTGCCTCCAGCTACGCGTGAATTCCGCGCCAATTGTGACATTAAGACCGAGACATGGATTAACGAGCTCCAAAGGAAGGAGAAGCGGCCGGACTTCCAATTCCGCAAACCCATTGCCACCTATGGCGCAGCCTATCTGGCCAGGCTACAGAAACGACAATCGCAAAGAGAGCGGTTAGAGGCTGAGAATCCCTTTTGGGAGATCACAGCGACCCCCCGCTACCTGATTAAACTGAATAATGATGAGGAGGTTCCTCTCGACACCCTTAGCTCGATACAAACCTTCGGGGAGGAGGACATGGACCCTTTGGAAGTGCCCCTGGATCTGCCACGCCGCCATCTGGAGAAGAATGTGATTACCGGCGAGTCTTTGCCAGAATCGAATGACATTTGCGTGGAAGATTCAGATCAAAAGCCGGCAGAGCTTGAGGAGTTAAAGCTGCATGTTTCCAACTTTGACTGTTGGCTTCTGCATGGCTTCACGAACAAGATTCGGGAGACGGATAAACGAGTGCTGCGTACGCTTTTCCCCAGCTCCTTCCGCTGGCTCCTCGAAACCTGTGCCGCCACCATCGGTGTGGGATGGGATGTCCTATACGAGCAACTTCTGGTCCTGGAGGTGATGTTCCACCACACCATCAAGGACTGGAGCAAATACAATCAAGTTCTACGCATCGAGTCCACCAGTTCGGAAAAAGACAGGCAGTTGCTGGTTAGGGCCAACAAGGAAATGTGGTAAAAGGAAGCTAAGAGTGCCATTAATTGTTCTTTTAACTGTTGTTTTAAGGAACCTCTTATGAGGATTCAGGTTTTATAATTATTAAATATAAAAAGACAAAGCTGAAAAGTTTACAACTTTTTTTTTTTTTTTTTACTGAGAAGTATAAGCAACAACTTGTCTCAGCTACTTAATCTTAGTGGAAAAGGACATACATATATGTAAATGCTGGCCAGGAAGTACAGGGATCTCTGGTGGAATGCGATTTAATAGAGGTCACCATAGCAATTGAATCTGTTTTTTAAGCAGCTCCAAAAGAGTAAACAAAACACACCCAACAGTTGAAGTCAAGGAAATAGTACACTTTAAATAATGGACATTTTCCAAAAGGCAATAAATTCGGAAACTCTTTGATAAATTATAATTGGCGTTTTCCCTATGTCTTAATAATATTATTATTGTAAGAAATACATAGGCATAATATTAAGAAGTTTATATATATGTCTTAATAATATTGATTTACACTTATATAAGTATGTACAAATATTCTGGCCTTAAAAGTATTTTGCACTTCAGTCAACCACTATTGCCGTGAACGCGACTGTATGTGCGAGAGAAGGCGCATTAACATCAATATCAATAGGCAAATTAGCGTTTATCAGAACAACAACAATGGCATTAGCAGCAACAATGCGTGTCGCGGTTTTGTTTACAAAAATCTTCTTCAAAAGAGAGCGCCGGCTGTCTCAGCCCCACGGTCATCGCCAGCTGCTGAGAGCGAGAGTGAGAGAGGACTGATGAGAGAGTGAGCAGAGTACAGTGCTGTCCATTTGGCTACATTGAAATCTTAAATGAGTAAATCCCGAAAATACGAAAACTGGAAGATCGAAAAGCTAAGGACGTTTCCTTAAAAAGATTAATTATATTTTTGATTAGTGTGTCCTTGGAAAAATTTGCTTTCTTATAATTTTAAAATATTTATGGTACTCTAAAGAGCTCTGGATCAAACTAATAAAGTTTTTAATTGTTTTTCTGAAAATATTCAATATTTACAAACAAATTAGTCGTGCTTCGATTCTCACCTATTTTTGTTTAAAAAACGCAAGGAAAGCAAAGGAAATAGATGCTGGAAATGTCTAAAAAAAAAAATTCATATTTCATATGAAATACTTCACCAACTTCAAAAAAGTCAAAAAATCTCAAATTTGTTTAGGTCTTTTTAATTGTACATATTTTTTTGTGTCGATTCAGAGGGTTTTCGAATATATAACAAATTCACAAATTTCGTTAAAACTAGATGTTGTTGATTATTATATTATTATTATTATTATATTTATTTTAATTACTAGATTTATGAATTATTTTTTCGTTTTTTGTTTTGATTTATTATTTATTTTATTATAAACCCTCCCGGTGCATTCCGAATGGAACATCTTTTTAGTTTTTTTCAGCTATATTTTCACTTGTTGATATAGCTTTTATTTATGGCTCCAAAAAAGCTGCCACCTCTGGGGGGCGAACGGTGAGAGGCACAGTGGCCAAAGAAATCATAGGCGCGCATTCGCACGGTTTTTCAGAGCTAATTTTAACGTCGCCGCGTTGACTGTTTCGCCTTATTGCGGTTTCCTCATTTTCCACTTGCTCCCGGGCGCTGAATTCAATTTAAATTAGCTTACATTGTGCCTTTGTACGCCTTTTGCCAGTGTGATAACAACAAATAACAAATAAAAGCCGCCGAGAGGCGAAGAAGTGAAGCAAAATCGAATGTGCAGACAGGAATTTTAACCGTTACAACAGTGTGGAGAGCGAAAGAGAGTGAGAGAACGATCTCGAGGCGCAGAAAATGAACAGAACATAAAAATAAAAAGAAAACCAACACAAAAATATCGGAGGAATACTTAAAAATAGCTACATAAATGCATAGGAAAATTATGACATATCTTAAAACAGTCAATTAAAATAAAAACAAGTGTTCGTGCTCGGTTTGGCTGTGATTTTTCAGTTCTTCGATTTTGGATTTCCTGCGATCTCCCTTCTTCGTGGGGCTTGGACTCTCCAGAAACCGCTGGTGAGTTGACTGCTGCACAAAAGTGCTAAAATGTTTATTAATTCGCGCGTGTGTGTTTCCATTCAAATGCCACGGATATGGGCAAGACAGCTGTTTCAATACCGCAAAAAAAATGCCTGGAAATGCTAAGAGTTTAGTTTTTGGCCTGACTCGTTACGTCAACCTTTTTGCAGGGGGTGTCTAAATCCGACGACTGAATCTCTAGTTTCTCTACACTCGAAATAAAGTAGGGATCTGAGGGGAAGAAAGTCTTGAAAGGGAGAAATGGAGATCTTCATTTTTTTTTTTAAATTTAAATACCATTTTTGGTCAACAATGCCTGCCACAAATATATTTAAAAATTCATTATAATTAAAGATGTTTTGCTTATAAATTATTTAAACAAGTCAAATTAAACACCGGTAAACATTTAACTAAAATATTTATCAATCTTTATAATTATTACCCTATTTTAGGGATTACCAAATTAATTAATGATACGATTTGTTTAAATTCATAATTTTCTTTGAATTTATAAATCAAATTTGATATATGGGTAAATATTTAAGACTTTATCAAGATTTTAGTTGCCATTTAAAGACTTCTTAGTGTTTACCCAATTGTTATATAGAAAAGTGCTGGATAATATAATGATATAGTACCCAAATATGTCCCCAAAATTCAATGGAACTTCTTTTCCAAGTGTAGCTTACTTTTAGCCCCACCGATGCCATGTTTCACTTGTTGACGTTCTTGGCGGTTTTTGAGGTTAACAACATTTTCAGGCGGCTTTGTTTCGGTCGGAACCAAACAATCAACAACAACTATTGACTCGCACTGGCCATGTTTAGACGCCGAGCAACTCAGTCGGCTTACAAACAATTAATAGCTACTATTTTGTCACTTGCTGACTTTTATGCCAAAATATTTGCCTAAGCTGTTCGCATTAGCAAATCGAACAAATTGCTGAAAAAATAAAAATCGAACAAAGCCACATACTACATGGCACTCGCATTTATCTTGATTCCGATTCTCCATGTGACTGCTGTGTATCATTATTTGTGGGAGCTTATAATTTGTTTTTCCAACTGGAGTACGAAACCTCATACTTTTGGTCCTGTACTTATTTGTTTTCTTTATTAATACAGTGGGGCTGAAGCGTGTGTTTTTTTATATTTCTTTTTGCATGAGTCTTTTAAATATTTATATTTAGGGTTAAAAATGTATAATTAACTCAGGAAGCCGAACTGTTTATACCCTTACAGTTTGCAATGGAATTATACGATCTTATCGGAAATCGATCATAACTAGAAATGAAATATTCGCATTCTTTGAATCGATATTTATCGATATTTGTATATGAAAATTTTTTCGACAAACTAAATACCCACAATTAAGTCAAAAAGTATATATTTTAATTCGGAAAGCTTTCCCATTTCAGTTTTAATTAGGTTAATAAGACTGCTGTATATGGCTAGATCGAATCTATATGACTCTTTCTCAGCTTTCACAAATACTTTGTGAAGATTCTTTTTAAGGATATTTCCTACAAAAGCATATAATTTTAGATATTTTTCTAAGAAATATTTACATTATAACCGGAAAGTCAAAGGGCTTGTTAAAAGACTGCAAACTTAGTTAGTTCTTAGAGAAATTCTAACAATAAATACAAAAAATATAGACAGACATTACTTTAGCTTTTAATATGTATATATCCATTATGAATCTATATAGTATATAATAAATATATAATTTATTACGAACTAGATTCGAATAATTAGATCACTGAAGCTTAACAAAGTCCAAAGCAAACAAGGGGCCTTGCACCACTTACCTAAAATGTAAATGTAAATGGTTAATTCAAATTCGCCAAAGTAAATGTTAATTCTATGGTCTGTTTATTATTTCCTTTATCATATATTTAATTTGATTGATATATTGAATAAATAAAAGTGCATTTTAAAATAAAAATGGCAACTGCAAATGAATTTTAAATATATATCTATCAGATACTAATAAGTAACATGTAGTTATTAAAAAGTCCAGTTAATAAGTATATTTCCTTCTAATCAAAATCTTAACTGCAATATAACATATCTATATTTATCTGGAAATCTCTGTTATTTGACTGCTTGCTTTCATATTTTGTTTTCTAATGCCCACTGTATGGAACAATATATATGATGAGGAATGGTGTTTGTCAAATGCTAATTAGTTTCATTATAGCCGACAGAGTCACGAGCGGGAGTGCGCTGAGGTTGAGGGGCCGTGAAGTGTATTAATTGGATGCGCCGAAACAGTTTGATAAGCACAATATTGGTCGCATTGATCCGACCGGACATATGGTAGCAATCACGTCCATCTGATTGTTTATCTTTATTTTGTTTTTTATGACCCCCCCTCCCCCCTTCCCCCCTCGAAATGCGGCTGTCCCGCGTACCGCCAATGGCTGTCAAACCGTCAACGCAGCGCGTACCGGCACTAGAGACACTTTGATGGACATATTATAGACAGTTTGGCAAATGCGAGCGCATGAGAAAAGCTAAATATAAACAATCTAGCAGCGGCAGCAGCAAATCCCCCTTCCTGGCCCACATTAAGGGAAAATTAAGCAAACCAGACGCGAGAAGGGTTGACAGATCCAAAAATAAGCAAAGAGCCAGCAATGGATTACCTGGTTGGACTTTGCCTGTTGAGTGTTCTCTATATATTGTGCTTTAGCCACAATTTGGGGGCAAGGAGGTAAGGCTGTGGCCAATGCTCCTGCTGAATCCAAATGGGTCTCGTGTGGCACGTGTTCAGGTGGCTCTAAAACCGTTGGACACACATTCTATTTATAGGCTTTTCTAATTATGTGAATTTAATAATTGCCTCAAGCGGAATATCAAACGAAGGGGGCCAACCGGAAGTTAATTTTATTAGGGTTATTTCTTAAATTTAATATTCCATATTTTAGCTTTATATTTGTATTCATTTTCGATTGGTTTTAGCAATTGAAAATAGTTATAGAATTTTTCATTTTGATCTAAACATTAACTCATTGAAAAAATAAAGTAATTAAACAATTTTTAATCTGAATATTCATAATATTTCATAATATAATATTTCATAATATTATGAAACAGTATTTCGTTCATTGAAAGAAATGTGTAATTTTAATTAGTAAGGTTTCGCCTCTTAAAATTTAGTTACAGATGTTATAGTATATAAATAATATTTCAATTAATATGCTACTTATTTTCTGCTAAAAACTTCTGTTAAATAATAATCTGTTCATTAATAGTAATTTGTAATCTTAATGTTAAAGACTTCCCCTTTAAGAATTTATTATTTATAACAATACAATCGATGCACTTCTTAAGACTCATTCAACATTTTGCATTGAATAGAAATCACCTGCGCAAAAATTTCACCTTCCTTTGCTTATCGCTCAATGCTAACATATAAATTAAAATACATTAAAGAAAATAAAGAACAATTTAGTTTATTTGTCTAATTTTATTTTTGAGTTCCTTTTCCCGCTTCCGCTGCCTGTCTTTGTCATTTCCCGAACAACAACAAGTACAGCCATGATTATTTTCTTGAAAATCGCTCTCTTTCTGTATTTGTTTGCTATTGTTTTGGTTTTTGTTGCTGTTGTAATTCGGGGAAAAACAACGCTGGCGCTTGTCTCTGCACTCATTCACATGCCACATACTCTTTAATAGACCTTTCATTTCATTTCAAATGTTTATTTTCGTTTCTCTATATTGCTCAAGCAGTTTATTTTTGAGCTGCAATGACATTTATGGTAGAACAGTAAATGTGGGTTAAGAACAACTGATGATTAACTTATAATTTGAATCGTTATTTTATATTATAAATCATTGTTAATAATAATTCAGTAAAGATATTTATAGATTAATCTGCAAGCTTTATGTTTGAATTTCATGTAGTACAATAATTATCTTAGTTTTACTTATTGTTTTCACTTATTTTGAATTGCAATTTTACAATGTTTATTTGTAATTTAATTTAAAATGCTTTGTCAGATCTTACAAGTAAACGGAACAACGACGTATACGTAATATTTGTTACAAGTTGCATTTTTTGTATTTGTATTTTGTCTTTAGTATTTTACTGTCTTTTATTTTAAATTTTATATTTATAATGTTAAATATTGATTGATTTTGTAATCTAATTAATATTGATTAGCTTGTTTTTAAAAGTGTACACAATTTAAACGTATACGTAATATTTGTTCTGTCGAAAATTATATTTTTTGTATTTGTATTTATATTTTTTATTTTTCACTTTGTTGAATTTTATTTTGATATGTTTTTTATACTGTTTAACATTGATTGATGTTGTAATCTAATTAATAATGCTTTGTTTGATATTTAAAGTAAACAGAACTTCGACGTATACGTAATATTTGTACTGTCTAACATATTTAACAATATTTGTACATCTTTTGTCATGTTTAAAAGAGTTCACTAACCGTGATAGATAATAAATAAAAGATAGTATCTCTGACAACTTCAAAACACATAATAAATTTACACATTTAAATGTTATTTGATAAAGTTTTTGTACCCAGTATTAATAGTATAGTAGTATTAACTAAAAGTCAACCTAAAATTAATAACCTTAGGCAGATCAACCTCTTAATCCGTCATAAGTTTGAGTCCTATTAAAAAGGATCCATAGTTAGTATGATTACGTTTAACTTGTGTATTTATTATTATTTTTTCAGCCACTCGAAGGCTAATTTAACACTTAAATTAAGCATAAGGAGTATCTTTAAAGTCAAGCACAGTAAACTGCAGCTTTTGTACTTGTTATCTAAATGCTTAGGCGATATTTTATGTATTCTTTTTATCTTTTTGTCACTTTATGGGAGGCAGGTCTGCATTTATCTTATCACCCGAGAAGTATAAACTTCTGCGGAGTATTCCATAGCCGGCTTCCACTGTATATTCCCCATACCGACGAAGTGGCAAGGTTTTTAATACGTGATTGGCTGGCCGCACTCACGTTTCCACGGCTACGAGGCGAGACATTGAAGACGCAGTCCATTAATTGGATTACAATTCTCCGCATTTCTGCCCAACGTTATATTTTCCTTGTCCGCCGATATTTGTTCTGCACGTTGGCCGCCTTCCTCATCTTCATTATTCTTCTTGGCCATTAGTCATACATGTGTAAAAGTCGCGGGCTCTGCAACTTGTTGCGTACACCCTGGATTTGCATACATACATATATATATATCTCCTTAAATGGACGTGGGGGAATTTCGCCTTCATATTGTAACTGTATATCCGTAATTGCAAAATGTGTGAAATAAATCGTACACACCGCCGCAGACACAACATTGACACATGTCGTGTGTGTGTGCGCCGGCACAAATGGGCACAAAATTATAGTAGCAAACAAAGCACTAGACATTTTTGAATAGTCTTAGCCTAAGGAAGTTGTGGGGAGCATAACTATTAATGAAAATAATTAGTTTATCAGGTGATTTATGTAAAAGTTATCTCCTTGTATGGATCTTAATTTATTTATTACCGAAAATAATTTGTAAAGTGGTTAGTTTTTTAAATAGATAAATAGATTTTGTATTAAAAATACACAAAGATCTGGTCAAAGGTAAACCAGAAGGCTGGGATAATCTGATCTTCTTAGGTCTAACAAGTATGTTTCATCTTCTGTGGATATTTTCAAAATCTCAAAGCCCGGTTTTCAGGTTAAACTTCGAATTATAAAATAGAATAAATACAAATAATTTAGAACCAGTTTATCGTACAACTTGCTGTTAAATCAAATCGATTTATCTGAACGATAAAGTATAACAGAGTGAAATTAAAATGATGAATTAAACTGCAAAGTATAAATAAGATACTTTATTCAAAACAACTGTGATTTAGTCTTTTGTCGTTAGCTTTCAAAAATCACTTCACTTTTTTATTTTTAGATGTTTTCCGGAAATCAAATAGGTTAGGAAACCAATTATATCTTCTTAACATTAAAAATGGGTTTAGCCTTAAAAAATCTAAATTTATATTTATATAACTTTACAGAAAATCTTTATATTGTTGTGTAAAGAACAAGCCAAATAAATTACCTTGCCTTCTTCTTGTATGGATATTACTTTATTTATTGCGAAGGGTAGTTTTTTTAAATAGATAAAAAGATTTTGTATTAAAAATACACAATGATCTGGTCAAAGGTAAACCAGAAGGCTTGAATAATCTGATCTTCTTAGGCCTAACCAATATGTTACATCAGTAATACCCTTGCTGATCTTTTGTGGATATTTTCAAAATCTCGAAAAAGAATTATAGAATAGAATAAATACAAATTATTTAGAACCGGTTTATCGTTAAACTTGCCGTTAGATCAAATCGATTTATCTGAACGAAAAAGAATAACAAATGAAAATTACAATTATTAATTATACTGCAAAGTATAAATAAGATACTTTACTCAAAACAGCTGTGCTTTTGCCGTTAGCTTTCAGAAATCAGCCTTCATTTTGTCGATCCAAAAAGGATTTGACAGGCACTTCTGGTCTCTGTTAAAATAAGGCATTAAGAAACATATTTTGATGGTTTTCTTTTTACCAGGTTCATTGAACCGCCCATAGTTTTTATTATTTTGTTTAGGAACACAGCCCAAAAAATGTACTGAAATATTAAACATCAATAAATTTATTTATCAAAAGTAAAACTAATCGAACTGAATATTTTACAGCCATAATAAAAAAGTCGATACAACTTATCATGTTTGTAACTACGTCTTGTTTTTGCTTTTAAGAATTCTTAATTAAAAACAAACTTCGCCTGTTTTTTGTGAAATAAACAAGCCCAAGTCATTCTTGTGGGTGGAACCTAAAGCTGGGAAAAGTATCGATGAGTTCATATGAAGAAATCTATTTCAAATAAATAAATAATTGTACAAAAAACCAATAGAAGGGGAAGAAGAAAGATGTTAAATTTGGGATTATAATTGTTCTCTTTCTTTAAAAAGGCCTTACAATAAATTTATAATGCTTTTTAACATGGCAATCTAGTTAAGCTTAAAAGGAGATTTAAGGAATTATATTTGAAAACATTTTTTAAATTCCTCTTTTTATCTAAAAGCCCTAAACAAATGCTTTCCGCTGTTGTTATTGCTTCCCATGGCTATGGATAAACTATTAATTTGACCAAATCTGTTTTATGACACAGATGTCGAGGAAATTACTAGTTAAATATGTTTTTGTCTTTCCCAAAAATGCTTCTGTGCACCGCTAAAAAATTTCCACTCTGACGTTTTCGCGCGGCGCTGCCTTCCTGCTCACAGTTGGAAACTCAAATATTTGAGTTGGCGATTAGCGAAATTGCTTTTTGTGTAATTGTTAATTGGAACGCCCGAGGCAGTTTAACGAATATATATAAGAATTTCGGAATATTATTTCGATAGCTGACGGATCGAAATAAATTAAACGGTGTGCTATTGAAAACAAAACCACACAAAATAGATGAAGACCACGCAGCAGCAGACACACCTCTCTTGCGGCTGCCCAAAAATATTTAAAAAAAAACCAACCTAAACTTAAATTTATTAAGCACGCAGGTGGGCAGGCAGGCGGCGGATTTTAATTCAATCACCGAGAGGCAGATGTTTTGTTCTCCTTTGCACGCAGACGTTATTTCTAAGGTAAACAAACGACAAGAGAGACGACGACGATTCATTTGCACAACCCATTTGTTTTTTGGGGGGATGAGGTGAGCTCGAGGGCCAGCCAGCCCGTCGATCGCCGGAGAACCAGACCGAGAGAGCGACAGAGCGACAGAGCCACCAAGCGAGAGGTGTGCGACAGGTGTTAATTACCCGACAAATTCAAAAACACGCAACCCGCTCATGGGACCCGTGGCCACCTGCATTATACAATCGGCGGTGTGTGTGCATTCGACTTGCTAATAGATTCGATCATTCAATTTGCTTGCAGATCGCCGGACACCATCCCCATCACCCACCTTTAAACGCTCCGGCCGCCGACGCCGCCGACGCCGCCATGGGACGCTGGGGCCGGCAGAGTCCGGTGCTGGAGCCGCCGGATCCGCAGCAGCTGCAGCAGGCCACAGCACCAGCCCCCATCCTGCCGCCGCGCACCTTTATGCGGCAGTCGAGCATCACCAAGATTGGCAACATGCTCAACACGGCCATCAATATAAACGGGGCCAAGAAGCCGCCAAGTGAGTAAAATATCCAACGCTTTCTCTGCTCTGACCTTCAGATTTATTTTTCGGGAATCGCGGAGAAAGAAAATGGGTCAGGGTTAGCCGATAAATTGATGGTATTCCATTAATTTATAATATAAAATATGTCAAGAAGTGAAAGTGATATATGGTATCTTCTGGGTCAGGACTGTTTTTTATTAATAACTTTTTCGGGACTTTAAAGTAGGTCATGGTCACACTATATAAGGCTAAAATATTATTCATTTTATTAATGATACTTGGCCAAGTGGAAGCTACTTATCCAGGTTTGGGTACTGACCTTCACTTTTTTATTTTAAGATTCTTTTTCCGGAAATAAAATAGGTCAGGAATCGAAGTATATATTCTTAACATTAAAAATAGGCTAAGCCTTAAAAATCGCAATTTATATTTATATAACTTTACAGAAAATTTTTAGATTGTTGTGTAAAGAACAAGCCAAAAAAGTTACCTTGCCTTTTTTTATTATTTCGGAGGAGTATTAGGTCAAGGTTAGGCGACTATTTTAAATGTAATTATCTTTGACTCTAACTTTACTCTAATTTTCGAATTATCTTATCTTAAAATCAAGATATTACTTTGTCTGGCTAAGATTACATTTATATAACCTTTGTTATAAAGAAATTAGGACATGCAAATTTTATTTATTTATTAGAATTTTGTTGTTTTAAGTCAGTTTTAGAATTATTTTTAAAGTTCTATTGCCCTGTTTTTACTCAAAATTTGTGCCAATTGTTTGTAAGACGCAGAGGATTTTAAAATCGGAGTTTTCACTTTCTTTAGGATTGAAAGCTTCTTCATGGATGCTTCTGAGAGGCGGTTAATTTTAATTAATTTATTTTAAATTTTGTATTAATTTATTTAATTTATTTAATTTAATTATTTCCTGAAGAGTTTATACTGTTGATCCTGCATTTTATAACCGATTTGTTAGTGTTGTAAAAAAAACACATCTAAGGGTTCATAAGCCATACCATAATTTATTTCAGGAATAATAATTTTCTGATTATATCAAATCATATTGCTTATTGTTTATTAATTTTTTTGAACACTTATTTGTTCATCCTGGTTCCCCACCGGTTAATCAAAGTTACACACCTTTTTATACAAGTTGGTGTCAGTTTTCCAATACCTCTACCTTTTTTAGGCCGAAATTATACCTATGCTGCGAATGCTATACAATGTTTTGTATTTTATAATTTAAATAGTTTTGATAACAAAAAAATATTAATAATAATTGCAAATAACATAAAATCAAAATTAATTTTTGTTGTATAGAAGTGACTATCGATGTTGCAATAATCGATATATAGCCTATTTTTGCCATGACAACAGAAAAATGCGGGTGAATTAAAATTTTTAAGACCATAAACTACTCTCTTGATAGTGACGGCACAGAAACATCGATGGTCGAAAAAACATCGATGATTTAGAGAATTCGAAAAACATCGATGCATCGATGTTTTCATCGATGTTTTGCGCACCTCTATTTTGCAGCTCTGAAAGTGCGAAATTTGCAACAAAATTTGTACTTCCATTTTGCGTTGTATTTATTGCAATCCGTTAGTTACTAACTAAGTTAAAACGGCGACCGGAGCGTGTATATAGTACGTAAAGTGCGTGTTTGGCAAATTATTAAGTGGAATGTCGCTTGTGCAAAAGCCACACTCACACACATTCATATTACGACGCAACGACGAAGCAGTGCAGCAAAAGAGGCGGCAAAAACGGGAAGAAGAGGCAGCAGAGAGGCGGCGGCGGTGAATCGGAATCGGAAAACAGACAAATTCGCGTCAGGCTTTACTTTTGCCATATTTGATTTTCGGCGTTCTATAATAAACACACAGCAAACATAGCATAAAGCGGGTGCTGCGACAAAGCTATCGGCCATTGATTGTGCGTCCTATTTGATGAGAAGAGAGAAGCACCGGGATGTGCAAGTCACGCGGTTTTTAGTTATTCCCTTCGCCTAATCGAAATGCATGAAAAGTAATCAAAATAATATTCTGTGTGCACCACTTTGAAGGTTAGATTTCGCGTATATTTTTCGCTCGGAATAAGCGATAAAACAAAGGCAAAAGCGGGCGGCGCAAACGTGTCTCTGCATCAGTATGCTTCTGTGTGTGTGAGTGGTTTGTATTTGTTTTGGCAAATGCAATAAATAATAATTAATGTGGATTAGGTGGCAAATATTCCGTTTGTGATTAATTCGCGTTATATCGGTGTGAAGTTATTTCCTTTTTTCGTCTTTCTTCGCTCTCACAACCACCGGCTGCACTCGCTCTCTGTCTCTCTCTTCCATTTACCTCTCTCTCTGGCATACGCACACTTTCGCACAACGCACGCCAAAATTCTGCCGCTGCGCTGCTAATGATGGAGAACAAAAAACAAATTTTTCCCCCTACTTTTCTAGTTTTTTTCTTCCCCTTCTACGTGCTTAAGTTGTGCTTACAAAAATAACAAACCGAGGAATTAAATGCAAATAATAGATATACGGCAAAGAGAAACCAAAGTGTAATCAAAGGAATAAGTGAACAACAAAAAAAGAAAGAAAAAAACCAAAAGGCAGCGCTCTGCGTCTTTAGAAGGAAAGGAGAAAAGAAATCGCGCTCAACTTTGAAATTTCAAGAAAAGCGACAGCAACAACAACACAGACGCACGCTAGCACACACACACACACACACGACAGCCCTTGCTGGAAAGAGACGGAGCGACAGCTCCTTTCGCCTTTTCCTTTTGTTCTTGTTATTTTTGTTGTCGCTCCGTTTTTGTTGCCGCATTGTTGTTGTTGTTGTTGCTGCTGGCGCTGCTTTGAAATCGACGCAAACTGTTCAACTGTCATGGCCGGTAAGTTTAAATATCTCTCTCTCTCCTGCTCTCTTCTGCTCTCCCTTTTTGCCTCCTCGTTCGTCGTTGGCTTTTGGATGTGTGGGAACTGCCAACTTTATTTTAATACCCTTTTCAAGGGTATTGCAGTTGCGATAGATCTTTGGGAAAGTTGTGAAATTCGATATCTGGGATCGATCCTATCAGAGTAGGTGTAGTAGCTTTTAGATGAATGTTCGAATTAATTTTATTTATTCTTACGGGAAGGAGTTTTAAATTCTATCTATTGTTTTTAAAATATATTAAATTAGTTCATTGGGGCTTGTTCTATTTTTAAAGAAATAATTAAATAGTCTAGTATTATTCTGTAGAGTTTCATTTATAAGAGTACCTACTCTTCGTCTGAGCTCATTGTTTTATTTTCGATTTTCTGTACACTTTTGATTTTGGCATTTAATTCGCTAAAAACAGCAGATAAACAAATTCAGTGAGAAGTAAACAAACTAGTCAAATGTCTCGACTGCGTTGAACGAAAAACAACTTTTCCCTATCAACTAGCATTGATCTTTGCACTTGAACGGAACGCCGTCAGCGACGTGAACGGCATGCAAAAAATAAAAACCTATTAAATTGACAGGCCCCCGCCTCACCGCCGCCCCTTTTTAGCACCGCCCTTTGACATATTTTTGTTTTTTAACAAATGCCCGCCCCCGCTCCAAATTGCATTAACTATTTTAAAAGGCCAGAGGGAAGTAAAGCAGCACGATTAAAATACGAAAACAGGGGTCACACGGTATCAGGATAAATTTTTAAAAAATATGGGAAATAAGAGGAAAATATTGCTGCCTTATCTTAAAGAAAGTATAGAAATAGGATGGAATGGATTGAGCATCAATCTTCAAGGTTCAGAGAGCTAGAATATACATTAAAGTCATATATATTTTGATTTTGTAATAATACTAACGCATGGTGTTACTCTCTGACAGTGTGCAAGATATGTTTTTGTACCGCTGAGCACATATTATTTCTCCCGAAAAGCTTTTAGACCGGTGTCATGTTATAAATCTCTTTGAAAGATCTTGAAACTGCTAAATAAACGAAGAGGAAGTTTAGCAGCTAGTCTAAGAATTATTTGATAACGTTTCGGTTCACAAGTATCCAAAAGCGAATCAGCGAATACTCTGACAAATACGTTTTTGACATTTATACCACTTGTATCTCATTGAAAAATTATATTAAAATATAATTAACCTGAACAATTACGAAGCTTTTGAGATTCTAGATAGAAAATAACACCCCTAACTGGTAGAGTATCAAATTGATTTGGTCCGCGTACTCAATATAGAGACACAATTGCCATAATTAAATAATAAACAATTGCACAAGTGCTGAGAATGCGGCGTACACATTGGTTCGGTCAATAGAGGTACATATAGCCCTCGGTGTCGGAACTGGATCGTGTATTTCGCCTTGTGCAAATTGAGTTAAAGTCGCAATGGACCAAAGGCAACCGACCCGCACAACACCCCCTCTCGAACCCCTTTTATTTTATGCGATTTGCTCCCAGACAACGTGACGTCGTGGCACAGGCTTCGAGATTCTTCAGTATGCAAAATTATTTGTCCGTTTTATATGCAGCAGGGCAAGCCTTGTCTTGTCTGTCTGCCCGATTTCCTGGAGTACATTCTCTGCAAGATACGCTCAAGTGGGCATGGACGTCTCCTAATGGGATGCGCATGTAAGGACCCAGCACAGAACATGGTCTCCAAACAGGCATTACATAAGTTTTTAGACCTTATTGCCTGCCGCTCTCTGGTGCCCGTCATAAGCCAAAGTGGAGATTGTAAAGGGGTGACAGATTGATGTGTGCCTTAGATTAGATTGGATATGGTAATTGACAGGGGGAGAGGCGTGGAGGAGACTGGACGTTAAGTCGTTCTGTTCTCAATTTGTAGTGCAAATTTGCATGGGCCAAGGGAAGCCGGACAAGCTGAGATCATAACTAAATCAAAAATCAAACCAATCAATTATCAAATAGGTCAGTTCTGTATTGAGTTTTCATGGGTTAAATGTAATATAATGAGTATTCCCTAAGCCTTTAACTTATACCTCCACATTAATCCCGTTTTGATAAAGGAAAAGGGGTAGTTTTCTTAAGTTTTTTCCTTCTCTTGGTTTCCCCTAGTATTTGTTTTCCTTATTTCCCAAAATATTTCGTTTCATTAATTATTTCTTACCAATACTCCTAATTGCTCAGTGGGGTTCAGTCATGCATATGAATTATTTCTCTAAAGCCTTGCTTTGACGAAACTTGTATTCAGCTGGCTGCCAAACAAAAGGATTTCCCGAGCATTTTCCCTCCCCTTCACCCTTCACCGCTTACCTATTTTCACCTTGCCTTTTGTATAGCCAGTCAGTCAGTCAGTCAATCAGTCCATTCCGCCATTCTCTAGGTCGTTTTGTCTATCTCGACTATAGCTTATATGGACTGAAAAAGTAGTAGAGCTCGGCCAGGAATAGAGTGAGGAGAGCTTTGGCTTTAGCGGCGACATCGCGTGGTTGTGTTAAATAATTGTGTCAATATTTGAGTTTCATTATTTTGTTCCATTTTGCGGGGCGCTCATGAAAATCTACTTATCTCTTTATGTGTACGTTTATATACGATCTAGCGAATAAATACCCTGGCTGGCCAGCGAGCAGAGCAACCGAAGCGAGAGCAATTTCAGATTAGTCTTATTTTTTGCGACTCTTTTTTGTCTAGCGAAAATTCTGCAATTATCTGAGATTTATGTGGGGCAGGAGGAAGGAGGGGTTTTTGGTTGTCTTTGTGCTATGGGAACCAAAATACAAAAATTCGGTCATGAGTGGGCTTCACTTATTTGGAAGTAATTGCGCTTGACTGTTTAGTTTTAATAGAGAGAATCAGTTCATGGCAGACATAACTTTAAATGTGTTGCAGAAAAAGTGACAATTCTTTGGATTATTTGTTAATCTTGAAAGCATCGTACTAAGGGTTGGTATTAACAAATAAAAAAATTGGCATATCTAATAAGGATTTCCTTAAAGAATGCTATGTTATAATTATATAATAAAAGGTACATAAAAGATGTTAGCTTACTTTTGCATTAAAATGCTATATCGCCAATGTATATAGGTATATTTACGGTCATTTATGAATTTAGATTACAAATAGTAGATACAAAATAACCCTAACTACTTTACCCCCATTTTAGTGGCATTTAAAACTGTCATGTCTCGTGGAATGAAAGTAGGGAAATGTTCTAGTTCTAAGCAGTCAATTTTAATATTTATGGCTTTCATCTTTGAATTTATTTATATTACTGCACTTTTGCTTTCATTTGTGTGCATTCACGTCTGTCGCGGGTTCAACGACTCTAAAACTGCATATGGCTGTGTGCCGCATTTGCGTGGGCGGGTGCGAGAATCGCCGCACAAACTTGTATTGCAAATCTAAAAATAGTGCCGGGATATATCAGCGAGTTCTGATGACTGACTAATTGGCAGTCAGAAAGTTGGAATAAACACAATCACATCATGACGTCGTCGTCAATGGCAGCCATCAGGCAACATCGCGGGCAGGAAAAAGCCAACCGACGACTGCCAGCTACTGCTGATAATGAGGTCACAACACATGGGACTGGGCTGGGCAAGGGCTGTGCCAAATACAAAAAAAAAAATCAAACAAACAAAACCAAATGAATACTTGGGAATGATGAAAAATTGGAAAAATTCGCACACAAACCCATACACTGCCCCAGACATGGTTCCCAAAACAAAGAGGCCCAGTGGCAGATACGAAATGAAACTACTGTGGGCATGACAAGCATTTCCAATAGTGCTTAAAATAAACTGTCAAGCAGTGGAAAAGTGATAATCAATTATGTATTACTTGGGTCAAAACGTTATTGAAGGTTTCAGAGCAAGATTTAAGCTATATACTGGTTTGGAGATATAATTAATATATCTACACAGACTGTCAAGGCTTAAGAATAATTAGGAAATGTAATTTCCATTGAGTAGCTTTGTGTAGAGTCTATTTTATAAACTTTAATTTCTGTAAATCTTATTAAATAATAGCTGACAGTTGCATATATATCGAAAGCCTTATATGACACCTTTATTTTATTCAAGGATATCATGTAATAGTTCTTTGTTTTACAAGAAAGTATTTATGAAAAAGTACTCTTCACGGTAAAGTCCTTCCCAAACAATTCAGACTGTGGCTTAATATCCACTGTAAATAAATATTATACTCAATACACTTTCGAAATGAAATGCTCCCACGTATGTAGGTGGTCTTAGCAGCAGTCTATATCGTTGGGCAATGTAGAAGGGCTGCCTCCCAAAGCACAACGTCATCGTTTACACAACATACCGCAATCGCGCTAAAAGTGGCTGGGCAGAGAGAATTGGCCAACACGGGAAAGGCCAGGGGAATGTGGGTGGGTTTGGGGTAAGGGGGGTCTGAAAGCTACGAGACAAGGAAACGGAAAGAAAGAATATTTGGCCAAGAGCTTAAAGGGCTTTAAAGTATGTGTCGCGTCCCAACATCATGGAAGGCCAGGCATGGCGTCATTAGCAAATATTTGGGCAGGCCCAGGACATGTTCGTGGTCGTTGCCGCCGTCATCGTTGTCCTTACTGGGAGTGTGTTTGCGAGAGGGAAAATCAAATGTTACATTTACTTCCTGGGCTTCCTTTCGAGTTGTCCAAACCATTCTGGCATTTGGCAAATCGAACTCGAGCTGTCCAAAGGTGTTGTCACCTCGCATACTCATCATTTGGTCGTGCTCTGTCTTTTCAGGTAATGGAGAGGCGTCCTGGTGCTTCTCACAGATTAAAGGCGCCTTAGACGATGATGTCACGGATGCGGACATCATATCCTGCGTGGAATTCAATCACGATGGCGAGTTGCTGGCCACCGGCGACAAGGGCGGTCGCGTCGTCATCTTTCAAGTGAGTACATCCGCCTGGTTTCTGCATTCGTGTAGGTTTAAACTATTATTTCCTTTCAGCGAGATCCTGCCTCGAAAGCCGCCAATCCGCGACGCGGCGAATACAATGTCTATTCGACATTCCAATCGCACGAGCCCGAATTCGATTACCTCAAGTCGCTGGAGATCGAGGAGAAGATCAACAAGATTCGGTGGCTGCAACAGAAGAATCCCGTACACTTTCTGCTCTCGACCAACGACAAGACGGTCAAGTTGTGGAAGGTCAGTGAGCGCGACAAGTCGTTCGAGGGCTACAACACGAAGGAGGAGAACGGCCTGATCCGGGATCCACAGAATGTGACGGCACTGCGTGTGCCCTCCGTGAAGCAGATACCGCTGCTGGTGGAGGCATCGCCGCGCCGCACCTTCGCCAATGCACACACCTATCACATCAATTCAATTAGTGTTAACTCCGACCAGGAGACCTTCCTCTCGGCCGACGATCTGCGCATCAACCTCTGGCACCTGGAGGTGGTCAATCAGAGCTACAACATCGTCGACATCAAGCCAACTAATATGGAGGAGCTGACGGAGGTGATCACCGCGGCCGAATTCCACCCGACCGAGTGCAATGTGTTCGTTTATTCGAGCTCCAAGGGCACAATACGATTATGTGATATGCGTTCGGCGGCGCTATGCGACCGGCACAGCAAACAGTTCGAGGAGCCCGAGAATCCAACGAATCGCAGCTTCTTTAGCGAGATAATTAGCTCCATCAGCGATGTGAAGCTGAGTAACTCGGGTCGCTACATGATCTCCAGGGATTACCTGAGCATCAAGGTGTGGGATCTGCATATGGAAACGAAGCCCATTGAGACCTATCCGGTGAGTCTCGCAGAATTTTGTATCTTACATCCCAGTGCTAATTGTTTTCGTTGCAATTCATACAGGTCCACGAATACCTGCGCGCCAAGCTGTGCTCGCTGTATGAGAACGACTGCATCTTTGACAAATTTGAGTGCTGTTGGAATGGCAAGGATAGTTCGATAATGACCGGGAGCTACAACAACTTCTTCCGCGTGTTCGATCGCAACTCGAAAAAGGATGTGACGCTAGAGGCGTCCCGCGACATCATCAAGCCGAAGACGGTGCTGAAGCCACGTAAAGTTTGCACTGGCGGCAAACGGAAGAAGGACGAGATCAGCGTGGACTGTCTCGACTTCAACAAGAAGATTCTGCACACCGCCTGGCATCCCGAGGAAAATATCATCGCTGTGGCTGCGACCAATAATCTATTCATATTTCAGGATAAATTTTAGCCAACACTCTACTACGCAGCAGCAACAACAACACCATACGCCACAATCACACCAACAACTGCAGAAACAACAACTACGAAAGCAAACACGCCTCATTCTAATGTTAAATCAATCGGTTTGTTTCAACCGCCTTTTCAAATTTCCCTCGCAATTCAACTGTTTGCCTAACATCATTACCTCAGTCCATCCCACTCCCCCTCTTCTCCCCAAAAAACACAACCATCATACACACACCACACATAATGCCATAGCAAAAGCTTTGTAATGTATATCTTTGAATCGAGAAATAAGAAACAAGAAACGAGCAACTTTAAAGCAAATAAGAGAAGGAAACAAATTTTTATACATAACATTTCTATGCGTAAAGTTGATTTCTTGTAGCTCAATTCGAGGAGGAGCCCCATAACAAGGGTGACATATTTAATAATGATGATAACGATTGATTTGCCCCGAAAGTTCTTTGTAATAATTAGCGCCAGCGCCGAAGTATTTGTAATAAATGATAATAATAATAATAATATATCTAAAAAAGAAAAACATCCAAAACTAAAATCGTGAAAACTGTGCATATTGTAATATTTTTTCTGTTCGCTTGTTGTTAAGTTTACGATGAAAAGTCGGAAAGAAAACACACACACACACACACTCACAAACACACACTGTGCTCCCTGTTTGCTCTTCTTTATAAACACAGATTATATTCCGAAGTAAATTCGTTTTGCGACAGCGTTCATTCCATGCAAATGAGCCTTCATCCATCGATTATGTCTCATTTTAAAATCTCATCATGCAATTCGAACAGCAACCGCGGAAGTGTTGTGTGTCGTCTCTCAGTCAAGAAACCAATTCAAAAATGCTCATTTTAACAAATCTAAATTACTAAGAAGAAGTCAAGCAGCGAGAAGTCAAAGCAGAGGCAGAAGCGCGGAAGGAGTACGAAAAATAAATGCATTGATATCGTGTGTATTTGCAGTTAATACGATATACATATACGTCTATACAGCCTAAGTTAAAAATACAATTTAGTGTTCTCAATTCGTTTAATTTAATAATTATCGTATCTAAAATGAGAAGCAGAAGCGAGAAATGAGATAAAAACAAACAACAAAAAGAAACAACACTATTTTTATACGCTACATTTTAAGCTATAGTATTGCTACTTTTAGTTCAACTATGCGTGCGTGCGTCCAAGACCAATTCTCACATATAGTCTGTCCGAACCGATCCCAGCCCCCTCGCCCCTCGCCCCTCACCCCCTCATTTACCATCGGTCAACGACTTTTCCAGCCTGTTTATTGTTTTTTGTAAAGTTTCCTTTAATCATCATTGTCATGTTTTCCACAAAAAGAACTATAAACAAAACGGAACCATTTTTGATAGGTTATCTAGTGTCTAGTGTTAACAACAACAAAATTAAATATATATAAACCAACAATAAATAAAAGTAAAGAGAGAGTTAATAAATAAACGATGCGCTGAAAAAAATGTTAAACGAGAAACTACAAAATGTACGGCAGCAGCAGCAAGTTCAAAATATTGAAATGTAAACGCATAAAATGATGAAATAAAAACTAAAACAACATAAACTGTGCTTCTTATGAGAATAATGATAAATACACATAAAAACAATATTGTATTTTCCATAAACTAGAGGGACAGCCGACTTAAAAATTGATAACTAAAAAATAAGAATTCAGTGGAAATTGGCTAAAATCTTGAGTGAAAATCGTCTGTAAACTTTTTCCAGTCTTTCGATGCAATTCCTTGTTTGCCATTTACCCCATTTTTTTTGTTTCATTTTCGTTTGCAACGCACATTTTATAATCATAAATCTTTGACATGCCTTTTTGTAAATAAAATCGCAACAAAAACAAAACAAAAGAGATGAGAACTTAAAACGTAAAAACATTATTCATAAAATGAAATAAAATCCAAAGCAAAGCAAAGTCGGAGCAGTAGAGAAACTGTTGCAGTTGCAGTGCGAATGAAACCGCAAACAAGACAACAAATTGCAATTGATTAGTTTTAAAAAAACATTAATTGAATTGCTATTCGTAATAAAGATCAAATAAAAGCAAACTTAAGGATACCATTTAGTTTTGCAAGCAAAGAAAATTGATAAAAATAATTGAAATGTGTGTTTTTGGTAGGGTACAAGGTGGGGGAAAACTTAAATCTCTTGTATTTCAGATTGTTTGTTTACTATATTTATTTAAACAAAATCTGAGGGTGAGTTTCACTGAAATTGTACTCTGAAGATGGAAACTTGAAACAACGACAACACAGGTAATATATGATAAACATTTTTCAGAGGCTTTTAAATTTATTAAACACGATCATATAACATAAAATTATAAAAACCAATGAAACGTACAAATAGAAATAGCTAAAAATATATACATATATAAAGAACTGTAGAAATTAGAACATCCTGCAGTAATGTCTAAATATAATATAGTCGTCCGATATTGAACAAAGTTAAAACACTATTTAAAAATTTTTAATAAGGTAAAAAATAACGAAGATATTATTTGTATATTCATTTTTTGATTGCTTTTAAAAATAATGTTACAAATCATAAAAAATACAAAAGTGACGAAAAAGGCCCAAATAAGCCCCTTAAAATTTTTAATCATTTTTTTTTTTCATTTGATATTTTGACAATATAATATATACTAATATTTTGAGTGGATGTCACTTATTACATTTATTTTAAAACGTTAAGATGTGTTTATTTTTGTTTATATATAAAATATAAAACATAAAAGAACAGTGCGAAAATGTAAGCAACCTTCAGGATTTATTTAAAAATTTGCTAATTAATTAGGTAAAAAACTTGTTTCGTTGTTGTTATAAAGATATATTTTTAGAAAAAGTAATTGAACAAAATCAACACCTTAATTCCCCATTTCTCATTTTATTTTAGTTTCAGTTTCATAATTTTTGTTATTATATCAATAGTATATGAATCTTTAAACTCCTCTAACACCCCTCGTCTTTTCCAAATGCAGCCAAGTACCGTTACTGGACACTCAGCCATTTCAATGCCAGGCACGCATGCGCCCAGCCAAAGAGAGTATGCCTGATGGAGCGAGAGAGAGTGAGAAAGAGCAAAGCTCACTCAAAAGACGGCCAAAACACTCGAGCTGCAAAAAAACCCAACCGAAATAACGGCGGCTTGGAGTCTCTCAGTTGACTCAGATCGGTTGGACAGTGCGGTCGGTTCGTTTTTGACTTCGACTCAAAGGCAAAAGCTGAAGAAAAGGCATAAAAAAACGCCGGAACTGCGGCCTAAACCTGTTTTGGCCAAGTGAACGCAACAACAATAGCAGCGAAAACGCATGCAAGTGACGAAACGACCTTAAGCAAAAGCCAGAAAAAGATTAAAAATATATTACTTTTGGCTGCTCAATTACAAATATATTTTGTGCTTATATCAAAGAAATTCGATGACGCAGTGTCCGAGGGAAAACCCCAAAATGTAAAATAAACAATTAAGCGTCTCAGAAAAAGAAAACGCAGCAAAAATTAACAAATCAACCCGCGTACGTGGCCGAGGAAGTGGGAGTGCGAAGGAACAAGTCTGCTGGAGCAGGGAAATAAATACAAAATGACATTGAGCAACAATGTTCTTTGTCTGCAATTGCAACGCTGGTTATTGGTAGCTGTAACGCTTTTCCTGCTACTAACCGGTGCCCGTAAGTCCATAAACTAATTAAATTGCAAATCTTAACAACAAGAAAATACAAATAGCAACAACAGCAAGGCAAACTGCAAAAGAAAGAGAAATTTTTATTGGCGTTACGCTCGAAACGGGGCGAAAAACAAATTCACTTTCGTGTAAAACTAGAGAAACTGGTCTAGTCTCTTGGCCTTATGTCTCAGCGTTCCCGCCAGGGGGCGCCATCACCTGGCCAACGGAGTGGCTGCAGTCCGTCAGAAGCCGAAAATTGTTGGCCTATTAGTCACATCGAGAAATGCGAAAACGAGTTTGTTGTCACAAGTCTTTCGTTTTACCGGCTTCGCTTATGAATTTCCCAACCACATCTTATCTCACCTCATTAGTGGCCCAGGGCGAGGAGGAGGAGGATGGACCGTATCGCGGCAAATACCTGGGAAAACTCAACTCCTACCATCACCAGGTATCCGGCGATGTGTACGCCGTGAATGAGTTCACCTTCCTCATAGTGGGCTTCAACTACGACGGCAACGGGGCGGATACGTTCTTTTGGTCGGGAGCCAGCAACCGACCAGGACCGCAGGGCTTTATTGTGCCCGACGAGTATGGCAAGTAAGTGTGCAGGAATTGGCTCTGATAATTATAATTGAAACTTATTATAATAATATAAAATACATATAGTTAAATAAGGCAACAAATTTAATATAATTTTAAAGTAATTTGAGTTGCTAGAAATATTTTTTCGTATTATTAAATATTAAAATAATGCAGGACTTTCTGCATAATGAAATTATATACTCCTATATAATATTGAAATGTGTTTTCTATGTTCTTTAAAAATTGAAAATTATTTACTAGTTTTTAAGTTATGAAGTATATTTTCCTACTTCTAAAAATTTCGCAACTTAAAGAAAACTTAAATAAAGTTCTATCTAATTGTAATCTAATTTAATTATATCCATAATCAAGGTTTTTATATTGATATATTAATAACAAATCCTTATAGAACCAACATCTTGGATCGCTACCACAACAAGGACTTCACACTGACTCTGCCCGATCGGAAGAAGATTACGGAAATCAAGTGGCTGGCGGTTTACGATCTAAATAACCAGAACAACTTTGGGGACGTGTACATACCAGAAGATTTCGAGCCACCAATGGCCCAACTGGGCGGCACCTTCTCCAAACGTAGCCACAATGTCAGCAGCAGCAGCATCCAGATCCTGGACTCGAAAACCATTCGGATCAAGGACTTTACGTACGATGGTCGCGGCAAGAGAACCTTTTTCTGGACCGGCGTCGGAGCGCAGCCATCGAGTCGTGGCAGCAAACTGCCAGATGAACGAGGATAGTGAGTATATTGCCTTCAAGCCATATCTAAAATTAGAAACATTATTATCCTTGTAACATTTCAGCCTGGATCCTATTAGAAAGTACAACATGGAGACTATTGATTTGCAGTTGCCTGGGGACAAGACCATCTTTGACATCGACTGGATCAGTGTGTACGATGTGGCCGATAACGAGAACTACGGTCATGTGCTTATCAACGATGGATTGAATGTTCCGCCGTCCTTGGTTAAGGTTATACCCTTCGAGTTCTCGTTGCCCAACTGCCGGCAGCTGCACAAGGACTTGCAGGTGTCCTGGGAGGTCTTTGGACCCCAGATCACATTCCAATTGTCCGGCCAGGTGGCGGCCAATGATTACATGTCCTTCGGAATATCGGGATCGGATGTGTCCAGTCAAATGATCGGCTCCGATGTGGTGGTGGCCTACATAGACGAGATCCGTGGCTACTCTGTGGACTACAACATCACCTCGCTGGCGCCATGTGTCCAGGTTTTGGGACAGAACAAGGGTGTGTGTCGTGACGATGTGGTCGGTGGATTGGACAGCTTTCAGCTGAACACTTATGCCCGCAAGGATGGCATTAATACGATAAGTTTCCGACGCCTCCTTAAGTCTTGTAAGTTAAAGATTTTTGAATTACCAGATATACTAGTTATTATATATTCGTTATTAGTCATTTCTTGGATATTTGTTCTTACTCGTTACTAGTTACTAGGTTATTTTTGTTATATTCTCATTTTTGTTTACTTTTCAGCGGACGATGGCGACAAGGAGATCTTCCTAGACCGAAGCAACTATGTGGTCTGGGCCTTTGGCCAGTTGGATTCAAACAACGAGCCCGCCTTCCACACGTATTATCCCAAGAGTGATATTGTGATAGATTTTAACACCACGGAACCCGTGAACGATTGCTTTGCGTTCACTTCACAAAAGGAGACACCACCGCAGCTGTGGGAACGTACCAGGATAACAGATGCGTAAGGATCATGGATCACAAGGATAAGGATCATAAAAGCATATTTAACTCATTTATTCTACCCATAGCTCCGTGCGTAGCTTCAACGCTTACCTCGGACCCTCTGGAGGACTTCGGGGCTATCAGGGCTTAACTGGTCATGTCTCCAGCGGCTTGGCCTGGTACATCAATGGCTACATGATACCCGAACTGTATCTGAAACGCGGCCTCACCTACACCTTTAAGGTGAGGGGAGGCAATAATCCCCACTCGCCAGAGCACTATCATCCGCTGGTCATCACCGACGATCCCCAGGGTGGCTACGATCGACTCTCGGATGCCAAACAGAGCGAGATCAGGGTTTTGGCTGGAGTGGAGTTCACCAGGAGGGGAAGACCCAAGCCCACGGCTGCCGGTCCCTTGTGCTTGTCCCGATATCCACCCAATTACGATCGTCGCCTGGACGACATCTTTCCCACTTTCAAGAAGTTCAATCGATCCCTGATCACCGAATGCGTGGATGAGGCGCCGGCGCTCTTAGAGATTACCCCGAACATCACCTGGCCGGATACGGTGTACTACAACTCATTTACTCATGGAAATATGGGTTGGAAGATTCACATTGTGGACAGTTATACAAATCTGAGGAATGGAGCGAGAGCCCTGACCTGGTCCCTTGCAATCATCCTGCTGCCTTGGCTGGTGCTCCAGTACTGAGCGTTACCTCTCTATCCCTGTTAGATTGTCCTAAACGAATATTTAGTGTCTTAGTCTAAATTAAGCAGTCACAATTTCATGTATTTGATGCGCGCGTGTGTAAGGCCGAGATTAGAGACATACAAAGATAGGTTTGCATTAATGTTTTAGGATTTTTATGTGAAATATGGCGGAATCCTTTGCTTAGCTTAGCAAAGCAAATACTCCTCTTATGTTTTACAAAGTTAAAAAAGTCTTAAGCTCATTTTTTATGCCTAGACTCAATGTGTGCTCATGTTATGTATATTATTATTTAAATCTTATTTAAATACAGATCTGTGTTGTATTTTATAATGAATTAATACAAGCTAAGTAATATACAATTCAAAATGTGTTTGTTGTCCACAAATTAAAAATATTTCAACTCGTCGTAGGCTCTTAAAGTTTTCATTTAGACTGACAGGACAAAAACTAATATTTTAAATATATGTTGTTTTATTTGTATTAACTTCAAATGTAAAAAAAACACTATAATTTTTAAAGTAACTATGAATTGCCGATCGACAACACTGACACACAAGGGAAACTCGTCACTCGTTGCTTTTGCAGTTCATTAAAAAAGGAGCGAGTAAACTCCATTTTCGGGGAGTGACAAACATATTTTTATTAAAGTCGTGTATGTGTATACATCTATTAAAAAATAATTTTGTGCTATGAATTTATTTCAAAATAGTTAATTAAGTGTTTAGCTATGTTCTTGAGTGATTGGATTTGATTTTTCTTAATATGTACAGCTTAAAAGCTATGCGTAATAGTTTTCCTTTTATGCATTTGAGTGTTGCTGGGTGTCATGAGCGTCAAAGCCAAATTGCTACAAATCGTTAGTATGAAGGTAAACCGAAAAGTTAAATTTCCAAAATTTACAACGGTATTTTTGCTATATTATTATTAAACATACAATAACCCATATTTCAGCTGATGATGGGTCTTAAGAACTACCACCAACCCAATGAAACACGATTCGTTATTGACAGTAAACTGTAAACTATTCAATTTATTGATTAGATTTGCTTTTTACTCGAAAGTTCAGTAGATAATTATTCGATTCGGCTTATGCAACACGCGTGTGCTAAACGAACTCAATCCATCGGTCTCACAGAAATTGTTATTAAAATACTTGGTGTGTGTCTGGGCCAGAAGAACAATATTTCAGCCACAGACAGCACACGACACGTACACATACATACATAGGTTATATATGTATGGTCTAAAAGCTTCGGTAATCATAAGAAGTTTACGGAGCAAATGCTGTCGAACCGAATTCCGCTTGAAGAAGGGAATGGCATCGAGTCGCATTACGGCCCCTTTACATATTGCAAATTCACATTCGGTTATCGAGTTCGATTTTAGTGGTTCAACAAGTGTGTGTCAATTAGTTATTCTAGTTGTATGTATATATGTATATATAGTATATTTTTCAGGCGTAATTGTATGCATGTAGATAATGTGTAAACTTTATTGGCGTTACAATGAGTTGCTCCTCTCGCGTTTCCTAGGCTCTAATAATCATCAAACAGCAGCGGAGAATCGTGTTCTCTGTTAGGTTAAGTACTCAGATCCGCACTTGGCTTCTTGTAAGTTCTCTAAAATATTAAATTTCGGATACTCCCGCTTTTCGCCTGTTCTCTCTATATATAGTTTTTAATATCACGTTCATCGTTTACACTTTTTGCTTGTTCTGTTTTACACGGTTTGTTCTGTTTGTTGATTCTGCTTCTCGAATGGAGTTTAAAACTACTTTAAGCCAATTTAACAATAGATATAGGATATCTGTATATATATATATATGTATATGCATTTAATATAGAGCGAGACAAAACGGACAACCGCCACTAGTCAAATTTTGAAAAGTCCGAAAAGGGGGTTTAGACATCGACCTAAGAAACGCCATCAATTTTGACATAAGACATACGACACGTTTACCGCTCCCAGTTCCGCTGTATCCTCTTCACGGCTCATGGTTCTTCACAAACTTCTCGAGCTGTCTGTGCAGCTGATTGTGATATGGTATCCGATTTTTGCTGATCACCGTCGCCGCCAGACACTGCAGCGTCACAAAGTTAAGCAGCGGAATGGTGCTGGTGGGATTGGATGCTATTAAGTCATAGGGCCGCTTGTCGGCTCTATTCGGCTGATCGATGTCCGCTCCACACTTGAGCAACAGGTGCACAATCTGGTATCAAATTGTGTGTTAGCCTTGCTATACAGTCTCTTCGTTGGGCGTGCTACTCACCTCATTGTCATAGTTGTAGGGCTGGCATGCCACATGCAGGGGCGTGGATTTGGCCTCATTCTTGATGTTGACGTCGACGCCGCACTGGATGAGCAGCTTGATGACATCCGCATTGGGGAACACAGTCTTCTAAGGGGGATTAAAAGCTTGCTTAGTATTTATACACTAAAGGGGGCTAAATACCACGCACATCGGCAAAGTTGTCGTCGGTGATGTAGCCGCTCTTGATGACATTCAGCCGCGAGGCGCAGAGGTGGAGCAGGGTATCGGCGGTGCTGGCACTCCGCAGATTGCCCACCACAACCGTCTCGTGGATCGCCTGATAGATGAGCTTATTCTGCTCCTCCGTGTGGACGGTATTGATCAGCAGATAGATGAGATGCGCCAAGCATCGCATTACGCGATCATAGTTCTCCTGCTGCCTCCTAAACACTGGCCTCAGAAGCAGCAGGTGCTTCACCACAATGGCGCTTTCCGACAACGTACGAAATACCCCGAGCACATCCTCAAACCGGGGCAGCACATTGTCCTGGTGGACAAACCTGGCCCTCGCATCGCTCCTTATGTGGCTCGAATTCTGGACATGCAAATCCAGCATCAGGCGCACCAGCGCCTGTGCCGCAAAACAGGTCTCAAAGTGCAGAATGGACCAGTTGGACACTCGCACCTCGAGCAGGAAACGCCACAGGTCAATGCAACGCTGCAGCTGCAGAGAATCTGCGTAAGAAGCTCCCCTGAAAAGAGATTATAATTAATATGTTAATTCGACTTCTTCGAGAGTATTTACCTAAAAGTTAGACGAAAAAGCATGTCTTTATGGGTTAGACCCAATACACGCTCGCAAATGAGCAGGCTCTGCGTCCGCATTGCATCCATATCGGTGGCTATGTTGTCCAGCTCCTCCAGTGTACTAAACTCCACTGCGTTCTCGTAAGCACTTCGCAGTGGCACCTGCGGCTTCTTCTCTATGTACGGCGAGTATGCCGCCCGAATGTGATGTGCCATGCGCCAGTGCAGGATGCACACACGAGACTCGTTGTGCTCGTCCAGGAACGTCGATCCCATCAGCTCGTGTGCCTCTGCCAGCCTTCCGGCCGTATAGCTCAGCTCCTTTTTCAAAAAATCAAAGATCTGGTGTGCTCCCTTTAGGCAGGCAGTGCGCAGGGCATCGTCCCCATAGCGACTCTTGGCATACGGATCGGCTCCCTGTTCGATTAGCATACGGGTAGTATCCAGACGATGCTCCTGGATCGCATAGTGCAGTGCCGTCTTATCCTGGATGTCCCGGGCATTAATGTCCGCTCCCTTCCGCACCAGATACAAGCACAGCTGGACGGACTGCACCGAGTTAATAAGACAGGTGCCGCCATTAATGTTCGGCCGCTTGATGTCCGCTCCATTTTCCACCAGAAACTTGACTGGAAAAGGGGAGAAGTAGAAATCTTGGTTATATGTGGGATACCAAAGCTAAAATGAACTTTGTGTTCAAATATAGTTTCCAGTTTCAATGTTTAATCGACTGCAAGACAAAAAAAGGTGTGGCTTTCTCTACACAGATTTAAATACAATAGATAAAATCTATACACTATGCAAACTAAGATTTGCCGAAAGTAAAGTCGACGAAACAAGATACTGTTTTAATTTAAATAGACATTTACCTCATCTGAAAGTCTAATTTAATAATCTTCAAAGAATTATTCTGCAAGAGAATATAAGTTTGTATTTAATGATGGGATCTGACCATCTGCTGAAAGCCCTCTCTGGCAGTGGATGGGATTCATTTAAGGTGGTGCTCTGAACACTTTAAAGTGGAGTAAAGTGTTGTGGTGTGCGGCCAATCGAACAATAAACGAATGGATTGCGTGCGGTACCATTGAAAATACAGGGAATGAGAGCTTAAATCAAACACCCCGCTAACTGGTTTCATACACAGAATTCCTAGACTATAATTCAAGGAGAGAGAAAACGAAACTTTACTAACAATCGATATTGTATACATGTACTATAGCTATATAGCTGTGTAACCTTAACCATCTATTCCCCTAGCATAGAAAAGAGATACTTTTTGCGATACGAATTTACGTTACGCAGTTTTAAGTAATGAAATGTTCGGCAAGATGCAAGCTAATTGATTATATTTCAATTCGATATCCTAAACCCGTTCAATTTGTCTGAAACTGCCGTCAGTTGTAGCTGTATTTCGGAAGTAGAAAATAAATTAAAAATTAAATCAATTAAGATCTCACCGATATCGACATGGGTCATGTAGCAGGCACTCCTAACGGGCGTCGATCCCGAATCCGAGGTGGCGTTGATATCGCAACCGATGCGCACCAGATATTTGACCATGGACAGCTTTCCGGAGACGACGGCCGCCCATAGCGGCGAGACGTAATGGAAACTATTGTCCTCCGGCACTTCAAAGTGTCCCCTCTGCTCGATATCCGCCTCGCAGATGGTAATCAGATATTCGGCAATTACAACGGCGCCACGCTTGCAGGCAATGAACAGAGGAGCGCAACCATTCCGCTGCTTTCGTACCAACTCGCGACGGGAATCACGAGGAAGCCTGCATCAAAAGAAATTAAAAAATTATATTTAGGGAACGAGTAAGAATAGTTTTTCTATTTCCTCCAATAGTAATCCCTCATTTAAGTCTTATTATTGAATTTACTTTACAAACCAAACCAAAGTTAAGGTCAGCGAATCGGAAATCAGCACGTGCAGGGGCAATGATTTGATGGGGACTCTATTGATAAGATGAAGCGTTCAACGACGTCGAACCATTTTAGTATAATATTCTGGTGTGTGATTAGGGATTTATGATTTCTAATTACGTCACTTCAAATGGGATTTGTCAATTGAAACAATGATAACCAATTAAACGAACCAATTAAGCTATATTTTAAACGTTACTTTATCTTGGACTTTGATTAAAAAGTGCGTATGATTTTAGAAGTAAAATAACAAGACAGTGACATTTTGTCATGAGAGAGCTCAGAAAGATAGATTGCAGCATGAGATTACGACTTTAAATAAACATAAAATCGAACCCCTTGAGCAGTTATTTGGTCTCTAATTAAGTTTAAGTGCAGTATTCCTGATATCTATTGCCCTTCGGGAGTAGTTTGTGTAGCGTGTTCCTATGAATTATATATAATCTTAATGGCAAATGGCCATAAAGCTTGTTCATTTCTTTGCAATTCAATTAAACCGCTTAAGGTTATCGGATTGACCTGTTAATGGACGTTCTTAAAATATATATCAAAAAGAGGGATTTCTCGGATCAAAACAATGCTCATAATTTTTGCTTTCAGTTTTTGGTTCCTACTCTATCAAAACACACCGGACTCAATACAAGCAAGATAATTCGGTTCTTGTGATGACATACTTTTCCAGCTCGTGGCGCAGATGGCGCGACAGCAGCGAGTCCTCCTGGCTGCGTTTGCACTCTTCGATCAGTTCGTGACTCAGCTTGGTCAGCTCCACCTTGGGACTGCTCTGCTTTCGTTCGTTGGCCATCGGTGGCAGTTGGCCCGCCTGCGATTCCTGGAGTTCCTGCTCCTGGCACTGGCGCTGGTTCTGCTCCTGCTCTGATATCCGCTCCGGCTGCTCGACCCGACGACGGCTGCCTTCAAGTGAGCGCATTGCCAGCGCACCGTCTCATTGCCAATGGGATGTGCTTGACCGCGCTCGTGTGTGTGCGTGTGTCTATGCGCTGCAGTGACTACGGCTGTGGGGGTGAGTTTCCTGGATGTCCTTGGGCCACTGCCCCTTGCAAAAACGGTGCGGCAGTGACCTACTGAACCAGGCGAACCTATTTGGACTCTCCGGCTAATTGGGTTGCCGTCGCTGCCGTTCTGCTCCCGTTTTTCGCCCAAGGCCGTTCCGAGTACTTTCTTTTTTTCTCTCTGTATCCGTAGCTTTCTGTTGCTCGTTTCTTTCTCTCTAAATCAATTTCTTGTGCAGCGTGCAAACTGGTTGCCTGTAACTGCTACTCCCACGGGATCTCCGCAACTCGGCGTGTGTGTTTTGTGTGTTTGGTTGGGTGTTAGTGTGTGGTTGCGCCTTGCGGCTTAACCATGTCTTTCCGTGTTTTCTGTTTATAAATAAAAAGTCAGCAAAAAATCTTAACGTCAAAACAGTGTGTACACAACTTTGGGGGTGACAATAACTGAAACAGCTGCTTTAACGACAGTCTGTTTTGGTCAACAGCGATGTAGTGCTGCCGTATCGCGGGACTGTCGCATTTTAGATTGAAGTTTTGCACTCTTATTATTTTGGCTACGCATATGTCTGCGAAGTTTTGCGTGGAAAATTGCAATCGAAGTTTTTCAACCACATAATGTAATGAAAGAAAGCTAAAATTGACCAGTTTCTTTGAACAGTCTGGCAACGCCATAGCCTTCAGCCATGGCTATCGATGTTTCGATGTGTCATTTAGTATCGATTGTAATTCTAAGCGACGCGCTGCTTCCGAAAAATTGCTGAAATTGTTGTTTGTGAAATATATTTGTGTAATAAAAGGCAATGGAAACTCCGGCAGCAATTGATATCGCGCAAATTGGAAAGTTGGAGGTGTTCCGGCAGCTAAATCTCCTGGAGCAGCATCGCGTGGAGAGCTTCAAGGACTGGCCCTTTCCCGAGACGTCGCCCTGCAGCATTTCCAAGGCAAGAGCGCGAGCATAGCAGGGTTTTGATGTTGTTTATAGTAACTCGGGCTTTACAGATGGCCGAGGCGGGATTTTATTGGACGGGCACTAAGCGGGAGAACGACACCGCCACTTGCTTTGTGTGCGGAAAGACCCTCGATGGCTGGGAAGCCGATGATGAACCCTGGAAGGAGCACCTTAAGCACGCCCCACAATGCGAGTTCGTGAAGGTGGGATGCGCCGAAAAGGAGTTAACTGTGAGCTAGACGAATCTAAGATCCTATGTGTCCATAAATAAGACCACGAAATCCCCTCATACAGGTCACTCAATTCCTCGAAATCCTAGGAACGGTCGTCAAGGGAAGCATAATAAAGAACGTAAAGACCTTCAAGCTGAGCTTCACCCGGGAGAACGAGACTCGACTTGAAGAGTTTATGCAACAATCCAAATAGTGCGCTAATATAAACATTTTTTTAAAGCTTAACATATCTAACATTAATATTTAGTTAACAGTGTGTGTACAAATAATTGCTAATAAAACAAGGTGGCAACGCCGAGAAAAAAAAAACAATCAAACCCAGTCTGCCCTGGTAAACTCGAATTTGTTGATAATTTAATTGCACGGATGCCGCAAAATCGAACGATATGTTAAAACGGAAACTGGAACAACAGAGGGATCATCTGGACGATAAGGATGAGCCCAAGAAGGCTGTTTCAATCGAGAGAGCTACAATATCGGATTTCTTTGGCTGCCCGCTGTGGCTAAAGTTCTATAACACGGAAAACAAGTTGAACGAGACGTTGGATGAACTAGACCCGCCTCCAGGCATTAAGTGCATATATAACCCTATAGTATACGCCTCACAATTGCATTGTGACTATTTACGTCGTTATTTAAACGGCACAAAGAAGCTTATCTTCATAGGCATGAATCCAGGGCCCAATGGAATGGCTCAGACGGGCGTAAGTCGGGAGTTAATACTTTTATATTTTCAAAGGAACAATTAAAACTAATAGTTATGCATTATTATTTTCAATTTTTGTTCCTCTATGCTTTTTGTGCAATGTCATCCCAGTCAATTTATCTATGTCTAGATAACAAATTTATTACAAGTCAATCTCATTCATTTTCTAGATACCCTTTGGTAATGTACGAACTGTAAAGGTGCTTATGCAGCTCTCGGGATCGGTGGAAAAGCCTCCCAATGAACATCCCAAACGTCCTGTCGTGGGCTTGAACTGCAGGATTGAGGAGCCCAGCGGTGTTCGACTGTGGGAACTGTTTTTGCGGCTGGCCGGCAACATGGAGACCTTCGCCCAGCAATGCTTCGTCCACAACTTTTGTCCTTTGGCATTTTTTGACGAAGCCGGCAAGAACTTGACACCCAGTGAGCTGAAAGGAACCTACAAGCAGCAGTTGCGGGATCGTTGCTTGGACACGCTCGAGGAGCAGTTGCATCTACTTCAACCCCAAGTGATTGTGGCAGTTGGCGAATATGTTCACACCGCCTTGAAGCGGTCGAAGTTTTGCAAGTCGGATTCTGTGACTGTGCTCCGGTTGCCCCATCCCAGTCCTCGGTCTGTGAAGAATAACAATTGGCCAGAGAAGGCGCAGGCGTTTCTGGAGGATAATGGTCTCATACGATATGTGCGAAATGAGGCTTAGATCAGAAAAACGAAAAATGTGGTTATAGTTTCATTAATTCCAGTCATATCCGAATGAAACAATTGGAAACTGTACAAATTTTGTAATTTAATAATTGGTAGACACTTTAATATATGTCAAAGACATAATTTGATTTAAAACAAAGTATTTTATAATATATATGGTAAATCAATGTACATATGTACATACAAAAAGCATAAAAACAATTTATAATAATACTTTGTAAATGCATCATAAGATTTATAATAAAAAAACTAAATAATAATACATATCAATGTTTTCTTTAGCAGTTTATGTAAAAAGTTATCTATTTTAAATTTAAAACATATAAATATTGTAAATTACAGTGTTCAATTAATTATTTTAAATTTTCGTAAATTTTTGAAAATATAAACAAATGCAACGGTCCAAACGGTGCTGTGAAGTGACGTGGAATAATCGAAGACGAATAATTTGCTGCGTAATGGGAACTATCGATTGGCTGGCTCATCACAATATGGTATAAATCTCGTTCGCACTACACAGCTGTTCCCCACCATTTAGTGTTGCAAAACGCTAGCTGAGTGAGAGCCATACCGTCGCCTTTTGTTTTTGTTGACCTGGTCGTCTCCGGTTTTTTCACCAAGTTGTGCGAGTTCCTTTCCATGCCAAATGGCCGACTTTATGGAGGAAGCGTTTGTAGAGGCGCGGCGGGCACGTGACGCCGGCGAGGTGCCAGTGGGCTGTGTGTTCGTGCATGGGGACAAGGTCATCGCACGCGGCGGCAACGAGGTGAACATCCACCGGAACGCCACCCGCCACGCCGAGTTCATCTGCATCGACGCCACCCTGGCCTACTGTCGCGAGAAGCATCTGCCGGCCCGTCAGATGTTCAGCGAGATCACCGTGGTGGTCACCGTCGAGCCCTGCATAATGTGCTCCGCTGCCCTGCACACACTTGGAGTTAAGGAGATCATCTTTGGTTGTGAGAACGACCGGTTTGGCGGCAAGACGGTTGTGGACGTGGCCGCCGTGGTGGGCCAGAGAATTGACATAACCGGCGGCGTGAGAGCGGAGGAGGCGATGGCCTTACTGAAGGAGTTCTACAAGGGCGACAATCCGGCGGCGCCTCCTCAGGCCAAAAAGAAGAAGTAGGCCAGCAGTCAGAGGAACTAATTTCTAGCTCTCCGGATTCTAAAACAACTCTATTCCTGGAAACGATGGGGATTTCATCTAATTACACGCTGTACAAGAAATAACTAGGCACCGATTTTGAGTCGTACTTTTCTTAGAAACAATATGTATTCCCCCGATTACTTTACGATCGAACAACTTCTCTAAAAAGGCATGTAAAAAGTATTCTCACTTCCTGAAAATTGAAAAACAATCAAGAAGATCACTTTAAGTACCCCCGGAAAACTGAGTAATCAGGAAAACTTCTCTCCGGAAGTAGAAAAAGTTTCGCCGTTGATTTCTGTATATGTTTCAATTTATTATTATAAACTTTAAGCATAGTCTAAGATTTATATATATATATATTATGTATATGGCGTTCAGAACGTATGTTTAAACTCTAAACATAAATACAATTACTGCATAAAGCTACAACATTTACGAGTGTGTAGTGAAGGCTGTGCCTGTTTCCACAATAGGAAGACTACTCAAAAAACCATTTTGTTTCCTTTTCTCAATCCGTAAAGTGCAGTTGTCTTGCAGTCCGACACCAAGAAGCTATTTAACCCTCCAAGACTTGTTTAATGTTAAAAAAATCATAAGAAACTTGCAACTCTACAATTAAATTTTTGAAAACTCGTTTGATATTGTTTGCCTTTGAAAGATTATATATCTCTTAATTTGCTCTTAAGAAATTGAAGTATTTTTGTCTACTAAAGTTTATAATTTTGTTTTGAACTATTTACTCAGCACTTTTTAGTACATTTCCTTTGGGAATAAAAATGTAAATTTATTTAAAACTATTCGTGTTGGAGGGTTAAAACTGGGCCCTAAGCTACTGTAATTTCTCTACGTCCTAAGCTAATTGTTCTGTTCGATCGTTTGCTGCGCCAGCTAATACCTTCGATTAATGTCAACCAATTGGCTGACCACATCAAGTGCTGGCTGGCATAGCAAACAAACAATGGCGTGCGACTAAGCAAAACTAAACTAATTCTAATTAAATGCGTAGGTTACGGCGTCTGTGATCAATGTTGATCCACTCCAAGGGCACGTTGCCGCCCACGTTGTAGGTGGCGGTGCTCTTGCAGTTGAGTTTCTTGGCTGGCTGGCAGCCCCGGCTTACGTTCCAGTAGGCGAATCCCTGAGGACAGCGATGGATCTGGCCCTCGATGCGTCCCGTCTGCTCCGAGTATCCACACTTGACGAATAGCTGGCCACATTCGTCGTTATTCAGGGCGAAGTGACCTTCATCGGGACAGAGTGGAGCCGTCGATGTGATTTGTACCTTATAATAGAGAGGGTTGTCGTTAAAATTATTTATTTATCATTGTTTTATTAAAATCGTACCACATTCTGAAGCTTCGTTTCCTGCTGGAAAAAGTCGCTGGTCCTCTTTGTGTCCTTGCTGCACTTGTCATCCGGCTGGGGCTTGCCACAGCTGCAGGTCTTGTCCTGGTAAACGGTTCCATTGGGACACTGGAACACCACAATGTTCAGATCGTTGCTGTCAACACTCTCGCTGCACTGGTAGAACATGCCACACTTCTCCGGATGCTGGCGGAATCCGGTGGGGCAGACATATAGATTCTGTCCCGGATTGGTTGTTGGGCAAGGAGCTGAGCTGTTGGTTCCGGGAGTGGGATTCTCCGTGGACGTTGGAATCTCAGTCGTAGGTTGGTTTGTGGTCATTTCCCCCCCACCCGAAGTTGTAGTCTCTGGTTTTGGAGTTTGGGTAGTGGTTTCCGGCTTTGAAGATGTTGTGGTTTCCGGTGCTACTGTGGTAGTTGTTTCCGGTGTTACTGTGGTAGTTGTTTCCGGTGCTCCTGTGGTAGTTGTTTCCGGTGCTCCTGTAGTTGTGGTTACTGGTGATCCTGTTGTAGTTGTTGTTTCAGGGGTTCCAGAACTGGTTGTTGTTTCTGGTTCCATGGTGGTTCCCGGAGAAGTCGTTTGTCCCGAGGAGCAGTTGCCAGACACCTGATCAGCGTGGTTGCAGGTTTCGGTGGATGTGTCCCAAACTGTTCCCTTTCCGCATTTGAATGCATAAACCAGGTACTTTCCATTCTTGGCAGCATCCACGCAACGGTAGTAGCGCATACAGTCCTCGGGATCGGGGAAGAAGCCCTCGGCTGTGCAGTTATAGTTGGCCTGAGGTTCAGGCTGGGAGGTGGTTGATGGTGGTTCGAGTGTTGTAGTCTCCCCAGAAGTGGGTGTAGTAGGTTGAATGGTTGTCGTTATGGGTTCGATGATGGGCTGATCAGTCGTCGTTGGATTATAGCCTGGGATAGTGGTTGTTGTTTCAACGGGCTTAGATGTCGTTGTCGGGCTATAGCCGGGCATATTGGTCGTAGAGGGTTCTTCTGTAGTTGTAGGTTTTGTATTGGGCTTTGTCACTGTTGTAGGTTCTTCAGTAGTAGTTGGCTTCGTGTTGGGGTCTTCTGTGGTTGGCTTTGTGTTGGGCTTTGTCACTGTTGTGGGTTCTTCTGTAGTTGTTGGTTTCGTATTGGGTTCTTCCGTTGTTGGCTTCATGTTGGGCTCTTCCGTTGTTGGCTTCGTGTTGGGTTTTGTGACTGTTGTGGGTTCTTCAGTTGTTGTTGGCTGAGGGCTAGTGCTTCCTGGATCTTTGGAGTCCTCACCTGGTGTGGTTGACATTGGTTCCATTGTGGTGGTCTGCGGTAACTTTGAACACCGCGGGATGTTCTCCATGTAGTCACAAGTCTGGACGTCTTCATTCCATCCTGTTCCCTTAGGACAGGTAAAGTTATACTTTCTGTAAGAGGATCCGGCACTAATGCATCGGTAGTATTTCCTACAATCCTCGGGGTCGGCCATGTAACCCTCTCCCGTGCATTCTGTGCCCGCTGGCAGGGGTTTCATTGTGGTTGAAGTAGTAGTTGGTGGTTGAGTTGTGGTATCCGGATTTGTGGTCATTGTTGTAGTTTCCCCTTCCGAACTTGTTGTTGTTGTACTTGGTGGAATAGAGGTTGTGGTACTGGGTGGTACGTCTGTGGACGTCGTGGGAGGTAGCCCAGTCGTTGTAGTGGTAGGTAAATCAGTTGTGGTTGGTGGTGTAGTTGTAGATGGTCGTCTTGTAGTTGTAGTTGACCGTGTTGTTGTTGTAGGTGTCTGCGTTGTTGTTGTTGTAGGTGGTTGTGGTGTTTCAGTGGTTGATGTTCCATTGTTTTGGTTTGGCTCACAGGGTGGCTTTTGAGTGGTCGGACCGGTATTGCAGTTGTTGAAATTGTGATTGCAAGTCTGCAGATCCTGATCCCAAACAGTTCCATCACCACACTGGAATGGAATGGCGTTGAAGCCACCATTGGCAGTTCTAACACAGCGATAGAATTTTGAACAATTGTTGGGATCAGCCATAAAACCCTCGGAGTTACACTGGCCATTAGTGTTGGGAGATTGGGTTACTGGGGAAGTTGGTCCTTGGGTAGTTGGTCGTGATGTGGACATTGGGTTGGTCGTGGGACGAGATGTAGAAGATGGACCAGACGGCCTGGATGTGGAAGATGGATCCGATGGCCTGGATGTAGAAGGTCCCGAGGGCCTCCTAGTGGTAGTGCTTGAAGTCGTCGACGGAGAAGGAGTTGTAGATGGGGCCTTTCCTCCACATTCTTTCACAGCCCAGGCGTGGTTACAGGCCTGAGTTTGAGCATCCCAAACTGTTCCGGGGCCGCAAGTGAAGGGCACCATATTGAAGCCACCTCTGTCGTTATCCACACAGCGATAGAACTTGGCACATTCCGTTCGATCTCCAATAAATTGGCCGTTAAACGTGCAGCTCTCTGAAGGATTCGGTTTCGATGCTCCCGGATTTGAGCTGCTGCTGGAGGAAGATGAACTTGAGGACGATGAGGACGAACCCTGATTATTGTTGCTGCTGGACGATGATGAAGATGATGATGAAGAAGACGATCCACTTCCGGACGAGGTGCCACTAGACGAGGAGCCACTGTTTGAGGAGGAACCTTGATTGGACGAGCCACTACTTGAGGAGGAACCACTATTCGAAGAGGATGAACCATTGTTGGAGGATGACCCAGTGTTAGAGGAGGAACCACTGTTTGACGAAGATCCTTGGTTAGAGCCACTGCTTGAGGAGGAACCACTATTCGAAGAGGATGAACCACTGTTGGAGGATGATCCGCTATTTGAGGAGGAACCGCTGTTGGAGGAGGAGCCTTGGTTGGAGGATGAACTACTCGAAGAGGAGTTACTGTTGCTCGATGAAGATCCTCCCTGATTTACTACTTTCTTGCACTTGAGCGGCTTGGTCTGAATCTGATCAGGGTGGTTACAGCTGTTAGCCTCGGGATCCCAAATCGTGTTTGGAGGGCAGGTGAACGAGACCTTTGTGAATCCGCCCTTGCCGTTGTCCACGCAGCGGTAGAATTTGGAACAGTTTTCGTTGTCAGCCAGGAATGTTTCTTCACTCTCGCATTTCTCAGCAGGTCTGAAAGGTTTCTGTGTGGTGGTTGACGAAGATCCCTCGGTGGTTGAGGAAGAAGTCTGGTTGGAAGAAGACGATTGCTGGGAAGATGAGCTCTGATTTGATGATGATCCTTGGTTGGAAGACGATCCTTGGTTAGACGAAGATCCCTGGTTGGACGATGATCCTTGGTTGGAAGACGAACCTTGGTTAGACGAAGATCCCTGGTTGGAAGATGATCCTTGGTTTGAAGAGGATCCTTGATTTGAAGACGAGCCCTGATTTGATGATGATCCTTGGTTCGATGATGATCCTTGATTGGAGGAAGATCCCTGATTGGAAGACGAACCTTGGTTAGACGAAGATCCCTGGTTGGAAGATGATCCTTGGTTTGAAGAGGATCCTTGATTTGAAGACGAGCCCTGATTTGATGATGATCCTTGGTTCGATGATGATCCTTGATTGGAGGAAGATCCCTGATTGGAAGACGATCCTTGGTTGGACGAAGATCCCTGGTTGGAAGATGATCCCTGGTTGGAAGATGATCCCTGGTTGGATGAAGATCCTTGGTTGGATGAGGAGCCCTGATTTGATGATGATCCCTGATTGGAGGAAGATCCTTGATTGCCACTGCCAGTGCTACTAGCCATTGCCTTGCACTGTTCCTTCTGCACATCCGTTGGATGGTTGCAACCCTTCGTATCAGGATCCCAGACAGTACCCGGTGAGCAATCGAAGGCAACTGTATTGAATCCACCATTATCATTCTCTACACAGCGATAGAATCGGGCACAGTCCTTTTTATCTGCCAAATAAGTTTCCGTATCCTTGCATTCACCATCAGGATTTGATGGCATAGAAGGCTTGGAAGTTGTCGATTGAGTGCTGGAACTACTGGTGGACGATTCGTTGTTAGACGATGAAGATGAACCTTGGTTGGAGGATTGATTGCTGGATGAGCTTTGATTGCTGCTTTGATTGGATGATTGGTTGCTGGATGAGCCTTGATTGTTAGAAGAGCCTTGACTGCTAGATGAGCCTTGGTTGTTGGATGAGCCTTGATTGCTGGATGAACCTTGGTTGCTAGATGAGCCTTGATTGCTGGATGAACCTTGATTGCTAGATGAGCCTTGATTGTTAGATGAACCTTGATTGCTGGAAGATTGATTACTCGATGAGCCTTGGTTGCTGGAAGAGGCTTGATTACTGGAAGATTGATTGTTGCTGCTGGAGGAGCTTCCACTGGATTGTTGGCCAGAACTACTACTGCCACTTGAAGATCCCGATTGTATGTTGCATTTCTTCTTTTCGTCATCTGTTGGCAGATCGCAGACCTTGTCTTCCTGGTTCCAAACAGTGCCAGGTCCACAGGTGAAAGGCACTTGCTCTAATTTCCCGTCCTTGTCCAGGCGGCATCTGTAGAATTTGGCGCAGTTTTCTTGGTCTGGAATATAGGTATTTTCATCTTCGCATTCAGTGGCTGTGGTGGGTTTGTTGCTGGTTGAGTTGTGATTGCTGCTAGAGGACTGGTTGCTGACGGAATTCTGACTGTTGTTCGAGGATTGGTTACTGCCCGAGCTTTGGTTCTGTTGACTGCTAGAGGACTGATTGCTGCCAGAGCTTTGGTTGCCCGAGTTTTGCGAACTTTGGCTGCTGCTGGCGCTAGTGCTGGATTCCTGGTTACTACTGGATCCCGAGCCTGACTCCTGATTGTTGCTTGAGCCCGAGCTGGACTCCTGATTGTTGCTTGAACCCGAGCTGGACTCCTGATTGTTGCTTGAACCCGAGCTGGACTCCTGATTGTTGCTTGAACCCGTGCTGGATTCCTGATTGTTGCTAGACGATGAGCTCGACTGGTGGCTGCTGCTGGAGGTGGAGGACTCCTGGCTTGAGCTGGAACTGGACGTTGAGCTGGACGTCGAGCTTTGCGAGGAGTTAGAGGAACTAGTCGAGGAGCTCTGCTGGCTGCTGGAGGAGGTGGAGTTCTGGTAGCTGGACTGCGAGGACTGTGTTGACGTTTGGCCAGCATCGTAGCCGTCGTTTTGTGGCGCCGCCTGATTGCGGCAACCACCATTGGCACGTACGTCAAACATGTGGTTGCAGGACTGCAGGGACTCGTCCCACGCGGTGCCGTCCGAGCACCGGAAGCCGATTTTGTTATAGCCCCGTCCGTTCGAGATGCAGCGATAGAACACGGTGCAGTCGTTGGGGTCGCTCTGGAAGCCATCATCCCGGCATATCACCCCGTCGGCCTCCTCCGTCGAGCCAACAGCTCGCAGGCCCGGCGACGACGACGAGCTGGAGAAGGAGATGACAGAGACACCGCTGAGTCCTGCCAGGCCATAATTCGTGGGCAACCGGTGGTTCGAGGCATACAGGCGCAGCTCATTGGCCGCAGGTGTGACGGCCAGGTTAAGCATCGCATTATGCTCGTCCTGTCCGTAGTCCGTGTCCTGTTCCCACCGCTCCGCCTCTCCGTCCACCTCGTTCATCTGGTCCACGCACTCATCTCGCCCGGCCATCGCGGGCGGCAGGCACATACGCAGCGAGCGCGAGAAGACCGCATCCTCGGGACAGGCCAGTAAGTAGGGTTGAATATATTGGCCCGACCGCCGCTCGCAGCGGTAATAAATCCGGCAATCGTAGTCGTCAGCAAACAGACCTTCGCCCGGGCAGTAGAAGGCCACCTCATCCGTGTGGGCCATCGGCAAGGGGATATCTGCAAAGAAGTACGAAATGAAGAGATTATTGCTTTTTGATGACTTTAGGAGAGGCTGCAATACAGGTAATGGTATTAAGAAATGGCGATAAAACTATAACTATAATATAATCAAATATTAGAGATAATAATCATAATGCAACAAATACATATAATGCATGAAAAAATATGAATGGACAATAAGGAATGGAAATATATATTCCTTCATGAGTTGAAATATGAAATATTTTTTAAACTAAAACATTGCAACTGTTTATATAAATTCGTTTATCTATATAAATTCTGTCTATATTTAAAGAATGAATTTATGAAAACTGACAATTTGAAGTCTTAAATAGGTATACTTAACATCCCTTTCAAATTAATCAACTGAGCAAGTGTTAGTTTAATTACAAAATAAATCCTTTCAATGCTGTTTTATGTTGTATGTCCTTAAAAAATATGGCCTGTTTTTTCGATCCTGTTCGCGATTTGTTTTTGAACCACGGAGAGTAGTATCAATCTATAAATTAGCAATCCTTTTTCTGGCCATTCGTATATGTAGATGTCCTGGCAATTTGAAAGCGGCCGCTGGAACAAACCATTGAACTGAAACTTCCTGTCGCAAATTCTCTCGCCTGCATATATTACAAACGCATAGTGCATGTATGACGAACACATCCATCTACTAACATATAGTAGATATATAACCTATATATATATGTATATGTTTTGCTCAATTTCGTTTGACATTTTGTGCACTGGCTCGTCTTTCGTTTTTCGTTGCGGGATTTTTCGCGCTGTCAAAATAAAATTGATAATTTATTGTGATTCAATGTGCGAGAGTCCTCTTTTTCAATCGTTTTTTTTTTGGGTTGGGTTTTCTCCTTGTTGGTGGTGTTGGTGCTGCTTTCCAATAAATTTAAATGCATTTATGGCCGTTACAGCGGAACAAATTCATTTTCGAAATGAATTGCGAGTGTGTGTTTTTCTTATACGATGTTTTTATCCCACTTTACGGATTCTCGGAGCCTGCCCGTTTTCCAGGCAGGGGTTGGCGAAACATTGTAAATGCGCGGCTAAAAATTAGACCGGGTCTAGGCATAAATTTACATCAGTCACGGCCTACTCCTAATAATATATCTCAGTTCGCATTTTTTTTTTGCCCCACCCCGATGTTATATTATTATTGGAGTGTGTATGTAAGCCAATGGCCAATGGTTTATGGCCCCAAAATGGCCGGGGGCATCCATATATTCCTTATGAAAATTGCCAAATTTAATGGCCATAAAATTTAATTATACCAAATGTGGTTACGCCGGGCAGACGGCAATAATGTTTGCATGGCGAAAAGTGAGCGAGATTGATGGAAACTTTTAAATGCCAGGTGCGGGGGGAAAATAAATAAATAAAATTCCAAGGAATTTAATGTAGAATTAAACGATTGGCAAGGTATGGGACTTACTAAAGCTGAGTTAATACACAAATTTGTAATCTTTAAGTGTTAAGCATTCTACAAATGTCTTCAAACAAAGTTTGTTCTTTAAACATAAATAGTTAGGTTTTTTAAGGGGATTCAGTTGTAATAATAGTTCAAACTTTGAAAATGTTAAAAATAGTCAAACTATAGTATATTAAATACCCTTGAAAGTAAAGCATAGTTCCAAGTGTTGAAGTTTAGCCAGAAGAATAGGAAAGGGGTTTAATGATAGCATACAACTTTACATTTTATTGATTCTAATATAAACAAGAAGTGCCGAAAATGTAAACGAAATTCTATTTAAATTTTTAATGACCCAACTCCTCCTCATCCCCTCCCCTGGGTATTTATGTGTACATCCCCCCCCATTTGCATCAATGGTAAAACGCTTAAATTTTAAATGTAACCTCTTGCCGGCCGGCCGGAGTTGAAAATCCAGTAAACTAATTTAATAGAACGCCTCACAGCACACGGCTTGGCTCGCTGCTCGCTGTTCGTTGGCAAACAAACATAAAGTTTCAATTTGTACACGAAGGCCCAAAAATGCTAAACCCATTACACAGATGGCGGCGGGTCGGAGGATGGGACGGGAGTAGGATGGGGTGAGTGTGTGTGTGTGTGTGCCACAGAGGATCCTTGTCGTCGTCCTCCAACGTCGAGGGAAAATTGACCGTTTTACGATTTTAATTATATATGATGTGTACTTTGGAACTTATGCAAAATGAAACGAAAGGCGAGCGCGGCAATCCGACCGCAAACTTATGCGTTGTCCCCTCTTCACCACCACTAGGGTACGTCAGACTACATACAGAGAGAAAAAGGATCTCTGAAAAGGATCTCGTAAAAGGATCTCTAAAATAGATCTCTAAAATAGATATTCTCAAAGGAGGATACCTGAAACGGATATCCGAAAGCTATGTGATAATTCTCTGTAATCTGTATTCAACTGTTTTATGTGTTTTAAAAGCTTGATAGGATTGAGTTATAACATATCTTTAAAAGGTATTATAGATATTGTTACCTAAGATTGTATTGCCATTATTTGCCTTTAAAATTATTACAATTATTTTAAGCTTTTTTTTTTTTATTATTTTAGCACAATTATTAGAGGTCTAAAATAAGCAAGAATTACTACAGTCTTAAGGAAAAAGCTTGGGGGAAACAATTAAGATGACATGTTCGATATTAAGGCACAGATTATTTGTGCATTTTGTAAGCTGAATCAGAGCCAAATCTAGTTTTATACTAATTGAATCAAAACCTAAAGAGTTGAATACTATATAAAATATATTTTCTTTAAATACATTATATAGAAATAAGCATCCTAAAGAGTTGGATAATATCCTAAATTTATTTTATATCCTAAGGAAATGGGTAATATCTAAATACATTTTCCCTCATATATAAAATATAGAAATAAGCATCCTAAAGAGTTGTATAGTATCTAAAATATATTTCCTTTTAAATACTATATTTAGAAATAAGCACCCTAAAGAGTTGGCTAATATCGTAAATATATTTTAATTCTAAGGAAATGGGTAATATCTAAAATATATTTTCATTTAAACACAATATACCTACAATTATACCAGATATACTTTCCTTTATAAACAAAATATAGAAATAAGAATCCTAAAGAGTTGGATAATATCTAAAATATGTTTTTATTAAAACACAATAAATATATAAATATAAAAATCCTAATGAGTTGGCTGATTTCTAAATATATTTTCCTTTATAAACCAAATATAGAAATAAGCATCGTAAAAAGCATAGTAATAGATAATATATCTTAAACGCTTTCAGAGCTGTTACAAGTCCTTTTCAGACTCTTTCCTTATCCATGCTCTTATCAAAAAGTTAATACTGCCATATCGCACAGTTACCATTCTATTACTAACTTCAACTTTTGTTCGTGTGTAGGCATTCGGGCCATAATCCCTGGCATCTGGCAACCGGGAGCAGGCGTAACATGGTTAGCCACAATCTGACCGCAGAGCATGGCCGCAAATAGTTTCGGATATGGCATTCCCATTCCCACCACGCCTCCCCGCCCATTAAAACGCCGCGAGGAAAACCCAATCCCAGTCCCGGCTTGCGTCCCCTTTTGCATTAAAATTTCAATTTTCAACATTTAAGCACGTTACGGTTTACGAAAATGTAGTTATAAAAGCATGCATAAGTACACGAATTTCGGCCCGTTCGCTTCATTGTCAACGTAGGCATAATTTTCGTAGGGCCAGAGCGCTCTGGTGGAAATGACAAATAATGATTTTCTATTTTTCCCTTTATTTTTCCTTTTTAATTAAATATTTATTGAGCGGCCTGGTGGTTGTGGTTTAATGTTTTCCACCCTCCCCCACCAAAGAGCTTTGTCATTGGGTTTGCTTCGTTAAACATCGATGTCGGTGGCTGTTTAAATTTTCATTTGATAAATATGAAACCCTGCGAAATCTTCAAAATTTGCAACAGTAATTTGTGTGATTTTTATAGTTGTTTGTTGTGGCGGTTTCACAAAATGCCAACTTGGGACATTTAATTGTTCCATTGGACCTTCGGGCACTTTTTGGTGTGTATAAATGTGTGTGTTTGCTGCAAGAAGTCAGAGTAAATGTCCCTTAATTAGTCATTAAAAGTTTCGTCATTATATTGTCCGCTTGATTGTGTCCTTTTTCAGCGTTTCTGCAACCGCAGGGGTTTTTAATTTAACTGGCTCGGATGATAGTGATGATTTTACAGGGGTTTAAATGAGTTTTTTTTTAAATCATTTTAGCCCTTTTAATGTTACATTTTAACCATTTAAACATATTTTAAATTATATTTAGTATATACTAAATATTTTATACTTTGGCTTTAACTTACTTTATTCAGAGTACATTATTGAGTACAAAATATCAAGCCAAATAATGTAACAGATTTTCAAGCTATGATTCTGATTTGTATATATTAATATTCAGTCGTGATTGCTATAAAATATTAAAATATTTTGAGATATTTTCAGAGGTAACCCAAGGTGCGGAAAAGTAAGTAAAAATATTTTAAAGCAAAGTACTTTAGTTCCAACGTAAATCCTTTTGTTTACGCAGAAAAACTTGATTTACATTTTGATTTTCTGATATGTTTAGGTACAATATTAGCATTTTGCTACATTAAAATTCTGATTGGTTTTGGTAGACATCAAAATCCCATCTAGTTTAATGATTTTAGAGTCCTGATTCTATTACTCGGACTGGGAAAGTGCCATAAAAAGAGGCGAATTGCAATGTCAGTTACCGGCTTGACATTAGCCGTTTGTCGCATCCTTTAATATCCTTCACCCGGACTCTGCCTTTTCCCCCATTTGACCAACTGGAAAACACTCCGGGGACTTGTAGTTGCAAGTTGTAAATATGATATTTGGATTTTCGAGCTCTCGGCCATCGTCGTTGGGTTGGCAACTCGGTAATTTCATTTGCCTCTGGTGGCATTTCGCCGCTGTGCCTTCATGTTGAAGCCAACGTATCCGTACGTGTTGGCCGGAGTCGGGGAGTCCGGGTGCCCGGGTGTCCGGACGATCCGGTTAGTCCTGGCCCGGCTCCGGAGCCGTATTTTCGTTTCAAGTGCATGTTTATGCCACGCCCATTTCATTCTGTTCCGCCAGCACCGCTCAAATTTCATGGTGGCAAATGACCAGCTACAGGAAATTCAATTTATTATGCAGCTTGACAGTTTTTAGCCATTCTCTCTCTAAGATGACAGCTGTTTCTATGGCTCTAGCTTCAGCTTCAGCTCTGGCTCCAGCTCCTGCTCCTGCTCCGGCTCGGGTCCGGCTCCCTTTGCCTGATCCTGTGCTACTACTGCTGCCTTCTGACAGCTTTGGTGGATGAAAATGAAACAGAAAATAAAAATGAGCGAACTTCTCGCGCTAATTCTGGCATCTGTCGGGCTTCATTTCGGAGTCTCCTATATTTTTTCCAAAGCCTTCCTCTTTTTTTTTATTTCAGCCAGCAGCCATCACCGATTTCGAATGGGATGCGCCAGATGCATTTGAATTTCGCGCTGCGCTGCGCTCGAGCAGATTTTAATATTGGCAAGCGTCCTTGAGGACTTGGGGACGCATCGATTGTTCGGTCCCAGCGCCTTTTCCTTTGGCCAGCAGCACTTTCAGTCATTACTCATACGCAGCGTGTGACACAATCGCCACTATGCATTATTCATAGCGATGCGGCTACGGTGGATAAACTTGTCGGAAAAGCTGCCGACAGCTGGCAGGGAAATGTTAAATATTTAAATGCCATTTCCCTTGGTTCCCCGAACCGAGCCGAGGCAAACCGAGTCGAGGCTCGCTGGCAGATGCCTTTAACTTGGAGCAATTAATTTGAATTTGAACTATTAAGAGGCATCAGCACTCCTGCTTGACAATGGGGGGAGGTAGGACGGGCAGGATGGGTAACCTTATTCCAGGACCTGCCATCGTGCCGGTAAATTAAGCATAAAGCGCTTTTAGTTACAATCACGTTCGTCTCAATTAAACTACATTAAATTCAATTAGCAGGCAACAGGAACACGAAATGAAAGCAACATTGTCATTACGGTTTCAGGCGATGGCAACTAAGGTACACTGCTAACAAATCTTGGTACCAAAAACTTGAATTAATATCAATATACTTATCATAATATAATATTTTTTCAAGTTAAGTTTTAACGAAATGCGTTAAATATCATTAATGTTGAATATTTATTTGTTAAGTTTGAATTAATTATGATTTTGTATTTGTACTTTTGATATCTTCCAAGAACTTGAATATTGTTTCCATTAGATCCTGTTTAAAATTCCCTCTAAATATATTTTGCAGTGCAGGAAAGACAACACCCGACGTCTTCTGGCCAAGAGAAAAGGACTCAAGACGCAGGACACTCCCAAGGTGGTGGAGGCAAAAATCTAGCGATGGCCTGACTGACAATTGACTTTCATTATTTCTTACATTCCTGGCTGCATTATTGAGGCCTGGTCCTGGGCATATTTGACAGGACGAAGGAGCTTTCCCGCCTTCCTGCTCCTTCCTTACCATTGCCGCTGCCTTGGCGTGTTAGTTTCCCTGTGTAATTAAGTTTAATATTTAATTTAATTGCATATAGACACACACACACACACACACACAGAGAGACACAGCTCCAGCGTCAGTGGGAGCCCCATAAAAGGACACGCGCAGAGACAATGTTGGCCATTTTGCTGCTGCTAACTGAAATTATGATGAAAGCTGGCGATGGCAAAGGCTTTCACCAGGAAGCGGGTGGCCCAAAGGCAGAGTTAGAGCCAAGCCGGAGCTGAAGCCGTAATAAAGGTGAAGGTCAGCTCTCAGTCCGTGGCTTCCACGAAACTGGAACGTGCTCGTCTTAGCCGGGACTTAACTCGGTGTCCGGTTATCCCCGGCCGGGAGTGCTTCGACCAGTTACTTACTTGGGCCAGTCCGGTCACTTGGCCAAGTTACTTCATTTGGCACCGCTGACCTCCTTGGGGCTGCATTATTATCATTGGAGTTTTGCCAACCTGCTTATATTATGTCCTTCTTGCCGTAGGATTATGGCGTGTTAGCAGGTTGTTCGTGCCCTTCTCCACCTGGTGCCCCATTTAGCTGGGATCTGGAGCTGGGAGTGAGAGTGGGCAAGGTGGGCGACGTGGGTGAGGTGGTCATGTAATGAATTGTGTGCCTGGCAGCTTGATGTTTTGTTTGCTGCTCAATTTACTCAGACAGTTAATCACATTGCGTGAAAGCTAATGTCATTAGGAGAGCCCGTGCTCCGTCCACACTCCCACATAGTTTGTGTTTTTCCCCCTCCTCATCAGTTTCTTTTTATCCTGAAATCAAGCGAATAAATTTCGCATTGACTGGAGTATCGTGACTTTAATTGACTTGGAAGTTTAATTTGCTTCCCTCCGGGTGACATCACCAAGGAGCAATTATTAAGGTTAATCCATCCCAGGGGGATCTCCTATTTTTCTCATTTCAATTTAAGAGTGAAGTCTCTAAAATTTATAGGTCTCAAGAATTTAATATCCAATTTTAATTACAATTACCATCTCCCGTTAAAGTCAAACAAATTCCCCCAAAGTCGCCCGATGTGTGTGCCTTGGAGAACTTTGCTTTATCCAAAACAATTGATCAACTTTCCGGCTATTGTCTGCATGTATCGGAATAGGCTGACACCCTTTCTCTGGCCCCCATCAGTTTTGGGTAAGGGTATGGGGGCTCTGACATACTGCAACAATAGCCGCCGGATATTGGGCGTATAAAAAGTTACATATGTGTGTCCGGGGCGCAACTTTAGTTGCCAATTGCGGGGAGATTGGGTATCGGAGGGAGTGTGTGTGGGTGGCCCGGGGGTCTTCAATTAATTTCATTTAGGGAGTGGCGCACAAAGACGCCCCTGGCCACAGCTAAACACATTCTAACAAAAGGAACACACATGGCCAGACACACTCGCAATATTTTCAATTAAGCTGCTACAATACCAGCGGAATAATAACAATTACAACATGCACAGGCACAAGTGGAGCAGCCAGAAAGGTTTAAAGGATGTCGACGAAGGCGAAGGCGAAGTCAGTCATCCCTTGGGAGAATGGGTCTCCTTTGTGGATTCTGTCGATTGTTTCAAGCATTGAAAGTAGTGGAGAAAATGAAAAGGCAAAACTAAAGACTTAATAAGGAATTTAAATCAAGAGAGAGTCTGGCAAGGATGTGTCTGGCAATAGTGTGAAGAGAAGTTCAATGGAAATTTTCAAAAGTGTAAGGGTTAAATTAAAGTCTAGAATAATGAAAAACACATCCCTTTCAGGCTATAAAAAAACTAAATATAAATCCCACTAAAATATATTCTGTAAATTTAATTTATAAATTCTGAAAATCATAACAAATAGGTAAACCCAGACTATCCTAGTTCTAAATTGGCTCAGCATCAAACCGAGAATCAAACCACAGCGGGACGTGGAAAATCGGCGATGTAGGTGGCTTCAAGTGTGGAGATGTTTGTGCTGTAGCAATTACAGAAACTACATGTCTGGAGAGGAGGTGTGTAGTGTGGATTGTAGGGGGGAAAAGTTACATTCGTTTGGCAAATGAATTGCTGACAATTACTTGAATTTGTTGGCTCAGCCAGCTGGGACAGACGTAGAAAAACTTGGTGAGCGCCGGCAATCAAGGCAGCTGCCACAGCAGGCGGCACTAAATGTGTGCCCATTGCTGTTTAGATTGTAGTTGTTCCTTGTGGGGTTATGGTTATGTCGGAGAAAACTTTTGTATTGCATTAGTTTTGTGTCAATAATAATAAAAATGTTCCTCAATATAAGCTTAAGTACTTTTTATACACGATGTTGTGTTGCCAGAAGGGAATATAATATATATAAGCCATTTTATAAACAAAGTAACCTAAGGTATTAGATTTTACACAAATCTCACTCAATTAAAACTAAATTATTTTATTTCTCTAAAAATATCTTCCTAGAACAAAAAAGTTCCAATTAAGTTGAAAGTGCCTCTCGCTCAACACTTCTTGGCGCCCATCAAATATTTATATCCCTCGAAGAGGTCATTTAGCTGACAAAACAATGCCATGAATAAACAATTAAACGCTTTTTAAATGTCCAAAGCCCAAGACAGTGAACTCTTCTTCTCCGGGGTAAAAACAAAGGCCTCACACTCGACAACTTTTGCGGAAGTGCTTTTGTTGAGGGCTTCCGAGAAATAGAATAGAATCGCAGCATCTTGAGTTTCAAGCTGGACAGTCAAAGAGTCAACAGTTTTGCCATAAAATGCAATTTAAACTATGCACGTGTTAATTATTTATGCCCGACTCCCCAGATTCCAAAGACCAGAAAGGAAAAAATTCCACGCCCGGTCCGATAAATCAACGTGGCCATAAGAAGCTATCGCCTTGTAAATTCCACCAAGGAGTTCCTAGCGTAAATTATACAAATTATTATTTAACTCCAAGCAGCACAAACCACAGTGTTTGCATTGGTCCGTACACAGGTAGAAACAAGGGGGAGTTAAGCAAGTAAGTAATTGAATACCCTTCCACAAACTGGTTTATATTATGGATTTTTAAATTCTTACCATATAAATATCTCACTGAACTTTTTATAAAATGTAAGATTTGTAAGGAATTCTGTCTTATATTTCGGTATATTTTATGAAATTAATAACTTTCAAAGAGACTACTGCTCTCAATTATGATTTCTCGCTGTGCACTTCCTGGCATGTGGCTGGGCTCTTGGTCTTGGACAAAAGTTATGCGCAGACAAATCGCTTATTTAGATTAGAGCTGACAACCGAGAGGAGTCTGGTTGTTCGGATGCCAGAAGAAGGAGCTGCTTGCACGCAGGCGCGACTGCATAGATACAGATACATCCGCGAGATCTTCATTCTGCCGCAAACACACTCCGCTGACTTTGTTTGCATTTCCTTCGCTCACTGGAGGCGTGCTTATGTTGTTCCACCAACTACCAGGCTGTCCACTTAGGTTAAGCTCAACTGCCATGTAATTGTGGGGCGAATCCAAGCCCGGTGATCATTTTCAATTAGAGTCCCCATCGTGGGGCGTGATTTGGAAGCTGTTGGTGTGCGGGTAAGACGGTAGCTGGCCGCTGATTATGGGATAAGTGCGGGAGCATCGTTTATAAAGCCAAAGCTAACGAACCAATGACTTGGAGCACTTTGCAGATTGTCCTCAGATTAGCGTTCGTAATAAATGAGAGCCTGGCCTTCTTGGGCGGAATGGGCGCGGGGTTGTCTAGACTTGTGATTGCAAAACAGCGAGTGCAAAAAGATAGTCCTTCCCACCTGAAGTTGCGCATTTGTCATAATAAAATTAGCATTTGCCTGGGTCCACAGGAGACGCAGGAGTCACAGGACAGAGCGGACCGGACAGGATGCAGGCCAACTGGGGACGGCAAGGAGCAGCAGAACTTATCAGAGTGTGTTGACAGACAGTAGGAAGCAACTGAACAACCAGAGGAAAGGACCTTGGACAAAAAATGTGAATACACTTTTCACAAAAATTGGATACATTTGCTTAGCAGGATAGAATACTTAAATGGTAGGTACAAGTGGTGAGGCCCTATTATAGAGCCTCAAATTTGGGCTGAGCTCTTTGTTTATCCGAATATTTTTATATTTTTCGAGATAATACAAATTTTGTACACTAAATATATGTATATTGAGAATAAAAGTCCGATATGATATCACATATATTTTGAAATTTTAATTATATTATATTGACAGTTAAAATGTTTATATTATAAAACAAAATTGTTGATAACCTCTTTGTATTTATTTCAGATAATGGAAGCCTATTGAAGCAACTTCGGTCTCTTCTTTAGCCCAATTAGCTGTATGGCTCAAAATGCAATATATATTATATTTTAAAAGAAATTAGGGATTTATTTTTAGTGAAAAAATTAAAATAAGAATTTAACTAAATTTGATGGTAAAATGCTTATATTATATTAATTATTTAATGTAATATCAAAATAAATGGTAATCTCTCAAGTATTGATAAGCATATTTAATTGATCAATAATTAACGATGAACAAGACTATGAGAAAGTAAATCTGTTTGACTAATATTATATATATTTTTAATATTTCTTATATAGTGACTTTCTTTTTAATATATATACTATAAATAAATATAAATAGCTTGATTTTGGGTACAAAAATATTGGTTATATCCAGTAAACAAGTCTTTTTTTCTTATGATTCCCTTTAAATTGACTTTCGCTGGGTTGTTTCGGAGGCCACTGGCAATTTCATTCCCGACCGCCTCCAGGATGAAAAGGATGCGAAACGGCTTCCTGTCTGTCTCGCAGATACACATTGAAGCTGCCTCGCTGCTTCGACTCGCAAAATATTACCGAAATGACCAATTCAATTTGAAGTCTATTAGTCTCGCATTCGATCTGATTGCGATGCCTCGCTTTAAATGACCAGCAAAATGCTGAAATCCTTCAAACTCACTAAACTGGGTAATACTTTGACTTGCCAGCGGCAATTTTGTGCTGACCAAACGGAAAGAGTCCGGCATGTAAAGCGAAATCAAATCACGTAGTGTCCGTTCCGGGACTGGCCAATATCTGCTGACCAAATTTCACGCAGCTGCAACAAATCAAAGGGCAAAATGTAGCCCAGTTCAGAGGGACTGGCAGAGTGTGTTGGCCTCGTTCGAGTGCTAAATAAATTGAAAATTCTAAAATTTTAATAAAAATTGTCGCAATATTGCAATAAAATTCGCATGATTGGCGGCCGTCCCCCTCCCATCGATTGGCTAAAAATACTGATATTTAAATCTACCATGAGTATCACGTGCGAAATGCAATTGCGCTTTTTTGCTAACATTCTGATATATATACATATATATCTCACTAGGTTCCTTTTATTTTTTACCATCTCTTTTCGATTCATCCACTTTGTGTGTGTGACAGTTGAATTGGAGATTTTGTTGTTGAGTCTGTTTTTTGGGGCAAGGGACAGGAGCACTCCGGTGTGACATTGTAACTGATATTTAAATTGTTCAATTTAGTTTGCTTACTTTTTTTTTTTTCTCCTGTAATCCCATTTCCTGGTGGTTTCATTTGTTATTTCTTAAACCTTTTCGAACTGTGGTATATATATTTTGTGCACAATATACTCTAAAGTGTCAATAATCATTGAAATTCTTTACTCCATTAGTTAAGTCATATATTTTTAAATTGCAACCCAAATTTAAAGTATACGAAGGGCTACATAAATTACTATGGAATTTAAAAACTTAAAAAAGAAAGTAAAAAAGAAATATAATTATCCTGAATTTAGTATCTCAAAAAATATATAGATAGAAAACCTAAGAGTTTGCTGCATCGTACGAGGTACTTGAGATATATTCACATATTCCTTAAAACTCCCCTTTAAAATGACATTATTTAAGTTAACGCTTTACTTATTGAAAGAACTGAATATACATTAATTAGTTCCAAAAGGTTTTGTTTAACAAATAGCATTTGCTTTGATTGTTGAAACCAAACAATTGCTTTAAATTGCATTAATTTATTTTACTTTTGAAATCTATTCGAATTGCTTTCGTACCCCACACTCGCGACAAGTAATTTAATTAAATTTCATGCCGTTTTTAAAGCGAAACTATCAGATTAATTAATAATATTTATGTGCGGTATTCGATGCACACGCCGAAACAAGCGGAAAGCATTGTTTGCTCGTTCGATTTTGACAGATACATAATTAGTTTTTGCACACCCAAAAGGCCGCAGGTGCCGCGATGCTGTTTTCATTTGGGCCGATATATGTATTTATATATAAATGGATTCGGGCGATTGCCACTTTTTTTGATTTCTGTCGGCTCACAAAAGCCATCTATGCTGGCGTATTTTATGCCCGGGAGCTGCGAATGGATTTATTTAAAAATGTTTATGGATATTTACCTCGAGCGGCAGCGGCGCCAATGCAAAAGCCGAATAGCAGCAGGCGGCAGAGCCAACTGGATGTGCATGTCCTTGTCGCCATTTTGTCGAGCTGCGAGAATGGCGGCGTCTTTGGCGCCATTGCGTTTTGCTTTTGCCAAAAAAATGTCACAACAGCTGCAAAGAGAGTGGCGAAAAAGGAAAGAAATGGTAAAAGTGTTGAGATATTTGCTGGAAATTCCCGGTCCCGCTGCAAAACAGTTTGATTTCTTAACAGCACTGACTTAATTTAATGCAAAACATTTAGTTTCAATTGGAGTTTGCCCTCCATCCTCAAGGACTTCGGTCCCCACCCCTTTTACCAGGCAGACCAATTTTTCGCGCCATAAAATTCAAATCAAATTTGCTAATTAGCAAATTGGAGAAAGGCTCTTGGAGGTGGGTATTGCACTGAGAATAACTTAAGAAAATACACGCAAATAATGGCATACATTTCAGAAGCAATTAAATAAATTGAAAAGAAAAAACTAAGAAAATAATCAAAATAAAAATATCACAAATAAAACCGTGCTTTAAAGTGATTTAAATTACTATGACTATATATTTATAAACAATGTGATTAAAGAATTTTAATAGTATAATAATAAAGGTCAATTTTTTTATGATTAAAACTGACAGGAATTATCCTATATTTTTCTGCAGTGCAAATATATATATCTCTGAGAAACTGTTTCCCTTGAGTTTCCGGAAAAAGGTGTGATGCGTGTTTCCTCCTCTGTCCCTTACTATAACTTCTTCACCCCATGGATGCCTACTTTACGGCTGCTTTGGTTTCATTTCCCCAACTTCCATGGCCCATATCCCTTCGTCCTTTGTCGTTGCCATTTAATAAGTTAATTGTTACTGCCTCTGCACTTTTGCCCCTTTTGAATTTATGATTAGCCACAAAACGACGAGCGAGAAGCCAAGTATTTAACGTGGCTCAAGGACTTGCACTTGCAAGACACAGTCCGCTCAGCACCCACTTTGCCCTACTGCTACTACCATCCGCTTTTCCGGCCATTTTGCAGTAGCAAGTTTACTTTAAGCCAGCAGTGACAGTTCCACATAAATGTCAACTGCTGCGGTCCTGCTGCGCTTTATGCAGTCCGACTTTTATGCATTTCTAGTGCTTCCTCCTCTGATAGAATTCATGGCTGCCAAGGACTCCACATAGTGGTCCTGTTGGCCCCACCCCGCCATCCTGTTCCTGCTCCTGCTCCTGCTCCTGCTCCATCTCATCGTGACTCGTCCGAGTCATTATTGTCGTCTGCGTTTTTACTTGTAACTGCTGCTGCTGCTGTCCGACTTTGTGTCAACTCCATAATTATAGTTTTCTTATATCTTTTTTTTTTTGTTCAACAAAAAACTTTCAATGAGCGGAGTACAGTGGTTGCCGACTGGTTAAAAGCTTAATGGAAAATTTTCCTGCCTTTTTGATTTATTTGTGTATAGTTTATAAATCTTAAAGTTACTGTTTCAATGCTATAGTATTCTTATAAATGAAATACAGGTTTTCTATAGGTTTGTTTCTTACATAAAAAAACATCAGAATATATCTTTTAATTTCTACATTTATCCTTTTATTCCGACTCATATCAATCCTTCAAAATCACAACAATGACCACGGTTATAGCATTTAAAGTTGCTCTATATGGGAGTATGGCAGCAGCCATACACATAAAACTGCAAAGATTCTATTAACCCAAGAAATTATGAGAAATGAAAACTTATTACGAGAAGTCATTAAGATTCAAAGAATTAAAAGTTGGAAAAGTAAAACTGAAAATGAAGCGAAGTCAAAGCGTTCTAGCTGTTGCAGTTGCTCAGCTCTATATATATATATATAAATACTATATATGTAGTATAGTTGAGATCGAGAGAAAGCCGTACAAAAACTGTCGTCGAGTTAAAACAAAGCCCAGGGAGGCAGCGGGGGCTATAAAGGAAAAGGCAGAGCCCGCCGTCACTGGCAGCAAGTTCTCCCTTCCTTTTCAAGTCCCAACTAGTTGGGCGGCAAAGGAAAGTCATAATTGTTAACGGGCTTTTAGCTTAAGCGAATTCCAACTGCAAAAATCCTGCCAGAACATAATACAAAATTCTGTTTAAGTTTTAATTAGATTTTTAATATTTGTTAAACGTGAAATATGCAATGCGCGCGCACGCGCTCTCAGGAGCAGTAAGTTTGATTAAAAAACTTTCGTCGCACGACGCATGTTAAATCACTTTTTGTGCATTGTGATATTTCATATATTGGATAGTATATCGGTTTCCTCTTGTTTTTGTTGCCTGTTAATGCATGCCAGGTTTAATGAGCAGGCTATTAAGGCGCACCATCATTACGCAATGTCAGTTGGCACTTTTATCAATGTTTCCTGTCAGTTTCGAGAAGTTTGCGCCGCGTCACGACGTCACGAGTGTCAGCGCCAGCGATTTTCATATTCACTGTGCATTTTTATCAGCCATTTGCCGACTCATTAAGCGAACGTCAATGTCCCACCGCCGCTGCTGTCGCCCATTTTCCATTTACCATTTTCCCATTTTCCCCTGACCACCTCCGCATCCACCTTTCCGATTCAGATTCTGATTCAGATTCTTTTCGATGATGGCTTGGCTGCATTTTAAAACCGTCACTGCCGATTCAGTTTTACATGCCTTTAATTGACGTCGTCATGTAATGAAATTCAATTTATACTGCATGCCATTAATAGTAACTCATACTGATGCCTCGACTGCAGAGAGAACAGCGACTATATCTTAAATGCTTCGAATTCTTCAGGGACTAACTGGAGAACATTAAAAAATATTAAAGTCTTGGGAAGTCGAATTATTTCATTTATGTTTAAAATTAAACACACAAAAATATCCATGTGGAATATGGCATACTAATGCCTGAGGTTAAATATATACTCATAGTGCTTCAAGAACTACAGAATTTTCCGCTTGGCTTTCACTATAATTTGTAACTTTGTGGTTTTTATGCCGAATGTTTAGGTTATTAATAAAAACCTTGGCTTAGTTAGGAACTGGCTTTTTTCTTGTTGAAAAAATATTTGTGGGTCTTTGTTTTGAAACCGACTGTGGATTTTGTGGCATAAATTAATTTTATAAGGTTCTTTTTCTATTAAAAATTAATCATAAATTAATTTACAAATAATCTATTATATAATTTAACTACTTGATATTTTTAATGCATTTTTACCGTGTACTCAAAAATTCCTCACCTCATCTCAACGCTGGACAAGTGAAGTCAAACCCCTGTCATGAATATGCAGCACGTGAGCAGACCAATGAGTGCTGCACGTCCATTGTCGTCCCTATATGTGTATATATATATAAAATATATATAATATGTGTATAGCATGTTTTTAGCAGAACCACAGCCAGCGAACATGAGAGTTAAGTGCCGGACAGACAGCTTTAATATGGCAAGTGCGTGGCTTCATATTCCCTTGCTTGTCATTTATATTAACATGTTATTTTATGTTGTGTTAGCTTGATAATATTTTTGTCTTTGCAAATTTCAATGTGAAAGGCAAAACAATTGAACTTGTGTTACAAGAAAGCAATAAAATTTAAGTGTGTTTGGGGAGATATTCTATAATAAATGATGTTTCCAGACATATTGTCCTTAAAAGCTTGAGATAATTATATTCAACAATAATTCAATTAGAATGCATTCCTAAGACTACTTTTCTAGGGTCTATGACAAAAGACTAAATTATTTATATGTATTAATGCATTCATTTTCATAATAAATATACATGAAATACATTTTTTTAAGCGTTCCCCCTTAATTTTGTATATATACCTCTTTTTGTGTCTCATCAACTGGGATATTCCCCGGCTTCTGTCTCATTAACCGATTATCTGAATAATTTGCATTTAAAATCTTACTCAGCAGCAAGCGAATGCAAGCAGAATGAACACAAAAATAACAAGTTTGGCTTGGGAAAAAATTAAAGTGAGATTAACAACCACTTAAGGCTTATATAATTTAATGGCCGAAACATTTTTCTGCTCATTATCGCAGGAATCTGGCAGCAGACTTTAAAGTCGCGTGCCAAGTCACCGAAAAAAACAACGTTAATATACAAAATACACAAATAAAGCACAAAATATAAGAAAGACAGAATGAGATCGGCTGTCACGATTTCAATGAAAATTAAAAATCTCAGCATGCATTGAAATTGCGGCCAAAGCATTTTAATTAACGTCCAACAATCTAAATTGTTGTGTTCGCTCGCCAAAAATATTAATTGACTTTTCCAGCGTCGCGACGGGTTCGGAACATCATTAACGCAAATATAATTACGTGACAATTTGATGGTTTTCCACTGGCGACTCGGCGCCCTCCCCGAGCACAAATCACAAATCGCAAATCAAAAAGCGAAAGCCAAAAGGCGAAATTAATTACACAGTGCCGCCCCGGCGATATTGAGGCGTGCTGAGCCACCCAAGGGATCAATCAGTGCCCAGTCGCGAAGGTAAACAATAAAGCTCCGGCTGCGACATTTCCACAAACATGGCTCCACTGTCCACGATTTCCCTCCAGTGTCCAGTCAAGCGGCTCGGGTTGCTCCTGCCCGGTCCGTTCGTATATAAAAAAGGGTCTCCGACGCTGTTTAACTTTGAAAAATTAAAATCCACTTGGGTCCGCGCCGTGGCCATACCCATACCAAAGCCAAGCCAAACAAAACCAAAAAAAAAAAGGAAAACTCCATCCCTTGGCTAGTCTCGCATTTTTCAATGGCCAAATAATAAAGTCCCCGCGAATGTCAGCTGGGAGTTATAATCTGTTTGCCGCTTTTTCATGGTCGCCATTTGACTGCCCAGCGGCGGCAGAGGAAAGGGTATATTACACAGGACGAGACTTAAGGACATGTTCACAAAGATTATGTACCGAAAAATGAGTATTTTAAGCACTAAGCTACACATAAAATTGGTAAATAAAATGAGTCACTTAGGGGTATAAATAAATGTAATTGTTTGAGCTATTAACCTTTCTATAATGAAATATATACGAAAATATTTTACCAAGGCTTAAACTCACAATATTTGTTATTATGATTTATTAGTTTAATATACCTAATATATAAAATAAATATTGTAAATTAGGATGAGCTTGCAATAGTGTATGTCCCATGTCGACTCTAGCTACCCTATTCCCTACTCTTGTTGTTCTTTTTGTGTGCCTTTCCCGGACCCTCTGACAATGTCGATTAAATGAAACGTAAATTTGCAGCAATTACGAGGGTAAATATGCATTAAAATAAATTTGCATGCAATTATTTTTGGCACATCAAAGTCCCATCATCAGATTCATCAAATTATCTTGGCTGAGATTTATGTTGTTTTCTTTTTTCCCGATCTGATGTTGTTTTTCTCGTTTGGATTTCCATCCCTTTGCTAATTACCAACTAAAACAATTGCAAATTAGAGGCGCAACTTTGATGTTGTGTCTGTTCAATAAACCAATTTGTTATGCGATTCGCTGAGGTGTTAAGGCTACAACACAAAATGCTTTCCGTGACATCTCGTTTATCAAGTTGAAGACATAATCTTTGAATTTGGTTTTTGTCTGCGTATCGTATCGGTGGCATTGTGTTGGCATTTTATGATAAATGGTTGGGAAATGTGGAAGCGGATTTCTGGCTTTTGTTTTTCCCCGGTCGACGGGTGTCTCCGGGTGTCGCGGGTTGTCGAGTGAAAAGCGGCTTACAAGTTGTTGATCTAAGTTCTAGGAATATAAACAACAAAAAATTGTCATTGTTAACCTAATTTCCAGACTCATCTCGTCCAAGTTGTTATCCCGACTTCCCCCCTATAAATAATATCGCGTCCGTTCCTTTCCCGCGAAACATGTGCCTCATTTTAAATAAACATTTAGCATTTTCTCTGTGCATTTTTCGGTTACATTTCTTCTTGATTTCGTTGGCCCTTGTTTTGCATACATTTTCCCAGCGAATTAAAAAAGCGCACAGTTTTGTTTGGAGATAAGCTACTCAAAGATTTACGACTCTCTCTCTTCGGGCTGTGCGAATTTCGGTAGCTGAAAATGGTGAAATGGTAAAATGGTAAAATGGCAAAAGCCGGGGACTGAAAACTGGAGCGGCAGGGGACAACGTGGGAAACTGGGCATAAACAGGGCCAAAAGCGTTTCCAACGATTTGGCGTGACAAATCCGGCACGATTTGGAGCTATCCGTGGCAGACGCAACTTTGTCGCAGATTTATATGCAATGTCAGTGGAAACGGTTTATCACTTTGGCCTAGGCCTCCTGTTCGTACCTTTTTGACGATGCCCGCCCGAGGTTCGCAGATCCTTCCCCGTCTAAGGAACTCCGGGGGCCAAAAGGTTGAAATTTCGTCAAGACAAATTCCCCTTAGATTTAGTGCAATTTCATTTACTTTTGTCTTGGCATTTAGTGAGATTTGTTGGCCAGTTGCTTAAGACGCTTGTCAGATGGGTTTGAGTTTGGGTTTGGGTTGGGGTTTGGGTTTGGGTTTGGGTTTGGGTTGTCCCTACATTTCACACGGGATTTGATTGCTGAAACTGTGGAAACTGCAGAGGAGCCTTGTGTTGGCCCCAACAACCTGAAGAATTGTTTGCGTTTTGATACCGGTTTCGTTTTGTTTAAATTACCTTTGAACAAGTGTCGGAAGGTTCTCCGTTGTCCCTGACAACTTACGTTTAAGCATCGGTATTTTTGCCCTCATCTCCAGGCGGCTTTATTTTCGTGTATCATTAGTGCGCTTAGTTCGAAGTTTCCCTTTGAGGGATTTTCAAGTGCGGACAGCTGCAGGAAAAATCCTTCTCGCAAAACTGCCCTCTCATTCAATTTCGGAGCATTGACTGTTTAAACTTTCTGGCTAGAAGTTTAAGCAAATTTACAAATTCCTAATGAGCCGAAATTTTAATTATATCCCCAAAACACGCGTGCATACGGACACTGCACGAAAGGCTGAGCTTAATTAACAAATATATTTGAGATGATTGCATTAATTGAATTAATTTTTTAAGTGCAAATATTCCCAGAAGCTTAAGCAACATTTAACTTTATCCTGCAATTTTATCTCTGATTATCCTTGATTGTGACCATGTTTTTTGAGCTGTGCACGGCGCGTTCATTATATTATCTGCTCTGGCTGCTGTGTAGACCTTTTTGATGTCAATCACTCAGGCGCTTAAGGAGCTGTCATGCCCGACTTCTTCCAATAGGACACCACCGCCGCCGTCGGTGGTTCGGCGGTTGGGTGCCGGGCGATGTGGCGCCAAAAGAATTTAAATTAGCCAAGAAGGCAGCTGCCAGGCGGTGCAATAGACGTGGCTGAAAAGTTACCCACTTGCGCCGGGCTGACTTTGCTAATGAATCATGAATTTCTCAACACCATTTCTTGCTTTCCGACTTTCTTTTTTATTTCTGTGCTTGCATGGCTTGGCTTTGTTTTGCCTTTGGTGTAATAAGCGTGAAACTTTTTGGCAGTACAAAAAATTAGCCCTGCCTCTCTGCTCTGCATTTCAACCAATTAGTTGGTTTGTTTGGCCCAAAAATCGGAAAACAAAAAGGAAAAAATATATGTCTACGGTGCTGATTGACAGTCTCAGGCTTGGAAGCGTTGCCAAGTGACGAGGGAGCGATTGCCGAAAGACACTCCAACGGACTTGGCCGGAATCTGTCAGGGCGTGACTAATACCTGATCTTTTTCGGCTTTCACACTGAGCATAAAATCGGTTTATAGTTGGAATTGGGAAACAGATTCCCACACAGAAACAGTGATTTAATTCGGCTTAACAGTTGAAAAATACACTGTAAAGATTTCTCAATTCTGCAAGCATTTATTGTTGATAATAAACGCATTAAATATATGATTGAGTTTTGAGTTTTCCTATTTTAGTTTCTTTTTCTTTCTGTGCATTTTTTAGAATCTCTCTGTTCCTGCTTGTTTGCCTCTTTAAATTGGGCAAAGTTTTTTGCGACAGCAATTGAAGGACTTGTCCAAGGACACGCCCCCAATGCTCTCACACACGCCCCCTCAATTGTCATCCGGAGAAGTTTTCCTGTCGTATTTGACGTGCGTGCGATGTGTGTGTGCGGATGTGTAAGTGTTTGCCAAATGACAACTTCTTACAACTTGAAGCAGGTATTCTCCAGGTGGGAAACTAGGTACATGAGAAGGAGGATGAGAAGGAGGTTCCCCCAAATTGAATGGTAGTTTTTCACGCCAACAGAGTGCTGGCTTTTATCTTTATGTTGCTTGTTGCCTAACAACTCAATAACTCATCAAACTTTATCGACAGTAGTTAAGCTATTTGTTTCACTGCAGCATGATTTTGTTAGAAAATGCAACAGTTAAAGTTATATAGCTTAAGGGCAATAAATATATTTTTGAAATGTTAATTGAGTCAGTATACAGCTTTTAATGACTTCAGCTGAACTTAAAATATTTCAAGGGAAGCCCTTACTGTCAGATAATTTCCTTTGTTAAACAACATAGCTGCGTAATATTTGTTTCCATAGTTACAGCCTGCTATTCTTTTTGATTCTATTGTTGCTTTACAGACGAAAATTTAAAAAATAATCGGTTATTCAAGCCGTTGGACTGGGTACTGTGTAAATATAAGTTTTCTTTGAAAAATTGATAAATTAATAGAAAACAGAAATTATTTCTCTCTTAAATTCTTCTATCACTTTCTGAAATCCGTTTGATTAAACCTCTTGTTTGATTGAACTCATTGATTACATTTTAATGTCAGGAATTGAGATCGTTCTTGGCTCGCCAGCTGCCTCTGCTGCCACCTTCAATTATGGCCAAGTCACAGAGAAAGTTGGTTAAGAAAAAACCGCCCCAGACAATGGCCAAGTGATTTGCTTAACTGGGCGGATCCATCACACTTCAACGCACTGCCGGCAAGTGGATTAAGCCTGTTAATGATGGGAATTCACGGTGCCTGCCAAGGAGTAACGCATTGTGTGGGGCGGGCCAAGAGAGGTGACAGTTTTTGTCAAAATCGACATTACGTATGCGGAAATCGTTCGCGAAACATGTGGGCCGACAAGCGATACGAATATATTGCCGTTTGCTTTTGTCAAGATACCACGTTTGCCGTGTGCTGCTGGTACAACAGGGCGTATGATTTTTATAAATGCCGTGTCGTTGTCGCAACAGGAAAGCCAACTCACAAAAGGCAGAAGAAATTTGCTCTTTTCTTCGTGGTCCCGCGAGTGTGTTTGATATATATCCTGGGCCAGTAAGCACAGTAGGGGCCAAGGGTTTAGCTATTGTGGGGTTTTAATTACACAACCTAGACTTTGCTTTCAATTTGTTCCAAAATGTTAAGTGATATTAAATTATTTGGGTTCTATTAATTGTTTATAAGCGTACAATTGTTAAATATTGTAAATATAGTTAATATTTTTGAATATGGGTATAAAATCTTAATGCAAGTCATTAAGAAAAGGACGATAATCTATGCTAATTAGTTAAAATAAACTTTTTTATAAAAATGCTTATTATATCAAAAATTGCACATGAAAATAATTAAGAAATTCAGAGTACTATTATTCTGACCAGGACTGTTCCTATATATAGGTATAGTGCTGACTTGCTTTGCTGCCTCTTGGCCTTTTCCAAAATCAATCAGGGCCATGTATGAATGAATTTTGCACGGCTTCTATTTTTCCTTTCTCCCCATCAAGCTTCGCCCTCTGCCCAGAGGAATTTCCGAATTTCCCCAATCAATTGACTTTTGTGTGAGTGTGTGTTTGTGTGCGTGTGGGTGGGCTGAGCATTTTGTCATGCTGCTTATTATAAAAAATACCAGGAAAACTGATTTGTCAAGGCCATAAAAATATTTGCTCTCATACAACATTAAATGAACATTTTTGCCTTATTTCACATGTGTGTGTGTATATAGTTCCTATTCGATGATCAGGCAAATGCTTATGAATAGCCACTGTGCGTGTTTTTTTTCCTTTTTTTGGGAAAATAATATAATAGGCAGTGTGGGCTTAGGTAAAGTTTGGTGACTTGTCAGATTTTCCGATGTCTGCAATGGAATGCCGTCGATTAAGTTGATTATCATGATGAAGGGGCAAAGTTGGCTCGAGTGCCAGAAATGGGCAATGGAAAAGGAAAAACAAAGGCCAGCGGGGAGCGAATGAAACCCTGAACTGATTGTTCATATTTGCCAACTATTTGCGATTTGCATTTTCAATCAAAGTCTCACCGTGATGAGAGACAACAGTATCGATGGCAGGCAACGATGATGGTGATGATGATCGTAATGCCAAGGATATGTTGGGCATAAACCGAGGAATCTGCTCTATCGAATAACAATTGAAACACTGAAAAGACAAACACCTAGTTATTTAAAAAAATGTGTCTAAACATATGTATAGTTGGTTGGTCAAACAAGATTACCATCGAGTGTGCTACAAAAATTCCTAGGGTTTTTAAGACCCATAAAAATGTACAATGAATTTGGTGTCTACAAAAATTCTTTAATTGCTTTTAAACATATTTTGAAGGGCTATATAATCTGAAGAGTGTTATATAGATTTCTTTATAAAATCTGTTCCTTATTGGTAAATTTCTAAGCTTAATATTTTCTCTGCAAGTGTTTTGTTTTTTTACAATTTTAGCTAATAGATTCTGAAACTTATCAGAGCGTAAAAAGTATCTAGGTTTCGGTGGTATATTTATTTTTCCAAAGTGCAGATACAAAAACTAGAAGACAGTGTGCTAAAGACGAGCGTCAAGTTATGCTTGTTTGCAGAGAGCCAGCCAGATAAAACTCTTCAAGCACGAATGCCCCACAGTCACACGTTCCGGGTGCAGGGTGAATTTTCACTCGGCACCTGTCTTCAGGTGGGATGTGCTCTCTGTTCTGTTGTCATATTTTCATCACACTTCAGGTGTGAAATAAACACACGCACACACACGTACGGCAGCAAGAAGCTTCTTGAAGCTGAAGAAACTTTGTGCAGCCCCGGAATATTTACTCACAATCGTGTTTCGTGTTTGGTTTCGTTTTTTTTTTTGTTTTTAGCTGGAGTTCCTTTCCTTTCTGTAGCAACAGCTTAATTTCTCAGTGGCCCGGACAAACTTAAACACCAGTTGTTTGCTTAATTTCTGCTCTCAATGTTCGAAATTAGTCGGGGCCAGCCCTGACCCCAACGCACTTGCTGTGTTGTTGTGTGCTTTGCATATCTAATGCCGGAGTCCTCCGGAGACTCGGAGGCGGTGGGGCAGTTTCTCCGGGGCCAACTTAAGGAGCTGAGCCAAATTTAATGGAAAAACAATACGGTCTTTATTATTAAGCAATCGCTTAGCAGCTCTAGTGCGGAATGTATATATATTTAATTAAAAAGTTCTGGGGCCCAAACCAAAGGAAAGCCAAATATTAGCATGGAGTTCTGGGTAATTCAGCCAAACATTGCGTAAACACAATCAGCCACTGTTGCGCACAGACACACACACGAACTCTCGTCCGTAATATCCGATTTCAATTGGAAGGAAAACCTATTAGAAATTATTTCCCTTCACTAAATATTTGCTCAATTGTGTGGGCATCTTTGTTCTTGTTGTTAATGCCATTGTATTCAATAGAATGCCCCAGCCCCCCGTCCTCCCGAAAAACATTTCCCATAATAATTGTCAGTCTACTGGCCCAACAGTGGCCCCCAATCACAGTCGTAATCCCTTTATTTGGTTAGATTTTAAGCCTTGAATTTTCGTGTTGGGTCAGCGTTTGGACCACTGTGTGTTAGTGTGTGTGTGTGTTTGGCATACATGGCGTATGCGTATTGTTGATTTAGTTGATTGGCTTAAAGGCGTGACCTAACCAAGGCTGGCAACAATAATTGTCCGGATTCCAGTTATTTGCTCGCCCTCGTTCAATTAGCCAGATCTCTTACCTTTTCGTCCCTCAGTCTTGGTCCTCTTCAGTTTCCGACACCTGAAATATATCAAGATGGAGAGGAAGTTCGGTGATGAGTTTGCATCGTAAAATTATTTCCGTTTAATCAAGTGGTTAAAGTTCGATATTATTTGTTCGGCTCACATTCCCAGCTGGAATTGCAATTAATAACGAAATGCAGGAGAGGTATTTTCTATCATAATATTTCCCAGGTATGCTATGCTTTAATTATTATATATCTAGTTCGGTTTTGCATTGAGGGTTTTGGTGTTCCTCGAACGATATCGAATATCTGCTCTAAATTTGATCTCAACATGGGTATGTGTTACGTTCCTTGCTAACTTTTACGGTTGCAAACTGCAGCTTCACATTCCCTTTATTCATTTCTTTTTTTCCAGAGTGTTTGCCCAATTTTTTTGTGTGAGTTTTAGGACGTAGCATCGTTGTTTATGAAGTGTCCTGGCTGCCTGTTTGTTTGCCTTTCATGTTAATGGACTTTACGCGCATATGGACACTGGCAGGAGGCAGAAACTGCAGGAGCATCATCGAGTTTTCCCGAAGCGCGGTAGACTCTTTTTTTTATTTTTTAGCCAACTTTTGGCGGATGGCATAGAGACATGGATAGGCGTAGATATTATACACGGAAAGAAAAGGATATTTTAATCATAGAAGTTAGTTTATAGACTAATAAATGCTGAATGCAACCGCTAGTAGTAATTATTCTTCAAAATATATAAAACACAGTTTTAATTAAACAAAGATTGAGGACTTAGATTTAACTATCTTTTCCCGTGTACTTCTACGGTTAGCACAATATATGCAGTGAGTCCGCCTTGTTCGCCCAGCTGTTGCCGTTTGAATTTTCCGGAAAACTAACAGCGTTTGGTTTTTATCGATGGTTTATCGTTTAAAGTTTTCCATCAGCATAAATTTCGTTCGTTAGCCCAGACTAGAGCCATTTTTCATTAGTCTCTGACGTGACAATGTTGCGTATACTTAATATTTATCTAAGTTTCTTACGACACTCGTAAATAACCACACACAGCCGCACGAGCACACACACAGGCACACTCACACACATTCATACGCGTGCAACATGCTGTTCGACAATTATTTGTGTTGCTGCAACACGCCAAATAAACATTCTTTTGTTGTATTTCGGGTGTGAGTCGGGGAACTGAGACAAAAGTCAACATAAAAATGAAATACAAGGCAATAATATTTGCTCAACATGTGTGTGTGCGTTGTGTTTTGTTTCGTCCCCATGCCACCATGCCACCCTTCCACCCCATCGCCCTCGTCATCAACCCCTATTTATCTTGCTCGTGCGCGCATAAGTAGGCAACGATTTCCGCTGCCTGTGGAAATTAATAAAGTTTTTGCACCTTTCGTTTTTCTTTTTCGCTCCAGTTATTTATGCAATAAAATATACTCTTAAAACTGCATCTCATTATGCATTATTTAAGCGTTTTTGGCACCCTTATTGCTTATTTTTAACACCATGACCCTTCGGTATTAAACTGAGAAACTTTCTCACAAAACTGGCATAATAAACTTTTCATATGCGTGTGGGCGTGTATGGAAAATGCAAACATTGCATCCAACTATATACACTTTCGATCCACGCCCATCTGGTAATATAATGAAATTCCTTTAACGGAGGCGTACATTTGGCCAGGGGGTCAATTAGGGCAAACATACTGCAAGGGATTGCACTTAAACAAATGTAAATGGAGTTCTATTTATAAATCTTTTATACTAAAGAATGTATAAGATTGATTTCTTTAGTTAAAATAAAATTTAAATATATTTGTGATCATCAACTAAATAGGTAATTAATAGGAAAACTTTATAAAGAATTAAAAAGGGAAGGAACATGTTTACATTCCCCCAAAAGCTGCTTCAGGAGACTCTTCTTATGTAAAATCTTAAATGCTATATCTCTAAATCATAAATATTTTTCTATGTGCGAGTATATCCTGGTATCAGGCACAATTTTTAATTAAAGCGCGCCAAATCGAGCTTATTAAAAAGTTGCAATGACCGGCAAAAGGTGATGAGCGACGCATAGCAACGCAGCGATGGACAACCGACATCCGGCATAGTTGCTGGGGCGGAAATGGAGAATTAAATTACGGGACGATGTGATGGCTAAAGTTTGCCAAGTCTGCCCGATGATGCGTTGTCATAATGTCAAATGGATCGAGGTCCGAAGCGAGGGCCAACAAACGCACGGAGTAGGATATAATAACGGTTATCCGGCAAACAGAGTGACAACTGTGTGTGCCATGCATGTCCTTGGCCCATCCCCCGCGGCGGCCAAATGTCCATTCATTCGCACATATTGCCATTTTCAGCGACCTATGCAATTCGCCGTCCTTGTTGACATTGTGGGGCAAACTGTCATCGGCTATCGGCCATTGCGCAAACGATATGCAAAATATTAACAAATACCCCCTGTATTTGGGCCTACAACATAGGATCATATCCCTCGCCGGAAGCGTAGCGAACAATCTGTTTGCACAGAGGACAATTTTTTCACTGGCATTGAGCCCGAGCCCACAGGGCCAAAATGGCAATATACTCGTCCTGTGTTACATGTGGCAAACTCAATTCTGTTGCGTTGCTCATTTCACAAAAGACCCTTTTAAATGCCGGTAAATCTTCTAGGAACCTATTCTTTTTTTCTTTTAGTCATGTCTGATCATTACAAAATATTTAATTTAAAAAAAAAAAGATTAGAAAAAAGGATTTAAATTGTATATTTAGGTGGAGCCATACCATAGAAAAAGATCAGTGTGGCCGAGCCTGTAAAAATGTATTTTATTTTTCTAAAAACTTTACAGCAATATATATATATAAAATATATATATAATATATATAAAATAATATATTATTTTAATTTTCATATTATATTATATTATTATATTATTCATAATATATTTTAATATTTTATTAGAATTAATATAACCTTCGGTAGAGTTTTTTTTTAACAGTTCTTTTGACTCGTTATTTATAAATTGAATATAAAGGTGGATTAGTAATGAATATACTAATGGAGATCAGTGCGGTCAATTAATTGTGTTAATTTTAATTACTTGACCACACTGAAAATATTAGTGTAGCCATGCTAAGCAGGCATTTGATCAATATAAAAAATTCGTACATATTTTTACTCGATAAACCTAATCTTTAAATTGATTGAAGTAATTAAAATTTACTTTAAACTGAATATTTATAGGATAAGAAATTTATGCCAATTATTTTATGATTTAATTTAAAAGAAAATTCCGCTATTTACGACTTCGCTTTAACTGAATTAAACAAACAAACAATTAAATCTGGTTTTGTGTGTCTTTTTTGCTTACTCATGCAGACTGCTTTTATATAAATAATAACTTGGAGCCCTCGGAACCCCGCCCACTTGCTGTTTGAATTCGAATGTTGGTTTTTATCGAGTGCATTTGTGTAAAGTAAATTGCATTTGTTTATATTTGTCAGCCATGTACATCGGCACACATATCTGAAAAGTTCCACTATATTTGTTATTTTCCATAAAGATTTTATTTGCCATCGGGCATCAATAATATGTTGTGCGTTTTAATATTTTCTTTCGTTTTTATAATTTAGGGAAATACATTTGTATTTCTGCTTACTTTTGCGGTGGCCTAGTGGAGCAAAGTAAATTAGTTTTCATAATCTGCGTGCATAAATCAGACAACGATGATGAGCTGATTGCAGGGAAGCATATATTTTTCGTTCGATTGAAAGCAATAAAATGTAGTAATCCAATTAAATGTTTTATTGCTCTGCCAACATATTTATTTATCTCTGACTTGTTCCGGATGTCGTGGCTATTAACAGACAATTTGATTGCAAGTGTCTTATATTTCGATGCATAAGGATATCTGTTTCATATTAGACTCTGACAAATAACAATTTATTTTGCCAAGCCTAGAAGAGTTAAGAAAAGTTTAAATGTAGTTTTGGAAATACAGTAATATGCAGCAAACAAACCGAAATGCAGCACCCAAAAATCATTTAAAGACTACATATTTCTGGGCGGGGGTGTATTTGTGTGTGGGACAGCGCAGCGGAAGCGTCAAAATGAACGGAAATTGGCTTAAAAATGACAACAGCAATGCAACAATGGCCAAAAAAACAATGCCAGTCAAGTGGTGTACCGAAATATTGTACACTATTTCTGTTATTTTAGAAGCCCTTGCCTTCAACAGTATGTCATTCATGCATTTATATAGTAGTGGTAAAAATAATAGCAATAGGTGTCTAAAACTTACTTTTAAATATTTGAAAAATACTTTCAAGTCCGCTAACGCTTTCTAAAATATTTAAATATATACTTTAAATAAAAATAATGTATAGCTCTATGTAATCATTATAGTTAAAATTTTTAATGGATTATTAGATGCACTTATGCAATGAACTTTACAGTTTCTTGAAGTAATAAAGTTTCTCTTAAAAATACTTGAACTCTATTCGTTACATAAAATAAACCCTGAAAATTCCAATTTGATATTTATTTGATTTCAAATAGTGAACAACAGCATGCTAGTATTTTCAATTTAGCTGTGTTTATATATAGAAGCAATATCTATTCATGGCGAGTTTGGTTTTTCGATTTTCATTTGGTTTTCATGGCGTTTTGAGCTCCGTTTTTGCATTTATAATTTTAAGTTTCATTGTTTCTCTTTCCTGCACAGACACACACAATTACATATTAAATATGGCAGCATTTTTACGTCTCGTTGATTATTTTCGCGGTTGGTTTTGTTTCCTTTTTTTTGTTTTCTTTTTTTTTTTTTTGTTTTGTTTGTGGCCATTTTCCGCTTTGGCTTTTTAGTTGCGCTTTTGGGTGGTCCCGTGTGGTCAGTTTTTGTTGCTGTTTGGGCCCGACTGGGCATTAACTTTTGCACGTTACAAGCTTAACATTGATTTTGCGGATACGCGACGCAGAGTTTTTCCCCTCCCATCCTCGATTCCCATTTCCACAGTGTCCCCAATTTTCCCTTTTCACCCACCAACGTCCCCCGTCTGTGCTGTGTGTGGACGCCGTGAGCCATGTGTCCTGGCTTTTCCGGAGGGCATCATTTGCACAAGAATTGCAAAAATGTTGGTCGTCCGGCCGAAAAAGCCATGCCAACAAAAAAAGTTAGCCGCCATTTTTGGCGTTTCCACTTTTCGGCTTTAAAACGTCCAAAAAGTGTACTTAAACTGTAAGTATTTTGCATTTGTTAAAGGATATATTCAAAAGTCGAGGTGTTGCTGAAAACACTTTCCATTCAGTCGTCAAATTTGGGCACTTCTAAAGGTTATAAAATGATTTCACTTTATTGTGTGCAATATTTTATCACAAGAAAACTTAAAATAGTTAAAAGTGCATATTTCTAAGCTTGAGGTACTTTTTTGAGGTTATTTTATTTCAGAATATATGAAAATTCTGCTGTTTTGGAAACATTTTCCAAAAAACTCATGTATAATATTATTTATTTTATACCTTTAGTGTATTACAGATTCGATATTGCATTTATATTCTATCATTGTGCGATTTGGTGTCACAAATCTAGCTTTGACTGGCGCGTTTACGTGATATTTGGACTGGCTTATTGATTTCAATATTGGGCTTAGTTGACTGAAAATTCCCAAAACAATGCCATAGAAATTCAATGAACAAAATGACCAATATAAGACCGTGTAAGACAATAAAAATAACTCTTGACTTTGCCTGGGCTTATTTAATGTTGGCATTTGCCGGTTATATGCTTTCCCGGAAACGGAGTGTCGCAGGAATTTTAACTTCTCCAGGCTCCCGCTGCCGTTGCCTTGCAATCCTCTTCGTTTTTCAATAGCAAATACAATCCCGGCAGTTTCAATTGCCAGAAAAGCTGCTGCTGCAGCTGCTCCAGAGACACACACACACACGCGCAAGCACGAACACATGTGTGGATGCGCTCGGTTCCGTTTCCGGTTCTAAATATAGTTATTTCTGCACTGCTGGCAGCCATGGCAACTCTCTTTCATGCACTCGAGCAGCATCAGCCACCTGACTGGCTGTCCGTCCAGCGTTCCGGCACCCATTCCACCCGGAGCCATTTCCCAGTCCCGGCAGCAACTGTTTGCTTACCCGCGGAACCCGTCGGCACCGAACGAAAATTATATTATTAAACTCAACTCTAAATAGAAAAATTATTTAAATTGTTCTAATAATTTATTTTTACAAATTGTTCTTTGATTTGAAAAACTCTAAAAGGGAACTTCTTTTGAGGAACAGTAAAAGATTGTTAATCAATTAAAAATACAATAGTTTTACCATAATATAATAAATAATTAAATTACTTTTTTACATAAAATATCTGGAGTACCAAAAATGATATATTGATTGAAATTTTTGAATATAAAAACAAAGAATAAACCCAAAAAGAGTTCGATAAATCGATGAAGTATTTATGAAGCTTAAATTTAAAATATTTTCTGAATGATAGTTTTACCAAATATGTTTCTCTCGGTGTATTGCTCTATGTATTCAACTCATCCCCCTCTTTATCTCTATCGCCCTGCTCTGTGTGTATTTTTGTATGCAAATAAGCAAAATATTTTAACAGCAATGTTTTTTGCGTTGTCGTCTGGGCCGCTGTTTGCCAATGACTTGTTGATTTTACAACTTTTCCAATTGAATGCACTCGGAAGGAGAGGAAAACTCATGTTTGTGCCCGAGAGAAAAGTGATTTTCATTTGCTGTCACTCTCACACGACTTCTTTTTCGTTTTTTTTTCCGAATTATTGATGAAAATGCATGAGTTAAAAATGCAAATGATTTGGCATATTTATTTGCAAAGCAAATAGAAAATCCCTGCACAACTCCAGTGGCAAAAAAGTAATAAAGACATATTGCACTTTTCACACACATGCGTCTTAATATTCGATTTTTCCTGCAACTGAGTCTACAAAGTGCAGCACGTTCGTGGAATAGTCCCAGCTTCTAAATAGAAATTGAAACGCAAATAAATATTGAGGACTCGGCGTCAACGTGGCCTCATTGCTTCATTCTTGTGCCGAGACTTTAACCGCCGCTGGGCGGGGCTCTTGGCTTTCTGGGAATTCTGTTTACACAAAGCAGCACGTTTGGAAATTGCCAAAAATCGAACGGGGGAAAATAAATAAATATTATGAGTGAGTCGAATCCGGGGGAATGACGCGCGATATGTCAATGGCACTCGGCGACGACGTCTCTCGTCTAAGGAAACTCTCTCTCTAACTCCCTTGTTGTTGTCAACAACTTTTGGCACTTGACACTTAATGTGCATCATTGCGCAGCTGACAATTTCAAGCCATTTCCGTGGTGCCAGCCAAGTTACGTCTACATTTTCTATTTCTGCTTCTTTTGAACTAAAGTTACAGTACAGAAAAGAAAGGGGATTGAACTTTATACAACTTAAAGAATAAGAAAAACCACGGTTTTACTATGATACAATTTTAATTGCAATTGTCCAAGTATTGTGAAATACAGAGTGTGTGAGAGATCGATTTTCTCGCGCGTCGCAAAAACATATATTATTTGTTGTTGAAAATGGATCGAAATGGTGTTGGGATCGCTGTCTCTCTGAAGAAAAATTTCAGTGGCAACAATCAAATATTCTTAAACTCAATAAACAAAGGTTAAAGAGTTTAAACGAAAAGCCTTCAAAACTTATAGTAAGCTTAGAATAAACTCAGAATATTGAAAATATTTGTATGTACATAAAATTGTATACATTTTTTCAAGTGCAACACTGAAGTTTTGCATGGCCATATAAAAAATCGAATAACAAATTGCTCACAAAAGCAACTGCAACTAGTTTTTCCCAAAGAGCGAAGAGGGCGGGACATTTTGCTGACATTTTTATGAGCAGCTGCAAAAGATTTCTGGCTTTCGTTCCTTAGATTTCTCCCCGGCACTTCCTCTATTCCAACTTGTTTTCCACTAGCGAAATTTGTTGTGCGTGAAAAGTTCTCAAGATGAAGATAGTACAACTCGCCGACAACTTTTCCATGTGACTGATGTGATGTGACTCTGGCTGTGGCAAACCGGAGGCTCTCGAGACATTGTGTGGCTGCCAGGAGACGTGAATTTGGTAATTCAATTGAATGGGAAAATTCCATTACCTTTGCTCATGGCCAGCTGTAGCTAATTTACAACCTGGCCAAAAACTTTGCCACCGCCACCATATTGTTAGTTCGAGCGAGACCTGGCCCGGCCCGAACTTTCAATTAAGCTTAAAAGGACGACACACTCACGCAAGTTTCCACTGCTGTCGCATATTTCAATAAGTTCTCAAACTCAGAAGCACGGCGCTAAAACAACATAATTCATACTTAACTCACCGAAACAGTTTTCCCCGAAAAGCGCCGCCCCGAAAAAGCACAGGAAAATGGCTAGCGGCCAGTGGCAAAGGGCTAGCTGCAATGAAAAATGGCAGAGGGAAATAAAATTGCATTAGTGGGTGCCAGGTACAGTGAAAAATCTAATAGTTTCTTATTTGAAATATAATATAAATATAACATTTTTAAATTCAAGTTGAAGATTCCTAAAATAGTGTGCAGTTATTTCTATGCAGAAATGTATTTTGTTTGTATTTGCTTTCTTAAATACAATTATTTGCATCATTCGGAGATATTTTTAACATTTCTTCAAAGCTTAAATTAATGATTCATTTGTAGAATTATTCCCCAAACACTTTTTAGCAAATTTCAGTGTCATTGCCGTGCGGTAAGTTCTCAAAAGATGTTGCTGGGCCGCCTCATAAAACGAAATTAAATTTATGTACACTTGCAAAGTTGCGAGGGCGACTGGGGGAGTGCATAAAACTTTCAAAGGCAGTCGGGAAGTGGATCTAAACACGCGGCCCCATCCTGCTCGTAATTCAAAATTCGAGTGGCAGTTGCAGTTGCAGTTTCTGCCGGCAACCGGCAGCCGGCAGGAGGCGGTGTGCAGCGGGCAGCGGCAGTAAGGCAACCGCCAAAGGCGCAGGATACGCGGCTGCTTCGCATCCTGTTTTTTGTTGTGGGCGGGACCTGCTCACTCTTGTTTTCACTTGGCCGGCCTAGGCCGGGGCACGCCCCCACCTACCTGCCTAGTGCCTCTCGGCCCCGAAAACTTTGCCATGTTGCTCGCGGGTATTTGCGGTGGCAGGCTGTATTGCTGGCCACCTTTGCTTGTCACTTGCCGTTGGCCAAAAACTGGCAATTGCAGCCAACGCGGGCAACAGTAGCAGCACAGCCGAAATTTAAGACTATTGAAGGGAACTTTAAGGTAATATTGGAAGGAGTTAATTCTATAGTTTAACATTTAAAATTACAAGGCATATGAATGTTTCGTTGGGGTTTAATTATTCAAACCTCTTACCATATTTTACCTTTTCAATTAATTAAATGCTGGAGTCATAAAGTCTATCAGCTTACAAAAATAAAAGCCAACCTTAAGGGTTTCAAGTGATAAAATATATGTAAGCAAATTGCTGGCCAGTAAATTTTTTGGCAACTGTCTAATGTTTATGTTTTTACAGCAAAGCAATTGCTTAGCTGGTGGCTATTATTTGTATATGTATTTCGAATTAAAAGAAGATATTTATCTGAAAAATTCTAGTTAAACAGGCAAATTGAAGATGAAATAATGAAGAAATGAGTAACGACTGCTGAATTCTGTTGAAATCGTTATACAGATACAAAGAGTGAATATATTTCCCCTTAATTCTAGGGAAATCGGTTAAAAGCCGAGTTATTTTTTTTCTTAATACTTCGTTCTTTACAAAATTGTTTGCTCCCCGTTGGGTTTGGTATCGAAATGAACACAGATTTACTGAAGATGCCATAACTGCGGGCTATGAAATGAAAAAACGGCAGGACATTCGGTAGCAGTACGAAAAACACGTGCATTGGGTATTGGATATTGTATATTGCATATTGGGAACACAAAAAATACAGGCAAAGGAGAGTCTGCAGGACCAAGCCGTGTGTGTAATTGCTAAAGGAAAGGACTTCGGAGCCGTGTCCATATGGGAATTATTGATAAATTCGAGTGTATGCCGGTTGACAAACATGTTGTTGTTTTTGGATTACACAGACCAGCAAAAACAAGGTTATTTTATTCCACTTAACCAGTGTTTTCTATTTATTTACATATTATTAGTTTTATTGGTATAAGCAAACAATTAAAAATCCTAAGAGAGAAGGCATATTTTTGAGAAGACAAAAGTAGAATCCTGCTGGTCAGTGCTTATCTCCCTTATCCAACTCCCTGCCAGACGCACACAGGGACATTTCAATTGTAATTACGCTTATTGCATTGCTTTGGCTCTTGGCTATGACTTTTTCCTCTTGTTTTCCCCATTTTCCGATTGTTGTTTGTATCATTGACTGACTTTTGTCTGTGAGGAATACGCAAAAAAAAAAACATTAGTTTCGACAGGCTTTCTCTGAGATGCGGAAACGGATACGGCTATAGATACACCCACACACACGCACGCACACATCCCCTGGATTACGCACACGAACTGACCGAGCATATTTTTGACATTTTGTGCATGCCTGTGCGGAAAAGTATGCAACGTTCCATAATCGAAGGCCGAGATTCTCCGGCCATGTGTGTGTAAGGAGCTGGCCATAATCGAAGGAAAATTCTGCTAGGTGACTGAGGAAATGCACTGCAATGGTTTCCCACTCGAATGAAGCGAACCAAGGGCTTTGAATACTAAGCTCGGGGGCGAGAGGTCTAAGTGAGCTGTTAAGGAATTTGATTTGGCGTTCGAGCCACACTGACCTGACCCGCCATACGCGTATGCAGTGGCAATAAAATGGCAGCAGGCCCCTTTGAAGAGACACTCCCTGCACTGAAATAAATAGGGAAGTGATGTTTTGCAGCTAAAAATTGGGTAACAGTATAGAACAGTTTGGAATTCAACAAAAAGTAGCAGAAAATGGCTCCTAAGTTTTCTTAATTTTCCTAAAATCCAAGCACATATCAGCTAAAAAGGATCTTAAAGTTGTTGCTTTGATTTAATTTAATAAACTTTTTCTGCCAGTGTCCCCCTAGCTAGGGTATGTGAGCAGCAGATGGCTCTTTCCTGCCATAGGTCCTGGGAGCGAGCACCTCGTTGGCATGCAGGCCGCAAAAGTATGCGAGCGACTCTGTCTGCCATGTGGCATGCAGCAGCAACAGTTTCCAGGACTTTGGCGGAGGGTCAAGAGCTGAACACGGGTCCTGGAGCAGCTGTGATTCGGAATCCTTGGTCGTTGAGATCGCCGGCCATTCTTCTTGGCATGCTCTCGAGAGGGGGAGTGAGACTGAGATTGAGGTAGACAGTCGTCATGCAGACTCAGACGACGCATCTAGATACAAATATTTCGGAATCCGGTTTGGTTTTCTTTGCCTGCTATTTTTTTACGGGCGACATAAATATTCCATGAGACATTTTATAGCCCAGACCCCCAGGTGGGCTCTGAGCAAATCAAAGTGCTTTTAAAAATTTCATCTTTGGCTGGGCATAAAATTTTAACCAGCCCATATAATATATATTTTGGCAACTTGCTTGTATATTGTGTGCTGGGGCCATTTGTGGAATTGCATTTAAAAATCGTTTACTTTTGCATGAGTGCAGGGCCCCTCCCCATGCTGAGAGGAGGGTGTTTATGCTGCAATTTGTTGCAAACGCACGTAGCAATTGGACTGCAGCGGCAATCCTATCGGCCAGCAACATTGTTTTTCTTCATTTTCCTTAACTTATGAAAAATACATTCGTGTGCCACACGCACTCCCACATATGAGGATTATATACCAGGAAACTGAACTGAGAAAAATTGGTGAAGAATAGTGTACTATAAAGATAGTTTGCCAGGTCTTAAAGGCTAGGAATCCTGCATTGAAATCTGTTTAAATTGTATCTTTAAACAATTTTTACATATATTTTGTATTTTTCGCAAGAAGAACAAATATATCCTGTCAATGTTTTCAGTGTTTTCCATCAACTTCATCTTGCCAGGTGTCGTGTCTTTCGCATTTTGCGGGTTTTGGCAACAATGCAGTAAAAACCCTTTACCCGACCTCGAACTCTTGTCTCGGGAAAACGCTTCTGAAACAAAAGCCAGCTGGCAAAAGTGAAAAAAGCGAAAAAGCGATGATGAGGAGGATAACCTCCCTGAGCTTGAATCTGTTTGTTTGTGTTTGTCAGCAAATTGTGTGTGAAGATGTCAACAAGCTAGTTAACTGCATTTGATCTGCACTTTGCCTGCACCACAAACACAAACACAACCACGAACCCATCTCTCATTGTCAGTGTATGTGTGTGTGTGAATCTATTATTGTTCAAGCACATACCACTCCGCAGTTATGTTAGTTTTCCCCGATTTTCCCCGATTTTCCCCGATTTTCCCCGCTTTTCACAGTCTTTTTTCTGGCGCTTTTTTCGCTTAATACTTGACTTCATGAAGATAGTTTTCCTACTTCTCCCTCTAGGGTTTTCGTCTTTTCCCGGGAAAGACTAAGCCAGAGTTCGCTGTGTGTGGGTGTGTGTGCGTGTGTAATGTTGTCAAAATGACAGAACATTTTGCTGAAGTTTAAGTAGCATGAAGTAGGAAAATGGTGGGGGTTCCCACGCATGTGCGGGCTTTGTTTGGCAGGACTTGACACGCCCTGTCATTTCCACAGAATTTCCCTCCTCCTTCGACTCCTAGGCAACTGGCTGGATATCAAGCTGCTCTTGACTTGCCACAGCCTTAACTATAGTATTCCATTGAATAATAAGAATACATTTATGAAACCCCAAAAGTCGTTTCGAATTTATTGACTAATTTCCCAGGCAAAACTGGTATTTTTCTTTTGTGCCTTTAATTGATATTTGCCTCAATTAAAAGTACGAAATGCCTGAGAAAATGCTGGCAATATTTATATCCATAAAATGAAATAGAAACGCACTGGAGACTTTTAAAAGTCAAATGCCTGTAAAGTCAGAGCAAGTGTGTGTGTGGCAAAAGCCAAAAATTATTGCCCCAAAAAGGAGGGGTTTTCTGAACGAAATAAATTTCAAATGCAAAACTATTTAATAAGCATCAAACTGGCCGACCATAAATAAATAAAGTCATGAGAAATGTGTGTTTGAATACAGTAAATATGTGATAAATATAAAAATCTGTACCCAAATCAAATAAAATTCAAATATATCGTCTGGAGTGAATATACATTTTAGTTGAAAGCTGATATTATTTATATAAGCTGATTTATATCTAAAAACTTGATATTAATATAAATTTGTAAGTTTGTAATTCAATAAAATATTATTTTACGTTCTGATACTTATTAAATTTCTCTATTTATTTTAACTTGTTTTGTTTATAATTTCTGGTTTTCACTGAGTGAATATACATGTTAGTTGAAAGCTGATATTATTTATATAAGCTGATTTATATCTAAAAACTTGATATTAATATAAAGTTGTAAGTGTGTAATTCAATAAAATATTATTTTACGTTCTGATACTTATTAAATTCCTTTATTTATTTTAACTTGCTTTGTTTATAATTTCTGGTTTTCACTGTACATGCAAATATTCGTATTCTTCACTGCCTGAGTAAAACAAATGTGATGTTGTGCTTTAAGTTAAAGCTTTTAATTGCTTTGTTTTTGCAAGCATGAGTTATAACAGAGCGGGGAACAAGAAAAAACAAAAGGCCTAAACGGAAGTGTCAGTGGGCTACTCCTATGTCTGCTCAACTGAGAGCTGGCCAACAACAAGCTGCTTGTTAAGCCCAGCTACCCCTGCCAGTTTTGGCCATCTATGTCTACTGCTGGCCAAAAGAAATGCACAAAGAAAAAAAAAATCAATTGAAAAATCAGATAACTTTTTGGGATTATAAATGTACTTCTTTAAAAAAGAATTTGAAATTTTAAAGCCTACAATAATAATAATAAGTTAAAACATAGAAATTTTGAATTGTTTTATTGAGTCAATTGTAAGATTGTAAAATAAAATTTTTGGGGTTATATTAAAGGTACTTTCTGGTGTTTTTTGCCCAGTGTAATGCCGCTCTTTCGGTTGTAATGAATACGGTCTCGTTAGATTTTTGGCGTGGTCTGGGCGGGCGGTGCAGACGACTTATTTATGCTCACGAGAGTAAGCCCGTCCGTCTGCGTCCAGATGTCCGGCTGATTTGCATCTTTTGTGCATGCATCCAGTCACAGACACACACACACATTTACACACTCACACACAGAGCAGCAATTATTGCATTTATGAAATTCACAGATACTCCGCTGGCTTCAGTATGTAAGTTTTTGGGTAAAAAGCTAGGGTTTTCCTCTCATTTTTCACTGTTGGGGTAGCCTCATTATATGGTTTCTGCCATTCGATATTGGGGAATAAAACATCACGAATTAAATTTCAGAACAGTAAGATATTTTTACAACTACATTTTTCTTTGGTTGATTGTACAAAAATGTTTATTTCAGTTCCGATAATATATTTTTTCCCTATTTTAATTAATGGAAAAATAATAGAGTTGTAAATTATTTGTGCATTGAAGTTTTCTGGCCTTATCTCTTTTAAATGAAATAGAGGTTTCTTTACATATAAAAACTATTGAATATACATGTAAGAAATATATGCGTAAAGCATAAAAATAACAAAAACTCGAATTTATGCACTGTAATTAATTTTATAAACACTTTCATAAAAACGTGTTTTGTTCTTAAATTACATAAAAAGGGAATTTATTCTTTCATTCACTGCACTGTTCTTAAATTTTTGGCTGTAAGTTTTGCTTTGGGGGATCCTCCTGGGTATTCCCCCCGGTCCACAGCCATGGCAATTATCATTCCCGCTCTCCACAGAGGGCCCCAAAATCCGACTCCGAAAAGGAATCCCATGTCTGGGGCCCAAAAACCCATCCGAATTCCCCGCCGAATCCTCCGCCAAGGATGCCGGGGCTCATTCAGTTTGCGGCTTGGTCTTGCGGCAGACGACCCTTTACACTCTTTGGTGCGGCAACTTGGCCGGGTCATAATTTCTGAAATGTTTTGACTTGCATTCGCCCTTTATGCTGATTTACTGGCTGTTGTGGTTTTGTGACAAATCTGTTTTGCTCACTTCTGATGCGAGCTTCTCATTCTTTTACGCAGCCAGCCGCCCGCCGCCCGTCCGCTCGATGTGCGGCTTAAATCTGCCAAAAAGTTTTATTTCGAGCAATTTAGTTTTGCATTTGTTTGCCATGCTTACTATAATTTGCATATCCGAGTGTGCGAGTATGTGTTTTGCCATTTCGGCGGCACTCGAGCAGATTGTGTAAGGGCGGAACGATTTAGGCCCGGTCATTAGGCATAAATCAGTGTCTGTAAAACTCATTAAATCACGCGGCATGCAATGGTAGGGGCGTTGCCTAGGCTCAAAAACGCCCCTTTGGATGTATATCTTTTGGGTTTCTTGTTTTATTTTTTAGTTTTAGTTTATTATAGTCCCTTTGATCTCTGACTTGGGTGAGCTTAAGCTGTTGCATCAGTCAAGGATCTACAGAAAAAATATTTTTTATGATTGTAACAATTATGCATAATAAAACAAAATATAAGCATTGTAAATAAACAACACTTAATTCTTTTAAACTGTAGAAAAATTCTAAACACTCTGGGACTAAAATATAAATATGTAAAATATATTTCAATTTCCATAGCAGCAAGGTATATATTTTTATTCTCTGTGCAGCTGTCCCGTCCGAGTTCCCTAGAGCTCCCATCGGCGTTTAATTCAATTTGAGCCGTCCACACCTGATGCTGCTGACCAGGAGAATAAAAACCTTAGTAAATCGCTTTGGTCTCTGCTAATTTATTGGCCGGGCTTTAATGATGATGATGGAGCTTGAGCTGGAATAACAATGCAACGAAGGAGGCCACCGCGGGGCATCACGTAGACCATCATCCAGGTGCTCCTCAAGGTCGCGCTTGCAATCTCATCGCGGTCATAATAAATTTATGCAGCCGCCAGTGGCAGGAGGTACAGCTTCGCTTCTCTCTTCCTTGGCCTGAGCAGTTTTTCAGTTCAGTTTTCCGAGGGACAGACAGACTCTGAAGAAGTTATAAAAGCCTGTGTGCGATGGGTGTTAATGCCGGCAAATTGCCGGCGGGTAATTGTCGTTGTCGGTAATTGTGTCCATGTGGTCTAGTAGTTGTCTCGGCCGGTTCTGGTTCCTTTTTCATCTTGCCCCCCACCATTGCCTTGTTTGGCTACATTGTGGCTCATTTGTGCAGCAAACGAGGTTGCAATTTTGTTACCATTTTGCTGGAACCAAGGACAAATCATAGCTCTTGGCCCCGAAGTAATTGGTTTCCTTGGCGTACCGTACCCCGAAAAATCCAATCCTCCTGTGTTGTCATAATTGCGGTTTTCGGTTGCCAGCCAGCCTCTCGGTGATTTTTGCATTTTAAGCCCTTAAGTATTTACACATCGTTAACTTTGAATTACCCCTGGACAGAGGATCTATCGAGGGTCCGGCTGAGTCCAAGTCTATTCTTCTGGGTGTCTCTTTCAATGAAGAAACAGTTGGAGTTCTTTTTTGTGGCTACCACTCAAACGTACATTTAATATCTGAGACTAAAGCATCACTTGAAAAAATTGTATAAAATGTATTTATATATTTTTGAACATATTCCGATTAACTTTGCATATATAAATATATAGTGAAAAGCAAATAGAATAAGCTATATCATCTCGTTCAGCATTTTATTTTTAGTATTTCCCCTTTGTAAATTCTGAACAATTATCTATGTTTTTTCCGCTTTCAGTACGAATTTCTTTCGAGTGCTCGATTCTCTATCCTCTCATGTCATGGCTGAGGTTTTTTGTGTAATGAAACCGCAATTTTATGACCCATGGCCCTGCATATTCTTGGCCAATTTAAAGCGCTTTTAAATCCCATAGTTTTGCATTGATTTCTCTTTTATATGATTTCCAACTTTGCCGTCCCAGCCCAGTCGCCTCCCTTTCCATCCTTTTCCGTTCACTCTTTATGGGATATATTTTTTAATAACATTTTTTACTGACCATATATGGGTGTTTCTGTGTGTGTGCTTGTGGAAAATCGGAATTTGTGGCATCTGCGGCCTTGTGTCCTTTCACCCTCCCTCGCCGCTAGTTATGTGCGTTTTATTATGTCAACATTGGGCCATTGTTCACCGAGAGTTCACTGGGATCACCATGGGGGATTTTTGGGGATGAGCTGCGGGTTGGCCCCTGCTCCTCTCTATATGCTCTGTTTTCTGTGTTTTTCTGCTATTTTGGGAAATGTTCCAGGCTTTTAGCTTTGATATATTTGTTAGTCTGACCATAAGCTTTGTGTAATAAAATTGTTGCATTTTGAGCCCGTAATTGTGCGGCTGATGGAGTGCATTTTGATGGAAATGGCGAGGTTCCCTAAAAAAATTAAATGACGGCAGATGGCAAGGTGACGTAAACAATTTTAATAGCATCCAAACTCCTTAACTTTTCATTCTGAACCAATTTCCTTGGTGTAACTTTTATTTACACAGCACATATTCATGCGGACCGGAAATTAGAAACCCAAAAACGAAATCTTTTTAATCTGTGTACTTGGGACACTCGGTGTTTGTGGCAACTCATGCCACTGGACATAAATCGGACTCGAGGGCTGTGACAGAACAGAAATCAAGCTTATCGGCCGACTGCCAATGTCTCCATTACCACCTGAGCCACGCCCACTTAGAGCCGGCCCACAAAGAGTAACAAACAAACAAATGGCTGAATCAAGTAACTTAAATGTCATGCTGAGGGAAAACACGAGCAAATCTGCAATTTGTTTTATGTAATAGATTAAACTCTTCTTCCAGTTATATGTGCACTGAGAAAAGAGAATTTGCGACTTTTTATTTATAAATTAAATCTTTATAAAGGTTAAATTTGAATTATTAAAACTCTGTAAGTACCATTAAACGTTATTAAACTATCTTATCCTTTGCATGTATAAAAGTTTCTCCTTCACTGAGCATAACCTGAACCTTGAATTGAACTTTTCTTGAGTCCCAAGGACTGGCTATTCTCCTCGGTGTATCCGTGCGGATAAGGCAAAGTCCTGAACCCGGCCAACTGCCAACTGGCATTGGCACCACTGACTGTCCTCCGCCTCCGCCCAAATGAAATTGAAGAAAATTGCATTTGCACGAGAGACAATTTCGAAACAATTGCAAAACTGTTTGACATGCTGCTGCTGCCGCCGTCTCTCTCTCTGTCCTTCCACCTGATTCTCTACCTGGGCGATGCTGCCAAACAGTTTAGCAGGTAATGCCTTATATCGATATCCCTCGAAAGCGGCAATGGAGATAGAAACAGAAATACACACAAAAAAAGGAAGGTATATCGAAGGACTATCTAAATAAAATAGATGAACTTAGCCTTAGGAAGCTATTATATATTGACTAGAGGATCGATAATTCATATTTAAATAAGGAATCTTGTAAACACTCATACACAGAAGAATCCTACGAAGATCCGGCTCGAAGGACACATTTTTTGGTAATTTTCGGCAGGTTAGACGAAGATAAGAAGGGAGTATTTTGCAGACTACATTCGAAACACGAATGCTAATGTAGATAATCAGGTGAGGATTATAATATATGAATTTTGACCTCCTCCTACATTTGTATTATATTTTCACTTCCTGTGTATTCTTGGCATAAATTATGGCTCAGGTTTAATTCTTTAGTTAGCGTTAATTTCACTTCCTTCATTTAAGACCCCTTCGTTTTTTGAGTGTACAGAAAATCCGAGAAGGAGATAGATAGACAGAGAGGGGCTTGGCAGGCAGTTTGATGCAGTTTAGTTGACTATTGACTGCCGGGCGGAGCCAAAGTCCTGGGGTCCGGCTCAAAAACTTGAGTTTGGGTGATATCACGTCAGTTGCAGGCTGTGGCAGCCACCGGACTCTCGTTCGTCGAGAGTTTTGGCACATTTCAGTTTGGGCCAAAGCTGATTCCGAAGCCATTTTGCCCCTTTTTGTCCTCGACTTCCGCTTCCTGTTCCTCTTCCTGTTCCTGCATCCGACTCTGGCCCTTCCGATCCATGTCCATGGGCAGTAGCTATAATTTAGTTAAAGACAAAACGTCGCTGTGTCTGCAAAATCGAACATGATGCCAATGGGCCAATATTCGCTCCGTCAATGGCAGCGCCTGCTGCTGCTACTGCAGTTCGTGTGTGTTTTGGCCCGACCATTTTTGGCCCCCACTGAAATTGGTATTGGTATCTGCATAAGGACAGGCACTGGGACTGGGTCTCGGACTAGGACTACAACTGGGAACCGGGAGCTGGGACAAATGTGTGTACTGGATTTTCACACCGGGGGAAAAACCAAAAAGGTGGTAAAACTGTTCTAACTTGCTTTGTTTTTTGATAATTAAATTAAGTCTTCAGAGTCCTTTTCATTTCATTAAAGGTTATCTAGTTTTTTGCCATATGAATTCATTGTTTATTGGTTAAGTAATAATATATTCATATGAACTTATGCTCGTATCTTAACTTAATTTGTTATGGTTGTAGCTCATCTGGATCTAAGATTTTATGCTTCAAAAGAACTCTTTTAACATTTTTCCCAGTGCAAAGTACTGGCTCAAATGGTGTGCCTGGCATGCCTGGGCGAATTGGGCCCTGAGCAGTTGTAAAAACGGCCAGTCAAGTGCATAATTACTTAATTTCCTCCTCGCATTATTTCGGCCACACATGGCCAGCGGTGGCTGGTTGACTGTCTGGCTGGCTGGCCATTTCCATTTCCATTTCCAGATAGGGAACCGTGCCACCTTTCAACCTTTTCATTCGGCTAATTTTGAGTCCGACTCCCGGGGGGAATTTTTCGGCTCAATAGAAAACGTGTTTGTCTTTTTAGTGTCGCATTTGATGCCGCACAATCTCGTAGATTTCCCCAAACGGAGCCACTCGGATCCAGGGCCGGCGGAAAAACTGTAAATTTGCACAATGACAGGCCTTGAGAGGCATTCGAAAAGGAGACCCTGCACGTAGTAACCTCACCGCTCCACAATAACACAGAAATTGACAGACAAAAGCCAACGGCTTGAGCTACAACTCTCGGACACAAGGACCGAGTGGCACAGGATGGGCGGCGGGGAGACCCAGAACCGCTTCCGACTTCTCAGCAGGGCAACCCAAATTGTCAAAGCCAAGTTAAGACCCGTTTTGGAATAGAGGGCCACGTGTCCCGGTCCGGCTTCACACTTGTCCCCACCATGCAGTTGAATCCTTTGTACTGTCAAACGGCTACAGGTACAGTGTATCTTCCCTAAGGCTAACTCTACAAATGGGACTTTATTTGACCCATACTTTTAACCATTACATTACAGAGTTGTCAGAACATTAACTTTGCCATCATCCTATTAGATTTGTTCGAACTTGTTGGAATTATCTAAAGAAATGCTTTTCATTCTCACTTAACTTGATGTTCGGCAGAATTGAGTTAGGAAGTGATGACTGTTTTAGATAAGGGCCCCAAGAACATGGACAAAACGGAGACCGAGGTTAAGGCAAGACCTGGACGAAGGTTTGTCTTGGCCCGGTCTACACCTGTTGCCAATTGTTGTCTACACGGCTCTGGCCGGCAGTTTATGTTTATGCTTATGTTTATGGCCCTGGCCGACAAGACAAGACCTCTCCGGGCTTCCGCCTAGGCGAAGATGTAGTGTCCACAGGATTTTCTACATTTTGTTCACCTTTTTTTTTCTCTATTTCGTTGCTGTTGTAACTTTTTATTTGTTTTAAATAAATTTTACACGGAAGCTTTTATGTAGATTTTATGGTAATTTGCTCGACGCCGCCGCCGGTTGTAGGTTGCATAAGACGGAGGAAGGAGTTGTTGGTCCGTAAATGGCCAGTCGAGTGGCTTGTCTACTCAGCACTCGAAGCTCTCCGAAGCCGCAAAGCAGATTTAAGTGTAACACTTTTTATTCGAATTGTATGTTATTTTGATTTCTCTGCCGGCTGCCGGCAGCCGGCTGGAAGTGCTGATTCATGAGGGAAGAATGGCCTGGGAATTACATGACCAGAAGTTTCTTTCAATCTTCGCCGGCTGATCTCTCGACTTTCGCCCATTAACAAAGTGTTTGCACAGATACAACCGATATACAGAGACATTTGAGCACTCAGAAAAAAATATAAGGTGCATAAAGGTGAATATAAAATATATATAGTTTGTCACATGCTTTGTTTTGAATAAATTTCTTATTTTAAAGCAATAGATTTAAGTATAAAGTTTAAGATAAAACATAATTTATTTCTTTACAAGATATATGTTTAAAATTTACTAAACTCATTTATTTAAAATGACAAGTTACTAAATCTCAGTATTTATTATTAAATGTTTAAATAATTAGAGTTTTTATTATAACCAACGGTGATTAGAAAATAAATAAACAACATATGACCTTTTTAAATCAGTATCCTTCAGTAACAAAAGTTTGTAGAATATTTATCAGTTATTCGTCTACAACAACACAAAAATATCTTTACAAAATATCTTTGTACTCAAAGTTTTCCAACCATTGAAGAACCCAATTTTGTTTAATAATATCAATACCTATCCAAATTAATTAATTTATAAATGTGTTCGTGACAAATTGAATGCAAAAATGTCTTGATTTCTCCCAGTGTAGCCGGGCTTGCGTGTGTGTTTGATGATAATGGGTTCGTCTAATCGATTACATCATTGAGAAATCGCGTGCCTCGCGCTCGGAGTTCAAGTTGAAGTTGAATTGTTGCTTAATTCGAGCGTTTTGCTTATTTGTCTTACTTTGTTTCTGTTTGTCTTGGGTAATTTTGTTTGCTTACTTGTCTGCTCACTTGTTTGTTATTTTGTTTTTTATTATTTGTTTGTTTGCCCCTTAGTACGCTTCGTTTCATTCTAATTGAAATTGCATCAGGGTGAGGCAGTGGAATTATACATATTTTTGCCTTGGGGCAGAGAAAGCCTTTCGCCCATCGCCGGGTAATTGGAGAATGTGCGAAATTTGGCACTTGAAGTGAATAATCTTTGGCTGTGCTGAGTGATTTCAGGCACAAATTCCAGCTAATTATAGCCTCCGCCATGATATCACACTTTTCGATACTAGGTCAATGTCTTAAAACGAGATACACAATGCATTTAATGGCCTTACTTAATTGGTTGGCTCCTATTGTAGCGGGTTCCTGGTTTTATTGACGACGGAGAGGAAGAGATGCCAATTCCCATTTGCATAAAGCAAACAAAATATGCAAATTGCGGCGGCCAGAGACCCAGAAAAATAAAAAGAACTTGACCACTTGACGGGCACAAATCATGTTTACACATGAGCAGCGGCCACTTCAGGGTTCGTCCCCATTTGGCCGAGTAACCCAAAACCAGAACCAAACGCACAAAAAAAAAAAAGAAACCAAAACCCAAAATATATATCCCAGCCCTCATCGTGCTTATTGGCAGATAATTGACACATAAAATTAGCATAATTTCTGAGCAAGTGAACTGGGCAGATAGCCATCGGAATGCATAATGTCCGGCCAGCGAAATCATTTCACTTTTCTGGCGCTCTTTCCTTGGTCTCTGCCTGGCCTCGGCATGTGCGAAAATATTATTAATATGTATATTTTGCCGGCGCCCTAAATGTATAGAATTTAAATTAACAAATTTTCACAGCATTTTGGGTGTTGTCTCTGAGATCCTTATCTATGCAGATGGTTGGATCCACCCCGAAAGCTGTAGAAAGTAAGATAATAGCCAAGATAGATGGCCACGATGCGTATGCTTAATATTTTAGAGTAAAAAGTTTGAATTTAAAACTTTAAATCAATATGACTAGATGCTATGATAATTAATTATTTAAGAGAGTAGGACATTTATTATGTGATTCATTTTAAGACACAAATTAGATAATGAAGAATTAGCGAGACTTGTATAAATTCCATACTATTTAATGGATTTTTATATTGTCGAGACCTGATCACGTCCACCCATAAATAGCCTGGCTAAAAAATGTTGACAACCTTCGACATTGTCCTGTGACAAACAATTTAATTTATGAGAATCCCTGTAAAACTAAAGCACAGCAGTAGCAGCCAGGAAAATTGACAAAGTGAGCGTTTAAGGCCGAGAAAAGAAAAAAGGCAAAAAGCACGGACAAGAAGTCAAGTTGAAATGCAGAAGGAAGACGTCCTTCGATCGAAGTGCAAGTGTGAGTTTTCCTCTTTCCTCTTCCCTTTTCCTTTTATTTTATTTTTCCTCTCTTTGTTCCTTATCTTTGCCTACATTTGACACTTGAGTGCACTTTTTGCCTGAAAGTTCCTCTTGTTGCTGTGTTGATGTTGGGCAGTTTGCGCAACGAATCAAATTTAAATTTCTTGATTGTCTGCTCGAGTGGCAGGCCAAAAGCAGTAGCTACCCTGGCTAAAACCCGCCCGGGAGATCCTTTTTGCGATTTTGCGCATAATAATAATTTGAACAACGTGCCTGGAATTGATGACTGGTCAGCGATGGTTTTGCAACTGTTCTTATTGCTCTTAGTGCACAGAGGAAAATTATAGAAAATTCAAATGGTAGTGTACGAATTTTCAATAGATTTTATATTCTATCTGGATATAGTTCCCAAATTTGGGTTAGTTTTAAGTCACTGGCTTTTATTTAAAAATATGTTGAGTTATATCTATTGAATGTATGTTCCATTTATAAGTTATCCCTCATTAAACAAGGTAAGTTTCCTGTATCTAACCGCTGATTAAAATGTATCTATTAAGTTTCCACGATTTGCTTATAATTTTTTATATAAAACAGATTAAAAAACTATGAAATATTATGCTACAATTAACTATTCTTAAGAATATGACTAAAATTGCAACCTAGTTTTTTAAAGAAGCATTTCCATGGGATACTTTTGACCGATTTCTGTGGAATTTATCCCTGTGCATCTAGAAGTGTCGCACTGGGCCTGAGTGACTGATGGACTTGCTCACTGACACGGCTCAGACGGGAGGAGACCCCATCCCGCCTCCGTCCCTCGGCTCGTTATCTTTCCTACATTTTTTTCCCGGCCTGCTCCTCGATGTCTTTTTTTTGGCCCTGCTGTCAACGCGTTCGGCGGCAATCTATGGGCTGTTAAATGGAGCAAAAAAAGTGTGGCCCGAACAATGGTGTCAATTAAAGTTTACATTGTTACATTTAAGGCAGCTGCAGGGGAAATTCGCCGAACGACCTTCACTTCGGTTTTGAATGCATGGTGAAATTTCGTCCTGATAAACAATAATGAAAAGTCTCAGCTTCGAGAGCTATTAATTCTGAGGTTTCCGTCCCTTTTCGAGGCGGTTGCTCATTTGGGTTTGATGGGGGTTTTAGGACCACATAAAAATAGATGAATGCCGGCAGAAAAGAGGTTCCCACTCGGGGTTCACAGAACTCTTATTTGTCTGCTTTATTTTTGGCTCCGAGTGGGCAAGCACAAATGAAATACAAATTGTGGGCCCTTGAACTTGCTAAATAATTTCCATTTATTGTGTTTAGTGAATTATTTATTTTATTTTTAATTTAATGTATGCATATTTTTTATTTTATGGATCGTAACTTTGGCAGTGGCTTATTTATAATTCAGGTTTAAATCAAGTTAATTAGCCAAGCGATTGGGTGTTATATATCTTAAATACTGGAACGTGGTTTATGGGCATTTCATTGTCAAAAAAAAAGAATTTATATATTTTTAAATTACTCGCATAAAATTATTTAATTTTTTTGCACTCACCACTTTGTTAATATTTTTCTGCCCTTTTTTGTGGGCTTGATTTTCTTGTTTAACACTTGGCTTTAGCACTTGATAATTATTGACAGGGGAAACACTTCACTTGGTGGCTTATCCTGCCGTCAGGATATATATTCCTTTGGGAAGTCCTTTAAGTCGGTGCCGGGAATCGGCGCACGCGTAACCGTATCGGGAGAGTTTTTGCTGCAATGGTCAGTGGGGCCGGGTTCTTTTATACCCTCGTTCTGAATTTCTTCTGCCGCCGCCGCTAATGAACGTCATCATGAGGTTCCACTGCCCCTGGTGACTGCGCTGCCAGATTCTGGGCCCGGCAGAATTCGCGATCTTTTTGCTGTAATGAAAGCCAAGCGTCGCAGCTACCGTCGCTGCCAACGTTGGCGTCGACATCTGCCGCATAAATTGTAAGCGGTTCGCTTCATTTTAACCCATTGAAACACGGGATTGAAATGAATGAATGAAATAATGGTGTAAACTGTAGAACTGTAAAGGGTTTTCAGGGCTTAAAGATATCATTTTGGGGTTCCTAATAGTAGACTTTTAATTTTCTTGAGGGTTTAAAATGGTTGAATTTTTAGATTTTTCAATTAAAAGAATAATTTTCTATCATAGATATTTGTTGTGCATAGTTGAACTGTCTGTAAGTCAAATTTTTTAGAATATAATTATTAAAATACTATTTTGTATCCTTTAAATTCTTAGGACGTTCTTTTTTTGGACTTTGAAATTTTAAGAATTATTTCTTTGAATTAAAATCATTCAATTTGTTATACTAAGCTTCATAAAAAAAGTAGTTTCCTTTTTTCATTTTGTTTAAAAATAGTTTAAAATATTTTTTTTTTGGCTTCAGCCGAACTTATTAAATCGTTGTTTATATAAGTCTGCTGAGTTCAAACACTTTAATAAGTTGTTTAAAACTTTAACTGAATTTAAAAAGTATTTCGTGTCTAAATATTGAATTTTAATAATGCAAGAACTATTTTTAAGACTTAAAGTTGCAATGTCATTTTAAAAATATTTAAGAACTTTCATTTAAGTTAACCAATTTCTTAACTGATACACTTCGTGGCATATTTACTTTCAAGGGTTAAGCGGGAGATTCTCAAGACGCCGACTTCGCAGCCGCTTTTTGTCTTTGCGAATTTTTGCCTTTGCCAGCCAACGCTCGCTATCTCCCTCCCTTTCGGACACACTTAAACCAGAATTCTTACCAAAAAAAGAAAACCAGAAGAGGGACCAAAGAATTCGGCTTCTTGTTGTTGGCCAAGCGGGCTTTTTTGGCCCTGTCTTCTGCGATTGGCCAACTCACAGGGAGAGCCCTCAGCTGTTTTTGTTTAAATTTTCTTTGTTGCTTTTTTGTGAGCGTTGTTCGTTACTCACTTTGCGCGTTTTTTGTTTTGTTCGCTCATTTTGGTTGATTTATGCCGGAAAATATTTGTTTACTGTTTGTCAGCCGCGATTCTGGCGGAGCAACAGGTGATTCATGGGTCTTTAATTAAGTCAGAGTGCAGGCGGTAAATCGGTATATCATCGGGGTTAAGAGATACTGATTAACACTGCAATCCTGGGGAATTTCTCACTTCCGTTCTGGTTCCCATTCCCATTCCCCTTTCCATTCCCGTTCCCTTTCCCATTCCCCTCCCCCGGAATGTTTCAATCTCTAAGCCTGTGGGTGGCCACCCACAAAATCAGTTCCCTTATCAGCGATGAACGTGAGGGGATTGTTTTCCAGCCAGAAATTCCAGAAATTGAAATCCTCTCGTCGAATTTTTGTCGTAACCATAAAGATAAAAAAATGTTTATATTTATCTGAGTGAAATTAATTCCAAGCGCTATACGGTGAAAGCTTTTTTTGCAGCCGGAATAAATATATTTGTCGTATTGGTTTTGGTTTCTTTCCACTGAACCACTTCCGAATAAAATTTAAATTCGTCCAAGATTGTGTTCTTGTCTTTTTTTTCGTCTTCTGGCATGATTTTTTGCCTCCCCCGCACACTTTGCTAAATTTTCAATATCGGTGTCAGGTTCACTCTGGAAAAGTTGGGCGGATACTTGCCGGAGTATTTTTGTACAGTGAGAAAATAGAGAGAAAGGAGTTACGGAAGAAATATATGCAATTGAGTTAATATATCTAAGTAAAAATTAAGTTAAATTAATTAATGGAATAAAACTATTATAAAAAATTAGAATATAGTGATTTGGCTTGAAAAAATATAACTATAAATAGAGTGGTTAATATATAACTTAATGACTAACGAGTAGTAAGTACTAAAGAGTATATATTCAAGTAGCAGATATTTCTTATAGAGATTTATTTTGAACATGAAAATATCAAAAATTAAAAAATTAAGTAAGAATTGAATTTTAAAACAAATTTAAACTATTAAATAATTTAGTTTCGTGGCTCAGTTTGGATTATTAACTGGAATCAGGAGATGACTAAACTTTGGTTTAACGAGTAACCAGTAACGAGTAAATCAATAAATCAAATGGTATTAAATGTATACCTATGTAAAAAAGTTGTTTGATATTTGTATTAAACTGCAAACAAATGTATCTTTTTCTTAATGAAAAATTTAAAGAGCTTTTTTTCAGTGTATCTTGTCTCTCAAGGAGATGCCTAGCGCAGGTGTTGGCGCCATCAGGCGGACGACTTGAACTTGTTTTCCTTTTGTTGTTGTTTCTTTTTATTTGCCTTTTTCCCTCGATTTTGTTGCTTTTCTGGCAGTTTATGCTCGCACGTGATTTGCATTCGTAAATAGCCAAGACATCGTGTGTGTGTGCGTTTGTTTGATATACAAATGCTAAAATAATAAATTGCCCCGAATTATTGGCACTTTCGCTGCGCTGATAAAAAGAATGTGTCTTGGTAATAACAATAATAATGCGACAACGACATCAGCAACATCTTTCCCAACCCCCAGCCAACATGGTATCACATCGCATCGCATCACATCGCATCGCATCGCATCTTGTTGAGCCCGGTGTTAAGACTCCCCGCTCCTCCTCTCCTCGCAAATGTGGCAGCCATAAAAATATTATTATGATTTTCAATAATCACACGCATTAAATTATCATAATGCGAGCATTTTCAATATTTCCACGCCTCGGCGGTGCGTTGAAAGGTCGGTTTCGGTGTCGGTTGCGCCGGGTTTGCCGCCCCAGATTTTCCAATTTGGCCTGTTGAAAATTGAAAATGCTACCACAGAAGAGGGGATTCTGGCGTATTATTTTTTATGAATATTAGTTAGTCGGATTTCAGGCTAATTTTTGGGTGAGAAATATTTGTGTTTGCCATTAAGTCGGGGAAAGATAACTTTATTTTTCCATTTACGTAATGTTTTGATTATACCAGTTCTTACGAGCTTCTTTGGAGAGTTCGTTACCTGAACTTCTTGACCCAATATCATTTCATTTATCTCGGGGATCTCAGAGGCCTGTCAACTCCGTTTTGCATCAACCAAATAAATGTGAAAAATGCTGTAACCCCATTTTGTACCAGCCTATAAACATATCTGGCTTAAATGTCCGCCGAGAACGAGGGGAGCGGGGGATGTATAATAAAAAGTACAAATAAGCGAACGATTTCTAAGAAGAGAACACTTCTTAGTCCGCGAAAGCACAGCTGACAATGACGCATCAAAAGCGGCTTTCTCGGCCGTCATCTCGAAAATACAAATAAAATTAAATCAAGGGAATAATGCAGACTCGTACCTGCGAAGGCAGCGACAGCCTTCTAGATACAGTTAAGTAAATTTTCATGTTTTCCTTCGCCGAAATCACTCGAGGAAACCCCAAAAAAATATATTTCTTATCGCGAACTAAGCACTCGAACAAGCGAATATTCCAAAAGGGCCCACACACATGTGAATGGAGTTAAATAAAAAAACAAGAGACCTGTCTCCAAATCAGTACTTTCACCGCTTGACGCCTTAAATGCATGCTGATGAGAGGAGCCCAGATGATGACGGCGGCGGCTAATAGAAAGTTCTTTCCCCAATTAATTGCCAGCCGAGAAATGGCCAAAAACAAAGCGAAACCAAAGCAACTCGCAGTAATCGAAATGAAATGGCACAGACCTCTTATGGGGGATACGGCGGTCAAGGCAGGCCATTAAAAGTAAATCCAGTGCAGGAGACAACCTCTGAATTTTTATAAACTTGTCGCAGACGTGCCACATTGGTGCTGTAATTGTTTATTGTACTTATATATATATATTCCTCTCCCTCGGTATTATCTTTTTGTTTTTTGTTTTTGCGGAGCTGTTGTCTGGCAGTACCCACACCCTGTCAAAAATTCTGTGCCAGTGACCGAGAAAAATTGGTTTTTGCCGGCTATTCAGCCATGCCGACGCCGCTGGCTATGTGTATTTTTTTTTGTCATATTTTGGGGTAGCGTATCTAGCGGATACAATTGAGCAGTTGCTACCAGTTGGCTGATTGATTTAGCCAGAAATATTTCGCGCTCTCGGTGCCTGCCTGAACTTGAGCGACGATTGTTTTTGTTTGGTATTTGGGAACGGTACAAACCGGTTGCTCTTGTAATTAAAAGCCGCCCAATGGCATTGTTTTTATGCTACTCTTCATTGGGATTTTTAGGGAATAACGCGATCACAGACAAAAGGCGAGTAATAAAATTTACAAAAAAGATATTTTGCCATATAAGTTGATTGCTCTGAGAAATGCTATTCTATTTGGATAAACTAAATCTGGATTCGTGATGGAGCATAACCATATAAAAGTTATAGTTTATCTTACGTTGACTCATTGGGTCTTCAGTAAGTGTTTATATAATTATTTGTTTATTTCTGAAGTTAATTTAAAGCTATCGTAATTTATAAAATTGTTAAATAATTCTTTTTATTGAAGTAAAAATAAAGTAAAGATACTCAAACACATTCCAATAAAATGTTGAAAAAATATTTAAATAAAACATTATTATAATCGGTTGTGGTAATAATTAAACTTGCTTACATTAGTATTTTAGTTATTTATTTATTTATTTGTACACTGTATGCATTATTAAAAATTAAGCAAGTATTAAAATTAAATTGTTTTGAATATACAGATAGATACCCTTTTGATTTGTTATAAAGATAGAGCAACCCCTAGTCTCTGTAAATCCCAAACCCTGATTCCTATCAATTCGCCCGTCTAACTTGGCAATATTAAAATCACTCTCTGAATGTTTAGCTAATTCGAGCGTTTTAAAATCAGAGCTAGAGAGAGCTCGTTTAGCTGTCGTCGCTCTTCGTGGGATGCTAATCAATTCACCGGCTGACAGCTTCCAAGAAGCCAACTTGATGGCCAGCCTGCGATAGGGGGTTCGAACTGGGGGAATTCTCCAACAATTCCAACAATTTGCATAGATTGTAAGCCAGTGAGTAAGGGCGGGAAGCCTCACCTTTTGCTGATTTTTTATAACCATAATTAATAAGCATCGAATGTTATGACGCATTAATGCTAATTTCTTTTGTCTGGACAGGTGATTGCTTCATCTGGCCGGGTTACCTTTCAATCTCCGACATCCCCCTGGCACATCTCTTTTATTCCCCGATTAATATATGCAGAATGAAATTTGCATTTAAATCACAGTGGCTTGTGTGCGATATGTTTACTTTTTTACCTTTGCGATAATTGATTGGGTTCATGGAAAAGGTAAATACACGAACTTAAAGGCTTCAATGCTGCCGCTGAACATCACTTATCGGGAGTTAAATCAAACGCAGTGTCTACTTAGGGCAAATTACAGTAATTTCAGCAATATAATCAAGGCGTTTGCTCAGGTGGAAATCTAAATATAGACACAAAAGACTTTAAAACACCAATTATGAGCCTAGTTGTTGTGGATGCAACTAGCGAAAATGTACAGAACGCCGGGATGGCGATGATGATGTAAAGGAGGAATGCCAAAGGACAATTAGCGTTGGCCAAAAGACCCAAGAACTCGAACTCCATCTCAATAGTGGACACAGGAAAAAATAAGCCTTGTTTATAAGTTACATAAAATTTAAAATTAATCCAATTAAAGGGGAATTTTAAGTACTTAAGTATTCTGTTTCAAAATGCTCACTAAACTGCATTAAAATTGTTAAGCTTAGTACATATTTTGATCTTGTTAATCATATTTAAAATACTATATCATTTTCATTCTAAAGTTCATCTTTTTCTGAGTGCCTTCCCAGACCTCAGCACAGTTTGGTTCAAGATCAAAGCCCATAAAAGGCACAGTCTGAAGCAGCATTTGTATCTAAATTTAGACAGTCCCATTGCGGTCCCGAGCACAGACACTCCTCAAAACCTTCTCCCTTAGCGCCCAGAAAAATCAACAGCAATATCAAAAAGCCAAAGCCAGAGGCCCGGCGAACGTCAGCAGATGTCATAGATTGTCATAGTTAGCTGATGCTGATGCTGATGATGATGCCAGGGAGCTGGAGCTGGGCCTGGAGCTGGAGCTGGAGGACTGGTAGAGTGAAGGACTGAGCTGGCTGTCGACTCCTCCTGCCGACTTGGTCGCAAAGTGTCGACGAGTGTTTGTGGCATTTCCGCAGTGCGGACGGCTAACTAAATTAGCCGGCTCCTCCCTTTTGACTTTCAGCTGGCCGTTTTGCAGTTGCAGTTTGCCATTCGCAGTTTGCAGTTTGCATCGCTAGCTATAATTAGATGAAATCATTAAGTTTTCATTTGCTGGCATTTTTTGATTTCATTATTTTGTATTTTACGGCGCCTTAAAGCCCCATTTTACGAGCCTTATCTACGGTTTGCGTATCGGGATATCTAGCAAGTGACTTGAGTGCATCTGAAATGCCTGTAAATGGCTGTCAAAGCGGCTTTCCACTGTTGTCAGTTGGCTGTGGCTTTGGCTTTGACTGGGGCCAACTCTCCTTGGATTTGGGTTCCCCAGTTGGGTGTGCAATAAAATTGTGGCCTTATCATAAAATGGTTATTCTTATGTCTGTTGACTTGAGCATTTCAGCATTTCAGCGTTTTTGCATTAGCATTTTTGTTTTGGTCAGCGCCAGGGCTCGATGGCGTTTAAAAATAATATCTTAAGTGTTGTATTTACGATACATTTTTATGCCTTAACGTTTGTAATTTGCAACAATAAACAATGTTATGGTTTCTACGCCATAAAGCCCTGCTGTACATTTGCTTTCCCTGCCATAATAATTACTCACATGTAGGCCATAAAAATATGGCTAGGAGCCAGTGAGCCAGGAGTGTGATTGTCAAAGGTTAATTGGTCTCGGGGCATTACCATAACCCCATAACCGGTGACCTAACCCACCTAATAACCAAGTTCCCTTTGGCGTGCGAATTATTACTTAATTAGCTTTTCACTTTAAAATGTCCTCATCTCATTTCGGGCTTGAACTAATTCTTTTTTTGCAGAGAACTTTGCGTGCTTGTCGCAGCAATTTTTCAAATGCTCACCGAGGAGTTGTTTGCAATTTATTAAATTAAATCATATTAAAACGCGACGTGGCCGGGTTGTCCGCCCCGACCATAAATAGAAATTATGACACATTTCGTGCGGACACGGAAGCCTAATATCTAATGTCGGTCTTATTAATTAGGCTGGATTCGTGTGTGGTTACAGATTGTGGTCTCTGCGCCTAATGTAAAAATCTGCCTTCCACGTAGCTCATACGCATCGTTGTCTCTGTTATTTAATTTATTATTCAGCCTCATTTACATTAATTATGCTGTTTCTTTGGCCAAGCCTTGAATATTACATTATTTTTCAGCGGAATTGTACATTATTTGATGTGGCAAATGATATTATCACTTGTCTGGTGAACAATTTTTTGAAATTTGCAATATTCTGCTCCCTCAGAATTCTTTCTGGTTAGTTCTTATTTTGCAGCGACGGCAGGATATTACAACCTTTACCTCATATTTTTTATTTAGTGCATGGTTTCCTACATTTTTCTTTTCATTAGCCGCACTCTGCTCAACTCATTTGCCATGCTCTCTGAGCCGTGAGCTTCACTGTCCGGGCAGCAAATAATTAAATTATATTTCATTCTTTATACTTGTATTTTTTAATACCCCGCAGTTGAAATAAATCGTATGCGTATCGGTTTCATAGAATGTTAATACAAATTCGTTGATTAAAAATCTATAAGGTATTTAATTAACATAATATGAGATTTAGTTAAGATAAAATACTGCTTTTAATTTTAGTAAGTAGAAAAACAGAGTGGTATTTAAAGAAAGTAATAAAAACCACTCAGTATTATTTTCCTTTTCTAATTCAATATTGTTTTAATAGGCTGTTTCATTCTTACTATAACTATTGTTATGTTAACAATTTTTTTATCGTGTGTTTAAGCACTTACTATACCTGAAATAATTGTGCAACGATTTTTATACAATACAGCAATACAGCATGGGTTTTGCCCTACGTTTAAAATGTCTACAGTCCTTTGTAATATTATATATATTTTTTATTATATTTTAAACTTAACTGAAAATCCTATAACCGATATACCCGTTAAATACGTTCCAGCCATTTCTTTATTCCGTTCGTTCACATTGGCATCACTTTGAAAGGAAATGCGACAGTTATGAGCACGGCTGTCCCTTTGCTTTCGATGATTCTTTAATAATGTTGTCATTTATATTTTCACTATTATGTAAATTTTTGTTGCTGTTATTGCCGTTATTCATTATCCAGTTCGCAATAATGGTTAAAGTGTTATTTGTATGAGCCTTTCCCTGCGTTGTGTGTCCTTTAATATTTTGTAATAATTTCCAGGAACCCGTGTGTCCCTTTTGAATATTTTTTACGCAAATACCGAGAACCGTTCCCGGCTGGCATATTAAGTGAGCCATTATCATTAGTTATATGCGCGTGTAAATGATGGCCGAGCCCCCACACTTTTTTCCGAGTTAATGTTAATGAGCCGCAATCACATCAGCATCGGGCAACAGGACTCAGGACTCAGGACACCGGACAACAGAACTTGTTTGTTGTTTCATTTTGCGGGGCGGTTAATTTTAAATTAATTAAAAGTTTGTTTGTTTGCTTATTGCCTTAATGTACACGGTTTCGGTATAATGGTATCATCTTCTTAAATTATATTCTGTTCAGAAAATCTGAAACCACGTATAATGATTGATTTAAAACTAAAATGTAAACTGAACTATTGTTAACTCTTCATAAAAATCGGGAAATGTGAGGAAATAATTGTTTAGAAAATATTTATGGAGAGAAACAACCAATTTGTTGAGTAATTATTTACATCATTTATATTATATATATATTTAAGTATCGTTTCCCCAGAAATATCTAGTAAAACTTAACATAGAATACTCTGTCAGAAGGGAATTTATTTTCTAATACTAAACATACTAAAATCCAGGAATGGAAGAGTATCCTTATTAGTAGAGTCCCTAGTATTGAATTTAAAATAAAAATTAACATATATTTATGCATTTTTTCAGAACTTATTTGATCAATTTGAAACAGTAAATAAACAAGAAATCAATCTGCATATTTGGTCTCAGTCAACACTTTTGGGCTTGCGATTTTCTGCTGAATTTCATCTCAAATTATGCGGCCAGTTTATTATTAAAATCAATTTGCATATCACCTACCTACTATATACACGATTTTGTTTGTTTGTTGCTCATTTTTGGTAATTACGCTGACACTTTGGTCTTAAATATGCCACAGTCTCCGCTCCCCCGTCGCCCCGCCACTTTTAGCCCCGTTTTTTTCTCTTAACTGGATGAAGCCCGCACAAAGGACCATAAACAATAAGGACAGGTGAGAGGGGGAAGGACTGGGTGGCGGGAAAGCACCTTTTGGTGTATTTGCGCTCATTTATCATGCGGCAAAGTTGTTAAGCAGCATTTTAATTTTTTAACAGTTTTGCCGGGGCGCAGGAACAAAATGTTTTGTGTATTTGTTTGTTTGTTTGTGCGGCCAAACGAAATGCATGAGACAGCTTAAGTGAGCTGCGCTGCTGCTCCGAAAAAGGCGGCAGGACGGCAGGATGGCAGGATGGCAGGACGAGGGCGTGGCATTTTTGAGACGGGGTTGGGAATGTGGAGCTTGGGAATGAGGATGCGGATGTGGCAAAAACAAAAGGGCTGCCAGGACTCGAATGAGCCGTTTTTGTCTCTGGGTTCGTTGCTCGACATTTAAGTGCAGGAACGAAAGAACGTTGTCCCGGTTTATCCACACACTTTGGGCAAAAATGTTGCAAGAAATGAAGTATATTATCCTTATTCTTTATGAATACAACAAGTAAACAATATTATTATTATTATTATAAATTACCAGCAATTACAATGTGCAGGTAATTTTAACAAGTAAACATATTAATTTTAGATATATACAAATAAATAATAATTAAATGTATTGAGCTTAGACAAATAATTTAATAAATATGGAAAATTGTAATGACTTTGTTTACTTAATGGGATATATATTTTTTTCATGATATAAAATTAAACTTTAATGTTTTGTAAAGCCAACTTTTAGATTAGTTAAATAATGCTTTTAATGTTTTATATTTTAATTTAACGCATATATCTTTATAAAAAAATAAGTTACTTATCACAATATAAAGAACAGAATTGGGCACTGTTTGATTTAAACACATTATGCGGTAATTAATAGGGGTTTTAGAATTATTTTATATAGCAAAGTACTAATAGTTTTCTCTGAAACCCAAAATGGACAAAAAATGCATTGTAAAGAACTTTAAAAACTATAGTGGATAATATAAAAAATTTTAATTCAATTTGTATTTGAAGTAGTGCAAATAATAAGTTCGTTTAATACAGTAAGCACGTTTACCAAACTAAAACTATCTTGTTTACCATGAAAACTATTAAACAAATAGATTAATTATCTTAGAAAATAACCCAGCTTAACAGGGCTTAACCTATTTTAGAGTTTAACAGAATTTCCTTCAGTGCCAGGACCCATGCTCCATGCTCCAAGCTCCAACTTCCCATCTCGAGCACTCGAGCTTTGTTTTGTTTCGTTTTGTTGTGATGAATGACGCTGCATTCGGCCCGGGTTTTTGTCTCCGCCAGTGACAACCTACAAGACACGAACATTAGCACCCGACATGAGGTGACCTTAATGGTTTTATGCACGGCGAAGGGATTATTTTGTTGTGTCTGCCACGGACAGGGGATGCCTTTCGGGAGAGCCATTGTTATCGCCTTTGACACTGAATGCTCATTAATTTGTGAGCCTGTTTTTCGGTGCGTGCTGTCCAGATCAAATCAAAGCTGGAGCTGGACATTACTCAAAGGACACTTTCGAGGGGGATGGGAGGTAGGTGCTGTTCCAGCAACAAATGCCGATCATTTAAATGAGTCATTGTCATTTTAAAGTCGCATCTCGGGCACACACACACACATCTGTCGTCGATTTATGTGGGGCACTTTGCACAAGACATTTAACACCTGCCCTCACCTGGCCACCCGCCCACTGGAGTTATCTCAGCTCGATGCCAATCAGATTTTTCACTTGCAGCAGCAGCTGTGATGGCTCTTTGGATGGAATTTCAAAGGGAAATCAAATATTAACAATTTTTTAATTAAGGAATTTTTTATTTGTAGACATTGGTTTAGATTAAAGTGAAAAATTAGAGAGAAATCGATCCTGTTCTAATTAAAAACCAATACAATAATGAGATGAGTTACGGCATAATGTCATGAATTTTGCTATTAAACAGAATTTGATTTTCTTCAAATCCTATTAGTAAAATAAGTGCAACTTACACGATCAACGATTCGATTCCAAGCGCACATAAAAAATAAACGAACAAAGTTAATGATAATGTATATAGAAACAATGAATAAAATTTAAATGACACCTATTGTAAAGGTTTATTAAGAATTACAAAATTAATTTAGAAATTTAAAACCGAAACTTGCTTAAAAATTAATATATATATACACTCAATTTCCATATATTTTGAACTATATAGTGGCATATAGTGCAAAGTTTTATTAGCAAATATATAAATAAAAATAATAAAAAATTATAAAATGAATATATATACTCAATGTCCTTTCATTTTGAACTATTTTTGCTCCTGATTTAGCACCTCTGATCAGAATGAGGGCAAAACGGACCAGAAGCAGTAGCTGGAGCAGCAGCTAAAACGCACATCAAAATAATTTATGATGCACATCAGGAAAGCGGAGGTTCCACTCGGCTGGAATGGGCCCTGCCTCTCGTTGTTGCAGCAGACACCTTGCCCCGGCACACGCAGGTTGCTGGGCGGCTAGTACAACTTCGATGTCCATTTTGTGGCCATAATGCTCGGCCATAAGTTTTGCCCGGCAAAAACATAAACAAGCTAAATCAAGTCAAATGCGCTAATAAATCTTGCAGAGCGTTAGAGGCGTCGTCGTCCTCGTCATCGGTGTGCCGTCGTCATGCAAATGTCGGATATCTGGGAATCTATTCACTCTAAAAAAATGGAGAGTTAAATTAGTCAATTTATTAGACTGGTAACTGGTTTAGAAAATGATATAGAAGCGGGTGAATTTAATTTAAAATTTCATTAGGAAATTCCTAATGTTTTTTTTTGCATTTATATGTTTGGCTCTTTTTTTAGTATTACAAACTCTTTTCCCTGTGTACCTTTGCGTTTGCATTTTCATTTGGCTCTTCTCACCCAGCGAATACTTCATATTAAAAGCCATAACAATTTAAGTTGATTTACGCCGCAGAGTAAAAAGTCAAGTTAATTGTGTTTGGGGACCCCAGTGACCTTCTAATTGCTAAGTAGCCCGCTCTAATTGAAATGTGCACGCATAATTAATTTCGCCGGGCAAGAAATCTAATTGCTCCGAAGCACAGAATCCACAGAATCAATTTGAATGCCAGAGAGCGAGAGCTCTGGCGTTGATAAAATTATCATTTCATTCTGGTGCGAGCGGAAAGCCGAAACCATTATTATTGTTGGCACAGCGGCTATTCAAGCAGCTCGCTACCAAAAGCAATAACACTTTGAGTGGGAAAAAGGGAGGGAAATCAGTAGGGAAATTCCGGCTTAAATCATTTCGACAGCGAATTGTGTAATCCGTCGTTCAGGCAGCCAAGGAATCTGATCTGATTTCTTGTGTTTGTGTACCAAATTGTTCGATCAATTATAGATTATGTTAAAAAAGCAAATGATAATAAAAAGTATAAGCAAAGCTACAATTTTTTTTTTTTAATATTTGGTATTAAAACATATTTATTATATGTATGTTGTTATCTAAACTTAATAGAGTTTTGTAATTTATTTCAAATAAAGCTCTTTAAGCGAATCTTAATACTTTATTTTGTAGAAAAAAATATAAGCTTTATTTTTTCAACCTCTACTGTATATTTGCTTGAATATTTGCATATAGCCTTCTTAAGTCTTTATGTTTTCCGTTAACTGTAAATGCACTGGAGTTATTTCCTACTCTTCCTGGGTTCTTGCTCCCTCTCCAATATTTGGGTTGAGTCAATCTTAAAGAAGAGTATTCAAATATATACATATTCATATATATTTTTACAAATTTGTTTGCTTTTTCCTTTCTGAATGGATTGTTCTTATTAATGTTTTGTTCTCGTCTGATAAATGCAGTTAACACGTAGAGAAAGAGAGACAGCCAGAGAGATGGGACGAAGAGGATCTGAAAGATGCACGCCCGGCAACCAAAAGTTACGCTCGAAACCAGTTGATTTGCCTTTTTGAAATTCTCGCACGTTTGACGACAGTTGCTACTCCCATAAATTCATCATTTTATTTAAAATTTCACATTCACTGACAATTTCATGGCCTACGAAATGTGGGCCTGATACTTTTGTTCTTTCACTCTCTCTTCATACACTGGGGATAAAGCACTGGACGTTTGCGGACTTTTTAATAGTACTGTTATATAGTATAAAATATTATTTTTTGTATTTGTAATACACTCATAAAAATATCTTTCTCGATTTAAGAAAAATCTACCTAAAAGCAAGACATTTTTTCTACATTCTTCTTAGATTTGAGGCAGTTCCTTCCTGATTTTATGGCAAATTCGTCTTATATTTAGGGAGCCTCGCCTTTGGATCCATTTTAATGGCGAATTTCTAAATCTACGGGAGAAAATAGTATTTTTATGGCTATTTTAGGTAAAAATTTGTATAAGTGAAAGATATTAAAATATTAAATGCACTTAAAAATAAAATTAATTATGTTACAAGCAGCTAGGTGGCGTTTTTCAGTAGTCAAAAGATCTTCTTTTAGGTGATTTATATTTATCTTTTAAAGTTTTGTTTTTATTTTTAATTTCTTCCTTTTGCTGGCTCTTTTATAATTTACTAAATAATAATATTAATTTTATTATTTCATTAAATTTTACATGTGTGACCCATATACTTTATTTTACTTTATTGTAAATTCTATGTTAATGGTATTTTGACACTATTGAAAAAATGAAATGTTATTAAGGCACTCATTTTAAATAATTTGTGATCATTAAAAGTGCCTTATTTACTTAAAAGTCTGATACAATTGTCTCCAATAAAAGGAAAGGAATAATATTAATTATCGATTGTTCTTCCGATTGGTTTTCATATTTTTTATCTATAGTGTCGCTTTGTTTTTTTTTCTCTGTAAATATTTTCCGTTCCCGCTTTTAGGGAATTTCTCTACCTCCGTCTCACGTGTACCGTGGTGATAGTCCCACTGTTCCTACCCATTGTTTCATGGGGAGCTGCTCGCATAAAAATATTTGCACAGCAGTTGCTTTTGCTCCTCATATGTCGTATATGTAATATCTGCACCCATCTCTTCCCGCTGCCAGGAGGAGGAAGCCTTTGCCGCCCCGCTGCCACTTCATTCTGATGCCGTACCGCGTGATAAGTGGGTCAGTAAAACGCGCGCCGGTGAAAAAATAAAATAAAATAAAATAAAAAACATAAAACAGAAGCAAAAAATAAAAAAAGAACCGAAACTGAAATAATAAAAAAGTGTCACACCTGCTTTGGGGGGCGTGACTGTGTGTGGGGGTTGGGTGCTTTACATAAATGTTATAAATATAATAAAAATGTTATTTACACGCTTGTGAAAAGAGAAAGTCCAGAACGGGGCGCGCGCGCATTCATTTACTTTCGCATTTGGTTTTTATTCCGTTTTGTATTTTTTCTGTTTTTGATTTTATTCTGCAGGTTCACCCTTTTCTGGGGCTCGCTTAATTCCAGGCAATTTATATGTGAGAATTTTGTCGGGGGAGATGTTTGTACATGGGCAATAACACAACTTTTATGGCCAATTTTCGGAACTTCTTTTTTTCGCGTCGGTTTGTCAAACGTGCTTTAAATTTGGCATACTGGCAATTGGGTGTTTTTTCTCGCGGGAAAGTTCTCTCCAGGTGGTATTGGGGCTAGATAAATGTAACCAGATACCTCCGAGTTACAGTTAGGTGCTAGGATTTCATTCAAATATTTCTGGTCCAAGCTGTTTTCTTTTCCCACGCCTAATTCTTCCGATGAAGCTGTGAACAAAATTATAAATAAACTGTTATTTAAATAAAATAAAATTAGTGTACAAATCTGTATATGAATGGGGGGTATTTACGCAGTTTTCTTTTTTTTTAATAATTTGTATGTATAAATACTTATTTATAAGTTTAGCGCATTTGAAATGCCGTTTAAGAATCGAATTTAAAAAATATACTACACTATCTGTATTAAATAATTAAATACATTTTAAAACTCCTTTAACTGAACTATGTTTAGCATTCCTTGATAAACATTATTACATGAAGTATTTTTATTAAATAAATTTCTTATATTTGTAAATTAACTAAATCCTTTTCATATTAATTATTCAAATTTGTAGTATATAATATGATTATTATATATGCAATTTTTATATTTATCAATAAATATTCTGCCTGTTAGAAAACACAAATCGTTAACAGTATGCAAACTCTTGAAAAGTTATAAACTTGTTTTACGGTCAATGAACTCAAAGTGGGTGAGTTTATTTTTTGCGCTAGCTATGCTAAAAGAGCGGAAATAGTTTTTTATTTGTGTGTACAAAATTGTTAACTCAACTGTTTTTGATATATAATTGTTAAAGCAAATATTGACAATAAATGCAAACACTATTTGCTAAATTTTGCAAACATGCGAATATGATTTATTTATTTTAAAGTGTGAAGAAGTAAAGTGCGAATATATTTCAAAACATATAAGCCGTGTTGATATTATTAATTTAGGTTTCTTAATTAGCTCTTATCAGGACGACTTTAATTATAGTAATCAGATACTTTTTGAGCTCATTTTCTTTACTAATTTATGCCCATAATTTCTCTTAATAGTTACCATCTTTGTAGTGCCATCAGAAAACCTTTAGCTTCCTAAAACCATTTAATTAATTGGAATTTTTAAATGGAATACTAATATAGATTGCCTCCGCAAGTAGACATTATTTTCTCACGCATGCCCTTTAAAGTTATTCCAGTTTCATTCACTAAATTAAGCCAGTCTTACCTTATTTACCCAATAGTTATCTGATATCTGGTAATGGATGCAGACACGCCCAGCGTCGTTGACTTCGCTTTCGGTTTCAATTTCAATTGCGAGTCCCAAGGTCGATCCCGACCTACATCCTGCTACAAATAACTCGGTGACGTCCAGCTCCAGTGAGTGCTTCGGAATAAATGAATGGGCAACAAGAGGGAAAAAACTGTTGCACATTTAATGAAGGCGCCCCGCCGCTTCGCACTCCTTGACATTCGTAATTTATGCTCATCTACAGACCGCACATAAGCCGCGGACACTTGTCCAGGCGATTGACAACATGACATTTTGAATGCGAATCGCCAGTAGTCGGCGGACAGGAGTTACCGGACAAAAGGACAACGGACAATGGCCAACCGACAGGAGCAGTTCGCATTTCGCAGCTGTAAAATATGACAGCGGGAGCAACAAAAAACTAGCATCGATTAAAAGCACAATCTTGACGTGAGGTAAATGCCAATTTTCATATATGTATATCAAGATAAACAATTTGCCACAGAGATCAGTTCTGTTCTTGTTTTGGCCTTCTCTCACAGAATTTAGAAGCGCGCTCATTAATATTGGGAAAAGCTTGGTGGTTTGTATTAAATTTGGAATGCTCTTTATTTAAGTTGCATTTGGTTTAATCAAATATTGAAGAAATAAGAGAAAAAGAGCGACTCCTACGTGAGCTGTATGACAATTGGGAGCCTGTTTTTTAAGATATGCAATGAGCCAAGCCACCGAGTTCAGTGCAGCACTTAGAAGCGTGTTTGAGCCACTGGCACGCGTTTCTTTTCAAAGTGCCTCAAGAGTGCACTGAAAGCATTCAGTTATATATTCTTTTCTATATCAATGACTTTATTAAAGTTTTATTAAAATAAAAAACTGTTCATAATATACCTTAGACTAAGAATTTATATATAAAGAGGAAGGAATAAATTTTATTAGAGCTCACTTTAGGATCCCCATTCGCAGAAACATACAAAATGTACGAGGATATAAAAAAGAAGAGGTCTTAATATAAACGAAAAAGTAAAATATAAAAAATAAATGTATAAAAATAAATGCATATGATTATAAATATAGCTATCAACTTAAATACATATATAAATTAATCATAAACAAGAATCGATTGCCAGTGCAGTTAACTATTTTTTTTATTTCCTGTCAAGTTTAATTTGTAAAATTAAATGAAATGAAACGATAATTGGTTTAAAATTATAGATGAGAGACAATATCGTTATATGCATAATGTATTTATATTTAGAGGGAAGGCTGATAGATAAATAGATAGATAAATAATATACATAATTGATCGATAAATGTGATCACTTAAAAATTTGCAAAATTACCTAAGTTTATGATATCTTTAAAGCGATGTATAACAATATATTTTGTTGTATATATCCATCGACAAACTTGTAAAATATGTATATATTTTTATAGAATCAATTTGTATGAAATGGGTAAATACTTCCTTATATAATAGAAAATTAAATTTCCCAATTAACCCTTTTAGAATAGTCTCAAAAAATCCACCATTTCAATGCTGTAACCAATTTAATTTGTTATTTTTTGCTCTGTGTGCAACTGACAAAATGTCAATCAGATTGACAAACCTTTATCGCGGCAAGTGGAAAAGTGTTCAGCCGCTTTAGCCTCGGGCACCGATCAATTCGTCAAATGGCGCTAGGAAAATGAAGCTGTCAATTTGGCGGTGGAAACTGCTGTGATGGCGGTGGCTCAGCCAGCGGCTCAGTGGGTTCAGTGGTACGATGACGCGGACAGCCTGACATTTAGCGGACTGCCAGTGGCCAGGCTCTCTCAATTAGCTTACAACCGAAATCACTTAAGTTCTCATTGCCTGTTGGGCATAAATTCTGGCAAAAATATGAGTGGAAGCCAGAGCTTACTGCCAGCCTGTTCAGCATGCAAATCTCGTTGCCAAAGAAGTGGGGCAAAAACTAAGTTACAAATGTTTCTTTTTAGTCATTCTGAATACACTACTGTTAGGGGTATATAGAGTGAAGCTAAGAACAATGTAATTGAACGAGGAAGTTATAAAAATTAATTACTTAAATATCTAGTTTAAAATGCTTTAAAGTTATATATGTTAAGGAGTTGATGTGGAAATGTATTATATGTATTGATTGATGAGGCAAGTTAGCAAGTTTTAAAAGAAACTCTTAGAATTTCAGTAATGTTTTAAATCTGTAGATAATTAAAATCCGAGAATATATTGGCCCTGTCTTTAAAATTTGAAAAGCGTGTTAAGTACGTACAATTCCTCACCTTGGTTAATCTTAGTATACTAATTATTAAATAATTCTGTTAGATTTAGAACTAGAACTAGACAATATTTACATACAAAAGTAGATTTACTTATTATTAATCGATTCTGTTAGAAACTTCTGCTGAACTGCAGAATAAATACATCAAATTCCGTTTTAAAGGGCATTTGACATTCATTTATTTACCACCGACAGTGTTCTTTTTGGCATTTATTCAAATTAGCCTTTAAAACAAGCAAAAGCAGAGCATTAAGTTCACACAGACACTGCGCTACATACAATTGTATTTTTATGGTATATATTCAACTGTTAAGGTTTCACTGCCATCCGATTTTCAGAAGCGGCCCACTTGAAATGCAGCAGGCGTTGTCGTCGTCAACGTCGTTGTCCCAGCAAAGGGGAGCGGAATGCGAAAGATGCTTAAGTTATTATTAATATTATAAAGAACATTGTCATGGCGAATTGGCCAGCGAATAAGTTGTTTGTTTCATCGCCGGTTGCTTGCTCATTAATATTGAGCAAAGCGAGGCGGCCGAAGGCTTAAATTTAAAATGCTTAATTAAATGTGCATTTAACGTCAGTGGGCTTCATCGAACATTGAAGCAAAGGGACTTTTCCATCTACTGAGAAGAGTATTACTTTACGTTAGAAATATAAATTTAAGCTGCTGAGAAAAATTAGGTAAATAATCGTTATTACTCGTATATAATGATTATAATATAAGAATAACAATAATATTTTGTTTTAAAGGCTATAATAAAGAATATGTAATACTAGTTTCAAGTCATTTTAAAATTAAAATAAATTCAGATCACTCTCTTATGAAGACTATTAACTAAATAAAAAAGTTTGTTTAAGGGTAGGCTGATTTTAAAATTAGTAATCTTTATAATAGTATCCAGGGTCCCAGTTAATTTAAAATCTATAAACGTTATATGCCGAAAATAACTATTAAAGACCTCTATTATTAAATGTACTCTTAATAACAATAATATTTCTTTTGGTGGACTTGGCATCTGCTGTCCCGTTGGCAACGCTCTAGTTTCCGCTCAGCGCTTCCCAATCCGGAGAACCCTGAGCTGAACTCGAACCCGACCTATGGCACTAATTACGTGCTGCTGTTTGGTTGCCAGCTTAGACAAAGTGACGCCGACGACAATGTCGCCATCGCCCATCGCCCAGCGCCCTTCGTCCAGCATTCAGGGTCCGCTGTCCAGTGTCCTGTGACCATCCTTCGTCCGCTCGGTGTCGCCTTCGATGCTCGCTAATCCATTACCAGCGTCATTAATCTAATGAGCTGTTGCCGCTGCTCAACTCTCCCCGACGCTTCCTAGTTGGCGGCTTCTAAATACTGCTGCCGCTGATTGTTGTTGCCGTCGGCGGCAGGGGCATGTGTCAAGTTGCCAGGCCATGTGCCTGTTACCGTGCACTTGGGCATCGATTTGTGCGCTCTCCAGTTTACTTACACATGTCAACATCATGGCCGCCGTCCATCACCTGATCCCCGATGTGTTAATACAAGGATATGCGATTGTGGCTGCGTCCGAGTACGAGTATCCTATCCTGTATTCCCTCCGCTCGATACATCTTTGTCTTTCCCACTGGCCCTGTTGCCAGTTTGTTGGCTCGTGGCAATTAACTTGTGCTAAACTGTTATCAGCTTGTCAATGAATTGCAGACTGCGGATTGTGTATACGACGCGTTGGTCTCAGGCTTGGGGGTTCCCCCTGTCATCAGCCTTGTGTTCGCGGAAGAAGGATCACTATTTAATCTTAGGAAGTTCTTTTTTATATTGAAAGGAATTTATTTATATAATAATGTAATATATAATATATCTCCCCGTATACCATTTATTTATTTCTTTTGCAATTTTACTCTTTAATATATTGTACCAAATGCATAATTATGATATTACTATTTTATAAGCAATTATATTAACTTTGGTTTCATATTTTAGATTTGATTTTATGTTTAAAATTTGATTTTTTACCACTTATTGGAATCTATACTTTCTAAATGTGGCATAAAATATTGATATATAGATGATTCATCAACGTGTGACTTGAAAATCTATTTAGATCAATTTATTGCATATACATATAGAGTTAAATAAAAATAATATGAATAAAAATTAATTCATATTATGTTTTATTTATCGTACCAATTACTTTTTTTTTGTCATATAAAATTAAGCATACCGATATTCAAATGTTAAGTTCGATATTTTTGCTATATTAAGTTTTGATTTATCATACTTTACGATATTTTCGAAATGATATCTGACTGTGTTTTTAAGAAATTGAAGTTTTCAGCTAAATAACATTATTATAGTATCCCTGTGGAATTGCAAAATTATCGAAATATTCAATAATTTATTGACTTTTATAGTAAAGTACAATACATAAAATACTATTTTAAGGTTTCTTCACGTGTACCTGTTACAAATTAATATATTGTGTAATTTATCAGACCAATTTCAAGTAAATAAAATGTTTCGAATGTTTATTTGATATTTTTTACATAAATATCGATATTTTTCACTATTTTAAATTGATTATATCAACTACTACGAAATTTTCGATGTGACATTATCCGCAATTAGTTGTTTAATATCGGATTTTCCATTCCTATATACATGCTTATAACCGACTTGGACACAGAGAAAATTACAATTTTCACTTAAAGCCATATTCTATTAGCAAAAATTAATGAAGTTTGGCATTACTTGGTCTGCGTTTGCTGGAAATAAATTGCATTTCCTGCTTCGTTGATTGAGCAAATTCCTAGCACACATGCAGCAGCATAAAACACCCGAGCTGAGCTGCTAAATTCCGCACTTACCGCCGCCTCTTCCTGCCTCGACAAAATATTTTGTCGCCGCCAGCATTTCTTTAATTTAGTTGTGATTCAAAAATGTTCCTGTTTGTATGTACAACCATATACATCTATTTATGTTAGTTTCTTATTCGCTTTACGTTTCGGTCTTGGATTCAGCTCCTGGGTTGGCGTCTGGCGTTCGACTATTTTTGTTGTGGCCAAAAGTTTTTGGGCAGAAGAAACTTCTTGTCGGGCAGCAAAACAAAGGCGCAAATTGCAGCTGCAATTTTTGGTGTTTTGCTGCCACAAATATATGTATATACAAATAGACACAGTTGGGTGTCTCTGGCTCAAACAGCCATTTACCATAAAAACAGTCCTGTCTCCGTGAATTAGACTTTGTTTGCAGCTTTTTCTCTAAGTCTAGTTTATGTCCTTTTTCCGGAAATGCATTTAAAGGTTTTTGGAATCGAGTACGAAATATAAAATATAAAACAAAATGCTGAAATTTATGTTTAATACAAACAAAAAATACAACAAAAAATGGAAATAAAGAGCTAACTCGCTTAGGAAGAAATAATTCAAGGTCTTGTGAATGTGTACAATTCTTACATGGGTCTAGATTTAACACCATAAATATACATAGATATATATATATGTATTTAAATACATGTCCGGTTTGTTTTTTTGCTTTAGTGTCCTTCGTTGCCAAGCATTTCCGCAATGGCCCGACTCGAAATTGGAGCATTTCCGGTGTGCTTACAAAAGACAAAACAATATCAGCGGCAACAACAGCAACATAGGGCCAGAAAAAAAGATATACAACCAAAAAATATAAATAAAATAAAGCAAAACAGCAAAGTTCCAAAAACGACGGCGAGAACAATGAAATGTTCTCAGCTATTTCTTGGCCAACTTTGTTGCAGCTGCATTTCGCGAAAAGTTTCCAGAACTCTCGTCTCGATTTCTTTGATGAAGCAAAAACAAAAACCACAACAAAAACAGGGCGAAGCCGCAGCCACCGCAGCGTCGGGGAGTTAAAAGCGTGTTCACTGTACCATCCCCAAGCCCCCAAATATCCCAGTTTTCGCTCCCCTCGGCCCCCCCAGCTACCCGCAAGTAACAAAAAACAATTACAGCAACTAATAAAGAAACATTTAAAAAGCAAAAGTTTATACCACACTCTGACAGAAAATCGAAAATAAAATACGGGATATTGTTCTGCTTTTAGTGATTGAAAATGATTTAAATATAAGTGTTTTACAGGCTTAGAAAAGATTTTCCAAAGAGCAGAATATATTTTTTTTGTAAATCTAGATCTTTCTCTTATAAATATATATATATATAATTACTACGGTTTTATTTCAAGTGCATTGGCCATCACTGAGATCGTTGGGTGGCACTTTTGACGGGCGGTTGAATGGTACTTTTCTTTTAAACTCGGACCTGGGTCCGGCAGCAGTTTTCCTTGGCGGTACATGAATAAGCAATTAAAAAGTTGTTATTAAAATTATTATATATACATTATGTAAGATTGTAATGAAAGTATAAAGAGAGAGGGCACCGACAAGTATTGCCCTGCAGTAAAGCTTGCACTTTTCAATCAGTTTTTCTACCCCTTGATCTCAGAGTTCAAGGGTATATTCTGTATTCTAATAATGGGAAAAGGTAGTGGTTTTCACACTTATTAAGGTTCTCAGTACCCAAGGAGAGTACGTTTTCCAATGATTTTACTATGTCTTGCTAAATGTTCCATAAGTACATTTAAACTCTTTCCCTTTGAACATGAATTATTTAGTAAATAGATCAATAATAAACAACGCCGTAGTTCCCCAATTAAGCTTTAATTGTACCAAGTACCGGGTATCAGTCACGACGTCATTACAAGCACTTTTCCACATTGCGTATACGTAATTCGAGATATTCCCTCGGGGGTAAAGTGAGAAGACTCTGGCTAATTGCTCGTAATTGTTGGCTGCAGAAAAGTTGGCTCTGAGTTCACTGTACTGTCAGTGCTCATCGGTGAATTGATATGGTCAAAAGGATGTCAATGCCAGGACAGGTCACCATTATCCGCCGTTTCCAGTCTATTGTGGCTGCCCCAACCCCACAGCACACAACCTTGTGCCAGTTTTCTAACAACAAATGTGCCGCAACCACTGGCGAACTGACTTTCCTGTCCCGATGCATACTAAATGCAGATGCAGATGCTGCTGACGATGAGATGCCCAGTTTGCTGGTTGGTTTCTGGCATTTTGTTTATTTTAATTAGTGGAAAAAATATGGCACAGGGCACGCAATGGAGTGCTCCACTTGGCCAACTCGCTTCAATGCGTTCCACACAGCCGCAGGTCGACCCAACAATGCAGCTTTGTGGAGGAGCGCCAGCGCCAGGAAAAGTGCACTGAGCGAAATACACTTAACTGCAACAATAATAAATTTAAAGACTCTGCAGAACACTATGGAACATTGGAGAATATGTAAACGTTTGAACTACTTTATTGCACACCTTGACTTCTGCTCATTCCCGAATTTCCCGCAGTGTGTGTCAGGCGAGGCATGAAAGATGGCAGATGCGTTAGCGTTTGCGGTACGTCCGTCCCTGTCCGCTGACGGTGATGCTGATGGCATCCTCGGAAACCCAGACCTCAGGATGGAACGGAATGGAGATGCGAGATGCGAGCTGCGAGATGGGAGTCAACGTCAACCCATTTCCCCGCCCAAGAGCACATTGTCGTAATGAGCACACCGCAATTTGTGTCGTGTGCTGCGGGCCGTTTGCCATTCATTTGGTAAAAATAACAATTAAATGTTTTCGCAGTGGCCTCTGTCCCGGACTGGACCCGGGGATCTTATGGCCGGCCCGCTGGAAGCCTGGCCGGCTGGCTCCTCCGCCCTTCGCTTTTGGGCCAACAATTCACTTTTGTTTTTGGCCTTGTTACCGCTCGACTGCGGCCACTGCTATGAAAATAATTGCTGTGCAAATATTCTTCTAAATTACAACATTGTGTATTTATTTTAGTTGGCCTGGCCCGAACAGACGCCGCCGGCTGTCGAGTGAAGAGGCGTCTCCTGAGCTCCTGAAGAGGTCCTGCCAAGGTCCTGCTAACACAGCTTGTCAAATACGACAAGAGCACGCACTGAAGAAAAAGTCACCTGAAAATCTGGAGATGATTCCACTGCTCGGAATTCTATTCAAGTTTTAATGGAAGTGTTTCTTGTTGCATAAAGCATTTCAGGAGTTTACTCATAAATCGTTGCTTTTGCTAGTTGGCTCTTAAAGAAATCTTAAATCATCGGGGATTTTTGCAAACTAAAGCGCAACGTCAAAGATTTTAAGCAGCCAATAAAGCGGGCGACAGGTTGCCTGCCACACCTGTTTGCCTCGCCTCCCCCTCCCCCTCCGCCCACAGGTGTTCCTCTCGCACCACTTATTATGATGATGCATTTGGGTTTGCACCACCATGGGGATCAACATACAGTTCACTCTCGAGGGGGAACTCCCTTGGAGTTGATAAACTTGCAGTAAAATTCGGCTTTATCATTTTTATAAGCTAAGGACCAGAGTTTAAATAGTCGGATATATGATATATATTTTTTGAACTATCAAAACACATCCATCCAACGAGCTGACACTGTGCCTTAACCCATGTGGGGCCGCAAAACGAGCGCAATTTTGTTTATTTCCGGCATAAAATAAACTTTCAAGGATAAGCAAACTTTTTGGCTGCCACAGCCGCCGATGCCGATGCTGATGCTGATGCTGATGCTGCTGCATCCTTAAGCAAATTTCATGAAATAATATTTTAGTGGCGCCAGGGGCAATATGTGAAGTCGTGGGGGGAGTAGTGGGGTGGTGGTAGGGTTGCCACACACACAACCAAAAAACCAGAAACCCAACCCAACACCACCCACACATGACACTCACACTTACCCGGCGAAGGCAACCGCATAATATTTTTAAGAGCATTTAGTATTTTATGCACCTCTCGTTCCATATACACAAAAAAATCTCAATTTATGCGGTTTGGGGTTTGCGTTTTTCCGTTGGCTCTAATATTTATATAGTTTTCCTGGCTGGCCAAACATTGCTCAAGTCTTGAAACAATATTTATCCGTCTGTGTGCGGGGCTGGAGTAATTAAATGTGATCTAGAAAGAGTATAGGAAAGCAATTAAACTAATCCAGGAAAAAGGCTACATAGGGATTTTATATAGTGAAAGGTTTAAGATAACTTGAGGCTTATCCTGCTCTTAATATTATATTAAAATATCATACATTTTGTATTGTGTATTTTTTTGTTTACAAGTTACTAGTGCAAGTGACAAGCACACTGGTTACTAATTCTTTATTATTTTCTAATTTATTATACATTTTTATAACCTTGCAGGGTAATATAATTTCAGTCAGAAGTTTGCAACGCAGTGAGGGGAATCATTTCCTACTCTGTAAAGTATACATATATATATGTATTTTTGATCAGCATCAACAACAGCCGAGTTGATCTAGTTATGTCCGTTTCTACGCAAGTTACTCTTAGAGTCTTAAAGCTCTCTGAATGAAACATTGTACTTAGACTTCTATATACTCTCACTCATATATAAGTCAAAACATTCCGGATCGGGCCGGATCGATCGACTATATCATATAGCTGCCATAGGAACAATGGAGAAATTATTAGAAAAATAGTTATAACTTTTGCAATTTTTAACATATTTAAATTATTATTATTATTATTTAAGTTAAAACCATTTTGTATTATTTAAGAATTTCGGTTTTAATTATATGAAAATCTGACTGCGAAACATATATATCGAAAAAGTTTTAGAAACAAAAATTATTACTTTTCCGCTTTCATTTTTATTTACTGAAGCATATGAACATTTTTTATTATTCCAAAATTTCGTATTTAATTTTGTTATATAGCTTCCTTTCGAAACGATCGGGAAATTAATAGACTATAATTGTAATTTCGGTGTTTTTTTTAATGTACAATCAAACCGATTTCATATTTATTTCAAATTTATATTTGTTTTCTATAATCATCTATGAAAATATATAAGATATAATACAAGCAAATTGCATCGAATTTCCGGGCTTAGGTCGAAACTGAAAGCTTTTTGGAAGTGGTCAGCTTTGATGACATCATCTTTGCATTCCCTCTCTCGCCTACAAGCCGAAGCATCGCCGCCTTCCATTATCACAGAGCGAACTCTCCCGCAACTTCTCCCGCTGACCATTGCAAATCAGTTCCTCCCACGTCGGCGGCCAAGCCGGAGGAAGCAAAAAAAAGAAAGACCTCTCCGCCCATGTAGATCGGTGAAAAATAAGTGAAAAACTTACGACGTTTTGTCAATGCTTTCGACAAAAGTTAAGTGCAAGAAAAAGTGTTAGTTAAATAAAAATTAAGTTAAAAGTATAAGTGAAGTAAGGGAAAGGCCGAGTACAGCCTCTGTTGTGTTTTATTTTGGCGTTTTTTTTTTGTTTTTGTACAGTGCCAAGACCAATGCGTTTTTTTAGTGTTTTTTTGTGAAAGTTAAAAAAGAAAGAGTATTAAATCAAGGGTAAAGTGAAGTGTTACTTAGTAAGCCGAGATCAGTGCGTAACTTTTGACTAGTAACTATAGTTTTTTTGTTGCAAAGACAATGCTTAAAAAATTGTGTTATACCTAATTGTCCACTAAATCACCGTTAACATCGATCTGCAGCAATGTAAATGTAAACAAGTGAGTGAAACAAATGTATTTTTTTCTTGCTCTTATCTTTGCCTTTCTATACCTTCGCAAGCCCGTTTTTTTCCTTCTCTTGTACCTGTGTAGCTCTTTCTTATCAATCGGTAAAGTGGAACCTAATAGCGGGAGAACCATTTTAGGAATATGATCCATAAAAAAAGAAGGCATTGTTTACCTTTTGGGAAATTTTTAAACGGAAAAAGGCAGCTTAACTTAATGAATCCTGACTTATATAAATATCTACTTTTGCTTATTATACCCTTGCAGTGTAATATTATTAAATTAATATATTATACCAAATATAATATAATATTATACTATTTTAGTCTGAATCTTGTAAAAAGATGTAGGCGTAATATTTAACCATATAATTAATTCTTTATTCTTGATCATGTATAGCCATGTCCGAAAAAATAAAATTTTCATATGTTTTCAAAGCTTTATTTCATACAGTTTATAACAATTATAATTTTTGTTCACTTTAACATGAGTATGCAGAGTTACTATCCTAATGAAAACTAAGCTTGTCGAATTAGAACTAATGATTTCTCTTTGGTTGTTTTGGAGTTTTAAAAACTATGATTTGTCGAAATAATTGTCTTAAAAATGTCGATAAATTTTGATTCAAAGAATTCGAATATTTTAAGGTTAATCGTTTTCCAATTCGATCCTTTAACTAAATTACAAACTGCAAGGGCGTAAAAACTTCGGCATGCCAAAGTTGTTTTCTTGTCTTGATCTTTATTATTTTTTATGTTGTAGTATAGTATTTTTCTTCATTTCCCTTACCAGTAGAGTATAGTATTTAATCCTGCTCGTTTTATTTAAATATTCGGCAACTTGAATGCTAATTCCAAGGTTCCTCTGCCATCATCGTCATCACTGCCAGCATACTGCCTCTTGAAACATTTCATTTGCTAAATGTGCGGTGCGTTGTCACATGAGTAGCATCGCCACCTTGAAACCACCCGAATTCAGCCAAAACCACCCGAAGTCCCCACCCGCCATTGTGTAGTTCACACCACGCGCACATGCAGCCTCCGAGCCTCCGAGCTTCCGGTTTTCCCCTCCAACATCGTATATACTTGCAACACATGGAAATTTCTCTCTGCTAATGAAGTGTGATTGAAATTTTGTTAATTTTCTCAAGTGCTGGGAGTGTGTGTGTGCTGTGTGTGAGTTTGTAGGATTTCTTATTTACATAATCTCAAGCATTCGCAATGAATTTCTAAAGATTCGCTTAATTGAATGTAGAAATAATTTGTAAGGCCTCCCGTTAAGTTGTTCGCATAATTTTCTCGTTCCCTAACAAAATCAAGAAAATAAGTTTTCCTCCCCTATATAATTGACAAAAGGCAAAGAGTTCTTAGAAATGAAAGCGGAAAATTTATTGAAGCAGCTTTCTTTTGTGGTACTTCTAGAAATTAATCAAGTTTGCTTGAAAAACTTATGCCAGAACAAGTGAAAATATATCAATTAATAAATAATTAAATACCTCTCCTTATGATTTAGTTGGAAAACCTCACTTTATAGCTTTAAATCCAAAGCCCTTGAAGCATAGTTAACTGGAAACTCGATGCTTTTATTAAAGGAAATCAGCTTGTGTTTTCCGGGGCCATGCTTTTCATCTCTCGAATGCCAGGAATACCTTTTCACATCCTTGTCAAATTAAATTTGACAGTGCTCTATTACACAATTTTCGGAGAAAGCCAACCAACGACTTTAATCGAATGAAATGCGTAAATAAAATTTGGTCAAGAGCTCTGTGGAAAAGCGGAAGCAAACCGCAAATAAAACAAAAAGGAAAGGAGAAGGCAATGGCCAGAGAAGAAAGTGTGCAAAACACTCTAATATTTTTTGAGGAGAAAACTAAATAAGAGCTGTAGGAAAATATTTCACATTTTTTTGTTAAGGTAACACACGGCAAGGGGAGGAAATAAAAAACAATTACGGAAAGCTAAGCACTGGCAGGACAATACCTCACACTATACACACATATAGAGACGCAGCTATGCAGGACAGCCACGGAAATGAAGTTATTATTATTGTTGCCGTTGTTGTCCTGAATTTACTGCGGCCGGCGAGCTTTGCGGCCAGTGCTTTCTTTTCGGCTTTCTTCCTACTTTCCTTTTTTTATATTCCTATAAAATTGTATATTCCTTCTGGCTGCCCCATTAGGGCATAAAGACAGTTTTCCTGGTGCTCGTTAGCCAAGCACGACACTCTTTTCAGTCTGGCTGACAACATTTTCAAATATTGGGTATCGAGCTGCCTGGAGTCGCTGTTTTCCGGCTGTCACTTGCCGTTGACCAGGATAAAATTATAGCCAACGGAAAGGCGCGCTAACAAACAAACATTGACAATTGGCAATTGAATTTGCAAAGAAATACTCTGCAAACGGCAATTGCAATTGATTTAGGCTTTCCAAGAGAATTTGCGCTTATAAATTTTAGTCGTGGCTCGCATCTGAGACAAGACCGCGCACTTTGCATGGCAATTCGAATGGTCCGTTGTGTACACTGAGAATTTCGGGTGCTGTTTTTTTAATAAAAGGGAATATTTTAATTTAATGTTGTTTATTTAAATGGCAGAATCTGTATAGCATGGTCCCTTGATATACAGAATATATAAATATAAATTTATTTAAAATAATAAAAAAGACTCAAGTATAAGCTTTTGTCTGCCTAAATGAATGTATTTATCGATATTTATCAAGATTTTTAAGATTTATGATTTAGAATACACACTTTGCCGAGTGTAGCTGGCTTTGTCCATGATAAATCGCCAGCATTCAGCGGACAACAGCATCCAAGTGCAGCTGCAACAGTGTTGAACTTCGACTAAAGGTTAGCCGCCGCCGACGCAGCTAGCAAACATGGCCGGAACGGGGACATTTCGCAGATATATGCACTGCGCGCTGTGTCGCTGTGTGTGTAAGTGTGTGTACGTGTTTTGGCCCAAAACCTCTGCGAGCCAAAGTCCCCGGCAATTGCCACGCATTACGATTGCTGCTGCGCTGCAGTTACTTTTGCGGAATGCTTAATTCATGCGTGCCACTGTGGCTGCAACGTTTATGATGTGGTTATGTTGCTGTTGCTGCTGCAACTGCTGCTGCTGCTGCTGCTGCAACTGCTGCTGCTGCTGCTGCTGCTGCTGCTGCTGCTGCTGCTGCTACTCTGGATTCTGTTGCTGTCTTTGGCGGCGGCAGCGTGCTGGCATTGTTTGCTTGGCTGTCACACGGCGTATGCGTAATGAGCTTACGTACCTGCATGCTGTGCAGGTGCACAGGCATCCTGGTGTGCGTGGGCATGTGCTCTTGCCACAATTAGGCATTCTGACTGTGGAATTTTGGTCGAGCTCAGACAACTGTCGAGACTACGTGATGCTGGGAAGCTGTAACACAGAAACAAATCTTAGAAGCTTCATTAAAAATGAAAGAAAAGGTGAACATGAATATCGATCTAAGAGACAGAAGTATCTATCTATCTAGACCTTGGATAATGGAACATACATGCTTCCCTAATTTAGCATTTTTAATATTTCATTTCACATATTGAATGATACTTTTCCACTGTACTGACCAGCCAGCAGGTGTGCCAAATGGAAAGCTTTAAAGGCTGCAGATCATCAGTTAAAACTCCAATGGCAGACGGCCTTTGGTCTCGTTTGGCTGACAGCTTTGCGTGCATTAAGTGCCAGCACTTGTCCACCGGACAGCCGACGAGTGCGTTTCAACAATTATGACACAGTGCGGGATAAAATTCTACATTGGTCCGTCTGCGAGGCAGGGAAGGATGTGCAATTATATACTCGTTAACCGATATACTGAAGGGGTAAACAATTTACACTGAATTGCTCAAGTGATAGCAGCTTTAAGTAGCTAATAAGATCTTTCAAGTGAAGCAATTCCCAGGAAGAGACTATCACAACTCTTAACAATGTACGATTTTTCAAAATAGGCCACTGCATGTCCTGGCACTTCCTGCTTGGTCAATGCAGCGGAAATAATCCGTCAGCCGGAGATTTGACATCCTTGAAGGTTTAAACGCCGCTTAAAGGCTACTGCCATCGGCCCAGAGAAATTTTTATTCGCACATTTATGCCTGTTTAATTAAGTAGCAGAGGGTGCGGGTGCGGGATATAATTTAAAATTAGCATATAACGAAATTAAATGCAAATTACTATAGCAAATATATACACTGATATTTGTATGAGGCCGTGGCAAACACGCGGCAGAAAGGCGCATTTTCGGTTTATTAAATTACATTTAATTCTTGCAAAACAACTACAATATCGTTGTATATACATTTAAATTTATATAGATTATAGTTTCGCACGGAATTTCGCTTTTTTCCACCGCTTATTTCCTTTTTTATGTTGGGTAACAATTAAATAAATTATGATGTTTAATTATCTGGCCGGCTATTTTTGGCACTGCCAGTTATGCCGTGTAATTTCTGTGTCGAACGAGAATATTAATTAAATTTTTAGTTTTTGCCTACCATGCTTATTAGCTATCATTTTAGTTTACCCATAATTAATTTCACCTTTGTGTTGCCCCGGCAATTTGCAATTAAATTTCATTTCCACAGACGAAGGCAGCGACGAAAAAAACATAGGGAGCAGAAGAAAGGAATCCAGCGAAAATTGCGTGAAAATATCAAAATCAAATTGTGTGCGTAAATAAATTGAATTTTGATTGTCGTTCGCCAGGTTTGCCGTTGCACTAACGAAGCTCCATTGTTGCCACGCCCCCATAGAGCAGCTACCGCCAGAAAAAACTCACTCCCTCAGCCAGTCACTCATCTAGGCTTTATTAATGACGATTTGTCATCGGACTGCACGTAGGGGCCCCGAACAATATGCAATGCAAATTTGTGCGAAAATTTCATTTGCCCGATTCGGCTGCGGAATTACAAAAAAAATGTAGGCCCCACATACGTTTGGGGTCAACGTAATAGCAGGAAAATCTTCAAAGTTTTCAAGTTCCATATATTATATTTATAGCATCAACTTTCTGTACATAAAATTACTATAACGGAGAGAAATTTGTATGCATTAAATAATATTACTTAAACGTAATATCAAAAAAGGTTTAAAGAACACGTATTTATTGGGAAAGCAGATTGATTGATATTGATTGATACATTGATATATCGAGACTGTACCGATATTTGTGGAAGATATACAAATCGATGTTTTAATGTTGCAATGTAAATGCGTGCAATAGGTCTTTATTTTTATTTTTTTTGTATATCAAACCTTTTTCTGTCTTTATAATCAGTAAAAAATAGCATTTGAATCAATATAATACCAATTATGATCGATATACGAGCGTTATATGAAATTTAAATGTATCAAACTACATTATTTTTGATTTAATAATAATAATAAATAAATATTTTATCGATCCAAATCGAAATTCTTCTTGACATATAGAGATACTTTTAATTTGTAATCGGTAAATGTTTACAAATTATTTAATATAATACCGATAATATCTATATTTTTGAAATATATTCAATATTTTTCGATTACTAAAATTTTTAATTCAAACTTTTTCTACTGATAATTATGCCTATATTTCCGGGTAGATACAAATAAACAAAAAAAATAAGTGTGTTTTAGAATGAATTTTAGTAACCCTAAGACAAATGTTTAAATAAATGAATTCATCATATTTTAATAATATTACGCACTTTTCCTTGTAAATGGTTCAAAATTTATGTTTTATTAAAGAAAATACTGAATAGCATGTAGTAAAATATACGTATAATTATTTACTTGCAATTAAAAGCCCCTTTTAAGCGTATCAATGTATCAAATTGTTTATTCATATATATTCAAAGCCAAAGACTTTAAAACTAAATGTGTAATATTTAAACCCGGAAAAACAAAGGTAGGTGGAATTCCCAGTGCTATTATCCTGCCCGCTACTGCATAAACACATTCCCTTTTTGGAGGTCGAAAGTTGGAGCGTGCCGATGTTAATAAAATATTCATGGCATCAATCCGGGTCCTGACACATGCCCCCAAATCAGACCATGACAATGGTTGGCCAAATTTATGCTAATGTATGGCCTAGCAGCTGAATTACCAAAGTTGCGAGTGGTGCCCCTAAGAATGGATTCGCGTATTAAAACTCCATTTCCATGTGCATAATCCTTAAATTGTGGCAACAACCATTTGGAGATTTTGTCCATGGACTTTGAATGGAAATGACTGTGTTTCAAGCACACTAACGAGCCAATTGTCAGGACACATTGGGTGAAACTAGTTGGAAGTTGAAGAGCATGAGTATACGTAGGACATGGTTACCCTTTAACCGATTCGTTGGCCATTAAAAGTCGAATTTCAAATGGCCCATGGTCAAATGCCATGAACTCTGTCGGCCGAATCAAATTCGTTGGCCAATATGTCATTCATTCCCAGTGCCTCCTATTTTCTCGCATATCCTCCGTTAGCCACCTCCTCCATCCTGTGAGAGTGGCTCCTGCTGCTGCTGCTCCAGTGATTATAGCAATTCATTCTGGGCCTCATTCTTGGGGCTCGGTGTGTGTTTTTGGTCTCCGGTCTCCGTGTGTGCTCAGCTGCGGGCCCATTCACTTTTATGGCTATATTGGTTGGCAGCTCGGCTCGTCCGTTTGGCAGGCTTCAATTAATTAATTGACCTGTAATGAGCTGGGCTCAAACTGACACTGAGTGGGCACCGAGGCCGAGATCCATGCGTGGGACACTGACGTAATAAAAATCCGTTTTCATGTCTTTAATTACAAATTCTCGGAATAGCCATAAAAATTGGGTCTTCTTTAAAACAAAAAGTCTGCAGAAACTTATTATGCTAGAAGATTAATAAGGGGAATTATGTTCTTCTAAAATAGAATGAAAAGCATTCATTATCAATTTGGGGAGATATTAATTACGGCTTAATTATAGATTTATTGGACAAGTGCTTCACTGTTTATTTGGTTTACTATAAATTTGATCAAGTTATGTGTATTTAAGCTGTCCTCCCGATTTATTGGGATAATGTTATCATAGCGATTGCCCTGTGAAGCGTATCGCATAACCATACATCACAGCGGCTTCCTCTCGACTGTACCAATTTGGGCTTTAATGCTGTGGCATAAATCATTTTCCGCAATTCGTTTCAATTGCATAAAAGTATTTCGTGCACTGCCTTTTGGCTTCTTTCTTTATATATATATATATATATATATATATATGGGGAATATTCGGTACATTTTTTGTTCATTCTGGGCGTGGCCAATGAGGCGGCGAGCGGAAGTGCCGTCCCAACGGCCGTTAACTTGCAGGCAAATGCATTTGCCATCTACCATCAGGCATGTACCCATTGGCCACGGGTTTTCCTACTTCCAGCACACGCAGAGAAAGAAATAAAAATACAAAAATAATAATAGCTCCCATACAAGTCATAATTTAAATATTATTTAGTGATGTCTATGCAAGAACTGTAACAATATCACTTGTAAATTGATTATAGTTTTCTCTCTGTGCAGACTCTTGGCCTCCGGCCAGTCGAAAGTAATGAAAAAATGCGTTTGCCAAAAAAGGCCGGCAGCGGGCAATGCGAACAGCAAACTTTGTGGCCAACTGGAGGAGCTGATTTCTGCCCACTTATGCAAGCGTCGAGGCGAGCGAGTGTGCGGCAAATAAAAACCGAACCGAACTCCAAGGCGGCCACCGCAAAAGCGGAAACGGAAATCGGAAACTGTGCGCAACTGTGCAGCGGGGAAAAAAGCGAGCAAGCGGGTGAGCGGGAAAGCGGGCAAGCACCAAGCGCAAGCAAAAATAGGCAGCGCACAAGGACAACAGCAGGCGGGCCTGGGAGGACGATAAAAGTGTTGCAATTTATGGTCAGGCTAGATGGCGCCCAGAAACTCGGTCTCTCGTTTCTTTCAGCTTCATCCAGTGCTGACCCAAAGTCCAGACTGTGGAAAACAGCTAGGTTTATTGGGAAAATAAAGAAAAACCGCAGCTGTCCCTAGATTTCAGGATAGCTTTTGTGCTTAAAAAGACTTATAAATTAAGTTTGTAGAGTTTTCAAGAACTTCATTATGTTCCATTAGATTTTTCCATTTAATACTTCAATTTGTTCATAGACTTGTATGTTTATAGTTAATCAATATTTGAAAAGCAATTACAAAATCTCAGGTAAAATTAAGTCAAGCCTAACTCAAAGCTGCAAGCTGTTATATAAAAAATATTTAGAGGCTTTAAAATGAATATTTAATTAATTTGCAATGACACAGAGCTATAAGAAGTATGTTGGAATTAAAAATTTAACATTGTTATAATACAAATAATTTTTAAAGATTTATAAACATATAATTTTTAATTATAACCTAAATATTTCATTATTCCTTCATTTTATCTGTAATTCATTTATACATTCCTACGGCAAGTAATATAAAGAAATCTCCAGAAACTAAATTTTAAACCGAATACACAGTAAAAAGCTATAATAAACAAACAAATACATCTCATTACAATTATTTTAATTGATTAAAACCTAAAATTTGATACTTAATTGTATTAAATATTTAGAAAATTGTTCCTTTTCTTAGTCCGAAACGTTGGCTAGAAAACCAACCTAGAAGTCAACACTACCTTCGGTATCTGGTGCAGGCAATAGACAGAAAGAGTTGGCGTTGGAGTCCGAGTCGCGGCCGGCTAAAGTTTCTGGCTAATTGATTTTGCGATTTTATCTTTTAATGACTTTTTGGGCGAGTGCAGAAAGAGCTAAATGCCATAAGGCCTCGGCCCTGCTCCCATATATTTCGAGTTTAATTGCATTAGACGGACTGCTTGCAAGCAGGGCGCCTTGGCGGCAGCCTCCTAGAACTATGCAACACAATTCCAAGCGCGATCCGCAAGGCGGCAGAAAACGCGCACAAAACGCGTTTGAAATCGAATTTGCTTCACTTGTCAGCGCAAAGTGATGCCGATGGGCGGTGTCACGCCCATTTGGCCAAGGCCCTATTTATTTGAGCCAAAGGCAGCCATCAGCATGCAGCTGAGCTCGGCGCGCTGTCATTTAAATGCTCCAGTTTAATCCAGCACGGAACGAGTGTCTAGAAATCGATGGGAAAATCTTAGAGGGATTTCGAATACAGAGCGGTAAGGGGAAATGTTCTTCGGAGGCAGTTTTCTTTATATATTTAAAGAAGTGGCATATATTTTATGTATTTATGTTATATTTATGTCCCTGACAACAGGAACAAAACTTTACTAACAATTTAAAAACAATTATTCTGGGTTTTAAAAGAAAAAAATAAGTTTAAAGTTACAGAGAAATTTGGTTTAGGTTACGAAAAAGGGTTAAATAAATACTTAACATAACATATATATATAAAACAAGCGGGTCCGGGGAACCTTATCTCGCCCCTAATTAATATTTTACATAACCCCAGAGTGATATTAAAATACAGATAATTCCAATTTCATCCCATCTTGTATATATTAAATAGTTTAAATTTATGAACATTTTGTTTTATAATATATTAAATATAAATATAATAAATATAATATAATTTGATCTTATAACACAGTATAATATAGTAATAATATAATTAATATGTTATAGTAAAAAAGCATTAAACTAACTGGAGCGAGATTTCGCTTTCAAAAATATTGCCAAATCATTGATCTTTACTCTCCACCCTTTTTGTAAGGGCTAAGATTCACGTTCAGCACATCATTTCCCAAAAATTTACGTAAATTAAACTATTTTCATTCTAGAAAAGCTCCTTTAATTATAAAAGACTTTCAAAAAGACTTGGCCATCTTCTTTCAAAAGAACAAAAAAATGCGTAAAGAAGACTGCCAAATATTACTTACCTTGCCAAAATGGATTTATAAATTAATTTAATCCAATCCACAACCGATTATTAATAGTATAATTAGTTAAATTATCCAGATTTATATTTGTTCCTAGGCAAATATCAATTAACTAATTTCCCATTTAAGTGAAATAACTAAACACACTGAACTCGATTATTACTGCTTGTTTATTTTGGTTTGAATGTATTTGGTTTGTCTTGACATTGGCATTTTTAATTGTTTACAGTTCTCTATGGTATTTGTTGTTTTTTTCTCTTCCTGCTTTTTTAATCGTTTCAACGATTTACATTTGGTTTTTACTCCGCTTAAACATTAAGTTGATATCCGCTTGGGTTGAAGCTAAATGCAAATGAAACATTCATATTTTATCCAATATTTTATGCATCATTAAATAATCCATTAATTAACAATTAGTCGCGCGTGTGTATGCGTGTATATAAATGTGTGCGTGTGTGTGTGTGTGTGCGAGTTCATTTACGTGTATCCGTTCACATCATTAAAGCAAATATTTACAGTTATATGGGATCTGTGGGTGAGTGTGTATGCGCGGAGCTTAACGGGCATAGCACGGACATCCCAGGTGTGTCTGTGGATGTAATTTAAATTGCATTCGTGCTAGGTAAATAATGCAGTTTACGGCCGAGAGCTCTCTAATTTCCATCGCTGATCGATAAGCCATGCACACCCCACACACGCCTCATGCCGCAGCCCTCCCGCGAGTCGCACCCACACGAAGTCCGTGAATCCTGCGCCCATTTAGCTACCATTAATCAGCCTGGTTAATATCGTGGCCATTAAGCCCGCTGCCGCGCTCCCCGCCGCGCCGCGCCAGAGGCTGCAAGCCGAGGATTTGGCGAAATAGGTCTCCAAGAAGCCACGAAGTCCGGTGCCCGACGACAGCGTCACTGCAATGGTCAAATCAGAGGCAATTGTGCAGTGAGAAAAAATTGATAGTGATTTGTCAATTCATTTTCAAAATATGTACAAGTGTTATAAAATAAAGTAAATAGAAAAATACATTCTATTCCGAAAGCACTAAGGGTTTTAGAACCCTTAAAAAGGAATTCAAAATGGTGCTAACAAATTTTAATGGCTTCAAAATGCTAGTCATTTGTATTATTTATTTTTAAAGAGTTATGATTTTTTTTTGCTTTGCGATTCATAAACTTTCTGTCAGTGCTCTCTAGCTGTTGGCAGCTACTGCATTTGTGGATTACCTCTGGCCGGGACCGGATCCTTTTGCGGTGTACCCAGCTCGATTTCCTTGTACTCCTGATAGAAATCGCCAATTTGCGCCGTGCATCGCAGGATGAGGCCTCCACCTCCAGAGCCGCCGGCCATCTGCAGTGCGTTTGTGAGGCCATTGCCATTGCCATTGCCATTACCATTTCCATTTCCATGGGCACTGGAACCGGCCACAAAGTGAACAGCCTGCAGCTGCAGCTTCAGACTGAGCCGGGATGCAATCAGATTGTCAAGCGCTCGAATATACTGTGTTTCCTCCGTGGTCACCTGTCGCAAATAGAAAAGATGAGAAATGTATATTTTATGAAGAGTTGCTATAATAATATTGGGGAATAAATGTATATTTACATTAAGCCTATACTGGAAAAAATATAAAAACCACCTTGCCTTTTCAACTACATAACTATTTTCGCAAATCTTATTTATTTGAATGGTAAAAAATATTATTTCTTATTTAAAAAATAACCGCAGCAAGGTTTCTGAAAGATATCTGGTAAGCTTCAGTATCTTCCGTAATAAATCTATCAAGGTATAACTAAAATCCTGAACACAGGTCAGTGAGGTCAAAGGTAATGCTATTTTCCTGACCCCTATTGTTGCCGAGTAAGCCATCAAATCAATCGCTGTACTTCAACCACAATATTGTTTTGGTTTTCGTCATTTTGAATACTAATCGAATGCCGCTGCAAGCTGCTAAAGAATGCTTTAAAATATTCATGGCATGCTTCCAGCTGCAATTGCAGTTGCAACTGATTTTCTCTTCCGCTTCCGTTGCCACCCTCTTCGTCCCTGCCACCGCCAAAAGGGTTTCCACCCCCCATGCCTTCTCTTTTACAGAAGCCAGAGAATAATGTTCCAGCATGCACGCAGAAAGGAGAAATAAAATCAGAAAGAGGGGCCGAAGGGTGAAAAATGGTAGAGTTTCGCTTCGAGTTTTGTGCAACTGCATATGAATGGCAATTTGTCGTCTGTCTGGCTGTCGGCTCCCCCACAACTGACCCCTCATTTCTGTCTGTGTATATACATATAGTTGTGGGCGTATGTGTGTGTATGTGGGGAGGGGGGTTATTACAAGCATGTTGCACTTGGGGCCATGGCTGCTTGTCAGCGACCAAGCCTTTGACCAGCTCACTGGGAAAAAAACACATTTTATTTTAAAATTGTGTAACATACTCTAAGGGCTAAGCCTAACCTGCAGTTTTGTATTTAAAATTGCATATATACCTATGATATTGTTCAATATAATAATGGAATTCTAATTCAAATAACAAGGTCTGAGCATTGATTTAACTATATGCAGAAGTTGTTTGAGAAATCACTAATAAGCTTCCCATGACATTTTCCAGCAGAAATGCCCCAAAAACTATGCTATGGTTTTTGCTCATCTGTTAGCCGGCTATTTCATAGTCAAAGCTTTTAATATTAAGTAATTTAATTTGTATATTAAAATATTAAACATATTTAAACAGCAATTTAACTATTTTCATGGCATAATAATGATTCCCTATAATGTCATTAACTTTAAATAAATATTATTTATTAATTAAATAAATTTAAAAAATGTATCTTCATTAATGCTGACATCTTTTCGCCTAGTGCAGCAGGAAAGTGTGCTGGAAAATGCAATGGAAACTGCGAGGCGAAGGAAACGGATCCTGAAAGCGAACGAAACGAACGGACATGGGCATGTCATATTTTGTTGTTGTTTGTGGCGAGTTGTTGTCCTTTTTGCTGTTGTTGCTTGTGTTGCTGTTGTTGGCACTGCTGCTGGCATTGCTGCCATTTAAAAACGAGTTTTCAATGTTACACACAACTATGGCAACAACAGAAACATCAAGAGACACTTATTCACTCATCCGCCTGGTTGGTTTTTTCGCCTCTGCAAGTGTCCGGCATTTTGTTCGAGTGTATGTACGTGCGTATGTACGTGTGTGTGTGTCCATGTGCTTGTTTGTGTTGTTGGTCCTGTGAAGGATGTTTACTTGGCGCTGTTGCTGCTAAAAAAAAACTGTTTATTTGATGCCTTTTGAGAAGCGCTGAAATTTCATTTCCGCCATGACACCAACAGCAGTGCCTAAGTCTGACTTCTGATGCATATTTTCTATATATTTTTGTTGCTATTTTTTCCCCCATTTTAACGCGTATGCATATGCAATGCGACACTACGGTGCTTTCCGAGCTTTCCGCTTCATTTGCCTGAGTCTCTTCTCGGTGCACAATTTCCTTTTGGCGCGAAAAGAAAACTCTAAACTGCCGTGTGCAATGCTTTTAGTCGCAAATGGCGCATCGTCCATTGTTGCGAGAAAAAAATATAAATAACATTTATGTGCGTGCGTGTGAGGAAATGCAGGCGCCATTTTGAAAACGCTCACGCTGCCATTTCCGCTCGACTGCATGTCCTGTTGCTGATTCACGCCCACCTTCCGTGCCCCTCGTCCCGTGTCCCGTGTCCTATTTCCCATTTCCCCCCATTCAAAGTTCACATGACAACCTGAGCTTAGCCGCCGCGAAAGATGCGCCGGAAAACTCGCTGGCAATTTAAATACAATAAATATGCATTTCATTTCCACTTACAAACTCATTTGAGCGCCATTTACTTATGCATGTATTTCGGGGGCGTCCCTGCCAGACAAAAAGGTGTAAGATATTGCGGGTTGGTGGGAATTTGGGTCAGCTAAGGGGATACACAGTGGGAAAAAGTTTCCTAAAGTCAAAATTATTTTATATTGATTTGATATTTTTCCACATAAACTAATACACCAAGCTTATAATAACATAAAGGCTGTGGAAAGGCCTTAAATGTACTTAGTTTTGTATGAAATTCATGCTGGATCGGCTTATTATTAGGACTTTTTCTATTGGAATTTATCTCAGAAAATAATTATTCAAAAGTTACTATAGCACAACTTAATATTTTTTCTCTCTGCAGGAACCCTTAAGGATCTCTTCACCTTCGTTTCCTCACCACTCACCCACAACATTAAGAGCAAAAGCGCATTATTGCCGAGCGTTCTCTTTTTGTTGTCGGTCGCCTTTTAACCCTTTTTACGAACAGCATCTCACCCATGCACACACACACACTCACACACACACACACACACACTTGGCCATTTTGTTTTGGGTTTTGTGCGTTTTTTGGCTTATCCTTTTTATTTTATTTGAATTTTATTTTTATTTTTATGCTGGCAGCGGAAAAGCCCAGACGCCGCAGCCACATAAAAAGTCATTTTCAGTTTGCTCTCCCGCAAGAACCTCTGTCCCTACTCTGTCGTTGTTGCTGTCGCACTCTTTGCCACACTTGCCATCCTTTTCTGCGGCTATCCCTGTCCCTATCTGGCTCTGCCGATTTAATGCCGCGTAATTTACGAGACACTCTTAAGAAGCCAAGCGCTTTAATTAAGCATGTGGCTGAGGCAGCGACCCGAAAGTGAAAATACCCTCATATTTCTTGTGATTTACCTTTATGGCATCGAGAACCTTCAACCTCTTGGCAATTAAATGAGCATTTCGCATTTGCTGGCCTAAACATTTTGGCCCTTGCAAATTGTTTTCAAACAACGTTGGCTAGGCAGGAAGTCGGCTTGTGTTTGTGTTTCGGGGTCCTTGCTATCTGGGCAACTTCATTTTGATGGCCTGGCAATTAATATCGCCTTGATAATTTCTGCCTAGATGGGATTATGCAAATTGTGTGGAAAATACACACAGGCGCCTGAATTTATTTCTGATTTTATTGTTAACATTGCCGAATTGCATTTGATGTGCCTCGCTAATTGGCTCATATTTGCGTGTATCAAATGCTTTGGCTTTAATTAGCTTAAATTTCTGACCTATTCCGGGCCGGCCTTATCGATTTCCCTCAGGCAGCCATTAATCATGGTCTAAGCCACGCTTTAATTATGTCCTTAGTTTTGCTGTGCTCAATAAATAATTTATCAAAAATCGATGGCCGCACAAATCCGCATGTCTAATGGTCAGACTTTGGCCCTAATCCCAACTAATTCCCCTGTATCATCAGGGGGAAAAATAAAACAGAGAAGAGAACGGGGAGCAGACCAACACATTTTGAGCTACTTTTCCATTAATATGACAGAAACTTTTTAACAAATTATGTGAGTCGTTAAAGTTTGTTTTTTTCGCCCGCCCCCCCAACTGGCAGTGGGTCACACACATGTGGCCACATATATGTACATAGTGTGTGTCCAGGGAGGAGCTTTAATCTTGAACTCAACACGTGCTGGGTCAATGCTTTCAGCTGGGAATTATTTATGGCATTGTTTTGTGTGACAGAGTATTATCCCCGGGCTTCCATCTAATTTAAAGAGCGTGAACAGCTACGGCGTGCAGATCATAATTCAATATCAAAAAGGCATCTAATGCTCAGGCATATGAAACTAAATTGCATGGCCATTGTCACAGAAATGGAGGCTATACTTTTGCAATCCCCCTTTTTGTTTTTTCTGGCAACATAAGCAGCGTACACAGGGGGAAATATATGAATATATGAATCTGTGTAAGGTTTACCCATCACAAGAAGGAATAAAAACCTATTTATGGTACAAGTTTTAAATCAAAGCCTAAGCTACGCGTCTAGACACAATCAACAGATTTCTTTATTTTCACCCACTTAACAATAAAGAAGATATTCGAAAGGAATTCGAATGGATACCCATATTATTCTCCCTGTGTAAACATAAAATTTTATGTGACAGACGGGGAAGACCCGGCTCTGCTCCCTGTTCGCAATCCTCGAACACAGCGGCGTACTTTTGTCTCGGCTTTTGTCATTAGTTGGCTGCGAAGAAGTCTAGATAAAATGTTAAACGGCCTGCATGTGAGTCCTGTGGGTGTATGTGTGTGTCGATGCCCCAAAAAGTAGACTACAGCCGGCAGATATAAAGCGACAGGATAAGACACACACTGGCGCACGAGGCCAGGGAAAAATAGAAAAAAAGAGAGGGGGAGGAAACAAAGCAGACGGACAGAGGAGGACACGTTATGTCTGATGATGTGGGTAGACATAATATAAAAATTTATGAAGCGTTTAATAAGTTTTCTTCTTGTTGTTTTTTTTTCTCCTGTGCCCGCACACTCTGGGAAATTGTAGAAAAGTTGAATTCGTTCAGCGGGCGTGTCAACTGAAAATTTGTTCATCTCGTAAATTCATTTAAAAACCGTTGTCCGTTGTCCTTTGTCCTCTGTCCCTTGTGTCCGTGGTCCAACGCTGTCCACTGGCCCGTCCGGCAATTTCGTTTTTGCCACAAGTTGAACGTAATTTATTTTATGTCTCGGCTATGATTAATAACATTTGGGCCAAGAAAAAAGGGAGCAACAAATAAATAAAGGATTTCGGGGTTAGGTCAAAGAATTGGGATCTGGCATTGCTTTAAACCGATTGCCGGAAGCATTTCCTTGTTGATTTATGCAACTGATTAGCGGCACCGCAGAATTGATGCAGAAATGGAAGCGCCCCCGAATGACTAATGATGGTTACAGCCTCATATCGTGGACATGTTTATACGATTGTATACAGTTGTCCTGGCAAATCTGGCAGATTTATTCTACTAACCAAAGATCTTATTTACTTAAATTTGGTTATTAAAAGGTTGCATGAAATTTTAAAATATTTAAATAAATAAGCATTACTGGTAATTGTATATTTTATACATGACTAAAATAAATATATTTTCTATGACTATTCGTATTCATCCAAAAGATCTTGACTGCTATTTTTTCTAGCTCCACTGTGCATATGCATATGTCTGCCTTTACGAACCCTCTCACCCCCTCATATCGTTATGATAAATGACAAAAAGGGAAAATCTCACAATCAAATCAGAGGCCGAAGCCAGGCGCAAAACCCTTTTTTGCTTTATTGACTCCATTTTGCCCGCAAGCGGGTTTTCGCCCCGACGGTTTCTTGGCCTCGGTTTTCGGCTTTTCTTGAGATTTTTAATTAAGTAGGTAAGATGAGGAGTCGGTTCGCCTTGTAATTCAGTCGCTCGGCTCTGATTAAATTACATCATATTCATAAATAAAGGACAAATTTTGTGAGGCACGTCGCCTTGGATTAAACGAAAGCCACACATGTGCCCCATCGCGGAGCGGTGGTGGCTGCCATTATAAAGGATTTACGATGCCGTTAGGCAAGTCAAAGCTGTTTAATTAGGCAAATCCCCCACGCACTTGCCCCAAAACTTCCTCATACAGCCGGAGCATTAATTAACAATCAATGCAGGGCTTGATGTAAGACCTCTTAATTGTCGATTGTAAAGCGTTTCTCCCTGGGGGTCACGGTAATTTCTTCGAGATTGCACCCATGGCTAAATGAATGTTTTGAAAGATTTTAGGATTTTAATTTCGAGAATTTCATATTCATAAAGCCCTTAAATATTCTGAAGATTTTAATTTTAAACACTTTAAGGACGTTATAATTGAAGGTGTAGATTCAATCTTTAAATATTCCTATTTGTAGTGAATTGATTGTATAACCATACTCATTGTTAAGGATTCTTTTAATTATTCTATTTTTATGTTAATTATATTATTGTAATTTACAACTCACCGGAATATTATTGATGGTAAATCGTAGTTCAGCTCGCGGTCTAGAGGGCAAAGTGCTGCAGTTGCCCCTCAGAACATCGCCGGGCTCATAGCGCGTGTGCTCCGTAAAAAGCTGAGGACGCTTCTCGGGATACTCTGAAAATATTGCGAATTTTTATTATATAAAATAGGTACTAATATGAGTTTGATCGTAAGAAAATGCCCTCTAAAACCAATGTAAACGAGTCTGTCTTTCTGTATTAATCTGGCATTATGCATTTCACCCTGAGATCGGTTAAGACTCTTTTATAAATATTTATATTATATATCAAATACATTCTCTATTATAATTTCGGTATACAATACAAATGATACTCAAACATGTTTCATGAAATTTAAGGTTCCCAAGTTCCCAATAATACTTTCTAATGTATTTTTCAAATCAAACTTTAAACAAATTGAGGCTCAATTTAAGAGCCAAAATATTCCTAGGCTCTTAATTGCTGACATTGGAGCAGGGAGCAGAGAGAAAGGAACGCTTCTCTAACCATTGTTCGCTGCTCTGTCCTGTCAGAGCTCGCGCCAGGACTAATGAGACAGGCTCTGTTTGTCATTGTCAGGACACCGTAGCGTACTCACCAACGACTTGCATCTGGGCGTAGGCCGTGGCCGTGGAATAGAGCGGTGCATCCGCCGTCACCTCGCAGCTAAATGGTCCGGACAGGCCGAAGCTCACGTTGCGTATGTGGACCATGGTGGCGTTCGAGCCGTTCTCCTGCCGAGAATGAGTCAAAAATACCCATTACTTGCGAACAAAAACCCCTCGGGGGATCGCACTTACGTCCACGCGGATGCCGGGGTACGGAAAGACCTTGGTGGGAGGATACTCGCCCGGCGTGTACCGGTAGAACTCCATCTGGCCGCGGTAGAACTTGATGGAGTACAGGGGCGCTCCGTCCAGTTGGTAGTTGCAGCGCAGAGCCGCCGATTGACCCCTTCGCACGGCCGGGGGCTCCACCAGCAGATTGACATCACGCAGGGCCGCCTCACCGAAATCTGAAAGGGGGGGCAAGAGACTTATTCAAATGGATGCGGTGTCATAAGGGCTTTGGTTCAGCAGTACACGGGGAGAAAATGGTATGAGCTTAACATATTAGATGTTTTAAAATGCTTATGTATATATTTAAAACTCTAAGATGGGAAGAAAACATTTGTTGAATAAATAAGGCAAACCATGGCAAATCATGAGTATTTAACTTAGTTTTTAATCAAAGCATACAGACTATTGTCAGACTGTATAGTTAGTCCGAAAGGAGGACTCCCTACTGAATGACTCAATTTTGTGGGGGAGTTATCTCGGCTCCCTTTGTTATTTTAAAAGCGTTCGATGTTGGCTCGGCTCAACCGCCTCTCAGCCCAAACAGGGACTCAGCCTCACTGCCTCGCATGGATTTGCATACCCGTCCAGGAGCGTGAAACAATATTGAATCTGGCGACAGCAGTGGCAGCCACATCCTCATCATCAGCACATCCGCCATCGTGGTCCTTTTCTTGGCTGTCGCACATAAGCCCCACAGGATTAAGAATTGCAGCCACTGCAAGAGCCGAGCGCAAATGACATGCATCATACTCCTGGGCGCTTAAAGCCTTTCGACCTGCCAGTCAGCCATCATCAGTGCTGCCCCACTTAGATTAAATCAATCATTAATAACAGCTTAAACTGCAAATACAAATGGATATTTAATTAGGCCATCTTGGAGCCGGTTAATGATGCTATTTGACTATGGTATTTGTGTGAAATGTAACATTAAGTTACTGTATTATACGCATTATATTTATTGATTTTTAAATGCTAAAAATAAATGCTTAAATCGATCTGTCGACAGCACTGATCTTCAGGACCGAGCTCATCCACTTGCCCATTTTCCCAATTTCAATACCAATCCCAATGCCATTTTCCACATCCTCATTCCCAACATCGTCATCGCTGTCGATGATGATGGTGCCGAGGCAAGGCAAGGCAAAGTTGACTGACTACATCAAAAAGCAATTTTCCATTTGTTTTACAATATGCCCGACCCCGCCGCTTTTCCTGGCCCCCACACATGCCCAGGCACACTCCCCCAAGCACACCCAGAGAGACAGACAGCGGCATCATCTGTGTGACTGTGTGACGTGTGTGTTTGCGTTGAGAGTGTGTTTGGCTTTCCATAAACTCGCAAATCGTTTAAGCCGCCTTACGAGAAGTTGTAAACCTCTTTGCTGCCATTTTTTGTTGCTGCTGCTGCTGCTGCTGCTTCAACCGTCTTTACTTCCGTTTTGCTATTTTTGCGCCTGTGCTTTGTTTCAAATAGAAATCGTGATAGCAACGCAGCATAATCAATGTGTGTGTGATACACTGAGAATATTTGCCTCTTTTTGGGAAGAACAGAATCATTTTATTTGGCTTCATCTCTTTTTGCTTATAGGTTCAAGGAATAAACGTTTAACAAGAAAATTGCCAGAAGCCTCTTTTAGAATAAGGAACAAATTTTCAATTATGTTTTTCTGTTTTCATGTATACATTTCTCTAGAAATATTAAGTAGTAAATAAGTAATATGCATAACTTAGACTCAAGAATATAATTTTAAATGAATTTGAAGATGACGCCTGAACGAGTTCTTTATTGAATAAAAGTCAAGGTCTTTAAAACACTCTTATGAAGTGATTGAAATAAATTGTAATTTCATTATCATAAGGTGGAAATGAAGTAAGTAAAGTTTATTTTTAAATGATCAAGGACCCTACAAATATTCGATATTAATCGAACTACTTCTTGTCAAGAAATCACGTATATTTTCTAGTGATTGATTTCCCTCTCTGTAATGCCTACGCCCAGTTTCCTCACCTCCTCTGGGAGTGGCACAATATCCGCTCAACGGCTGCTTGTTGCTTTTAGCACTGCTCCTGCTGGTTCATCTTCATTTTCATGGACAGCTTCCTGTTGTGTTTTCTGTTGTGCTGCCTCCGTTTCATTTTATGTCTACCATGTACTATTTTTTCGCACTCATCGGGTGAGTCTGCCGCTTGAGCCTGCGGCCATTTGCCTTTGGAAATTAGGCCGAGCTTAGCTCAACGTCAGCCCCTGCAGTTGGAGTGCCTGCTGCAGAGATTGGCCCCGGAAAATGCCAATGGAGCAGGACAGAGGGAGCAGGGGCAGTAGCATCGATGATGAATTTTTGTGAGCAGTGATTTCGTCTGGCAGCTTGAACAACTTTATGGTCCTTCGATGGATTGCCAGGGATCTGTATCAACTTGGACTTTTGCAGGCACCAAGCACCAGCTTAGCCGGATTTGATGACAGAGTCCCTCACATACATACCGCCCATAATGACCTTAAATTTTTCGATTGCCCTCAACGGGCTTTCCGCCCCCATTGTCATTCTTTGCCTTCGCACTTTCCACCCAACTTTTATGCAACTTTGCCACGACAAAAGCGGCAAAAACACACAAAAAATAGGAGCGGAGTGGAAAAACGAGAGGAAAATTGTGAAATATGTGCAGCTGTGATCATAAAACGTTTATTGACTGCAAAATTCAATATATCATGCATTCACCATTATGACAATATGCAGTTGCGCAAACACTCACATATGCGCGCCAGCGTGCTCGTCTGCGTTCCAGGGGTGTCGTCACAAAATGCAATAAGGTTAATGCTTTCTTCTAGTATAATCCTTTCTTAATAAAATATATATTAAATTCTAATCAACAAGTGAACTTTAAACGAGTGCAAATACATTTGTGGTCTACCTAGGTATGTTTCATAGATCACTGAGATTGTTAATCCTTAAATATTTGTCTACATATGTGCCTAAAATATTTTAGGTACCAAAATTGGTGTAATTTTTTTTTGTAAATTTGTAACAAAATGTATTGTTTATTTATTTTGGACACCTTTTGGAGGGTGTTATATAAAACAATGTGTTTCCTGCATTATTTATAGAAGTATTTTAAGCTCCAACTATCAGATACGATTATATTCGTTTTTAAAAAGGTTTTTTTAAATGAATATATTTCTCATAATACAGAAACCCCTGGGCTTATTTAAATCCCGAAAAAGGTGTCTAACATTATTCAATTAAATATTTTAGGTATTAAATTCGCTATTTTCCCATAATGATAAATGATGTTATTAATATTAAAAGTCTGCTACTTCCTCTTCTCCAAGTTCAGTATAAATTATTTACTTTTTCGTCATAAAATTGTGTAGCATAACTTTGGAAACCTTGATTTAATTGTTTTAGATACTCTAGCCAATCGGATCAATGCAGGAATATATGTTTAATCCCTCTTTTCTATATTTCCCAAGCACGCCTCTGACCTCCGAGGATGTGGAAATGTTTGGTTGTAAGTCTACCCGCACACCCATAAACTTTCAGCCACGCAACCGAGCTGAGCTAGCCCAGATTTAGTTACAAATGAGCGCGGTAAATGCTGAGGGGTTTTCAGAGGGTGCCGCCCCTGCAGGCTCCTACATCCTTTCGAGCATCTGCTTCCACTAAACTAAAGCCAGACGAACTTTTTACAGACAGGCGGATTGTGAATGAAAATCGGAGGGGGAGCGGGAAAAGTGCAAGCCATGTGATGAACTCACTTGTGATAATTTATGGGTAATATTTTTATTGTCATAAGGAGGGGCGGTGGTGGAAAGGGGGAAGAACAAAGAGGCAAGACGCCACGATACTGGCGAAACTAATTTAACTTATTGCCTGGAGCTCAGACCGATTTTCCACCCGCTTTTCGAGGAGTGAAAAAGGCGACTTTTGGAGCAAGGATGTGGAATAATTTCTGCGAGTAGGAAAAAATTTGCTTTGCATATTTTCCAGGGCAACTCGCCGAGGGAGACAGAGACTCCAGTTTCCCGTCTTAAATATTTGATGTTAGTTTTCAAGTCTTGTTTTCTTCGCTGCGCTGTCAATTGCTTCGCATCCTCCACAAAAAAACAGAAGAAAACTTTTCGTCTTCCTCTCTTCTCTCCATTTTCTGGCCAGTGAAAATTGGTTTTCCGGCTGATACGGCCAACATCCAATAAATATTTAAAAGTTAAACAATTTACGAGGCCAAAAACACAATAACAAAATTTTTACACATGAATACTTCATGTAATTACGCGTGCCCAAAAATGAAAAAAATTAACAAAAATATAAATTGCGCGGTTTCAAACACACACACACACACAAAGACCGACAGGATCAAACAGATACAGCCGACTTGGAGCTATCTATACACATATATGTGAATGCAGAGAGGAAAATAATTCAAGTCACATTAAAAATGTATATAATAAATCAGAAAAACTAGCATATAAATTGCCTGTGATTATTTAATCTCACTTAAATTATAATCAATTTGAACAGAAAACAGATTTTAAAAATATGTATTCCATAAATAATATATTATTATTAGATTATCAAACAGGAAACTATTTTATGTTGATTATAGAACACTTTGAGCTTGTTAATCATTCATGTTCATGTTAGATATTATCTGATTTAAGTTCAATCTCTTCTAATCTTACTTAAATAACTCATTAATGTAATTTTTCAATGAATATTAAATTGTTCAGTGCATGTTCATTATATGCCGTGGCATTTCATGATAATTAACGCAATATTTTAGCTACACAAACACTGAAAAGGACCTACAAATCGTAGAACTTTTGCAGCTGGAAAAAAAATACCAGCAATTATTTACCATAATGCATAAGCAACTACAACAGTACATATTAGACAAGAGAAGGGAGCGTGGAAATATTTGCATAAATATTATACAGCAGAATTTGAGTTGAAATTACATTTGAAGTGGGTGGGAAAATGTTTTCCAGGATTTCGGTGGGCGCCAGGGGAGAAGGGACACACTGAGTGCTGTACGGTCAACGTTTTTGTAGACAAATTGGCGCTGTTACAGTTTTGAAAAGTTTCTGACATATTTCGCCTGGCCACAGTCCGGCGAGGAGGGAAAGAGAGGGAGGATGAGCCACAGGACGAGGCGAAAGAGACGGCAACAAGGGCAGCCTGCGAGTGGAGATAGACAAAGCCGGCATTATATAATTATGTGTTGAATTATGAATTGAAATGTTGAAAAGTTTTTATAGTTTTCTGTGCGCTGTGAAAACTTGCCATTCGACTAACATTTTTGGTCAACATTTATTGCTAATTCCAACTGGCAGTGAGTCCGAAATGTTTTTAGATGATTTTAATGCACTCAAGCTCGTTGTGACAAATTATATTAGATGGATTTAAAATAGTCTTCCATCAAGGGGAATGTTTGAATGTCAAGGATGTTAATTATGTTGGCATCAAAGCTGATTTATTTTAGCCTGTTGGAAAAAGAATTTTAATTCGTTTTATAATATTTATTGGTAAGCTTCCAATCTCTGTTTCTTTTGACTTTAATTAACTTGAAACTATTTTATTAATTGTTTTCCATTTTATTTCTTTTGATATTTTTGATTTAAATATAAAAAGACTCTTTCGCACTCTTCCTGTATAAATTTAATTATAATTTTTCACTTGCCGAATGTGGATAAGAATTAACTTTGCTTTCCCTGGTAATATTATTTGCCAGCGTGTTCTATTTTTGTGTTGTTTTTTCTTAATGCCATTTTTTATACAAGTATTTCTGCCTTTGGCCAGCATTCATCAATTTGCTCTTTGAAGGATATGTGCAGAAAAGCCATCAGCCTTGACTTTACATCCCATCTCCGAACTGTTTATTGTACTCACAACTATGGTCGAAGGACTTGTTATATTTAAATATTTTGGGATTTACGATTAAACTTTTTATTATATTTGTTTAAGGAAGTATCTCTTCAAGTGAATAAAACCCCTTTATGTGATTGCAAGCTTTATTAATCTATAATATTGAACATTTCCCAGCCACGTTAAATTTAATTTCTTGAGTTGTTGAGCTTAATTGTTGAAGAGTATAAAATTTGTGTTTCCTATTCTAGCTTCTTTATTTATCGAGGCTCTCGTCTTCGAGTCTCGAGACTCGCATTTGCATGAGGCCAATAAAGATAAAAACGAATGTCTGCCATGTGGGTGGCCATTGTTGTGTTGGCCTGCTGGATGCCACTCCGAATGCCTCATATCATATCAATTCAATTATATTTTATATCACACAGTTGGCGCACAAAGCTCGAGATGGAAAAAGGCAGGCAGCCAGGCAGGCCGCATGCTGTTACCAATATTGCTGACAATATACTAGCACCATTGTTCGCCCCGCTCCCCTGGCGCCCACTAGTTTATTATTTCGTTCACACATGTGTAGTTTAATTTAATTTAATGCCGGCACCTTGAGAGGAGGCTTCAATCGATAATGGCTGTAACCGATCGGAATGATTCGCTTTGTTGCCAGCCCGGGGCGTTGATTACTCCGACTCTTTTGCTGCTTTTGTGTAAAATTGATTTTGCGGCTAATTGTGCGGCACACACTCACACACAGCATGCGCTCGGCCTAATCCCTTTAATTTATCCCAAAACCAGGTAAACAAAGACATCGCTTCGAAAGGCGAGGTGCGTGTTTCGCTTCTGATAACAAATTGCAGCGACTACGGCTGGTGGTGGTAGTTCGAATGGGTTGGTTTCAGGCACAAAATGCGGTTGATGGCCAAAAATAAACCACCGCACGAACCTTTTCTAATTAAACGTTGAAAGCAATTTCACGCCCAAAACCAATTCACGCGAGCCAAAAGGTGTGAGGGGAGACTCGGAGACTCTTTCTCTGCCTCTATCTCTCTGTATCCATATCTCCGTATATTGTCTCGTTTTCGGTGTTGTGTTTAAATAAATTTCAACAAAATGTGCTTAATTAATGCGCCAATCTAGTCAGAGGGCTCTGTAAATCGCCAGCTATCAATTTGGTTGACCAACACACGGCAAAAACGAAAATAAAATAAAGTATATACAGTGAAATCGATCGAGGATATAGATTGATGTATTGACATTTAATTTATTTGTAATTTATTAACTCTATTCATTAATGTATTTATCAATACACTATTGCTACATTTTTCGCTATCTATCCAAATTTTTTGGTTTATTAAGTGTGTCTTTAAGCTATTATTTTTCTGAGTGTGTGCATCACCGTGTTGCACGCACAATGAGACGCCTCTTGGGTTTCTTATCGACTGGCACTGGGCCATTGATTGCAGTTCATTAAGCACGCACGGGCTCACGCACTCAACCACTGACCACCCACCTTGGGGCACCTTTAACCACATTGAAGCGCCACCCATTACTGCCACCCACAGCTCGCAACCCATTTGGCCAACACCTGATGACTTGGCTCATTAGCTGGGCATCTCGTTCGCACCTCCTGGCACTTGACCATGGCACGGGTCGCCTTGAGTCCTCACCTCTTCGCTGTGCATATATTTTCATAATACACCCATCTTCCATCTCCAACCAGGCACCTTTATTGCACAGCAACAAAATAAAATAGTTATTGATTTCATAAACTGTAAATCTTATTTAAGTATTAGGCAAAACATTCATTAGATATTTCTATAAAACTATGTGTAAGAAATATACTAAATTTTCATGAGTATTTAACTATACTGAACTAAAGCTTAAATTTATTAAATTTCTTATGGATTTATAATTCAGCTTCTATCTAGAAACTTTATTCAGGAATTCTCTCGGTGTATCTCCTTTTTCAACCCCGTCTTTCTGTTTTCCCGGGCCATTATTGTTGATTGCTTATTCATGCATTCAGTCATTTATTCATATGCCAGCGAATCTTGGACGATGAGCACTTTGCTTGTTTGCCTTGTTATCAAAATGAAAGTTTTCCGCTTTCCCTTCTCTGCTTTTGGTTTTGCACTCCTTGTTCCCGAACTAGCCGAAATTAATTGCGCCGGCCGGGCGCTCTGCTCTGCTGTTTATATTTTAAATTAATTATAAATATTTATTTATCCTGATTAGCTAAGTGGGTGGCCGGCACTCCATCTCCGTCGCCCCGCCCGGGCTTAACCAAATTGATTTCGGTTTATTTTAGCACTGCACAGCGTTTTTGCGGGGCCATCGATTACAAAGCGTTGGCTTTAAAGCCATCCGAGTAACCAATCAGCCGGCGGCAATGGACGCCTGCTGTCCATTGGCCTTGTCGTACACTCAGAAATTCGATTTGTCGATGAAACAAAACCCAATTGAGAATTTCATTCTGCTTTCAACAGTCTCCAGGTATAATAGGAGTATTTATAACTTGATAAGCCAAATATTAAAAGGCAAACTTCTCCAGGATAATGGCCTAGGCCAAGCAGAGGAAATCCATTTAATAACGAAACTTGAAACGAATCTTTTCACTTCAGGGAATCTAAGCTTGGCTATTTACTTTGAATAAATTTTGAATTTTTGCAAACTGAAGGTAGAATTTGGATAATTTACAGTTTAGGTTACAATGCATTTTAAGCGAAACAAATGTTGGCTTCAGGGCTTCATAATAAACTTTAGGTATTAAATTTAGACGTGGCCTAGACTTTAGAACGAAATTGTGATTTTGGATTGTGCAAGTAAGCCGATATTCAAGTTTTAAAATTGAATATTTAGCTTTCAGCTTGGCAGCGCTCACACTTTAATTAAACATTTCTGCCAAATCCTTCATCCAATTAGCTACGACTTTCGCTCTCTGTGCTTTATCTGACTCTGGTGTGTCTTCCTGCTAACCGGATTCATTTCTCCCATCCCGATGTCTGGCTCTTCCCTGTGCTTTCCTATAATTGATGGCAGCATCAATTTCCCAACGAAATAATCAAGCAATACGGGATGGCGGCGAGAGCAGAGAAAAGCCGGCCACAAAAAAGGTAGCCACAAGTGCTCCTCCTCCGGACAGTGCGGGATGTGCTTGTATGGCCGGTATGGCTCACGGTGCCCGATTTGCCATGTTCGCTGCATACTTCCGTGGGCAAAGTTAATTTCAGGTTTAAGTGGCAGCGACTGCAGCTGCAACTGCTGTGCAGTCGAATTATTGAAGGCAGCCAAAAAAGGCGATTGGAGCTGGAGGGCGGCGAAACGTTTAAATGAAAAACACGAGTCAATTTATATTGCGCTGACGTACCAGCACCAGCACCGGCACCACCGCCCCTTGGCTGCCATTTAATCTTCCTCCATTTCTTGGCGCTATTTTCAAATGTTTTTCTTTGCTGTTTAGCCATTTTTTGCTGGTGTGGCAGTTGTAGCGCTTTAGACAGAACACAAAAAGACCACAACCAGAAACCCAGAGTTGGGTGTGTTTCTTTTTATTTCAGTTTTTGGCTGCCCATGTGTGTTTGTCTCTCTGTAGATGGTTTATTTTCCTTTTTGCCAAAGCTGTACAAAAATCTGCACAAAAATGCACGGAAATTCATCTTGATTTGTGTTGAGCGTTTTTATTTATTTTTTGTTGCTCCGACTCTCCCCTCCTGTATATCTTATTCAAGGGCTAAAAATGCAGCAGTTTTTTCATTCAGCACATCTCTATATCACTTTGGTTTGGCGGTTTGTCTTCTCTGCTTTATCCCTGTTTTTTTTTCTACACTCACAAAAATATTTATATGAAATCGAGGGGGCTAGAAAAGTAGAGGGAAACCAAACACATTGAATAATGGCTAAACTCAGCTGGACAAATAAGTTGTAAAACCCACAAATAATACATTTCGTGATTCCTTAACGAACATAAATATTTTCTAAGTTATTTCAGTCTTAGCAAAAGTATAACTTACGACTAAGTTGTACTAAATCAAAGATAATTATTATTATTTTTCAGTGTGTCGTTTTTTTAGTGTATGTGCTTTTCCCCGAGGGGCGTGGCGCACTAAATCAGAGACATTTAAGCGCGTTTTGTTAAAAGTCACTTACTGCACTCGACCATGGCTCATTTGGCGGCTTCTACTTACCACAGAAAAGGCATAGCAGGAGTAGCCACTGCAGGATGTTGCTACTATTGTTGCTGCTGCTGCTGTTGCTGTTGCTGCTGGTGTTGCTGTTTGTGATTTTTGTGCGACAGCGACACCTACGCATTGCCGCTGTCGCATTGTCTGTTGATGGCAACATGTTGCCCACTTTGTGACTGTGCATTTCCGCGTTTTCCAAGCTGATGCAGTTGCAGTTGCAGGTTGCCGGCGTTGCTGCTGCTGCTGTCCCTCTGAGTGATGTGCTTAAAGTTGATAGTGTCTGCCACATTGTCAGCGCTGTCGGACACTAATTAAGTGCGAAATGAATGTCGGCTTGTCTCGGCAAATCTTTGCTAAATTATGCTAATTTATTTGCCTAAAGTGCTGTGCTCTCTGGCATTTTCTACTTAATTATTCTTATTTGTATGGCACACACTTTGTTACGTATTTTTATGCGTTTGCTTGTAGTTATGTTGCACTTTGTTTATATTGTTTTTTGACGTCACTCTTTGTGTTGAATAAAAATAAAGGTCCGCTTCATTGCCCGCCCGGCGAACGCGTCACACAACCGTCAGAATTGCGACTGAACGCACAAATGTTGCTGCCGTCAGTTGATGTTGCTGCTGTCACTTGGGGTTGCTGCTGCTGCGGTTGCTGCTGCTGTCTATGACTCCCGGCAACATGTTGCCTGGAAAGTGTCGATGGCAATGTCTGGCAGTCGCTCTTCCGCGAAATTGTTTGTCTTTTGACATTTATAGATGTTTTTAGTGCTACTCCTAATTACTTCATATGCTGCACGAGAGAACTGCCACGCCCTGCAATACAGTGGGAAGAAAGGAGACCAGAGAATACTTCAATTAGTTGTTGACACAGGCAGAAATATTAGTTTTACGGCCGCCTCGTAAAGTGCACAAAGTTCCAAATAAAAATTCCGACGATCGTCACGTGCCGCGACCGTTGCCCGGATTGATTTATGCGTTCAGGGACAGGACTGGGACTGGGACAGGGACTGGGACCCAACCCGAGATAGGAAATATCAATGCCCATTGACCTTTCTCAAATCGGTTTGGAGCGCCCAAAAATGCGACCCGGGGACTAATTAGCAGCCCGTCCCGTCCACTCCAAGGCATCCAATTTGGATTTGCTTATTTCGCTGGCCGCCAGCAATTGGGGTTTGCATTATTTACGACCTTCCCCGCTGCTCAATTATGCGCTTCAATGCAGGAAGCCGCACACTGGCCGCCAGTCCTTCAAACTATCTATCTATCTGCCCCCCAAAAAGGAGCAAAAAAGAGTTCTGCATATCGCCGCTTCCTGTTTTTGGCATTGTTCAGCAATTGTGTCGTAAACAATGAAGGGCGATTGGTCCCCATTATACACTGCGAAAAATTACTTTTAAAAGGAATATGTTAGATATTGTCAGATACATTATTATTATAACTTTTAAAAGCTTCTAGTTTTAGGGATGTTATACATTGATTTTTCGGGTTTAAAACCAGTGAATTGGAATTGAATTTATGTAATTAATTAATAAGGAAGGAGTCTAGGTATAGGAATAATAGGTTTTTAAATATTGATCTATTTTAAATATTTAATTTGTTTGAGTTATATATATTATAATAGAGTAATTTGGCAACTGGCAAGCTCTACCATAAAGCATGAATTCTTATTCAAATGCAAAACTTAGTAAAAATGATTTGTTTCTTAATCTTTGATTGATTAATACATTTAAATTTAATCCTAGAATGTACAGTTCAAATAAATAAATCAAAATAAAAATTACATCAAATTACTAGTAAATAATACAAGTTTTTAATTTGTTTTAAACAATTATCTATGACCTATAGCTTTAGCCGGCCTACTTTATATATTTATGTTAAAGAAACTTGAATACATAATACGACTAATGTTTTAATGGAATACGAGTAATCCAGACTAAGAGCTTGTTAATTGACAGCACTTTTCTGTCAGTGTAAATAAAGTTTGGCTAATAGCTGGGCCCTGAATCGGAATCGGCATTGTGCCATGCATTTGCAGCTGACAGAAAATCGTGCGCTGAAACCAAAAATCACTTCCGCTTGGTCATCGGTTGTCTGGTATCCCGATGAGGGGAAAGCAGAGGGTTAAGCGGATTGGCGGGTTAAGGGGGATACAAAGGCATGCACTTCACACATCATTTCCTCTGCTCAACATTTATTATGCCATTTGTGTGAGACCGAATTGTCACAATTAGTCGGCGGCTGAGCGGGAAAGGGATGGATGCTGCGGCCCTATATATAGACCTTATCCCCCTGATTTTCCCTGATTTTTCCCACTTCACTTTCCCCCACTTGCCCCCCACCCTGTACACCGCTCACGAAGAGCCCTTGGATGCATTTATAATATTTTGTCATTGTCTCGACCGGCGTTTGCTTCATTTTATTAATTTGTTTGTCATATTTTCACGTTTGTTTATTGATTAAAATGTGTGCCCAGGCGTCTGACGTCCTGTTCGAGGAGGGACGGGCCTCTCGAGCCTGCTGTCAGCCGTTGCTGCCGCTGTATCTGCGGTTCTCGCTGCCGTTGTAAACATGTGTTGCCAGCAACATTATCACTGCTGTTGTTATTTTTATTCCCCGACTGCGGCCCTCCTCCGGGCAGCCCTGTGTGCCGTCTGGTATTTTAAATAAAACATCAATTTTTGTAATTGTTGGCTCGACGTGAAACATTCTATTGCCCCATCTTTCCCACTGTTTCCCTTTGTTTACCTCGGCTACAGTTGCAAACATTTTCCCTCGCACAATTCCCCCACCGTTCCCGATACTGCCCCGTTTTGTTTGTACAAATTATTATGAATGATAATTTTGTCTGTCGCATTTTTCATGCATTTTCCATCCTCTGACGCTTTTATGGCCTCCCATTGTTGTTTTTATGCCTGTGGCTTTGTTTTATGCATTTCATAATTAATTGTGTTTGACATATTTTATATGTTTTCCCTGCCCCTGCCCTGGTCTTGGGTTTTTTGTGCAAGCCTGCTGTTCATATTTTCATATTTTGATTGATTTTGCCTAATATTTTTGCCATTTATCATTATTGAAAAATGAAATTTGCCTTCTTCCCTGAAATGCGGCATGCCATTGAAGGGGGAAAATCATGTAAGTACATTATTTTAGAGCCCTCCCCCTCTTTATTTCAAAGCAATTACAATTTATCTGGTGTAATTAAATATAAATTAATATTTGTTACAGGGTATAAATAATAATATTTACTGAAATCAATAATTAGAGCTCCAAGATTTATGTAGTATAGCTTAAAATAATTTCAATTTCAACTCTAAGCTTATCTCTAAGCTTTATCTCACAATATTATTTATTATTATTATTATTTATTATTTATTTCACAATACAATTTATTAATGTGTATATAAACCAAGTTATAGGAATAAGGAAAATACAATTAAAAGACTCTTTAATTGAACAAAGTACAGAATGTATGCCTACTACAATACGGAAAAAAAATCAAGGAAAATAAATTCCCAAAGCTTTTCCTACTTTGTCATCGTACTTAATTGTATTCATTTTAATTAGCTCTGATACAATTATTGAGTTTAACCTCTGCCGCCCCGCCGAAACAGTCACTGTCACGGGCCAAGAAAACATTTGTGTTTTAATTGTCATTCGGGCCATTCTTACATTCCTCGCTCCGCAATTGTGAATTTCCACATATGTAACTGTCGCTTGTCTCTGGCATATTTTGGCCAAAAGACAAATGACAAAAGACAATTAGCTAACTGAAGGGAGGAAGCCTCTTAGACTTTTCGGCATTGCGAGTTGCGTTTAATTAAAAGCAGATTAGCATTGCGCGTGCACCGAATTTGCGTGGGCTGAGAGGGGGTGGGCAGTCGGAAAAGCCACTTTCCGTGGAAAACTCGCAAGCCCCTCGCATTTTCCGAGTGGGCTGGGCTACTGCTACTCAAACTCATTCGCCTGTTATGCCATTTCAGGCGCATTTGTCTGGAGACATTGACAATGACAGCGGCTCAAGAGGGGCTGCCTCCTATGTACTGGCTGCTATGTATCCGAGTCGCGAGTCGTGTGCTCCTTGGGGTTAACTGTCCCAGACAATTGCCGGAATAAAGCCAACGCCATTTCGAGTGCCTGCTCCTGGGCGGGGACCAGCTCCTTGGCTTCTTTTCAGCTCCTGTGCCGGCAGCGTTTCTCTCGTTACTTTTAATTCCAGCGCTTGAATGGTACATTTTTATGCATACTTCTTGCATGCAGCACTCCTTAAGACGAATGTGAGGGTGGCAAAGGGGAAGCCTTGCACTCAGAATAAAGTTATGCTTCTACTTCTTTTACAGGTTAGAAGAGGGATTTAAAGGTTATACCTTGAGTTTCAATAACAGTTCTTGGAGTCTGCCTCATTGGTTTACTTTCTTAGTTATAATTTCCTTCCCCCAATTTTGGCTCAGTGTGTAACGACTCCTTGTTACTCGCCACATCAGTCACCGCTCACTTGACACATTTCGCCTGGCATGACGCAATTGGCACGAAGACATGCCCCGCACATGGGCAATAAAAGTTGCCCGGCAACTCCAGTTGCTGCCGCCGCAGATGCTGGCTGATGATGCTGCCGCCTGTTCCCGCTGATGACTTAAAAATAGCTACAAGTTTTTCACACCAAATTGCCAGAGCGGCAGCCGGCAACAAATTGAAATGTTGATTTCAAAGTTTCGGGCCTCCAAGGGGGCAGGCCATCAGGCAGCTCAGCTGTCAGGTGAGCATGAGAGTCGGACGCGGGCAAGTCCCTCGGATTGTCATAAATCTGTCGCTGCAGCCGATGACATTGATCCGGATAGTGTGGGGCGATGCTCCGGTGATGTCGCCACCACCACGCCCGGGTGCAGCGGCGGCATTAAGCCGGGAGGCTCTGTCCTCTGGACAATTTAATTGCCTGCTCGCTGTGTTCGCACCGAGTCAAAGATTTTCACATCAGCTTAATGACTGGGACAAGCACGTGCCCTTAACCCGTTGGCGATCATTGGTAGTAAACTGCTAACATGCACCATTGGTTAATTGTGTTATTTGGAAAAGTAATGTAAATTGCAACCATTAATCTTGTATTAATATTTCCAGATAGTTTTAAACTCTAAGACCCTCATTGTTTCAAGGGTTAATCGCAGCAGCAGCATCAGCATCAGCATCAGCATCAGCATTTCCTGCGCTTACTGCAGCAACATCGCATGCAACATGGACGCGTTGCCTGCAATTTGCTGCACTTAATTGCCGCAGAATGCGCATAAATGCGCTTTTATTAAATACGCTTTAAAATTGATTTTGCACGCCCCATGATCGGCATGTGGTTAACCCCCCCAGACAGCCCCCAGCCCGCCGGCCGTCATTTAACCCTCTTCATGTGGCAACTTTCCCACATTTGCGGTTCCCTCCTCGGCAGCTGAGCCTTTTGCATGAATGGCCCTTATTCATAATCATATTTTGTGAATTCATACGCATTTATTTTGGTTTTTTCTGTTCGCTTCTTTCTCAGTCAGTACATTCTTGTTTTTTCTGCTGATTTTGCTGGCAACTTGACTTTGAATCTTTCCACTCCGACTGCTGCTGCGTCTGCTTCTGTTTCCACTTTTGATGCCGCGAATTAATTAAAAGTCCCGCCCCGAAAGTTTACAGAATAACAGGGCATTGTTGTTGTTCTCTGGCAAGTGCCACGCCCAGTTTAGCCTTAAGTCCGCGATTCGCTGAGCGTGCGAAATTTACAAATGAGGCCGAAATGCCCGGCAACTTTCGAGCTGAGTTATTCCAGGGTTTTTGCGGAACTTGAGTCACAAATAGGATTGCAACGGGTCTGGAGGCTATGTCCTAATGGAACTCCTTCCTGGTCCGGGCAAGGATTTGGGGAACTGAGTCCAGGACACAGCTAATAACATTTGGCCTTTTCCGTTCCTTCTTCTCAGCCTTTTTTCTGGCCAAATCTCACACAAAATCCAATTACGTAAAGAGGAAGGTCGAAGTTCACCCACACGGGCGCACACACACACAGCGCAGCACTTGAAATCCAATTTTCATAATAAGCATGAGGAAAAAAGCAGGAGGATGGGCACGACGACTAACGGATGCGAATTTAATAATAATATAATTTCGGCACAATTATCTCAACAAATTAAGCCAAACCGCCGAGCAGTTCAGTTCAAGTGAGCACATCTAACAGGGCTCCCTTGTAATTTTTCGGGTGGCTTTTGGGTGGCTTTTTTCGCGGTGCCGCCATCTCCTCCACTCGCTCCTTTTGACCCACAACGACAGCTCATTTTGCGGGCACATGGGCCTGGTCCTGGGCCTGGGCCTGGGCCTGGGGTCGGGTCCTCGTTCTATGTAATTAAATTGAAATTTCAATATTGCGAGTGTCCTGGCCCCGCGGAAAAGGAGGGAACGGAGCCTGGGTGTAGCCAGCGGGGCCGGCGGAGCAGGCCTCCGAGTGCCGAGTGCGAGAATCCGGCGGAGGACCAGCAGCTGTCGACGTCGCGTTCGCCGAAAACCGGCTGATTTATAAGCCGTGGCCAAAAATGCTGCAAAATTAAAGTGTAATTTATGTGGCAGCCTCTCGCATATCCTGCGGATCCTGTTTATCCGCCAAGTGCGTGAGTTGGCCGCTGCTAGGCGACCTTGCCAGACGACCCACATCCCACCCAGCGGCCAGGTCTGTCAGGATACTGGGAGAAAAAGGGAACAAAGCTAGCGTGAACTCTAGAAGAACAAGTCAAGTTCAAAGGTTTTTAGATACAAGAATTAACTTAATACACAATTTAACATTTTAAATAAAATGGAATAAGTTAATTTATAAAAAATAGTAATATATTGACGGTGCTAAATAAACCACTATTGTTTTAAAACCCCTGATATGGTGTTAGAAATTATGATACAAAATTTTACATCGAAAAGAAAAACAAATTTAAAATGAACTCGGCATTGCACACCTTTTGATAATATGTGTACATATATTTAGCGCTTACAAATATCTTGTTATATCAAAAGCAGTATTTATAATAATATTTAAGTATAAAATGTGCACTATACTTTATGTTCATTCTTTATGTTAAAATATTTGTTAAAAAAATAGAACTGAATAATGGTGCAAATTTGAAGTTCTTCGACTCAAAGATCACCTTTTGTCGCAGTGCACGAATCAGCGATGTATGTGAAAAAATGAAAATACTTGGCGGGCTTAATGTTGCCTGGCCAACTTTGACCCGCCAGCACTTCACCTGCCACACCAGCTCACCGCCCACCCATAAGCACCCCGGCCGTACGCAAAGTGTTAATGTGTTTATGGAGCTGGTGACTCTTCGCCATACGTCCATGGACCTGTGAACCCCGAAACCCCGGCCACGACCACGACTCCGAGCCCGGCCCAAACGCACTCCTGCCTCCCTGTTTCCTGCCGGCTTGGAGTGTCCTTTGCTCTTTTGCGCCGTTTGCCACTTGAGTTATTTAAATTGCGTAAGTGGAGCTGGCAGAGGGGCCAGAAAAAAAGATTGATAAAATATGTTAATTGCGCTTGTTGTGCCTTGGGGCGAGTATCTGCAGCGGCGGCAGTTCTTGCATGAAATTGTCGCCAACAATGCTGAAAAGTTAATTTTCTTGGCATTTCTCAGTAGGCTGAATTAAAGGCGTTTTAATTATGTTTATTGCATACCCCGAGCTATGGTTGTCAGGGGGAATTTCTATGGAACAATGGCGATATATACCACTGACCCGATCATCTAATTAACCCAACTAACAGAAATTGGAATGGGCGTACAGGAACGGATTACGAAACCCAATTATCATCGGGTTTAAAACCATATATAGTGCCAGTTCGATTTAGCAACCAGAGAGATTTGCAAGTTATCGAATTACTGACCAGAAAATGGCCAAAACCAGCATTACCCCGCAATTATCTACCCATGGATAAGTTACGACCAATATTTAATGAGCAATTGTTTGCACACAGCGGGTGCAACGGGAATATGAATGAATTTTCGGTGTTTCTGGGGCTTTGGGGTGGCTAAACTATAGCCCAGACCAACGCCACAGCCACGGACAAAGTTTGCCGCCCACCTGCGGTGCTGATTGTTCCAAATAACCAGCAATTATTTCAATTATAACTCACTCTCTCCGCTCGGTCGGAGGGGTGGCTCGTGATATAGTACATACGTAACCCGGGACAGCGCCTCCTGCAATCCTCAATGCCCTGTGTACAACATAATTGGAGCGTCTGGTTGTCTAGTTCAGGCTGCTTTGTTTATCAAGGAAGTTTGCGGCCAAAACTTGTGGATGGCAGAAGGAGAGGGTGTGCCTACGCCTACCCCATTTCTAAGTGTGTTCAGTTGGTGGCTTTAATTCCGCTTAGCTTAGTGAATGAAATCAATTATAGATGATTTTTCCCCTATTTTTAAAGTCTGATTTTTGTTTATTTTTATTGAATTCATTACTACTTGTTTGTAAGTAAAATTCTCAGTAACTTAAAGCTGATGTTCGGGCATAGTTTGCTTTCAGAATCCTTTGAGTTTCCGCTTCTGTTTCCCTCTGTGCAACATTTGCACAAAATCAACAATTTAAATAGTAGTATTGGCAAATACGATTGAACCGCTTTCACGCTTGACCCGCAATCAACACATTGCTTAGTTTAACCTTTGACTCGGAGCACACACGCACATACACTTGGAGCCGAGGTCCTGTGAGTCCTCTCGGCTCTGTTATTGGCAGCCAATCGAAGGCAGACCCCTCTCCACGGCAATTATCCGTGGGCTTTGCATCTGTTATGCTTGGTTGGGGTCCCTAAAAACCGAGGGTTACATAATCAAAAGCCAGGCGGCGGGCTTTTTCGGGCCAACAAAAACAAGTAACCGATTCGGGCCATCTTTTATGTAGCTTGACTTTTGCCAGCGATCCCAACCAGGCCAAAAATAAAACTTCCGAGATGTTGTTGTTGATGTTTGCTGTTTTTTTTCTGAATGTGTTTGTGTGTTGGGCACTCCATTCACATGTGTTTGGGAAGCAGAGTTCAGAAAAGTAGTTTCAAATTTATAATTATTCAAATATTTTAGGAAATTCTTTTCAATTTTGAGATATTTTTTAATTAAACTTAACGTATTCGTAAGAAAGACGGAAACTCAATGAATTAGTTTGGTGTTTTCGTTCAATTAATGTCAAAAGAATATAATTTTTATCTTGCGAAACATTAAAATTGCAAGACAAATATCTTGAAATGTAATAGTAATTTGCTTATAAAGTAAATATTTAAAAATTTTTTTGAAATTTAAGGGTTTTTACGAAAGAAATTTAGCATTACCGTAGGGTAAAAACAATAGGAAATGAAAGCATAATTAATACACATTTTATTTAAAACTTGAGAAACGATTTTACCAAAACAGTGAATATTTGAATTGTAATAAAAATCCCTAGTTAATATATATTATTGAACTATATATTAATTATACGTAATTAAAATTAATGAATGTATTCATCTTAATTATAATAGGAATTATTGTAAATGTTCATGAAAGAGATATCAAAATAATACTACTCTCTGCTAGTTTCATGGACTCCACTGTATATGTATGAATGTGTGTAAGTGTGCTTTGTGTGGGTGGAAGTGCGTGTGTGTTAGTGGCTTGTATATATCCTTCCTGCTCCTTTCCTCCTCTGGCGTCTTTGGCTTTTGTTGACTCAATTTCCGTATTTAATGACCCGTTGCCAAATATGCCTGAAATTTTCAAACCAATTCCAGCTGCTACAAGCACACAATGTGTGTTTGGGCTCTTGCCACGGATATCTATGTGTGTGTTTTCGTGTGAGTGTGTGTGTGTGTGTGGTCTCCTGATTGAGTCCAACCAAAATTCTGGGGTTTTCCACTTAAGGACGCCCCACTGTCACCCACTAAATCCCGATTATGCATTACACCTCCGTCCAGGGCAAATGCAAGGGCTTAAGGGCTCTCCGGAATATCATCAAAACATATTGCAGCGCTAATGATTTCGATATCTGGAAAATACCGAATCCGTATTAACCGATAGCGGGGATACGTGGAATGAAAACAAATAACCGAAATGCGATACGCAATTATAGCTTAATCCCTGGCAATAATCAAACGCTATAACCTCGTGAACAACAATAAGCAACATGTGTGTGTGTGGTGTGTGGTGTGTGGCTCTGTGGGCGTCTCATTGCTTTTGATAATGGCGCATAAATGTTTTTTAACAACGCCAAACAAAGGCAATCGCAAAGCCCCACAGAAACGCAATCCAAGCCGAAGCGAATCGAATCGAATCGAAACGAAAATAACGAAAATCAAAGGGGAGTTTGAGGACTGCAAATTGTGGGGAAGGCATCATGGCACATAAACAACAATAAACACGCTTGTCGACCTTCCCCGCCCCACCAAACCCAACTCACTTTTGACCATATTAAAGGGAAAGGATATAGCCACACGGAGAGAAAATATCACAAGAAAGGATTGCCAATGATAATCATAGGAAATTATGCCAGGATGCTCAATTTTTATTTCTCTATGTTTAGATATTATAAAATTATATTAAGACATACTGTTTAGATTTCAGAAAGATCTTGAAATATCGTCACCCGATTTTTTCCCAGTGCATTATCTGGTTGAGTGAGACACCGACTTTGGCATGCATGGGACGTCGTCGTCTTTGTCCTTTGGCCGACTCCTGTTTTCAATCCTTTGCACAAATAAAGTTTTTATGATGGCTATTTGTAACCTTTTTGGATTTCCCACCACCACCACCAGCGCTTTTGCTCACTCAATACGGCCTAATAGCGGTTAAGTCCCTTTTTTCCCAAACCCTAGCCCCAACCCAAAACCCAGCTTTGATTTAAAAATATGTTTTATCCCGCCAATCATTTAAGGGGGAACTGTTATTGTGTCCCTTCGTCTGTGACTTTGCTTGAGAATAATTTCCACCCGATAACGTTGTCTTTGGCGGCTTATCTCGTCCTTGTACTACATTTCCTTTTGCATTATTCTACTGCAATTGGAGAGGACTGTAAAGATATAATTTTCCCTTTAAATTCCATTTGTTATTTAACATTGCTCCTGCCGCTCTTTTGCAGCGTGAAATAATATTTAATTCGAAGGTTTTTTTATGTAATATTTATGATGCTGCTCAAATACATTATTATTCGGTATTAATTACTGTTTGTTGATGTTTTTGCAGTCTGTGTGCTTTATTAATTTATTAAACACATTCTGTGGCAGTTGGCCATTTGAGCTGTTTGTTTGTTTGCTTAAAATCTTTTAATTACGTGTTTTTCCTACTCCGTTGCTGTTGTGTTATTACTTTTTACTTTCATCAATTGTCAGAGGAAACTCTTTGAGCAATAAACCGACTGGGAGGGAACTTTTTATGCCTGGCCATAACTTAATTTGGTCATTAAATCCCGTTTTTTATGCTCTACGCCTATTGTCTGGGCCACCTACGTCCTTTGACGATGTCCAAACATGTTTATTTCCTTTCAAATCGCCTTACAAAGGGAATTATGTGCTCGTATATGATAAATTTTTTATGTAATACGCAAAGTTTTCTGCTGTTTTTATACAATTCGCAACGCAACATTAAGTCGAGACTTGAGAACTACTATAAAGTCCGTCAGTCGGTTGACATGCCAACGAAATCGAACAACAAACTAACTAACAATAATAATGAAGTCAAAGTCAAATGAATGAATTGTTGTTAGCTCCGCATATAGAAATGTGTCAATAAAAAACCATAAAAATATGATTCAAGTCGTGCGTGATGAGCAGAGATCACAGCTTTTCCCCTCGCCTTTCTCCATGTTTCTTTCTTCATCAACCAAAAAACATGACTGTTATTGTCATTCGCATTTGAATCGAATAATGTGTGTATTTATATGATGTTTATACACATGGGAAAAATGAAATGTAATTATGAAAGTCTTTAATTAAAAATTTGCTAATTTTGGGTATGGTAAGTCAAAGATAATTATAAGTTTAATATTTCGACGCTTTTTAATATTATTTGCATAAAAATGGATAAATCTCTCAATAAAGTTTACAATATTAAAATAATTCTATTTTTCAAAGAGAGCCATCTGTTTAATCCCAAAACACATTGCAGGGTTTAAAAATTCGTGTTTTGCTTTCGCTGCTAACTTGTGTATCGGATTTTTTGAGCCATTGATCCTAAATCTAAAATCTGCCCACTTAAATATGTATTTTCTCAGTGCACTGTAGCGTGTTTGTCACACATATCCAATAAATTTACATTTTTATCGAAAAAGTTTCTCCCCGATGTTGTGCTGCTGCTGCTGCTGCTTCACCAAAGCGGAAATATCAAAAATAAATCTCTGGCTTGTTTCCGTTGTTAGAATGCGAATAACAGCGTCTAACGCTTGTAATTGGCACACACACACAAATGCAAACACAAATGCGGAGAAGCACACACAGACACACACCAGCTGACACATTTGAAACAAAAACATCAATTTGCGACTTTTAATGGCATCATCATTGACTCAATCAGCAGCGAAACTTTCATTTGCCACACATCCAATCTCCGTCAGAATCGAGGACATAATACCAATGACAACCGTTCGTCGTCTGCATCCCATGTTATCCATTTTATTACGTTTCGTTTTACAATTCTCGTGAATCTTATTTTCGGTTTCATCTGTGACCTTCCTGTGTTATTTCTGTGCGGCTAATGAAATTGCTGGGATCCCATTGTTTACCTGTCTGCCCTGACCGAGACATTCTTTGTTCTTTGGACCTAGAACCCTCATGCCGAAAAGTTTTCCTCGATGCCAAATTAAATGATTTGTGACTTGAGAAAGTTCCACTTTTAGGGGTCGTCACTAGCGGATATTTTACGACTCCCCTGTGGTTATTGCAAGTAGGCCAGCATATTTGTCAACCATCGCTTTTTGCCCTTCTATTTCGGTCAGCATCGATAAAGTCGCTTTTATTTAGGAGCATGCTAGCCAAGGACGAATGGGAGAAATTGCTAAAATCCTAATGTTTCGAGAGAAGTCTCAGGTGTAACACGTTGCTTTTTCATTTCATTGTTTTGAATGTATAAAATTTAAAACAAAAAATTAGTTTAGTGTTTTACATTTTCCTCCTAAAGTTTGGTGATACATCCTCATAGTTAATAACTCGGTTCTTTGTCTTAATTCAGCTAAATAGTTAATTTCCCTTATAAGATATATTTTTTTATAAGATGAAAAAACAGTAAGAGGTGTGTTCCTAGTCGCCACCCACCTATTTTTAGAGCCGTAAACTTGTCCTGGAAAAGGCCAGCAGTACGTCAATGCTGCACATCGTCGTCCTGTGAGTTGGCGCAGAGTTCGCCTGTTACCGCTTTATTGCCCATTGTCTTGGCCCGTTAGGAGCATGCTGCTTGTCAATACCATGTCCTGTCCACTACGCCACGATACCCATTACCCCCTCCAGGACTCCGGTATTTGGACATACCCGCCGGTGCCATTCATTGTGCCTGTCATTCAGCCATTCATTGCGGGAAATTCGCTTAGAGTGCGCCATGGAGACGGGCGTGAAAATGATGAGCGGGGGGATGCGACGGTGTTAAAGGGTAGAAAGCAGCTTCAGAAGCAGCTGAAAGCGACCCCCGTCCGACTTGTTGTTTCACTCCTTATTCAAACGCACTCCTTGGCCTTTCATTGCTCGGGCGTGAATGCGACGAGTGAGCCCCACACGAAATGGATGGGCGAACCGCTCTTTGGGCCCAAGGGTCTGTTGGCATTTGATGGATGGCGACAGCTGAGGCCTTCTCGGCAAAGAGTTGAGCTCCAGAGGCGCCGAGTTGATGGAGAAAGTATGAGAGAGCTGCTCCTGAATACTGAGAAGCATGTGGCGGATGTTTGGTTAATTTACTACAACTCTGTATCATTGATTAATTCCGGAATGAATGCTTAAAAAGTACAGAAACGCTGAACATTTAAGGCATATTAAATTACTCCAAAATATTTACCACTTACTGAATGGTGATTACAAAAGAGCGAATTTCTTAACCACGCCATATAAACTGTGTTGATTTCAATAACTAAGGCTTGGATTGCTCCTCTTTTTTTACAATCTTCTGGGTAAAGTGGCCCTTAACAACTGGTGGCTTGGAGCTTAAGCGGGGCATCAGGGCAAAAAGTCATTGGTGACGCTGGGCGAGGTGGGCGGAGAAATTAAAAACACTCATGCATAGATAATACTAGAGTCGTGCCGCAAAGAGTTTACCTAGTTTACCTGCCAGCAGGGCCAGGTGCTGGGAGCCAGGAGCGCAAGTCGATAAGCCACTGGCGCGAGGGAAAAGGATGTTGGCAAGATGAAAAAAATGCTAGCTGGAAGCTGGAAAGTCTGGCCATATTTACGTAAGCTTAAATCGCAGCATGTGTGGGGCGCTGATGCAGGAAGCGTTTGCCATGTGTTGCAAATTTCTGTGCAGCTCCCGACTTTTCTCTGGCTGGATTTTCCGCTCTTAGTTCTCTCTGTTCCCTGCTCTCGAATAAACTATGCTGCGGCCACAGTGCGTATGAGTTATGCAGATAACGACAGCGGCTGGCTGGCTCGGTCACCACAGAAAGTGCTTTACTCAAAGGCATCGTAACTCTTTTGCGGCAAGGGCCTAGCCCTTCTTTTTCCACTTTCTACTTTCTACTTTCTCCTTTCGAACTTCTTGTCACACCGAAAGAAATTTTTGGGGTGGGAAATAAAGACAAAGCCGCGATAGGTCTCTTAACGGCTTTATTTCTTTCCAAAATGAAATTATATTAGCTCTCTTTATAAATTAAATAAAATGAATAAGTTACAATAACCGAATGATTGGTTAAAGTTCATTCTAATTCTGATAAATTAGTTTTAAAACATGAAGTTTTATTTAGTGACCCGAATGCCACTCGTATCTTTCTCTGTACATTGTCATCTTGCCAGAAACTTCAATTTCTGTATCTGGGAACCGCGCTGAGTTATTGGCAACTGGGGTAGTGAGTGAGGCAAAGGATGAGGACCGACATTCTGCTCTGGCCTGACAAAAGTTTCCCGCTCTGTATTATTTTTGCGAGATCATATTTTTTATCAGCGCTGCGCGGGTAGCTGCTCAAATTTAAATTAAAACTTCGGCACTTTTGCATTTTATCCTTGACTTTATGACTTTGGGTTAACATGGCAATGAAGTGATGCCGTTGCTCAGCTTCGCATTTTCCCCATTTTCCTCATTTCAAACCAAAAAAAAAAAAAATAAAAAAGGAAAGGGAGAAAATGGCAAATGGCGGTGGGATGCGTGTGAAACTTTGTGTCGACATTTTGCGGTTGTAAAGCGTCAAACGCTTAAAACTTAAATAGTTTTCCTCCTCTTGTTGCTTCGTTATTTTTGCTCCTTTATCGTTTTATTTTGGCCGAATGAAACGTTTTTGCGTTTATCGCTCAAGTTTGAGGGCTTTGGTTTTGCGTTAAAAAAAGTTTGACTAGCAGCCAATTCCGCCCCTGGACACCCCTTGCATCTTGCTTAATTTTATGAAAATTTTGCATATTTTCGTAATTTTTTGTTCGCCTGCGACAGCCACAGATATTTTTTATGAGGGCGAGTATTTCCTTATCGTGGTGCTAAAATGCGAAGTGCTTATTTGAATATTTTATAAATTTTTCATTCGCGCCTTATTTCGCAAAATATTTTCGCACACATTCTTTGGACAACTTTGACATTGAGGCGTGCGCATGTGTGTGTGTCGGCCTCCTGCCAGTGAATGTGTGCGAGGGTGTACTTTTCCAGTGTGTGTGAGTGGGTGTGCCGGGGAGTGTGCGGCTATATGCTAAATGTCTGAAACACGTCTGTCTGGTTGCTAAAGGCCAGCACACATTATGCCTTGGTCCTGGCTCCTGCACTTGCCCCAGGATCCTCCATTCTCGCCTCCTCTCCTGCCGCAAAGTAAATTTGCATACACACACACATGTCATGGGTGTGTGTGGTTTGGCATTTATTTTCAGTTGAAATTTATGCAATGGCTTAAATAAGCGCAAAAATGCCATTTTAGCCACAGCCAGTGACAAAATGTGTGTTTCGTTGGGCATAAAAAAAATAATTATGCAACGAATATAACACATTTTTTTTGAGACTGAAGTTGTTGTTGGGAAGTACACAGCAAATTTACTTACAGAGAGCTCTGAGGGATATCTAAATATATTTCAGAATATTAAATAGTGCTTCATCAATTTCATAGTTTTCGAAAAATCGATGCATCAAGTCGTTTCAGATGATTATTATTATTTTCCCTTGCTGCTTAGATAAGAAACTCAACGATTACTCAGTTACGACAATTATTATCCTGGTCATATTTTTGCTCTGTGCAGATGGAAGCATGAAATTCCTTATTTTTGTTTCACTGCAAATAGAATAGCAGGTGCTTGAGCAATTTTCGGGGCGAAGTGAAACTTTATGCAATTGCCAAAATGTTTTCAACAGCATTTGCATGTGGCCTTCGGGGCGAGTCTGGGTATTTACACATTTGTCAGGAGCATGAGGGGCACTCCTCGATCCGAGACCACCGACCGCATTTAGTTTCGTTGTTGATTAAGTGCCAGAGTGGAAACTTTGCCTTTGGTCTTGACCAGCTCCGAACTCTAGATTGAATTCTTAATAAAAAGAAGATGTTCTCGGTTCGGTTTCGCCCCGGCTATCTGTCGAGGGCTGTGTGTAGTTTCGCAGCTCAAAGACAAACAAGTGCGTTGGGGCCCAACGTGTCGTATACTTGATTTTATATGCAAAGTACTTGCAGCGTTTTATGTGAGATTCAATTTCCCACACCGCTCCGCTCGGATGCTTATGCAAAATCAATAAAAAGCATGCGGAAAATGGGGGAAGCAGAGCAGAGTGCAGGGAAAATATTTACGCATGTCAAAGGGGTTATAACACCTAACCTGTGTGTCTGTCCCCCGGCGAAATCGAATCCAACAAAAAAGGCAAGAAAAACAAGAAAACAGAACTCCTAAAGCAGCACAAAGTGATGTGATCTGATGGCTCCATTTCGCAGAATTCGGTGAAGGAGTTCGGGGTCACATCAGAAATCAATTTCCTGTGGCGCCAAAAGGGAAAGCGCCGAGCGCAAAGCGAAATGCGAAAACTTTCCCGAAAAAGTTAAAGCCAAGATGAAGGAAAGTTGCTTCATTCGCTGGCAACTTTTACCTGTCGCTTTCGCAATAAAAACACTGCCAGCTGCTGCCACAATCAGTCAAACAATCAATAGTTTGATTAGGTTTCTGTGCCACATGTTGACTTTAAGCGAAAAATTAGCTCTAAGCCTCCACCGACCAAACTTTTCCGTCACCCCTGCCACAACACATAAACAAAGCTGAAACTTTCAACTGTTGCCGGTTATCTGTGGGGCATAGAAACTTTCCCCGAAAGATACAAAAATAAAAAGCGCCAGCACATAAAATATTTCCAGGGAGAGAGATAGAAGGGGCATACCATATGCTTAGTGCCCCGTGGCACTCGAGTTGACATTTATACACGAGTGTGCAACAAGAAAAACAGCTCAAAGTCAAAATGGCCAAAATATGCACATAAATTTCATTTCTAAATAACAACAACAAGTCGAGGAGGAAGCCCGAAACAAAAATGGGTCCGGTAAAAGTTGCAAATGTGCAGAGATAAGCGCATACGGCGCTGGAAACTGCAAAACAACATCAACTCGCATACTGAAATGTAATGAAATTAAACAAATTGCTTGGATTTTCCTCGGTTACCTGCCTTTTGAATCATTGTCAGCGAGTGGCAAAGTTTTTAGCAAATGCAGGGGCGGGCGTTACCCTTGACAAATCCCAGAGACATACAAATGAGTTGTCTTACGGGGCGGGAAAAAAGGGAAAATGAGGAAAATAAGTAAAGTGAGGATGCTAAGGAAGCGGCTGCTTCTGCTTCTGCTTCTGCTTCTACTGCTGCACAGCAAACGACAATTCATGTAAATTGCTTAATTTATTAGACTTTTTCAAGGGAAGGCAGTCGGGTTTCCCTCGTCCCAGCGCAGCTTCCTGACTTTGACAGCGTCGCGACTTTGGCTTAAGCATTACCAATTGTTGTTGCTGCCGGCTTTTCTATTTGCGCTCTGCTACAATTTCCTGACGGGCTTTTGTCTCGGATGGAAAAAAGTTTCACAGCATTTTCCCTGTTTTCCATCTTATTATTTTCTTTCAGCTTCGGTTCTGTGTTTTCTGTGTTCTGCGAATTTGTTATCTTAATTCATGTCATTTAAAATAAAAACAACAAAAGCAGCTAGAACAACAAATACGCACGGAAAAGCCGCTGCCACCATTTGTTCCTAAATAAAACTCAAGGCAATTGAATTCGTGGCAGATATGTGGGTGGAGGGATCCAAACTTTTGCGTAATACCCGGACAGATTAAAAGTTTCTTCCTAGCACATATCACGCATACGCCACCGCCTGTGTGCCAAGTGCCCGTCTCGCGTTACGCATACGCCTCGTTGGCCGCACAGGGAGGTATATTCAAGCCGTGTCAGCTTAATGGCAGCATTCATACAAATCACAGTTGCCCGCCCGCCGCTTCCGGGCTGCCATTGCACTTTTCACTGCTGTTCGCTCTCATGTTTTTCCCTTTTTCTCGTTGGATTTTCTTCATCTGGTTTTTGCTTATTTCTTATTTTTTCGGGGAGGACAGGGATAGGGGAGTTGGGGCTGGAGGTGGCTCAAACATGAATTTATATGGCAGAAATTCAAGAAAATGCACAGGAAAAGAGGCGGAAAACAGCGCGCCAGCGTAAAGTACAAGAAAAGCGCGCACTTGGAAACAAGGAGGCACATGGCATTACTAACAAAAACTAGGTTACAAGTTGAAACGTGAAACTTTGACTAGATGTCGGGATTTTAAAGGCAGCTTCCTGGAATTGAAGTTTAAGAGAAAAGGGAAATAAGTGAAAAACATACCCGGAAGTAGAGAATATCTTTGAGTATTATCGCTGATGAATTAATCTGTAGTATCAGTCTCTATCAATTTCCATAGTTTCCCAGTATCTGTCGAAGATCACTCGCTTTTCACTCACTTAACTTGGCTAACACGCGTCGTCGTTCGTCTTTCGCTCGTCACATTTGCCGGCTTGGCCAGAACTGCTTCGCTTTGTTGGCCACTTTCAACTGGCAAACGAATTGCCAAGAGCCGACATTCGCGGGATTTCCCCCAATTCGCCGCAGCAGCTTCGGCTTAAAAACGAAGAGAAGCCGGGACTTTTTGCGAGCTCTCTCAGAGACGCTCTTTCTTGGCGGGTATAACAGTTTTTCCTGCTCCAGTTTTTGTGAGTGTGTGTGCGAGTGTGTGGGAAATTGTGTCATTAGGTGCATTTGTTTTCGTTGAGGCTGTCCAACTAGCACTCCCTTAGTACGTACACCCACTCACACACCTTTGTTGCTGCTGTTTATTTGCTTCATCTTCATGCCGTGTCACTTTTCAAGTGTGCGAGGCGAGTATGCGGGTGTGCGAGTGTGCGAGTGTACGAGTGTGTGTCAACCTGGCGCCGCTCATCTAACTAAATGCCAACAATTATGTTTTGGAGTCTCATTAGTTGCAACTTAAAGTGTTCTAATGTGTTGCCGTGTGTGAAGAACGATGCCGTTAATGATGTAAGCGCCAGCTGTGAGCTGAAAGCAGAAATCTGAAAGCTGAAAACTGAAAGCTGAAAACTGGGAGCCGAGAGAGCCAACAGATGCCGGAGGAATCAAGTCAAGTGGACCCCCATATATCTGTATACATATATATATATATATGAAATATAGGTGGTATTTTTGGGTCGAGTTCGTGCCTCCCGTCGTTTTGTTAATTGCTTATACACCTGACCCACACTGCCGAAAAATCACTTGAAATTCATAAAACTGAATTTTTGTGAAGAGCACATAATTTAGTTCAATTGAAAATGTGAGGAATATATGTAGTTACCGTTTTGGTAATTACTAGATTACTAAAGGTAAAACAGTCTAATAATAATTACATTTTCTAGAATTCTTAATGATGTTTAACAGTACTATATATTTTTAATGAACTCTCCAGAACTTAAAGATGCACTGAGTACAGTTCAGTTGTTTTCTTCTACTTCAAGAATAAATGTTTAATTTTGGTAAATTCCAGACTAAAGCTGGATTTGTTCGCTTTCTACAGAAATTCGAATATGGAAATTTTGAATTTTGTTGCTGGCGCCTAACCTCCAATGGACTCGTTGACAATGCGCCAGGTCACTGAGCGTGTACAAAGCGTGTGGCACAATATGGCACAACTAATCACGCTGACGTTGACAGAAAATGCACTAAACAAAGGGCCAAATAAACCGACTCACAGCCACGCCAAAGGACTACGGCAGCAGCGGCAGCAGCGGCAACGGAGGGCGAGGACCAGGCCAGCCCATAAAAATCGCATGCGAGCAAGGACTGGTTTAATGAATGCCCGGATCCGGGGTCCGAGAAAAACGGAACCAGCGCACACAGGTTAGCAGGTTGGGTTCAGCTCAGGTGCCTGCCGTGGCCAACTAATTTAAGCTGCGCCTTGTTATAATTACGACGAGCAGCAACAAAGCTGTTGGAAAATGATGCGCACGTGACATCCGGCAGGGTTCCCCACTGTCCATCGCAAGTCACAAGGTGGCGGCGTGCCGGGGAGGAGGAAAAGCCGAAAGGACACGGAGGCGGAGATGGAGCCGGAGATGGAGATGGAGCCGGGAAAATCAGCCAGCAGTCAGCAGTGAAAGCCACAGCGTCACAAAATATAAAAAAGGGAACGAAAGGGTCGACGCAAATGAGTGCGAGGAATATTATATACCCCGCTTTTTTTTATTGGAATTGGATGAGAGGTTTAAGGAACATTTTTGTATATTTGTATAACTTAATTTCATACGGGTAGAGGTCATGCTTTCTAGTATAGTTTGCCTTTCTTATACTGCTAGCTTTGGCGTAGGTTTTTATATTAGTTTATTGTATAGAAGCTTGGAACGCAGTGAAGTAATTTCCGATCGAAAAAATCATATATATTCTTGATCAGAATCAAATGTACAAATTTCTTCATAATTTTATAAGGGGTTAAAATCGTTAAACTTGTCAAAAATTAATTTTTTTTCATTTAACTTGAGTATGCAGATTTATTAAAGTAACACAAATAATCACAGGATAACTTCCCGAATTAAAATTAATGCTTGGATTAGCTTTGACATATAAAAACGTAGATAAAATCTATTTAAGAATGCGCATATTTTAAACGTATTAATGATCGATTTCCTATACGATTCTATAATTTAACTGCAAACTGCAAGTATATATGAGCTTCTATATGAGCTTCAAAACTTATATTCTTTTCCTGTATTAAATCCTTATAGTACGGGAAATCCGGTACAGTATGGGAAATTCGCCTTTCACCATTTTCCACAACAACTGTCCAAGACTTAACTATAAATGTGCAAGTAAATCTCCAAGGAGTTGGATAAGGATTCATAAAATATGGTAAATTAATCATATAAGCTGAGCTAATCGTATATATAAGTATCTCAATAGTTTGTTGACTACTTTATGAGAATGAATGGATTCATATTGCTGTGCTCTTCGAAGCCATCAAAAAACTCGTATTTTACCATGTTATTTAAATTGATTTATTTCTAATTAGCTGTTTCTTTGTAAAAAGGAAATATTTAATATTATTCCCACTCTATTATTGCTACTCTCTAAATAAGAATGTTTGTAAGTAAGTAAACAATTTATGTTATAAAGCTGAATTTAGTCGTGTACTGAAAGTAACCTTCTCCCTATATTCCCCTGAAACTCGTGTATTAATGGGTGCCGGAACAAAGGCCAGGCCAACGAGTCACACGCGCCAAAAGCAAACAGAGCAAAATGCAGTCTTCGCGGGCGTAAAATAACCAAACGCCGTCTCCCCTCGACCTCAGCTTAGTTTTTAGAAAATTATGAGTGGGTGGCGTCCTGGGGGCTTTGCATTTTTTATACAATTTTCTGGGATTACTCGGCGGCTCTCGGCAGTGCGACGTGCACCGCACTAGGGGAGCGGACAGCAAAAAGTGGAAGGCCCGAGGGGAGGGACTCAAGAAAATTAGTCGCGCTTTTCGCTCGCGTCGGAAAGGAATAAAAAGTGCAGCCAAGGAGCGAAGTGTAAATTTACTTCCGCTGCAAAATGTGGGCGTGCTGCCCGCTCGCTGACAGCTGACTTGTGGGCGTGGCGGCCAGAAGGTGGACAGGCCAGGAGGCAGCCAGAGGAAAAAATGCAACTTTTTTCTAATTAAGCGTACGTGCGACTGTCAACGGCTTCAGTTGCTGAGGCAGCGTGCTCTTTACTTGTATAACTTATTGTCGTTGACAATAGTTTTAATTGAAAAGCGCCGAGCGACGAGCGACCAGCTCCGCTCCCTTTGCCGGTCGAATGAGTGTCTGTGTGTGGAGATGTCAGCGAATGGAGTCCTCCTAGGGCGGGGCAGGATGGACATCCTAGCTCCTGAGCTCACCTCTGACAATTCAATCAACGCTACAAATGCTGACTCGTTTATTTTTCAAGACGCCCCGCAGCAAGCTAGCTGAAAGGGCACTGAGGAAAAAGAAGGTAGAAAGATCTACTTAAGTCACGTGAATAGTGTTATTATTAATTAAGTTCAATTCGGAGTTTTATATTATTTGTCTCTGCTCTGTGTGTAGATTCCCAAGAGTTACCTATTCATTTCTCTCTGTGCACTTCAAGGGAGGACAGCTTAGGCGGCATTTGTCTTTGTAAGTGCGTCTTGCTCGGGGCAATGGCAGCGCGTCTTGGCCGCCACTTAGCTGCTGACCATCTGCAACTTCGGCGCCAAGAGCTGCGCGGCCTGGCTCTAATTGAAGTTTCTCCTGGATGCTGCGAGGGGTGGCCAGGTGGGTGGCGGCATAACTCAACCGCATGCTAAATCAAGAAGCGTCTCAGCTCGGAATCCATTTCCCATAGTCATGCACTGGCAGCGAACATTTATCAAGATGATGGCACATGCACAGTTTACCTGTGCGCCATAAATAAGTAAGGCATCTCCACCGTTTCACCTGCGCCCACCCCCCTGCCTTTGGAGGCGATGCAATCAGCGCCAGGTATTCCCGCTGCCACGCCCCTGCCAGTCCAGTGTCTGAGGAGAAGGCGGCTGGCTGCAAGTTTCTTAATTTTCGTTTGCCGTGAATTTGCTCACACATTCGCAGAGCTTTGCGCCTACGCCAGGCTAGTTTTATCTTTTCCTGCTTACACTGGGAAAAAACTAGAGCTATAGTGGGCTAAGATATAGATGAAGGAAGAAATTTTTTATGATTTCGTACACATATTCTATATATTTATAATATTTAAAAATACCACAACCTGTATTGCCTTAATACATTGATTATACCTCTTGTTATTAGATTAAAAACTAAAACTATTTAACAATTATTTATACACAAACCTACAAATGTTAAGTCTTTGTGTCCCATTCATCGCTTAAATATTTTCAATCTTGAAATGAGATTACCTTCTTTGTACGCCTCAAACTTTAAATAAACAATTATCGGCTCACATTATTTGAGGATAACTCAGGCACAGAAGATGGATACAACTTCGGGGAGATTGAACCATAATTGAATGGTTTCTAGATTATTTTTGATTCGCAGGATGTGTCCTTGAGATCGGTACGTTTGCAGTGCACTCCGGTAAATATTGTTGTGCAGCTTGGCGTAGCAGAAAATCGCTTAAGACGGCGCTGCTGTAGTGCAAAGTTTACCCTTTCTGGGGGGGCGGAATTCTCCCGCCCCCTCGCTGCCGTGCCAGGTAACAGGCCAGGTGGGGCGGCAAGTTTTACGGCTCCGGCGACTGCTTCAGTCATCAGTTTTGAAGTTGAAGTTTTGCCGGGTTTGCATCTCGCTTTTCCGTATCTGTTTCCGCATCTTTCCGGCTCAACTTCATCGACATCGTTTACTTTTCGATTCGTTTCGTTTCGTTTTGCAATCTGTAATTACGAGCAGCAGCCGCTTTTGATGCTTTTTCGGTTTAACTTTCAACAGCTGCCAAGAGGAGTCTCCGCCTGCGTAGTCTCCTCCACCGTCCAGGTCCCCAATCCGCTGAATCCCTGGAATCCTCGCTCTTCAGCTTCAGCTTGAAATATAATCGACATTGTCGATTGGCGCGTGTGTTTTTGTGGTTTTTGCGTTGAAAAGTTTCGCGTTAGTTTTGTATTCGCTGGCATTTCTAATGCCTTGGAAAGGAGTTTTTCCTGTTGTTTTTCTGATAGCATATTTTATGATGATGTTTGCGTTGGTATCAACTCGAGCTGCTTGTGCTTGCCGCGGAAAGTGCGTCTCATTAAGCTGCATTTGATATGCATACGAAATTTGAGGAAGTCGACGGGTCCCCGAGAATCCTTTGACTGACGCTAATTAGAAAAGTTGGCCCAATCACGGGTAACACTTCCGCCTTCACCCGCCCTCGTATTATTTTATGTTTTTTTTTCTGATTTTCCCTTTTGCCGCTATTAACGCAACATTGGTGCTAATAGAGACTGCGACTTTATCGAGGACTTTGCCAATAAGAGTTCGCCAACAAGTTTAAAATTGTCTGCATGCCCTTCGATGGCACGGAGGCAAAAAAAAAAGGAAAAGGGTAAAAAATCAAGGCGCAAATGACGGTTCACTTAATTTGCATTTAATTACAAACTTCTACAAAGGACTCCAGCTACGCCAAAGACTAAACTGAGAAAAAAATGAATTGCCCCATCTTTAAGAATATTTACACAGAGATACCTAAATGCTTGCGTATAAATATTGTTTACTTAGCTTAGCTTTTTGTACTCGTTTTATGTGACTGACTCGCTCATCGGCTGGGCGCCACTTAAAAGATTAAAAGGCATTTGGCGGAAAAATCCAAGGGAAACCGAATGAGGGGAAATCATCAGCAAAGTTTTCGCGACCGCAGCAATGTGTAAAAACAAAGTGCGGGAAATCAGTTGATAAACAGCTCACGCAAAAGCCCTCGAAGAAGAAAAGAGGACATCACAACAAATTAATGAATAAATAAAAAACATCAAGTAAAAACATGAATCTCGCTTTAATATATATTGAAAAAGTTTTGCTTATGATATTTTTATAGGGCCGGAGACGATGGCTTCTTAATGAAGTGAATTCTGGATGCTGCCGCAACAAAAGGCATTCGCAAATTAGCATTAGCCCGCAGCCCCACTGCCTTGACCCACATTGTTGGTGGTGCCAAGTGGTGGTGGGGCTGCTGCTCCTCCTCGAATTGAAGTGACGTGCGTGAACTTGCGCATTTCGGGCACGTCCTTCTCGTGTCCTCGCCGTTCCTGTAACATCACACTCCCTACCTTCGGCTTACAGTGGCGCAGGAGGGATTTACTTGGTAAATTTGTTTATCTAGACTCCGAGGACGGAGGACAAAACATTAGTGAACTTAACAATCGGAGCAAACATAGAATTCCAGAGGCAAATAAATATTTGCTAAAGGATCTACCAAATTGGCTATTCTTATAATGAATAAACCCTATTTAACACTTTTGCAATAAATAAACCGTGTATCCCCATGTTCTTGTTTTAAATATAAAATAAATAAAATAAAATAGATCAAATATAGAGTCTGAATATAACTTTTTGGTAGACTTAACCTACGAAAGCCTCTTAGGTACACCACTGTGTGCTGTCTCCTTGCGGCTTGTTGAATTTCGTTGGCAAAATGGAAGCCATTAAACGAATGGTTTCCCTCTTCTTGCCCCGAATGAATATTTTTATGCTGCAACTTTCGGGCAACTTACTCATTGGAGTTTTGATTGATAAATGTATTATTTTTTATTGCCTGCGCGCGCGCTTTTCCTTTTCCATTTTCCAGTTCCCAGTTTTCATTCCCTGCCACAGGCTTTTATGGGTCCACCTGAACGTGAGGGCGGAGTCCTTGAAGCCTCCTCGTCCTCCATCGCCTCCGTAGGCGGCGGCAGTTAATTTTCAAATTAGCTGGTCCGACCGAGAGAGCCTTTTAATTACAAATGCCAAGAAGGCGGCTGGTAGCTGTTGGCAGCAGGAAAAAAGAAAGACACAGAAAAGAGGAAGTGCCTCGGAGACAGCGGCAACAAATGTCTGATTAAATAAATTGGCACAAATTAAAAGAATATGCTGCCATGGCAACAATTAAATCAAAATTCTTGAGTATCAAGCGAGCCGACCCACAAGGGAGGCTGTCGTCGCTTTTGATTACATAAAAAACAAGCTAATTACGTGAGCAAGGAAGCAAGGCACCAAGGAGCATAACCATCCCGCGCTAGATCCTTTTGATGTAAGTGGGCGGTGGCGCTCGGTGGACCCACTTGCCATATGTTTTTATGTCAATTTCCATTTAAATTAGCTGCCAGGCAGAGTAGGGGGCCGGAGCAGGAGGCTCTTGTGGCCGGGCACTCTGCAAATGATTGAATCGCATTCCCTGCACGGCTTGGCTTCATTGTCGACTGACTGCCTGCGAGCGCGTATTTACAAGGCATTTTAAATATTTTCGCATATGCAAGCCGATTGCAAATTGAGAGCGAATAACGCAAATGAAAATATCCAGTTTAATAGCAGTAGCAGCAGTGAAGCGGCGTTGGCGATTGTTGGCGAAAGTGGGAGGGATTTACTGAGTTTATTGCACCTTGAAGTGAAACCAGCATCTACACCGCAAATAAAACTAGCCAAGCTGGATGAAAATGTAACAATTTTAAGGAGATTTGTCAGAATATAAGTTTCAGTTCCTATATACAGCGCAGGCTTTTGAAAATTACGTAGCCGCCTAGTGAACCTGATTTGCCTTCAAATAATTTCATTATTATTATTTATATTGTCACACTACGACTTTTTCAAAGTGTCAGAGCCCCCATTCCACACCCGTCCACTTCTTCGATTATAATATGTGTGTGCACACACATGGGGCCGCAGGAATAATCGACGAGGCAATGGAGCGTGCCATCAATCGATTTCAATGGCAATAACTGGCATAGTCTACTTCTGTGCGCTCGGCTACAATTGCTCCGGCCCGGGCGTGAAAGTTTTTAATTGCCCGATCCGATCCGGAGTCCATGGCCCATGCATTCCGCCCTCCTTTCCGCTCTCCGCATTCCGGACCTGGACGAACTGAAGCGCACCGCAAACAGGAAACTCGGCGCGGCCACAAATCATAATAAAAATATGAAACAAGGCCAAGCGCGGCATTGTAATACGAGCACACAATTATTAACATGCCCGGCCACTCCGACCAGGCCAGCAGCACAAGTGCGCATTGTTGAAGGTATTTCGACTGCGAAATCGAAAAGTCCCGCTCATATGAGTAATGAACTGAAAGCCAAAAATGCGAGAGAACTGCATTAGAACTAAATGCCAAAAGTCGCTTCATTTTTCACATAATTAATTAATTGTTCTATTGCGTTTTTGTATGTTATTTTCGCCGTCTGGAAAACACAAAAGTTGAACCTTAATTAAATGAAAATAAATTTCCCAGCCAACGCACAAAAATAGCCAAGAGGCACCGCAAATAAAGTGAGATAGCCACTGGGAAAATGCTGCAAAGGTAAATGAGTGTGGCCAAGCCCCACCAAACGGGTGAAAATGTTGAAAATGTGGGCAACTAATTTTTAGTTAAAGAAAAAAGTGCCTTTAGTGTGCTTCTCGAAATATAGGTATGTATCTATCCTAGATCCACGATCGGTTGGTTGTCAAGGATTACCTTTTGACTTAGTCGTTTCTGTAGCTAAAATAGCAAATAACACGAATATCACAAAAAGGCGGAAGCTGGCGAATGCCACTCGGCTCATTGTTATGCCACGGGCGTGTGCCAGCCGTGTTCATGCTGACAAATTATGCTGTTTAATGCGTTTGTCGCCAACTTCAGCACCCACACATTCAGAAAAAATGTATATCAAAAAAGAGGAAAAGAAAGAACACACACATCCTCCTCACATACATCAGATAGGCTCACGCATGAGAGACACGGCTCGACCCCAAAAACCTCCAAGGACCCGGTGCCTCCATGTGGCGTCTTGTTTTCCTCTGAGGTCTGGCCGTGTTATTGCGCCGATGATGAGGTGGACCAAGTGTGAGCCACCAGTTCCCTGGGGCATTTCCGACTGGCGCAAATATTATGGATATGCGGCATGAGCGAATTAGATGCGCATCTGCAGTGGAAAAAATTGGCATAAAGTAAACTCCTACTAGTACCAAAGGAAATACTTTATAATAACAAGAGACCATACTCATACCATACCCATTGCCATATCCATAGCATAACATACAAGTTTATCCGGCTCCCGGCTCTCTTGAAATGTTGTTTAAAGCCATAGAGAGAAAGGATACGGTCAAGAGTCAGCAGCTCTCTTTCGCACATGCAGCGGCAGTCAGTCTAGATCTGTACGCAAGCTACGCAAATGATTGAATTGTGAAGAAGAACACATGGAAGCGTTTTCTTTTTTCTAGATTCAAAAGCTTTGAATATGGAGAGAGTGCGATTTTATTAGCCATCAGAACATTTTTTGAATATGGCGTTATGCATCTTGCTTGTACAATTTTCTATCTAATTTATCGAAGAAATTTTCGAAAATATAACGATATTTTTGACAATAATTCAAGAAGTAAATATGATAATTATCTGTTTATATCTTTTATCTGCATTTTGTAGAAGAAATCTTCCTTTTCGTTTAAGGATCTGATTTTTTCCAGTGCCTTCTAGGAACAGGACACAGCGTTAATATTTCAGCTGCGACAAAGTCAAAGTCAAAAGCACCTCCAGCGACAACGCGTAAACAAATTGACAGCTTATAAAAACCTGGACGTCATGTGCCCGCCGTGGAAGCGTTTTATTATGCCATCCAAGTTATGTCCCAGCCAACAGATTTTGTTGTGCGCCTGTGTACCTGCTGTAAACTGGGGGCCGAAATTAATTATTAACAACGGCTGAAACGTGTCCGTAATATGCAATATGCAACAACTGAGTGACTGGCAAATGGCACAAACTAGATGGGCTTCCTTAGTAAGCGGAGGTTTGATTCGATTGTCTCGCTGATTTAATTAATATCGCGATTCGTCTGCAGTTGACAGGCTTCGAGCCTCTGAGCCAGCGAGCCTGCAGATTATTAAATATCGCAATCTCATTAAGCGAATGAAACGATAATATTATATGCACATATACGTTGTACGACTTAAAAAAGGAAATCCCGACGATAATGAGCTTAATTGGTTGCGAATGAACGTAAACCACCAGGGGATATCGCAGCGGGATTTATCGATTAAGGGCATTTTTTAAATTTATTTTGAGGCATGTTTTTGTCCTTGTAATAAAATCAGTTACTGAAGCACAACATATTTCTATAAAATTGAAAATTGCTTTTCAAATTCCTAAAAAATAAAAAAGACTTGTTTAAGACTAATATAAAGAAATTTTTTATAGATTGTGATAAATTATATCCACAGGCAATTTAAAAATCAATCAAACTTCTCTAAGGAAATATATTTGGTATTAAATTGCTGTTTCAAGCCGAGCAAGTCTTTGAAACCTATCTGCCAATGATATCGCTTAGCGATTTTCACATCCACCTGTTCGTTGGGCAGCTAGTCTTGGGTCCACTTTGATCTCGGCAACTATTGACAAAGCCTGCGACCGAGCAAACATCTGGGCTGCCATGGGAAATGCAAACAGATTTCCAAATGGGAAGGCAAATAAATAAATCGCGCGTGCTACCTGCCCGAATACCCCGAGCCCAGGCCCTGGGCTATTTTCCGGTTTATTATTTATATTTCCAGGCCTGGTGCACCCCCGTTGTTGTGCATTTGCGGTGGGCAAACACGGCATAAATTCAACGACAGTTCGTGTAATTTAATACGTTCCGCTAATAGCGTTTAATGACAAGCCTTTCTGACAGTTTTTCGGGCGCGGCATTTGATTTTAGTTGCGGCATCAATTTTTCATGGTTCATACAAATTGCGCGCTCATAATTCGAGTAATTATGCTAAAAGTCATTTGGGAGCACTCGTGCGCATTTATGAATTGTAATATGATTTTTAACGCCGCATCACAATCGCTGAAATTAAGCCCACTCTGCTGGGAAAACAACTGATGTGATTTAATTGGGGCACAGGAGCGACTGAGCGACACAGTTCATCGAACTCGCACAGCAGGGCAAATCCTTTGATTAGGATACGTTTTGGGTTGGCGCGGCAAGTGCCAGCGACTCGATTCACGTCATCAGCACTCCGAGGAGCCGCAGACGAGGCCGAGACATTGGTTCAAAGGCAGTGTCTAGACGAGGGTGCATTACATCTGGCGTGATTGCTAAAGGATTCTGTTGTGAGGCGCCTGGATTATGAGCCCATTCGAGTCCTATTTCAACTCCTTTGTGCCGCAAATTACAGTTTCAGGCCTGACAGCGGGTACAGTAATTGGGTTTGTTCTAAAGCCTGCGACAAGAGTTCCGTTAGATCTTGATTTAACAACAAACTGCTAATAAATGGTTAGTATTTCTACTTTATTTTCGCTGGGAAGAATTAAGAGATGGGTTGAAATTGACTTTATATTCACATAAAAGGTGAAGAAAGCGTATTTCAAGCCTCGTATTCCCATCTCCATTACCTTGGGGTTTGGGTTTCCTGAAACCCGTTGAAGGTGCCATGACTTGTGATGCAAATATTGGGTAATTCGATAGCTCAATCGGATGTGAACCCTTATTCAGGGACGACCCTAGACTACAAGGCCATTGAATTGATGGTAATGCGAGTGAGCTCCTTCCAAGGAGTCCGATGTCCCGCATTTGTTTTCGGCCCACGGAATGCTTGTCTATTTATTAAATAGGCTTGCAAATGTGCCTGCTGCCCAAATGTATTCGTTCAGCTCGGTTACTTATCAAATGCTCACTTTGATTTGTTGGCTACCGAGCTGAATTGGCCACAATCAAGCGGACCAAGGAGCGAGGAGCAAGGCTCGGCCCTCTGAGCCGAGCCGCAAGCTGTTAACCCAAATAATTATGGCTTCATTAACTTTATTGTGTGTGTAAGTGGTTTTTTGATAAAGCTACTGAGTTATAGCCAAAGCACTTGTGGCCCTCCGCCCGCCACCCGCTGCTAGCAAATTAATTGCTACGAATTGGGCCGCCCAAATGAACAGAAAAAAATCGAAATCGTTTTGCTAAATGACACAAATTTAGCAAACATTAAATCGTGCTGGATTTTTACCAGCCAGCCTTTATTTATATTGCCAAAGGGTTTTTGTGTAACTCGGTTGGCGAGTGAGTGCACAATTTTTAGACGGACAGACACCGAAAACAGGGTGCCCCAAGGCCCGGTTGTTGTCTCAGGCTTGCCAATAACAAGGCTCCGCTTTTTTTACAGTTCCACTGAACGGAAATTCCTTTATGGAAAAAAGTTGTTGAGGAAAATTATATGGATATTTAGTATACAAGTATAAATTTGGGTTTCTTTTCACTTGAAACACTTACAAGAAAATCTCAAGAAAATTGTATTTTGTATATATTTTTTTACTTATAAAAATAAGTTTTGAGATATATTACATTGTCAATTAAAGTTAATAAAGAACTATATGACAAACTCCAATATATGCTTTTTCAAAGAAACCATTACTTTTTAATGTCGCTACCATTAATAAATAATATGATTTTTATTTATCAAATATTTAAGTGTGTGGTTCTACTTTTAATATTGTTTCTTTTTTCAGTGCTCCTTCCAAAAAAATGTTTTACATACCATATATTCGGCAGGTAGCTCAAAAAGAAAAAAATATATATATGAAAAATATGAAGGTAGAATTTTACGTAACCGAGCGGTGGTCTATGTGAAACACCCAACAACACGGCCAGAGACAACAACAAACAACCGCACTATTATTTTTAATGGCCAAACATTACAAGCCACGTGGGCTGGATCGGACTGGGAAAAGGAAAGCGAAAGCGAACATAAAAATAAATAAGAACAAATTGGCAGGCAAATGTTTAGTTTGTGGCAACATGTTGCCAACTAGCCCCGCCGACCTCCCCGCAACAACTTAAAAGTTGGCCGTGTGTCGCCATCTGCCTATCGCAGCTTTTCTCTCCAGCACTGTGGGCATGGGCATCCCTTGAGTTGCCTTTGAGCTATTTTATAATTAGTCCCAGCCATGACAAAAAGTTTTTGGCAAAACAACTTAAGCGCCCTGCCATCGGGGTCCGTTTAGCCAGCCAACCGCACGCGGTGCACGTGAGGAGCCTGAAACAGAGAAGGATCAGCGAAAAAGAGTTGCCCTCGACCATGGAATACCCGGCAATTAGATATTTTCTGCAAAATACTGATAATTCAGTAAGGAAGCTTCCTACATCAATGAATCTATTTTCATATATTTTCATAAGGGAATTTAGGGAGACTATTAATTAAATACTTCTTATTTACATTTTAATTTCATTGTCCCAAACGTTTTCCCAATTACAACATACCTTTGCAAGTTAGTATCCACCTAAGGGCAGCACCACCAACAATGAGTTACTACGCCGCACGAGTCCGAGGTGGTTGGGTGGTGCTGGTGGCATTAAATTTTACAGCAAATAATGCACAACATATGTATGCCGAAAAATGGGAGAAAAAAAGGAGGTTCTATGAAATCTGGAAAGTTTTCCGCACGCTCGACTGCGCCTAAATTAGTTTGGGGAGCAGCCAAGGTCTATGCGAGGCTTAGCCTTTGATTTTGCCCCCGGGTAGCCTCCCCCTACCTATCTTGCAATACGATTTTTTCACTTGGCAAAAATAAATGTAATAAACAAATCTTTTATATTTGTAATTAGCACAGAAGTTGACTTACTATATTAAATTTAAAATGCTTTATAAATTATTTATCACTTATAATATACAATTTAAACTTCAGCCTGTTTAATTTAATTGAAAGCCAACTTAAAGCTTAATTTGTGTACTTCCAGGTAATTAATTTTAGTTTTACTTTAATAAAATACTTAACAGGGTTTTAGTTACACATTGTTTGCAGTGCATGAACCGCGCCTGGTGAAAATTTGAAAACTGCTCAACTGCTAATTGGCTGTGGCCAAGCGCTGCCCCAGGCTTAGCGTTTTTTTTTTTTTTTTTAATTGGCAGCAGCTGCGCTTTACTTTTGGTGTTTTTGCAATCGAAAAGTATTAGAACGGCGGGGGAACTACCTAGCTGAAGCCAGAGCTAAGCCTTTCGAAAGGTCCTTCTCATTTTATTTAACATCCTTAATTCATTTATTTTATTTATAATTTCATAACCAATGAAAGAAAATTATCAGGCATTCTTTTAAAATTAAGATAAATAAAGTTATCTATATATTTTCACGTTTAACGATATCCCTTTCCATAATTTCGATAGTTACACGATGCGCAAAGCTAGCACAGAATGCTTCTGTTATTACCGGATTTCTAAGTGAAAAATTATATACGCAGACTCGAAATCAGTCAAATTGCATTCGGCATTCCTATTAAAGAAATGCATTACTTATGCAGTCCGCTCTCCTTTTGCAAATAGGGCATGACTTGACTGCTGGCAGAAAGCGGATTGGTTTGAGTTTCCCCCCAAGTGCATGGAGTCCATCAAGTGTGTCAAAATTGCAGTAAAACCTGGAGCAGGGAAGCCCCGGAGCCAGCAACTTGCTACCTGCAACCTGCGACTCCAAGGATAATGCCCCAAAGCCATACTCGCACATAGTAAGCCATGCATGGGGCAGACCCGGGCGGGGAGTTTGTCTATATAAATTGCAACATTTCATCAAGTGCTTGGTGATTACGCCAGAGAGGACGAGGGCGGCGAGCACTTCGAATGTGATTACGTGTCTTATGAAATTGAAAGGATTTGAAGGTGCAAAAGAGCATTAAATTACAGTCTTCCTTTTCCCTTAGCTAGCAAGGACTTTCCCCTGAATTCACCAGACAGATGCCGAAAAATCTCCCTCTCCACTTTCTTGCGCACGCAATTGATAATTTATTACATCATTTTTGCATTTCATTAAAGAAATTTTCAATTTTCTTCTCAATTAGGTAGCTAAGAAAGTTTTGACTATTTGTCTTCGTTTAGGCCACGGCATTTTGTATCCGTAAATGTGTGTGGTCCTGTCAAAGGGCGAACTCGAATGTTGTTTACGCATATTAGAAGCCTTTGATGAAAACTTTATAGAATTCTTTCGGCTAAAACAAGCAAAGAAACTTACTGGAAATTGCATCTACAAATCTACACTCAGAGAAACAGCATTGTGGGTCAGCCCATATATTCTGAAAATACGTTTTCAGTTTGCCAGAGATTCGAACTCAATTTACATGTGCGCTGAGATTTATTCTGAGTGCACAGAACGAGCTGAAGGAAATTGCTTTGGATGCAAAACTTTTGTTGGCCGAAGACAATTTCCTATAAATTGCCAATTAGCAAAGTCAATAATTAGAGAGTCGGCTCTGATCTGTGGGAGAATGCATTCGCAACTGGAGTCTCGGCAAAACTTTATCCGACTTCATACGACTTTATCCGGCTGGTTACATTTTCGATTCTAATTATAGTTGCCTTGTCTCGGGTCCCCGGCAAACTTGTGCAGCATCTGCAAAGTGGTTTTGCATACTCCTTGCACCACTCGCCCTGCCACTGGCACTCGCATCGAGTAAAAATTGATAGTTTTGCATGCACGATGCTTATCCTGGCTGCACCCCAAATACGGTTGCCATATCCTTTAAGCTATTTCCGCTTGTTGCTGTTGTGTGCGAACCGAAACGGAAATAGCAATGCACCGAGTGGGACTTCCCCCCAGCTCCCAGCTGCTAGCTCCCGAATTCCAACTCCTCGAGCATCCCGAAGGAGATGTGGCGTCTACGGGTGCCTGGCCCCATGTGGGGATTTATTTGTCGAAAATCGTCTGGCTGGGACGAGTGCAGCTCTATGGGAATCGAGTGGGTCGGATCTCTGTTAGCAATTAGTGTGTTAGTGGCAACTGCAAGACATTCATAAATAGTCATGAACAGCACCTTGTAGCACCGATGTGGGAGCATCTCACATAATTATAGCAATCCGACCATCGAGGTGAAGCAGATATCACCTGGAAACGGATTAGAGTTTTCGCACACACTATCGGCAGAAACATTTCACATGCTTGTTCAGGTGTTCTCTATTGGGGAATTCAATAAAACCGAATGTGCAGCTGGCTCAGCTTTGCTGATGGATATAATATCCTCTTCAAGACAGGGCAATATACTTGCTTATGTCATATACATATAATGTTTAATTAGGTTGGAGCAAAGTGATTTATATCATTTTACTTTACTTTATTAACTTAATCTAGAAGGTGAAATAGTTGTTACATTTTTAGTTACCTTTGTTTGTATATAGAAATAGTTGCTAATTACCAACACATAATTTCATATTTCAACAGCGCAGAAATTAGAAAATTAATTATGAGTTGCACAAATTTATGTGGTGTTTTTTGGCAACTATCCACAACACATTTAAATGTGTAGGAATTTCGGGTTTCAACTCGTATTACAGCACAGTAAAGTTCAGTGAACAAAATGACAAATAAAAGGAATGGAATTATAAATTCTCTTTAAATGTATATTGTAAGTTCTTTCCTGGGTTAAATATGCCTTACAAAACCGTAGAATTTTCAACGGGCTGTACAACTTTTCTCGCAGTGTGTCTGGAGCCGGCTACTGACTGTCTATCCGTGGCAGAAGCTGGCGCCAGTCAACCATTTGGCTAATTGTCTGCATTTATCAAGCGCCAAACAAGGCAGCGCAAAAAAGGCGCATAGAATTTATAACAATTGTTTTACAATTTTCCAGTGACAAAGGAAAATCACTTAGAGGCATTGTTGTGTGTCGGGGATGTGCGTTACTTTTATTTTCAGGCGCGGCGCCACTTCTATTTAATACTGTGGAAATTGGAGCAGCAATCTGGCGGAAATATTTAGCCAATTGGCAACATTATTTAACGGCTAACGGCACTACCCGTTGCAGGCGCCTTGATTTATGCTGCACCCTTTTCTTTTCCCTTAGTCGGTGACTTTTCCCCGTTCCCCCTATTTCTCTATTTTTTTTTTTTTGTTGCTTGGAAACTTTGCTGCTCACATGTGTGTGTGTGTGTGCGAGTGTGTGCAATTGTGCACTAATTTGCAGTTAGTTTAATAAATTTTCCACTGCGCCACATGCGTGTGCGGAAAAGTTTGGCGAGTGCGGGTCGCAAACTTTTAATTTCTTGTTTGGCAAGCGGCATTGTGTCATAAATTTTTACCGCTCCACCGGGCAGGCAAATGCACTTGGAAAAAAGTTGAGTCGATTGTATAGAGCTATAATTAGTTTAGCTTTGGAAATTCGATTTAAAATTTAAATGAGAAACCATTTATTTATCACTAATCGATATTTTAATAATAGCATATTTACTAATATATATTACTTTGTAAAAACCATAAAGTATAGGAATTAATTAAATTAAAGTAATATGCTCGAATTGTATTTAGTACAGACGTTCAATTAGAAAATATTTATCCTAAGAATATATTTATATAATTTCGATAAATATGTGCCGATATAAATGATTATATAATTATGAAATAATATATTTAAAATAGATACATATGTATACATTTAAAGGGGATAATTTAAATCAGCACACAACATGGAATGTTAATGTTTAATGCATTACTCATTAATAGAAGCATTAAAATGTCCTCTTTCATTTTATTCATATTCTAAGAATCAAAATAATTATATATATATTTTTTTTTTTGGAAAATGTATTCTGTGCAAGGTTGTGCATGTGACCCAGTATGAGATAATTGTATAGGTAATTAATTCCACCGGCAGCGAGGCCTAAGCTGGCGGCCTCCATAAATAAGGTCCAGTTTCTAGCCAAAAGGCAATTAAGTCAAGGAAACAGTCGCCGCTCGATAAGAAGGTTGTCGCTTTGGCCCTGATTTTTACTGCTTTCCTATGCAAATGAACTGCAATCAGCAGTAAAGAGAAAGAGTAAAACAGCAGAAAATGAGTGTAGTGTCCATAACAACGCCTGAACGAGGCAAAAATGTTAACACGAATTAGCCTGAAAGTATGCGGAGATGCTAGATGGCAACAGGAAGCGGATGCAATAAACTATGCACCAGCAGCCATAAAAAAGGGTCCCCGGACGTGCTTCCCTATTGAGTGTCCTTCGAGGAGCTGCACGGGCGGAAGGACTGCAGTGAGAGAAAATGAAATACCAAAGCCAAAGGTATTTGAGGAATAAATTCAATTGAATGCAACATTTATAATAGTAAACATAAGCATTTTATTTTATATTTTCTGTGTATTATGACTGCCTTAGCAGCAACAATACAAGCAGACAGAGACTAAAAAGAAATTAAAAGCCAAGTGGGCACTTGATACCTACACTCGACTGTCCTCCGATCCGCATCCGCATCCAAATCCTCCAGCATCCATCCTTCATTTTGCTGGCCGATGTGACACATTTCCAGCTATTGCCACAAGTCAGACTAACGATATGTGACACTTGGACACACAGAAACACACGCATAAACACTTGCCGGCAAACATAAGGATTATGCAAATGAACTAAGGGGCCCTTTGAAATTCATAAACATTTAATATTTTATGGAGCATTCATGAACATTTAGGCGGCACTGCAAGTGTCGAATGTATGCGTGTGTGAGGAGAGTGTGTGTTTGGCAAAAACAATTGCCATTGTTTGTTGCTACTGCCTGCCTGCCTGCCTGGCTGGCTGCATGTTTATTTGTTGTTTTTTGTTCAACACTTGAGGCAGGCCGCACGGCTATATACATTCGGTATACATGCAGGATTGCACTGGCAAAAACAAGTAAATTGTTCTCTTATTAATTGTAACTGCATGAGTTACGAAATACTGAAAGTAAATCAATTATACATTCGAATATTCATAGATTTCTTGCTAATCGCAAGCCTCATTCTTGGAATGAAAGTTAGAATTAGACGTCGTCGTGAATTGTAGTGAAAGCCAAGTGGTAAGTGCTCCCAGGCCTCTGTGCCTTGGACCTGGCTCCCTTGCATAGTTCCAGTCCAAACCCTCGTAGAGAAACCCTCCAGAAAAGCTTCACCCCCATTTCTGCACAGTTTACCCCTTGATTTATTTCTCTCTGTACACGTAAAACTATATGAATATCAAAGTGTTTTGCATGAATTTCATGTGCTCCATTGGAGAAATTTTACTTGTCATTGTTGCGTGCTGAATAAAAGATGAGCGGCAGCTTGGCTGCCGGGCGAAATTTCGATCGGAGAAGAAGGTTGGGGGACTGGGATTGGGTCTGGGACTCAGGAGGGGCTTAACGCCGGTGAACTGCAACTGCTAATCACCCAATTTGGTTGCACGATTCAATCGGAATAAGAGCTGTGTGAGGCGGGAATAAAACGAGAGCGCCACTGCCATTCACGCAATTAACTAACTTGGCCCGAATGGCACTAAAGCTTTTATCTTATTATCCTGGCGAAATACCCAAAGCGCTGACAAGCCAACACAAACAAATGAAGCCGGCAAGATGGCAAATAGTCAAAGGACCTCTGGAAAAACAGAAGGCAACCGAAATGTCCGCAGGTCCTTCGGCAAAAAAAAAAAAAAAAAATGGGGAGAAAACAAACCGTACCCACCAGCGAGAAAAGCGCATTATGTCCTCGTCTTGCGTCTGTCTGCGTCCCTTTCTATTTTGTCCTTTTTATTCCGTATCTCTCTCCTGTGGCCGCTTTGTTATTTCGATTTTATTCTCTAACGATTTTCCGCCTTTGATTGCGCACCTTTTTCTAGTTTTTACTTTTCAGTTTTCACCTTTCCACCTTTCCACCTTTCCCAGCCAACCGTGGGGGTTATAAATATGAGCAAACATTTCGCAAGATATCCTTAATTAAAGCAATTTCCTTTTCGACGGAAAAGGGATGGCGCGCAGGACGCTTGCGTGTGCAGGGCTTGGAATGAAATTTACAAAAAGGACGGCCAAAGGAAATAAGCTGCCTTGTCCTCGCCATAAAGGTGCGACCGAAAAACGGCGGGACAATGACCTGTTACGCACACTTGCCCACATCCCCGCACACAGATACACACCCACACACACACACATACGGGATGCTCCTGGAGGCAACGAGGCACCCACGCAACCGCGGGGCAAAAGGGTTAAGAGCGAATCTTCGTGTGGCCATTAACATAAAATTTTTAACAGCAGCCGCAAAACGAGAGCCAGAGTTGCCAGGATTTTGGCGGGGTCACGTGGCCCGCCATTGTTGCCGCCCCATTCTTACTCCCTACCACTACCACTTCATCTCGTTTTTCCTTGTCCAGCTTCCTTGGTGGTAGTTGATGTCCATACCCTATCTTAAAACTGTGGTACTACATTTTGATCTATCTTAAAAAAAAATATATATAAACGTTTAAGTATATACATATAATTAAATATAAAACAGTTTATCGGTTAATCTAAGCAATATTTTTTAATAGGATTATTTTGTACTATTTAAAAATAATAATCGAATTAAAATTAAACAATATTTAATAATATAATCAATCTTTATATAAAAATAATGATATAACGTAATTACAAGTTATTATGTTCATACTTGTAACTACGTTAAACTAATATTTTTATATATAGACTGATCAAGCAGGGTATCCCAAGATTCGATATCAGTCGGTGTTGTTGTTGTGAACCAGTGCCAGGACTTAAGCAGCGCCGTAGGAGCTGAAGCAGCTTTTGTCTCCTGGTCTCGATGTGGTGGCTCCTCCTTTATTTTTAACCAGGCCGAGTCAAAGAGACGGAGACCCACCGAGAAGCAGAAGCGTCGCTTTGTTCGAAAGTCCTCTCTCTCTTTCATAGTTTCCCGCCATCCTGCCCGTGCCCGCCCCCGCTCCGCTTTAATCCGCCGCGTATGTCCTTGCACAACATCCTTTGCATTGTTTGCGCTATAAATACACGATGCTGGAGGTGCGCAACGAGTAAAATAAAAACACGGAGAGGAACCGCACTCCACGGCAACAATAACCACCCACAGCCAGCAGAAACAGCAACTGCGGCGGCTTATCCTTGGCGTCTTCTTCGACGGCGTCGCACAGGATGCGCCGCTTATTTATCGCATTTTTATGTGAAATAAACGATTCGGAATTGGCTACGTAAAACATTAATTTTATTGTGGGGGAAATTGAGATTGCACAACGAAACAACAAGCCGCCGAAGGGAACAACCGTCCCTATGCGATCCTAGAAGAAGGAGGCTCCTGTTGTCCTCAAATTGATTTTACGTGTGTTATTTACCTCAAAATAATGTCACTACATAAATCTTGAGCCCCCATACTTAAATTATTTAAAATCTTCCAAATGATGATCTATTAGAAAGCCGTTGCAACTAACTAAGCAGCCAGTGCTCGGAAACTAACTAACTAAGATTAAAATTGTATGCTACACTCAATTTGTTAAATAATTGACTTGCAAGTAAATAAGTAATATATAATTAATATTTGTATGGATGGTCACGGCGAATGTATTAAGTTCACCATAACAAAACTTATATTTAATGGAACCATGCAACTAAATTTTAGTCTTTATTCAGATCGGAAGCGCAATAGATTCATGGAATGATGAAAACAAGCTTTATAAACGGGATCATCATTGGCTTCAGTTTATTTGGTAGAACAATTTATGCTGAAACCAAAACCGCCAAAGAAACTACTCCTTCTCCAAGAACAAACGAAGCCCCAAAGAATGAACCTCAATCCATAAACCAAACTGCAAGTTCGTACCCCGCTGGAGGATCGCAGTGCCAGCCCCATGAGTTGCTCTTCGAAAATAGATGCGTCGATCGAGTTGTTTTCCTGAATCCTGTGAAAATGCGAACCGGGAAGGACGAAGGCTTTGATAAAGTAAATGAGACAATCAGTATGATAGTTCTCACCAATTGCAAGGTCGACGAAGGCAAGTCTTCATTAAGTTGTGAGAAAGCCGTGGTTCTGAAAACACGGGATGAACTTAGGGATCCGGTGGTTAACAGCACTCTAAACAGTCACAACACGGTGGTGCACTCGAGTCCCGGTCCCAGTTCTCCGCAAAAGGATCGCAATGGTGACGATGAGCTGGAACAGCGTAAGATGAGGAAAATGAATACAGATTCCGACGACCCGGTTACGGGTAAAGATCGAGCGAGGATGAACAAATTCCTGCTAAAAAGACTACGCAAGGCTGAAAGATGCAGACTGAATGACGCTCTTGGATGCATTCGCAGAAGACACCAAAAATTCAAGGCTAATGACAAGGCATATTCACACGTAGATGATCCTGACCTTACAGACTATTAATTTATTAAAAATAATAGAAAGCCCTAAAAACCAGAAACATCATTTATTAAGTAGATAGTGATTTACAAAAATGGGGACAGAGCCACTCTGGCGACTCGGGTTTCTAAAAGTTGTGTCGATAGCTTAATAGTTTTTAATAGATTCTTTCATGGTACAGCCAGACGAATAGATTCGATGAGCCCATCTTTTAAATTTCATTATCGATGGAGACTTAATTTAGTTGCAAGTAAGAACAAATGGTTGACCGTCACAGAATGAGCTCCTGCCTATGCAGACTTGTTATATTTCTGTGTTTTATTGTACTCAGCATGCAACAGGAAACACGAGGCACACCATCCTTTACAACAGCAGTTCCTTCAGGAAAAACTCAAGTTACAGCAGCAACCAAAGCCCCACGGAATGAACTTCAATCCACCAAGCAAGCTGCAGGTTCGGCTATACCATTAGGTTCACCCCCCGCTGGTGGTTCGCAGTGCCAGGCCCATGAGTTGCTCTCCAAAAATGGGTGCGTCGATAAAGATGATCGCCTGAACCAAGTGAAAATGCGATCCTCGAAGGATGAAGGATTTGAGAAAGACAAGGAGGCAATCGGTGTGGTGGACGTCAGCAACTGCAAGGCTGACAACGTGAAGACTCCCTTCGGTTGTGAAAGAGCCGTGGTTAAGAAACCGCGGAATGATCTTAGGGTTCCAGTGCAACATAACATGGAGGTTATGAATTTAAATCGCAGAAGACGTTTTGCTAATAGTGAAGCAGAAGGAAAAGAAAGGATCTATAAGAATGGCCGCAATCGTCCCCGACAACACTACATTCTGCCGGGCAGGAGACTCAGAACCGGACGCAGTTGCCGACCTTACGAAGTCCTTTCAAGAGGAGGAAAATGTGTTCGCAAGAAGGGTAAAAAGGGAGTGTACGAGCACAAGAATCACGTGTACGGACTTCAGCAGAGGCATCGACATCAAAGTTCTGAAAAGGAGGCAAATAAGGATAATAATAAATAATAAACCTGAAATGAACTGAAAGGAATTGGTGCTTTGAAGAGGATATATAGGGCCATCAACCAAAGCTATTCTATTACATTTTATTAATTTTTTTGAATAAAATGGAAAGGGTTAGAACTGATCATGAAAATTTGATCATGACTGTGATTTGCTTGAGAAATACAAATATAAAATGAAAACAAATTGTTCTCAGCTTGAATTACTTAGAATTTCCTGGCCAAGACAATGTGGATTACTGCGGCCTAAGAATTTTCTGTGAACAGCCCTTCACATATAATCGGAGCCTGTTAGCTCGTGTCCGTGTCCTGTGAAGCCCTTGACAAATTTAATTTAATTTTATATCGTGCGGTGTTGGTCGTTTTATTTTATGACAGCAAAAGCAACCGCTTCCTTGGGTCCCAGTGAGGGCAAATTAGTTGCTCGCCTTAAGTCCGAGCCATTGACAAAGGATTAATCAAAACAGATAGACGCGAGGGATGTGTGTCCTTAAAGGGCCACAGTCCACATTATGCTGAAAAACATGGCTGGGGATTATTATGAATATAAAAGCATAATTAAACGGGATTTGCGCCTTTGGGTTGGCTCTCCTCTAAAGCGGAAGAACACACTTTGAAATTGCTTCAGTATGGCATTATGGATGGCTTTGACATGCTAATTAGTTAACCTCGCACGCATGTGAGTGTTCGCCTGTGTCTGAATCTGAGTTTGGGTTCCAACTTGGGTTTGAGTGTGAGTTGGGGGCCACATTGCGAATACGCCCCGTTTGACAGACCCCAGGCGCGGCATCTAAGTGGCTGCTGTTCGCCGGGGGCAGTGCCCAAAACATGATGAATAGTTTTGCAATAATTACATTACACGGCAGTTTCACTCTCGGCCCACACCCCCGCCCGAAAGAAAGTCACACGTGGCTGAAGCTCGGATCGAGCGGAAACACCGATATGGCTTTTCCTTACACAAGAGGAAAATTATTACATTATCGCACACAAGTGGGATTTCAAGCTTCAAGCTTACGTGATTCATTTGTAATATTTTTAAAGGTACAATATTAAATTGTGATACTTTCCTTTTTTAAATTTTCTTCTTTATTTCGCTTTATTGATCTTTGAACACTAAGGCCTAATATTTTATTGTAAGAATTGTAACGAAACATATTTTTATAAACTATTAATAGTTATATGACATTTTACGGCTCTGTGTAAGCTCCCAATCAATGGAGATGCCCAATATGGTGATGAACGAGGCTGGAAGACCAGGCAGGCATTAATCATGCTCGGAGGTAATTAGCAATTAATAACGTTTTGCAAACTGTAAATTTATCGCCTGCTGCCTCGTCTTAGGAATTTCCCATCATAAATTACGCTTTGCCGGCTTAGGAATGAAGTGAAAAATGATCCGGTGGCCATCAAATGTCTCCGCCATCGAATGCGACTTCCGTTTTATATCACTTGACTTTTGGCACGTTTGAGGATTTGCGTTGCGCTTTTGCCAGCTTATTGATTTCTCCCATGCATGTGGAATATGGCTTTGCTCAGCCAAAGACTTGTCAGGAATTCAAAGTTAATATGATTGATGGCTTAATCGATGGATGCCTTAATTGGGTAAAATGCAATCAGTTCGGCTTCATGGCTGCTAATTTATGCATGTTTGTCGCAGAGTAATAGATTCGAATTCAACAGTTTTAACGAGCCAAAGCCCCCTTCATTTAACAAGTTAGTTTCATCGGGAATAACCACAAAGTCGGATAGATTTGAAAAACCGACCGAAATCATAGCCATCCTTCTTAAAAGCCGCCAGTATATATTACCGGATGCTAAAGGTGTTGGTATCCTGTTCGAGTTCCTGCATCTCAACCTCCTTCTCTCAAATTTCCGGCTCACGTCGCAAGTACTCAAGGTGTTCCTCAATAGAGATAATAATGTGACCACAGTGTTTTAAAGACATTTTATATAAATTGTATGGTTTTGTTTGCTGTCCTGTTTACAGAAATATGATTTGAATCGTTTTGAATTAGTAGAAGTACTAACACATTCTTTAAATGTTTTTCACAACATATAATGCTCTAAATACAACTCACAACCGAATAGAATGCGTCGCCGGGGCTTTAAATTCTTTCCCTATTCCCTGTACAATAAATACTGGGTGGAAATAATACCTTGAGCCGTTTAAGTCGCATTCAGCCGGACAAGTGTCGGACCTAATTTATGGTTTTGCTGCGAGAGCGACGCGTGAAATTGACTTCTAATTGCCGGCGAATGAAATGTCACAGCCTTTGGCACACTGAAACGCCGAGGCGAGATGGCCTACGATGGTATAATAGGATGATCATCATGATGATGATGGGGAGAAGCAGCCGAAAGTCATTCCGATACACTTGAGTTGATTTGTTTGCGGTCAGGGGGAAGCAATATACATTTCCATTTAAAATTAGCCACGGATTGGGAGCTGGTGGCATTGGCAAATCTTGTCATAAATTCCACAGCCAATTCGAATAAATCAGCGCAGTGATTAGTGGCCCGGCCCGGCCCGTGCTGGCGCTCTTTTATTTATTAATGCCAGCATAAAGAGTTTATTTATAGTCGAGCATCGCTCCGAATCATTCATGTTGCAACAGTGCCACTTCCACTCGCATTTATTGGGCCACTTTTGAGAGCTGCATATTGTGCCGGAATTTATGCGTCATTGCACCTGACGAAAAAACGCTTGAACATGCGCCACTTGAAAGTGCGAAAAAAGTGCGAGCAGTAATATATGCAGGTATAGCGATGAATGCCAAAAGGATGTGACATGTGACAGTGGCACTCGTTTTATTTACACGACAAGTGGCAATTACAAAAATCCGCTGGCAGCCACTGCTCATTTCACTTCACGTCGAGTGACATTAAAAACGTTGCCATTTTCAGATGAATTCGCGACGATAACATTCAAGGTGTTGCAACCTTTGGTACATAGCATTATGTGGTGTTTTTAGAAACATAATTAGTTGAAATGTTGAAATATTTAAGAGGCAAGTTAGTAAGCTAATGCGGTTAAAATCCTTAGTAGTAGTACTAATTACTAGTTTGGTGATAACCTGTACCCTTAAAGACACCTTGCTTAATCCTTTGAAGTGTGTAAATTCCATATAATGTCATGTCTTTGGTCTTGACTCAAAAGTATACTATTGTCAACTAATTGCGCACCACAATGATTCCCTTTGACTTTGATTCGTGCCCTCGGAGTGTGGCTTTCGCATGGCAGTGAGGATTCTGGCCGTAATCATTGGGCATACCTCTTGGCCAACTATTTGGCCGAGACCAATCAGCAGCAGATGGTGCTCGGCACCCGCGGTTTTTATTGTGCTATTGATTCAATTGTTTACATGTGTAATTAAGTTGCCAGCGCGCAGTAAATGTGTTGATGATGTGAACAAATTTATTTACCATAATATTTGCATGTGTTTAAGCCGAGCGTTTTTTATTTGTAGCCAGCCATTATGGTTATTACTGCGGACGAGATTTGCGGGACGAGCTGGACTTGGGCTCAGGCCTTTCGTAAATATTTATGCTGCTGCCGTATTGTTGTCGGAATTAAAACGGCAAACATGACACTCGAAAAAAATAATAAAGCAATCAGTTAAGCGCAGCGACTGTGCGGGTAATTATATAAATTGTTTGCTTATGCCAGCGGAACTCCCTTTATGTGTGCGTCTGTCTGCTTACTTATTTGCCCTGCCGAGAGGGCCAGTGCAATGAAATTTTATGTGCTTATAGTTGTGCTTAGCATTAAATTAAAATATGCACCAATGTTTACAAGCGCCTCGGATGATGTCAATTGCGATAAAAACACGCTCGTAAACGCTACGTTACGCATACGCCATGTCATGCAGGACCTCAACGACGACGCCGGGCGACGCCATTTTGCCTAGATGTTGTCAAACATGGCCAGACAAGGACTCGACGTGGCAAGGAGTGCCGGACAGGAACACCTCACTCATTGGCCAAACTAGCGGTCGGGCAGGAGAGCGGGGCGAAAGCCTCAAGCCAGTGATGGCAGCTACTCCCTGCAAAGAGAATGAAAAAGCTAAGAAAACAGGATAAATTAGACTGAAAACATTAATAAGCATTAAGCATATAAAGCTTACTAAACAATAAAAAATATATATGATAATTCATAATTTATTCAAGCATATTTTGAGTGAAATCATTTTTCACTTAAATGCTAAATATTACTAAAGTATAATAATTTAATTGATTAAGAGATTTTAGAACAAAAAAATTAATTAATTTAAAACAACAGCATTAATATTAAACTTATAAAAATATTTAACAAAATATTCATACAGTTGAATAGTTTAGAATAGTATCCTATGAAAAAATAAATATTATATCTTAGTTTTTCCTTTAATAATCTCTAGATCTGAAAAGAAACTAACTTTGGGAAAGCCAAAGTCTAATACCCTTTTAGATTATAATTAAACTGAACTGAGATCGATCTTAACTAAGTCAAAAATGTATTAATTGAAATTCGGAAAGCTTTTCTGTGTTAGTTAATAGGGTTAGGGTAATATATATGCACTCTCAATTTAAAACTAAAAAAAAATTAAACTAAAAATTTATAAATTTTATAATATATTATTATATATATATATATATTTTTTTTATAAATTTAAAAATAATTTTTTCCTGCCTAAAATGGCTGTTGATGCTGATCCAGAAATTACATGGTCGGAAATGACTCCTTCACAAGACTCTGACTAAAATTATAATACCCTGCAAGGATAGCAAAAAGAGCTTAAATCGCCATCACTGACCCAGCCAAGCTCTCTGGGAGCCGCTCCATTTTGTAGTTGGATTGCTGGCGTTTAAGAGCTCGTCTCTCCACAGACACACTCTCAAATGGCGAAACTCCCGGATCCAGGCCGTGGTCCAGAGTTCGGAGTTCAGAGCTCGAGCCCGTAGTCCACAGTCCACGGTGCGCAGTCCGCAGTCCACAGCCCGGACTCCGTGTTTCGTGTTCCGTGTGGCTGTGCAGATAATGCTGATGATTTTGATGTTCGTGTCATTGTCGTTCGAAAGCGTTATGCGTGACGAAACGGAAGCTCTTAAAAGGCACAATGAATAAACGCTCAAAATGAGGCCAAAAGCCGCCCAGAAAGGCAGCTCCTCCTGCGACTGGTGTCTGATTTCTGGCAGGCAGTGTCCTGCGGTTCGCCATGGCACATTAAGAAGGACTCTGGCTGTAAATTCTCCCTGTTTTATGCGCATTTCGTTACGCCCTGGTGCCGCCGCCGCTCTTTCTTGGCCGGAAACTCCGGCTCCGACCTCGGATTTGGGTCCGGTCCCGCGTCCTTGCAGTGTCCAAGGCAATCGCCACGCCCCGCAAATATTTCCTGCGGAAAACACGCCGCAGAACCCGGGGACGGGGGCATCATTATTTTAATTAGATGCCAGTGTGGCCCGGTCGGATGACAATCGCAGGACAGCTGCTCCACATTATTTAATTGAATTAAGCCTAAGCCCATGTCATGTGCCGTGTGCGGGAGTCTAATGCATTTTTAATACAGTCAAATGCCAAATTTGCATATGAGTTACGAAAAAGGTGGCACTGGCTCCTCTTACTTGGATTTCATGTTAAATATTTAAGGTATCAAGCTTAGGGAAAATATGTGAGAAATATTCCAAGCATTTTGAAGCATTTCAAGATATTTTCTAAGTTTTTTCTTACAAAAAAATGCTATATTTTGAAATAGAAAATATATTTGACCACTGTGCGGCATTAGCATAATTTATAAGCATAATTTACACACATTCGCTGCATATTTTGCTGGCAATTTGCTTGCCTGCCATTTAAATATCAATAATCCCTAGGCCCGCTGACCGCAGAGCGATTGCTCATGCCATGCTCCTGGCCGGGACTTGGACATATTGTGCGAACTTCGCAGGCCACACACTTCTATCCTTCCATCCGACCGTAAAAAATCACCGACGGACGGAGTCTATCTGTCAAATACATCAAATCCTTCGCCCTCCGACGCCCTGAGCAAACATGCCAAGCCAAGCGGAGCTGGGAGGAGCTCAGCCGAGAACCGAGCCAAGTCTGAAATGTGTATATCATTTGGATTGATTGCCGGGACCAGACTCGGGCCAAGCAACTGTACACTCGAGGAAATTATGTAATATGTTAAGGGATTCGAAAATGAAAATGAAACTTTAAGAATCTTAGTCTTGACGAGGTATAATTTTAAATTCATTATACATGAAAAGATTGGAGTTGTATATTCCCATGGCCATTTTAAACCTCATTCGAACTAAATTTATGTCTCAGTGCAGGCCAGACTAGAGAAGTTTCGGGTTGAGTGTGTGCCGTGGTGTCTTTGTTTGTTTGCGGCTGTCGTCCTGCGTTTGTTTGCGTGGGTTGTGTGTTTCCTCAGGGTGAACTTTGGTGGCGATGAGAACCGGATGGGAGGGTGAAGGTTGAGGGTTGAGGGTGCCCCTACCGGTACCGGAAGGTGCATTGCCGGCCACCAGACGCCAGAGTCTTCTTCTCCGTTGTCACACACAGTCTGCTGACACGTGCAGCGGCCAAAATGAGTTATGGCCCGTTGCGGATTCCGGCCAATGGATCACGGCTTAAAGTTGCCAGACGAAATTCAACCCAACAAAGCGATCATCGCGAGCTGCAGCCAGCGGACCGCAAATAAAAAGCCATAAATAGTCAACTTTGGGCTGAAGTTTTTGGCTTAGTTGCAGAACAATGCATGGCATATACACACCACACAACACCGCAAAACACACCCCACACACACTGAGCTCCTGAGGAAGGAGCTTGGCAAGCCGAAAGATGTCGACGAAGTGCAAAGCGCTTCAAACGATTTTCCGCAAAGTTGACTGCCTCCTGCTGTGGAAGGTGTTTCGAGTGTGCAGCGCCAGTGCCACGCCCCCACTCCGCCCACCAGGTGAACTCAAAAAACGCAACCGATGCACAGAGAAAAATATTCAATTTAATTCAATACAAACGAAAATGAATATGTAACACTCTATATGAGGAAAATTGTTGAAGTTAAGATGGAACTGATAATCCATACAGGTTATTCTTCAAACAAAATTTAATATATACCTAAAATTTCTGGGAGTGTATATCGGCTATTCTTCAGGTGTTTGTATTTTAACAATGAAGGCTTCTTTGCCGATCCATAGAATTCACATTCTGATCCTGGTCAAGCTCCTTGCTTTGTATCTTTCAGTGCATCAAACACTCCGTTTGTGAGGTGTATCTTTTATGCGTCAGAGCGGGGGCATGTGTGTGTTCAGAGGGGGTGTGTGTCGGCATGTTTACGGCCACAACAGCAGTGCCGGCGACTGAAATAAAATTCACGCCAAGAGCCTTAAGGTATTCCGCACCAGCAAAATATGCGAGTATGTACGACCGACAGCAAAGAGAATGGAGTTGAGTTGGAAAAGCGGGAAAAGTGGGCGTGGAGTGAAGTGGAAAGGGGAACAGCGGAGACCGGAGACCAGGACACTTTGGCATGGGTTGCCAACTTCACACCCAATGGCGGCAAATTTTTGGCAACAAACTTTTCTGCGAGCTGAAGGAAGAGCAGCCGTAAAAGCAGTAAACGAACTAGCCCGAAGTAGGAGTCGAAGATGCAATAGGAAAGGCACTTGGAAAGAGTTTTTAAAGAAATAATAATTATTGGGAAACAATTGTCCCTAAAGGAATTTAGGAACCTCTGACTGTCGTACCAATTTAATCTATGTTAATTTTATATTAACAACATTTATATTTCATAAACCATGATATGATAAAATAAGATTTTCACAGATTTTTCCCAGTGTCTTCTGGAGCCTGGTAAGTGGAGTGCTGGAATGTAAGCGCGAATAGCCGAGCTCTCGGGTATGTAGACCTGGCTGGGGATGGGCCGGGACGCACCAGGAGATGCGAGGAGTGGCGGCTTGTGGGCGAGCATTTCGGATGTCGGTGCAGGAGGCGAATTTATTGCCCAGGGAAGCATATCGTGGCGCGACGTCTCCCGAGGATCCCGCTTCTTCCTTCGCGGGGGCTGCAACATGTCGCAAAGTTGTCGAAGCAGGGAATAAACTTGGAGCACGGGCGCTCCACGAAGTTCTGCGTCCGAGGAGCGGCAAAAAATTAGGAGCTGAATATGTTTTAGTGGCGCAACTGCGCTGACAGTTGTGTAAAATATACGCCGAGCTCATAATTTATATCAGTTTTGTTAACTCAACGTGACTGCGTCGCGGGATCTCGCCGGGATAGGCTGCCAAGCGTCTGCCGGAGCATCTGGAGGTTGCCAGAGCGCCCCATAGATTTATTCCCGTTCCCAAACCTGAGTAGGTTGTTGGAGATGGAGTCAGACTCTGAGGCAGCTCTCTAGTTCCCAGGATACTTTCGAATGAGTCAAGAGCAACGGCCGCACGTTCGTGCAATTAGCCAAATGGCCCCGCCATCTGACTTATTGGCCTTCGTGAGCTCTTTTCGGCCCACTTGTCGACTAGACCAAAAACTAGAACTGGCAACAAAGGGAAAACGAAGGCCAGCAGCACAAAATGCACAGCAAAAATGGTTCCATTTAATTAGACTTTAAATTCAAATTGACTTTTATTACGAACCACTCTCCTAAAATATCGATTTGATCGAAAACACATTGATTATTTGTATGCGTAATGGAACATATTTTCATTCTCTGTGTAGCATTTCTTTGGAAAACATTCCCAATGCCAAAACGATTGCATAAACGTGGGCTGATGCCCACCTGGCGTATGCGTAACGTACAATTTTCATTGCTGGCAGAAAGCAAGAGAGCGAGCCGCAAAATGCCAACGCTCGGCCCCACAATAACTCAAATCCCAAATGCCTGCCATTAGTGGTCTGCAGCAGCACCAGCACGGGTCCTTTCATAGTTTTTGTTTAACTGGCTGGCAGAAGGGTGGTTCGACTGAGCGGAGAGGTTTGGGCGGCCCCGAGAGCATTGTTAATCCACTTTGAGAACTCAAATGCCATAATCTTTAAATGTGTGTCTGTGGGATAGAGCGAGAAGCCTGGCCACAAGAATAACCACAGCCCATAATGACAATGAAGAGATTTTCCACTTGTCGTACCTCGGCCCTGGAGTCGTTTCACTTTTTCTGGCACTGAGAAAAAATGTTGTACGCAATTTGTCATTCCAGGGTAAATTGCGAAATAGGTTCACAATTATTTTTTTACTTTTTAAGGCGTATTGTTATTGCAAACATAACAATAACAGAAACAAATTTCACACTTTTGAACCTTTCCCAGAAATAATACTTGTCATTGATATGATATGATTCCAAAGATTTATGATTACAAAGAATCGAATTATATTCCCCAGTTTTCTCTTTGTGCAACTCACTTGGGTTCATTTGTGCTAATCACATTACTTTAATTAGCCCGTCCTGGCCATTAAAGCAGCCATCACTCGTCCTGTGAGTGTGGGCTAGCCAAAGGACGGGAGTTTTGTTTGCGGCCTGGGACTTCATTCCATTCAGCTGTCAATCAGGAGCGAGCGACTCGAATGATGGAAAATTGACAAAATGAAATCAGTCATAAGAATCGAGAGCAATGCAGTGTGGAACAATAACAATAACAGTAAATCTCATTATTCTTCATTTGATTTCACATTCGCAGACTCTCGAGAATCGAGGCGAATCGAATGAATCTCGCTTTTCACACGCAGCTCGCACAGCTCACAGCAGAGTTCGTAATGTTGTTTACTCTCCCATTGTTGTTATAAATTTCAATTAAATAAAAATCAAATTAAATTATATGATGGCCATCGGCGGCGATGATGAGGCTGACGTGCAGCCATAATTGAAATCTCCAATGTGCTGATTTTAATGGCCACCCACCCGGTTACTACAATTACTCGTACTTTGGCCGGGAAACTCCATCAAAGATCGCCTGATTTATTGCTTTGTCTTCGAGACTCTCGCCGTAATGAGGAGCTATGAGTTAATTACTTTATTTGGCCACAATTCGAACCGATATCGATTCGCAATCAGGCTGAGAGCCCGGCCTGGCTCGCTTTTTGTGGCATGCAATCTTTGTCATGTTTTCGTTTTGAGTTTCCGTTCCAGTTCAGCCAGCAAAACCCAATTCGTATTTTGATTTGATTGCAGGAGGAGCTCTAGCCCTCTCTCGCCGCACTCTGTGGCATTTTCCCTTTTAATCTTTTTCATTTTGAGGCAACAATTTAGTGCATTTTACATTGTTTGTAATGTCAGCAATGACAGTTGATGCTGCCCCTCCTCCTGCTGCTGCTGTTGCAACTGCAGTTGTTGTCGTTCCATAATTTGACCCAGGCGACCAGTTTTCCCTCAGCCCCTCCAGTTTTCCATTTTCCGACAAAGAGGGCAAACAAAGTTGACATTGTGCCAAGTGCAATTAATATTTGATTGCACGCTAAGCAACTGCGCTTAACCCGCGCCGCCTGCAAGTGGCAGCCGGAACATAAAGCTCGACCGATGTTTCAGCAAGTACCCGGCTCGGAACACGTTAACCCCTTGTGAGCACGCTGAAAAATAATAGTTAATACATATTTTTATAGATGTATTTTAAGCTTGGAAATATTTAAATTATATAAAAGAGCATACAATTCTTGGTGCTGGCCATGTTAATTTACAAAGCCTTTAAACTGAATGTATGTATTGCTCATTATCAAGATATTGGTTTAGTTTATTGCATTTCTTACATAATTACTACAAAATATAGTTTTCTGTGCACCGCTGATTCAGCACTAACTTTGCCTGCTTTGATATTTTAACTGACTGAGTGAGGGACTTTCGGCAACAAACTTTTCCATTAAACAGTGTCCGGAAATTATCTCGTCGCATTAACGCAAAACGCTGCTCACTCGTAAATCCCCGCCCCCGGATTCCAGCTAAACTAAGACCGCCATAAAAGCATAATGGCAAAGTTTTGCATTTGGCACTGGCCGGCTCTAAAATGAATTAAAAACGATTTTATAGTTGCATCAGCAAAGGCACGGCGCGGCTCGGCATGGCACGGCAACCGTTGCAGCAAAGCCCTGGGAAATGTAGATAAACATGAGGAAGTCAGGCCGAGTGCAATACAATTTCGGGAGTGGCCCAAAAGCAGACCTAAGCACCAGGGGCTTTTTAGGGTGGCTCTCGATCTGGTTCTGGAGTGGGTTCACTCTCAGACACGCATGCAATTTGCCAAATGAATTTCCTTGCAAATAAACAATTGTGCTGCCCTCGGCCAGCACTGCATCCCCATTCCGTGGAGCTTTTCCAGGTTGAACTGGGTTAGTTTTTGCCAAAAATTCAAGCTCAAATCTGAGTTCACATTTATTTGGTTAATGTAGAACGATAAAGCCACGTTTCTTTAAATGATTACTTTCATATTACACTTTACATTTCATTTTATAAAAAAATATATAACATGTTATCGATTGTAAAGGTATGTAGAAGTTAGGCTACAACAAGTATGTAAGCATTGCATACATGGCGTATGATTTATATTTGGACTTCCGAGAAAAGGTACCAAAGAGACCGGATTTCCATATATTTTCCATTCAGTTGGTGACCGGTGCCGTTCAATTAAATAAATGTCAGAAGCAATAACGCAACCCTTTCAACAGCGAGTGGTTTGCCCGCGAAGAAAACTCTTTTGGTTTGTATTTACAAATTAACAAAAATTCCTGGGAAAATAATTAAATGAATTTTAAAGGCCCATCAGAAGCTGGCCCGTTGGCTATTTTCCACCGGAAAATGCAGTCGGGAACAAACGCGAAGAATGGTTCAACAAGTTGGCACTGGAAAAGGGAAAACAAATAACTCTAATTTCCACTCAAAATAAAACATGGATTTGGATTCACGTATTTACTAAATGTCACTGAAATGAATTTCTATCGATATTTGTGTATGATAAATATGTATAATTAAATAAGTTTAGGAAAGGTTTTCTATTAAAAATGAGGATTTTTATAATTTATTTCTGCAACTGAAACATTTTATTTATAGATAAGGTATATCAAGTTTTGTTAGTTCACTCAACGTAAAAAATCTTATCTTAAAAATCTAGTTTTCACTGATTTTCTTAACTTAAAGAATTTGATTTGATTCGCTGGAAGTAAAAGACTTAAATATATTTCAATGATTTAGTTTAGAGTTCATATGGCGTCCCAAGACTTTAGCAGTCTGTACATGTATTATTTTGTTAACTAGTACAATTTAAATGCTAGCCAACATTCGGTTAAAAACGGAATGCAGCTCGCCGAATTAATTGTTAAATCAACGACAAAGGGTGGAGCATTCCAAGTGCAAAATGAAACGAGTTGCCAAAGGCAGCTCAAAGGAGTGCAACTATTTTGTGAAAATTGAAGGGAGCATTAAATTTACAGACAGAACAGGACAGAAACAGGGGTTTTCGGATTCTGACTCGAAATTGTTGCAGCTGCAACTGGAGTTGCTGCAATTTTTGTTGCTGCTGCTGCTGATGCTGTGGTTGCTGCTGCTGTGGTCTGCCTGCCGTTATACTTTAACTAAATTGCGGTGTTTGTGGCCAGCTGCCTCCTCGAACTGCCACGCCCCCTTTTAATCCTCGCGAGTGTGTGTGCGAGTCTGTGAGCTTGCAACAAACACTCAAACAATTAAAAGTGAAAATTCCGCAAAAGTTTGCGCATTAGTTTTGCGTTGATGATGCGCTCCAAGTTGCAGCCAGTCGACAGCGGCTACAGAAATTAGCAGCGGCAACTAAAGCGCACCACTCGCATGTATACAGCTGCGGTCAGCGGAATAGCTACCATGAATGAGAATCATATTACTTCAGGAGCTTGGTTCAAAACTGGGCAAAGTTTTACAGTGCACTTTGAAGAGTTTGATGTATGCATGTTTGATTACCGTCAGGTTGACTTGAGAAAACACTCCGAGAGTTCAACCATTTCAAGATAAATCTATGGAAACATGCAACCAATAATATATTATTCGTTTCGGGGAGCTTTTACCGCAATCCTCTGACTCCTTTTAAGTGAATTACTACCAGTGCCAGGATTGTTGATGTGCAGTCCTAGTCGCCCACCCTCAGATGTGGGCAGACACCAAACCCGGAACCCGTTCGCCTGTGCTTAATGCGGCGCGTCAGTGCCAAGTGTCGCGGTTGCAGAATAACGCTTGAGTTGGCCCGCCCGATTTCGGCACTCCGGCAGCATTTTCCGCCATTTTTGTGCTCCTGGCAGTAGCTTTTCGCCCGCGTTTCCCCGAGTTGCCTGAGTTTGCGCCGGGCTTTCCCCCGCCGCCGCCCAACCGCAGCCGCAAGTCTTAAAGTGCCTCGGGACGGCTGCCTGAAACACCTGAAGCTCCCGGTTTCGCCTGAGGTGAACCCAAAATGCGGTGGCCCAGGCATTTAGAGGCAGCAGCTCCACTCCGCTGATCGATATATTGGCCAGCTTGGATCGCTTTGGCCGTGTCTGAGTGGCATACGCAATGATGGGACACTGGATGCCTCCACGCCAGGCCAATCAGCACAGACTCGACAATTCGAGAAGGAGAGCAACCGGAGAATGCTCGTGTAGATGCTCAGGTGCCCAGGTGCCCAGATGCCGGGTCCACGCACCACCGATGAAGGCCCTGCAGCCGGAGCTTTTGTCCTGTTTCAATTAGGCTAATTAGATGTAGGCAAACATAATTGCCCAAACTAATTTACGATTCTCCGGCCAGATGCTGCTAAGCTGGCCCTCTGATTTGACCAACACAGTGAGAAATATTCGGCAATTAGATATAGACCTAAAGCAGTAAGATATTTGGTTATAATTTCCACGGTTTCCCTCAAATAACTATATACATACCGTGCTGTTTTCATTTCCGATATGACATTTAACATGTCATCGCAAGGCAACAAAGTAATTAACTAATTCGGGGCAATCGATTCTGAATGTGATGATGGAAAACGATAAATGGAAATTCCATTCCTCATCCGATTCTCTACGTGTAGAGCCCCCATACTCTCGCCAGAATGCGGAGTATAAACTCACGTAGCAATCAAACTGGCCACACAATGACACGTCGATGACATTGACAAATTTTAAGATTAGTGTCCGACAAGAAGGGGCAGCAAACTTCATTAATTTAATGACAACAAGTCGAGTACGAGTTCGCCAGAGTCCAAAATGGGCATAAATTGCATTGCATATTTATGTGGGTCGCAGATCTCTGGGGCTGGGAGTTCGAGGCTCGGAGGGTCTGAGGACCTGGGCTTATTGCCCATAATTATGATAATCGAATATCTCTCGACAAGGCCAATCGGCAGTCACTAATTGCGCATATTAAGGACGACACGGCGACCTGCTAATTGCCGGGCTTGATTTTTCGCCTTAATCTCGAGGGTTTCCTGGACTCCTACAATTCGAAAAGGGAAAATAATTAACGACTTTGCGACGCTCAGTAATTGCAAAAGTTTTAATGAATTTTAACTATTTACGTAACACGTACATACGAGCCATTTCATATTTAGCTTTGCAGCACAGAAAGTTTTATTGCCATTTCCAGCTCTGATTTTCCGCTTTGAAATGCGCTGCAAGTACAAAAATGTACCATATATGCTTTATACATGCCATATATGTGTATATATATATATATATATATATATATATGATTTTTGGTGTAATTCGACGGAATGCGATGGCAGGGAAGGGAGTCGGGAAAGCGGAAAAGGCATCCTTAAATGCAGTTAACGAAGCGTTCAAGGTTACCCATCGCTGGCAGTCGGAGCATGAGGAACCCAGGCCAGAGCATGAGTTGCAATATAAGCAGGCAAATTTATTTCGCACGAATTGTGCCAGGACATTCGCACAATGCTCTGTAGAGTGGCCCTAAAATTGGGCCTAAAGAGGTTCATAGGAATGTCATACAGAGTGAATTTTCAAAAATAAATTACTCTTTACATCTGAAAATAAGTTCAGCTTGCTTAAAAATACATTTCAGATATTAACAAGTAATTACTCAAAGCCTGCTTTAGTTTTCCCTATTTCCTTACTAAAGAAATGTCAAATTCCATTTTCTTCCACTGTGCCAGGACGAATTCACCTCAGCGCTTCCTGTGTCGTCGTAATGGGTCCCCGGGTGTCATGGCCATATTCACGTTATCATTTTTCCAGCATTTCATTCTGCGAGTCACGTTGCTGTCATTGCCTGCTGAACAATAAATAAGGCACAGAAAGTGGGCAAAACTCCCCAGAGTCTTCAGTGCCATTTGCCGGACTCCCACCTCCTCGCTTTTCCCCAGCCTGTCTGTCTGTCTGTCTGAATGTCAGGCGATTAAATTGACCGCTGCAAATTGCCACAAGTGCTTACCTAATAAAACGTTATCATATTTCATTGATTTCGGGCCTTAATTGCCGCCCGGCGGCATGTGTGAGCCATTGAGCTATTGCGCGAAATTAGTCGCTGTAATGAGCAATTCGCATTTGCATTTGCATTTCGCCAATTGCTGTGGTGCTGTGTGGTGCGGTGGCTCAATCATTAATTGCATTCGGGCCTTGGTGGTCGCTTTCCCGCCGCTGCGGCGGGGAAAACTTTTTGTCAGATGTCTCCGGCCCCAAGTCCGACAAACTAATTTAAAAATCGAATAGAATGGAATTTGCAAGTATTTCGCCAGATAGTTTCTTTTCCTTTCACCTCCGTTTGTTTTTTATTCGTGGCACTCCCAAGGGTCCGACATCGGATCCCCGGATCCAGATCCCGGGGTTAAAGCAATATGCAAAACTGCCAGACAGCTCGATAGATGGATAAACTGGCAGGAGGAGGCGGTCAAACGGACAGAGAGAGTCTGATGCATACACCAGGAAAAATGGGTTTATTATTAATTGTCTTTAAAAAAGTTTGTTCATAAAATGTATACTGTTTTCCTAAAGAAAATATATATTTTGCAGTACTTTCAATTTCTCTTTATATATATATAGCTTATTCAACCAAAATCAGTTACCTTTACCTCTATCCTTTGTTGGAATACAAAGGACGAATAATAAATTGCATACTTATTGTTGAGTTTTCTGTTTTTCTGATTAGATTATGAAACTTACCACTTTTTAGTTTCTGTGTATGCCGAACAGACTGCTAGATTTGCGTGTCGAAAGTTGGTTGGCTGGCCTTTTAAATTGCCGCTTAAGTTGAAATTGATTCATTTGGACAACAGCGAACCCGCAGTACCCCCGCCATCTACTGCCAAACTACTTACATGGAGCGGCGCGGTAATTTAATTTATTTTCAAACTCAATTTCACGAATTTTTTCTCGCACGCTCGCGCTTTTGACTTGATTCTGTGCATTTCTTTTTTCACATTTTAGTACTTTCACCAGGGGTTGTAGGATTTCTAGCAAGATTTGGTCCCACGACAATATGAATAATAGTCAAGAGGATGTAGATAGGAAAACAGGCTTTTCAAATAAATCGTTGAAGTTCTATTCAAGATTATATTTATGTATTTATTTAAAATATTCGAGATTTAAACACATCTTTTTTTTCTTGAAAATATAATGGAGGCAAAATTAATAAAATATGTAGTTTACCTTTACCCTCATATATATTTAGTAAATATAGAAACTCTTTTATGGACTTGTTCTTGTATATGTCCCTTTAAATTACAATTTTAAAGGAGGGTATTTGGCAGTTCGGTCTTGAAAATAATACTTCTCTTATGTTTCAATTTAAGGTTGCCATGGCGAACCCGGACTGACTAGAACAGAGAGTAGCAGCGAGAGCAGAGATCCGGTGACTGGACTTCATTATGTCCAGCCGGCTGTCCGGCTGTCCGGCTGACTGCCACCCAGAACTCCATCTCGGCTCTACTACTACTCCACATGCCGGGGCCAGAGTGGAATTCTCGCTAAAACAGTAAAAATTGCATTGTTTTTCCGGGAAAGGACTGACTGGGATTGGGATTGGGCTAGGGTCGAGTCGGGGCGAAAACTGTTTTCCTGAAGCTGCCTCGAGACGAGCGCGGAACCTCGAAATGGAAATATTTTCGCTTTGATTTATTTGCGCCACTCCTCACCTGGCAATTAGTTGAAACTCATTGAGTGGGCCTTGAGTTTGAGAGCTGGCCTGCGGCTTTCCAGGGAGTTGGCCAAATTGAATTTGGCACTCGTGTGCAAGCGAACACACGCCGTCCGAATGCACTTTTCATCTTTCACCGCCGCGCACTTGTGTTGGCTTTTCACAGGGGGAGTGGTGGGGCGGACTCCGCGAAGTGCTCGGATTTTTGGACCACATTTTCACGGTGCCCAATCGAAATGCCAATACAGAAAGTCTGTGCCCCGAAAGTGGGCTAAATCAAAGTTTGGCTGTGATTATTTTGGGAGTTCGCTTCATTTGTGGAAATTGCTTTCCGCAGCCAGTTCCAGGCTGGTCATTAATAGCAAACTATTTTCATTTTCATCCAAACACACATATGATAGAAAGAGCAGTGGAATAGACTTGATTTCAGGTGGAAAGTGTTTAAAAACAATCAGTGATGCCAGGCAATGCCTTATTAATAATTTACTATAAATAAATACCAAGGATACATTTCCATGTACTGGATATTATTTATGCAAAGTATTCAAAAATTCAAGGCATCCAATTAAATTCGATACGGCAAGCATTCCGAGTGACACCTCAAGACCCTGCTTATGGGGATATGTACTTGTGAAATGCCAAAGTCGCAATTCTTAAAGTGCTGCGATTATAAAGGCTTAGCCTTGAGCATGTTTCGCGCCGAGTGCGAGCCTGAGGCTGAGCGTGGGAGTGGCGCTTAAGTCAGGTTGATTGATTGCCTGTAAAATGAATTATATTCGCGTATTAAATTTATTGACATTCCCGCGCAAATAAATCACGACTCGGTGTGACATGACAGCGCATCGGAAGCGAAAGGGAGAAACTGGAGAGTGTCTGGCAAAGGATTTTCTCGCATTATCGCGATAGCATGGGCGACTTTGCAGATGGCAACTTTAAGGCATTCTGGTGACTGCCCCCCTTTTGTTTTTGAGTCCGGGACGAATTAAGTTTGCATAAACTTATGATTAGTTGTTCCGAGTTTCGATTCGTTAAAAACTTGATTATGCCAGGTCATGGACTGCCACAAACAAACCCCTAACCGTTGGCTAACTTTCTTGCATTATTTGTTTTAATAGAATTCCGCACATACACTGAATTTACGGAGCCCAACACTTTACCTCATGTGCACTGAAAAATACAAATATGCTTAAAGTTTATATTAAAGTATGTATTATTTCAGGATTTTCTTGAGAGCTACACAAATACTGAAAAAAACGCTGTGATACATAGTAATTTCTCCAAGTGTTATATCGACCAAATTCAGCTTTGACTTGCTGAAAGCCGCAAAGTCCGCTGGCGGCAAAAGGCAAAGTAAATCCTGGATGGGATCCGGCTCTGCTCCTTCTTCTGGACAGGCTCACACACTCGACCCAGCTCTCTGGCTGCTGCTGCTGTTTTTGTTGTGCGGCAGCATTTCTGAGCAAATTAGATTTGGCAACTTAAACTTTTCTATAACTTTACTCATGTAGAACTTAAGCCTTTTTCGTGTAGTTTTCCAAGAATTTCTTATTAAATTAGCTACTTTTTCAAAAGGAGCCGAGCCACCACCACAGGCGAGCGCAGGAGGCAAAAGGCAAAAAATGTGTACGAATTTTCGGGGCTCCTTCGAAATTTTCCCTAGCCCTCTGAAAGCTGCAATCATGGGTGGAATTGGAAGTGGTAGTAGTAGTGGTAGTGGAGGTGGGTATGGATGTGTAAGGGGGTGTGTATGCTGAAAAGTTTATTACACGATTCCTCGGACACACGCAAAAGTTGCAATGACAAGAGAGGAGCCTCGGAAGCCTTCGAATCATCAGCAGAGGGAGAAACTTTTGGCCCAAATTGAATAGCTAATTGATTATGTAAGCCGAGGCAGTTCCGAATGGACTTTAAGCAGATGGCCCCGTCTGCCATTCCGGCAGTCCTTTTCCTTTTACCCAACTTGTCAGCGGCGGCTCTGCAGCTCCTCTTCGCCTCCTTTTTGGTTTTTTGGCCAGGGGCCAAGCCAAGAAGTGTCCTGTTTTGTGGTATGATCTTATCTCGATGCCTGCACACAACAACATTGTGTTGTCACCAGCCATTGTGTGTGTGTGTGTCGGCCTTGGCTTCTTGACTTGGCCATAGAACCACCCGGCCGTTGTTGGAGGAGCCACATTTTCCCCTGGGCGTTGGCACAATTTGGCTGCAACTGCTTGGAAAATGACAGAAACCAAAGAAACTACAGCTGGTGCCCCGTTGTTGTGGGTCAGAATTTAAGTTGCAGGCGCACTTAGGACGCATAATGATAACCCTTGACTTTCACATAAGCAGCAGCACAAAGCAGCAGAGTGCGGCACAGAACAGTGCGGAACATAACAGAGAGGAGCTGAACAAGTGGGCCTAACGAGTGAGCAGCTTTTTATGCGTGGAGCTCGACAAGCAGCCACTGACTGGCAAATGATGTCAACGAGAGGTTGCAGCCACACAAACACACAGGGACACAGAGATCCAACAGAGTGGGGCACGTCAGGAATAAGAATGCACTTGGAAAAATAAGAGGAAATCCGGTGAAATATGGGTTAAACAAGAACATTGATTCAGGAATCAATACAGCTTAAGACGGAGACAGTTGAAACCGAACTCCAAGTATATTTTGTCAATGATTTTGATAAACATATATAAAATGAATAACCGTCAAGACAATATCCCTATCAAAAAGTTCAATATTTCTATGCCTCTCTCAATAAACTCTTGAAGTATTACCAATATTGTCAATAAATGCCTAAATGTGTTCATTAGTATTGATACATATTCTTATTTTTCAGACTTTTCTATCACCTTTTACTTCACCTTTTACTTATTTATTAAATTCCTAAGAACAAAATTAATTTATGGTAATTTTGTATACGACTTGGATAATTGTTATTAGTGACAATAATTATATTAGCTCACTAAACTTAAGAAAGCAACGCCATTACAGTTAATACTTTGATTAAGAATCTATTCAAATATATATTTTTCCCTCAACCCTTAGACACCATATGTTGCCACTAGAGTTCACAGCCGAAAGTAAACGTTTCCCATCATGATTGTAGAACTTAAAACCGATTTTTAAAACTAATTGTGACTTTTTCTGAGTGCTTCTGAATGCCGGCAAGCGGCAGACACTCAAGTGCCTTTAGGCATTGGCAAATACTTGTAAATCACAACACAGGCCAGCGAATGCGTCATTGCGGGTATGGGTGGTTGGGTGGGTTCGGTGTGGTTGGGCTGGGTGGTGCGTGACATGCCCAAAAGCATGCAAATGCCTTTGTAAATGGCGCTAATTTGAGTGACAGCCACAATTGCCAGCCACTCGGCACAGCATTCGCAGGAATCCCATCTCGAAGCCAAAGATGGTATATACATACACGTGCAATCCCATTCGGTGGCTTAAATTTAAAATGCGGCGCCTGGGAAAGGCGTAAATGGGCCACAGTTAGCCGTGTAATAGGAGTTAGAGTTTTCGGGCCCAGGAAAAAATGAACCGACTCAATGGCATGCCATATAATATTTTATGCTGATAAATTGCCTTTTTTATTGCATTTGCTTTTGAGTGAAAACATTTTCTTGGCGGTGTCGGTTGGCGGCGTTGGAGGGGGCGTGGGCAGGTCAATGGTCCTGCTGAGGAATATGGCAGCCCAGGACGACTGGCACTCTGAGAAAAATGTATACTACGCTATATAGATATAGTAAGTCAGGCTGAGTTGATTTATCAATACTTTAACAGAGATCAATTTAGGCGTAATTTTCCTTACATCCTTTTTAAACAAGAGATAATCATACAAAATTTCTTTCATAGGTTTTCGTTTGGTTATTCAGTCAACATTTTATTTCAGTGCATTCAGTAGCTAGCTAGAAATGAGCGGACTTGGCCAAAAGGCAGTTGGCAAAAGGCGAGAGCAGCCAAAGAAGCAGCCGCCGCATTTCGGGTCGCCCTGGTCGTTTGTTATGTTGCTGATGTTTGATTATTATGTTTGATGGCATTCGCCAGAGCTGGGTCCTGGCTTTGATGAATGATCCAACACTTTGCGGCAGGCAGCCAGTGGAGCTGGGGTGCTCCAAGCTGGAAACTATCCGCCGGAGCAGCATCAACTTGTCGGGGCTTTCAACTGCATGTTTCGCCAGCTGCGAGGGTCGCCGAGCGTGAAAGGGTTTGGCTTAACCCATTAATATGGACAGTGGTCAAAAGTGAGCATTCGCTTTGTATTATATACCAATTCCAGAAATATTTACCAGATCTAGAATTAACTAATGTATTTTACACAAACTGCAAAACATCAAGATAAAGCTTTAAAAAATAAGATACAATTCCAGTTAAAGCAACAAACTTTTTTCGTCATATCTTAGAGCTTAAGGCCAATGTATTTAACATTACAATTTAACATTATCCTTTTTGTGAGCGGTATTTAAAGGGTTAAGGTGCCATTTGCCGTTTGGCAGGCGGCTGGCGGCTGGCGGCAGGCAAACAAAGCACAACTCAAATACAAAGCAGCTGAAAAAGGACACAAATGCAATAATACCCACTTTGAATTCAATTTACATGCCAGGCCACACACAAAAGGCACAAAGTAAATGAGCAGGGCTGCGGAGCGCAGCAGTTGCAAAAATAACAATGTTCTCGCTCCCAAAAGCCAAAGCTCCAAATCCCTGGACCAAGCCCCAGTCCCGCCCGATCCCTTTGATCCCCTGACCACGCTTTGTCCGAAGCTACTTAAAACTAACTTTTGAACAATTCCAACAGAAACAAAAATAAGCGAGTCGAAGCGACGCACTGCCGCCACTGACAGTGTTTCGTTCGGCATAATGCAAAGCGTCTTTAGCGGTCGGACTGGGGAAGTGCGCTTATATCATTTACTTATCTAGGTTAAGTATCAAAATATTTATTTAATAAGGATTACAAAATTGTTTATTAATATTAACACATACCTTTAGATTAAGAAATACTTCAACAAAATAAAAAACATAAAACTTTATATAAGTTTATTTAAGGTTTTTAGTTTATAAAAGACGCATCTGTAATATAACATATACTCTCAAAAAAATTAATATTGTAATAAATTATATTCAGATATTACATTAATGAAATTATTCACAATTAATTACTTCACAGTTTATTTAAAAGTAACATTAAATATAATACATTTACATTCGTTATTATCACATCATTTAATATACTAAAAATTAAAGGAATTTCAGCATTATTTTTGCTTTAAATATTTGCAATTCAAACTAGGTCTTGTACATTTTTTCCTAGGCCAGTGCTAAGTCCCACTTAACAGCTCTGATAAGGCGAATTAAGGTAGCCACTCTACCTCTTTAAAATACCCCAACAAATTCCTTAGCCCTTAATCCTTCGTGCGAGCCATTGAAATGAACAAGTTAACCGGCTGCCGAGCCCGACGGTAAATGATTGCGTCTAAAAGGTGGCTTCTAGCGTACATTCGAGTGTCCTTTTTTGCGCCTGGTTAGCTAGAGAAATTTAAATGGTAATAGCATTTACTTTGCCATTGCCATTGCCAGTTTGCAGTTGCCCGTTGCCCGTTGCCCTTGTTGCTCTTGTTGCTCTTGTTGTTGGCCACTTGTTTGAAGTGACCATCAGGGCAACCTCAGCGGCAACACCAGCTCCTCCCGGAACCCTTCCCTGCAGCAGTCATCTGCGGTCACAAACGCTAAGCGACATTCGCAGCTGAAAGCCGGAATTTGTGTGTTCTCGCTCTTTTTGCACCGCCAAATAAACGCAAATTGTTTTGGCATGAAATATGCACAGTTAATTTTCAATTTAACCCGAGGCCCGCTGCAAAGCGACACCCATTCGAGCGAGGAAATAAGAGGGAAACAAATGCAATGACTGACATTTTAATTGCTGCGGCGTGTGACAATCAATTACGGGGTCACAACTGCAAGCTGAGACGATTTCTGAGGGCTTTTAAAAGCCACTTAAATATGCATTCCGATATGTGCGGGGGCTGTCCAGAGGAAAAACCTACAAAAAGGATTGAGCGGGGGACAGAGATGCGCCCATTCGCAGTCAAATTGACAGCAGCTGCAGCTGCAACTGCCACTGCATTCAATTAAAAAACTTCATTTGCCTGAAGGTCCTGACAGGAGGACCATCACCCTGTTCACCCCACTGTTCGCCTCGGTTAAATGCAACAACAGCAATTTCAATAAAAATGTGATTTATTCGGCGGGTGGGCCGCATTAAACTCATTTATTTTATTATCAACAACGGGGTCGGGCATCGTAAACATAATTTTAAATTAACGACACGCCGCCAGGGCAAACAAATCGCAGCCAGCAGCCAGCAGCCAGCCGGGCGTATGCGCAATATTACATAGTTCCACCATTCTTTTTCCTTCTCCATTTTCCTGTTTCTTTTCCGCTTTCCACCGCCTTCGTACATTTTTCAGCCGCACTCCGCCATATTTCATGTTATTTTTGCTTAGGTGGAATCGCCGGGAAATTATAATGGAGCATAAATTGCGCTTAGATGAGGGCCCGGGCAATCGCAGACGTGGCCAACAATTACTGCAGGCCAAGTGCTCATTTAGGCCATAAATAAGTGGCCGGCCACTTAAGCCGTGGTTCGCAGCCAACAAAAGTCAAATAAAATTAAATGGTTTTTCATACATCTTCCCAGGGACATTGAGACATCGAAAGTCGAGGGCAAGGCCGGTCAAATTGAAATATGAAAAGTAAATCAATTTGTTTATCCCCGGGTGATAAATGTGGCCAAAGTAAACAAGCCTTTGGGGTTAGAACATGTCATTTACAGGGAAAAATAACCAAAAACAGGCAAAGAGTTATATAACTAAAATGTACATGTTGTTCTTTTTCTGACAGTAATTTTAATGAGGTTCTCAATTATATTATACTTAATTGCTTAGCTTTCCAAATCAGATTTCACTCAATTTCACCTGCTTTCATGTTATGTTAGCTTACTATATATTTTCCCAAGGATATTTTGCAAGTTAAAATAACAATTCAAGCCGATCAATGCTCCACCTGCTGCCTACCGACCAGAAGATTTAATGCCAACGGATACCAGTTAACTGCTAAGGGCTTAAAACGAGCCTGCAAACAATAGAACCCTAGGGGTAATTTATGTAAAGAGCAGTATTTATGCTGTTTCACACATTTGCCTGGGCCATTTATTAAGTACCCGAAACGTGACTTGCAGATAAATCGCTCATCATCATCTGCCGGCCAGGGAGCGTGTAAATACGAGCGTTTAATAAACTGTTGTCGCAATTATTACGCATACGCCGTGTGTGCCACATTCATTAACTGCCAGCTGTTCGATGTCCGAATGATTCTTATTTCTTAAAGCCGTCAAATTTAATTAACTTTGTGCTGTCTGCTTAGCACATAAACTATTAATGTTGGGTAACTGTAGGATGTTATGCCTTTAAAAATATAAATATATAATAATATAAATCTAGGAAGTAAGTTTATGGAAACCACTGGTAAGTTGAGCTTCTTTTCCCACCGAATCTAAGACCTTTTGCTCCTCTTTGACTAATGAAAGAAGTCGTACTTTTCTATTTTTGTATCCCAGTTCCCTGCTTCCTTATCGCATTATGCAAATATTACATAATTTAAGAGTATTTCAATAATGAAAGTGCTTGTAGAAGGGCAGAAAGGGGAGAGCGAGCTCCTTGAGACGTGGCCAACGCTGAAAATGGCGCAAAATGTGCGTATAACGAGTTCTGCTTTTCATGCAAATCAATGCACATTATGGGCGGCAAATGAGCCAGGTCCTGGGGGGCGTGGCAGGCGATAAGTACAGAGATGTTTCCACATTGAAATGCAAAGCACGACTCGAACAAATTTTATTTATCCAGCAATGGGGGCCGTTACTCAGCGAGATCCATTTGCATTATGTGTTGTGTTGCGCCTCGCAGTGCAGCTTATTCAATATAATTGGATATCGTATGCTTAACCCTTGTCGTGCCTTATCAGCATCCGGTGCATCAATATCTTAACGCCCGACATCCCTGTGCCAATGAACCGGCGAAAACAAAGCATCGAAGTCCACTTCCTTGGCCTCAAATTGAGTGTCAATAGCTTGCCAAGATGCTAAATTAGAATATTAGTCTACGCGCACCGATGCCGGCTAATAGAAACGTATTTCCGCGTCTTTCCCCATTTGATATGAAAGAGGAAATTGCGGGAAAATCCACCAGAGGTCGGGCAGAGGTGCACTCAAAAGGCATAAGCACAACCTGCAGCTATTTCCTGCTCGAGTATACAAATCTACATTTATAATTCAGCACATAGCCAGTACCTGGCGGGCGTGACGTGAAGCAGAAAAGCGTAAGGTAAAAAGGGCAGTCTGAGAAACCTGAGCTTAAAATACTCTTGCATCATTTCCGTACCATATATTGAAGTGGTTTTCTATCTATTTAAAATAAATAACCTGAAATTGTAACAACTTTCAAAGGTAATACACACCCCTTTAGTGATTTTACATCACAAGATTTGACAAATAAAATTACTGAGAAGAGTAAGAATATTCCTCCTTGCTGCTCTAAAATCTTCTGCCAAAGTAGAGACACCCCTCAGAAAGGGTAATTAAATTCCAGAGCGCCAAAGGCACAAAGCAAACTACGTTTCACAGAGTTGCAGCTAAAGAGAGGGCTGGAATAGGCGATGACCGAAGGGCAAAAGAAATCTAGTGGAGCATCAAGTGTGCCCAGGACTCTTACAGGATATTCCGCGACACTGCCCTCCAACTGCGACTCTCGGAATGCCTTTGCCCAGCTTTCACGCTCTACAACCCCCCGGCAGCGGTGTCTTGCTGGGGCATTACGTATACGCCATGTGTGGCGACTGGAAGCAAATTAACAGAAACATTTGGCGAGGTGCTAAAACGCAACAATGCATGCAGTGGGGCTAAGTTGCGAGCCTGCACGCTGCAGTGGCCATAAAACTAAGCGCACAAAATGGCCAAACAGTTGCCAAAATAGCCGAAAATATATATATAACATATGTATGTATCTGTATCGCAGACGGGAATGTTGGCATGGGATTAGCAAGGACATTACATGCACGCCGCCACCCCTGCACTTCTGGCCGGCAAATGAATTGGCATGAAGTGTGAAAAGGAAAACTAAAAGAAAGTGCCAGGAAAGTTTGCCAGCTCGGGGATGCGCAGAAATCCCAGCTCAGTTAAAGCTAAACCAATTTTTGAGCGGCTTGCGATTTTGCATATCAAAGTCATCAAATATTTATTACAAAATGTCAGCTTGTTGTTCCCCAGACACATGTCACTCCCACAGATCCTTGCGGCTGCTGCCTCTCTCCTTCCCAGCTCTATCGCCACATCTATCCCCCTCCGCCCATCCGCAGCACAAATATTTATGAATGGAACTCGGGCTGCAGCTGATGACGATGGGATTGCTGGCAGCAGGGAAAATGAAAGCGAATATGAAAATGAACATGAAAATGAAAATGAGAAAAATAGCAACTAAAATCTCAAAGGGACATGCAAATCGAAATGCCAACACAAAGGCAGCGGAACAAGATAAATTATTACATGTTAATCGAATTCCTGAAGGATTGCGGGGACTCCGATCACCGCAAAAAAGGGGCTTTCACGAGAATTGGATTATGCCAAGCTTTAAAGTTGGTTCCTTTTTTTATTTATTTGAGTGAAGTTATTTTTCAATACGTTGACTTATATAAAAAGTTATTGCTGGGTATACAGAAAATATCCTTATTAAGTTTATATAGTAATTGTCTGCTTACAGGCATACAATGTAGTGAAAACCTATAACCTTGATGGCAATAAAAGCAAACAAGATAAATCTAACGAATACTAGACAAATTCAACAATTTATTTCCCACATTTCTGGCTTTAATCTGAGCTCGCCGTCTAGGCCACACCAAAATTATCGCAGCCAGAAGTGTAATTCCGAATTTCTCGCCTGCCTGCTGCAGTGGTTGTCCAAGGCCGAAAGGCCGCAAGGCTTCAGCCCAGCCACACAATCCACTGTCAGCGCAATAAAGTCCATAACTTGCCGCACAACAACACTCGGCAACACACAACACACAGCACAAAACAAAACAGTGGGGCCAGAACGCTGATGCAGCCCGCTTTCTGCACTGGGAGTAGGCTAGGCTTGGCTGACGAGTGGTTTGTGCATGTACAGACGGGCATGCGATCATAATCCAAAAAACGTAGTAAAAATTCCAAAAACACTTCATGTGTGAAGCACTTTTCACATGCGATTTGTGCTGAAAGGCGTCGTGGGACATTATTTAAAGGTGACAGGCGACACGAGATCTCCGGCGAAGAGAATCTCAGGCGGTGTGCCACTATGTTTGGCTGGGCATACACTGGACACAAAAAAGGCAGGCAGGTAAGTAAAATAAAAAGTGAACAGGTTAAGCAGCTGGAAAGAGGAATTTACAGTGGGTTTATACTCTTACATATTTTCCCCTTATGGTATCTTTTTACAAGCCAGCTAGTACTAGCACAATTGATTTGCTTTTGTCACACTATAAAGTTCGAATGAGGTAATAAAAAATGCTAAAATCATTGATTTCATTTTATAACTATAACAGCAGTGTAAGCCTGAGTACGCTCAGTCTGCCTTCCTGGAAACGCCACACCGCTTTTCACTTTCCACCTGCCAGTTGCAGGCAGGCGAGCAAGGTAAAGTTGGACCAGGTTGGTGCATTCTAGCGCTCACAAAGGTCACTTAGTCAACGAGCAACTATCAGGGCAAACGATGCCATGTTGCTCTAGGATGCGGATGTACAGGTGGATGTGGCCGTAGCTGTGGATGTGCAGCAAAAGATGCTGAAAGCAGGGCACAAGGATGCCGGCGAAGCTCGGATGGAAGCTGGGCGCTTGTCAACTTGAGTGAAGCTGCCTGTCGGTCCGGCAGTCGGTCCGCCCCCGTCTCTCTTTTCCAACATTTACCCCGCTAGCCTCTCGTTTTTCCATTTTCCGGGGCGAGGCTAAGGCTAAGTGCTTGTGGCATTTGTTGCCGCCCCCGAAAAAATAAAAAGGAGACCGAGAGAAAATATTTAAAGCCGCATGCGAGTCTTAAATTTGCCGCACTGCACTTTTCATTTGCCTATGCAAATGCCGCTCGGTTGCACGTTGCAACAGATTTGCATCTGTTTGCTCATTTCGAGCTGCCATGGAAACCGAAATGAAACCGCATCAGCTCGAGTTTATTAGCATTTTCGCCCACAACAAACTTTCGGCTGGGAAAACAGGGCGGGGGCCAGGTGTCGAGGTGGGGCCAACGCGGTGAGGTGAGGACCTCAAAGACGACTCAAACTGTTTATTGTTGAGTATTAATATCTGCGAAGATTGCATTCTAAGGCGGCTTGCTTGCTCTTTCGCCTGTCACTTGGCTTGTGGCGTCCTCTCCGCTTCGGTTGACAGGCCAACGTCGAAAGCCCCGCCGCCCCTCGACAGTCTAACTTTATTAATAAAGGACGGCGAGCCATGTTTGCAGGCGGAGGGCCCAATCAACCCAATCAATGCCCGGATTTAGTCCGAGGATCTATGGGCACCCGGTCGTGTTAACACGTGCCAACTAATAAAATCTTTATGTGCCCCGGACCCGAGGAAAGGATTGAAAAGCGATAAAGACCCCGGGCCACGCACACACAGGCCCTGGCTTGGCTATAACTACACTAAGAGAAAGAAAGCGGACTAGCAACAATTTCAGAAACCAGCAAATGCTGTAAAATCATTCAAATAAGGTATAGTGTATTTTCTGTAATTGTCAACATGGACAAGATTGCGATTAAAACGAGGGATTGAAAGCTTTACTTCAGGTTTTACTATTACTAAAACAAATCTAAAGAATTTTGAGTAGAGGGTTTGCCATTTGTTTCCTTAATATTCTCCATTTAAAGTCTTTAATTTCTGTAAGTGCATGAGTGACCCTTGGAAACACTGATATTAACCCTTTGGTATTTGTTTGCTATTTAATTTATATGCCGAATTTACGAGGCTTGCCGACATTAAAAACAGCACGCCTGAATCCAAATCGGGGTAATTCCGATCAAAGACATATAGGGCCGACAAAGAGCAGAACTTTGTGCTTGCCCCGATAACTAATGTGTTATTTGATGATTATACCTTTGGCTGTTTGCGAATTCCGTGGGCGGACATTCCGCTTTTCACATCCACTGGCACTTCCGCTCTCGCTTTAATTGAAACTGTTGCTGGTTTATGGAAATTGCTGCTGTTTAATCACCGCAGCTGTGTAGCTGCTGCTGTTGCTGGCCTGGCAAACATATCACAACAATTGAGTGTGCAACGCAACACTAACCAGGCCAACGGACAAAAACGAAACGTGGTCAGAAAGTTGAAACTAATTATGTTAAAAGCTTTCGGCTGAGCCACGCCAAAAATTAGCGAAGTGTACACCGCTGCCGCCGGGGAAAATGGAAAACGGGAAATGGGTAAGGGCAACTGCAAAGGCGAGGGAAAAGCGGGCGTGGCTGGAGCATAAACCGCCCGAGGAGCAGCTAACCAAACATGAAGCCGAGCATATTATGCTAAATTAAATAAAAACACGCGACGAACAGAGTTGCGGCGAAAGGTGAACAGTGGGAAGTCGACAGGGATTTGGCTGATGGGTCACATGACATTAAAATAAAAACTACCATGATCTAAAAATAAGAGCTTAAGTCCTTCTAGGTTTTATAATGCATTAAAAATTAAACTTTATGTAAAGATAATTTTTTTAATAAGCATTTCAGAGTGAGTTCTTCAATAAAGCCATCTAAACTAAGCTCGGAAATGTTTCAAATTCTCAATGAAATCCTCTTTTAACCCCACTGTCCTGCTGAAACAAATGTCAAAGGCGACGAAAACATTGTCAGAGCGCCAGGAACACTCAGGACTTTAATGAGCTGTGGCCACAGGACTGAAGACCTCTCAGCGATGATTTTCATAAATTTAATTTGCCACACAAGCCCCTCAACAATTGCCGAGCCCTGGCCTCCTGCTCCGATGGCTATACGGCAATTTGCATTTTAATTATACAAATTGAAGTTGAACCGGCCAGAGACTTATTGAACCAGATTAAGGCAACTAAGTGAGTCAATTGGAGAAAAAACGAGTACGTGCAGTCCCAGAACAATTGATTTTCCCCTTTGTGAAATCAAATTCCTGCATTCGGGATTCAGGGGCGACGGAGCATCAATGGAGCTGAGTGGAACGGTGTCGAAGGCAAATCAAACAGAGATGCATTCTCCGTGTGGAAGAGATACAAACTCTGGCTTGGCCAAAAAAATTTGCATGCAAATTAGCAAAAAGGGCAAAAACAGAAATTCTATTTTATTTAATTTGTATTCGTTTTAGTCTGCAGCTAGCAGCTAGCAGCCAGCAGTCGGACCTCGGATGGAAGGCACAGACGCAGTTGGCTAGTCGACTTCCACTTCATTAGTTTGAAGTTCTGCTCAAAAGCAAATTTTTCAACTAGTTTGCCGAGGTTTTTGTGCAGCGCGATGCCTCGGCTCAGTCCCAGTCCCAGTCCCAGTCCCAGTCCCAGTCCTTGAGTCCTGTCTCTCTCGCTCAGAGTCAGGGCCAAAACGCAAACAAAAAGAATTCATTTCGTTTTACAAAAGAATTTCAATTGCAGTGCATACAAATTACTTTGTGTAAACTTTGTACAACTTGCTTGTGCATCTACTTGTGCATGCTCGGTAGATGGAAAAGTGTAGGGAGTTGCCATTGGATCCAGGATTCGCGGATGTCCCAGCAACATGTGGCTGATGGCTGACGATTTTGGTTCATAAATTCCTTTCGTGCATACACCCAGAAAAATGTGTTACATTTTATATACAATTTGGTTCATCTAGTACATTTGGTACACTTACAGTTGGAAATTGAAGTCATTTAAGGTGAGGTACCTTGGCCTCAAGGTGCAGGTAGGCCAAAAATATCCTAGACATTAATCACAGAGCAAACAAAGGTCAAAGCGCCTCGAGAAAATTACGAGTGCTTATCAATCCTGACGTCGAGCAAATACAATGATATGAAAAAACTAGACAAGTAAGCAACTAGTTGCTTTCCGATTCCGAAGTACAATTTTTTTTTTATATTATTTTTAAGCCAAAGCTAATCCTTAATCAATCCTAAAAAAAATCATTAATACGAGCGACGTGTGAAAATGATAAAGGCAACTCGTTCTCGCCAATTAAGGCGACGAATAAATACGGCGAGATGAATACTAGGCAAAGGAAGTAAACAACGATTGGCTTTTCTTATCCCCCTCGAATATATTTGAAATACAAATTTTATCAAATAGAAACACACTTTAACAAATTAAATAACCCCCATTAATTAAAGGGAAAGTAAGTCTTAAACTCTCAGTGTCCCCAATATCGTCATTCAGCTTAACCCAATTTTTGTATTTTATTTTAATTTGATCAATGTTGAAATGCCCATGGTCAGAAACATTCGCTTTCGTACTATTTTATCAGAGTGTAATCACAAAATTTGCAACTAAATTGAAACTGAAGCGGGCAGCAAGGAGCCCGAATGTGGGCAGGCGAGCGAACATATGTAGACGCACTTAAGCCAACTCCCACACATAGACACACACCTCGCAGGCATAAATCATTTATTTGCAAATATGCATATTAAATATTCTATAAATTTATTGCCGGCAGGCACATAGGCCATAAAACAAAAGGCAACGCAGGCCAAACAAACCTTGTCAATGGACCTCTGACCTCCAGCAGCGCCTGCCACCTCCTCCTCCGCCTCCGGCTTCCTGTCCCCTTATCCCGAAAGCCGCAGCCATAAACAACTGGCCACTGCAGCTGCTTGTAACATGTGTTTGTCTATATACACACACCCTCCTATGGTATATGCTGGATGTTTCGGGTATTGTCGGTGTTGCATATTATAGGGACTCTCCCATGCAGGACCCCAAGCATTTAAGCATTCGGAATGGCTAAGGCTATTTATTTTATTTAACGCTTCAAGTGCAAAATGCTTCTGCACGAGATGCAAATTTATTGCGTCCGAACTGACCAAAAGACACACATATATGTATATATATATATATTTTGGGTTTATATGCAGGTGAGGAAGAGATTTTAACACAAGTTTTTAAATGCGTTAAGATATTGAGGGCTCTAGTAATAGTTTAAAGGCAATTTTGGTATTATTTACTCCCTTTTACGTACCAAAATCTGATTCATTTATAGTAATAACTGTGACCTTAACTGTATGTGTATATGTGTACAACACTGCCTTTGTGCAATATGAGTAAATGTTGCATTCTTCAAGGCTGCGTCCAAAAAAGTTTGCAACAAAATCCTGAACCGAAAAGTTGTTTGTTTCTTTCTGCCTCACTTTCAGTCGGAAATTGCGTTAAGTGTCCACTTAAGTTTCATACAATTAACTTTAACTTAGACTTTGGCAACTGCAACGAGCATCAAAGGCATCAGAAATGGCAGTTGCAACTGCAACTGCAACGGCACTGGCAACTTTAACGGGCGGCAACTTGTTGGGCATTTCGGGGCAAGTTCAACGACTTTGGTGTTTTGCATTTTTACGAGTGCGTTCGCTTTTGCATTTACCCTATTAAGCCAAAAGTTTGTTCCAAACTTGTTGTGCGCCGTAATTTGTTTGTTTTGCGGGGGGTTTTTCGCCAGGCAGAAAAATCATTAAAATTAAATTAGTGCTCAAATAGTTTTGCAAAGAGCATAGAGCGTAGTCAAAGCGAAACAAGTTATTAAATTTCAAGCTCTTCCCGAAATGGAAAAACAATCCCTTAATTCGCCCCACGAGAACAGCTCAAACTAATAAAAAAGCTAAACAATTTCGGAGCTATTCGATGAAAATAATGAAGAACGTGAGGCATTTGCCAGTTCTGGTTTAGTTGGCATATAAAGAAGTCCTCCCCGCGTGCAAGGCACATAAAAACAAATTTTATGACAAAAGTTTCTCGTCCTCATTGTTCTTACACACAGTGTGTGTGGGTGGCAGTGGCGACGGCCACGGCGAATGAAAAACCAAACAAAAGTGTAAATAAATACAAAATAAATTTGATGAAAATTGTGCAGAAAAGTTCATTTAATATGGATTAAAAGTTTTCTTGTTGTCTGGCGACTCGTGCGAACTCGTATCTGTCTCTCTACGGCTTAATTCGATCCGATTTGATGGGCGTGGGGACTTGAAAATGCTCCCCGCATTGCTTTATGATGATTGGCATTGGCATGCGAGACTACTGTCGCCAGTAATTGGATTTTTAAGCAGTCAAATTCTGGATTTCTCGGATGTTGTCTTCAAAATTTAATTATTTGGAAACTTTGAAACACTTATGCTCGACTGCACTGGCAGTAAAAACTGACCCATAGTCAAGAAAATCGCTAAAAATATATGACTTAAGTCATAATGAACTTATGAACTTTTGAATACTCAATTTTCAGAAGCCTTTCTTATGTTGAATTTAGAACTGAAAAAATCTGGCAGAATTTGTGGAATTTTCTTTAATTAAAGTATAAAGAAGGATACTTGTAACCCTTGGTTTAGAGTGCAGAGACAAGTTGTTATTCTTTTTTCTAGTCACTAAAAAATCTATATAAAGATGATCTATTTTTCTATCTCCCTACATTTTGCCCATTAAAGTACTCCAAATTTTTCCTTGAGTGCATCTCCTGCTGCATAATTCATTATGGCCGGGTCGGCAGCAACAACTATGTGAAAATTTCGATAACTCACAAGTTTGGAAATTTGTGCGCAAATTAAATTAAGCTGTCACTGCCCACGCCACACTCGAGGCTTCCCAACTTCCTTCTCCCGGTTTCCCGGTTTCCCGCTTTCCCGCTTTCCATTTTCCTTATTTGAGGGCGGCGGAGAGGACACAACACTCTGGCCACAGAAACTTTCTTTGCAAAGTGTCAAGTTTTAGTTGTCGTAGACGTTGCCGAAATTATTTTTTGAAGTTTATTACACGAAGGCGTGCGCGTGTCCAAGTATCTTCCCCGAACATGGCATTTACCAGATATATATCTATCTATATGTACATAATGACCGCTCCTACTCGGAATCCCATTCTGTTTCGTGTGTGCTCGCTCCCCGGTGCTCGCAGATCATTGACCACTGTCAGTCCCGCTGCCAAGTTCTGGACGTTAGTCAAACTTTTCTGCACTCATTTGGAGCACTTGTCCGGGGACAGCAAAAGTTGCTTAGTGCAAATTCAATAAGGCGACGACGCTTTGCATAAACGAGGCAGGTCCGGCAAAAGTTTCCAGAGCCAGCCAGCTCCAGCACCAGGTTCCCGGGAATCTAAAATGTTAAATGTTAATTTAATGAACCCTTTTTTCCGAGGCCTGAAATTTAGTTAGGCACTGTCCAGGGCCCATCCAAGAAATTGTCTCAAGTTTGTGCGGCGTAAAATGATTACATTATCTTCAGGACAAGTATTTTAAAAATGTATACAAAATTCAGCTTTACTCTTTAAAATTATAACGAGTTATTTATCTTATGTTTGGCCTGCTGCAGATTCCATATCCATATGGTATATGGATCGATAAGGACTCAGATTCCGAGATTCTTGAGAGACTGAAGACTTCTTCATTTTGTCAGCTGCTGCACTTCCGCAGGACCCTTGGCTGGCCACTCCTCTCCGTTTCCGTTTCCTTGCCTCTCCCTATGGGAGGCATTGTGAGCGGCACTCAAGGAATTGCCAACTGACAACTGGCTTTCAGTCCGTGCGAAGGCATCACATCTCATTGCACTGTTTATTCATGAGGCAGCAACACTTTTCTTAATAAGTCTTCATGTCCCCTGTCCATTGTAAATTGTCCAGTGGCCAGTGGACAGTGTCCAGTCGCAACTGTCGTGGGGCAAACAATGGCAAATGAAACCGTCCATCTGGCATTGAGGTCCCGCATTTCCCCCATTTGCAGTTATGCGAAAAGTGTCGCATCTGCCGCTGGAAAAGACAGATGTGGGAGTTGGCCTCGCATTTATTTATTTGCATTGTGCACTTTACTCAAATGAGAATATTTGTGATAAAAACAGGGCCAACAGGCCAACCTCTCTCAATACATACAACTCTCTCTCTGCCTCTGTATCTCTGTGTCTCTGTCAATTTGAATGAGTTCGAGGCGTGTCAAACCTCCCCAGAGCCCCCAGGATTAAATTCAAAAGACTGGACCACATCGCTTATCGTCGCTGCATTGTCATTATTTATTGTGCACTCGTCCTGCCTCATTTGCGTTTTGCTTTAAGTGATTGCAAATTTGCTCGGCGGCAGCTTTAATGCGGTTCGATTCTGATTCGGATTCCGATTCCGATTGCGAGTCCGAGACCGAGACCGAGTCCTTGCTCTATTAATCAGTGCATTCATGCACAATTAACGCACATTTTCGTTAATCACGCTTCAGCAGCACATCGCTCTGCCCGTGGAAATTAAACGCTTTTCGAGCGGACAAACATTGGATGAATCATCGAACATCCATGGTAGTTTTTCTTGAAGTTCCTGAATCAAGCGGTGTATCTGGTAAGAAACTTAAAAGCGGAACCTCTTAATTACCACAATTCATAAATGATGAACGCAAAATAAACCATTTTCAACATAACACTTCTATTGCAACTGATTGGCATTTATCCGAGGATAAAGTGCACGCTCTGCGCTGGCTCTGGAAGTCAAGTGCCAGCTCCCCGGGGCGCTAACTATAAATTTGAGCGGGAATCAATGGAATCAATTTACGCTGCTCTCCGGGTTTGCCAGGACTGGAGGAGCGTGCTGAGGATCTGGAGTGCGGGGACGGGGATTCATACGGGGACTTGGCTTCCCGGCTGACGGTGACGCGATGACACGGGGACAGCGTTAGTTGGCCATTTGAAATGCACACTTGACATCCTGCGACACGCAGGTCAGGAGGATTGCCGGGGATCCCCCAGGATATCGTGAGAAAGGCAAACAGAGACGGGCTACTGCCACCACCACCGCCGTTGCCGTTGCCGTTGCCATTGCCCTGCCGCCTGCCGTATAACAATCACTATAACCACCAACCAGAGCGGCGATTGCGGCGGGTATGGAAACATCATAAATAAATCAATTTGTAACTCGATGCGCGCAGCTAATTGATTTTAATTGTGCTCTGCGGTCTGTCAAACTCAATTTCGTGCACTCGTCGGTGGCAGTTGCGTATTTTTTGCAGGACACGTACTCGTCGCCGTCTAATTGCACGTAAATAAGCAGTGGTCCAATATCCGAGCTGCGAACAGCGTACACTGAACACCAAACATCGAACACAGGACGCAGGACATTGGGCATGTGCATGCCTTTTCCATGTCGCTGCCATCTGCAATGCAAATTAGTTGACTTCAATTAGCAGGCACTGCATCATTTCGCTGCATTTCCGCTACTGTTCCTGTTCCATTTCGGGAACAAAAATACTGGGCCGTGTCCGTGTCCTGCCAAAGGAATAAAGTACCTAATTGGCCCCGGCGAAAGCCACCATTTGAAATCAGAGCGGATGCGGATGTGAATGCTGATGTACGAGTGCTTGTGTCGCGCAACATGCGTGGGAAGTGTTGAGCGAATAATTGAAGGATCTTGTTCCGGTGAGTGAGCCTGCGTCCTAATTGACAGATGCGCGGTTTACAATTAACGACTACAAATTCTGGACTAATTTGCGGTAAAGAAGTCTTAAAATTATTAATAAGCGAACATGAATGTTTAATTTATTCAAGAAGGTTTCCCTATTAAAATCCTCTTTTATATGTTTATTTAATTGAAAATATATAAGATGAAATGTCTTTATATTGCAATGTCTGAAAAGAAACAGCAATCCCTTAACTTTGCCACTTCACTTCTTCCTCTCTGTCTGCCAAATAATGTTCTACCTTAACATTTATTTTTGCTATGAGAAATCATTTGGATTCAAACAAATAAAAAACTGCTCGTTGCTTCGTTGGCTTTCTGGATGATTCCCGTCGAAGTCAGAGATTCCTGCATTTGCAACCGACACATAACCGCATAGCTTAAGTTTTGTATTTTGATTCACTCAGTTGCTATGAAATCAAGAGCGGTTGCCCATTATTTTGGGGCTTGTTTGTTATCAATTTAATTTAAATACACAAAACAGAACTTTCCAGACGCTGGGCAAACGATTGCGGATTGCAAATGTATTTTTCTGTATTCTACAGAAATATTTTCTATGCAAAATCACGCACAATTTGAATGTTTGGCCCGCCATGCTGACGTACGTTTGCGATTGAAGAGAAGGTAAAAAAAGCACGAATGAGGATCCTTATGTACGTTCGAATATATACATATATAACTAGAATTATTTGCGATAACAGGCAGTAGGAGGTGAGTGCCCCTTGGAAATGCTAAAGAAACGACTCCTCTCGGCCGCAATTGAAAAGAAATAACAAAGCGCGCTTCAATAATTTCGGAAAAGCGTCCGGGGGAAGGTGGGCTGGGAAACTAGGAAGCACAAAATATAATACAAAATGCGCATGCAGAACGGAAACGACAAAAGAAAAAAAACGAAGGAAGAGCGAAGAAAAACCGGAAGGGGTGCATGCATTGCATTGTACTAGATTCCTTCTACTATATTTCTTTCAGATCTTCCGCTGCGTAACGGCAAGTTTTTTCACACTTTGGCAGGCAAACTAAATACAGACAATAACCAGAAAGGGTGGCTTTTCCAAAAGAAAAAAAGACGAGCTCTCCTTTGTTGCGAAAATGTTGAGTAAAATTTCTTAACGCCAAAAATCAACAGTGAAAATTTGTTGAATTGGAAAATTCAATGGGTCAGTGGCCAGGCTAAAAATAAAAGGAAGCTCTTAGGAAATGGTTAGGAAAATGTTAGTTGTCTGCATTTTATATTAGAATAATAACTAAAATATATTTTACCTGCAATATACCTTGGTTCAATGAATACTCGCCCATTTTTAAAATTAACACACATTTTTATTTAATTTCACCACCATTTACAATATGCCCATACAAGGCTTTGATTTATTTACTTTAAATTAAAATTAATTTAATATTTTACTTTAAATATATTTTACACACACTTTCCGCCTCCTTCGAACACATACCTTTGATTTCTCGGTTTGTTATGGTTTTGGTTTCGCTCACGTTTTTATTTTGTCTCCGCTGCTTAACTTTCTGGTATTTTGCACATTTAAAGTAGAATCAGTAATTTGATGTACTTAGCATATTTACGTGTTTCTTAACCTTTTGGGATTCTTGTTTTCGTGTAAACATTTATATTTGAATTGTGTATGTCCTGTTTTATAGGTCTTAAACTCGTTCGCTGCTCTGCTGTCCAACTTCATGTTTTTCTTCTGTTTTTTTTTTTCTCATTACAACTATGCTAGTTTATAAATGTTTTTTTGCTTAACCTTAATTTGTTTTCATTTTTGGTTTGGTTTTATGTTAATCGGGGTTTTTAGCTCGCTAGTATACACCACATCTCAGATTGTGGCTTTTGGGGAACAAAGGGAAATTAACATGAAAAGCAGTCATCAAAAGAAGATCCTTGAACTAGACAGAACCCAGGTGCCTCCCAGCACTGCTCAAGTGATGGAGTGTCAAAGAGTAAATCCCAGACTATTGTACCTGCAGAGCTAAATAATGATGAGACATGGCTTATCACCACTAGAATGACTTTGAGTATATATTCAAATATCAAGCGATAAACCATTGCATAGCCTCGTTAGATACAAGTTTGGGATTCATCCTCGGGGCTGGGAACCTCCCCAAATACACTTCGAATTACTTAGGGCTTTAACTAACTGGTAACTGGTAACACACGCCTAGGCCAGGGTCTCTGTCCTCGATTCTGGCCAGGCCAGTGGCTGTCTCGACGCCTTGAAGGCGCTGCAGCTGGACAGAGGAGGAGTTGGCTGCTCCCTGGAATGTGCCCTCGGGGGTCCTTGGCTGGGCTCCTGGCCGCCTTTGCTGTCCGTCTCGGTATCGGTCTCAGATGCCACCTCAATTAGCCGGAATAAGACCGCCATCAGGGCCAGCACAAGGGGCGCCACATAGACGCCGGGCCAGAGTCGCGTAGCCGGCGATGCCGATGAAGTCGAGAAATACGAGCTGAAAAAGTTCTTCAGGCTCGATTCGGAGGAGAGGGTGACTGCACGCGGAATGGTGAAAAGAAAGAACCGGAAACGGAAGTCAGTTGGATCTGGATCGGACGCAACTGCCATGCGGCAGCGGCCATTGCTCACTCACCACGTGCCGGTATCGGATCCTTTTGCGGTGTGCCCAGCTCGATTTCCTTGTACTCCTGGTACAGATCCCCGATTTGTGCCGAGCAGCGCAGAAGTAATCCGCCCGGATTCGGATTTGGGGCATAAACCGGTCCCCCGTGCCCGTACACCGAGTTCATGCCGTAAATGCTGTTGTAGATGGCCGGATTCACGCTGGAGAAGTGCACTCCTTGCAGCTGCAACTTTAGCGCAATACGCGAGACAATCAGATTATCTACGGTGCGTATGTACTGGGTCTCAACGTTGGTGATCTGTTGTAAATAAATCGCGAAAAATACATACGTTAATCTTTAGGAAACTATTTAATTATAAGCTATATTCTCCTAAAAGTAAGTTTTAAAAGTGCCCAAGAAAAGTGCTTTGAACAGTGAGGTCTTTGGTGAGGTATGACTTGAAAGGAAGGCTTGTGGAAAAAGAAAAAAGTAACTTTAAATTTATTCCTAAGACACCCAAGAATTTTAAGGTGTTCCATTTTTGTATAATTTATGTGAAACATAAAAAACTTCAAAAAGTTACAGCCTTAAATAATTCTTTTAAAATATCAAAGAAAGACACGACCCATTTAAAAATATATTCATAAAATAAAAATAATAATAGCGTATATTTAAGAATATACAACTATTTAAATTAAATTTAATCATATATAATACATTCCGCAGTTGTAATTACTTTCATTTCATTCTTTTTTACTTTTGTTTTCCAAATGCAATTTCTCTCAGTGTGTCAGGAAGCAAACAAGGGGATTATAATTTTAGACTGCGCCTGTTTATTTTACGCTTGCAAATGCATTTGCATATTTTAAGGCGCTCGAGGGGCTTGGCGGTTGTGGGGCAGCCTTCTACAGGAAGGCTTCAACATTTGGCAACGTTTAGCCCTCACGCTCGTAATACTTTTGTTTGTACTTCTCCTTTTGGCCGTTTGAACGGACCGAGCAGAAGGAAAAAACTTTTGCCAGCCAGCATCTTGTCGCCATTTGCAAGTTGGCACAGTTTGCCAAAGAACAGGAGGGGCCAACGGGGGCGGAGCACGGCCGGATGTCGAGGGATTTGCCACATGTGCTGGGAGACACTTCTGTATGCATGGAAATTATGTATCAAGGAACTTTATCTGTGTTAATGCAATGCAGCAAAAAGCAGCGGCGTCTGAGCACAACACAAACACAAGGAGCAACTTTCTGAGAATTACGAAGACAGGCTACCCTAGGATTTTCAAGGAAACCAAAACTTGATTGCTAGACTAAACTCACATAATAGAAATTTATTGCGAAATCATTTTATAAAGATATTTCAATCATTTTGGATAAGAATCGTATCATCGATTTTGTAGAATTTCAATTTAACTTTTAACAAAGTGGGAACAATCATTCTATTAAAAATTCTTGATGAATTGAAATCTCTAAAATTATTACATAAATTTCAATAAAATTAAATCTCTCCCTTTTCCTAATGTTTAAAAAAAAAAACAATATACCCTTCCCCGCGTCAAGCACCCAGTAATAAAAAAAGGCAACCAGGAAGCCCCACACAATTGCACACATTAGTGGCTGCGGCGTCGGGGAGAAGGACATGCAAGGACATTGGACAGGGGACAGAGCGAGGCACTGGACATGGCCAGCACCACCGACTGACTAAAAAAAGAAGAGGGCCAAAACTGCGACGCATTTGACGAAAGTTTTAGCCAGTTCTCTGCAGGCTTTTGCCAGCTTTTCAAAGCATTTTCGAGCTCTGTTTCTTATGCACCATTTCTGCTTCTGTATTGGTCCACATCCGCATCTGTATCTGTATCTATATCCCGATCCCGGTCCACGTCCATGTCCTCGCTGCGTAAGTCCACTTTATTTGCGCCAGCTCCAAGATGCTTAAACTTGCATTTGGCTTAAATGCTGCCAGCAGCTCCTTCATGCGAGAACAGCTTTTATGCTTAATGGCAGTTATTTAGTGCAATTCACTGTAAAATTGTTGCCATAGGAGAATCTGCCAGTCGCCATCTCTGAGTCTCTTTCTCCTTTCGTGTTTGCCTGTGTGTATGCGAAAGGATTTGCGCTTTGATAAATAATTTTTCCCCATACGCATGTGCATGTGCCAAAAAGCAGATGTTTAAGCAGCAAAGTTCTCCCTCCATTTCCGTATTTTTCTTGCCAGTTTTTCTTTATTTTTCTGGGCCTTGTGCAAACATGGGGAATTATACATATATATATATTATTTTGATAGTTGCCAGTGTCCTTGGTCTCCATGAAATAGTATATCTGAAGAATTCAGGCCTCGAACTTATGTGTAAATTTCTGCCAAGGCTGCACGAGTTGCAGCTTGGAGTTTTTCGGGAAATTTTTTACCTAATGGAGAGCTGGTTCGAGATAAGCCGGAAATAAACTATTTTATGGGACCCTGGGATCGTCTGGATTTTTCCACCGAGGCTCATACAAGTAATTCCCTTCTTGCTATATTTTATGAATAGCTGAGATATGCGACCATTTGGACATTTTTACGTTCATTTTATTTTTTTTTTTTTTTGCATATTTAGAGAAGCCTTAATAGATATTGAATCATTAATCGCAATTTGGTTTTTGGTTCTTTTATAGAATAGTTTTCCACCAAACTTAGACTACATTAACTTCTTGGCGTAGTAGTAAAAGGTAAAAGGAACTTTTTACGTTTTTATTTAAAAAATATATGTAAACAATAGTACACCTTTTAAGACAGAAAATGAGATATTAATAAAACTGGAGTTATTATTCAGACTTTAAAGATACTTGAACTAAAAGGATATATGGACTTAGGGCTTCAACTCCTTTGCTTTTTACAATCAATCATTTTTTATTAAAACTCTTATAGTTAAGTACAAGTTACCTTGATACATTTATCTTGCAACCCAAAATGAGACCTGGAACTTGGTTTTCTACCAATTTCATTTCACAGTGACACTTTGACTGCAGGCATAAATTTCCATGCGCTGGCGACGACTCCTTTTCTTGTCCCTCCCAGACTTGGGAAAAATACAATAAATATATTTTATATATCATCCAATACACAGACCCGAACTGCACAATTTGTCGTACGTGCGAGTGTTTGTGTGCACAATGCACTGCAAGCGTATCAATAACAAATAAATTGTGGATAGCACTGCAATATCTTTCGGGCCGTTACTGCGAATGGTAACTGGTAGCTGGTGACTGAGAGCTGTGAGCTGGTAACTGGCTTACTGCTGCCAAGAATACTTGTAGGTATAGAGAGAACTATGGCACAAAGGGCTGCCAACTGCTATGGCTGCGAAGCTTTTTTCAATTTTCCGCTAAATTTGGCAGGGCTCAAGTGCTATTTGTCTTCATTAATGCGAATGCGCCTAGAAGTTTGGCAAGAGCGCCCCTGAATTGAATGAATTCCGTTGGCCAGGCGACCGTTCGCTCGGTCTTTGGTTCGTTCAACCCCGATGATGGCAAATTCTGCGTAGCATTTTTAAGCCGACGCCAAATGACATGCAGCAGTTATTAATTGGCAATTTACATGCCGAATGATTAATGCCCGGGTCCCAGGGCGGCGGAAGCAGCCAGGAACCCGAAATGGAGCCACAGCAGCAGCAGTCTCAAACCGAAGGCACATATGTCACCAGGGGAGCGGAAGTTGAGGCACAGCTCTGGTCATACTATTAGTTTTAGGAGTTACATTTTGTAAAGAGTTTAAATATTATAATATCTGAGATATTACAAGAATATACATATATAGCGACAAATATTTCAAATGTTATAATTTTCCTAATTTCCTAGCTTCAACCTATGCCATATTAGCTTTTTGCTTATACCTTTCTTGTAAGCCTACTATTTTGACCGCTGCTGTTTCGTGTGTAAGGACGATTTTTCGGGGGTTGTAAGTGTGGGACGTCCGGGCCTCTTGCAAATTACTCCTGTGGCATTTTACCGCAAAAACTTTTGTCAACAGAAAGTTGTGGCTCCTTGCCGGCGCACCTTTTAACGTAAACTTTGCTGAAAATGTCAGAGGTGCCCGGTTGTGTGTGGGTGCTGGTGTGTGTCCTAGGGGTGTGCAAGTGTGTTTCCCACCCCTTGTTGATTTGCACAGCATGAAATATTCATTTGTTTCCTGTGATCGGCAATTGTAATATATCTTCCTCCTGCGGTATCGTTTTCTACTCAATTTTAGTCAATGTCTGCCACGTTTGCTTACTGTTTGTTGTCTGGCTGCCATTGGTTGCCATTGCCAAAAGTTCTCGATGTCCTTGCAGCTCCTTTGGGCCACCATTAGCCCCCTGGCGCCGAAGCCAGGAGCCAGGAGCCAGGATCCCCGCCTCTCCTAAAACCCATACCGCACATCGGTGGCATTTCGAGAGGCATGGCCGATAAGCTATCATTTCATTTCCAGGCAACACAACCCCTTTGAATACTCGCCTCGCAAGCTCCCCTCCTCTTTCCGGCTGCGAGTTATTGCGGTGCAAATGATTTGAATTCATTTATCATGTTTAATGCGAGCTTGGCAAGTGCGCTTCTGGAATGTGGCAGCCATTTTTCAACGGAACTGACAACGCTCTCGAACTTCTTCCTTTAAAGGCTAATAGAGAGCACATCCTTTAAGGGGATTTGACTAATGAAATCAGCATCCGAGATTTAGAAAGCATAATTCGATCAAAAGCATAATGTTAGCATTTCTCAAGTCCTAGAGAATATTTGTATTTGAATGAAGCCATTTTAAATACCAAATAAAAATTAATCGTTTCTTAGCAATATGATTTTGTGAAATATGTACATACATCTCCAACAGTTTAGCCTCACATCATCTAATTCTTTGTATAAATCCTTCACTGACTTTCAACATCTGAAGGAGTGAAGTCCAATTTTCGGTTTTATTTCGGGACAACACCTTTCACGGTTGATAACAATAAGAATTTAGATATGATGCAGTCCACATGTGCATATGTACATCTTCGGAAATCTTGGTCGGGCTCCCCCATAATATCTTCCCAACCGCAAAACAATTCGAATCTTTTGTGTTGGAGAATTATGCATTCCTTATACACTAAATCCCTGGCCTTTACCGCTCTGCCTGGCAGCATCCTTGGCATGGAAATCAGCTTGAAAATCAGATGGGAACTTAATGCGGTTGTCGCCGAATACCGAATACCGAATGCTGAATGCAGAGTGGGAAAAACTTGTGCAACCTGTTAGGCACGTGAATGCTGGATGCAGGATGCAGGTTGAAAGGACTCCTCCCTTCTCAAGTGTCCCTGGCGCAGACACGAACCCTTTTCAACCGCAAATAGAGCGGAACAGAGGAGCCTAGCCTCGCCTTGACCGATTCTGAACCTGAACTGCTCTTGACATCGGGGCCTGGGTCAAAATTATAAGCAGGGGAGAGACTCTGCACTGTGAAGACGAGTGAGCATGTGGCATGCATATTCATAAAATTGCAATGGAGAAAAAACTCGCTCACAGGACAACAATGTCAGCATGACGACAGTAACCAGAAGTGAGAATCCACATGGACTGACAGCCAGGGAGTTGGCAAAACCTCCAGCCCACAGCTGTAACACATGGTCTCGATCTTTAGTGTTGAGAACTGAGATATTTTATAGATTGTTAAGAGTAATTAATAAATAAAACTGATGAAAATTCATGTGTAAGAAAGAGAAAATCCAAATGAATATTTATATTTATTTTCAACGATTTACTTTTGACTTGATTTCCAGCTATTTCTTAGATTTGACATTTCTGCAGCACTGTCAGCACTCTGGATAAAAGGATCTGGCTTGCCACCGCATAGAAATCTGAATTCCAGAGTAACTAAATGACAAAGCATTCCGGCCACAGATGCGGCGGACTACCCTCTTTCCCCTATTCGGTCGCCTCATATGCATTGTTAATACACATGACAATCCGCACGCTCGCTGGCAGGCTGTGAAATTGCGCATACGCCACGTTGACGGATGGACGAGCCCCCAAGGCACAATGGTGGCGAAATACAAGAAAAAATATATAAGAAACGAGAACCAGAAACAAAAAAGGGTGAAAACGAAGCCAGAACCCTTTTGATTAAAGTCTTGTCCTAGCCCATTTTCGTGTTCATTTCTCAGCAGAATAGACAAGCAAGCACTTCAAAGGATCCGGCTGGACTTTGAACACACAAAATAGCCGCTGACCCGCTGTCAGATTTGTTTTCCAGTCGCCTCGAAAACATAAAATAAATTGAAACAGACCGTCGTCGTCCGGCAGGTCGGTAATATTTCATTGGAATGATTGTGGAGCAGAGTGGAAAACAGAAATATGTATGTACGTATATATATAAATTGGACTCACCACCATGTTGTTGATTGTGAACGTTAGCTCGGATCGCGGTCGCGAGGGTGGAGTGCTGCAGTTGGCACGCAGGACATCGCCGGGCTCGTAGCGCGTGTGCTCCGTCAGCAGCACAGGACGCTTGTCCGGCAACTCTGCAAAAAAACACAAAATTATATAGGTCAAGAGGATATCGGGATGATACTTTATAGTCAAAATAATAAAAAAGGCTTTGGGTATTCGTTCTTTAGAAAATTGTAAGAGGTTTAGCCCGGGACAATTCAATTAGCAGGACCTCCTGACACAAGACACATTAATAGGCGCATAAGTGGAGGCGGAAGCCCGGAGAACCCTTCAATCACAACCACAGGATGAAGATCCCGCTCGCTCTCACCACGCTTAACTTTTTAATTAAGTCAACCGAGGCGGAGCCGAAGCAGGCCGCAACAACAGCCAGAGCCACTACTATGTGCCACAGGACCCGGCAAAAGCAACAAAGTAACTAATGAAGAAAGTAATTTCCATGACAAAGGCGGCGGCAACTTTGCTCTTTTTCCCGAGTCGCCCAGGGCGACTTTCTGTGTCCTGGACGCTTTCTAATCCCCAATCCCAGGACCCGGGCCCAGACCTCGGCTTTCCGCCGCCTGCGCTTTTTGCCTTGCAGATTTTGACCTTTTTGCGGGCCAGCTTCGAATGCTTCTCGTCCGGCTTTGCCATTCCTTTGCCGTTTGGCCCGGAGTCTCTGCCGTCCAATTCCCTCTAATGAGGGTCAGTCTCCAGCAGGACACTGGACTAAATACCCGAAAAATCGCCAAATATGTAGAGGAATTTCTTGTAAGGGTATCAACAGTCAAGTAAACTTGAAGACTTATTTTTGTTTAAAGGTATTTATTTAGGACTTTTATTAATTTACTTTTTTTCGTAACAATACTTGAAATATGAGTTATGTTTCTTTCTTGAATTTTGATCTCAGATTTAATGCCGTTAAACCACTGTAAAGCAGCAAAATGTTGGGTTTAATTTAGCAGCTGACCAGCCTACTTTGCACTTGGTTTTAGCTTCGACTCGTGTCATTAAGTTATTAAACTTAAGACTGCCCAAATGTTTGCCAACTATAAACTTTTGACTCGTACCAGCCGACGGTGATAGGGGCGGCGGGGCGGCAAAAGGGCCTGTGACTTAATGAAAGCCCGAATTAGCATAACTTTTGGGGGCCAGAACCAGCAGTCTTTGCTTACCTCCACCCGCCAGTGCCAGCCATAATAACCTTGCCACCGTCTGGGCGCCTTGAATGGCCCGCCCCGCAAGGACAAAGTGTTTATTTTATGTGCCACGCAGACGCCGAGACGCTGGCAGCCTCCTTTCAGCGGGCTCCTTTCAGGATCCTTGGGCCGCAATCTGATTGCCACTTGAGCTCATTAACACACGATTAAACCTCAGAGTTATTTACACCGAGGACGCGGCGGCGGCTGCATAAGCGAATGAGTGCGCACAACTAACACTGACTGACTGACTCGATGCATAAAACATCAGGCTGCGAAAAACTATGCGGGGAATCGATGAAATTAAAGCGAGAGTTTACGCAGATGAGATGGCTAGCAAGGACTTTCTCAGTTGCTCTACGAAAGTGTAGGAAAAAACCCTACAAAATGAAAGTGGAAGATATTTCATATATATTACATTAATTTGAACTTTAAAGCTCAAGGATTTTGGTAAATATATAAGATTTAATTTAAACCGGATCAAATTTAATTAAGAACCAAATATAATCTTTCTCATACCAGTGTAACTTATTATTTACATGGATACAGACAAAATTGGCATCTCAATATGACACTAATTTCAGTACATTTTTTCCGCTGTGCCGAAATACAATATGGTGTCGGTTACGGCTTCTGCCAGCTGGTGGTAGCAGTAATTTATTGTTTAGCCGGCAAGTTATTGGGGTTTTAGTGTCGACGACATTAGGCCTAAGCCCGGGAACCCACGCCCCGAAACGCCCGAACGCCGAAACCGAGCCGGCAAGCCGCAGGATACAGGGCGCGGCGAGTAACCGACAAAGCCCGAGATTTGAGGCTGCTGTCAGTGTGTCAGTTCCCAACTGGCTTATCCGAAACAGCATTGATGTATGTCCCAAGGACCAAGGACCACGGACCAAGGACCGAGGACCGAGCCGAGGTACCCAAGGCCGAGACCCATAGCCGGAGCAGCCAATTAAGTGCCACAGCTATTAATGAAACTTTAATAAGTCGAGCGGCGCGTCCTTGACGGCCTGACCTGTTCTGGCCCCATGAATTTAAAGCAAATACACGATCAAAGGCTTTAATCCCCAGATGCTAGTTACGCGAAAGCGGCCAATTAAATGGGCTAAATGCGGCGTTAAATATAAAGCAGTCAACTGGCGGCGGGTGGCAAGGCGAAAGCGAGAACGATGCCAATCTAATAAAGGCTACACCGAAAAGAAAAGTGTACTGACTCAGCTTGCATGTGGTAAGTCCTCTTCTGCATATAACAATTTTCTAATGTATACTTGAAAAGTACTTCTGTTGCAAACAACATTTAGATCGATCCAACTTTGTTTATTCCTGTGTAGGCCAGAGCGGCAGACATCTGAATGTTTAATGCTGGGCAACAAGCAGCCAGTGAGCCATTAACCCAGACGAGCTCACAATCAAACACACGCACACACAGCGGGCTTTCCCGCCGCCAGTCGAAGGGATTGCGAATGAAGTGCGGTGGAAATCGCGGGAAATAGGGGATAAATCCTGCCCAGCAAGTGGCATAAAAATCAGCGACTAAGGCAGAATTTAGCTGTCGGAGCGCATTTCTCGAATGCTTGAGGCCGAGCGGATAGAAAGATTAACTTCGACAAGCGCTGAGCCAACGCAATCGATTCAGGCCGCATTACGCATACGCCCCGTATGCTGCAGCACTTGTGGCTAAACATTTGTTAGGCCTTCAACCCCAGACTGCACTTATGGAATTCATTTGGAATTTAAGTCTGGAATTACTATTATTTTTTCAACTAAATTTAAAGACTATATACATGTTTAAAGAGCTTCCTTCTCTTCTGCCCGCTAAGCTTGGGCCAAATAATTGTTAAGCCGTAACGGACTGGTGCTCATTGGATTTCATGACCCTGCCACGCTGATTAAATTCGTAATTCAGAGCGCGCCGCACCACGCTCATTTAAAACGCATAAAGCCGTGAAATGCGTGGGGCACAGGTAAGACTGCCAAATGACCCCAGACACGGGGATGGGTTCAGTCCCAGAGCCTTCCTGAGCCAACCCCCTTGGTGCGGCAGCCCGCTTATCTGGCCAGAAGACGAAATGGCCTGTTAATGACGCAATTTTCAGCGCAAAACTTTGGCAACCAGCAGAAACAGCTGCTGTGACCTTGGCCCGGCCAAAAACAAATTGCCAAAGAAGCGAAAAACTTTCTCTGCTCCCACAGCCAGAGAATTTAGCCACGGAACGCTGCCCGATGATCAAAGGAGAGTAATGTCAAAGGCTGTCCGATAGCTGATACACTCACTCACTCTTTCACTCGGGCTCCCTGGAAGCTTTTAAGCGCACTTTAGGCCAATTTGGATGAATCAGCTTAGGAAACGGACTCAGCACTCAGCACTCGGGACATAGGACTCGGACTCGGACTCGGACTGAGACTTACCAACAACTTGCATGGTGTCCACGGCGGTGGCGGTCGAGAAGAGCGGGGCATCGGCGGTCACTTCGCATGAAAAGTTGCCAGAGAGACCGAATCCCACGTTGCGTAAGAGTACCTGGGTGGCATTCGAGCTGGATACCTGTTGAGCACAAGAACAGATACTGTACTTAACTATCGGATAATACTTCCAGAGAAATGGAGACACACTTAAAGGTTTTCGATGGCATTTCACTTGTATTTACTTAGTATTTCCCCAAAACATAAATCCTGTGCTGCTGCACTGGGAACAAAAAACTATAAATCGAGTCCCTCACACCTGCCATCGCTCAGTTGTCCGCAATCTGACATCGAGTCCAACAAAGAAATGCACTTAAATTTATTAAAACAGCTTAAAAACAAACAAATACAAGCACTGCCAGCTCTGCCAGCAGCCAACAGAGCAGAGCAGGGCGACAAGGAAAAACTGCCTTCAGCTAGGTAAAGTAAAAGTTTTCCACGACAAAACAAAAAATAACAAAAAATAAAATGAAAATAGGAGAGACAGCAGGGAGAGAGGGGGCGCACAAAAAAACTAAAGATAAACTCGCTGGCACAAACTCAATAGCCTGATGAAATATTTAGCCAGATTCGGAGCAACTTTATCGAAGCAACGAAATTGCAAGGACCTCTTCCTTGCCGCCTCAGCACCGCCCGCCGGCTGGGTAAACTTTTTCAATAATCTAGCCAAAGTAGAATTACCCCAGCCGAGACTCAATTCTCCGACCTCAGGAGGAGGCATCCCACTCCTCCGCACTCGGCACTCCGGACTCCGTAGTCCTCGCTCCTCGCAGATTGCAGATTGCAGTTTTTGCAGGTGGGCGACAAAACTCAGACGCAGCAGGCAAAAATTTAAATGAAAATTTTTGCCGCAGATAGCCACGCGTTGATAGCGCCCACAAAAGCCGGCATTCCGGGAGTCCGGCACTCCGGCGGCGGTGGTAGTCGGGCCAGGTGTCTCCTGGCATTTTTTGAATAACCGCCAATAACAATAAAACTGCCAAACTGAATATGCATGAGCGGAAAGTTTAAAATATACAATATAAATAAATGCAGTGTGCGCGCAATTAAGGACATCAAAGTGAGGTTCGGTCCGGTTTCGGGTCCTTTCAGGAGCCATTCCAAAAAGAGTATGGAAAGTGCTTTAACAATTTGTTCTTTTGGAAAATTCAGAATTCCTCACAGCTCAAATTACTTGTATTTTAAATTGGTATATTCTGGGAAGGATTGTTATTTTTGATATTCAAAAATTATATTTCAAATAACTATAATAATAAAAATATATATTAATATATTCAAGAGTAGAGATAAAGATTTAAATTTTATTAACTAACTAAAATAGACTGTCTAAAATTTTAAGGAATGTTATAAGATAAAAGAGGATTAATATCTTATAAATCCTTTCTATTTCTACTTTAGAATTTTCTGGGACAATCTTCATTTCCTACTAATTGTGCATATGTAATGTATTTTATTCCATATTTTCATATACTAATTTATATATATTTTGGTGCTTAAAACCAAACATTAAGATAATGTTTAAAACTCTCGGAGCTTAGACCAGTCTACATTAGATAGTAATAGTATATATATTTTATACTGGGATATATAATGCAATTAAATATTATTACCAACTAAACCTAAATCTATTACCTCATAAATATATATTATTTTCGCTATACTTACATCCACATGAATGCCGGGAAATGGAAAGACCTTCGTATTGGGAAACTCGCCGGGCGTGTAGCGGTAGAACTCGAGCTGGCCCCGATAGAACTTGGCCGAGTATAGCGGTGCCCCCTCCAGGTCGTACATGCACTTCAGCACCACATGCTGACCCCGTCGCACCGCCGGTGGCTCGATGATTAAATTGACATTGCGCAGCGCGCACTCAACGAGTTCTGGAAAATGGGGGGAAATCGGTGATGGAATTAAATGCGAATGCAAAGCCGGGGGATTCCAATTTAGTGTATTTATTTTAATAAATTATTGAAATATTGTCCGAGAGCAGGCTCGGCGGTGGCGGTGGCGGCGACACTGATAACATATAATCCGCCGCTTAACTGCACCGCAATTGCTTGCTTTTCGGACGCTTCAGTTTGTTTTTGTCGCTGGTTTGGGTTTCAAATGCTTAAAACGCCACGCAAATATGCTGAAAACTCAATTTGGCTCGTATATTTTTTTAATCAATACACTCTATCTTGGGTATCTACGATTGCCATAAATTTCCCTACTTTTTACACCTTAAATATATATTTTTATATACCTTTAATATGACTTATAAATTATACATGATTGCTTTCTTATAGGAAGGAGGCAATAACAAACTAATAAAATTTGCTTTTATGTTTCCATTACCTTTTCAATCTATTCTTTACAACTTTTTTTTATAGATTTCAACTATATTAAAGCCAATAATATAGGTAGTTTGCTATATATGACCATCATTAATGCAAGTTTTTAAAGTCAATAATAAAAATATATATTTAAAATAATTCCAGCATCTATAAAAGCTAACCCTTAAGAGTAATAAAAATGTCGCTGTTCTATAAAGTACTTGGCTACCGTGTTTTTGTTCATGTTTCTCGTCGAATGATTGTCATATTTGGTGCTTAAATGATTTATAAATGTTTTTTCAACCATGGGAAAGCTTGATAGATTACGGTGGGATTTTGTAGGGGCAGTTATGCAAACGAATGGCACTGCACCGAAAATATTATGATAAAAACTGCTGGTTGCCTGTAAGCCCAAAGCCGAAATAAACACCATTCATAACTGAATTTCGCTGGTAAGCCACTGATGATGATTTAGGCTAAAACTAAAACGACACTTTAAGTGCTGCTTTAATATTTAGCCAAAACGGAGGCCAGGATTTATGGATTCGAGGTCGCAAGTTCAGCGCGACCTTCACTTGCTTAGGCAATCTCCTTGTTTGCTCGCCAAGTTTTATTAATTACCAAACAATCAACGCCAATTTCCGGCAACTTTATGACCGCCCATTTCAGAGTCGTTTGTCAACAAATGCGTAGCATAATTCAAGGCGCCAGCCCGGTAACTGCCTCTCGCAGTCACACACACACCCGCCCGGAGCTTAGTCCTGGCCCTCGCCCACTGGAGTTTGGGTGTTTTACAAGCCAACATAGCCTAACAAGGCACTCAAAAATTTTTTATATCTTATTTGGGTCACATTTCATGCGGCTGTGCCCTTAAGAATAATGGCACATAATTTGCGGCTTTCCCAGCGCAGCGCAGCGTCCCTTTTGCGCCCGGGCGGAGGAGTCCTGTGGAATGTGGGGCCGGCAAGGATTCGGTTCCTTGTAAATCTCTCGCGAGGCGAATAAAATGAAATTGTTTTCATTTTTTTGCGCTCTCCCTACATGCCAGCTGTGCGTAATTCATTACCTTCGGGAGTTGTTTGCATATCAGGCGATATCTTCGACGGCGACTACTTACTCCCTGGAAAATGCCATGGAAAATTGGCATGATTTTCATTATGCCAATGCCGCTGCTGTTGAGTTGCCCTTTAACATTTACTCCATTTGCAGGCTGTAAAATGAATTCCTGCACATTGACCTTAATGACCAGCGGGGCCTGCCAGCATAATTGGCCAACTGCCTGTGTGTCCTGGCCAGGGAGCAAACAAGAAATTACAAAAAATAAATATTCAAGCAAGAGGTCCAAGATAAGACTAAGAGATACCTTGTAGGAATTTAAATACACGCAAAAGAAAGACAGATTTTGAATGGTAAACCAAAAGGAATATATTTCAATAAAAATGATGTTTCAGAATTTGATATATTATTTAAGGAGTTCCTAATTAAAATGTTAATTTTCTAAGCATATTTCCATTTTGGCTGAATATACCCACAAGTTCCATGAACACACCTGCCTGGCGGGGCACAACTTAACTTAAGCAGTGCCTTAAAGTCCTTGCTAGCCGCATAAATATTTGCACACTGAAATCGAAAATTCCGCTTGTTTGCCAATTGAAAATTGGAAAGTGTAGTTGCCGAAGCCCGCCCGCTGAGAGTTTTCCGAGCAGCAGCAGCAGCAGCAGCAGCAGAAGGAGCAGGAGCAGGAGCAGCGAAATGCAACCGCAAATACTTGCTTATTGCTGGGAAAACTTTGCTTGTTAGTGTTTAGGTGGAAAGTGCAGCAGCAAGAAATCATAGCACACAGCCGGGTGCACAACTTCCCCAGGAAAAGCAACAAAGAGCAGCCAAACAATGTCTATAAATCCACACACACTCACCCCTCGCCGGCACTCGCACTGGCATATAGTTGGAAAGGTAAAAAGTTTGCGCAAAAGTCACATATTTGTTCGATTTTGCTAAGTGCCAGCTTACAAGTGCCTTGTCCTTATCCTTTTGCGATTTGTTTACATGGCAGCCACCAAAGCGAAAACCCAGAAATAGGACCCACCTGGCCCTCTTCATTTCATGCTCCTGTTGTTGTAAGTTCTTTTTTTGTCAGGATTTCTGCAGGATCTGGAGAGGGGATTTACCTGACTGCCTGCCTCTGCCTGCCTGCTAAATATCAATGCAGCCGGCCCCTTGTTTGTTTCCATTTTCTTTGTCGTGCTCCCTGGACGTTGTGAGAAATTCCCTGCCATCCGCCGGGAGAGTAAACACTTTTCACGCTCTTTTCACCGCATTTTCCCCGCAGCATCCTGTTTTTTTCTTTTTGGTTTATTGTTTTCCAATCTGGCCTCCGCCCGGAGTGCGTCATTGGTTGGGATTGGTGGACTGGTGGGTGTCAGGTGCGATGAAACCGCAAGTGATGACAAAATTGAGAAGTTAGTTGCCACTTTTCAACGCCTTTTCCCGGAGCTTTGCAATATTATAAATAATATTTAAATAAAAAATATAAATAATAAGAAGGATATAGGTATAAAATGAACACGAAATTGATCTTAAAACTTAAACTGTTTTAAAATGAATAGAGAAATTATGAAAATGAATACCTTTAAAAGCAGCTTTTCGTTAATAAACAAATTGTTTATAAACTTGTTATCTTTCAATTTAAAATTATTCAAAATTTACTGATTGGTATCTAACATATAAATATATTATTTCTGTAGAAAATCAGAACAGTTTGTAAACAGACTTTCACATTTATTGAATACATAATAAACACAAAATCTGCTAATATTTTGTGAATGTAGACAGAATCCTTCAAAATAAGTGCTAAATTTGCTTCAGAATAGTTTTTCGATAGTTTTAGTTTGCAACTGATTGATTCCTACTGGATGCCTGCCCTGAACGGTGCTGAATGGGTGGTGAATTTCAAAATTCCAGCCTAAATGCTGCGTTCTGATGCGAATTCCTGAGTGCTGATTCCTAAATTCTGAACTCTGAATCCCGAAAATGTGAATGCCAGGCAAGGCAAACAATCTGCCAAACAGGAGCAGAGCAGAGCGAAGCGGTCCAATATGAATATGGGAGCATTATAATTTGCAGAGTCGCTTTTCATATCAGGGGAGGAATTGGTGAGGGCGAGGGCGTAGTTAAACAAACATCGGGCAGCTGGCATGTAATATCTATGTGCATTCAAGCGTACGTGTGGGTGGCATTGTCTCGGTATTTAATAGGCTTTTGTTGCAGCTTCCATTGAAAATGGAAATGGTTGAGTGCCGCTGTAGCTCCCTGACATGTTTACCAGGCTATTCTAGTCCTACGCTCCTGATTCTGTTTCTGTTTCGGTTTCCTATCAACGTCCTCAGTCAGTCCTTGCCAGCTGGCTGGCTGGCAGCTCATTGAAAGATTTATCATTCAGCAGGAACAGCAGGTCTTTGAAAATGAGAAGACGACTTGAGCAGGGAAGGCAACCACTTGACAAAAATATTATTTGTACAATGTCAAAATTTCATTTTGATGAATTGGATATATTAATTACTTGAATGGGAATATATTTTAAGGACCCTCATCTCAAAGTAAGTACTTCTCTTCGTTCCCTCCTTGCTCATTAATGTTAATTTAGCAAATTACAATTTACCTTCAAGTACAAATGCTTTATAAGTCAATTAAGTTTCCTTCGTTTTCAATTATTATTGCCAGTGTAACGCTGATGTCGAGCCACCTGTCTGGAGTCCTGAGTCCCAACCGACCGTGTTGACACAGCCCACATAGGCGTCCCATACACATGCATAATGGAATTTCTAATAACTGCCACAGCTCCTCCTCAGATCGGATCGGGAGCCGGCAGCTTGGCCAGGAAACGGGAGCAGAACAGGACAAGAGCCGGCCAAACCAAGCCAAGCCAAGCCTTCCTGCTGGGTCAACAGCATTTAGTGACAATAAGCGTGCTGCAGTTCATTTGCCCAGTCGAGTTCAAAGAGCTGTGGGTCGGTGGGCTCGTGTTTCGGTTTGCTTTTGGCCCGGGAATCGGGATTGGATCGCCCGGCAAAGGGGTGGCCAAGTGCACTTTGTCAGGCATCGGCCAACATGCACTTTAGCAGGAATCCAACCCCATCCAGGCTCATCCCGAGAGCCGCAGCAATTTAATTAACATAAAAAACGCAACTCGCACAATTCGAGACCATAAATCAAAAACCCGCACACGCCCAACACTAAACTAATACCACTGGAAAACCTAATGCCGGACACAAAAAGCACAAATGGAAAAATGTGTCTGGCAAAAAGTGCATTCGGCGAGGGAAAAGGGTAACACTGCAAGGAAAATATAATGATTGAACAAAAATATCCTTTGCAATTTTCCCCGTGCTATTAATAATTTTCAAAATGCTAAATAATATAAATTACCTTCTTATAGCAGTACTTGTGGGGTACCAGGGTGTTGTGCAACATGTTCCTAGCAACATGTGCTTAATTTGTCAACAGTTCTTCTGCCTTCCGCCCTGCTTTGGTTAACTTTCTCATAAATTCGATCATAATGAGAGAAACTCCTCTATTCCTGTTTATGTTGCTTTTGATTTCACTCACAATCCCTTTCAAACTTCTTTTTTAGTTCTTTTAATTTCAAAACAATTCATAAATGCTGTCGCAGCTTACCTAAAGTTTTGTCAGTGTAGGAAAAGAAGGAAAAACGCTTGGAATAAAAACCAAAATGCTAGTTATGGTCTACGATTCCCGGCTCTTACAGAAGTTCTGAAAGTAGAGTTGGCTATATAGAGTAGCATTTGTTTTTCCGCCACGGTGCTTGGGTCTGCCTTTGTCACAGTTACGGGCTCGGACCCCCGGGGCAGCGGGCTTTGGCCCAACCCAAACCGCAATTCAGAGTCCAGCATAACCGAAAACCAACCAAACCCGTTCGTGTCGTGTCCAGAGGGCATCAGCATAAACAAAGGGTCCAAACATAATTTAGTTAAAATTCCCTTTGTCCGGGGCGTGGCACACCTTGCCAGAGGAAATGAAAAATGCTGATTATGGAAACGCAAACCATAATTTGTTGTGTGTTATGGCAACCAAATGAGCCGTGCGAAGGGTTTGGGTCAGGATTTGATTCGAATTTTGCCATTTTCATTTGCTAATTGCTTAATCATTAAATTCAATTACAAACGACAATTTAATTATGTGTCGCTTAATCAAATATCCAATCAAATAATTACAAGGAAAAAAGGTAAAATAATTCAAATCGTTTTGGTAATTCGAGTTTGAAGCTCTTAATTAAGAACACAAGTAATTAATTGATTTCAGGATAATCCCCCTAAATACCAATTTAATTTTCAAATTTAATAATATTGTTATGATTTTTAAATCGAAAGTACCTTTTTTACTCCTACTTGAACCCCTTTTAATTGTTTTCTACATTCCTTAAAGTCATGTACAAATAAATAAAAGACTCGCAATCTCCTATCGAATAATGATTTATATCGCCTAATAAACATTGCAGCTACTTAATTGACATCTCGCGCTCGTTTATCCCTTTTGCCAGCCAATATTGTTCACTTTTTGGGGGCTTTTTTCGCCACTCTGGCAGTGGTTTATAAAAAACAAAATCCCGACAGTCTCAAGCTGGCCCCAAAGGAGCCAAAACAAAGTAAGAGCAGTGGGAAATGAAGAAAAGAAAGCACACTCCTTGTCTGCTCTCTGCAAACAGACATTGGACTGGGTAAACAATAGGAATATATGCGATAAATGAAAAAATAATAACAAACATTAATCCGAGGGCTGCCTGCTCGAGTGGATGATGATGATGTTGATGATGGCGATGATGATGTGCCGAAATGCCGCCCTTTGGCCCGAGTCCTCGGGTGTCCGGGGTTATCCTTGCACTGCCCCGGCACGCCCGGCACGGCACTCCTTGGTCTCGTGATAGTCTTTCGTTATCCTCCGCTTTGCACAGAAGCGCTAAGCAAATAAAACAAAAAGGATAACTGTGCAAATATTGTGCAGACGGCTTGGCCGGATACGGGGCGGTGGCGGGGTCAAAGCAAACAGTCACTGCTAAAAACATAAATATGTATGCATGTGTGTAACTGTGTGTTGTGCTCTCTTTTTTATTTTCATTTTTATTTTCGTCCTGGTGACATTGCACTGCACATAAGTCGCTCGCTTGGTTGCTTAGTTGGATATTCTATTTCCCACCCCGCTCCCTTTCGATTTCCCAATTTTCATTTGCTTTACTCCTTACGCACATAAATGTACACAGCGGAGATTGAAATTGGTGCTATTTTTAATTATTTAATATACTTAAGGGTATCATAAGCTAGAATATCATTGAAATGGGTCCTACAAAGGCTCTAACTTGTTTCCGTTTAATTTACTAATCTAATTTAGAAACAGAATAATTCCATTTTTATTAATTTATTTAAATCAAGTTTAAAAAAGTAATAAATGTTGATAGAAAGCATAAACAAATGGGTAATTTCAAGGACATCTTTTAAGAAATTTAATTCGGAACCATATCTTAAAACCTTTATTCCTAGAATTATTTTTCCAGTGCCTATATATCCACATCAGTTCGCTGGTATTTATTTAGTTTGTTTTCGAGCTTCTTTGGCCCTGTTCACATGGCGTATACGCAACGTCGGAACGGCCAAGACTGCGAATGCGACTGCGAGTGCGATGGCACTGCGAATACGACTCAATTGAGGCTGGGCAGCAAACATTTTGTTATCTCGGCACCAGCATCGATGCCGAATGGATTTTTAGTTCAGCAAATTCTGTCTTATGCTTTCTTTTTTGCTTGTGCGTTTTGTTTGTGCCGCTTTCCCTCCACGAGGCCAGTATATTTTTTCCGTCGCTTTTCTTGTTCATTCAGTTTTTCCATTTGGCCCGGCCGGAGCGTCAGAGCGCTTATCTCGCATGCCGCATCGCGAACTGCTTGTAAATAGCATTCATGGCCTGACACTAATGGAACTTTTGACCGTTTGTGCTATCCGCCATCCGCCATCCGCTATCCGCCATTCCGTTCCCCCGGAGCCTGCACCCCCTTTTCCGCCTCCATCCATCCCGGCAGTTCCATTCCCCAATAGCGTATCCAGTGCCCGGTCCATTCCATTCCAATTGCCCACTGGCCCAATGTCCGGCGTCGGCTGCAGGGCCAAAAACTTGGATGGCGTTCATCGACTCCACCAGGAGGCGGTTCACTCCGAGCACTATTCCGAGTACCCTAAGCTCTAGCAACGGGGCATTACTATTTACTGACATTTCGAAGCGAATTTTTGGTATATAGTTCATACGTTATTTGATTGAAATAGCGTTTAAAAATTAACTAGAATAAAATAAGGATCTCTAAGGGGAATTATATGATGATGTATTATGATACATTTCATTCGCATTCAAATATATATTTAAAAATAAAGCTCTGTACACTCAGAGGTACTCCGAATTCGATAGTTTCCCCTATTCATATTCAGATAAAAATTGTTTTTCTTCTCCTTCATGGCAATGCGAATTCACGCAACTACGCTTGTTGTTGTTCTCCGTTTTTCAAAGCCTTTTTTCATTCATATTTGTGTGCTTTTTTCGCTATTTTTTTCTATATCGCTTCTGGTATCAATTTTGGGAGCCAACAGTTTGTCGGGTCTTTCAACAAGTCGTTTGTTGCCACTTCTTTTCGCCGAAATAGCAATCACCTGCCATGTCCAGCTGCCTTTGATCCTGGCTGTGTGGGATTGTCGATACATAAAATCAAAAAAATACCACTACTAATTAGATGATACAATTTTAAATGAATTTTTGGAAAACGCGAAAACTGTGACTCAAACGCCGTATTCGATTAGAAAATTAATCTGTGCAGTGATTTAAATGCAATTTTCATTTTCCCAAAAAGCCGGACCAAGGGCGAGCGGAAAGGCGCGTCAGGAGCGGACGATAAGCGACAATGGCATTCGGAAATTTCATTTTTGGTAACTAGATTTCACCGGGTCGAGTCACAGCCACACACACCTAAATGTGGTGTCAATGGGCTAAATGTGTTTCTGTGTACGTTGGGTAAATCCAAGGGGGCAGGTATCGGGCTCCGCCATATCCATTTCGTTTTATGTTTACAATTTGGCATGGTTTTTGTGCCTTTTGATTTATGCATAAATTGATGCTACTAGTTTGTTTGTTCGCCCGCTTGTTTGTTGTGTTCCCGCCGCCAAAAAGCGCATTTGCCATGGACATCCTGTCCGCTTTCCAGTTCTCCCGTTTTCCCGCTTTTCCCCGCATTTCACCCGGGTTTCCTTTGCCCATTTGCATCGAGCATTTCTGTCTGGTTTTTGGTTATGCCAGAGATTCAGTAGCAAAAACATTCATAATTTTAATTAAGTCATAGAAACGTGCTGCACACAAAACACAGATATACACTGCAGGGAATTTCTATATTTCAATTTGTGCTCGAATTGTGCCTCAAAAGTGATGATTTCTTAAACAGTAATTATAAGATAATTTTAGAACATGTAAATTTATATATATATAATTTCAGTTTACAAAATTGCATACGAGTATTTATGTTGGAAACGTTCCTAGAGTTCATTTTTTTTAACAAAAACTACACCTCAAATATCACCTATATATTAAAATGAAAAACATGGTAAAATATATATTATAGTTATAATTAATAATTTATATAAATTATTAGTTTAATTTTATAATTTTTATTCAAGCTCCATATATTTCACTTGATATATATTTTATGTCCACTATATAATGACTTTAGTTTGTTTACAGCTCTGATATCAACCTTAAATAAATAAAAATATGATATTGAAGCACACTTTACTTCAAAATATATCAAAATGCTTTTTTGCTGTGCTGATTTTGTAAGCCCTTAATATCCGATTTGAACTGTTATTTTAGATAGTTTTTGTTCTCGGTGTACACAACCAAAAGTACGCTTAACTTTTGTGTGCTAGTCCTGCCAGCAGCCGGCGGCCGGGTTTTTGTGTGTTGTTTTGTTTCGAGTTGTATTTGGTTACGATGCTCACAAAATTGCACTTGAAATTTATCCCCGAGCCTTATTAGTTATTTACGCAGCAGGCGCACTCGCCGTAATGTGTGAGTGTTTGCTTGCGAATGGGGAGGGGGGTCTGTGAAAATGCCCTAACGGCATTTTCGGTGGAAACGCAACGACCTCCCTCAACACCACCCATTGCAGATTTATAGCCTGCAGCAGTTTTTAGTGCTCGTCCTTTGTTTCGTCCTGCGTTTTGTTTATTTGGTTTTGCAATTGTTAAAAGTTTATGTCGTTTTTGTTGCGGCTGTTGCATTTCGCACACACAGTTTCCACTTGGACTCGGCGAACAACAAGTTTTTGCTTTTGTTTTTTAGTTTTATTCGGAGGCGGGTGGGAGTGGCAGTGCCAGATATATACAAAAATACTAGAAGCAAAACAAACAAAACTCTGAAACAAAAACGGTGGTAGTTTTTGGGTTGCGCCAGTTGCGATTTTGTCGTCGTGATTTGTTCCAGTTATTTTTTGGCAACGTTGCTTAATTAAACGTGAACTATTGCCAGATGGAGTTTAAATATCGGGGAAATTCGTTTTTCGTCGAATGTGTCGGATTTGATACGAGAGGAAGTGTGTACACATTTAGAGTTCGGTTCAATTTACAATCATTCAGTACTTCGTTAAAGGCAAATTATAATCTCAAAGAAACGCAAATTATTCTGGCTCAACTTTGTCAATCCCTTCCAGCTGACTCCAGTTTAATTGATAAAATTGAACATAAGCTCTCTCCTTTCTGCCTGCGGCTTTTGAAGTTCCTCGAACTTGTGCATTAATACCAATTTGCACTTGTCAATCAAGACGGCACTCCGCAGCCAGCAGAAACCTACAAAACTTCTAATGAGCCTAATTATTTCAACTATTTAGCCAAATACACAACATCTAGCGGCGGCTGAGGGGGGCCGAGCAGCGACTGGGGAAAGCATTCCAATGCTTGCCAAATTTTGCTAATGATAAATAAATTATGCGGCAGCAGCCGCACAAAATGCCAAGCTCCGGTCCGCACCGCCCCAGAAACCACAAGCAGAAAACAAATAAACTCGCTTCGCAATGCCAAAAGATAAGTATACGCCCTGTGGTCCCTGTCCCTTGTTCCGAGGACATTAAAGCCCCCAGATTTTCGGCGAGGTTCGAGGACTCGCCGAGCTGCGCAGACAGGCGGGGTGTATGAATGGTATCGCATTACCGAAGGCAAGCGCACATGCGTTAATAAACAAAATCTGTTGCTAATGTACAAAATAAGTTAATTATGGCAACGCAAATGCGAAAATGCGAGGCGAAAATGCCAAATGCTTCGAAGCTGGGGACAACTTTTCCAGCTTTTCCGAAACTCTCACTGACACTCCCGGTTTTTCGGGATCGCACATATATATATTACATGTGTATATATCCTGGGGCGTGGAAATCGCCGGGGGTTCATAGTAAGAGGTGCACTCGCCCTGCACTCTGCTTTTGTTCTTTGTGCGCGATAATTGCATTTTATGGTTGTGGCAAGCAAACAAATAAACAAATAGAACGCACACACATGGACGGGATATATGGCAGTCATATCGCAGAAACAAATAATTACAAATTGCATTAATAATATACAAACACGGACAGCGGCTCTAAGCCTGCCCTCGGAAAAGGCCCCGATTCGATTTACCTTTTGGCAATTTTTGCGTGACTGGCATAATTGCTCGATGGCCGAAATTGTTGGGCACTGCCACGCCCACTCAAATGTACATACATTTATGCCGCCGGCATTTACACAAATATCTGAGAGCAGAACCACATGAAATTTACATATTTTATTTGTAATTTGTTTGCCGCCGTCAATATTATTTAGCAATTAATATTTCAATGATGGCACAAAATACATTTATGTGGTTTACTGTCTGATTTAGCAAGAATGTTACCCATTATCTATAAGTGAAGATAAATCTTGAAATTATAAAGTAACTAGCATTGGCTCTGGTATTGCTAACCACTAAATTCCATATTTAATTAGCAATAACTGCTAGACAAATTGAAAATCAAAAGCACTTGTTATGCGTAACACTGAGTATTTTATAGTCGTCATAAATACCACTGCCAGGGAATCGATTTGGGCAGCAAAATGTCATATTTTTATTTGATGCATTCGAGCGAATGTCAAAATTATAGTTGAATTGCATTTTGTTGTTATTAGTGAGCAAATGGCGAAATTGATTACGAATGGGTTGCTTATGGGATTTATGGGAATGTGTCCATGATTATTATGCACTTTCGGTGGAGTTCGAGGGCTTACACACACACAGTCAGCGGACCGTGAATACCCCGGACCAGAGCCAGTTTCCGAGAGGCGGGAAAATCAAATCGAATTTATTGCTAATCCGCACAGCTCCCGATGCCCTGATTTATGGGCGCACTTCTTTCGGGGGAACGTCGGTCGTCGATCAGAACAATGGCATCAGCCCATTAGCAACGCGTCTAATAAAGCGCTGATGCCTTGGAATCTGGTTCCGATTTCGCTTCCGAATCCGCCGATGCACTTCCCCGCCTGCAATCTCTGGAATGGAGACTGGAGAGCATTCGAGTGGAGTGCCAGGGAGACCTAAAGGGTCGCGGATCACAACGCACAAATCTCTTTGTCTCCGCTCTTTTCACGGAAACCCCTCCACGGCAGCCGAAAAGTTCACTCCAATCGGAGATGCTGTAATTTCACTAATATATATTTTATACGAAAATGAAATCAACTCAAAGCTGAGAAGCACTTTAAATCTGCTTAGAACATGAGTATGAGATTATTTATTAGTTTTATTGTTAGTTTTATTCAACAAAATTTAACAGAAAACTAATAAATTAGTCTGTATCCTTTAAAATAATTAGGTTTATAGTTATATAAAATTAAGAATTATGCTAATAAATGAACTCATAGTTTCAAAGACTAGTCTATCAAAATACTTTAATAATTTTATAAAGCCAACCGTTTCAATTATTCTAGGCACGATTAAGCTTCAAGATAGTTTCTTAAAATGTTTGCAGCTCTAAATAATTGAAATAAATTATTCAAAAGCCCGAATTCATGTCCCAACATATGCCTTGACTTTTCTTAACTAATAGAAAATAAATATCTTTAGTTATTTATTTACACATTAAAAAGGCTAAGAAATGACCCAAAATCTCCAGTCAGAACAGCATCACCGATGGCATTAGAGGGAATGTCACCGATGAAATGCGCTGCTTAAGCTGTTCATTAGCAGCCGAGTAATGGAGCAACAGCCTGACACAGATTTGCTTTGGCAAGTGCCGACGGCTCCTCCTCCGATCCTGCGGTCCTGCTCTCGTCCTTTAGTCGTCCTCTCCAGTGGCATTGGATGCCATTCTATTCAGGTCGCCCCCGTTCGATTCGATTCGATGCGATTCGATTCCGAGGGCCCATAGTGTTCAGTTTTGTGGCCATGGCGACGACACGGCAGCCGGAGGGGTCATTAAAAAGTTTTTACAAGCACCCTGAATCGGCATTAGCGTCCCTGCCGGAGGATGGAGCGGAGTGGAGCGGACTGGAGTGAAGTGGAGTGGTGTGGTGGGAGTGGAGTGTGTTGTGTGTGCGGATCTGATTCTGATTCCGCTGCTGATTGTCATTGACAGCCAGGAGAGTAGATCCCGTGCCCTCAGCCGTATCGTTGGCCTTACCCCTTTTGTCTGCCGGATTGACACCTCGCCACTGCTTAGATATCGCTGCTAAACTGGCTGTCAATCCTTTTTATTGCCCAGCACTCTACCACTCTGCCACACTCTCCAGATCTTTGCCACTTCGTCAATCAATTGTGCCCCTTTTATTTGTATTTTATTATGCCAAAGTGTTGTTCCGAATGTCATTTCAAGTATCGATTGTTTGTGTCTACACTCGGAGAAAGGGCTAATTATATTTCGAAAAATAAGCACCACAAAAAGATATTATTGTGATGAATAAAAAGCAAATCTCGGAGTCTATAAGGAATGTATTTTAGTTATCAACCTTAAAGAATCCTTGTCTATCGTACTATTTAAATACTTTCTATTACTTATATATGTTTCATATTTCAAATCATGAATCTTAAAACCTTTCTAACTCCTCTGTGTACATTTGCGGCTGTTTCTGGGGTTCTTCTCTAATACTCTATTTCTGTGGAGCGTGGGTTAAAACTAGAGTTTGGAGTCACATTTGAAGGCACTTAATTGAGCAGCCGCATCCGCATCGAACTTGGCAAAAAAAATATATATATATATCTATTGGAGTATAAGTGGAGCAGTCAATTGAGTTAGGGGTTGAGTGTGGTTGACAGTGTTGTTGGTCCTGCCTCCAAAATGCCCAGATACCACTTGAAAAGGGATGACAGCCCGGGAAAGAGCTGCTGAGTGGGGGAAACCCGACAAATACTTCATTAAATTGAACAAATGAAACTCTTAAAGTGCGTTCCAATGTGACGAATTTGTCGGCTTGATAAATAGTTGAGATCTAAGGGATAGACCATCGAATGAGTTTAACTATATTGCTGGCTTGTAGTATTGTATATTAGATATTATTATTAATTGATTTGTTGAAACAACCTCTTATTAATTTATACAACTGCTGAACACCTGTCTGATCTGCTTCTAATAGAGAATCTAGTGTTTGAGATAATTTCGCAAGCGTTCTTGCCATATGTTTGCATGGGAACTTTGATGTTTGCTACTCGGTAAACATTATCTTTGGCATTAAAATTAGACTAAACAAATCAAGGGGACTCGTGGACTCACCCATGCTCAGCAGCAGAACGGCAAGGAGCAGCAGCAGGAATCCGTTTGGGATTATCCGGCAGTCTGGTAGTCTTCTCCGGCTCTGCCGATGTTGGTGTCGCATCTTGTGGATGCCTCCGCCTCCGCCCGAGGCTTCATCTTCGGCGGCTGACAAATCTCCGCGGAGCTGCAATTCCAGCATTTCGAGGGGCGGGCAAATGTCTTGCATTTGCGGCGGCCAAGACAATTTAATAAACACTTCAGCTTCGCACGCCGCACTGTCTGTTTTGATATTTTTTAGGGGTTGTGGGGGGCGATGGAAACTGGGGACGGGTCTTGGGGGAAATATGCAAATTATTTATGCCCGACTGGCAGCGGTTTTGAGTTCTATTTGCGCCTGGGCAAATTGGCCCATAAACAAAGTGTCTGTCTGGGCGCTGCCTGGGGAGGAGCGCGCTAATAAGCAGCCGGATAATTAATAATTTCCGCGCTCCGCTCTTTTCTTTCACTCTCACTCAAGCTGGCCTTCGATTGGCACTCGACGAATTTGCACATTTTGCTGATTGTTTACACATTTCGATTTCCGCCCATTAATTGCCGGCCGACGCTTTCCACTGATCTCCTTCTGCTCTTTTCCCGTTAGCTCCAGTTTTAGACGGAGTCCATTTGGTGCCTCCTGTGTCCAGCTGTTTTCCGCTTTGCCCCGGAAGTGCTCTGCAAGGCGGAATGAAGAATTACAAACACGCGTTAGTTGTTGTGCAATTAAATATAGGCCAGCTGCTGTGCCCCGCCGCACCACTTGTATTTGGCATGTAAACAACAACGCGCACAACCGATATGAAACCAGAAATTAACCCAGACCCGTGCTCTACTCTCCGGGAGCGACAATCCGCGCCTACGACAAGTTGACAGACGACTGAGGAGTCCTAAGGACGTCCCCAAGAACACACCCCGAAAGACAGCTAGCGTTAGCGTTTCCAAAATTAGCACGCTGCACTATGGGGCAAACGACGACTTTTCCTGGCCAAAAGCCATGTTATAAAAGTCGCTAATTTAAGTTGTTATTAACGGGAATGTATTTTAAATGTATTAGTATTTATTGTTTGTTTTAAGTGACAACAAAAATTAAAAACTTAATGAAACTTTCTCTTGATATCTTATTCATAGTCGTATTCAATATATGTTTGTGAGTGGTAACTGTAGGAATACACTGCTCTGTTGCCATAATCTTGTTTAATTTGCAGCCCTAAAAAATATTTTAAAAATAGCTATAACCTTACCTCCGACAATTATATAAAAAACGACAAAAATGAAAATAAAAACAAATATTAAATATTTAAATATGACTTCGATTTAAAGCTATTAATTTATTTCACAAAAAGTGGTCGTTCGCCCCATAGTGCTTTGGAAATGCTGGCGGCAGCATGTTGCTGGCGCCACTGGAACTCAAGCAACATGTTGCAAAAGTCATTCAACCAAAGGAAAGACATGAGATCAAAGTTTTTCATGAAAATTAAATATCTATAATAAAGATTGAATGTATATGAAATATGTTTTAAATAATAATAAATTTAATACGATTTAAAAACTTCTTTAAACAGAGATGGCATGAAACACTTTACAAGTAATGTCTACTTTAAAAATGAAATAAGTTACCAATACATCCATATTTATATGATTTTTTAATGCTAATGATTTTTTTTTATATATATTTTAGAATGCATTTTAGATAAGAATTGTTTCTGCTTTTTTTATTTAAAATTTTACATGTTCTATGTTTATTTTAAATAAAAAACCAAGCCACCGATATATGAAAATAATCTAAAAACAAAACACAAGTTTTAAAAAAAATTTATTTTCCCAGCATGATCCCCTTTAATATTCCAAAATTGGCTTGTTTGCATTGAAAATACCATCCTCTCAAGCTATACATATTTCCCCTTTCCAACAGCAGCACAGGCGAAAGCCAATATGATAAACAATAACAAATCGTCTAAACACAAAAAACGGCAGGCAAACAAACCAAAAAGCGGAGTTTAATTTAACGAGAACAAAGTGTGTTCTTTGTGAGTTCTTTGAGTTTTTGTCCCTGCTAATGAGGCTGTGCACAAGTGGCAGGCCGGCCCTTCAGCCTCGTGTATGTAACTCCTCGCATATAGTGAGTGCTTAACCCTTTCAGGGCGACTGGAGGATGCGGCCACTTAACCCGTTACGGCTACTGTTGGCTCTCCGCCCTGCGGTCGCTACTCTGGCGTTTTGTTTATTTAAGTTGCAATTACTTTTTGCCACCCCCACCGACGCCTGCATGCAACAAATGCTGCGCCATTGAATGTCCCGTGTTTTGTAAGTCTTCACTGAGTGTGTGTGTGTGTGTGTGTGTACTGGGGGTGAGTGCGAAGGTTGCCCCCTAGTCATAAGGAAAAACACAACTAGATCCACTCAAGTGCAATGACATCATGGCAAGCATTCATAATGCTCATTAGCCAGCCCCCTTCGGAAGTGTTCCCTAACCCGTAACCCGTTCGCCGGTGGCCATGTCAAAATGCAATTTTTATGTGGCACACGCGCTGCACTGTTTCTGGCAGCTTATCGATGCCGTCTTCATTTTCACAACGACTTTCTTGCCACACTGGGAAAATCTTTTCCTTTGAGGCTAATTTTCACATCTTGCAAAAAGCCAACAAAAAAATCGGATTAACCGTAGTGAAGAGTTACTTTTAACAGCAAAGGATATTCCAAGTGCATTATCCTTCCATTGTATAGGGCCTTGTTATGTGGTCCCTTTACTAAATAAACTCCTTAGCTTTACCTTTTCATTGTTCAAAATACAACTCTAAATTTATTATCTTATCACTAAAACAAAGGCAGCATAATTGTTTAAAATGATGGATTTAATTAGTTACGAATCAAAGGTTCTGTCTAGGTCTAGTGGTCAGGGTATTATTCTCAACTATTATGATTATTAGGATTAGTTATCATTGAAGCAGAAACTGACCTCCGACAATAGATATTCAACGACTAAATTTCAAAGTGAGTGTTCAAGTTCTCATTAATCCAATCTAGGTGAAACAAAGATAACTTGTCTCCTAAAATTAAGGCTTTCCTTCCTGTTCTACTATATTTTATTAACTTTATTTTCATTTTCTGAGTGCACCCACTCACCACTTGGTTTTTATGGGCAGCATGCAGCACACCTCGATTAATGCATATATATAGTATGGCTGGATCCTCCGAATGGAGCTATATGCCACAACAACATGCCCATGCACTTAGCAGTTTTATAGTATTGTATGTCCCCATGTCGAGGGAAAGTCTACTTCCACTGCCACTGCCACTGCCACTTCCAACCCCTTGACAAACGCAACACGTGCGATTTGAGAAAAGTGTGTATAAAAGTGTTTATTGGCCTCCTCAAGATGCCCCTCTGCTCCAGATTCTCCCCCTGCAGCGACAGCTCGCTGACATTGACGACGCTGACAAGTTTTTAGTGCTCCAATGAAAATTAAAACACATAAAAATGGCTGAGAAACCGCACAATTAAATGGGCGAATTGGCGGCTGGTCGAAGGGAGGTAACATACATACTCCTCCGGAGAACCATATGGGTGTGTACGGTATTGTTATGTTGCGTCTGTTGAGAGCAATAAAAGCTACTCGGTGTTTACGGCGGACTCAAGGCCGTGTACTCGAATATGGTTAAATTATCCGCAGGGAAAAGAGATTAAAAAACTTGTCTAATTAATTGTTAGAAAAAGGTTCTGCTTGCGATAAACAAAAATTCAAAATGTTGTAGGTTATAAAAAGATACGAGTCGAAGGAATTATACAAAGGACATTTTACAACAGACGAGTGAGGTCACACGATTTTTGCACTCCAGATTGTCTTCAAAGAACAGAATGTAATGACAACCAAATGAACCATTATAGTCTAGGTTTAAAAAACCCCACTGCATTGGTCTCGAAAATACTTGTCTCAAAGGAAAATTCTGCTATTAAAAAACCAATCTATATCTTCAATGGTTTCTCGTCACATTTGAATGTTTGGGACCATATCTGAGTTCCGTGTCGCCTTTGCTGGCAGCTCTCGTCTCAGTCTCATTGTCATTGCACACAGTGTTGCTCTATTTAAAGCGGACTCGCACTTGCAATCTAGCACCTTGTCGGTCCATTGTGGCAGACAATTTGGTATTCGATGTAGCTACGAGTAGTTCGTAGTTGTAGCAACGAACACGCGATGACATCGCACCACAGAGAGACCTGTCTGCGTCGTCCTGCGTCCTGCGCCCAGCGCCCTGGGTCCTTTTGTCAAACCGAAAAATGCAAATTTTCTTTGACATGGGCAAGTACGAGATAATAATTTCCCCACACATGCCAACTGTCTAGTGGGGATGTTCTGCACTGTGAAAAAACAGTGGCTTCAAAGTGAAATACTCATTCTCCTTTCGAAATTAGTTGACATTAAACTTAAGTAATTTAAATATGACCATTTCCCAAGACACATTTATAACGCTATTCGGGAATTAATATTAATTAAAACTAACAAAAATAAATACATAGCCATATGTTAGTATTATTACTTTCACTGTTTTCCATTATATTTCCATCACCTAGTTTCATAGAACTCTGACAATTTCCGGTTGCTGTTGAATGTATTCAGCCTCGTAGGTAGTGCCTTTGTGTCTTGGTCGCATTTGAAGGCTTCGTAGATAAATTTATGCGTCACCTTGGTATCAATTAAAGGCAATCTAGTGCTGAGAGCGGAACGCGTTTTTATTCCATTCCATCGAGTAACAATTAGATGATTGGTTGCCAGGCATTTCGGGGCAAACAACGTAATGGTAATGGCCATAATATGTAATGCAGCCAGCACAGTCCCCGCAGATACAAATGTATCTCGAAATGCATCCTTGGCATGTTAATCGATTCGCCCGTTGGCCTAAGTGCGATTTCGCTTTGATTAGCGTTGCACAATTATACGCTGGCTGTAATCGAATGCAACTGCAGCTGCAACGCATCTGGCGGATGCATCTCTCGCACAGAGGGCCCAAATCAGAAGCCGAATTAGATGCCAGATGGACAATGAGACACTCGCAGGCTGAATGCAAATGTGACATATTTCCACCCATCACGCTCTTGGGCCTTTCTGGAATTACCCGAAACCTGCAGCAAAACCGTCCTATGGCACAGAAAAAAATAATTCTGATGAGGCAACTAAAACCTATCTCGCAGCTGTCAAACATAGCCGACCAAGTTGAAACTTAGAATAAGGAATATCTTTAAAAAATTTCAATACTGCTACCTTGAGTATTAGGATTGGGCCTTTATTCGCTGATTCTAAATTAATTATTATTTATAAATTAAAGTAGTTTTCAGTAAAAAATAAAATACAAAAATTAATACGTTGCCGATCAAATTCAGAAACCGTAATATAAAATCCATTTTAAACCACTTTCCATCAAAAATTCACCACTGAATATTCAGTTAAAGTTGAAATTGATTTTGTTTGTGTATGCGGTTAATCGTCTGGCTTTGTTGTTTGTTTCAATAAATAAATTAACCATCAGAGATCAACGAAGGATTGGCCAGGGGGGACTTATGGCAGAATAAAGGCTATATGCAAATATATTATTGCATCATAAAGAGGGCAACATTTTTTAATTATGCCCACTTTTAATGGTTTTAATTGCAGTTAAAGCGCTGCAGCGTAGGCTTTAATGGAAAATGGCAAAGAGTCTGAAAAAAGAGGGGGAAATGGCAATGCTTAAAAAATTGAATATGTTGTTGGGCAAACAACGAACGGCGGATGTTCAGGATGTGTTAAATGTTGATTTATGGCCAGGAAGAGCATCGCACACTGGCCCGACTGGCGAATTAAATTTCCATATTAATATGGTAGCGTCGAACTGAACTATCATCAAGAAACGGTAGTCTATACAACCGAGTTTTCCTTTTCATCAGCCCAAAGCACCGCAAGAATTCCATCAACCCGAAGCACTCTCTTACTTCTCAAGACAGACTCAAAATCAAAACCCAACAAATTGATGCACAGCAGGAAATATTTGGAAACAAATACTATACACTGTCGAAATTTACGGAATATAAAATACTATATTTTAGATATTACGATTTTTATTAACATTTATTTTTATAGGACTCCCAGAAGTCTAAGAAGTCACAGATTGGCTAAAAAACATACATATGTTAAAACATTTTATTCTTGCAACTTTCAAAGTTCCTTTTTAAATCGAAGTTTCGAAGTACATATATCCGTAAAATGATTTCTTAAAGCATTATCAACTTGACCTTTGATCTTTGCCTGAATTGTTCTCTGTGCACTTTCCCGGGCTCCCGGGACTATTTTTGGACACTGCCTCCTATTTTGCATGGAAGGCATAATAATCATTGACCTTTTTATGGCTGCCTCACGCGCCTTTTAATAAATTGAAAGCGCCGAAAATGTTTACTTCCTACAATTGGGGGAACGGAGCTCCTACTCCCGCCGAACAAAGGGAAAATCAATGTTCCAATAAGTCAGCGGCAATAACCATTCAAGATGTCGTCATTTCCCACCTCCCCGGACCGGGGAACTTTGAGGAATTTTTGAGTGAAGCCCGGAGAGGAGGATACAATTGAATTTCAGTGTTGGCAATTTAATTTCTTTTGTTGTCAGCGGCATAAACATTGATGGAAGGGCGCCGGGAAGAGGCGACACGGTGGGGGCGAGGGTAGGATCCTGCCACGCCCACACTTTATGTTACTGTTATTGTTGCTGGCATTTCGTTGACAGCAGGACAATGGCAAAAACACGCTGGGATATCCGGCATACAAAATTAAACAAACAATGACAAGACAAGAACTCGGCCGGGAAACTGCGTGCGAAGACGAGGAAAACTGACCCCAAAGGTTAGGAAAAACGGGTGGGTGGGGTGGTGTGAGGTGAGGCGGAGGCGGAGGGTGTTGGGCGTGTCTGCAGCTGCCAGAGCGGAAGTGTAAGACACAGCAGGCGCTGCAACAATGTGTGCGCCACATAATGACACATGGGCCGAGAAGGGAGGCAGGGTGGAGGGAGAAAAGCCAAGCAAAAACCCCACCAAGTGCTCCAAGTAATATAAAAGCAATTTTCTCCCACACACATACACAGACTCGGAAAGGGGAGAAAGCAGAGCAAGGTCACGCCTTGTTGACCAAAATTTCACTACAAATGAGTACCTATTGTGGCCGCTGTTGACACAGCCCGACTCCGCGTCCGAGTACAAGTCCCAGCCTCCTCGACAAAGGCACGGGCACGGCAGACTGCACAGAAATGAACTTGATTTTCCAGCGGGGCAGCCTTTCACCACCACACTTATAAAAAAACCTAAAATAAAGTTAAACAAGTCGGAAGAATAGGCTCACGAAATTAAATATTTGTAAATTTCCCAATATTTTATTAGTTATACAATACAAATGTGTTTAATTAGTTGAAATATTATTTATTTTCTAGCCCCTTTTCTCTCTCTGCATACATCCGAAGGCCAAAGTAGCAGTTGATGACCGGGCTGGTGGGGGGATTGTCGGTTATAAAACAATTGTTGTCGCTCGCTACACATTTCTGTGGCCAGGCCGCTTGACCCAATAAGCTCTGGGGCAGCTCCCGCTTGCCACAAGTGGAGAGCGGGGAAAGAAAGATGAAAAACCGGCAGAAAGCAAGTGGAAAACAGGCTGAAAGCCAGATGAAAAGCCAGGCACTTCATGAACAACGGTTGAGCAATCAGAAGCCAAGCGTGGGCAGGTGAATCTCTTCAGCACCTGCAGCTGGCAGCCAGAAATATCATGCAAATGAGGCCCAATCAATCTAATCAGGATGCACAACCCCACTGAATATGTAAATAATTACGAGACGAATATTTACATATCCCCAGGAAAGGGCGAAGGAAGTCGAATCAATTTAAAACGTATCGGAAATTCCCAGAAAATACAATACACACATTCTACAGTGGCAGCAGCAGGTTCATCCGAACTGATTTTCCAAGAACCACTCACACTGTGGGTTCTAGACAAACTAAATCAAGGATGTGGGAATTGGACACCTATAAGTATATACAGAAATGATCCTGACTCTGGATTCGTGTGAGGTTAGGCTAATGCTTAGTTTAGTTTACCCTGGATAGTAAGTTCTTGGGTAATTCTGGATTTTAATAAGGCTATATTGCTATTTAAATAAATAAAAGTTATGAAATTCAATGGGATTCTATTGCTATTTAAATTAACAAAAGTTTGACAAAAGAAAAACTAAAGCCAGCTATTGGAGCCACCTCAAATTAATAAGAATTCCAGGGTATCCTTTGACATAAAAATCGGACAGAGTCATAGTTTACCTAACCGATTTCGCCGGCTGCCTTTGACTGCTAAGCAAACGAACCTGAGCCTCGATTTAGGTCCTTGTCATTGAGAAGCCTAATGAGCGCCAGGCCGCCAATCTCCTGACTTTATGGCCCTTTCCCCACCGGGCGGCGTCGTCGTCTAAACATATTTATATGTATATACTTATATATACAGATATATATGTATTTCAATAGATGTAGAAAACAACAATGGCGCCATTAGCATCGTCGTCAGTCGCCACTTTCTCCCGCCAAGATTTCCCCTCCTTCTGTTCTCACTCTCCCCTGGGCGGAAGCTACGTTTCCGGGAAATTGTCGGAAATGGCATTTTCAAAACGAAGATTTTGTTAACCGCCCTCGTCGTCGGTCCAGAGCCATACATTGATATAACGACCCAAATGATGATGATGACGGGAGCCAGTGGGTGGCCAGTTGCCTAGGCCAACAGCCGCTGTCCCTGCCAGCTGTTGTTTGTACAACTTTTAGCTCAGGTAGAACCACTACCAGGAACAAAACAGCGACCAGAAGCCACACGGAAAAAAGTCAATGACTGACAGAATTATATTTTTAAGGCACTATAAAATATACAAAGGCTATGGCTTTAAACATTCTCATCTCAGAATAATATTTAGTTCTTGAAGAAAATAGTCATATTTTTGTGAGATTGTAACGTCCGTGTGCCTCTTTTTCCTAGTGCAACAACGTGACGCTGCAAAAATGACGAGTCCTTTAAGTCCTGGCCAGGGAACTGTGTCAAAGGCTCGCTTAAGCGGCTTTAAGAAGGCTGGCCTCTTGTGTCGCTCGTCCCTGTGTCCTCTGAACCCAGAGAACTCAGAGCCCAACACTTGTCACTCGGGCAGCCACTTGTCGCCTAATGCAATCACAGCAGCCAATGCCACTGCAGTCGAGGTTCAAGTGCCAAAACACTTACTTAATGGAAATTACTCGAGCATCCTACCCGCCACTCGACACGGCTCAGTACATTCATCTCGTCTCCATCGCCATCGCCATCTCCGTTCGCATCGATAGGCGGAGTGGCCAGGAGCTGAGCAATCACGTGCTCTTCCTGGGAAGTGGAAGGAAGTCGCCGGGGGCGACTGGGATTCCGATTGGTAGCCACTTGAGTGTGTCATGTCCGCACGATTTTTGCTAAAAATCATTTAACGGCTATGTGCCGGAAATGCGAGACATACCCCAAGCACAACAAGGCCAAACATTTGAGAGTGGTGCACAGAGAGAAAAGTAAATAAAAGGCAGGGAATTTAAAGGAAAGCCAGCAGATTTTCAAGTTTCTTCTATGGGCTTCGCAAAACTATTTAAATTATTATTGTTACTATACTATATACAGAGATAAACAGGACTCTATATTTATATACAACTAATGTCAGCACTTAAGTCAAATTTTAAATCCAAATAATACGTATATTTAAATCAAAAACTTTCGCCGCAGTGCATGAGGCCAGCAGATGCGAATTTCTGGCAATTGATTGAATCCAGAACGCAGGACTCTTTAAATTTTTCACTTTCTCGTTGTCTCGGCAGTAATGTCACCAGCACGTAATGCGAACGTGGAGTGGCGCACTACACCCCAGTCCACTCTACTTTCCCAAGCCGCCCCCCTTTTTCCCATTTTCCCATTTCCCCCACCGCCCCCTTGGCTTGTGTGCGTGTGTGTTTAGCAATTTCAAAATTGTTGTGTTCAATCAGAACCGTTTTGCCAGAGAACGAGAGGAGCACCAGCATCCACCCAGCCACATCCACACACTCGTATCGACATCAGCATCGAATCATCGTCATCGGCCTCTCTGGAGACTTTGTGGAGAAGTGCTACTCGGAGAATGTGAGATGCGAGATGGAGCGACACACACAGAGAAGCGGAGAGAGAAATCGAGAGGAGCTGGAGAAATCGTTATCGATGCCAGAGCTAAAGCCTGTTGAACTGTGAGTCCGTCCGGCATTTGGTGCCAAAAGTTCAGATTGTCGGACTTTCGGTCTGTTTGCCGGGCAATCGTCGGTCGTGTTTGATGTTTATTGGAATCTGGTCAGGTGGCTTTCATATGGGTCACTTGCCAAACCGATCAAAGGGAGAGTCGGCTTTGAAGGCTCTTCAGAAAACTCTGAAGAAAGAATTTTCAGACAGAATTTTCAGAGGCAAAATTAAAAGTTTGCATAATAAAGAGTATCAGACCAAGCAGTAGATTTCTGTACCCGAAAATAAGAATATATCTGATCATAAAATTATTAAAAATTAAGAATTTGTATAGCTTACATAGAAATAGTATTGCAGTAAATCAATATGTTAATTTATTTACTACATTCACTACATTCTTTATTAAATAATGACCCATTAAAGCTAATTGACAATTTTTAACCCAAAAACTGAAATAAATAAATTTATATTTATTGTCCTCCAACCAAAATTGCATTTATTTCTAATGGCCAAACTGCCATTATAATTTCACTTTGGAATATATATGTATATGTATCTACAACACATTGACCCAAAAACACACTGAGATACACGCAATCACACACAAAAATATACGCAAAAGATGCAGAAGAAAGAACCGAACAACTTTGGGCATAAATAAAAATATTGAGAAACATGCAAAAAGGGGCAAAAGAGAGGTCCCAGGCCAGGTCAAAGATAATAATAATAAAAAACCGCTCAAACATGATGCCAAAAACAAAATGCAAAAAGAAAAACAAAACACAAAATAACCAAAAACAAAAACAAAAGAAAACCCGTTGGAGGAAACTTGAAATCTCTCTTCTTGGCCGTCTCCCGAATTTTTTATTTCATTTTGCGTGGAGTTGAGTGAGTTAGCGTTGGCATTTGTCAGTTGCTGGTTGTCAGCGCTCACTTCCTGCCACGCCCACGGTCCTCGGTCCTGCCCCCCGCGTAACCCACCGCAGCCTTTGGTGGGGACTAGGTCCCACTGGGTCTGCAACTTGCCGCAACTTTTAATAAACTTGGCAAGCATTTTTTCCTTCAACCATTTTGTTACGCTGGTTCAAAGGTTACGCACACACACAGACTCCCTCCCTTCTTCCCCCTGATTTATGTAGAGATGTAGGGAAAAAGGAACTCGAGTGAAGAGTAAAGGGAAAGTTTTACAACCAAACTCAAATTGAAGCAGTTAAATGGCGTATTGTTTTGCAAAATACTTGACCAGGGAGTGAGAAGTTTTGACCAACAAATTGTCAAGTTTTATGCACGGCCATTTGGTGAGATTTCATTTTGATGTCCTGCTCGCCTCCGCTTCCTTGTGATTTTTATTGCCCCCATTTCAGCGTCTTGATCAGGAGTCACGAAATGGTTCCCGATGGCTCACTAAGCGCAGGATATGTCCTGTCGGTGTCCTAGGGAGTCTGCCACATTATTATGGCTGCCGCTTCTGCATTAGACGCTAATTAGTAGCAGCTACAAAAACAACGCCTCGGCAATTGGTGTTGCATAACTCCAGGCGCTGCAAGTGAAATATTTGCACATTTGCGCAGGAAAGCAGCCGCCATGTTGCTGCAGGCAGACACTGAGAGCAGTGTGTGTGTGTCCGTCAAACAAGGCAGCTACACCTACATACATACATGCACACACTTGGGAATGCACTCACAAAAAAATATTAGATATTATGTATATTAACTGTCCTTAATCCGATCAAATATTACGTTAAAATTGTAAGATATCATTTTGTCTTACGATAGTTTATGAAATCATTTACGAAATAATATGAAATATACTTTTTCAGACATTTCCCTCAATGTTTGTACAGTTTTGTTAATGCTTCTAGTGTGGCAGTTGCTACTTGTTTCTGTTGTTGCGGCTTCTTGCCTTTGGTGGCTTTGCTTTGGTGCGGTTAACGCTGCCAAAACTTTCAAATGAGTCCCACCAGTCGCTGCAATTATGCTAGAAATACCATTAAACCTGCTCGTAGGTACAATATACAGTTCGCTGCACTAATTAAAGAAAATTCCACCGCAGAACATCGAAGGTGCAGGAGGACCACGGAGCGTATACGCAATCTGCCATGGCAATTGTTCAAACATTTGCATAAATTGTTGCTGCAGCTATTTTATGCAGCGAGTTTAACTAAAAGTAATCTGTTTCGCCCTGCGGTTTGCACAAATATTTGCACAGTTGATGCCACAGACAACAGGCAACCTCCAGCAGCAACAGGAAACCACGAAAAAGTAAGGGAAAACGCAGACAGGACCAGTAAGAAAACTAAACTGAAATAAAGCAGACCCAAGCCCAAAGATTGAGAACACCGGCAGTTGACATGTCCTATTCATTATTCATACACTCAACCGTCTGATTTATTTACAACATATTTAATTTGCCCCTGTCTGCGTCTCTGGGGGCCAGCTGTTGCTTTTATCTGGCGAATAAATTAAAAACGAGTGCAAATTTAATGAATCTGCACATAGATGAGAGCGCCCACCGCCACTAATACTAATGTCAGCTCATATTCTATGCAAATGTCGTGCCTCTTTTTTCTGGCCGTGTATTTAAGCACACATTTTCATGCTCGTTGACTTTTTTTTGGAGAAAAGCGAGCATGTCGAATCTGGCAGGGAGTTTGACAAGTTATTGGAACAACAAATCACACATTGAAAACTCACTCGATGCATAATAAAACTAAGTTTAATTTAACTTTATTAAATATCTATGTATATAAAGACACACAAGAAACTTTGTCTTCAATTCCACCCTCAAAGATTCTTTATTAATTGTGCCAAGAGGTCCTAAACTTCCGTTTGAAGTTCCATAACTGAATAAAAAAGGTAAACTTTAACAATTGTATTAATGTAATCGAGAAAGGGTGCCCCACGAGTGGCTGGCTCACTTAATAAAAATGTACTTAGCAACAGAAATTCTAAATTAGGGAACCCCCCGAAAAATGCCTTGGTAACTTTCCGTTGAACTTGTTAAGAATGCCAGCATTAGCATACATATTTGATATGCAGCAGCATGTGCATGTGTCTAGACGTTGATGGCACTTTAATAATAAGCAGCGAGAGAGCCTTATTTGAATCTGTTTCAGTTTTTCCAAGTGGGTTACCCACTTGGCCAGCCCACGGAGGAGGAATGTCTTTGATGTTGGGTCAACGGAACTTAGCTGGAGGAGTGCTGCTGCCAACGACAAGCAGATGGGTCACAAGTTCAACACTCCACGAAGGAATCAACTGCTTCCATTCAGCTGCTTGGGCTTTCATTTAATAATTCACTTTCATTAGGCGAGAAGCGTCGGAGTGGAGTGAAATAAAACAGTACGACCGCAACTTAATGAGAGCACCACCCCCGTCCTCCCAGCTCCCAGGCCGTGTGCCACGCCCCGCTCATTAAAAGTAACCAAACAGTTGGGGACCGCAAACCAGATGACGACGATGACGACAAAAACAACAGGAGCAGCAGTGGCAGTAGCAAATAGGGCCAACAACACATGAAAAGCGGCCAAAAAGGCAGCCAGCAAGAAGCTATCTCCGCTCGCTCCCCGCCGCCGACCCCTCTCGTATCTCGCCGGCTTCCTGTTCACGTTACAGCTATCAACGCTAATGACAAAAGCGCGCAAAGTTTGCATTTACTTGGAAAGTGAAAGGACACTAAACATGCCCACAGGGTGTGTCCGGCACAGAAATCACAAAAGAGCATAAAATTAGCGAACGATGTCGCCGCACTCCCGGTCCTCGAGTCTGTCCTTCTCCGCATCCCTGGCCACTGTTTATATCCCTGGAGCGAAAAGGACTTTGGGTCTTTACAGTGGAAAAATTAACCATTAACCATCAGCAGGAAGGCAAGGCTTTCAAGGCGAAAAGCAAAGCTATAATGGGTCTTTATCATTCTGATAAATATATCAGTATTTAAGAATCGAAGCACTAAAAATTGTATTAAAAGAATCTGTTTAGCATGAACTCTTTGTTAACTTCAATTAATTCACTCTAAAAATATTCAAATTTATGTATAGTTATTTTTGCCAGTGCATTTTATTTTAAATTTCAGAGCAACAAGGACCAGAAGGGGGAAGGTGGAAAACTGGGATCTGGGACACAGACAGAGTCCGAGTTCTAGCCCAGCACTCCCATGATGAATTCATGCCATCATTTTGCTTGTAACAAAACTTGTGATTGTTGCTGTTGTTTTCGGGGCTGTTGGTGATTTTCCTGTTTTCTTTTTTGTGGTTACTGTGTCCTGATTTTTCATCCTGCACACCATACTATTCCGTCCCAGCCAGCCATCCATCCATCCATCCATCCATCGCACTTACACGAGTTGGTCATTAGCTACGCCTGCCAGCAAATTATTTGGCTGGGCGCGGCAATGGCCAACCATATTGTTGCTGTGGTCCCTGTCCTTGTGGTCCTTGTAGGCGGTTATGATAAACATCAGTGCAGCATCAGCATGCGAGGGGGAGCCAGGACTTTGGACTTTGGATATTTTGGGCGATTGTGACTGTGTCCCGGCCGGTGGAGCACGAATTTCGCGTGCGTTTAATTTTACAGATGGGCCCCGGCTTGAGGTTTGTTACGCAATTTTCATGTCAAGTACTTAAAATGGTTGTTAGCCAAATCATCGGGGAGTCGTTTTACAAGGTACACTGAAAAATCAGCGGGTAATTATATATATTGAATATATAATGAAATTGTTACAGAATTGTGTTTATATCAAGAAACGATAAATATTTCCAGAGCTAAGGAAGTCTTGGGGATCCCCTTTTTATAACTCAATTATTTATGCGATTTGAATAACTGTGATTATAATTTAGGGCTGGTTAAATATTCTTTTCTTCTTTATTATTTATGCTTTTTTATATGATTTAAGTGAAACATCATTTAAAAGACGTTTAAAGAAAGAAAAAAATATTTCGAGGGCTCAACTTAAAATTATAATTTATTATTATTTATTTAATTATTTGTTTATTAATTATTAAAGTTTTTTAGGAACTTAAATAGTTTTGAAGAAAGAACTACAATTATTTTTGTAATTTTTCTAAGGTATTAATCTCTGTCTACATTTTCCTTAAGTATTTTTTGCTGTGTATTTATTTATACTGAAAGCCAGCGAACAAATTGAGTTGGCCATGCAACATGCTGAAAAATTAACGCACTTTTTTCATATTTTATTTAGCTAATGTGCGGGGAGTGGTCCTATGGCAAATTATGCGAATTAGCGCGTGTTGTGCCCCAATCCCCATATATATATTTATATACACAGATACAGATACAGATTTACTTTTGTCTGACGGCGCTCATGATTTATTTCTGCGCCTCTTCGGCCACAAAATAAATCTTTTGCTGTCGCTTCAAGAACAACTTTAACTGCGATAGACTCCGGCTAAAGTCGATTAGCATTTTAATGAGTTATCTTCGTGGCCAGACAGCTGAAATTATATATGAATTCCATTCGTCCAGCTGTTGGGTAATGCAATTTCATGGGCATTACACATACGCAAGGTAAGCCCGATGAAATCGAATATTAAATTGTATTGACTAACGATTTTCCCTTGGCCGCCGCCGGAGCTGCTTCTATAAAAATGTAAATTTTCTTTTATTGTTCCGAGATTTATTAGACGAATTGTATGTGCCGGGCCGAAAAAGCTGGGAAAACTGCTGATTTGCAGGGATTACTCGGCCGGCAAATGTCGAGGCCATATATCTGCCGAAACATACAGCTTGTACATACTAGAATATACATATATATATGCCCGATATCTATGCAGTGCAGGGGGAATCGGTGGTTTTATGTCGCAGCACTCCACGTGGCACAGTTTTTATGCCTTTGTGCAAAATTTATGATCGCTGCTAACTGTTTTTATGATTCTATTTTGATGATTGTTTTGGTTTTTTTGGTTTGTCGGCTTCACCGCGACTAAGCTTCGACTGGGATTCCCCGTTTTTGCCTTTTGTCCACTGCGAACGAACATAAATAAAATTCCAGTCCGCTGGCGGTGTCAGATTTGCATTGTCTCGTCGCGTTGCTAGGGATTTGCGGCTCTGAGCATGTGTCTGCAAATAGATCACAACTCAATCGATTTTCCGGGTGCCAGGAGGGATAAACAATAAAATAAATGTTATAACAAGCATAATGGAAATGTTAACAACGGCACGTACTAATCAAAGGCGTTTCCGCGAAGTGGCGGTGGCCAAGATGCCGTCAGCCGTCAGTCGTCAGTCGCCTTTCGGGCCAAAAAGACCGATAAATTGACAGATTCCCTACTTGGGTATGCCGGGAATGTAGTCTGGAAATTGCATAAAGGCATGATTTAATGAATTTCCGGCAATAAAATAATTTAATTTCAGCCTAGTCGGCGGCCTAGTAGCTGGGCTCATCATTAAGAACGTCAAGAGGCTTTCAAAAAATCCTAAAATAAGGAAGCAACACAAGCCAACAAAAAAGTGCGCAAATCTCCGCATAATTTAATAACGTCAAAGTTGTGCCCGGGTCCCTGCTCCATTGCCTCTTCGAAATTTTTGGGAAAGGTGGCCTGGGCTGCGTGTCGCATAATAAAATACCAGCCATCCGAGCTTCCTGGCTGACAGGAGGAAGGCGCCTTTTGGCCAGGATTTTCTTGGCTCCGCTTACATGGCAGCTCCGGCTAATCTATAAGATGTGCTCGCTGGCACCTAAGCCAGCAGCTTTGATATTTCAGCATTAGCCCCATTAAAGTCAACATTATGAATTTTAATTTCGTGCACTTTATGCGAGAGTGGGTACACTGAGCCAACGGCCGTAAACTGTTTATTATTAGGTGAGGTGACGCGAAGGTGAAGCTAAAACCTTAAATTTGTATACACTTGAAAATTTTTTAATTCTTTCACTCGCATTAAATTTACATGTTTTTACATAGAGAAATTAAAGTCTGTTATTTCAAATATTAATAGTTATTTTTAATTTGATTTTATAGGTTCGTTTTGTATGGTGTCTTATTATTTTACCTGATTATTATATACTATTCGGTCAATGCTGTTTTATTTATATATTTATTATTATTAATATTTTTTATTTTTAGTTTTATATTATATAATTTTTTCATATAACATTTAGCACCTGCTTTTAAATTATTTTTACTTTTATTTTATGAGATGTTTTTTGTTTTAATCTTATTATTATACATATTATTATATATTATCTCTCATATTTCGATACTGATCTTACAATATTTTCTTCTGGCTCAATGCGTTCTGTATCTATTTTTGTTTCTGTGTAACGGTGTGTCAGCCTCAATTAAGTGCAAAGACGTGCCAAGGACGAAACTGGCTATCAGGACTATCAGGACTATCAGGACTTCCAGGGCTTCTTGCATTTGTCGACTGCTGCTAATGCCACTCCCACTGCACTGGCACTCCCACCAGCACTGCTAGTGAAAACAAAGCCGCAGATAAAAGTATAACTTAAGGGACGTCTGGTGGCCTGGGTTAAAAGGGATCCTGGTGCCGAGCAGGAGCGATGTCAAGCAGAGTCTCGGCAATCGCCTTACAAGTGCAATGTCAATTTGTGCACAAAGGGATAATAAGGATTTATGTCAAATGCTGGCGCTGTTTGAGTTTTGCCAATATTTTCACAGATGACTGCACTTGCCTCAAGTGAAAATAAAACGCGGCTTAAGCGCCAGTCACAAAAATAGAAAAATCGAAGCGCCAAAGGAAAAATCAGACTTGTGCTTGTACTCAGACGGCACTGAAAAGAATTTATTACCTTGGATTGATGAAACATAAAAATATCTTGTGCCCAAAAGGGAATAGAAAACATTGAAGTCGTTTTATCCATTTTCCATTTTTTCTTTTTTTTTGTGTGCTGTAAAACCTTTTTCTTCGACGATTGAACTTTTCACTTAGCCACCTAATGGCTACTTAACTTATTAATTTCCTGTATTAACAACAAGCTCTTAACAAGCAGCGCTCATTAAAACTGCATAAATACACGAGCAAGCTATCAGAAAGCAATTTCGCCAATAGCTAGCCCCAAAAGCCGCCTGCAAAACTCACTTCAAAAGTTGTGAACTTTCCTCAACGATAACAACAACAACAACAATGGCAGCCAGCAAATATGGTAAAGGAAACACGAAGGATACAACAACAAAGGACCAAGGCAAGCCCAACTTTTTCGAGCTGAGAGCTCAGAAAGTGCGCTTTGATGCTTTTACAAGTTTTTAGTGATTTCTTTTTTTTTTTTTTTGGTATTATGCAGCCTGCTTTTTGGGGGCTAACACACTAGCACGCAGACACACCAGGACATCAGTAGACCAGGAGACCACCCAGCCACACACAGACAACACACAGTCGAGGGACCACCGAAAGCAATCAGTTTGCGGTACACAATGCGGAGCAGTACGGGGGATTCCCCAGCCTTGATAGAAATCATGCTGAGTTGTGAAACGTAAAATTGAATTTACTCTGCCGCATTCCCACATTCCCCACATTACCCAACTCACACTGAGATTTTCCATGTGGCCGACAGTTTTTCACGCTTTTCACCACCAATTGTGAGCGGGACAAAAGTTTGCCGACTGCCCGCTCCAGTCATAAATCATTGGGCCTTTTCGCCATATATGCAAACGGTTAGGAAGATGGACTTCATTCGTGCTATCACTAATCCCGGCACTAAACCCGGCTTTGACTTTCATTTGCCCAAGGCAATAACATATACAGCTGGGGGCAAGGAAATAGAATTTTCTTTAAAAAAAATAGTACAACAAAATACTAATGAAGTATAATTATTTTAAAAGAGTTTTCACAGTAATAGAGTTTGTTTCTAAATTTTTCAGAAATTCGTTTAAAAGATACTTATTTTCTTTAGGAAACTCTACAACAATTATCTTAAAATTACCTTTTAATCTCAATTAAAACATTACTATATCAATTTCTCTACTCAAATATTCTGTATTCTTTTATTTAGAGTGGCTTACTTCTATTTACTTGAGCCCTGTTGTCTGTATTATTGCCATCTGATATTGTTACCCCCATCAAATGTACAACATTTGCCTGCTAAGTGGATTTTGCTGGTTTTGCAACAAAAGTTAATGATTTTGTTTGTGCGCATTGTAGATATAACTTGGCCGAAACTCCCTGAATCTGGCCATAATCAGCTTAAAGTAGCCGCCAAGACCGAAATGGAATTGAATTCAATTGAATTCAGGGCAAAGTTGCAAATAGAGACTGAGAGCTGTTGTCTGTTCGGTTGAATTGTTCATGTAACTGTTGCGGTCTTGGCCATGTTTGCAGCCATTCGTGTTTATTTAAATGTAATTAATCTCAGCAGAGCTCAGACCCTGGACCAACCGCAGGTTCAGCTTTGAATTGGAATCCCAGGTTCGGGGCTCACGCAATTAGTTGCCTGCCAAGTGGGAGGAAGTCGGGCAGACAGGCTCGTGGAAAGCTCATTTCCCTGAACCAAAGGATAATCCCATTTTTGTGCAGCAAGCTGATTTATTTTTAGTTATGGTCTCCTTACTGCCCGTCTCTTGCTGGTTCATTAATAATAAAGATGAGTAAATAATCGGCTCTGGCTAGAGACTTGTAAATAAGCATGAGTATTTGGCAAGTAAAATATATGGAGATAAAGAGATGAACTGTAATAAATCTGCTTTGCTCGGTTTCGGCATCAATTTTTAATTTAATTTAATTTTTATTTCATTTAAATCCAATTGTATGACACTTCACCTATCCATTTCAGTTGCAGAAACTTTAAAGGCTCCACCCCCTATCGAGTTTTGGCTTTGGAAGCCAACGCAATCTACGCGCGGCCGCGCCGTAATTAATCCAATTTCACTGTGCGATATTTCACACTTAAAAATCAAACTCTGGCAATTTGTTACAACCACTCCTCGCACGCACCGAGGACGAACGAAACCCGAACCAAAGCCCAGCCGGAACCCGGAATCCAAACCTAACTGAACGATACACATGAGACGCCAAGCCGTCGCTCGACGTGGAGTGTACTGAACGCAACTGGAGTGAAGTGGAGTACAGTGGAGATGAGGTTGTTGGGGTAGCTTCGGTTAGTACGTGAGCTCCGCCAAAAGTTGTGCAAATAAATGGCACTGAAATTTTATAGCACACTTGATAATTTCAGCAATAATTCAGTGCGGCTAATCACCGCATAAATAATCTTAAGGACAGCTCAGCTTAGCTCCACTCACCACCGCAACTGGAGCAAACCAGTGCGTACTATATATACGTATATCCGCCCGATTTGTGCGGTATATATACTTATTTGTGTACTCCGGACAGTATGCACAGTGCATGAGGCGAGAAAAGCAAACTAGGAGGAGTCAGGATAATCTGGCAGAGTAAAAAAAAAGTACACTGAAAGAATATCATCCAAGGGAGATATTTACATGTTTGGAAATTTTAAAGAAGTTTAAAATTGATAAAATCTAATTCAGTAGTACTTTGTGCTTGTAGCTGTAAAGACTTTCTAAAGCTAGCTCAAGTAAATAAATATTTTTAACTAACTAACCAATAAAAATGTAACAGAAGTAAAAGCTAAAGTATCGTTTTGCGCACTACCAAAAAAAAAATATTAATAAACTTCTCTCTTCAATTTTTATAGCAATTTTCAATAGAAAACATTATGAAATCTATACCTCATTTTCCTCTCTGTTTTCCGAGGTAAATACATACATCCATACATATACAAACTGGTAACTGGTCTGGCTAAGCGGCGGAACAGAGCAGCAAATAGAAGCATCCACGGACCAGCATCCAAAACTCATGAAATCGAGAACTCGGTCGAATGGAACGTGAGCGAAATTTTTGCTAACGAATGTTGACTTGGCCAAAAGTACTAAAATCAAATAAAGGCAACAGCAACAAACGAAAACAACAGCAGCAAATCAAACAAAATCAACAATCACTTGCTAAAAGTTAGCCCAAGTTGATGAAGACAAACGTCGGCTATCTCCGTCCACCCTATATACATATATATGTATATATGGATATATAGGCGGACCAAGTTTGCCGAAAAACTCACGCCGAACTATTTGGTCATAATAAAAATATTAATACAAAGCGCCGCCAACTTGTGGATCAGTCAGTATTTAAGCCAAGTAAACAGGCGGCGTAAATCCATAAAATTAACTCGCAGCTGGCAAAGTCACAGTTACGGTCGTCTTTAGATCCCAGGGTTTTTCGTACCACTCCGACTGTCAGTCTGTCAGGCACAACAAGGACCACAGAAATGTAGGTTATACACACACACATACACACTCGCACGCACACCGAGACACAATAGAAGCGAAAGCATTGCGTATACGCCGCATGTGCCGCGCGAATAGCTAAAAGGAAATAAAAGGCAGGAAAACAACAAAATAGGAAATTTAATGCGAGCGCTGCGTGAACCGAAAGTTTAAAGCCATCCCTACGAAAAAATAAAACCATCCTGAAAGGCAATAATTTGTATAACTTTATGGCGGCACAGGATCTGGGAAACAGGATCCATCCAGCCTCTCGGGCTGGAAAAAAATAATCTTGCTTGAATAATTTACCAGCAAATTTGAAGACTCCAACGCTCTAGCCGAGCGGGTTTTCTCGTTGAATTTATATTTACAGAGTATTTACTAGACAAGCACTTTCATTTCGGTATTTAATCCAAGAGATGTAACTTTCCTCGGCTGCCGGTTTTTATTTCACTTTCATATTTCCTCGTTATTTGTATTTTCGATATATATATATTTGTATTTTATTTTTGTTGGGTTGCCTGCTTGCTGTTTTCTATTTTGCGCACAAAGGCATTCGCCGAGCGATTCGATTCCTTCCACTTTCCACTTTCACTGCCAAACCGACCGTTAAATTCAACGTTCGCCACGCATCTGACTGATTTCCTCGCTGGCCATCAGATATGCACGGAGGCTGTGTACACGCACCCAGAAATTGGGCTCGGGTTCGGCTTCGGCTCCGCCATTGCCTCGTGCGCCAGCCGATGCTGCGTCCTCGTCCGCCTTCGTTGCGCTTCGTCTTCGTAGTATACCAGTTGTGTGGCCACGACAGGACTTCGGCTAAGAGAGAAAAGCCCTCGAATTCGCCGTGCTGGGCGGCAAGGCTTTAGCGGTTACCTATGGTCAGGTTCAAGAGAACTGCTCCGAAAGAGCAGCCCGAAATCAGCTGAGCGTAGCACAGTTGGAGATGGAGGAAAGGGTACATAGGACCAAGTGAGGTCCTGCATCCTGTGCTTGTTTTTGTGCGTTTAATAGTGGGAACAGCATTCGCATTTAACAGCTGTTGTAGGTGAGAGTGCGCAGAAGCGGACAATCTACGAAAATATTGTCAAATAATGGTAACAGTGGACCTATGGGGGAATTTAACTTTAAAAGCCACAAATATTAATTATTTATTCAAAAGGGAAAATATTAATAATAATTATTTGTAGCAAATAAGTAATATTTAATGGTTCCTTCACATTTTAATGTTAAGAAACCTTCATAATAAGCAGAGCTGTTCATAGAACGAGTATAATATTGTTGAAAATCAAGAAAAATAAGTGAAAAATCAAGATTATTAATTTATTTGAATTATATTTACATATGTATAAAGAAGAGATAAAAGAACTACTTAGATTTCCTTGGTCATTATAACTTTTTAATTACTAACAACTCGACAATCTGTAAACTCTACAGTCTGTTCTTAGAAGGAGTGTAATAAAATTTTGTTTGTTAGAATTTCTTCTCTTAATATTAAAGTTCCAAACATTTGTCAAAATTAAAACAAAATATATATCTTTTTAAAATTTCATACATTATTATTTTTTATATTACTATGTCTGTACTTTAAATATATAAATAGAGTACAATTATCAAATTGGTAAGTTAGTTAGTTAATTTATATTATTTTTAACAGGTTTGAACAGTTAAACAACTCAAAAAGTAAGTAAGAAGATAATTTGTTTAAATTTATATATTTATATATAGCACCATTTTATATATTATAATATATTATAGTAATAGAATTTAAATTGAATTTGGTGGCATTTATAGTTAAAGATATTTCTTTAAAATAAATAGTAATGTTAAATTGTTTGGGTGCTAATAAAGATTCTTGAAAGCACTCCTTATTTTGCATAAGAACAAGATTTTTGGCGATTTAAAAGAGAAGTAGGAGCAATTTTATAATCATGTAAGACTGAATTCTTGTTTAAGTAGTGAAACAAGAAATTAAGTTAATTTCTACTCCATTGCAGTTGCAGTTGCAAACATTGTTGACTAGTTCCCGAAACCAACTTTTTTCCAAAGAGATGGTATGTTGATATATGTTTCAAACACATCGACTATTTTTAATAAAAAAAATGCTTTGGAAACTTTGGCAATTGCAAAACTAAAAAACCTTGGGAACTCTCCAAATACCAAATACCAAATATGTACCTGTCGTCGCCCCCATAGATTCCCCCTAATTGATGCACTCATAAAACTGTTGTATGAGAAGCTCATCCATCCATCCAACCAGCCACCCTCCGAGCCAGTGCTCTGCCCACTCATCAGTTCCGAATTCCCGGGGCACTCAAATAAAAATGAGTGTGCGAAAGACGTAAACCAAACAGGCAAGTCACAGATCAATATAATGAACCGAGAACGTAAGCCAGAAGCCGCAACAAATTGCCAGTGAGTCCTTCGGTGGTCCATTGCCAGGCTGCCTCGCTGCAGTGGCTCAATGTGGATTTTGATTTAAGTTTTAGCACTGCCGCGCACTTATCGAGCAATTGGGATGGCTGGGGTGGCTACAAGGGGATTCCACATAGCGTATACAGGCCATATGCGGCATTCCAATGAGAGCCGAAAGTTATTTGCAATATTACGAATCGATACCCAGGGATGATGTATATACACGGGTGTGTGTGTGTGTACCGAGCGGGTATCATCCCAAAGTGCACATCATGATTTTATTAAATGGACTCTGATGTATTTATTGTCCAGCAACAACGTGACTTGTGAATTGATTTCATTAAACTGAAAAAGTTAACAAAGCAGCGCTCCTCGGTCAGCAGGAGCAGCAGCAGCAACATTTTTTGGACAAAGTTGCCCAGATAGCAGCCATGCAGCCCATATATCGCCATATAGATAAATATTTTTTTATAGCAATATATGTGAGAGAGTAGAGGGGAGGCGGCTGAGTGTGTGTGTGTTGGCTTAAGGACATCTATCGTTAGTGGCCAGGAGTGGAGATGGAAGGATGAGTGAGCCTCAATGACCAATGGCAACAGCAGCGCGCGTCGAGCGTGGAATATCAATGTGGTCGAGTGGAGGAGCCTCCAGGACCATCCAAATCCAACCAAACCAACTGCTCAGCTGACCATCTGGCTAGCTGACTGACTGACAGACTGACGCCCTGACAGGCTCACCGAATGTCAGCAGGGCAGAGTCCTGGCCGGAGCATCCGGGATGCCTTTTTGTTGACCGCTGTTTGCCACAAATTGCCAAATTGTGTGAGTGTGCGGCTTTCGGATTTGGCATCAGCTTTGCCCGGTTTCATTTTGTACAAATAATGATGATAATGTTGATGCGGCTGTTGACTTAACGCACATAACGCTGATTAGCCACATAGTTCGAGAAAGCAATCGCATTCCCACTAAGCCTTGAGACTTAATTCCAGACGCACGGCGGGAAAACACAATGGAAATTTGCCATATATGTTTCTTAAATAACTTCTTACTAGAACTTTATATTTTTAAATAATTTCTTTCCGTGCAATCAAACAATTTATCGAGGCATCCAAATATGCAAGGCAATCGGAAAAGTATGGCCAAGGTATGAGCCGGCACTCAAGGGCTTTGTACTTCGGATGTCCTTGGGATGCGATTGCACTCAAACAATTTCTATTAAATGCGCTTTTAATTGCAGTCGAGGGTCTCGAAAGGCATTTCAATGGCAACGACTCTGTCGTCCGGGGCCCACTCCTCCTCCGGCCAACGTGGCGTATGCGCGATGTTTAAGCTAAGGCTAATTTCAGCATTAAGCGAATGTCGCCCTCGCCACTTGCTTCTCGCCCTTCTAAGCTCGCTGGGAATTTATAAGTGAAAGGCGGAATGAAATGAGAAATGAAAAATTGCCAAGTAAAATGGAAAAGCTCCGACTCCTCGGGCTTACATACAACGGACAGTCCCCCAAACTCCCACTTTTCCGTTTTCCTCGCTCGCTCTGCTGTTGTTGCATTGTAAGTTGTCCTGTTTTATAAATGTCGGCGGCAAGAACCACTTACATGAGCCATTTGCATCATATTTCTGTTGTCATTTGTTGACATTTTACTTGCCTCCTCCCAGCGTGTATATGTGTGTGTTTGTGTGTGTGCAGACATACACTTAATGTGCAGTCATTATTTTTCAAGAAACAAGCTCAGTAGCAAGCCGGCAAAAAACAACAATAACAAAGGCAACAAAATCGTGAGAGCATAGTGCAAAGGCAAAAGGCTGCTGAGCAAAAAATAAAATAAAAAAAAGAAAAATAAAAATAAAAGAAAAGCGTTGCGAATACAAAGCTAGAAGCAAACACGGGGAAAAATTTTTAATTTTTAATTATGTGTTAAATAGATGTAAAGTGAAATTAAACTTTAATAGGATACCATTAAACAAAAGAGGGGAATTTAATGTTTAAATCAATTTTCAAAAGCTTTTAATTATTCTCGGTGCTTGAACAATAAAAGTATTGAATAAATATAAACTCATTTTCTGTAAGAAAAATATAAAATCAGTAATATATATATACAAATCTTCCTTTACTTCTAATTTATCATTAAGTACCTGTCAGTATGTAAGTTTTCTATTAGAAAATCACAGATCATAGATGATTTTGCATATTCCCATAAGTAAAATGATTAATATATATATTATATATTAATTTCTACACAAAAATGTCCCAATAATTTTATATTCTATCAAATGATAAGCAATCCAGTTACAGAATACCTAAAAATCTTTTTTATTACTTCTGAAGTATTACATTAAAATTCAAATACAAATATCAGAAAGTCTTACATTTACTGAATTAATTTAATTTATTTTAACAATTTAGTCCCTTTTAAAGGGAGCTCTACTTATAATCGCTCGCATTTTGCTTACATCCCGGATTTCGCCGAGTGAAGGAAATAAAAGGATAAGAATATATGTATGTATGTGGCAACACCACCCACTCAACCGCTTTGCATCTCAGCTAAGAGAGAGATGGCACGACAGCGGGCGAAAGAGATGGGAGAAACTGCCAGGAAGGAACGAGAATGAGGCGGCGGCAAGGGTTCATCATTGTTTGCCTTTGGCCTGGGCCCAGAACTTGGCTAATTGCCTCGGCCCCGACTATCGTTTTTCACCAATCAGGCGAGTGAGTATTAATTAATTATCTTACCATATGCCATGCTGCATTGAAAGCGGAATTTTCGCTGATTTTTATTTAACTTTGCACGCTAATTAGCGTCCATTCTGATGGCAGCATCCTTTTTTGGCTTTTCCCAGCGAGTGAGAAGGCTAAAAGGCCAGCCAGGAGTCGCACTGCCCGTTGGATCAACTTGAGTCTCGAGTTTTTCTATCTGGGGAAGGAGCCAAAAGCCAAAGTAAAGTTTTCTGAAACTTTATTCAAGTTTAGTTGTGTTTTCTTTTATTCAGCATTATTTCTTGATTGACAGTTGATTTATAGTGTTCATCGACACTACGAATATCCTTAAATTATGTGCAGAATTTATAATCAAGTTAAATTTTTATTTTTATTTATTAAATTTCCTTCTGCTCTATTTTCAATTTCCCACTTCCATGTATCTAAAATCCAATGGAAAGGGTTACAAAAACTGCATGGGCAATTCAATTTCAACATTTATTGACCAGACCAGTTGTACAATTTTATTATGAACTCAATTGTGTGAAAGTGAAATATTGGAGTGTGAACAGAAAAAAACAAAAATATTGTTAGCACATAAAAATAAAAATCGAAATGATTATGACTCTTACATCGTGGTTTTAATAATATATGTTTATTTTTAATTTTTAAAAATATTTATACATGTTAAATGCTTCAAAATAATATTTAGCTGTAAAGTTATGCCTTTTAAGCCCTTCTAAAAACAACATAGCCCAAAAAATCCAATTATAAGGTATAAAAATAACAATCATAGGAAATAGTCATTTGTTTACCCATTTATGTGTATTGAAGCCAAAAAGAAATAACAATTACAATAAATCCCCTTATCTTTGTTAATATATCTACAAAGGGTGTATGCAGCGTTTTTTTCAACAAGAACACATATTACTAATAAAGTTTCATAATAGAAAAATCATTGTACATTGTACATTGTAAATACACAAGGTTAGTAAACAAAACCATCTCAAATTGAACATTTCTATTACAATACTACCATATTGTTCCCCTAATAATCTAAAGCAAATTGTGAATTCAATTAAAAGGGAAAAATAAATGTTTAAAATATTCTAAAAAAAAGCTTTGACGTTGTTAAATAATGATTATGTATGCTTGAATAAATGTTATGTAATTAGAATATTTACAGGGCAATAATTAACAAGAGCTCTCTGTACTGTGTACTAATGTATAAAATGCAACAAAAAAATATAATTTATATGTCTGTCTATACAATTTCGTGCTCTTAAATAATATTCACCAAAGGGTGGTGTAAACGGTCATGGTTCTTTTTTCGTGTGCAGGATTTATGAATGAATATCAGGAATATTTATGCATTTAATTTGAATCCCAGTGGCAATTAACTAAGTGGCTGTCCGAACTTTTAGCTAATTTGGCTTGGCATCTGCATGACCCCAAAAGATCGGCGACAATTTGTTTTATTTATCTCGTTCGGTCAGCGGCGGCGCCGAGAATCCCTCGCCAGTGCACTTCGCCTTTCCACATATTTTTTTCCCCGCTGCAATAGCACTTTTCTCATCTCGAATATAGGATTTTCCCCCTGGCTGATGTTTGCACTCGCTGGCGTTTTGTTTTATTATCTATTAGCAGGTCAATTTATGATTACGGCTGCTCAGTTACCCCTCGCTCGCCGGGTGTTATTAAAGCCAATGTCGCTTATCTGCTCCTGCCATAATGCTAAATATGCTGGGTCCTTACACATTACGCAGTGTTGCACTTAAATTTCACACTTAAATAAACAACTTCCAGGCTGCTGCCGTCGGTTCTTGTTGCTGGTTGTTGCTCGTTGGCTGTTGACTGCCGGCTGTTGGCTGTTGGCTGTTGGGCTTGCACTTGGCCAGGTCCGGGTGCTTGGCCTACTTTGGCGCCCACAAACTGCTAACTGGCGAAAAGGCGAGAGTGGGGAGCGGGGCGTGGGGCTGAAGGCGAGGAGGGTATAACTCCTGAGTGGAACACGCACACAAACACGCATAAATTGAACAATGCTTGGTGCCCGGGTCCTGGCCTCTCCGCAGCAGCGTCCGCTTCAGCGTCCCCCCCATCACAATCCTCATTCCAGGCACCTCATCCCTGCACTGGAAACAATTTAAAATTGTGTATTTTAAAGGGAAATAAATATAAATTGATTTAAAATCAATATAGTTCGTCTTACTTAAAATATTTTACCAGTATCGATTTGCATAGTTTAAGTTCTATCCAAAAATATATGAATTTCTAGTAAAGATTTCTCTAGGAAATTATTTAATTAATAATTGCTAATGAGTTTAGTTTGAAATATGAAAGAAAATGTGAAAGTTAAGCAAACATTTTTAAGAATTTAAGCTTTAAGTGTAGCATCCATGACACAGCCCAGAATACGCCACATGTTATGGCCCCGCAGGATCTGGAAGGGGTTTTTTCGGTGGCACGGGGTGCGGTCGCCGGAGCGATGCTGGGGCCGGGGGACGGGGGATTGCTTAAAGTGCTTTTACTGCGCTTAATTCGCATAATTAATTTTGTTAGTAAACTTCGGGGGCTAATACATATTTTGCCACCGTTGATGTTGATGTTGCGTTGTTGTTACCGGCAATGTTGTTGCTATTTGTTTCCCTGCTCTTGTTGTTGCCTATTTCGCGGCGAAACCCCAATACCCCAACTCACGCAGCTGTTGTTTATGAGTGTGTGTGTGTGAGTGTGCCATCTATGCACGTGAGTGTGTGCGTATCTGCTTTTTCCGTTTATGTTTATTCATTGAATTTATGACATTATCGTTGCCTACTTTGTGGCGCCCAGCTAACATACATTCATGAAAAGCCTGCAATGCGCACGATTCTGGCCAAAATAATAGCAGTTACTCCACATCGCATTTTTAAATAATTAAATTTACAAAATATCTTTATAAAATAAATAATATATAATAACTTGAATAATCATTTCTTTAAATAAATATAATTAGTACCCTTTCCGAATTTGTTTTACCCCAATCCCAACATAATAATGTCCAGTTTGAAGCTTAAAATTCTATGCTTTTACACAGTTTTTTCACTGTTTTTGTTAATTAATTAACTACCGGAACTAGTCATTATTTTGTATAGGTAAGGGTTTAAGACCTAAGACCTAAGACCTAAGACTAAAATAAAAGACTTAAAATAAAAAACAAATGCGCCATCTGAAAAATACCATTTTTAATAAATAGTGCTGTTTTGAGCGCCCCAGAATATATTATTTTTAGTATTAACAAATACTTTTAATTTTTAAATAATATAGAAATATATTGACTTATGGTACTTAAATACTTTTTAAATTATTATTAAATTATTTGCTTTTACTTTCTCAGTTCTCTCAGACATATAAAATATTTATTTTTAAATTTAGAATTTAGACTTTGAGCTCAACTGTGAGTGTCATATGTGGTGCTAGTCATTGGTGTTGGTGAGCTTACGTGTGTGTGTGTGCTGAGCCTGCAGGCCAGGTAATTGCACTTGTGTTTTGCAATCACAGCCTTGCCTAGTTTGCCAGGCACTTTATGTTCAATACGCTGCTGGCTATAGATGCATGAGTACAGTAAACAGTCCTAAGGACATACTATTTTTTATCAAAATGGTAGGAATTATTTTTATAAATTAAAAGTCAAGACAATTTTGAATCCTTTATATATATATTATGATATACTTTGGAGTTTTGAACGTATAGTATAAATATACTACAAATTGCAAGGGAATAGAAAGGCAAGCGACTAAATAAATAATATTTACTGATGATTTTTCAACTTAATCTGTGTACTACTGTGTATACCTTTAATAAAATTCTCCATAGCCTGGCTCCACTGTAGTTTCGTGCTGTTTTTGCATCTTGCAGCTTAATGGCGGCTGGCAAGCGTTTATTTACTTTATTATTGCATATTTGCATGCAGGCCCAAATGTGCGTGGTTTATGTGAGCGTGTGCGTGAGCCTGGACGATTGGGAATTGTCTGTTAACTGCCGCAGCAGCATAGGGTAGGGTGTGTGTGTGCCCTGGTGGGTGTAAGTTGGGGCGTGCTTCCATTGGAGCGTGCTTCCGCAGATGCAACGCCTGCTCCTGCCGACTGCCACTTGACTGCAGCCTTCGTCGCTCACCTGCTGCTGCTAATGCCGTGGCCATTATCAGCAGCCTCCAATAGCTCTGGTGAAGCGACGGGATCTCTCCCTGCTGCCCCCCTGACCCCCTTCCCCCTCGTGGAGCTGTGGACATCTTGAGGTCACAGGAGTTGGGCAAACAGCAGCCATCCGCTGATTGGACAGGCGGGCAGGTTGCCATTGCCAACAACGTCAATTACAGTTTGGCTTGGATGCAATTATGAGAAGCTGTTCTAATTAATAATTTTGCATTAACCAGTTCGGATTTGGATGCCTAGACATTAGGGCTACATGGTGGTAATTAACATAATGCTTGGATTTTGTTTAATTAAAGCTATACGAATAAAATCGATATATATAAATCTAATTAATAATCTGGAAATATAAATTAATTAAAAAACACATCTAACCTAAGCTAAACATGTATATAGAGTACTTCAGAAAACATTTAAAACCCTTTAAAATGTGTCAAAATGCATTCATTTGTTTTAGTTTTAAGATGTTAAATGTTATACCCTAATTAAGAACAGCTTTTTATAGTTTTTACACATCTCAAGCTTGTTTATTTATTCTTGATATTAACATAAATTACCTCAAGGCAATTTCCCTCACAAATTAAAATAATTGTATTTATATTAAACACCTTTGTTCCGATATTATTTATCCAAAATTCCGATCACCAGTAAAATGACAACTAAACCAAATGAGCGCCCAATTAGAAGACTTGTTTTGTAAGTGGGATTCAAGCTCCTAACCCACTTTAATAGACCGAAAACAAATTACTAAACAAAACATTTAGCGGCTTAATTAATAGGCACGCAGGGAAAACGAGTTTTAATTATTCATCGAGCCGAAACAACACTCGACGGCCAAAACACAACATAATTAGCGCATAAATTAGTCGCCACACACACACTCCAGCACACCCGCACACCTATTAAATTGCAAATCAATTGGGAAAATCGAAGGGCGGCTTTAAAGTGCGTTACATACTTTCGGGATGTTGCAGCAAAACTCCAATTAAGGCAACTAATAATTTGCCCAGCGCTTCTCAGACTTCCTGCATAAATTCTGGGCTTCGGCAACCCCTGCGTATACGTAATGCGGAGCCTTTTCAGCGTATTAAACAATCGGCGGAACTTACCCACTTATTTGTCACCACCACCCGCACAAGTTATTTTAATTAAAAGCATTATTTCCGCATTTTCGGTATTTGCTGCTGCCGGCACTCCGCCGTCGTTTTATTTGTTTCCACTTATTAAATACTTTTCAAAATGGTCTCCAGCGTCGCCAGCGAGTCGCTGACCATGGCAGCCTGCGGCCGCTGTATTTAATAATAAAGCAGCCAAATCCGCAAATAAAGTGTAAATGATAAAAATTTTATTGAGAGAAATGGTGCAGCAGGGAGAGCATTGCAAAAAAAAAAAAATAAAAACAAAGTAAATCAACACGCACAGAAAAAAGGCAACAGCAAACAAAATCCCCGGAACTGTGAAATGACCTCAGCTTGGCACATTTTTAATTAAACTGCATTAAAATATATTGCCAACGTGTGTTGTTCGATACATGTGTATATATGGCATATATTTTATATTGAATTTTAGCAGTAAAAGAACACTTTTTAATTAATATGCCGCAAGTGACAGTCGGCGGATCACCAAGGAAACAATTATGCACAAACACGAAGCAAAAAGTGTGCATTCTGAGGTTTTACAAAGAATGTATACCCTCGAAAATCAATTAATCTTTCCGAATTAGTTGAGATTTGTAAAATAAACCAAGTTCAAAGCACCTTTAAGTTTATCTGCAGCATCCGAAATCCAGCCTCCTCCTTTCATAACTGAAGCTTATATATATTCTTAAGTATTAATTAATGTTCTGTAGCTCATTATCTCTTGCCTGATAAGCCCTGCTAAAGTTACGCGACCTATTAAAAGTCCTAAGAGGAAGCGAATAAAGCGTTAAAATTATATCATCGGCGATTAATGCGCTTAATCGTGCGATTATCCGGATCAAAAGGCGTGCCCATGATAGAGCAGCTCCAACTCTGTCCAGTCCTGGCCGGGCTAGGCCATCCTTGCAGTGGCTGCGCATAAATTAGTCGCCTGACCGGGGAAACTTCCAAGTGGCTGGTCGGTCGAGTCAAGATGTCTACTAATTGCCATTTTACTGTCACATTTGCTTGGGGATTTACATGTGCATACAATTCACATTATCGTTTCAAGTTTGGCCGCCTGGCTAAGCCCTGGCCCGGCCTGGCTTGGGCCACGCCCCATCAGGACCCTCGAGCGGCTCCGGCCCGTGTGCATTTTATTAATAATTATCCTTCGGGGCCCAGGGCTGTGGGCTTATGCAAATTAGCGGACGGGCATTAAGTGCAGCTAGAGCTTCGGCAACCATTTGGCAAATTTAAAGTTGGATCCGGGTGTGGGCACCAACCACACTTGTTCTCAACTTAACTTCCGGCATAAATTTAGCTGGAAAATGAAATTTATACATGTTCTGCGAACAGGAAAGTTGCAAGCATTTTAGTTTTTGAAATGAAAAGTTAAAAGCGAGAGTCAATTATGCATCCCTTTCGATAATTTTGGGTAATTTAGAAAGCTTTTAATTTTTTTTTGACTGGTTTGAATTAATAAATCTGAAAAATATCAGAGCATTTGAAGTAACTCAAATCATAATGGAATTTGAGGTCCCAAAAGTATGTTAAGCGATCTTAATCTTAATCTTAGGCAACCTCAAAAATATGCTATTTCAAATCAAAACCAGAATAATTTTAAGCATTTTAAAGTGATACTTGAATTTGAACAAATACAAGACATACATAGGTCTTAAGCCGAATCAATAGACTTAATTTCTTCGGTATACGGCTCTCGTCTGGAAGCACCAAGCAACAACTTTCCAGCCAAACTATGCAATGCTTTATGCCCGGCGCTCAGGATGCTGACTTGGTGAACCGGAGGCAAGTAAATTAACACTAATTACAACATAATAACTATAAAATCGCAGAGACAAGTGCTTGGGCAGACTCAACAGCTCATTGCCGGGCACTTGCCACTCAACACGGCTACGGCTACCGCTACAACTACGAGTACGGCCGTGGAGTCGAGCCAAGTTCCAGCCATGGCTGGCCGCCTGCAGCGCCTGGAGAAAGGCAAGCAAAACAAAGTGCAAAACATGATTAAGAGTGAAATATTTATTTGCAGCACTTGGAGGCGCGCACCACGGCAGCGCCGACAATTAGAAGCGAACTACAAGTACCAGTCCGGAGTACTGACTCCTCCTTCTCATCCTAGTCTGGTACCCCGCCGACATGGCTTAAGCATGTAAATGGCCGCGAGGGGGAGAGTCAGCCCATGATTTAATAGCTTCTTTACATTGCCAGAGCACCAACAAGTGCACGGGTTCTAAAAGCTTAGTTTAATCGTATTACGGGTAAGTTTGGATCCTATAAAATCAGCGTTAAGATACTAAAATGCTTTCAAGACTAAATGCAAACTTAAATCTAGTATTCCTCCTCCTCGTCAAAGCCGTAGCCAAACTCGTCGTCATCGTCGTCGCCGCCCTTGTTAAGCATGTCCTGGAGAGTGGCCTCGGCCTCCGCCTCGGGTTCGGCGTCAGCCTCTTCCGCTTCCGCCTCCACATCTTCGTCGAGGTCATCTGCTAAATAAAGGAACGGAATGAGCAACATTGATTATTAAATCCAATCGTATGGACCTACCTCCTTCCAATACCACAGCTGGCTTGACATCCTCATCAACTGGCTGGCTAACTGGCAGACCCGCCTCCACTTTGGGCCGTTTCCTGCTGGGTCCGGGCAGATCGTAAGCTGGCCTGAAGCGACCCTTTTTCGCAGCAATGGGACCCTCTTCCACGATCGCAGGTTGCTGCTTCAACTCTTCCAGGGTGCTGGGCTTTGTATCCGTGCTCGAAGCGGGCGATTCACCCGTCAGCCCACCAATGCCCTCCGTCAGAGTCTTGAGAATCTCATAGTTAATCTTGCTGGATATCTTCTTCTCCTGCAGCATCTTCTCGATGGCTTCGCCAGGCGTGGACGACGGACCGATGACCTTCTTGCGTGGCTTGCGCTTTTTCCGCTCTGGCTTGCCCTCTTCCCGCTCCTTGGCCAGCCGTTCGTCCCGCTCCTTCTGCTCCTGCAGATACTCAGCGTTGAGGTTCTTCCACAGGTCGAGCTTGGACAGCGCCTCCTCCTCCGTCAACACATACTGATCTAGCTCATCGTCGTTTAGGTCATCGATGAACAGCTCTGTTTCTGTGGGCTGCTTGGCCTTCTCCACATCCTCCAGGTCACTTTGCGTTACCCGACAAATAGCCTCGATATCGGGACGCAGGCCTTCAATGCCCGAAACCAAACCACCTTGCTCTGCCTTTTTCACATCCTCGTTGCTGGCTATCAGATCCTTGATGACCTCGGCATTGGACTGTTCGATGAACTGCCTGGACTCCTCCATCTCGAGTTCGTTCTCGGAGACGCTCTTGGGTGTGCTTGGAGAGGAGCCTTGCGTTGTGTCGCCCTTTCCCTGAGTCAGCTGACGGATCACGCTGCTAGAGTACTTGCCCAAGTCCTTTTCCAGGTGAGCATCGATTTCCTTCTGCAGTTCCGTGAGCTCATGTTCGCCCATCTAAAGAATATAAAGGGTTGATGAATTATTAAACTGAAAAAAAACAGCTTAAAGGGAAAGGTAATAAAGAGGTCTAGAAGTTAAAATCTGACTCATAAGGCTGTGACCTAATTTTTGCGAGGGGCCAACTCACACATCTTGCGAATTTCAAAACAGGTTAATTGAGGTTACATTCTTAAGTACTTAATACAATTTATTAACAGCTCTTAAAATATTAATTACTCACATCTTTGATCCTCTCACGATCCTTTTTGCGTGCCGCCTTAAATGACGGCGGATCCTGTTCGCGCTCCAGGTCAACGGTCATGAACTCCTCCAATGTCAAGCCACCGGAAGGCGTCTCGGCGAACTCGGAGAGGCGCTTGCGGAGCGTGGACTCGTGTATCTTGACCACACCTATCACGTCCACCAGAGTGCGGCTAAAATCGTGCATGCGGGCAGCAATCAGCAGAGCTTTTTTGTTGAGGTAAAAAATGATTTCCTTTAGCTACCATGTCGTAACTCTGACTTCAGCGGTTCACTCACCTGCTCCGCAGAGGCCGGTGGGTCGTCGTCCCGAGTGCATGCAGTCCTTCTTCATGCGCTGCACAATCCTCAGAGCCGTCATGGACACCTCGTGGGTCTTGGGGCCCAGCTGCAGGCGATTGGCGAAGCGCATAATGTACAAGCACGGATCTGTAAATCAACAAATAAACAAGGAAGTAAAATATAAATAATTTATGCGGGAAGTGACAAGTTGAAAATTAAGGAAACCATGGTCTGAAATACTCTTGATTGTTTATCGGAAATCGTAGATTTGGTTATCAGTTAGCAGTTCATTATTAATCGAATTAAAGCGAACATTTTAAAACTAATTAACAGTAGATTGGCTACGATTGTCCCACATATAAATTACTAATAAAAACATATTAATATACTTCATGTTCTTGCTAATAAAGATAATCTTCTTAGTTATTATATTTCTAAAACAAAGTAAAGACTTGGTATGTAAACAGAGTACACAAAAACAGAGAATAAAAGTTCCATATAATATATAATATTAGGCTCAATATTAAATCAGACATAGTTTGTTATATCGGAATTTTGAATACCAAAATATATTACATTGCCGCAACACTAAAATATCGATTTGTTATAGAAAAAAGATGGTCCCAGTCTACTTGCTTAATTTATTCGTTTTATTTTGCTCATTGCAACGTTAAAGTTACATTTTTCATAACCTTGTAATTAATTTCCATATCAATTATAGCTGAAACTAATATTAGGGTCTTATTTGGCAGAGTTCGATATATCAAACAGAATATCGATTTGTTGTATGCAATGTTAAACTCTGGATTCAATATCGATGTATCTACATTTTCTGGCATACTTATTAAAGCTCTTCTTTATAACAAATTATTTGAAAGGAATTTGAGTCAATAATTCAATAAAAATTCTTGTAATTCCTTTCCCTATAATCTACTATATTTAACTTATAATTCATTATATTTAACGAGAAACATTTTCAAACTCCTTGACCAACTGGCAATACCTCCTCAATCACATAGGGTATTACCAATAAAATCAAAAGATTTCAATAAAAATGAACAAACTGCAAGAGCATCAGACGAAGAACTTGTTCGACGACCTTGAAGTCGCCTCGGATCGGTCTAGCCAATGAAACCGAAAACATTCAATAACCGGCCCGGGCCCACGTCCCCATGGACAGCTGCCGAAATAAACAATCTTGAACCCGAACTTCAGGTCCGATATTATTCAATTCATTCAACTTTTACATGGCAATGAGAGTGAGAGAGAGAGAGAGAGCCAGAGTGGTCAAGAGAGGGTTAAGAGCCGAGAGACGGGAGAGCGATCAAGCCGAAGTCGTTTTTCTAGCATGCGATAAATGTTTCTGGCTTTACACTCACATCACGCATACGCCACGTAGTCCAGCGAAAAAGGTTTCGGCCATTCATTTGGCCTATTAAACCAATAATTAGGTATATTTGAACTAGATGAAAGATAAAGCCAACCAGCCAAGGAAACCCATAACCAAGCCAGTGCAATTAACACTCGTTCCAGTCGTCGTCGCCGTCGTTGTTTTGTACAAAAACCAAAGCAAAGCAAAACACAAACAGCCATTAACGCACCACAAACAAATACGCCTCGAAAAAACAGTGCGAAACGCATTGGAAAATCAAAACCCACGGGCATTCGACCTTGCCAAAGATATTTGCCAGGCATTTCAGCATTTTTTGGAGTTTACAAATTGCTCTGGGAAATACAATGACTTAATGACAATTTTCTTAGGCTGGTCACTTGAATTATACAATTACATTTTACATAATTATTTGAATAATTGCTTTATAAACATTACACCATATCGGTTATAGTTATTTATGTAATTGTTAGAAAATTATAATTCGAATGCCAGACTTGAGTAAGACTTACATCATGTATTATAAAGCGCAAGGTATTCTCTTTTTATTTGCAATAAACAAATAATAAGATTTAAGTGAGGCTTAAAGAGTGTAACACAATAACTTTAACTAGCAATTAAGTTCTTTGGAAATACATGTATAATGATTTAATGTCAGAGATAAGTAAAAAGAAAAGCAGTCATAAGTACAAATTATATGAAATTTCAATCTATTAGAAGTCTTACCAGAATTATATTCTTAAATATAAGTTGAATATTTTCCTATGTGAATAGCTAATGTGCATCCGTTTTCCAGTCACCAAAATCATTAATTTTGTCTAGAATTTTGTAGTAATATTTATCCCATGCCCCTGCTGGGAGTTGCAGGGCACATTAGCCCAGGTCTTATTGCTTAATCTGCCGCCCTTCCACCGGATCCAAGCCAGTCGGTTGTTTATGCAGCGCCACTTGACACACAAAGGCAGATGCTGTTAAGCGTCAACCCCTGCACCGGCCGGGGGATGGGGATGCTTGTCAAAGTCTCGCTAACTGTACTCCACGAACAACGGCAAAAAACCAGAAAGAACTCCGCAAAGGGAGAAAAAATTTATTTATTAAACCCTAATGAATGCGCACATTTGTGGAGGCCCAGCAGCAGCTCCTCGTCCTCCGCCTGCTGAAGTGGTCCACTTGAAAAATGATGCCGCTGCTGCGGCAGTGACTGGGAACTGCGATTGGAAACTGTGACTGCATTGACCCTTCAGACCGGCGCCCACTCATCCGGCACAGCTGTTACTCGAGCTAACTGTTCCAGCAGCACTGGGAAATATACCTTTTTAAATGTGAATAACAAAATACCAACTATTAGCTTGATATTCTCACCAAAGCCTGGCTTAAGTTTTATATATTAGGCTGCAGAAATTATGAAATTCAGAGATTACAGGATGGAAATTGGATTCTAGAATTTCTTCGAGTGCTCCGGCTGCTGCTTGACAGTTGCCAGCACGGCTGCTGCTAATGGTTTCTTAATGTCGCCCCGGGAACCCCCTTTTAGCAGAGAACCGCCTTCGTCCCACTGAAACTGCAACTGCAACTGCAACTGCAACTGCGGCTAGTGAAATGATTATTATTTAAACTTTATTTTTGCGTTTGTCATGACAGCAATTATCATTTCGGGTGCGGTCTGTCCACCCTTCGTGTTGCCCCCGCCTGCCTCTGATTACCTCGCATTTTGGTGGAAAAATGCCAGCAATTTGGGTTCGAGTTTCCCTTCCACACCAGCAATTAAGAGCGCTTTGCTGCTGCTTGGCTACTTTAATTGTTTCGTAATTGACCAAGAACGCGCGATAAATGAGGAAATGCAATCCGAGGAAATGTCTCGTTCGAGCGTCGTGTCAACAGAAGCTGAAGCATAAAAATTGGTTAGCACCACCCAGTGCACATACTGTATAGTATTAACTAAATAAAAATCAAATCGCGGTCAAGCATATCGCATGCAATAAAAAGGCAGCCGATTGTCGAGCCTCGATCGTGGTCGATCGGGTCGTTGCGGGTCTCGAGTTGCCGGTTTTGTGTCTCATTCGAGAAATTCGAATCTCTCACAACGAATTCGTTCGTTGACTCGCGCAGTCGCAGTCTCAGCCCGAAAAAAGCAAAGTAAACACTTCCAAAAAATAAAACGTGGCCGGTCGTCGCGCCTGCGCAAACCACAAAAAACACCGTGGAGGAAGCTGCGTGGAACAAGTCCCTGTAAAAAACCTATTTCATCAGGGTTGGCCGCCCAACAAATTACAAAAAAGTGTGTATATTTGTCTGATTGCTTGTTAAAGTAATAATAATAATCGTTGACAAAGTGCGCGAAGCTCGTTTGTTTGTTCTTCTGTTGACGTTTTAATTTATGTGCACTTTTTGTGTGTGTGCTGTGGTTGTTTTTTGCACTCACACACCCGACACACTCAGCTGACGGCTTGTCGTTGCCGGTTAAGCGTGTTACAAAAAAAAAAAAAAGCTTAAGAAAATTGCTGCGAGTAAAGTGCAAATATAACATCACAAAAAAGCCCCAAAAATTCCATTTCGATAATTATTCATTATGTTCCCTAGTCTGGAATATTCCCTCATCTTACGTCTCTGATTTCTGCGGCTAATTGATTGTCTAAACACTGTGCTTAACCCATTAAGACCTTTGCAAGAGTCACCCCGGTAATGAATCAATTCGATTTCGCAAACAATTAAATGTGCCAAAGTGCTGCCACCTCACAGAGAACCCATTCAAGTGATTTAACGACTGACTTAAAGGTCTTAATCTTAATGATTGACCGACGCCTCTGTGTAAAGATCTCAATCAAGGCTCAAAACCCTCTTATCACCCGGTGGAATAATACGTCTCGCCGTGTAATTATACATTAGCCGCACTCTTCCCCATTAATTGTCATGCATTTTGCTGTAATTAACTGCTCATAACTATGGTTTTGTGTTCGAAAGGTGCTGTTTTTAATGACGGCCCTCCTATTTCCCACTCTCGGTGTTTGCCACTCGACGAGGCCTCCCCCAGACTGAAGTTCCCGGCTTTAGTGCCAGCCAAGAGATGAACAAAGATCGCTCATTTCATAGTTCCATACAAGTGCTTGTTTGTATTTCAAAACCAAGTAAACTTTGGCATAAAGAAAACTAAATGAAATAAAAAATAAAAAACGCGGGGCCTCTCCCAAACTGTCGATAGAAACAAAGCACAACAGGAATTTGTATTCCCATTCTGGACATTCGCATTTGGAATTCCACTCAAGAACCGCGCCATTTGCCCGCATGAATATTTTAAATATTAAGCAACTCGATGACGGGAGATTATTAAACACAAAAACTTTAACTTTAACTTGAACAAAATGGCAAAGAAAACAGGTTTCTACTGAAACCGAAATACAGTCATAAATTGGAAAAAAAAAAGAAGAAATAATATGTCACAATAACCAAAGAAACAGAATTAGAATTCAGCAAATCATCATGCCGAGTCGAAAGAACTTGCAAAATGGGGGTTTTTCCGAGCCAAAAGAATTGAATGCAAAACAAAACAAACTACGGAGTGTATGTAGAAATACAAAAAAAAAATAATGTTAATTCGTCGAGTCATTAGACAAAATGCAACCATGACTTACCAAATAATCCCAAGAAATATGAAAAGTGAGTGAGAAAACTGCATGTTAATGTATATAAAATTATCCGCAAATTAAAGCGTCTAAAGCCAAAGACTCAAGAGCTCAAAAGCCGATAGACTAAAAGACCGAAGACGCAGACAGGTCTGAATAATTGCGAAACAACCTAAGGGCACTCGAAGCGAGGTCCAACCTCATATGGAAACACCTTACTCAACGGCACTCTGGCAAAATGGAACTCAGACTTTTCAGGGGTCGAGAATTAGACACTGTGGTTCGGAAACGCCACTAGACTTTAGACTGGCCCTAAAATATAATCAAGTGATTAGCAATATTAATAATATAATAATATAATATAATATAATATTGTGACGTTCTCCTATCGGAATATAATTATTAAAATAATACAATCTTCCAGGGAATATATAAAAGTCAGTGTGGAAAATTTGTTGGGTTCGTTTAGCGGAAAATTTCTAGGGCTAGAAGCAACTTGTTTTCAAATTTAGCTTACAAAAAGCAAGTAGGTTTCTAAAACATCTATAACCGGATCTCAAGATTACGTTAATTGTCGCAAGTACCTTCTATTAGCAATAGTTACAATAAATAAAATTACAGCTGACCTACATTTTGTATTATGCTTTAAGAATCCAACATATTTTGGGGGCATACATTCGAATCTTGTTATTTTTGGGTTAATCTTAAGCGAATGACCTTCAAGAGGCAATTTAAGCTACTGCCAAGTTTTTAAAGAGCCAATTTTGTAACTCGAAACTGATATTTCGTTCCTTGAAGCCCTTATCGGATTACAAAGTTGGCCACAAAACAAAACAAAAAACAAAAAAAAATTAACAAAAAATGCCAAGACAAAGCCAAAACAAAAGTTTAAAATAAAAATCCGACAAGCTATCACAATTAAAGTGCAAAATCGGCAAATCAACAGGCTCATTTGGCGGACTACTTGACCGCTTGACGGATCGAGGGTTCGAGGGCTTCGACAGGTGGCTTTTTCATATATTGGCCACGTTAGCGAGAGTGAGGGGTCTTCAGAGGTCAATTGCTTTCCTGTCTTTGATTGTATCAACAGAAACATATATTTAAATTGTTAAATTGTGGAAAGGCAAAAACCTGCACTAAACATATCTTTATGATAAATACAAAATTCTTTATCTATAATTTTCTTGTAGAATACAACTTTTAATCATCTTTTTAACTCAGCGGGTTAATTGCTTTATGCCACCTTTGGCTTAATCAGCTAACTGCCTGGCGATTGCAAAATCCCCTGGCCAATGGCAAATGCAGCAAAAGGAGCTCGTTAAAAAGGGCCACGAAATAATGAGAAAACAAAAGAGCCAAGACCCAAGACCCGAGACAGTAACTGCAAGAAAAAGATACAACTCTTCACTTATTTTTTGGTGCTGTGTCTTCGGTTGCTGAGTGTGATCTTGGGTGTGTTTGGTTGTGATTTATTTTTTATTTTTTGTTTTCTTGGCGGGCGAGCGTGTAATGAGGAAATAAAATCGAAAGTGTTACGCGGGCGTTGCTTTACCACCACCTTTTTTCTGGCCAAGTGTGACCCGAGACTTTGGCCAAAAGTGGGTCGCCACCATTCGCAATTAAAGAGGCAATGAAAAATGAAATAAACCCCCCTCGAAAGAGGGCCCAGAGCCGAGTAAAAACAACCGGCCGGAGGAAAATAACGACAGCGGCGGTGAATAAGATTAAGAAAAGGGCAACCCCAGAGTTAATGCAAGCGGCAAATTCGAAATTCGCCCCACATGAAAATAAGTATTGAAACGAAAAACAGACCTGAAAACATGCAAATTAAACAAAGTGCACAATATACAAAAATAACGAAAATACGGCAGACTGAAAACTGAATGTGCAGGGAAAACAACAAGAGACCACAGCTTATGAATAATAAACGTGACTCGATTGTTAAGCCATGAAATTAATTTAGCATAAATAGTATGCGTGTGTTTTGCATATGGCAACAGGGGGGGGGTTAGGAGGGGTAATGAGCAAACGGCAGGAGGTTAATGCAAAAAAGAGCAATAACCTGCCTAGAACAAGTCCATCAATTAATGAAATAACTTTATTAAAAATTAACTAATTCAAAGGGGATTATTAAGGGGTGTTTTTTTTAACTGTTTTGGGTGTAAATTAAATTAACAGCTGAGATAACTCCTGAAGCGATAATTACAATTAAACCTTGGCAGAATTGATGCATAAAGATGTATGTAACACTTATTCCGAGTGCAGATCCCTTTTATACTGTTTGATTTGCCTTACAGATTTACTTCAAAAAGTGAATTTTTCATTTTTCACACAATGTTTTATTAATTATGAAGTTATATAGCATAAATATACAAAGTTATAAACTTTTATAAGGTCCTATGAATCCCTATTAACTAAAACATCGAAGATTAAAACTTCAGCAAGAGAGACTTATCTTGTCTATTTATAATATATTTCGAATTTTTTATATCCAATTATAAATAATCGTAAATAAGTGAAAAAGTATCTGCTTGAATTATTTAGTACAAATTAAATATTTCAGCAATTTTAACCGCAGTTAGCAAATTACCAACCTTGATTAGACTTAGAACAAGAAAGGAAGCTAATGGTACGCCAAAGTTTGTATACCCTTGCAGATTGCAATTGGATAATTAATAAAATATCATTAAATATATATTTGTGTTAGAAACAACTAACTAATGCCTAAATTCATTACTGTCACCTATACTTATTATAGTTACGGTTTACATTCACTGTTTGGCATTTTCCTCTGTATTTAACGATATCTACATGATATAGTCTTCCCATTTTCGGTTGTAAGTATATAGAAGATTAACTACGAAGTTTCATTCAGATATGTAGCTTGAAAACTAAAACACTAAAATACTTTGTGTAGAATCGGACAGACAGACATGGCTAGATCGACTCGGCTGTTGATGCTGATCAAGAATATATATACTTTATGTGGTCACTGCGTTGCAAACTTGTGACTAAAATTATAATACCCTGCAAGGCAATAGTACCATAAATGCTAAATACTAATTTACAAAAGCAACCACTAAGTTTCGGTTTATTCCATGTTGCGTAAAGTTAATTAATGAAAACAATTGACTCTGTGGAATCTTCCATTGTATTATATGTATAATATATATAGATATATCATCACTTTTGGTGATGTTTTTTCAAGTTAATCACGTCAAAGGTGAATCTTGCTATAGCCTAAACTAATGCCTGCCAAGTTCCGAGTTCTCCACAGGTAATCGAAGCATGAAGAACTTCATTAGAGGCGCCGACAACAAATTGCTTTGTTTATTTGGGGGCGTGGCCGTGTCAGGTGCCCACCTTTATAGCCACATATCGACACCACACACAGACCTGTTGCTTGTAGGGAAGACAAGACGGCATGACGAGTCGAAAATGTGAGGCGAGAGACTCTCTCAGAGCCAAGACTTATGTTCATGTCTGTCGCCGTTTTGTTTTGGTTACGGACTTCGCGGTGCTGCCAATTAAAAATAGCCGCTTGCATAATTTCCGCTGCCAGAGAGTCAGGTGCAAAAGGTACCCGGAGAGTGCGAGTTGGGTCGTTCTCCAGCTGACCCAGAAAGTATTAAGTCGAGGGCCTCCGCCCAACGGGGTATCCAACTTAATTCCACTTCCTGAAGCTAATAAAATGCGACAAATGCGTGCGAGCTGGAGTTGAAAATGAAAATGGTAGTGGAAGTGGAAGTGTAAGTGTAAGTGGGAAACGGAGAAGTGAAAGTGCACCAGCAGTCCCGCATTTGGCAATTTTTCAAACGAGAGGCGGCGAGCAGAAATTGAAATTGATTCCAAATTGTATCATTTATATCCATAAAAATCAGATTATGTTACATGTATCTGAAATTACGATTGCGGTCAAACGGATAGGAGTGCCTAGCTATTACCATTTTTGCGGTTTGTCTCTCACATACGACATACTAGATCCCGATATGCACTACTTATAAAAATATCAATTTAAAAAGCATTAAATTATCTAAAAGAATTAACAGAAAATAAAAGTGCTTTCTTTTATCTACAACTTGCAGGCCAGGCACTAGGAGTTGTGTGAAGATGATCTCGCTTCTGTCGTCTAAAAGATGATCGAGGCCTTCGCGAATCATTTGAGCAGCCACCTGGGACGCCACCTATTCTACTGGGCCATCGAATCGAGCAGCATCGGAAGTTCCGGTAATTACGGCCTCAACCTGCGGCTCTCCGAGCTGATCAACAAGTTCCACGGCCCCCTCGAGCGGGGCGTGCAGGTGCTGGACCACCTGCTGACCCTCGAGGAGGACGACTTTGCCGGCCATTGGGGCAGCGCCTATGCGCACAACTATGAGCCGGAGTACGCCGCCCGAGTGCCGGAGAACGAGGAGTTGCCACCGCCAGAACAGAGTAAGGATAACTTCATTATTTGCCATAATTTAAAACCTAAATCTGACCTACATTTGTGGGCTTCATTCAGTCAAGCCCAAAATTGATAACGAATGTTCCAGATGGGCGACTTTATCATTGGTGGGGGGAGGACGATGATGATGATGATGATGATGATGAGTCAAAAATTAGCTTAGGCAAAGGTCAACAACATTTTTTACTTTTCGGCACACATCTTCGATCCGCTGCCGGCTGCTGCTACTGCAGAAACTGGTTTTACTGTACACGAATGTGCTAAGAGATAAACAAACCTTGGACAAGTGAGTGAGTGAGCCCGCTCGATCGCTGTCCAAGCAAACACATCAAAATCGATTTCAAGTTCAGCGTTTTGTTTCTTCATATTAAATATGTATGCGCCGGGTACAGTCAATAAATAATAGACCAAATACGATTCGAGCATGCAAATGCCAGCAGCAAGGCTGTGCCAATCGAAAAAAGAGATTCAAAGGTGAATATCCAAGGGAAGATATAAAATCTGAAACGATTTCCATCAGTTAAAACCAAATTCTAAACTTATATTCATTTGCTTATCTTTTTAAACTTTAAATTTTCTCGAAATATTTCCCCTCGGTGTACAATGAGTCTCGAATCGGCCCTATTTGCTCCCACACGTACGCCGTTTAATGGCGCGCCATGACGGAAATACCTATTAGTATCGAGTGACCATGATATAATCCAAATGGCTTGCGAAACCCAAAGCAGACGTATATCACAGCTAATTCAAATTCAAAACACGCGGCTTGCCCGCACATTAACCAGCACTACCGTCTAGGGTGACCATATCTCTTATGTTGAGAACAAGAGTTGGCAGCCCTGCTCTGTTATCGGAACAAGAACCAGTGCTGCCAGCTTTTGACCAACAAAAAAGCTGTATTTGAGATGAATGAAGAAATTAGCTTAAAAAAATGTTTAAATCCAACAAAAAGCTAACAACAAATGTATAATAACAGGGAAAAATGTCAACAAAAATAACAATTTATTAAGTTAATTTTTGTTATTATTTTTATTTATTTATTTTTGATCTATAATCTATAATTTAAGTCCCGCAAAAGTTAAAATCAAATCATACATTTAAAACAAATGAATACATAAACAGGCATAAATTGAAATATTCATCATATGGATTTTGGGAAACCTCGTCGCAAGTGGTTTAATGGGAAATTATAGATCCTCCTGATTATATATATTATTCCTTAGGATCGCCCTGTTTTGCCAGCCCCGCAGTTCCCTCTTCCAGGACGTAGGTTTACATTTTTCTGTTACGCTTTTACAGATTGCAGTTAGCATTTGACACAGTTACAGAACGGTTATACACGTTTACAGATGTTTGGGGTCGAATTCTCATGTAGAAATTAACAGATCGGAGAGAGAGAGCGTAACTTAACACGGGGTGAGCGTAACCTAACAAAACCTCTCCGTGGGAAAAGTATCGAGCTATCGATAAAAACCAGAATTCCCGCTTTTCGCAATTCCCGACGTTAGCCTTCAAAAAAAGCCAGTTTTGACGGGAAAAAATCCAAACTTGGCAGTACTGCGAGAACAAATCAAACAAACCGTAAAAAAAAACACGAAAACAAAGCGCAGTTCGGAAAAGTAAAATGGAGGGCGTTAAAATGGTTAATTGAATGCAAATGTTTAAACAGCCAGTGCTTGGAGCTACAGCCCGACCCTCGCGTTAATAGTGGTTAGCTGCCTTTCCGTAGAATCGCGAATTACGACGATGGCCAGCAGCAGCAGCAGTAATAATTCCTCGGCCAACAATCACGGCGGCAATAGCAATAATCCGCTGAACAGATTATCGTTGAAATCCGCTGGAAAACGCAACCAGGAGAGCATGTCGCATTCCCAACCAAACGGCGGATGGATCAATGGTAAGGGGGGACCAGGCCATCCCGAGGAAAAACCAAGGGGAGCGCTGGCCCGTGGAAAAGGGCGGAAGACAAAGAAGAGGCAGCACGACGGCAGGTGCCGTCGCCGCCGTGTGTGTCTGTGAGTTATTGATTTTTCACACAACTCAAAGCCAGGCAAGGCAGTGTCACCAGGGGAAAAGGGGGCGCAGATGGGGCGTCGAAAGGGGGCTGTGTCTGGCAACAAAAACAAAACCCACGACAGAATGCGTTGCTATTTTGAGACGCTCCACTTTTAGTTTACAGTGAAACCAGGAAATGTTACTCGCAACTTTTTAGAATTGGTATAATATTGTTATATAATTGTTATTCGATAAGGAAAATGATAATATCTTAAATTGTTAAAAACATATTCATAAAATTTATAAGTTTACGTGTTATAGCCATGTCAAGAAAGCTTTAGGAATTTGTTAATTAAGCACTGCAATGACACACAAATAATGAACTGAGGGTCAACTGCAATTAATTTGCATTTTCAAAGGCAGATCCATAGGAAAAAATTAAGTGGGGAAAAACCAGGCATGCATTGAAAATCAGGTAGAAACCGCATGCCGAATGGGCCTTTTTCCATCTTTATTAATTCTTTATTATAAATAAAATATGTCTTGAAAAATATATGCTTCTATATAATTTGAATTCCCAAAGTTCGAGTAACTTATAGAAGCTCCACTGTAGTTTTGGGGCAAAATAATTGTGGAAAAAAAGGGGAGACCCTGGCATTCGTTATTTACGATGCACACGCAGCGGAAGTTGCACAAATGTGGCCACGCGTGCTGCTGATTCTGAACGAACTGGGTGGGAATAATCAGAGACTAGAGACTATAACCCATATAACCCAAAAAAATATTTAATCGTTTATTCCCTCTAATCCACAGTGGAAACACTCAACAACGGCAACGGGCTGCTCCATTCGCCGCCCCACAATCACCAGCAGCAACAGCAGCAGCGGGGCGGAGGAGGAGTCTCTCCGCCTGGCGGTGCCTCTGCTGGAGCGGATCACAATATACAGATAACGCAGCCCATAAGTGCTCCATCCTCACCTCTGGCCTCGCCGGGCGCCCTAAACAACAGCAGCAGCAGCAGCGGTGGTGGGGGCAGTGGCGGAGGGACCTCTGGCAGTCCCACAGCCTTCTGTCTGCCCTCCAGTTCCGCGGCAGCTGCTGCGGTGGCTGCTCTTTCGGCAACACCCACCAGCGGCAGCGGATCGTACGTGTGCTCCGCCGGAACCAATTGGCATTTCGCGGCTGTGGCGGCATCCAATGCCATTGATACGGCGGATCCGAACTGGCAGGCCAGCAAGGCGACGGTGCTGGAGAGGAACGCTGCCATGTTTAACAACGAGCTGATGTCCGACGTCAAGTTCGTTGTGGGCGGGGAGTTCGGTAACAAATCCATTCTCTCAAATCAGCTATTGAATCTAATCTCTTAATTTACTCCCAACGAAACAGACATTGATCCCATTCAGACTATACCCGCCCACAAATACATTCTCGCCACGGGCAGCTCCGTCTTCTATGCCATGTTCTATGGCGGATTGGCGGAGAACAAGCAGGAAATCAAAGTGCCTGACGTCGAACCCACTGCCTTCTTAACGTTGCTAAGGTAACCCACATTTAAGGCCCTACAGTTTACGAGTTATGCTCATCAGAATGTGGTTTTATAGGTACCTCTATTGTGATGAAATCAAACTGGAACCTGAGCACATCCTAGCCACTCTCTACGCGGCCAAGAAGTACATAGTGCCTCATTTGGCCAGGGCCTGCGTCAACTATCTGGAAGTGAAGTTGACGGCAAAAAACGCCTGCCTACTTCTCAGTCAATCGCGTCTGTTCGAGGAGCCCGAACTGATGCAGCGTTGCTGGGAAGTGATCGACGCTCAGGCCGAGATGGCAGTTAAGTCCGAGGACTTTGTGGACATTGACCTCAAGACCTTCGAGTCGATCCTCTCGCGGGAGACGCTCAACTGCAAGGAGATCCACCTGTTCGAGGCGGCTCTAAATTGGGCTCTGAATGCCTGCGAGAAGATGACCATCGACGATACACCGCAAAATAAGCGCAGGTTGCTGGGACAGGCCCTGCACCTCATCCGCATACCCACTATGTCGCTGGAGGAGTTTGCAAACGGTGTGGCCCAGACTGGCATCCTCTCATCACAGGAAACTATCGACATGTTCCTGCACTTCACCGCCAAAGTTAAGCCCTCCTTGGGCTTTCCTACGCGCTCGAGGGCGGGCCTAAAAACGCAGGTCTGCCATCGCTTTCAATCGTGCGCCTACCGCTCGAACCAGTGGCGATACCGCGGACGCTGTGATTCTATTCAGTTCTCCGTAGACCGCAGGTAAGAGGGGCGTGTTGTGCTTTTCATTCACAATTTTAATCCCAAATGTATTCCTCACAGAATCTTCATTGTGGGCTTTGGACTGTACGGCTCATCGACTGGCGCCGCCAACTACAACGTTAAGATCGAGCTGAAGCGTCTGGGACGCACTCTCGCCGAGAACGACACCAAGTTCTTCTCGGATGGTTCGAGCAACACGTTCCACGTGTTCTTTGAGAACCCCATTCAAATCGAACCCGAGTGCTACTACACCGCTTCCGTAATTCTGGACGGCAACGAGCTAAGCTTCTTCGGCCAGGAGGGCATGTCGGAGGTGCTCATGGGCAATGTGACATTCCAGTTCCAATGCTCTTCGGAGAGCACCAACGGCACTGGCGTACAAGGCGGCCAAATCCCCGAACTGATCTTCTATGGACCCACCACAATGACGGCTATGAGTTCGCCTACGAATTCACTGTGTGCAACGCCAATCGGAGGAGCAGGAGGATCAGCCGCAGCAGCAACTACAGCAGCTGGAACTGCTACATCCAACGGCAGCAATTTAACTAGCAACAATGTCAACGGTTCTGGGGAGGATCTGGCCGCGGAGGGCAGCACCTGATGCGCACAGCTCTACTGCGCCGAGTGGCAGGGATCCTGCTACTATCGCCAGCAGCAGCAGCAACAATCGAGGAGACCAATACAGCTACAAAATCGAAACTCATGGGTTTTCAGTGCAACACAAGCAAGCAAATTGGAGTTTTAGACGCAGTTATAGACCGTATATGCAGATATAGACATATACGACGATAGTAGAGTGCTCTAGTTTTCATAATAGTCCTATATATAGTCATACATATATATACACCTCGAGACGGTGCGTTTCATAGCTTTGGCACGGCTGTGGGAGCGAGATTATGTCAAGAAAGTCACTCGATTTAAGGAACAATAGACAGTTCCCTTCGTTATAGCCAATAGCACGTTAAGCCAGTCAAGTTTGCAACCGTTCTACAGTTGTGAAACGCACTGTACACAGTTTGTTGGCAAAATGCATACAAAAGATATTTTCAAAATCGAAGCAAGTTGAATATATATACACCCATAAATTTATACATACATACATAGGTGCAGATTTAGTAGTTGACTCGAAAAACTTAATACGTTCCGTACGACTTGAAATGGGGTGGGAATAGTGGGGTAAGAAAAATCGGCGCTATATAGCAACGCACAGACATCGTAAATGTAAATGCAATAAGCAGTGAATTCGGGGCAATCAGTCAAGCTAGCGCTAACCAATATTCTAAAGAAAAGGAGTTGAGGGGAGGAACTAGTACGATATATACATAGCAAACATATTTTTTGCCAGCATATATACACACATCTGATCTGATAACGATATATACACCTACCTATACCTACTATTCAAGGGATAATAAGCCATGTTAAGAATTGCATACGACGAATTTGAAAAAGCCAAGTTAACCAGTTTACGTAGTAAGTGAATCAAAAGTAACGCCCGAGTATGCGCAAATATTATCTAATTATATTCGAACATAGCTCCTGTAGTGTCTCCATTTCGTAGTTGTTCCATTATAACTCTCTTACATACATATTCGCAATACATAATATGCCTTTCTACTGACATTAAGCCCCGTACTTTGCTCCTATATGCATTATATTCTAGGCTGATCTGCGCAACAATCAGTTTTACGTTTCGACATTATGGATTTCTTTTGGAAATTGTACTGATTTTTTGCTTTTGATAAGAATGTCTCCTACAATTACCGTTTTTTTATATACATATATAATAAATCGATATAAATAAAGCAAATGTTATCCTATATTGATTATGAATCTATTACCAATTATGTACTTTAATCAATCAAAATACATTATTAGATTTTCCGAATTTACAATTTACAACTCGAAATATATTTGAAGGGATGTGGGAGCGATAAATTGAAATATCTTTATTGCTACAGTGTACTATTAAACAAGATTAAAAGAAGTGCTGCTCTCAAACCCTCTGGGAAGCAGAATCGCAATTTAGTGAAAGTGCAAGATATTATCCATATTTTAATTGAAGAATTAAAAATTTCAAATTAGAACTCGACCAAATGACTCCTTCATTTTCAACCAAATAAAAAAAAAGTATTATACTCGGTGATAGAATAATGGGGAAGCTAGCACTACCATCCCTTTTTGCGACTTATTACGTATTCACAAAATTACTCACCCACAGAAGGTATGTTGATGCAAAGGGCGTGTGATAGCTTCAAATAGGTGCGGCCTAGTTCATAGGAGCAAATCTGTTGAACGTCACTGATGTCGATGAGGAGATCTGCAAGGGATAGTTATGGGATTACGCAGCTACTCCACATATTTAGGTACAGCACTTACGGGAGGTGCCCTCTGTCCTGCAGGTCATATAGACGCAGGCAGCGTAGATGTGCGTGCTCTTGCGGCCGCGTGTCAGGTGCCTACTTAAGGCCATTTTGAAGAAATTCAGAGCTGTGTCGGCGTAGTGCTGCGAGAGTTGCAGCTGCTGGCAGAGCAGTGTAATGTCTTTCTTGGCCTTCTTGATGGTCACCTCGCGGGACTCGGTGCCTGAGCCCACCTGGAACTTGCCGTAGCCATAGTTGGTGGCTCCGCCAGACGACTCGGCCGAGACGAACTGGCCGATTGCGGCAGCCCCATGGCCAACTTCCTCGAACTGAACTTCGGAAACGATGAGTGAATCCTCAAGCACCGAACCGCAGTTCATGCACACTGCAACAGGAGGGGTTCTTTAAAGTACACCAGTATGCGGATCTACTATTACCTACCTCGATCTCCGCGAGCATTATCTTCCTCGATCTCGTTGGACCCACAATTGCGACATTTTAAGCCCGTCGACATGCTGGCCGGATTCCTTCGATTTTCCTTAGTTTAACTCCTTGAGCACCGGGGTTTCCAGTGTAATATTGCGATAGAGGCTTACGCACAACTTGTTGACTGTCAACTCACAGCATTTTCGACGCTCTTTTTTAAACAATTCGCAAATTACGGCAAATTGAAATCAACACGCTCGCACCACAGCTGACGGGATAGCGTCTAGGCATTTTCCAACACTATCGCTAGAACAAACAAAATGATTAGGGATGTGTAATGTACTTCCGTGAAATATGCACGCCGGCATGTGTACATCACACATAAAGATTAATAAATGATTTAACTAACTAAATAAGCAGTAGTGAATCGATTTTTATATAATCTTGAAGAAAGTTTTCTTGCATTATAAGTTTATTTGTACATATTTTTACGCACCTGATTTGGACCTACACATCACTAGAATTTACAGTATTGAATAGCCGGCAAATTTAGAAGGTGGCACAGTAGGGAATTAAATATTTTGCAATTTTAAAACAGAACTTTATAGATAAGTTTAACTTAATAAACCATTCAGTAAGCCTGAAATGTTATCACAACACTTCAGATATATCGTAAAATTGGCTAATTACAAAGTTCTGGTTCTATACAAGATCCGATTTAACTGTGACGTCACTCAACTCCCTTGCCAAAACCACCTAACCTCTTTCGACACCCTGCTCAAACGAAATAAACAAGTCAAGTCGGCATAGAATTTTCCGAGTCATTTGAGAGATCTTTTAAAGGAAACAGAGCTTTATTAAAATAAAAAATGGGAGATGCCGACAGACTTATGAACGATACTGAAGCCGCAAAGCCAACAGTCGGCATCCAGGTAATTAATGCCGAGGAAGTGCCCTCCATTGAGGAGATTATTACCATCGATCCGGACTGCTATGAGCTGGATCTGAATCATCGCCGCATCGAGAAGCTGGAAAACTTTGAGCCTTTGACGCGGATCGAGCGCTTGTTCCTGCGCTGGAACCTAATCAAGAAGATCGAGAACCTGTCCACCATGACGTCCCTATTAGAGTTGGAGCTATACGACAACCAGATCACAAAGATCGAGAATCTCGATGACTTGGTCAACCTGGAGCTGCTGGACCTCAGTTTCAATCGCCTGACCAAGATCGAGAACCTCGACAAGCTGGTCAAGCTGGACAAGATCTACTTTGTGGCGAACCGCATCACAGTTATCGAGAATCTGGGGATGCTGACCAACCTTACCATGCTGGAGCTGGGCGACAACAAGTTGAAGAAGATCGAAAACATTGAGATGTTGGTCAATCTCCGGCAGCTCTTCCTTGGCAAAAACAAGATAGCCAAGATCGAGAATCTTGACACGCTGGTCAACCTGGAGATACTTAGCCTGCAGGCCAATCGAATTGTAAAGATCGAGAACCTGGAAAAGCTTGAAAACCTCCGCGAGCTCTACATATCCGAGAATGGCGTTGAAACTATTGAAAACCTCTCAGAGAACAAGAAGCTGGAGACCCTTGATCTGGCAAAGAATCGATTGAAGGGCATTGCCAATCTAGAGAACCTCGAGCTGCTCGAGGAGCTCTGGCTAAATCACAACGGCGTGGATGACTGGAAGAACATCGAGGTGCTGAAAGTGAACAAGGCCCTGCAGACCATATACCTTGAGTACAATCCGCTGGCCAAGGATATTCGCTATCGCTCCAAGCTGCGCGACATCCTGCCACAACTGCAGAAGATCGACGCCACCCTGTGCACGATGCCCGGATCCCAATAAGGTCACTGTAACCCCTTTTGAAAGACTAATCCAAGGCGTAACGCCAAAATAATATAAACTTTGCAAACTTCCGTTTAAAATATACACATTAATTAACCAATATGATTTTAGTTACTTGTATTGCGGGAGCTTTTAAAATGAATATAAGGTTTGAATTTTGATATATAAAACCAACCCTTTTTGGGTTCACCTTAACCTGAGCTACATTCTATAATTTCCTGAATTTTGTTCCTTAATTTTATTGTACAAAGCCAATGCCCATGACTGGAAATCACACAGCTTAACTGATAAGTGGCAGCGCGCGCGCTTTGTCTTGTCTCCTTAATCATTTTTGTGCAGTTCGTTGAAACAATGAATTTTCATTTTGAAAACATTGAGGCGTCATTGGTTTCCTGTGTGATAAGCTCGTTTTACAGCTTAACGGCATAATAGTCCGAGGCGCTGACCTGGTGGGGACCTCCGTAGAAGTCCAGCACATAGATGTTTTTAATATCCAAGGCACACAAGTAAAATGTGTGGGCTATAAATTGAAAATAGAAAGGCAGAATCGTTTGATAGTACAAATAAATTAAATTCTATAAATTCTATATTACTAACCGGCTAACCAATGGACGGCTGCTGGATGACGCTTCGTAAAGGCATTTAAGGCGGGCTGATAGTTGGTACTGTTGGGATCCAACTAATGTTTAAAAGAAAAATATAACATTGAGTATTTATCTCAAGATTTATTTCTCCTTTTATTCACCTTTTTTACTTGGCCACTGAGCATGGCACGGGCACAGGTGGGTTCCATTGGATCCTTGTCAGCGGCCTTGCACCTCAGAGTCTGCTCGTCGGTGAACATGAAAGTCACTTTATTGTCCTTCTGCCAATCCGGTCCGGTGAAATCCAGATCGGTCAGCAGGAAGTGCACTAAGCCCGTGGAGTTTCCATTCGCATCGCTGTCATCTATGGAAACAATGTTGACCATTGGGTAATTTTCCACGGCCTTGTTGGTGGAAATGCTGCCCAAGGCGGCCCACGATGCACGATGAACTAATTCCCTGGCGATCTTGGCGTGATTTAGTGCTTCTTGTCTCTTTAATTCCCGAATAATTCTGAGATCCTCCCTGGGGGAGTAAGAGCAGCTAGAGTCTGGACCGAGAAAGGCCAACACCAAGGTCAGCAGTAGAGATGTGAAGGATTTCATTGTTTGGCTAAAAGTATACAGGTACAGATTCGAAGGATTACTCCAGGTCTCTAGAGAGCTCATATCAGGTTCGGCAGGTCTTCAAATGGAAAGGATAATGGATGCACACTTCGATGCCTGGATAACAAGACATCAAAACAAAGGCCCACATTTGCACTGACCTTTTGCGCATTTATGTTTTTTGCCCCAGTACGCTGTGGGCTGCACGTAGCTTCGTTATATATATTTCCTACCTGGAGAATCACTTACCTTATCGCTGTACTTTTGCTTCGGGAATTGTTTGTAAACTGACTGGCGAAATATTCTGTCTCTTGTTATCACCTCTCTCGGGTACAAAGAACTGGAAACAGCTGTCTGAGCTGCTACCTCGGGATTGAGTCAGTTGGTAAGGGTATACAACTTTTATATCGGTAAAATTTGTGTAACTTACAAAAGGGCCAGAATGAATGAATGCTAATTTGCGCAAACAAGTAAACTGGTTAAACGTATTAAAAGGTAATAAAGATTATTCTATTATATATATATTATATATTATATTATTATTATATATTATATTATTATATATATTATATTATTATATATTATATTATTATCATGATATAAACTTAAGTATCCACATCAATATAAGAAAGAGTCGAGGGTACAAACCGATCGGTGATCAAATTACCGCTCACAAAGCATTGCCAGCTTGAAAAAATTAGAAACCCGACTTTAAAAGACCGTATTCTTTTCAACGTTTTTTAACATTTGTTTTTTGTTTTATTTCGCAAATATTTATGGGTATGCTTAAATATGTTTTTCACATTAGGAATATCATTATATTTTGACTTGATTCGCGTTTACCATATAACTTGTACATTTCACTTTCATTTAACTTGACCTCGTTTAACATTTATTGTTTGTATTTGCGAATTTGGCTCGAAATTGCGCCAAATTCTGGTTCGCCCTCCATTTCCTGGGTTTGCTTTAATTATTTATTTTATTATTATTTTTTTTTTTGTTGGGTGTGTCGTGTTTATTAACCTAGCGTGCGAATATATTCAGTTTAACATTTATTTGTATTTTTGTTACATTTACGTTTTCATTTTTGTACCGTTGGAAATATACGTTATGTTTATTTCATTTTATTAGACATTTTTTTTTTTGTAATTAAATTACTTTTGCCAGTTTAGTTTACCCTGCCGCATACAGTTTGTTTGAAAAATATATGTACATACTATGCATATCTTATGGAGTCTGAAATAAATACGTACGTATAATATCTCGAGTGTTTGGTTGGCTCTTTTCTTTTCATTTCTTTTTTCAAAAAATAGATGTGTAAAAGTTGTGTAAATATGTTTGTTTGGATGCACAACAGTTAAAGTTAGCTTCGTTGATTTATTGATTCAAGATTTGTTTAAAGTTTAAAGCCCATTTGCGTTGCATTGCAGCGGAGACTAGCTCGAAATTGTATCCTTCTGCTCTGTTTTGTGTTTCAAGACATGTAGTTTACGATATAAAACTTAATAAGTTGCTTGTTGAGCTGATTAAGTGAGACAGATCGGCCTTAAAGTTACTAAAAAAAAGTGTCTTCAACAAAATGCATTTACGTATACAATATTTTAAACATATTTAAAACATTTTATTTTTTTTAAGTAACTTCCATTGTCAATACACTTTTCCAATCTTTTTTCATGGATAACCAAATTTTCCCCAGTAGAATAACAACTATGAGTCCATGTTATCTCTATATATCTTTTCCGCTTATCAGTTATGTGCCATTAGACAATATTAATTTACTCTTAACTTGGTTTACTCTCCATGCAAACATAAATATATCGTTGATTACGGTTATGGTAACTAAATGCTTTGAAATCATCTAAAATATTTAATTACAGACACACGACAACGCACATGAAGTATACGACATTATCTTTTTCTAGTTGATTTATCTTGTGGTTAATTTATGCTTAGACTAACATATAAAATGCCGATTTTTGGGGCGCCACAAAAAACAAACATTTGAAATCTCCTCTTTTTATTTTAACAAATTACACTCAGTTTAATACTTGATGCTTAGTTATTCTTTGCGCTTGCTTATACAAAATACGTCTACGGTTTATGTGTATACAGATTAATAATTTCTTAACCACTTTTTAGTTTTTTTTTTTTTATTTTTTCAAACAATTCCTTGGCGCTTGCGTATTTTTTGTGTAGTTTTGAACATTGGATTTAGCTTTCTCTATGACCAAACATCGAACAGAAGATTTAAAGCTTTCAATTCACTTTCGTTTCGATTCGCGTGTTACATTTGTATTTTTCTCTTTTTTTTTTTGACTAGCTTTTGGAAGCATGAGTTAAATTAGAACCTAAATTGTGGACTCTGAACTGGACTGGACTTGAACACAGAAAGAAAAAGAAAATCGGGGCAGTTTATAATACGCGGGACATTGGTATAACGTGTTAAAGCTATCATTTTGTCAGCCAACGCACTCCAGTCGGGGTCAAGGGGGTGAAACCACACAAGAAAAGGTTTAGAAATTAATATTTTACAAACTAATATTTTTTTCCAGCTTTTTCTTTTGCAAATAAATTTAACGATAAACAGATAGTGAATTTGCATTTCCACCTTCAGTTTACTTTTTCTATCTAATTAAACATTAATTTAAACTGATTAAAACGGTTTAAAAAATGATTTATAATAATTATAAAATAATTTAAATTATACAAAATATGTTGATAATATTAATATAATAATAAAATATTACTTAAATATATTTAAAAAACTGTTTCAATACAAAAGTTAAAGTTGTAGCACCTAACCAATGTAGTTTCCCCCTAGAGGATTGGGTTGAAGGATGTGTGGGGACAGGATCTCTCGCCCGTTAGCTGAGATCGCACCGTTAGCGTCGGTCGCCGCTCCTGGAGGATCCTCCGCCAGATGTTCCACCTGCTGCAGCTCCCCCACCACCTGCAGCACCTCCACCGGGCGCCTGGCTCACCGCCTGCAGCTCGTACTGATAGTAGCAGTCGCTGCCCACGTAGACGGTGCGCCAGACGCCGTCTACATCTCACATTTGGCGGTATGGCGAGTGCATCTTGAGCCATTGCAGCACCAGGGACGGTCCGCCTGCCTGGATCTCCGGCGGAATCGTGCTCAGTGGGCACTTGTCAATGTTCAGATATTTGAGGTTCTGACACAGGGCCAGCTCAAACGGCAGCTTCTCCAAGCCGGGATTCTGGTTAATGTACAGATTCTCTAGGCTCTCCAGCGACCCAATCTCCTCGGGCAGGAACTGCAGGTTGTTTTCGCTAACAGACAGGTGAGTCAGGTTGCCCAGGTGGCCGATGCTGCGCGGTAGCATCGTGATCTGGTTGGTCTGCAGGATAAGTCGCTGCAGTTCATGCAGCAGACCGATCTCGTGGGGCAGCACCTCGATGCGGTTCTCCTCCAGATCCAGGATCCTCAACCTTCTCAGATTCCCAATCGTGTTCGGTATCTTCTTGAGCATATTGTTGGACAGGATGAGTATCTCGAGGTTCTGCAGGTTCATGATGTCATCGGGCAGCTTCTGGAGCGCATTGGTGGCTAGGTTAAGTTCCACCATGTTCACCCAGGTGCCGATATCCAGGGGCAGAGCAGTCAGCATATTCTCCTTCATGTTCAGTTTGGTGAGGCCCTTGGCCCGCGAAAAAATTCCGTAGGGGATCTTATCGATCCGATTGTGCTCCAGGTTGATGCTATAAACGTTGGTGAACTGTGCCGGTCCGCCGGTCGGGTAGCTGGTGAACTGATTTCGCGACAGGGTTATGGTGGTCAGTCCGCTCAAACTGGCCAGCATGCCGTCCGGGAGCTGAGTGATGCCATTGCCCTCCACATTAAACTCGTCCATGCTCTTGCAGTTCTTCAGGGTGGCCGGCACACTGCTCAACCGATTGTACCTCATGCCCAGGCGCACTAGGGACTTCAGGTTTCCGATGCTATCGGGTATGTCCAGCAGCTCGTTATGCTGCAGGTCCAAGGAGCGGAGGTTCACACAGTTCCCAATGTCTTCCGGCAGATGCTCCAGGTGATTGTGCGACACGTCTAGCGTAGTGAGGTTCACCAACGCCCCCATAGCACTGCCCAGCTCCCGGATTTTGTTCTCCCGCAGACTCAGCATAGTCAGGTTGACCAGCTGGCCCAGGTCGTCCGCCACTGTGGTGATGCGATTGAAGCGCAGGTAGAGAGTGGTCAGACTGCGCAGTCGATAGATCACGGGAGGAATCTCTGCCAGCTTGTTGTGCCGCAGATCCAGTACTTTCAACTGGCTGCAGTTTTGCAACGACTCAGGAAGCGAGGTCAGTGAGTTCTCGTTTAGAGCCAGGTTGCGTAGGCTCACTAAGCATCCAATCTCCGGCGGCAGCTGTCCAATCTTGTTGCTGTACAGGTACAACTCCGTTAGATGGATGCACTCCTTCACAGTGCTGGGGATCACAGTGATCGAGGAGTTGCTCAGGTCCAAGCGCTTGATGCCTGCAGGAAAAATATTCGAAAACCAAGTTAGATAGTTAGTTCCTTTTAAGTTAAGTTACTTGCCTTCGTCTCGGCATCTCTGCAGCGCCTTAATGACGTCCTGGTCCGCCTGAATGGGCTTGCTCTTCTTGGTGGTGGGCTTGGGCTTGTTAGACTCCGGATGCTTGACGGTCACCATTTTGGGACGCGTCTCGGGCGGCATGGTTGCGTTGTTTTCGTTGTTTAGCTGGCTGTGTTTGTTGCTGCCAGTCGGCTGTTGGCCACCACCTGTGGCTGCACTCGTTCCTCCTGCACCTCCGTTGGCCGGGCTATTCGCGTTGGTCAACTCCTCTGTAACAGAGCTTCCACCGACTCCGCCAAAGCAGTGTGTGGCCTCCGAGGGACCTGTGTCGCCGCCGCCGCTGGCACTGCCACCTCTGCCTCCGCCTCCACCTCCACCTTCTCCTTCGCCACCGATACCTCCGCCGCTTCCGGCACCTCCTCCTGGGACTCCTCCGCTCCTCTCCGCCTGGCCCGTGGACGATAACGATGTGGTCGATGCCGTTGCGCCCGAGGAACACAAGTTCATAATTTTGCCCAGCTTTGCGGTCGGCGGCGACAATGCGTTGCCCAGAAGTGTGCCCAAGCAACAGCAGCAGCAGCCGTAGCCGGAGGAACTCGTTGCTCTACCCTGCGCACAGGAAAAAACAAGGCGTTAGAAATATTCTTTAAAATGTTATTAAGAAATCTTCGGTATTTTTGAAACATTTTTAAAGTGTACCTCCTGGAATATCTTTAGATATCATTTTCCTGGAGAATGCTGAGTATATCAAACTAACCCTTGCTTTCGATTTTTTTTTTTGTGTACAATCAGAGAAAAAGGAAAGCCCGGGATGAATACTCGCCTCATTTATGGCTGCACTTTATCAATTGTGCGTCAGCCGGGCGACAATCATATATCGTGCGTCATCGTCATGGTTGTCCCACCCAATCCTTCTCCTCATCCCCATCAACCCCACACCCCTGCCCCATACAGACCGGGTTTATTACTTTTGCTTTTGTTTGTCAGTCGCCGTCGCTCCTTATTAACCAGTTGACCATAAAGTTTTCAAAAAACCTACACGCAAATCAATAATTAAGCATTCCAGCAATGACGTCAAAATAAGGCAAACAAATAAATTATAGATGGAGTTTTTGAACTCAGTTATTTATTTGAAGAATAGATACTTATAAGCCATTTAACAAGTTAGAGGAGTTATAAAAAGCAAAATAATCGTTTTAAAAGATATAAAGTTATGCTAATTCATAACTCATGGACACAGATGAAAACCCTAATATATGTATATAAAATTCATATTTTTTAAATACATATTTTCCTTAAAATCATCTTGAGGAAATGATGTTATGGTATTTCTTCAGGGTTGATTAAAACGAATGAAGTTTCCTTAAATCAAATTAAATATTAATGTATGCAAAGTGAATGCTTCGCCCCTGCCAGGGTTATACTTTCAGAGCTGTCAATGCCGCGGGGTACGTGAAGGAATCACCAACCCACCGCCAACCACCCCTCACCCACCCACGACATACACACACACACACACACACACACACACACGCGGAGGAATGCTCCTCCTGGTATTTTAACGGCAAATGTCAAGGTCAGTGAGAGCGGGTGTCAGACGATTCCTGGAAAAGGAAGCCCCAATGCCCCAATGTCAAAGCCAAAGGTTGAAAGTGCACCGCAATTTGCCGTTACGAGACCAACCCCTTGGAATACCGGACGTCGCGTAACCCGAACTTTATTGTTATTCAAAGCCAACAACAAATATGTGAGACACGCTTCTCAAATTTCATGGATTTTAGCATATGCGAACAATATGCACATTGAGGCCAATTAAATGGTCGCTCAAGTGGAAGGTGCACGGGAAAATTTATGTAAATAAACAATATATGATCAAATATTGTAAAATATAGAATTATTTAATAGCATACGAACTTTAATTTCGAATTAAATGTGGTAGAAAACTAAATGGGGGGCTTTTTATAAAGCGAAAAAGGGTACAATTTAATTTCAAATGTACAAATTTAAAAGCCGGTATCTAAAAAAATTAGATACATTTTTTAGGCTCTTGAAACTCCTAGTGATTTCTGAACAACCTTATGTAATTTAATAATTTATTTATAAGGATCAAATAAAATAACGGCCTTAAGGTTATAATTCTTTAAGATAACCAAAGAATTTAAATGGGAATGGTTTTGTGAATTTTATGATAAATAAAAAATTAAATATATGTTTTAAACTCCTTTATATAAATAATGAAATAAATATATGTTTAAATTACAGCTTACTATTAAGTTATAGCCCTACCTTATATATTTTAATCAAGGTGAATTATAACTCGGCTGGTTTTAATTGAAAACCAAAGTATATCTAAAGACAAATCAATTCTCCCAGATTTTTGTTATAAAATCTTACCTAGATTTTTAATAACAAATCCAACCCAATTTCCTTTTTTTTTTAATAAATATTTGCAGTTAATTTAAAACGAATTAAGTATTTTTTCCCGTGTAGGGGATCTCTTTCAACCGATCGGCTAATGCAAGGGGAATTGTACGCAGCTTACGATAAAGACCCCGGAATGATAGATAGAGAAGCGGTCGTCGTCCGGGGTACTGACAGTTCTTTCTGATTCATGGTAAATTTCCATTTCTTTCATTGCCAATGCATCGCGGACTCTGTTCTAGTGTTGTTTTTGTTTTTGGATTCACGCCTCGTTTTGTGGGCGGGGAACCAAACACAAATCGGCACACAAAACACACATGCTACAGTATTTGCAGAAACAAACGCACACTCACACAAATCTTGGAGATTAGCACAGAGATAACCGCACAGGATGTTGCATCGTCCTTGCTTACTTACTTATGTCACTTGGCACTCCATTAATATAGACTGATTTAATATTTTTTGTTTTGGTTCCTTCTTTTCCGATCAGACCACCACCCGCACGCACTATTGTTATTATTCAATTTGCACCACTGCTGCCAACTTTTGACCAACAAAAAAAAGCTGTTTTTGACGGGAAGAATGAAGTAACTAGCTAAAACATATGATAAAAAATCAAAATATATGATGGTATTCCCTATAAGAACTGATTGAATTGTATGTCGGCCTTAGACGATATTGAGTATTTCTATATGTTTAATTTTTGTGTTATTCCTCTATAAAATTGGCAAATTTTACCCGCTGTTGGCCTTCAAAAAAAGCCAGTTTTGCCGGAAATAATCCAAATTGGCAGCATTGTTTGCACACATCTGTTTTGTTGTTCCGCACCGATTACAATGTTGATAACAAACATAGAGATGACACTTGCACACCTATCAGCAGTCACTGTTATTTTTATGAATGTCGTGACTGCAATTTATTTTGATTCTTACGAAAATTACTATTTTTCTTGTGTGTTCTTAATAATTTATGTTTGTATAGAAACATTAAAATTCAGTTTTACAACACTATATGGCAATGCAAATATTGATATGCACAGGAATTTGGTCGTAATTCTTGCACTTGACTTATCGATTATTTTAGAGCGCGCACCTCTAAGTTTAATTAAGTAATTATTAAATAAAACCGTTTAAACCATTTGTTTTTATATGTTAAGTGATTTCAAATCTTGGGAGCCCTATGGCAAGTATATTTTGCAAAAAATTATGTTTTTATGAATTTTCTCCTGGTAAGATAATTTAATTTATTATGATAATGTTTGTGTTATAAAAAATATTGCTCTAAATAAATATATAATACAATTATTAATATACACTCTTCTGCTATATCAACATAGTGCCAAAAATCGCTTGAGCTTTGAGTACAGCTTTTGCACAAAGCTTTAGTGTGTTTTTGTCGTAATGTATACAATTCAAGGAATAGCACACATTTCTTACGAAATGTGAAACAAATTTTTCTTATTTTTAAAAGACAAGCTATTTAAATGTAGTTATGAATATATAAGAAAAACGTAATATGCTTTTGTCAACAATAGGTAATAAAATATAAACTTCTATACCACTATATATGCACACGCGAGTAAACAACAAAGAACGCAAAATTGTATGCAACAAAATGTAGCAAATACACACCAACTCACGCACACACACACGGCGAGCGCACACACAAGCGAATGTTATACATAATTTATGATACGCAGTTTGCTGACATGCAATGCAGACATTTGTTGTATTCCCCTCGCTTTAACCACAATCAAGCGACAATTTTTGGCAGCAACAATAACCAACCTGTTATTGAATCACTGGGCGAGAAAACCTTGCAGCCTTCAGCTCTCACAAGCCCCGAGTGTCCCGAGAATTATTATATTCCTTGTGTTGCTCCTGCTGCCTGCCCAAACAATTTTCCACTTGCGCCAATCTGCGGCGCTTTCGCGTATTTTCCTTTGTATACTTTTTCTTGGCACTTTTTCCCAGCACGTTTATGGGTTTTCTCTTCACGCTTTTTGACAATAATTTTGTATTGTGTTTTTTTTTTTAGATTTTATCTATTTGTTTTAAAATGTAAATTGAGTTGTACAAAAAGGAAAGCTTTGTTGGGGAAAAAACGGAGAAGAAATTTGCGATTTTCGTTCGCGGAGGTGACGTGACGCGTGCCTAGAGATTAAGTCTGAGAGACCAGAGAGCATATATTCTGGTATATCCTGCCCGTTCGCCTTCGCATGCGGCTATTCGCGCCACACGTTGCGTATACGACGCGTGCGCACTGTGCCACTGGCGTCCTCTGGCGTCGGCCAGCATCACCGTCCAGCCTCCGTCACCGGCCGCTAGATGGTCAGCCTGTCGAGGTCGTCGTTGGTGATAAACTCGCAGGCTCTCTCCGCTATAATGCGATAATCTAAAATTAAAGTAATATAAACATATTACATACATAATTATTAACGAATTAAAAAAAAAAAAGAATATAAGAATAAATACATAATATGCTGTCTTGTTTATGTCTAGAAGTAAGGGCTGAGAGGCTCCCTTAGCATACCCCAAAGGCAGAACTCACCCTTCTGGTACTTGCAGTTGTACATTCGCATGACGCAGGTACTGGCAAAGGTCCGCAGGCATCCGTCCAGGACATCCAGGGCACACACTACCCGGTAGCCCATGGGACACACATCGTGGCACTTCTTGGATCCTGTAACACACGAGAGCCCAACGATTTCACATACAATATTTGTATACATTTTCCAATTTCCAAACTCACCTGTACCTGTCAACGAAAATAATAAGTGACCCTCGACTCCGAACCCAACACAGATTCCTAGAAACACACAAATGAGGAAAATTTTCTCGCCCAATGTGCAGGCTATTCGCATCTTTAATAGGCAACCGTACGCGTTCTCCCTAAATTTCGTATTAAAATTTTATTCCAAAAAAGTTTTCGGGCTCTGACAAAAAACAGTATTAACTCGTATATTGTTGTGTTGTCAATTGTGTCAATATTTGTACAATTTTTTTTTTAATATTCAGCTGCTTCTCCTGCGGCCAGGTAATTTTACTCCCTAAAGTCTGCACTCCTCGGAATCGCGTGGGCATCGACCTGTCAAATGTTTTTTCCACTCTGCAGAAATAATTGCGAGTGAAAAATGGTTAATGCTTAAAGGAATTTCCATGGCCTACCTTCCCGTCTCTGGCAGGCGTGGAGCTCCATCTCGCAGGGATTTCTGAAGGTGCAATAGACCATCCTGCCATTTTGGAGCGTTCTTCCGCACAGATATTCGACGAGAGGTCTGCACGTAGTAGTGCAGTTCTGAGACTCAGTCACTCCTAGATAGGCAATCAGAATAGCCAGGACAATGAACTTCATTTTGGGAAGAGGGCAGTGGAACTGTCTCCAGCTGCTGCCTTAATTATGTTTTATATATGATCAGATTTAGGCCAGCCAGCGAACTCATTTCGAGAGGCATATTGTTGATCAGAGACAAAGGAAGTTTTCTAGAAATGATCAATATACATTTCCACGTGTTGCTACGTCATGGAATCTACATTAATAAGACTCAATTAAGAGTGTTAAAATATATACGCAGGTAAAAGGAAAATAACAACAGAACATATATTGAGATATTTAATTCAGGGTGCTATATATTTAATTTAAAGTGTACTTTTAGGCTTTACTAAATGGTATTGGAGTTATGTTTATTAAGTTTCCTGAATGCATGTTCATTAAGAGCAATTTCTTAGATAAATGAGTAATAGATAATACATAAGTTAACTTTTAGATTATGTAGCAAATACAAAAGAACTTTGATTCGAAAAGAAAAATAAATAGAATAAAAAATAATAATAATATAATAATAATAATTATATAAAAATAATAATTATAATATTAACCACTATTAATATTTATTAAGGTATGGCTTTTCCTTTTTCTGGCTGATACTATTCTTGTAATTTATATTTAAGTATACAGTGTCCAATAAATATTATTAACTCCAAATAAGAATATACATAAATTTTGAAATACAACTTACAACTTTTAACGGATCTGAATCGGTATTAATTCTGGTAAGATAATAAGGTAATTTATTATGTATTCAACATAAAAGTGTATACAATTTAATTATGGTAAGAATCTTAAGATTCTTAAGATAAATACATTTTATTTTAAATGTTTTAAATGTCTATTGAAAAGTCACTGCTTATTAACAAGGTCCATCCGCAGGTTCGCCAATGTAAGCAAAAATACACAAAATTTTAGAAATATATAATAATCACATTAAATACTTTTTAATTAGAAGTCTTCTTTTGTTATTAATAACTTATAGTATTCAATTGATAATATATAAATCATTTTAAATGTACTTACCATCTGCATTTTGACAGGCGTATTGATCAGCATGGCAACGGCTTTGGAATGTAATTTGGCGATCTCTTCTGACTCCTTGGAAGTCCAAATAGATGAATGAGGCACAAACTGGTGAATCACATGGAGGACAATAAGCTGGGCAGTATTTCATGCACTTCCTCTGGTATGTTTCAGTCAGCACTACACGGGAAAAGGATATATCCACAATTGTAGTTTGGAAAACGTTTTAATAATAACTTTGTATATATTCACCCTTTAAGCGCTGGTTTTCTCTATGGCAGTTGTGGGATCCACAGTAACACGGGCTCTGAAAAACGCGGCAAACCTTCTCAGATATGGTCCAGACAAGACTTTTGGCATAGGGATCGCAGCGAAATGTAAGTTTTCAGGTACCGGAACAATCTCTAGTCAAGGAATAGCCAAGTTGAAGAAATCCACAAAGTAGAGCCAAGAGAAATGACAACCTTACTGCTTCCATATTAATTAATGTGCAAATGTGATAATTACCATGAGGGGCTGAGAATATATAGCCTTGGGTACGGATATATTGAGCTTCCGGGAAAGCGATAAAACTTCTGTGTTAACAGCTGAAATAAAATGTATTTATAGGTTTTATTTTAATAATTTCAGATCCTTTAAACCTTGCTGGGTATTATCATTTTTGTCATATTTTTGCAACGCAGTGAAGGAAACTGGGAAATAGTGTCTTTTCTGTTTTGAGTACTAGTGTATAAACGGAATTTTAATTGTAATATTATACAAAACGGAAGACTGTATCATTGAGGTTCAATAGAATCAAGAATTTAACTCACTAAGTAAATGAAAGGTTAAATTTGACATTTCAACAAAGAAATGGTTATTTTATATAGTATTAAAATATTGGTTGTTATTTTTGGCGAGCTTCCTTTTTTATAATATATACTGCTTAGCCAGCTTGAGGTCAAGGATAGGGGTGGTAAGCAGAAAACTAAACTCCAAGTTTACTTTAGTTATTGTTTCCGATTTTGTTGTCACCGATAATGTTTTAAATTTAATCAAAATAAAATGATTATTTATTACATATATAAATATTTTATATATCTCCTGCTAGTTTTCATTTTGCTTATAAATACAAACTGCAAAGGTGTACAAACCTCGGCGTACCGAAGTCAGGTGGCTTTTTTTTTGTTTTTATTTTCGAGATCTTCCTAATCTTTAACCAAATTAATATATCAAAATTAAGATGCAATACAAATTTTATTTATTTGGTATAAGTGTAAATTCTCAGCAGGGCAATCTCCAATTTGTGGCTCGTTAACATACGCTGTCAAATAAAATGTAATTAGAATTTAAATATATTTAAATATAATTATTCTCACCCTCAGGCATCGGCTTCGGAAGGTCAGACTCCCTCCGCCATTAACTCCGTTGCTGTCCGTGAAGGGAAACCAGCCGCGAACCGGCGGAGCTCCGCGAGAACACATCCTGGGGCAGGACTTCATGCACTTATCCTTGGTATTTCTTTTATGCCGGCTGTTTAATAAAACGAATAGCAATATTAATGTATTTTTATTGCAAACAATTGATGATAATCTCTTGAGCGATCGGGGTACATAATAAATTGTGTTACTTAACTTTCGGCATCGGTCTCGTGGGGTCAATTTGAGGCCTTCTTCACACTGTACAGATGTGTTCAACAATTGAGACATAGTTATTATTATTATAATGGAATAAATGAAGCAGAAAAACAGGGCACCAAAAAACTGCATTGTTTTAATTTTGCATCTATAAACTAGAATGCCGAATTTTCTATTCAGTTTGTGCTTTGAGACAAACAAATTTAAATTTAACGCCGACTTAAGACAGATTTAGAGCAAGAATCTGGCGTGACATCAATCGGTCACTCGAAATATACAAATATGCAGTCTGTCCTTGATTGCATTAATCGCCTCAGACTTTTGAAGGTCATTGCCTCTGCAGGTTTCCGGTATCGGATTAATATATTTAAAAGACTTCTTCTTTTAAAGGAATTTTCATGGCCAACCTTCCCGTCTCTGGCAGGCTTTTTTTTGTTTTTATTTTCGAGATCCCTCCGTCTCGCAGGGATTCCTGTGGGTGCAATAGACCATCTTGCTATTTCGGAGCGTTCTTCCGCACAGATATTCGATGAGAGGTCTGCACGAAGTAGTGTAGTTCTGAGAATTAGTCACTCCTAGAAAGGCAATCAGAATAGCCAGGACAATGAACTTTATTTTGGGAAGAGGGCAGCCTTAATTATGTTTATATATAATATGATCAGATTTAGCCAGACATCAGAGACAACGAAAGCTTTCTAGAAATGATCATGGAATCTACATTAATAAGTCTCAATTAAGAGTATTCAAATATATACGCAGGTAAAAAGAAAATAACAACAGAACATATATTAAGGTATTTAATTCAGGGTGCTATATATTTATTTAAAGTGTACTTTTAGGCTTTACTAAATGGTATTGGAGTTATGTTTATTAAGTTTCCTGAATGCATGTTCATTAAGAGCAATTTCTTAGATAAATGAGTAATAGATAATACATAAGTTAACTTTTAGATTATGTAGCAAATACAAAAGGAAATTTTGATTCGAAGAGAAAAAAAATAGAATATAAAATAATAATAATATAATAATAATAATATAATAATAATAATTATATAATAATAATAAGTATAATATAAACTATTATTAATATTTGTTTAGGTATGGCTTTTCCTTTTTCTGGCTGATACTATTCTTGTAATTTATATTTAAGTATACAGTGCCCAATAAATATTATTAATTCCAAAAAAGAATATACCTAAATATTGAAATATCTAAATTTTAATGTAACTTACAACTTTTAACGGATCTAAATCGGTGTTAATTCTGGTAAGATAATAAGGTAATTTATTATGTATTCAACATAAAAGAGTATAAAATATTAATTATGGTAAGAATCTTAAGATTCTTAAGATAAATACATTTTATTTTAAATGTTTTAAATGTCTATTGAAAAGTCACTGCTTATTAACAAGGTCCATCCGCAGGTTCGCCAATGTAAGCAAAAATACACAAAATTTTAGAAATATATAATAATCACATTAAATACTTTTTAATTAGAAGTCTTCTTTTGTTATTAATAATTTATAGTATTCAATTGATAATATATAAATCATTTTAAATGTACTTACCATCTGCATTTTGACAGGCGTATTGATCAGCATGGCAACGGCTTTGGAATGTAATTTGGCGATCTCTTCTGACTCCTTGGAAGTCCAAATAGATGAATGAGGCACAAACTGGTGAATCACATGGAGGACAATAAGCTGGGCAGTATTTCATGCACTTCCTCTGGTATGTTTCAGTCAGCACTACACGGGAAAAGGATATATCCACAATTGTAGTTTGGAAAACGTTTTAATAATAACTTTGTATATATTCACCCTTTAAGCGCTGGTTTTCTCTATGGCAGTTGTGGGATCCACAGTAACACGGGCTCTGAAAAACGCGGCAAACCTTCTCAGATATGGTCCAGACAAGACTTTTGGCATAGGGATCGCAGCGAAATGTAAGTTTTCAGGTACCGGAACAATCTCTAGTCAAGGAATAGCCAATTTGAAGAAATCCACAAAGTAGGGCCAAGAGAAATGACAACCTTACTGCTTCCATATTAATTAATGTGCAAATGTGATAATTACCATGAGGGGCTGAGAATATATAGCCTTGGGGACGGATATATTGAGCTTCCGGGAAAGCGATAAAACTTCTGTGTTAACAGCTGAAATAAAATGTATTATTATTGGGTATTATCATTTTTGTCATATTTTTGCAACGCAGTGAAGGAAACTGGCAAATAGTCTCTTTTCTGTTCTGAGTACTAGTGTATAAAACGGAATTTTAATTGTAATATTATACAAATCGGAAGATTGTATCAATATAATCTAGAATTTAACTCACTAAGTAAATGAAAGGTTAAATTTGACATTTCAACAAAGAAATGGTTATTTTGTATTGGATGTAGAATATTGGTTGTTATTTCTTTGGTTTTTATTTTCGAAATCTTCCTTATCTTTAACCAAATTAGTATATTAAAATTAAGATACAATACACGTTTTATTTATTTCGCGAAACACAATATTGGTATAAGAGTCAATTCTCAGCAGGGCAAGCACCAATTTGTGGCTCGTTAACATACGCTGTTAAATGAAAAGTAATTAGAATTTAAATATATTTAAATTTAATTATTCTCACCCTCTGCTTTTCGGCAGGCATATAGATCCAGAAGGCATCGGCTTCGGAAGGTCAGACTCTTTCCGCCATTAACTCCGTTGCTGTCCGTGAAGGGAAACCAGCCGCATACCGGCGGAGCTCCGCGAGAACACATCCTAGGGCAGGACTCCATGCACTTCTCCTTGGTAGTGGCCACCATAGCTAATGGGTTTTCAGTACTTTATTAATTAATATATATATATAAAAAGAAAAGCTTACGTGGCAGACACTGATTGGCCCTCATACAGTTCTCATTGCTAAAAATGCAGCCGTTCTGGAAAACACGACACACACGGTCAACTACTGCCCAAACAAGGTCCTTATAGTAGGGCGTACATCTGGCACGAAGCATACAGTTATTGGAACAATCCATAGTCTGGGTGTTACTTAGATATAGTAACCCACTAAACAAAACGGCGAGCATCGACCACTTGGCGTACATGTTGAGATAGATGAGAATAGGTGACTGAATCGCTTCCTCTCGGATAATGGGACTTTTATAAAGCGAAACCCATCTCAAGTCAAGTGTTTTGAACTCCATCTTCAATGGCTTGTGTATGAACAGCTGCGATTATTATTTCTTTTATGCCGGCTGTTTAATAAAACAAAAACCAATAGTAAGGTATTTATATTGCATACAATTAATGATAATCTCTTGAGCGATCGGAGTACATAAGAAATTGTGATACTTAACTTTCCGCAGCGGTCTCGAGGGGTTCCATTTGAGCAGAAAAACAGGGCACCAAAAAACTGCATTGTTTTCATTTTGCATCTATAAACGAGAATGCCGAATTTTCTATTCAGTTTGTGCTTTGAGACAAAAAATTCTAATTTAACGCCGACTTAAGACAGATTTAGAGCAAGAATCTGGCGTGACATCAATCGGTCACTCGAAATATACTAATATACAGTCTGTCCGTGACATACACTCATCTTTTTTGATTGCATTAGTCGCCTCGGGCTTTTGAAAGTCATTGCCTCTGCAGGTTTCTGGTTTCGGCTTTCAATTCGAAAGTACGCGTAATATCTGCGCACATTTTGATTGACTTTGTCTCTGGAAGGTGTATCGATCCGGGGCAAAGAAAACAAGCAGCTGGCAGATATGTGAACTCCTTGAGTAATAAATCTCTGGCTCTGTCAGCTTGGCGACACCGCATGCGTTAGTGCCAGTGTGCGTATCTCGTTGGCCAACTTCAACGCCCACCCGCCGCTCGGTCTGCTTCGTTTTGGCCAGCTCTGGACTGGCCAAAAGCGCAAAAAAAACATGACAGTCGACAGGTCGCAGCCAAGTGAATGGGAGCTCAGAGTGTTGTTGGATTAAAGCGCCAGGCACTCGAGTGAAAAATATTGAAATAAAAAGCCTCTCATTTTTTAAGTCACATTTTTAGATAAATAAACCCTTTACTTGTTTCGTTTTCTAATTTGCTTTAGTGTAAGTTTTAGGAAACTCTTTGAACAATTTCCTATAATGTTTGGTAAAGCATTTCTTAAATATTTTTTTCCAGTGGTTAGGCCTCTGTTACACTCAGTGGGTTAGCTTGACAGTATGCTTTCCATTTTTCAGGCATTTCTTAAAATCTATTTTGAAGGGTCGTCCAGTTTTTCGGCTGATCAACCGATAAACGCATCTCTTCGACAATTTCTGGCATGGGTTCTGCAATTTCAAAGATGCTTGTAGGACCCGAGCCCCCTTTTCGTTTTTAATGCCATTCCTAAAGGCTACCTTGATGTCTCGTCCCGTTCTGCGATCTTCAACAAGAAAGACAACTTTATGTGGATTTCTTCTATAATTCTTTTGAGTTTGCACAACGTACTCCTCCTTGGGGTAGAGTAGATGGCACTTTTTACATTCATCTTTTCCAGAGCTTAGGTCAGGAGTTGAGTCATTTTCGGGGATAGCATCACTAATGACTTCAGCAACGGACTGACCGAGTGTCAGACTCATGACCGCCAAGAGCATCCACTCCCACGTCCATGGAGCAGGCATGACCGACTTTCCCTTGGCGCCCCACCGATCTCTTTAGGGAGTTCAAGTGGTTGCCGAAACGAATCGATTTGTGGCAGAAAATGATCGCTGTAAATTGAAATTCAAACATATAATTGTTAACCCGGGCAGCACGTTTTCCGTTCGGACTCCGCAGCCATTTAAGGTGATCCCAGAGTGAATGAAGGTTACAGCGGTTAACCAGTCTGAACGGTGGGTGTGGAATATTTTGGATTGTCTCGCCGCTCCATAGGCGCATGATCGATGGCTCCCGATAAGGGCAGTGTGTAATTCGAGCCTGAATGCGATTTATTTTCGTACAATTAAAATGTAATGAGAATTTCACAGCTGTGTTTACTTAAAACCTGTCAATGGCAGCGCATCCCCCGCTGGATTGGCCTATAAAAGCCCATCTGGCTGTCACAAATCACAGAAATCAGTCAGATTTAAACCGAAAATGAAGTCTTTTATTGTCACATTGAGCTTGTTTTTCCTCTCAATACAAATCGAGGCACAAGGAAGGGAAGACTGTCCTGAATTCTGTCCCGCAGTTTACATGCCCGTCTGCGGAGAGACAAATATAGATGGAGTATCTGTAAAGTGCGAATTTGGCAATGGCTGCATGATGGGAGTCAGCTCGTGTCGGCATAGCTTGAGTATGGAAATGAAATCTATCATGTTGTATACATTTTAAATTAATTACTTTAAATGTTTATCCTTTCAGACTGGAACGAGGTGCCCTTAAAAAAATGTCGCCAACCTTCTGCCAGTCGATTTCGCTGAGCTAAAAATACATATTCTTATGGCAAATAAACAAGGCTTTTTCACAGGTAAACTTGTGACGTAAATAAGCCTGACAAATAATGACGGCTTTCTAAGACTGTAAATATATGGTTTTGCGTAATTTTTGGTTTGCCTTGAAATGAATGGATTTAATAAGCATGGTTTTATTCAAATTGATTTTGTGAAAAAACATCTGTAAATATGTGCACTTAAGTTAAACATATTTTTAGGCTCTTAATAATTAAGTTGTTTGTGAGAATGATTTTTATATGGCCTGCATATATTCTTAAATAAAAGTAAAAGGAGAAAATACGTCTGATGGGATGGGACTTTATTTGATCAACGTGTCAGACTTCACCTAAATCGTATTCAAACACGATTTTGCAACTGTGATCTATTTTAAAGCTAAACCTGCATAAGCTTAGTTGCTATTTACTTATCTTATTACGCTTCTTGGGGAAATTCAAGCTTTCCCACAGCTGTTTTCGCTAGTGACCTTGACTAAAACAAAATTCTGACACTTCTGGCTGATATAAAACCGATTCACGCAGATTTGGGTTGGTTAGTGTCTACCAAACGTCTTTCAAATTAGGCCAAAATGCGCTGCAGGGTCCTAGTGCTGTGTGCCGTAATGTGTCTCTTCGTCCTTTTGGTCGAAGGAAGGCAGAGAAAAGTTAACAGATCCGGAGCCAGATCCGAGTCAAGATCCAGATCCCCGGCCATTCAAAGTAGACATCGCAATTTGCCCAGGACTACTAATAACAATAATCATAATAATGCTCGCCGGGCCAATAGACTGACTGCCACATCGAATAATCAAAAGAGACGTCGCCTGAATGCGGCCAAGAGGAACAAGAGGAGCAGGAATTTGGCCAAGAAATCCAACCGGAAGAACAAAGTCACATCGAGTAGCAGCAGCGTCAGCAGTGGCTCGAGCTATGCCACTATACCTCTGGACTTTAAGGCAAACTTCGTGCGGACCACCGACAATCTGCGGGCGGACAAGGCCTTTGTGGCCAATCGCTATGGCGGCAGCTTCGCCAAGTCCTCTGGAACCGCTCGGCTGACCAACACGGCCAACATGGAGTACACATGCAAGATGACCGCCGGGACACCCAAGCAGACGTTCACGGTCCTGCCAGACACGGGAAGCTCAAATATTTGGCTGCCGGGCCCACATTGCACCAGCAAGGCCTGCAGGACCCACAATCGGTATCGGCCAGGAAAGTCCAGCACTTTCATTAGGATGGGCACAAAGTTCGCTATACAATATGGCTCAGGTGCTGTGCAAGGTGTCCTGGCCAAGGACAGGGTGGGAGTAGCTGGCCTCTCGGTGGCGAATCAGACCTTTGCGATGACCACCAAGGAGCCGGGCTCCACATTCGTGGATGCCCTTTTCGATGGCATTCTGGGCCTTGGGTATCAGTCCATATCCGTGGATAATGTCAAGACTCTGGTGCAAAATATGTGCTCGCAGGGTGTGATCAGTACGTGCAAGTTTGCCATTTGCATGAAGGGTGGCGGCAGCTCCAGTCGCGGCGGAGTCGTCATTTTCGGCAGCACCGACACTAGTGCCTACACAGGATCGAATAGCTATACCTACACTCCGGTGACCAAGAAGGGCTACTGGCAGTTCGCCCTGGAGGCCTTCTATGTGGGCAGCACCAGGGTCAGCGGCACCTCGCAGGCGATCGTGGACTCTGGCACCTCGCTAATCGCAGCTCCGTGTGCCATCTACCATAGGATTAACAAGATCATTGGATGCACAGAGACCTCCAGCGGAGAGTGCTGGATGAAGTGCTCGAAGGAGATACCAGACTTCACCTTTGTCATCAACGGCAAGAAGTTCGTTATCCCGGGCAACAAGATGAAGATGCGAGTGCGCACTAATAAGGGCAACATCGTCTGCATATCGGTGGTGTCCTGTATGGGTACCGATTTCTGGATCCTGGGGGATCCTTACATGAGGAACTACTGCACTGTGTTCGACATGGCCAACAATAAGATTGGATTCGCCAGCTCCACCTAAATTTTAGCATGTCTAATAGCTCTGATCTCAAATAAAGGATCCGCATTATATCAAACTTTCCTTTTCAATCCTCTCTGAGGTATATATGTATTTAATAAAATTATTGAAAAATAATTAATTATTTGAGCTTTACAGCCAGTTTCCAGAGCTACAAGCTAAACAGTTTTTGACCCAGCCACTTGGCTAATTAATCTGAACAGTTGTGCAGTTACATGAGCACCATTTCAGATGCAATTTGAAAATCGGAGAGGGCTTAGTTCTGAATGTAAGCTCGCTGAATATGCTTCGACAAGTGATTTTGTTACTCGCGGCTCTAGACCTAACTTTGACCAGCAGGAGGCTTTTGAGAGTGCCACTCTATTCCAGGATTAAACCAAACAAAAGTGAGCTATTCCTGCCTAGAAATTTAACAGACGGCTTTAACAGAAGACTTCGAGTGGCGCTGCAAAGTCGAGAACATATCGAATATTTCGGCAACATTTCGATCGGAACACCAGAGCAACATTTTACTGTGATCTTTGACACGGGTTCCTCAAACACCTGGCTGCCCTCCACGAACTGTCCCAAGAGCAACGCGCCTTGCCAGCGGAGCAGGCGGTACAACTCATCCAGGTCCAAGAGTCATGTCCCGGATGGTCGAAATTTTACATTGTTTTACGGATCTGGCAATGTCGTCGGCTACTTATCGAGGGACACCTTTCGCCTTGCCGGCGTTGATGTACCCAATATGGTGTTTGGAGAAGTACTGTTCCAGCAACACAAGGCCTTCAGTGCCGTCAGTTTCGATGGATTAGTTGGCTTGAGCCTGGGAGTTTTGGTCTGGAGAAATACGACGCCTTTCCTGAAACTCCTCTGCGCCCAGGGATTTGTTGCGGAGTGCGTCTTCTCCGTTTACCTACGCCGTAGTCCGGGGAAGTTCCCCAGTGGGGAGATACTTATTGGTGGCTTCGACAAGTCCCGGTTCGAAGGACAGCTCCACTATGTTCCAATTATGCAGACGAACTCCTGGATGCTAGAGATAAGCCAGACCGTTGTGGGAACTACAATAATCGCTGACAGAATGGGTGCCATTTTGGATACTGGCTCATCTCTGGTGTTGATGCCCCAGGACGTCTACTCTAATTTTCTGGGAACCCTGCCAGTCGACCTTCAATATGGTAACTACACCCGCAACTGCAAGCTGCCATCTCTGCCGGTAATTCATCTGCACATCGGCGGCAAGGTATTTTCCCTCACATCCGAAGACTACCTGGTAGAGTTGGAAATAGACCATAAAAAGATCTGTATTTTGGCTGTGGCTCCAGTTAAATTAGACTTCTGGGTGCTCGGTGATACTTTCCTGTGGCGATACTACACTGTTTATGATGCCACCGCCAATAGAATTGGATTGGCCAAGACGGTGCGAAGTGCTGGATAAACACAATTGCTACAGTGGATCTGTGTTGTAATTATAATAATCTGAGGACTATAGTGGATTTTTGGAAAGTTTAGAAACAAAGAAATTGCGCAACAACAAACGTACATGTTGGTAAAGATTTATTTCTTAAAATCTTTGTTAGATCCCCTTTAAAAACTTATTTATATGTTTGTATATATTTGTATATATATATTTACAATCAACAACAATCTCAAATCGTGCCAAAAGTAACTAAAATAAACGAATAATGTTTCTCAAAATATTAATAATACTTTTTGATTTTAGTCAAAATAGAAATTATGGAACTATTTAATTGTGGAATTTTGACATTCTAAAAAACAATACAATTTCGTAAAGTTATCAGAAAATCTATACCAGTGTTCGCACGGTTTAATTTGGTAATTGCCACTTACTTTGTTTATTCAATTAAATGTGCTCGCCCTATTTATATCCTATTTACCACAAACACGAAATAGCCAATTTCATTTGAATGTCAGACGAATTCGGCCATTAAATTGCTCTATAAAACAATTGCCGCCGGATTCCCTGGCGATTAGTTGAAAAGAAATTCACGAACGGTTCGGATCGGTTGGTCAACCATGCACTGTCTGCTTTGGCTTCTGTCCCTGTGGATCTGGACAGAATGTCAGGGTCAAGTCATCCGCATTCCCATGCAGGTTCAGGCCTCTTTCATGGCCAGTCGTCGTCAACATCGGGCTAGCAGAACGTCACTCTTGGCCAAGTACAATGTGAACGTTGTGGGGCCGGACACGGTTCCGCGGAATAGTGGAGCCACCGAAACACTGGATAATCGCTTAAATCTGGAGTATGCCGGTCCGGTTAGCATTGGCACTCCGGGTCAGCCCTTCAACATGCTCTTCGACACAGGATCCGCCAACCTTTGGGTACCAAGTGCCGAGTGCTCCGCCAAGAACCTGGCCTGCCAGCATCATCATCGCTACAACTCCAGTGCCTCGAGGAGCTACGTTCCGGATGGTAGGAGATTCGCTATAGCCTACGGCACGGGCAGCCTGTCGGGAAGACTTGCCCAGGACACCGTTGCCATCGGTCAGCTGGTGGTGCGGAATCAAACCTTTGGCATGGCGGTGCACGAGCCGGGCCCCACGTTCGTGGACACCAACTTTGCGGGGATCGTGGGACTGGGTTTCCGGGCAATAGCCGAGGAGCAGATTACTCCGCTCTTCGAGAGCATGTGCGAACAGAGCCTGGTGGAGGAGTGTGTGTTCTCGTTCTACCTAAAACGCAATGGCAGCGAACGTAAGGGTGGAGAACTGCTGTTCGGCGGTGTGGACGCCACCAAGTTCTCGGGATCCCTGAACTTCGTGCCCCTCACCCGTGTCGGTTATTGGCAATTTCACTTGGACGGTGTGGAAGTCGGTGGCCAGGTGATCAGTCAGCATCGCCAGGCCATTGCGGACACAGGTACTTCCCTGCTGGCAGCTCCGCCCAGGGAATACTTGATTATTAACAGCCTCCTCGGCGGACTGCCCACCGCGAATAACGAGTACCTCTTGAACTGTTCCGAGCTGGACAGGCTGCCCGAGATAGTGTTCATCATTGGCGGCCAGCGGTTCGGCTTGCAGCCGAGGGACTACGTGATGAGGGTCTCCGACGACGATGGTTCTAGCGTCTGCCTGTCCGCCTTTACCCTGATGGATACGGAGTTCTGGATACTGGGCGACGTGTTCATCGGACGCTTTTACACCGCCTTTGATGTAGGCCAACGGCGAATTGGATTTGCTCCAACGCGGTCTCAGTTCGTATAGCTTGAAAGTGCCGCCAATGAGCTAACACATCTGTTTTATTTAACGACTTAACTTGGCCATAAAACCAGGCCGTAGAGAAGTCACGAGAGTTTTGGTCGCAGAGAGAGAGAACACGTTTGTGGAGAACGAAATCGAACAGCTGACCGACTCACGTTCAGGTTCGACGAGCCCATCGAATATACTATATATACTTAAGTTACTCACTAACTTTTGGGTATATTTGTTTCTATCATGTATTGAAATAAATGCAGTAAAATTCATTAATAAATGATTAAAGTTTTCATTGCCTTACTAATATCGTTTAATTTAAATTATAATTTGTATAAAAATTGGATACTAAAATACTTATATTATGTTGATAAGAATCTTCCGAACTTAAGTATCCCCTTGGCTATCAGGTTAAAATCAAATGAGTGTTAATTAGCGAACACAATTATACGGAAAAATCCCCATATCTTGCTAGTTGGTGACGTCTCTTTGAATACATATTTATTCACATCGAATAAAATCACGTAGAAATCATATATAAAAAGGCAACGCGCTGTGCACTGGCTTAGTTGTAGAAATACAGTCAATATGAAATTGTTCTTCGGTCTGTGCCTTCTTTGGGGACTGGCTTTAAGCCACGTTAGCGGAAGTTGTTCCGGCAGCTGTCCTGACACGGAGGAGGTTGTCTGGGCACTGGATGGTGGAAGATGCTCTGTTTTCCGCAACAAATGTTATTTTGACCAGACGAACTGCACCCGAAACACAGGTTTGATTATTTAATTTTATGAATTGGCATTGTAGTTAATTAATTTTGTACACAATTGTAGAAGAGCAGCTGACAATTACCACCAAAGAGAAGTGCCAGCCTTACTGCGCATCCATCTGCCCCGCGATTTATCAACCCGTAAGTGGAACTTACAGGGGGAAAACTCGAGAGTTTGGAAATGCATGCAGTAAACAAGCCCATGCTTGTACCACTGGAGAGAGTGAGTTAAAATAAATCCAAAAATTTTAATAGATTTCAAAAGATTTAATTTTTTACAGCTTACTTGTAAGCCAGAGGATAACTACAAGGACGCCTAATATATATTGACAAATAAAAATATTATAACATTATTAGCAAACTATAAAATTGTTCTTGAATTTAATATTTTGTGTCTTCTCGGTTGGGTGACAATTTAAAGATACAAAAATGAAGTGTGCATAAATAGAAATTATTCTTAATAAAGGCAGTATCTGTAATAAACACTAACTACTATTTTTGTAGATGGATTGCTATTTTTAAGTATTTTTTAAATAAAAATGACTATCAAATAATAAGTAATGATCTATATTTTTAATGTATTCAAAAACAATTTTATCTTCAATTTATCTGTTTGAAAATATAAATACTTTATCCATTAAAATGTTTTGGACATTTTATGTACTTAAAACAATATTAAACATTTTTTTAATTTCCCCAAACTTATTTTTATTTACCAAAACAATTCTATATTATGTGTTCTTGGAGTCTGCTCCTATTCAATCGCTTATATAATATTCCGTGAAATTAAAAAAAGAAATGTTAACAATTAACATTTTGGTCACTGTACGAATATATTCAATTTGTGAAAGCAACAGCTGCACCAAGCTAGGAAGTGTTCATTGAATAAATTAAAAATATTTAATTTGTTGATACCTAGCCATTAAAGGGTATATATGATAGCATTTAGTTTGGCTGAAATTCTTACAATATTTTCCGATAATTATTTTTAGAATATTTTATAAAAGTAGAAGGTTTAATAAAAATGTGTGCAACTTTATTTAAATTAAATTTAGAACCATAATAAATATAAATAGTATAAATTATATATATATTTATACAGCTACAGGTACAGGTACTAGGTAGTTATTAGGCGTTGACTGCGTGTTGTTTGATGTGTTAATTAGTAAAAACAATAATTCGAAAAAATCCCCGACATCTGCGCTGTGCGACGTGACGTTTTTGCATATATATTTCTTATTATTGAGATTTCCGAAGATCCACAACAGGTATAAAAGGGCGTCGATAAAAAAACACCTGTTCAGTTCATCGCGAAGCTACAAAGATCTTCACTATGAAATCCTATCTTGCCATTTGCCTGCTACTGGGCCTCGCTCTAAGCCACGTTAGTGCAAACTGCTCGGGAGACTGTCCAGACACTGAGGATGTTGTTTGGGCCATTGGAGGAGGATGCAATGTCTTCCGCAACAAGTGCTACTTCGACAAGGAGAATTGTCACCGCAAGCCAGGTGAGAATATCTGAAAAATTTTATATTAGTTTGTTATATAATATATATGTTTGTTATATATATAAACATGTGTTTGGCAGCGCTGAAAATCACAACCAAGGAGGAGTGCCAGAAGCTCTGCGCCGATGCTTGCCCACAGGTGTACCAGCCCACAGGTGGAATCTATAAGGGTCAGCACCGAAGCTTCGGAAATGAGTGCGAGAAGATTGTTCACACCTGTCGCACTGGCGAGAGTACGTGTAATTTAAATTAATTAAACCATTTATTTAATTATATTCTCTTTTTTCACAGCTTTTTTGTAAACCGACAGACTAATCAGAGAGATTTTAATATAAAGTGATATATACCTAAGTCAATTATTTTTATTTGGAATTTCCCGTGGAATTATTTAAAAGTTGTTTTGAAATTTTCCATTAAATATATACAAAGAAATTTTAGAAATTGGTAGATATGTGCTACTTAAAAGTAAAAATAAAAAAAGAGTATTTAAGTAAATAAAGTCATTGGAATATTTATTCTAAAACACGAACTGAAATTAATGAACTAGGTTTTAAGGTAGAACAGATAGCATTTAATTATTAAAAACCAGACAAAACCACGTTTAAGCTCTCACGCTTCATGACAGCGTGTTTGTTTAACGTTAATATAAGTATAAAAAGTGAGGGATATTTAAGATAAACTTTTGAATGGGTAATTTTATATAATAATTTGAACTAATTAGTTTAACTGATTCTGATAATCATAGTAATTGGAATATTTTTAGATTGACTGCTGAGTATTTTATATTTGTTATTAATTAACACTGAAAGAATAACCATAATCATGTCTTTCAATTATTAAAAGATAAGGAGATGGTTCAAGGATCCTGGGTGATTATTTGTAAAATCGTGCGTATGAAAGAGCAAAGCATATTTGACTGGCTTTAAATATTGAAATTGATTTCCATTAAACCATTAAATATTTATTTATGCTGTGCTTAACTTTTGGTCTGGCGTTCAGTTATCCTTATGCCTACTGCTCTGGAGATTTTCCAGATATTGAGGATTCAGTATGGCCTCTCGGAGTCCAGTGCTCTGTGTTCTGCAAAAAGCGCTGAGACCTATGAATAATATAAATGTTTTGTATTAATACCTTACCATCATAACCGAGGCGCAATGCATAAAGCAATGTCCTTGAATAAGCCCAGGAATTTATTCTCTCATTAAGGTGATCTGCAGGAGAAGGATTCGTGACTTTTATATTGGGTTAAAAAAAGGATTAACAATTGGCTCACTAGCGATATTATATTCTATTATTTTTTTTTACTTAAATTTTATCCGAAGTAATTCTATCTTCTTTACACGTTTTTTGGTAAAACCACTAAGGTGGTACTTAAAGGTTCAAATAAAATATTAAATTTAATAGAAAGATTTGACAAAAAATATCGGATAAAATATAATATATGAAATGACAAAGTTAGTTATTTTTGTTAAATATATATATACAAATAATCCGAGAAGAGCAATAATAGGCCGCCTTCTACATGTGTGTCGTGTGCCACTATGCAAACGCCTGCACATTAATTTGATTCTTAAAATCGTGGCACTATCCAATAAATAAATTATTGGTAAAATAATTTCAATTTTCAATCGAAGCCTAAATTATTCACATTGGTTCGCTAATGGAATCTTGAAGAATTTAGACTTAAAAAATCGGTAGTTAAGCCTTACTTTGTAATGCAATGCTTTTCGGAAAAAATGGTACTTCAAATTAAATCTTATTAATGTAAAGTAATTGAAATACTTAATATGTTTTTAAGTACATATAAAATCTCTGATTTGATTTTAGAAGACTCTGTTTTTGACCAGTTTTTGGGGATTTACTGCTTAGTTAGAAGTCAGGCTATATGTTTTTTCTTTCTCAACCTGTTTCCTTTAAAGTGCGCAAATATTTGTGAAATATATATTAAATACAAAACCTTATTAAGCACTTGTATAAATCATGAATTGTTTAACTTGTTTCAGTGAAAACAAATAATTCAAGCTGTTATTTGTTATCTTGTATTGTGTATTTTTTGTTTATAAATCAAATAAACATAGTACGTTGTACAGAAAGGCCAGAGATTAACAGTCACAAGATTTCCTATAGATTAGAGTTCAATCAATCGAATTATTAGTATAACTTATAATTCTCAATTACCATTTAAAAATAGTTAGAAAGATATAAACTGCAGATTAAATGAAGATGTTCATATAGAAATATGTAGTATGTTTCCTCTAGCACCAACTAGAAATTAGCTGGGTTTATTATTTATAAAACCTTGTTTCAAAACATTCCTTCTTAAGCTTTTTCGGGGTCAGTAAACTCTGATTGACACACGCAGGGTTCAGGGGTCAGAGCTCTAGGTAGAGCAGATAACTGGATTAATGGAACGCCCCGGCTAGCCTCACACACCATATACCATACAGCTTATGATTTACGGCTTGCGTTAGGATATTTATATTTTTTAATTAGTCGCTTACCTGCGATGCCATTGCAGTGCTTATCTTTTAATTAATTTCTAATTGAAATGCTGCTTCTGCCAGGTTTGAAATTTTTGCCACGGCTCTACTGCGCCGTGGGTATATAATCGTTTACCTTCCCGAGAAGTAACATCAGTTGAATCCCAAGTAACGAAGCAAATCGTTGTAAATTATCTAAACAAATATGGATCTGCGTTTCGTGATTGTTCTCTGCGTTTCCGTTGCCCTTGTCCAAGGATCTATCGATGGGGACCTTGCTGAGGCCGAAGTGGATGTTCTCCAAGCTGGATATCTCCCCGTAGAGGATGATGTGGAGTCTCATCATGGCCACCATCATGAGCCGGCGGAGGTGGGCCACCATCATCACGATGGACACCATTACCAGGCCCAGGTGCATCATCACGAGCACGGGCCCCATCATCACCTGGAGTCGCATCACCACCTGTCAGAGTCCTATCACCAACATCACTTGGCTGAGTCGCATCACCACCTCCTGGGATCCCATCACCATCATCTGCAGGCACCGCTGCACTCAATCCACGGTCATCATGGGCATCACGGCCACCACGGACTACATGTGAGCCATTTGCACCACCACCGCAACTGCCATGCCACCATCCACTGTCCCAGGACTCACAGTCCCACCTATGCCACCGATGGCCACGCCTGCTACCTTGTGGGAAATGCCTGCGAACTGGCGATCCTCAACTGCCTGCGTCGCAATGAGCTGCAGCCGGGTAAGTCGAGACTATCTTAGTTAGTAGCTGTAACTCATTTTGGTTTATTTCAGTTCTCCGCCACATTAGCCAGCATGAGTGCCACCGTCTGCCCACAGCTCGCAGATCCCATTAAGTCTCATCCAAACTAAAGCGAACCTGAACCTGACCCTGACTCCAAACCCAATTAGTAGCTTGGGGATGCTCCTTGTGTATAGCTGTATATGATTTTATAAACTAATTACTACGACATAAATACAAATGTATTATGACTTCTTACCGAAACTCGTTGGTCGTTTTTATTTAATACCTATGGTAATCTTAAAATAAATATAATAAGTGCAGTATGCAGTTTGATCATTGGGAATTGATCCATTTCCGTCAAATGAAAAGAAAGGCTAGAAGAAATGTAAGACATTAACATTAAAACATTATTCAACAACAACGAAATATTGCTGATTTTACTAGGCTCTTATATATAATAAAATATGGCACCTATTTTATTTAATAATTTGATTTCCTTCAATTTGAAATATTAAATCGTCAATTACACATATAAACGAACATGTTCAATCGAAATATAAACAAATAACGATGGAGTTACATTTACCTTCACATTTTATATTTAAAGTTTACAATTTGTATATTCCCGTATACTTTCAGATTGTTGCTATGGCAGATTTATAATACAGTTCTTCAGAATAATGGTACCTGCAATATAAATAAGACTATGTGCAACGTTTTATTCAGATGGCCAAAAAAGTAAGAAAGTTCGCATAGTAACATAAAGAGTGTAATTTTATTTTAAGTTGCATTTGGGCGGGTTTTGAGTAGCTTTTGGGGTTGAGTGAGTTGCTGATTAATGGGTGTTGAAAGGTATGTGGAATTCATAATTTGGGTTGGACTATAAATTTATTGGAATATCTAAATTTGTGGAATATCGGTATTCAAATAACGGAGCTAAAAAAATCAGGATTTGTAAAATTTGGATTTGGAAAATTAAGAGGAAAATCCCACGCAAATCCCCAATTTAAAATCCTAGACAATAACTAGGAAGTTTTTATTGTGTGGGTTTTGCGGAAGACTTAAATGGGTTTCTGGTGTGTTTTAAGTCGGATTTTGGATGTTTTTGATTGGGTTTCTAGTGAGATTCTGTTTATTGATATATGCATATTCGGAGGAAGGTTTTGCATTGATTTGGTGTTTGTTTTACGATATGATTGGTATTGGTTTTTGGCTGATTTTTCCTTAGGTCATATTTAGGGCGGAGTATATTTTAAGTTATATGTTTTGAGTTGATAGGCTTAAAAACCAGCTTCTGATTTAATCGAGAAGGGCTTAAAGTGCATTAATTACACGCCAATTTTAATATATCATATAATACAGCACTTTTATAACCCTAATTACTTTCATAAAAACAACTGAAACTGAATTTTTCTTGGCTTTAAATAACAGCATTTTTTTTTAAAGGCTCAGTATTCTCGTAAACAATATTCCGAAACAACAATGAAACTCAAATTGATTGTGGTACTTAGTGCAATTATCGTCCTTTCTCAAGGATTACACATTTTACCCCAAGTAGAGGACTCGGAGAATGATGCTCATGGACTGCAATCGATATCTCAGCCTTTGCTCCCTGCTCTTGGTGGAGAAGATTATTTGCCGATAGAATCGGATTTGACTGAGCCCAGTTCCTATGCTCCACGTCGTAAGGATACCGAAAAGAATCCCTCCCATCCTGGACTGCTACCTCCTCCGGTGGATCCTACACACCCACCAAGCAAATGCTGTTGGATCTGGTCTTGCGATCCTCCTATGAATTCGCCGTCACATCCAGCAGGCCTTATTAGCTGCTTAAGCACTTGATTTTAATGATATATATTTTATACAAATATTTCAAAATTACAAAAAAACGGTTTTTTAATTATTCCATTAAATATATAACATTTTTAATGCTATTTTTTACTATTGTCAAGAAAGAAATTAACCTAATAAATTACTGCACAGAGTTGCATAACCATGAATGGTAATTTATTCTCATAGAGTATTTATATTTTTGATCAGTATATTAAACTCTCAGTTTTTGAGCTATCTTAACTTTGCAGATAAGCTATTTCATATTGTTGGTAGTATATAAATCGGAACATATCACTATATCGTATTACTGTCATCGAAATTTGTTTTTTGTTTCTCAATTCACGAAAGTTAATGGATTCTCAATGAATACAGTACAAACTGCAAGGGTATACAGACTTTGCCGAATGTTAGCTATACTGTAACTACTATGGTTATAGGCTGGGTTAGATATATTTGAAAATCAAGTTTCAATTTGCTAATAAACAGCATTATATGTATATATGATGCATATAAAATATATAAATAAAACAACTTAATCTGTGGCTCTGTAGTAATACCATTAAATTATAATGTAATAATTCCACAATTACACAATTACAACATAGCACAACATAGATATTGATGAAAAATTGCCTGGGAACACAGCAATTGAGTGTTTCCTTCGATTTGATAAATAATTTATATCAAAACGGTTTCAAGCCCCCTGCTTAAACAAGGCCCATTATTTTTACTGCATTTGAAAAATAAGTAACGGAGTAGTTTTGTATAACAATTGTTATAATTTGCAAAAGTCAACTATGTGAAAATCGGTTACAGGGAACAAAAGGATAATCGGGATTTCAATAAGATTCAAATGATGCGCAGTTCAAATGGCTTTCTAGTAAGGACTCTGTTTGCGATTCTGGTGAGGATTTCCCTGTCCTGGACGACCGGCGTGGGCACCGCCGGAAGGACGATTGGCACCTCCGGAGGGACGACTGGCACCGCCTGAAGGACGGTAAGCACCACCGGATGATCGACGAGGAGCACCGCCTTGGGGACGAGGGCGCTGAGATCCTCCAGTGGAACCATAGCTGGATGCAGGACGCTGAGCCTGGGGCCCAGCAGCATGTCCACGTGGAATGCCGGATACAGCAGCTCCAGATGACACTCCGCCAGAGCTGTGGACTCCAACCTCCGATTCCTGATCCACTGGTGAAATATTAGAGCCTTGAGCCAGGAGGATGAAGGCACTGATGACAAATATGTAACGGAATGCCATTTTGCTGCTTATTTGTGATTATTACACTTGAGACAACTGATGCCTTCTATTGAGTTTGTTCATCTTTTATACTTTTGGAATACTGCATTATATGTTTTATTAATTAATGCACTTAATTTTACTCATTTTACTTCATTTTACTTTATCCCAGACTTCAATGTTATCGCATACTTTGATCTTTGAATTCAGATTGTTTTGTTTTGCGGACTTTAGAACTTTCTCGAAATTTTGTAAGTTACAAACTCAAATGATTTTTTTTCAAGTTCAAGTCAAAATTTTAAAACTTAAAGCAATCTAAAATAAAAGGAATCTGTGATTAAGGTTTGTAATCTTTTCACTTTGATGGGGTCAGTGAACTAAGGTTTTATTGTTATTAAACGTACATTTACTTGAAAGCCTGTAAGAAATTGGGGATTTTAAATTAAAGATTTTTCTGAAAACAGTTATAATGGTTTAAACAAGGATAAATCTTCGTATTTCACACTATAAAACCATTCAGATTTTCTGTTGGAAGCATCAGTTTTAGCTGAAGAATTCTCGAGCAAACTTAGAACAATGGCATTCCGTTACATATTTGTGATCAGTGCTCTGGTTGTCCTGACACAAGGATCTTATCTGTCCTCAGTGGATCAGGAGTCTGATGTTGGCGTCCATCACTCTGGAGTAGCTTCCTCCGGAGCATCTGTTTCTGGCCCTCCTCGAGGACATCCCTCTGTGTCTCAACCTCAACGCCCTGCATCTGGTTATGGTTCCACCTCAGGTTCAGTTGGAGGACCCAGACGATCCAGCGGATCCAATGCCGCTAGACCTCGTCCTCATAGTGGTGCTTCTCGTCGATCATCTGGTGGATCCCTTAATCGTCCTTATGGCAGTGCCAATCGTCCTTCTGCCAATCGTCCTGCTAGCGGTGCCAACACAGGCCACGGAAATCCTCAACAGACCCGTAACCAGAAGCCGTATTAGAGCAATAATTCCTTGATACCTTCGACAATCATCCAAACACTATTTTATTATTTATCTTTTTTAGCTCATCAAAATAACTTTCTGTGTCTTTTGCAAATAAAAATAAACTAAAAATATCCAATAATGAAAGTGTTTTAGTAAAAGAGTGGAGGGGACTCAAAGATGTTATGTATTTTCATTTATTCATTTCTTATTCAATATATATTTATATATTTCAAAATTGTAATATTGTAAGCATTAAAGATCAAAAATGATAATGAATTAAAAATTGAGCGTATCCTTTAATTAACACTTTATATATAGTTTAATTTAGTCTAATTTATTTATATATATATACAATATACCAGCAGTTTAACATTTAATTTGAAAAATAATGTGATCATTGAAGAATTTGTTTCCGAACAATTAGATATGAAATATTGCTCATGTTGTAAAACTCTCTAAAACTTTGTTAAACGCTTGGATTTATTTCGGATAAAATGTGTCTTCTTTTATAATTTTTGTGCTTTAAGAATATACCCATGGGAATTAATTGTATTTGACTTTGCTTTTCATAAAAAATTAATAAATAAATAAATAATAATTACATTGAAAATAAAGAATTAATTTATATTTCAATAGATTCAGATTTGATTTATTTTGATTTTTGTTGATAGAATTCAATTCATTAATTGTATTATGGACAAAGAGGAATCGCTTTAGAACTATTTGCAAAATTGTCTAAAAACAAATTTAAGAAGAACAAAATATAAGGTTAAAAAACTTATACAGAGTTTGATTTTTTTAGTAATGTATTTTCTTTCTTTTGGGCTCAAAAGCTTGCCACGTGCTAAGGAGTTCAGTGCACTAAGCCTAAATAAAAAGTTCAAAAGCCGAAGTCCCTTTAAGCGTGCCAAATTTAATCTAGATAAAGACAATTTTCTTACATTAAATATTAAACATTTTTTCAATAATGAGTTTTGGTTGATTGTGTAAATTTTGCAATTCTTTAGTTCAAAGCTTCGACTATAAAAACATAAATTTTCTCTGATTCAGTCATCAGTCAAGCTGGAACATTCACACCAAAATGACATTCCGATTCATTGTAGCCTTCAGTGCCATCCTGGTCCTGGCTAACGCATCGACTATCAGGCGTTCTGATCAGGAAGGGGTGGTTGTCGTCCAGTCCGGAGCTCCTGTTGTCGTCGTTTCTCCAGGAAATCAAGCAAGACCCCAACGCCCGACCCAAAACCGTGGCCCACATCCATTTCCAGTGCGTGGCGTTCATCGTCACCAGGATTCGCCGGTGGCTGTGGTCGTGCCAATTCCAGTTGCAGTTCCTGTGGCTCCTATCCGCAATCCCCACCGAGGGTCTGGATCTGGATCTGGTCATTCGCACCGCCATCAGGGCCGCAATCACAACCAGAGGCCCTTTTAGCCCGAAACAACAATATTAAACATTTATATTCAGCATAACCTAAACAAAGCATTTGAAGTGGTCATAGAAGATTGTCCAACCAAACATTGTTTAACCCAATAATGCTTAACAAAAATAAGTAAATAAATATTTGGAACATGTAAGCGCGTGTATATAAATTTAGATAGCATTCCAGTGAGTTCAAGACGCAATTTCAAAAAGTTATAATTTTAAAGGTAAAAAATTTATAATTGAAAAATAATCGCAAAGTGCAAACTTTATATGACTTTGATTTATGGGACAGCCCTAAAAATATTCTAAGCAATTAAAATTAAATTGTATAAATACCTGCAGTTTCTTGCATTAATCATTTAAATCCTTAACTTTAAATATAAATGAACACAAATATGGCAGCGCGCTTCATGGTCACTTCGAGTGTCCTTTTCGTCTTGGTTCAAGGATCGCACATTTTAAAAATTGAACCGGAACTTGCCGTAGAGGCCCACCAAGTTGGCGGTGTTGCATCGGGAGCGCCTATAAAGTTCCCCGAAGTGCGTCCAGCTCCTCAAACTCAATCGTCTGCTGGTCGATATCATGGCGGATCTGGTGCAATTCCAGTTCCTCGTCCCGGCACAGCTCCTCGTCCTGGCACAGCTCCTCGTCCTGGCACAGCTCCTCGGCACGTAGCAGTACCTGCATCTTATAGACCGCCTGGTGGATCCCACAATCGTCCATTGACAGGTGGCCTCAATACCGCAGGAGCAGGCTACGGAAACTCACACACGAATCGGAATCACATCCAGAAACCTTTTTCAATACTATAAAATAAAAGATTAATCAATTCTATCTGACACACAACGTAATGCAAATAATTAATACGAAATAAATATTTATATTTGCAACCAAAAATTACAAGTTTTTATTTTGCATTACTAGACTACAAATATATATCAAGTACTGCCAATATTAATATTACCAAATAAGTGGTTTATTTGAGATAATGTATTATTAACGCCTTAATTATAAAGTTTTTAGTTACTTACTATACTTTATATATTTGATGTGTTTGTAAGAAGAATTTGTCAAATGCAGCCAAAGACTGAATACGATTTAAACGCTGGTCCCACAGTGGCTTTAATCTTAACCAATTCACTTAGTAGTCAGAGCTGGCAATACGCTTTGGGCCAACTATTCAAGTAATGTTTAATACATTAAGTGCTCTCGGTTGATTGCGTTAGTTGTGCCAGCCACTCTAGTTGGCATATTAACAGGTTCATCAAAGGTGCAATTGCCGTTAAAGTTACACACCTTTTCAGAGCGCTTTTGGGTCCATAAGAATAAAAAGGAAAATAAAAATAACTGAATACATTTTCAACAAGAACACAATAGCATTTGTAAATTTATATTAAGACTTTTATTATAAGCAGTAAAAAATTATGCGAAAAACAAGGCAATACCAAAATTAGTTGGGCTTGGGTCAACATATTTCCTAGTAAGGCTTCTGGTTGCGAATGCGATTCTGGTGAGGATTTCCGTGAGCAGAACCACCTCCAATTGGACGGCCAGCCTGGGCTCCACCAGCAGGACGATTGGCTCCTCCCGATGGGCGATTGTATCCACCAGTCTGACGCCGAGAGGAACCTCCATGGGGACGAGGACGCTGAGATCCGCCAGTAGCTCCATAGGAGCTCCCATGACCAGAGGAGGGACGCTGGGGCTGCGTGGCAGCAGGATGACCTCGTGGAATACCGGCAACAGGCGCTCCAGACGCCACACCGCCAGAGCTATGAACTCCAACCTCTGAATCCTGATCGATAGAGGACAGATAGGATCCTTGGGCCAAAACCACCAGGGAACTTATCACAAAGATGAACCGGAATGCCATTTTTATAATTTAATTTGAACAATTAGGTGCTCGATTGCTGATTGAAATTCAACTGATGTTGCCTTCGGAAAAATGTTTCCTTTTATATCTTAGTCCAGTTTTAAGTATTTTATATTATTAATTTTGTAAACTTAGCGTTCAACAAAAGGCCTGCAATTATACTAGCGTCACGAGTGAACTTTAGTAACACTACATTTGGGTTTCCCCAATCGATCCAGTTCTCATACTTTTCAGGTGAGTGACTTCCAGTTTGAACTCATTAGGTATTTTTATAAAATTTAAATCCTAACAGTAACTAAATTGCGAAATAACAAATAACAAATCTGGTTTTCATAAGTGGATTAATGGTTCTTACTACAAGCACAAATCAGCATTTAAAAGTTACAAGCGCATTTTAAAGTTAGCTAAAGCAAAAACACAGATTTTTCATAGCCCCAAGACGTGTTTTTGTATATTTTCCATTTGATACTTTTTCGGGCAACTCCTCAAGAAATATATGCATAATACATGAACAGATCTGGCCAACACTGAAGCCCCTTTTCATACAATTATGGCTTAACTAACATTACTGCCAGCCATCGGTTTAATTGGCATATAGAAGACCTGATTAGGTTGGCCATTAGCTTGGCCAAAAGCAGACACCCATTGATGGGGATCACAGGAAGCTGGGCATTTGGGAAAATAGGTTTTAAAATATAGGCTTTTTCGAGAGGAGAGCCTAATAGCGGGTAACCTTGCCTTATATGGCTCAGGGTCAGTCTATTATCCATTACAATGACTGCAAATTAGGCTTATGATTGTTCAAGAAATCGCAAAACCAATTGCTTTGATAGCCGGACAAGCAGTAATAATAAAAAGTGCGAAATCATGGTGGCAACATTTAATGAAATTACGTAAAACTGCTAAAGAGTATCACCATTTTGGGGATTTCTATAATTTAGAAAGTGTAGCAAAGTGTGTGAACCAATTGCTATGGATTCCAGTCCACCTATTTCTAGTTATTATTATATTTATTATTATTTGTAGATAGTTACCTTAAGTATTCACTTGGGGGACATAAAGACACTTCATTTGCAATCTGTTCGAACTCCATTACCCTGAAATCATGACTCATTCGCTGTGTTGTCACCAGCTGTGCGATCAGGGTGTTAACACTTTTTATTTATTTATTTTTCGTTGGTTGGGCTGACATGCAAGCGTTGCGGGTTTCCAGTTACTCGATTTAATTTTAATTACATTTTTGGTACACAATTAGCTACAAATCAATGCGAGAACCGTTATACAAAAAGAACAAAATGAATAAAAAGAGACAAACTCACACACACAAATTGTATATCAACAATTGCTCAATCGCTTCGATCAAATAACAAATAACTTTGTGCCGAATATTGACATTTCGTAAGCACTTGAAAAGTGAACGCAGCAGCAACAACAGCTCAGATCCTAAATGCAGTGCGTTGGTAAAAATCTTGAACACGTTAAGAATGCCGGCAAGGTTGTCTACCGTGGCAGCTGCTGCTGTGGGTCTCCATCTCCATCTCCATCTCAGTCAGCTCCGGTCTCGGTCTGCATTTCGATCCTCCGACTGCGTCTCAATCTCAATCCGAGAGTCGAACTTAATTAAATTGGATTTTATGTGCCGGATTGGATAGACCATTTCGGGCCCCAACGACCATGGCGAGGTGAGGCTAATCAAATGTCCGAATTGTACACACAAAATTGAAATGTACGTACCTTGAAGTGGAGTAAACCTAATGAAGTAAGAAACCTTAAGATTGAAGAATATTAATACTACATAATAAGGTGAATACAAATTAATTTAAGAGTACAGTAAATAGGAGGAAATTGAATAACATATTTACTACAAAATGAACATGAAAAACGGACTTCAAATACTTTATAATTTATAATAACTGAACTGAATTTAAATGTCTATTATTTTATATAGAATAATTATGATTTATTTGGAGAAAAACACCTACCAAATATATTTTATATATAATTTATTCATTGCATTTTTTAATTATATTACTGATGACAGAAATATGTATTAAATTCAAATATGAAGCAATCTTTATCGCTTTTTCTGCCAGTGCAAGTGCGTTTACCATTCAAGTGAGCCAAAGTAATGAGCTTTTTGTCGGCTACACGACTTCATGCCTCTATTATGATGTACATGGCTATCGCCCGGCGATAAATATCAATTAAGACTCCGTCAAATGGCTCAATGGCAGCAAGAAAAATGGTAAACTAATACCGCAGACATGCTAATGTTTTGCTCTACATTGAGGCTATGCGTAAACAAAAATGTCACACGCCATTAAAAATTAATAGCATGTTTAAAAAAGCAAAACTCAAAATGGAAAAAAGCAAAGTTTAAATTAGAGAAAAAGGAGTCGGACAGTCGAGGCAGTCAAACCGGGTCGATAATAAACAATTTCGGTGTTTAATGCTGAAGACAACAACAGCAAAAATCCAACGTCAACCCCGAACAAAAATTGAGTTAACTAAAAAGAACAAAAACGTGGCACGAACAACTTTTCAAAAAATGCGTGGTACATTGTTAATACCGCCGTTGTTGCTGTTTTTATTACTGACGCTGCCGCCGCTGCTGCTGCTGCTGCTGCTGCTGCTGCTGTGGTCCAAAATTGTTGCACAACATTCGTGCGTTCATGCAAAGCAATTGTCAAATGCAACAAAGCCCCAAGCCAAAGGCCACAAAATCGATATGGATTCGACTGAGCCCAGCCAGCCTCACCGCAGAAAAAGCCAAATCCATTTGGCGCTGCTTAGGCCAAATTAATTTCAACTGCCTTGCGTTTTGACGTTTTCTGGCCGCACTCCTGGTCCACGCTCATTATTATTAGGCCGCCTTTGCCGCAGTTTATTATTGTAACCTCCCGCCGAATTTTGAGTTATGCCGGAGGCTTGCCCGCCCGATTTCTATGTGCGGTTTGACAAATTAAATTAATTGGCTCCAGCTGATATGCCGCAGCTCCGACGAGGCTCTAAGTGATATTGGTCTGCCGAAGGTGCAGCCCCGCTTGGCAAATTGAAAAAGTACGAGTGCTAACAGATCCGACAGCAGATTGAGATTTTATTTGAACATGGGCATGGATGATTGCTGATACACCAGCCGTCACTAAATAATTATTGAGTGTTTAGTTACAGAAATATAGTGAGCCTCCGCGTCCTCTCTCTTTTGGATACATTGAATATCGTATACATATCATCATTATTTTTTCGAATAATTTACATTAAAGGAAACCCTGTTGACATGGATTCAGTGTATTTAACTTACAATTATTAATTCGAATTCCTGGAATCTCAATACTAGAACACATTGAATATTATATACATATCATCATTATTTTTTCGAATAATCAACATTAAATAAAACCCTGTTGACACGGAATCAGTGTATTTAACTTACAATTATTAATTCGAATTCCTGGAATCTCAATACTAGAACACATTGAATATCGTATACATATCATCATTATTTTTTCGAATAATTTACATTAAAGGAAACCCTGTTGACATGGAATCAGTGTATTTAACTTACAATTATTAATTCGAATTCCTGGAAGCTCAATAATAAAATATGTACATCTTTTGTGTGCTTATAAATCACCGATATCAATAATAAACACAAGTCGCACAATCTTATTTATTATTTCATTCTAAATTGTTCTTATAATTCATGTGCTCGTAAAAAATTTATTTTAAAAACCTTGAACTTTATAATTGTTTTTTTTTTGCCATTAATTGTACTTTGCATATTTTATTATATTTTTGAAATGAGAAGCAAAGTTATTTGTTTACCAACTTTTTATTTAAAATGTCAGCCGGTAGGCTGAATATCAAATGACTTAAGCTGGGAACTACACAGTGTCATCTTTACTGAATAATAATAACAATTAAGGTTAATTATTGATTAAAAAAAATATATATATTTTGTAAGAAAAAATTTGTAAGTTTAAATATAAAATATTAAGAAAATTAATATAAGCAATGAATAAATTAATTATTTAAACCGAAATCAATTATTCAGTTAACATTATTTACCGGGAATTGTAAAAAGGTTTATAAACTTTCATAAAATAAACTGACAAGCTGTTCTTTGAAGCGAATCGAAAGACTTAAGCCACGAACTGCACCCTACAAAGTTCACCACGCGGCAATGCCGACTTCACCACACAACAAAGCGCACGCAGCCCGGACTCGATTTCACTCAAACTTTCACTCAAAAGCGATGTCGCTGCTTCGAGTCGAGCTTCAAGCTTCGGCTTGGGGCGTCTCTTTTTTGTTCTTTTTTACATTTTGTTTGTATTTATTTGTTTGTTGTTGCTGCTGCCGCCGGCACTTGGCAGCTGATAACCAAAGCCGACGCCGTCGTCGACAGCGCTGCTCGGCGGGCCGGCTTCGTTTGTTTGCTTCTTTTTATTTTTATTTTTGTATTTCTTTTTTTTTGGTTTTTCTGTGGCAGCATCGGCTGGCGGAGCTCAGTTAATTGTTGGACACACTCCGTGGCGGTTGTGCAGGCGGAAAATAGCGACTCCGAGGCTATCCGACGGCTAACGGTAATCCCCACGCCCAGTGCATATCAAGTGTGTGTGCGGTACTGTGTGTGAGTGTGCAGGAAAGCAGTGTGTAAGGGTGACACGAAGCCCGATAGTAAGCAACGACAGGTGCTCGATAATTGTCGCATTCTGGCACAAAACAAAAAAAAAAACATCACAAAACAAAACAAAAGACTCTGGCAACGAACTCGGTGAACTCCTCGCGCCAGTCGAAAATTAATTAAGGCCAACTTAACGCAGACATCGTCGCATCGCCGGCCATAATTGGATTAATTCACAGCTCTCGGTCGCCAAATAGCACGAAACCGAGCCAAACGGAGCCAAATAAGCAGCAGAAAACGCATTTAAAGAAGTCATTAACAGCAACGACGGCCAACGGCCAAGTGGCAACGTGCAACGTCAACAAAATGATCTTAAGGTATGTACGAACGCTGGCTATTTCTTAATGAGCCGCACTCTCGGTTTTGGTGCACATACTTCCAGTTAATTTCCTGTGTGTGGCAAGTAATCGTCCCAAAAATGTCTAGACCAGCTTGGCGACTGGTTCTAGCCATAATCCCCATCGTTTTTATGTAATTTTTACGTGTCCCCCGCTCGGTTATGACGGCTTTCTGTTAACATTTCTCCGACATTCTCGCCCCGCCTCAGTTTGTTGATTTGGCTGGAAAGTTCTGATGTCGTTGCCACAGAAAGTTTCGTTCGGGGCGTGCGGCATTCCGGGGGATTTACGCCGAGTGATTAAACGGCATTGCGCCATATATGTGCTTTGATTTGTTCATTTATATTCAGGCCAACCTGTGCTGCGAGTTGGTTAGCTTTTTTTGATTTTTATTTTGCTTGTCCGACAACTTCCCATGCTAATGGCTTCCTGCCACTTTCTATCTGGCCATCCACGCGCCATTCCCAGCCCGTAATGATGAACAAATCATCGCCAAGGGCCACGAAATTAATGAGCGTATAGGTCACGCTCTTGGCCATCTCAGCTTCCGCCGAAAAAGAGTACGAAATCACACCTCCGATGCGGGCTTCAAAATAGAGCTCAGCTGGAGTTTTCGGTTTCGATTTAACAAGCAATTAAGGTGGAGGTGAAAGATCGGAGACTTTACTATAATTGAAGAGGGATTTTTGTATTAATTTTTAATTGAAATAATTCCTTAGATTGTTTGAAAATAATAAAGTACATTATTTGAGTATCGTAAATAAAGAGTGAATTGACCAATCCATGTATATACAGATACTTTTAGAGGTTTAATTGAAATTATTCTTCAGCTTAAATAAAATTCACTTGAAATAATAAATTCTTGAGAAGAGTATTTACAACTTAAAGCGTATTTTGTACTATTAATTTTAGGAATACAATCTAAGAGCAACAGTTATTAATTATTACATTTAAGGACATATGTAATTCCTATACAAATTGCTTATTAATTGCAATCCATCTAGATTCCTTAGATTGTTTGAAAATAATACAGTACATTATTTGAGTATCGTAAATAAATTGTGAATTGACCAATCCATATACATACAGATATTTTTAGAGATTTCATTGAAATTATTATTTAGCTTAAATAAAATTCACTTGAAATAATAAATTCTTGAGCAGAGTATTTACAACTTAAAGCGTATTTTGTACTATTAATTTTAGGAATACAATCTAAGGAAAACAGTTATTAATTATTACATTTTAAGGACATATGCAATTCCTATACAAATTGCTTATTACATCTATGTGATTCCCGAAGGCAATCCATCTGGATTCAATCAAACTATCATAATCGTATTAGGATTAAGTTTGATTTATTTTATACACATGACATCGAATATTACAAAATATGAACATTTTTGCAAGTGCAATCTTAATGATATTTGCAAGGCAATCGAGCCGGAGCTTATCCGCTTAGGCTGCGAAGGCTGCGTCGCTAGCCCTCGTTTCAATCAGGCTTAGACGGCGTGGGGCGTGTCCAGGTGATTTGTCATGGCCTCCGGGACATGGCCATAACTTCCCGGCGAATTCTATCGCCTAACGGTTGTTGGCCGGCAGCAGCTCACACCTCGCCCAGCCGGGCCATCAAGCCCAACGTGGCCAAGAGCCGCGTCCGAGGCGAGGGGCAGAACTGCAGTGAGCATAAAGTAAAAACTTAGCGAGTGCCTGCTAATTGTCCGCTGGTTGCTGGGTCGCCTCGTTCGCTGATTCGTTTTCCAAAGACCCATAAAACATGGTTATGACCAAGAACAGCCCCAGCTCTTTTTCGCTCGGACTTCAGCTGTGGCCAAACGGGGTCATTAACATTTGATGCGAAGTTCAAATCGCGTTGCACAATGCCGGGGACGTGTGGATGTGCAAGTGGATGTTGAACTTCACGTTCAACCAGTTGCCAGCTGAAATCGATCATGGCGATCATGGCGATCGTGGCCCGGCTGCAGGCAGCGTTTTACTTTCTCCTTAAATGTAGAAGACCAGAAACGGAGCAACCTGTTGATTTCCTGGCCACATCTGCCTCGTGACTTGCCACAAATCCGGTCTCCCCGGCGTCGGCTCCTCGCGAAATGTTATAAAATAAAATGCAGACATAATTGCGGGCAGGCAGGCGAGGGAAATGACGGCGACTGCCGCTCTCCTGGCGAATTTGTGTCAAGGCTGCCAGCACTTTTTCGCACCGCCAACTGCAGTTGCGACTCACTCCATTTGCATGCCGCATATAAATCGGACAATCGTGGCAGGGCGTTAGTGCCAAATTGGAAAGCGGCCTGTGAAGTGCATTCAAAGATCGAACACTCGGTATCGAAATCGGGTACGAGATCGAGACCTGACGATAAACAAGCGCATTGTGCTGCGTATTAATGAGGACCAAAGTTAAAGTCCACTAAAGTTGAACGTCAATAAAATCACACACATTTGGTAAGTTTTCAGTTGATAGGATATTTCGGTGTTAAATTGAATAAGTTAATTAAATGCAATTTTTTTAAGATAACAATACTTCCTTTTTGTAAATTAAACTATGATTCCTGCAGTTTATTAATATGAATTCAGTCTTGTTATATTCACCTTTTATATATTTATAATTAGCCAAACCGCTTTGTTCGAAATGCAGAAAATCTCGTAGCCTTTAGGAGTTATAGAAATTCGCCTCCACTTTTATCGATCAGCGTTTGGGGCCTTTGTTTTTCTTTTGAACATTAAAAAAAAAGGCAGCTAGAGGCTAAATCTGTGGCTATGGCTTCGTTACCATTACATAAACCGCCTTACAAGGTTCAACAGACAAGAGGCAGCCAAAAGCCATGACTTGTGGTAGCATATTGCCGTTGTTTTCCCCTTTTTTGGGCAAATGTCGGGCTGATGTGTCTGCCACAATTACTCGCACAACTCCGGCCATCCCTTGCCCCCAAAAAAGAAGACGAGGAAGCAATGAAACAAATCATTTGGCTGAGGCCTTGCACTGATGGATACATGTGATTTCGGGTACATATTCATTTGGCAACTGCTCGATTTCTTGAAGTGAATGCTGGTCAACATTCACTTTTGGCCCAAAGATCTCCTTCCCTCGGATGCTGCCGATGATGCGCCATAATGCGCTACATTAACGTAAATTGCTCGAAATCATTTCACTTTCAAAAGCCAAATTCACGTCATGCCTGCCCACAACAACCTCTTGAATCGGTTTTCTATTTTCGTTATATATATTTCTTTTAATTAGATATTTTTTATTTTTGCGCCCCAACCGGAGGTCGCTTCGATTTCGCGAACACCGCTGATTGATGGTATAACAAAAGAAAGCTGAACGAGCAGGGATCATGATCGAAGAGGACGGCGACGGTTCGATTGAGTAGAGTGGTTATGAATGGACCTCCCATTTAGATTCATTTGAAGGTACCACTACGTGATGATCACCTGCGATCTTCGGGCCCCCGAAAAGTGCTCGAGCACTGTCTTCCGTTCGGGTGAAAATCTTTTATTTATTTCGTATTTATTTATTTGCTGACTCACGGGCCGAGAAAGTGTAACAAATAACTATAACAACACGCAACTCGATGGCCCACGCGGAATACTTCCCATAGGAAGTGGTCACGAGTGTGGGGAATCATTGTAATCAAAGTATGTGTAGCTTCTGTGTGATCAACAACAAGAAAAATGTCTTCTTTGTAATAATTATAAGCCTCTGAAATCATAGCAAGTCACAACGAAATATTTGTGAATGGCTTAACAATAATTTTAAAGTTTAATGACTCTCATTGTGAATATTCTTTGAGTTTACTGTTGAATTATATTTTAACTGTTGTCCTTGCAAGGGATTAAAATAAGGCTACTTCTCTGAGCTTATATTTTTTAAATTAAACAGAGGCTTAAAGGGTAATTTAAAACTTTTTAGTACTGTGTAAATTAATATTCTCTACCTTCCTAGAGAGTCCTTTTATAGAAGCAAAACTAAATATTGGTTGTTTCTTAAAAAAGTCATATTCCCATTCCAAGGGTACTGAATTTTCTGGCCATAATTTTTCTCTGTGCACTCCGAGTACGCCCGCCCACGAGCGTGAGAACGGAAAGCGAAATGCTTGGGGATCAAGGCGACGCGTCGCCACGCCCCGCCTCGCCTGGCTATCAGAGAACCCGCTGCACAGATTGCTAATTGAAATGCAGCGCCTGTCGACGCAACTCGCAGCAGATGGAGCAGATACGGATACGGATACTGATACAGATTTACAGCTACAGATTCGGCCCAGAAACCGGCGCGATCGGGATCGTGAGAGCCCTGGTAACCCAAATGGCGTGCAGTGCCGGGCCGGCTGTGATTTGTATGCGCACTCGTCAGAAATGATGTGGCAACGGATGGCAAAACTGTGAGCCGGCGGAGCAAATTGAACAGTAACAGCCAGCGGCAGCAGCCAGTAACAGCTACAGATGCAACCGGCAGTTACATATTTTCGGCTGCTTTTCATAGTTTCGGAAAAACTATTTAAATAAGGCCCGAGTGTGCTGCATGTCGGTATGCTGGGCAACGCAACACTCGAATGCCAGGCTCAGCTCGGAGTCGAACCCGAATAATCACTTGGCTCATTTGTAGGCAGGCCAAGTGGAGTGCTCATGTGTTTTATTATTTGTGCTTATTTTTTTATTTTACCAGCGCTTGCAACATTCGCACTCAAATTGATGGTTGATGGCGCTGATGATGATCCAAGGCGATGTGCCAATTGCCAGGCATCGCACAGCCATTACGAGTTATTGAATGTTTGGTAATTGTTGCAGCTATTTTGGGGAATCTTTGGACCGGTGAAAGGCTGAAAAGCTTGCTGCTCACGTGGACGATTTGTCATGTGGGACGGCTGGGAACGGAGCCCTGAAGGATGCTCAGTCGCAGTGGAAAAGTGCACTCGAATCGCGGCTAAGAAAGTCAAGACGGTCGGCTTGTTCGAGCCATGAGCCAACGCACAGAGTCCTGCACAGAGAAAAATCAATCAATTAAGCACCTTGCTTGGCAAAAATGTCAAATGTGATCTATAGGTTCAACTTTGGATCTAACCTGACCAGACTTTGAGCTAAGAAAAATCAAAAAATTAAGTTGAGGCTTGAAAGCAATCAATTTTAACACTAAAAGTACATGTTTCATGCATAAATATATAATTTAATTAAAATAAAGATTAAAAGTAATGCTTTTAATTCATCATTTTCTCCCCGTGTGTGTGATGCAAAAGTGGTTTTCCATTTGATTTATGCACAATCGAACGGCGGCACTGCAGCCAGTTTTGCATTGAGCAGTTTTTGGTCAAAGATCTGGCATTGAATTTGTCGCTGCTCCGTCTCGCTGACTTACTCTTGGCTGATTTAGCTTAGCCGCCGCAATTTGTGTGCAATTAGCCGCGCTTTTGGCCAGGTATAAATCTGCAAGGGGCGGCCGCCCAATTAATAAGCTGTTAAAGCGTCAGATTGCAGCCAGTTCGGTTATCAGTCAGGAGGACCGGAGATCGGAGTCGAATTCAGTTAGTTTTTTGGCTTTTTCGCCTAGCTGGCTGGCTGGCTGACTGGCTGACTGGCTGACTGGCCAGCTGCAGCTTCGGTTACATTCTATTAAAGACTTGTTGCTGGAGTCCATAAACCGCACGTAAGCCGTGTCCGAGATGCTATCGCAATTGCGTGCTGCTGGGGCGATATATCAAAACCCTTCAAATGCCGCGAATTGTACATGGGAAAAAATAAATTAGTTTAAAGAGTAAAATTTTAGTTTTAATCTATATCAAATGCTTCTAAATAGCTCGACTTCTAGGGTCATTATTTAAATTCAAAAAGGAAGGTGTATATTCCTATTAACTATTTTATGCCTTTTAAATATAGAAAAGCTTAAACATAATTTTTCTCCATGTACTCCACTCAACTTTAAATAGATTTTCTCGCACTGATTGGATCGCAAACGTATTTTTTGTGGGTCAGAGAGCGAATTAAGGCAGCTTATCGTTCCGAATGCTCTGTGGCATCGAATCTGCATTTGCATTGCCAATTTATGGCACAATAAAATATCGAAGGCGACACTAATGCCACATAAATGTGCGTCATGTTGCAATTGGTCTGCCGTTTATCAAGTATGCGCCATGTGTGCCCCATGGATGGATGTGTTTTGTCGCTTTTTGCTTCGCTGTCTGCGAAATGCCAGGCGGATGTGAAGACATGAGAGCGCTGCTACCTGTCTGGCAAGAATCAATTAAGCAATTGGCCAGAGCAAAACGTTGGCTTGGCTAAGTGCGACAATTAAAACGGCCTGAGTCTCTGGCTGGCATTAGCAATCAGGCCCAGAAACGAGATCCACTCAGCATGGGTTAGCCGCGAGTGCAGCAACATATCTCGATCTTTACATATCGCAGATTGTCGGCACTCGGCTCGTGGCGATTGAGTGGCTTTAACTTAGGTTTACTTAATGATAAATGATCTTTAATAAGAGGTTAGGATTTGCAGGCATGTATGAACGGTATATGACAGTGGCGGCTTACATTTAATTAAAATAAAACAAGGCTAAACGATATGTAAATATTAAATACATTTTTTAGCTTTACTTTTGAGTTTAAACTATAAAATATATTGAGATTAATAGTATAAATATTAATGACTTCTTGAAAGTCTGCCTTAACTATTTAAAGAAGGACTTGTTAGTTAAATAAAAAACTTATCAATTTTTGTTCATCTTTGCTACAACTTGAAGTTACACTTGTTTAAAGATTAAAAGTTATCATTATATTATTAATAAAATCAATAGAATTTCCCGTATTGTGTGAAAAGCTGAGCTATGAATAAAATAAACAATTTTTACAGAAATCATCTCCCCTTTAATACTTGGATATTATAAATTATTATTATAAATTACACTCAGCTATCACGCAATCAGACAATGTCATCTACACTTTGTGAGTAAAATGGTGTGAACTTTAAGTTGTAAGCCTCGATTGGCAAGATGTATTCAAAACCTGTACAGATGTTTGTCAGATATTTCACAGTTTCACCTCACAATATACTTAATCATTATCAATAAATGCGATTGGTTTCTTTAGAGAAAAACTGAATGCACTTTCAGACATCTGTCAGATTTTCACCTCACCACTTACTCAATCACTATCAATGAAAACGCTGAGCTTATAAATTATGATTTTCCCTGCCTGTGCATTACAAAAGTCATTTCCACACATTTACATGACATCAGCCACTAACTCGGAGCCAGCATGATGCCAGGGAGTCGGGGCATGCAATTTACATATAAACAATGCGAGCGATGTGGCAAGTTGGCAACGAGCTGCAAACAAAGCGGGATCCGAACAAAAAGTCCTACGTCTGCTCTTGGCACGCTTCTTTTCGGGGCTTCCAAGTCCGCCAGTCCGCCAGTCCGCCAGTCCCCAAGTCCCAAGTCCCAGATCCCAGGTATTACGGCGAAGATGACATAAGTAGCATCAGACCTGTACCCTGATACAATCAGCGACCGACAGCTCCCTTCCTCCACCACCACCCATCGCCCAACAATGCACCGGGGCAATTAAAGTGTCGGCTTTTGCAGCTGGAAAAAATATTCGGATATTATTAGCAAATGTCAACTTTTGGATGCGCTTTTAAATATGCGCAGATCGCACAGGGAGAGTCCTATATGGCGACTATAATTGGGCAACTGCGCCTGTTCTTTGTTCGTAAAATGCACACAAAAGAAAAGGGGTTTCGCTTGCGTTTATTACCAAGCAGCATTTTTTCAGGGAATATATGTATATATGATTATTTGTAATCAGATTTGTAAGAAATAAGTCAATATTTTTGGCAATCAATATAGACTTGTATGACTTTCTAATAACTATGATTTCTAATAACATTAAAAGATTTCTGAAGTTGCAACTATCCCGTTGACATTTCTTACACGCGTCTTAAACTTTCCAAGCTGTATTAATACGTTTTTGTATATTGTTTATAATACTTAAATAGTTAACTTACTTTGCTTCTCATGGCACAAAATATTTACTGGAAAAAGTGCAAATAGTAGTACTGGAACCACTTCTCAAAGCAGTACAAAGATTGCATTTCGATTGCATTTTATTAAAAAAAAAGTCCTCGGGCAAAAGACAGGATACTCAGTTACTTTTCTTGAAAAAGATTTACTGAGTTTAAGTTTAATAACTAAGAGTATAGTTTTTATATAGCTGATTTCGCAAATAAAAACTATCATAATAAAGACAACAAATCAGGCACACTTTTTGTGCAATAATTTACGTATTTTATTTATTTACTATGTAGGGTTTGTCAGTATAATGAAAGCAAGTGCAACTCAGAAACTGTTTTTAAAAAGTTTCACATAAAAGGCATCTCTTAACCCCTGTAAATAATATCAAATTTTCTTTCGTTAACCAGAAAGACCGTATAATTCTATTACCATAAATAATATTATAATTTCAATAACAAGAATTAATTTTTTTGGTGCATGGACAGTTGCTATTTCCCCCGAAAAAGGTCGGATTGGGCCGCCAAAATGTGTGCCATCCGAGATACACCAAGTGGCTGTGGTTGTGACCAAGTGCCTCGGATTAGCCGGCGCTGCATCGCTGCAATGGGTCTTTGTGTGTAAAAGTCGTTTGGCCGGCCATCGACGAGGCGAAATTAATTGACTCTTGCGGGCAGGTGTAAAGATTGCATATGCATGCGAGTGCGCATAAATTGTGGCCGCAGCGTGGCAGCGCTGGATTGGCTTTTGGCATCGGCTCTTGGCCAGAAGGACGTTGCGTGCTGGCCTTTCACAAAAGCTGTCGCCCCAAAGGCGAGCAACAATTAATTGACTTACGCAGTGGCCCGCTGCCCCGCTGCCCCGCTGGCCCGCTGCCAGCAACTCTGATCTGCATCTCCGGTGCGGCAATTAAATCCGCGGCCTGCATTGCATTCGATATCGGTTCGGTAGCGATCGATCTGCGGGCCTAGTCCCCTCCTTCGCCCACATTTCGGCACGCGCAGGGGCGTGGCATGTCGGGCTAATAAAAAACACCACCCGATCAGCCCGGCCGCCGTCTGTGTGGGCGAATGCGTTTTGTTCGCATTCTAATTGCCCTGTCATGACGGCTAATGAACTGCACTGCGATCGTAAACGAAACGAACCGAAAACCAGCTCCCCGTCTCCGTGAAGTATTTTAAGGGCAGCCTTGAACCAAATTCACTTCTGTGCGAAAACCGCCGAAAATGAAAGCAACTCGCTGGTAACCAGATTTAATAAGCATTTAACGCGGCTCCAACTCGAGCTCGAGGGGCGCAAAGACTTGTGAAACTGCAAATTATGACGGTCAAGAGTGAGCAAATCTTCTGTTAATTTGGTGGGAACTGAGCTTATATTAGATTCCACAAGATTCCATAATATCTGAGTCACATCCTGCCTTAAAGTTGTCATAATATATATTAATATCATAAGAGCACAGGAAATAGGAGAATAAACACGGACATATGAGCTCCTTTGGTTGCTTCCTTTAATAGTTTTACCTTATATGGTTTATATTTAAAAAGTCATGCATAAGGATCGTCAACACAGCTTGCAATATTGAATTCAGTTTACTTGCGAATGGTTTCGCAGTCCGGAGAATCGCGCCAGCACTTCCTATCCTCATCTCGGACCTGCCAATCTGTTAAATAAATGATTTAGTAACTAGAAATTCTACTTAAAATTGTCCACTTACTTTGACCCGTCATACATATCTGATTGTCCAAAGTACATTTGTTGGGAAAAGTGCAAACACTGGTGCGGCCTCCCCTCTTCCACACAGCACACCGAGGCCTATACTCTCTTGTACAGGCTCGAGGACACGGAGGAGGCCTTGGAGGCCTTACATTGATCCCTTCAGCCAAGGCCAGGACGCTCAGGGAAATTAGCATTACTATACAGACACCCCTCATGTTGTACGCTGAAAAGTTCTGATAATAAAAATGAGCTCGTTAACTCCATGTAGGGTATTTATAAGAACAAGCCCCAAAATAAATAATAGTATTATTATAATACACAGTATTATTCGCACAGTGCGAAGCAGATGTGCGACATACATGAATCATAATATGCATAATGTAGGCAGGTGCATTTAACACTTTTCAAGTAAAGACCTGGAGTTCAGTGAACCCTGGAAAGGGGATACCTATAAAAGGTATCTCATTTTACTTGGCCAGTTGAAAAGAAAGCCCCGATCCAGCTGTCAAGTGAAAAGTGAAAGGACTTAAGTGCGTTATTGTTTCCCTTGGCGCTTATATAAGCAAATCTGCAATGCCCAGGGAGCTCTGTGCTCTTCGTCAAAACAAGACCCTCAATAGAGATGAAAAGCATATTACTTTCACTATTAATTGCTGAGTGTATCAGCCGTAATTACAACTTTACTTATTATCAACAATCATTACAGATTTTAAGGTAAATGGCACATAAGCAGCTGGCGAAAAAATGAACTTTTTACTTTATAATATAATAAGTAAAACATGATTATAATTTTATTAGTAGTCAGAGCGAAGTTGCCTTCTCCTTAATTATAATGTATAATTATAACACACAAAGAAGTAATAGTAATAATATAATTAATTCTACTCCAGGTCCCAGGCTCTCTAAATAAAGTAATTAATTTCTTTACCAATTTCAATTAATTCGTTTCAAGCACTTTGAGCTCTATATGTTTTAAGGGGTGTCCGAGGCCAGCCCCTTTTTCGATTATATAAGAAGCGGGCGTGGCATATCTGGGACTTTCACTGCTGGCCATTGCCGGAGGGCAGCATTAACAATAGCAATCAATATCAATACTCACCAAGAGCCGTTAACAATTGCCCGAAAATATTGGGTTTTGTTTTTGGCTTTCGTTTGTGAGGCGACAAAAGCTAACAAGCGATTAACACGCGCTGCAAGTCATAAATCTGAGCATTAAAGCCGCGAAATAAAGGCAAGGTTGCCAGTTTCCAGTTCCAGTTGTCAGATGTCGAATTCCGACGGTTAAAGAAACGCCCCGAAACAATGGCTTGTCCGGAGACAATGCACACCGGGACATGGGTTCCATTGCCTGCCAATCGACAGACAACTCAGCTACTGAGGGACCAAAATATGGAAATCATATATCAAATTGGCATACAATTTATTGGAATTTATTTAGAAATTATCAATAAATTATTTGCAATGATTGAAGAATCAAAATATTTAATAAATACAATTCATATTGTGCCAAAGCAAGTTTTTTAATTAAAAAAATATTACAGAAACATGGTGCAATTAAACTTTATCACCTCGTAACTGTTAAGTAAAATACATTTTAAAGGTAACAAAGAAATGCAAACCTCATAGCTCCAGTCACTAGATCTATCTTAGTTTTAATAAATTTGTATGAATATTAGTATCCTATATCACCTTCTAAATAAACAATAAACTGAGTTTGAGTTCTAAAGTCTTAGATTTAATTACATGATATCGTTTGCTTAGCAAGCTCTTTTGGTCTTTAATCAAGAAACAACTGCAACTACATTTTAATGTCTTTCCATGTTGTCTTTACTTTATTTGTAACACTTTCAAAAATTATGCAAAATTCTTAATAAAAATTCAAACTTAACATCTTGCTAACCCAATGTGTCTGCAACTCAATTTGTCAAACTGTAGCTTAACTTATGGACGTCCAACTTGCCGCCTGATTAATGCCTTTGGCCGCAGGCGTGTTTCTGTTTGTCAACGGGGCGTGTCGCCTCCGCTGCATGTATGCTTTTATATTGACGTACAAATTTGCCAACTCTTGCTTCAAGTACTACTTTATCAAAAAAACCCACTAATGTTGTTTACATCTTGGTTTGCAGAATACTTCTACTATCTCTGGTGGCAGTGGCGCGTGCGCAGTACCATCACTTTGGCGAGCAGCTGCAGACATCCCAAGGCTCTGACTGCGCCCTCCTCTTGGCCGGACCCGGTCGCTCCTCCGTCTACGACTACAACGTGAATCTATTCCGCGGCACTTTGTGAGTACAAATAGAAACCGAGTGTTTGGCTTTGGGGAATGGCGAAAAGAGCCCCCTTTTCGGTGGCATTCTGGGTTATGTTTGTGTCTCAAATATTTGAGCGTTGGCACAGAAACTCGGCGCAGAGAGGAAAAAATGGGTTTTTATTAGGAATTTAATAATAATGTTAAATACGCTTTGTCAAGAAATTATGAAGGTAAGTTAATGAACAAGAAAGGACACTAACTTCGGAATGCAAAAGCTCATATATCCCTTAAAGAATCGAATCGGAAATAGACCATAAGGAAGCTGCAAATATTTGCGTTCTATGTATCAACATTTATTAATACGAGTATTTTATATGACAATTGTTTTTTACAAATCCAAGCTTAAAAAACTCTAAGCTTAGCCAAAATAAGCATTCATTTTAATTCTAAATCTTTCCTTTGATAGATTTTATTATGTTCATAAATCTGCTTACTCAATTTAAAAATATTGATCAATTTTTTGTGTTCTGCCAGCTATGTGTAAATCGACTCGGCTGTTAATGCTGATCAAGAATATAAGATTTATAGGATCGGAAATGACCCCTTCTCTGCTCCTGACTAAAATTATTGAATATTTTCTCCCTGTGTACGAATGCCAGACCGACACCCATAAATCTTGGCTTGCACTGTTCCAGCTTGTTTGAGCGGCTGCGACACGGCTCTACACCTACGACAACACGGCATTCGAGCTTTAAGCTAATCATTAGCAGCAGAAACAGCGGCAGCTGCCTGTTGACGTTGATTTTTCCAACTTGCAATGCCCGGAGGGGAGATATATCTATATATACTTGCATATACACTTCTTTTTTTGTTTTTGGTGGAGGCCCGCTCTGCGGGTAGCAAAGTTGTGGTAACATTTGACAATCGATGTCTTTATTGGCGCTTAAAAGGGCGGCTTAACAAAATCTTTCTGTTTTCTTGTTCATTTAGTAGTCCTCATCAATTACACCTTCGTAGGTAACCAGTTTTGAGTTATTATTAAAATAATTAATAATGTTCTCACAATTTGGACTATTATCATTGCATGTTCCAGTGCTCATCAGAAACCATTCTGAAAAATTGAAGTTTATTTTAAGATAATATTCAAACTGATTTAATTTCTTTAATAACTCACTTTCATTCATTTTGCACGCGTACAGAATAAGGACGCACAAATTGATGAAGTTGCAATGGTTGGGTGTTTCCGATTCGAATCTTATCCCACAAACAGGTTTATAATGCAGGGCACACTTTGGGGGGCACTTTGGCGTTGGCGTTGTGAAAATCTTGTCCAGGCAAAAAAAGGCGACGAACGCCGTCAGTTGAAGGATACCCGGGGATCTCATGGCACTGGTTCCGCTGCTGTTTTTCAATAAATCCAGCTAGTTCCAGCTACTCCCTTATATATCCATCCCCAGAGGCGACAAAAAATGCCTTCTCCGATCCTATTACACTTGCCTGTGTTCTCAGCTGTGATGATGGCTCCTAACGTTTCACCAGCTGTCACGGCGGCTCGTTAACGGCAATCAGCAAGTGCTTTTTGGCCTCGAATCGCGTCGACAGCCTTTTAGCTCCAGAGTCATGTGATGCAGACGGACGCATCATGAAGTCAACTGACAGACACCGGCGCGATTTATTAGTAAGCGAAAAAAATGAAAACCGCACGACAAAAAGCCGCAGCGGCAACAGCGGCAACAGGGGCTGCAACCCAAAACAAATGGCATTGCAACACTTGCAGATGCCAAAGGAAAAATAAAACTAAAAATAAAAACACTAAAAATGGAATAAAAACACCTGAGCTGCCGTGGGGCTGTTGCCGCCATTGATGGCAAACTTTTGTCTCGAGATGATTTCGAAAAGTGACTTTGAAACGCTGCCAACACACAATGCCTCCCGAGCTGAACTTCAGTGTGCACGGCAAGAAATGTCACCAAAAAATGTAAATTCTTAAGTCAAATTTCAAAATCCTTTTACTCAGTTATAAATGTACATATAAAGGTAATATCTGAACAATATTTCACTTTTTCGTAGAATATAAGTCTTGTGGTCGCGATGTCTATATATTTAAAATCGAAACAACTTTCCTTCTTTGTGTATACCACACTTAGATTTCCCATTTTAACTATTTAGGAACAAAAGTCTAGTATTCTTTCGGTGCAGCTCTTATGGCAGCGCATAGATATACATATTTTAAATGTCACACGATCCAGATAGCGATTGCAAATTGTTCAATTGCCCGATTGTCTTTGCCAGCATCGAGAGCTTGGGGGTCATCGAGAAGTGGAGCTAATTTTTGGGGTCGCCGGGCAACCAAAACGTGAGTCGTTATCGCTGACTTTGGCCTGGGTATTGAACCTGGCTCTTAGCTGTTGCCAGTCGTCTGTTGTCTGTTGTCTGTTGGCAACCAACTGCTGGTCAGATGGGAAAATAAAGGAAAATTGGCCGCAACAACCTACTTAAAAACATAAATACAGGTTTTCGCAGGGGCCACTTTCGTTGCGGCCTCAGCTCCGTCTGCGGTAAGTCTGCAATTGTATCTGCATCTGCATCTGTATCTGAATCTTTTTCCATCCACTGTCTGCGTAAGCGAAGTAGCTCTCCAGAGACGCCGACTCCGACTCCGACTCCGACTCCGACTCTGACTGTGGCTCAGACCCCCGAAAAAAGATTGTAAAAGGCCGAGAGACCCACGTTCGCATAGATAAATGATATTTGAATATTTTCACAGCGAGTTTACGACACGCTTTTGCAATTATTCACAATATTACGCATACGCCGTGTGCGCCGCTTCGCTGCAACTCAATACCGATCAGGAAGTGTGTTGGCCGCCTCGAAGCAGCGCGCACCTGCGATCGCCGCCCGGGATTCATAACATTAGTTTTTACTTTACAATCAGGATAACAAGTACAAGTCCGTGTCTGGGGCGGGACGGGATTGGGTTTGGGTCTGGAACCAGGCGGAGCAGAGTGGATCGGCGAGGGGCTTCGCTTAAAATGCAGTGCGTGCCGCATGCGAGCCACTTTCTAGTTGGCCCAAAACTCTGGCTATGCGCACATTGAACTTACCGGAGTGCCGTAAATTTTGTGATCCTTTTTTTTTTTTTGTATTTGTGTGGTTTTTGTTTTTGTTTGTTAAATTAACCGGCAGACCAGTTAAGTGCCAGACATTGCCATTTTCGATTTCAATTTGACAAATTTGCCCAAGAAACATGTGCAGAGAGTGAGCCCAGGCAATGGTGGCTCCTAAATGCTCTATAAAATTGGAAAAATAAATATGAATAGGTGATGTAAGGCGGTTCTTTACAATAAAAAGGGCTATAAAAGGGAAGTTCAAACCAATACGGCACTATAAAGATAGTTGAAAAACCTTATTCTAAAGTAATCACAGTAAATACCAATTTTAAGTTAAAAATTTTAATAATTGAAGTTAGTAAATTATATTTTATTATTAGGATATATATTCTAGTGTCTTACAGCATTGATAATATTAACTTTTAGTTGTTATAAAAATAATATATTGAGTTATATCAGAATACGTGATGCTGGGATTAAATTAGAACTAGTTCTTAATGAATTTGATCAGTCAAACACGACGCGTAGCATATTTATTGTTAGCAATAAATCCTTGTTCCTTTATTCGGAAATATTGTACCTAAATTACAGCTATTCCTGATAAATTATGAAAATATTATATAAATTCCTGAAGTTATATATTATTTTAACAACTATTATTTTAGCAACTACTCACTGGAAAGAGTAAAATGTCCGCAAGATCGTGAAAAATGCAGCTTTTAGCCGAAATGGTTTTGCATTGCGTGTGCTGGCCATGCCTCTCATGCCTGGTCTCGTCGTGCATCTTGTCTGAGTATTTTCATTGGCCGAGACTGCTTTTAGGCTGAATCTGCTGCTGCTCTGGATGTTGTTGTAATTACTTAATACTTACGCATTGTTAACACGCATCGTTGTCGCCTGACACGCGTTTTACATGTCGCACCATTCGAGGAAGTTGCCTGCCGGCCCCCATTTTTGGTTAGATTTTTCCCGGGCCACAGAGCTCAGTGCAGAGCAGCAGCAGCAGCTGCTCGACATAAGAAATTTGCGTGTTTTTGGCATTTAATTAACAAACCGGCTGGCGAAAAGCGAGTAATATGGCTGGCAAAAATGCAATGTTAAAGTTAAGTTTGTTACTGTAACAGTGGTAACAGTTGGCCATATTTGTCTGTGTTTGGTTTGTCCGTCCGTCCGCAGATGGAGATGTTGGGGCAGCCGCCGTTTCCTGTCACGAGGAAAACCCACTGGCAGCCGGTCCAACTTAGTCGTACTCCGCGCCAATGGTCAGGCTGATGGCTCCCGGCTGCACAAAGGTCTGGTGGTACCATTTGTTCGTGTCGAGCACAACTGTAAGGAGGCCAAGAAAGTCGGTTCAGTTGGGCTTCTTCAGTAGTGAGTTTCAGGCAATAAATTTGTCACTCGGCTAAAGAAATATTTCTTCGAGAAGAAACTTCCGTAGATCTTAATTTTTGTTTGCTACAATTATTTAATATTTAAATGAATAAATATTGAGTCATCTTACTTATATCGCCCTGCTGGACGACCACATCGAAGCTCTTGCACTGCAGGTAGCACTCGGGAGGTGGAACCAGTAGCCAGCGTTTGCTGCCCGCCAACTGGGCCTGCCACGACGGCAGTCTCACGTTGTCAATCTGACGAAAAAATATATGTTTTAAATCAATTCCGACAATATCTTATGATTTATTCTCGTTAAGATTTGAAGTGACTTTCCTCTGCCAATAAACAGGGAAACCTGACAATTTAAAAATGAAATCGTAAAGCTTGTATGGGTTTCGGTTAATTGCAAAGTAAAAATCGAAACCCAAAAGCGTTATAATATTTTGTACAATTTGTATGACCTAAAGAGCTAAAAATGGAAAAGCTCGAGGCTCATAAATATGAGTAATGACTGGTAGTTACCCCCTTTACTTACATGAATTTGGGCGCCCAGCCCGGAACTCCCTATGAAGAACCAATCGACGGCATTATTCTCTGAACTCTCTGGCAGAAAGTAGGGTCTTCCGTAGTGCCTCCGGAACTCCTCGGCCGTTTCGGCATGGCAATTGCTCCAGCCAAAATACCAAGGCTGCTCCCCCGGCCTCAGGTTCACCCGATCCTCGGGCATATCTAGTGCTTCATATATGTCAAGGAATCCTGTTTTATATGGCAGAAACTGGCACTCCCTTATGTGCTGCTTTTGTTTGGCCTTCGCATAGACATCGCGGAAGTACCAATAGTTGAAGAGCTAAATTTGATAATTATATTATTGGTATATAGTTTATATTAATGATAGTTACCGAAACTGCTGTCCAATTTTGTGTGGCATCACTGACAATAACAGGGGCTGCGCTATAGGCGAATTTTCGCTCAAACTCTTGGGGGCTAATGTTTTGAAGGCGTGGCACATGTTTAATATTTTCACAAAAGTCACAACTCTCGGGCGGTCGGAGGGCATAACGCAAGGTGCGTGGCAGGGAAAGGGCACAATTCTAAAATGTATAAACGATAAGTAATAATTTGTTGGGGGAAATTATAAATATAAAATGTCACGGTAAAAACTTTACAAAGAAAGTTAGAGATGACTCACATACCTTTCCCTGAAGTTCCTCATAATAGTATTTCCCAATGAGATACAGGAAAATAAGCAGCACAACTAATTTGAACCACTTTAGCCACTTTTGGTGGCCTTGATGTCCTTGGCAGGACTTCTGTAACATTTGCTGAATCTTTCCATTCCGATAGTCTGCCTTATGGCCATTCAGTATTTCCGCTAATCTGATGCGGGCCCGCTCCAGAACTTCCTTATCCTTCATTCCAACGATGCTGCCGTGGCCACGTCAAGTTCGCAACTGAACGCAGAACTTGGCTTTGTTCTTTTAACATGGCTTTTTAGCTCGTTGGCCCGTCAATAATTTGGTTATCTGGCAGTGCGCAGGCTTTCCAGAGGAGGCGTGTGTGTGGGTTGGGCTTGTGGTTAGCATGTGATAAGGGACAAATTGCCAGTTACAGTCAATTGAAATCACTTTCACTTCAATTTACTTGCAGAAATCCCTATAACAATGGACCGGGAACTTGCATCACCTACGATGCCATCAACGCCGCCTACTTGGATGCACGCAAGCGAATTCGTGAGTAATAAAGATATAGTTATTTAATAATGGATCATTATGCTTAGTAAATTATGGCTGAATATATTATTATACATCATTTTGTTACAACTCCTTGAGAAAATCGAAGGGCTATAGTTGCATAGAAATTATTTATTTGCAAACTAAGCTTGTTTTTTTTTATTCTTTAAAGAACTACTTAAAATTTTTGTTCTGAGCGTTTTTGATATTATTTTACAATATTTTCAAGCCAAGTAGGAAGTGATTCGCTAATTGCAAAACACTTCCATTGATTTAAATAAAGTATATAAAGCTACTCACTAATCCAATGTTATTTTTTGCAGATGTGGCCCAGCCAAAGTCGGACTGGAAGCCGGAGGAACTGGCCACTGTGGGCGAACTGCTGCTCGACATTTCCATCCAATTGGCCCGCACGTAAGTAATCAGCGCTAAACGCATTTGAAAGTTGCCCTGGCACGCCCACGATCTCCAGCTCCTCCGCTCCGACTCCGAACATGTCCCTCGGCGCTAATAACGATTGCCAAATCACGCATGACAAGGCAGTTAAGTCGTGCACCACTGCTCCGTTCTGTGGAATGGTGCACCACTGAGCCACTGCACCAGTAAACCGCCGAAAAGACCGCCTGCAGTCATCAAATATGCATGAGCCTTTTCTTGCCTCCAAGGTTCTACGCTCGCCACAATTCGGAACTCAAGCTCGAAGGCATCGGCACAGAGAAAAAAGTTCTCTCCGAATAAAAGGAAATTATTTTCTATTAACGTATAGTTAGATCTTTTAATTGGAGACAACCTTTCGTAATTTCAAACAAAATTCATGTTTAAATTGTTACATTTCCCCTATAACATCCATTCAGAAAATCGATCCGATTTCTGACTGTGTGCCTCGGTTCTTTTTGAAAGTTTGGCACATGCAAATGCTAATTGTCAGCGGCTTTGACTGATGGCCAGTCGCTGTTGGCAGCCGGAGAAGTGCATTCGAGAGCTCGTCGAAGCCTTCTTCCCAACTGGCGCAACCGCATTTTTGCCACACAGAAATATTTGCAGCTATTTGCGGAGCTCGCAGCGCCAAAATGTAAACAAATGCAAGCCCAGAGCCGGGCGATGGGGATGTGGATGTGGATGTGGATGGAGATGCGGATGGCGATGGCGATGGCGATGGGGCTGGGGGTTATGCAATGGACCGCTTTGGCTTGGCTAACAGCGAGTGAGCCAGTGAGCCAGTAAGCCAGTGAGAGTGCGCGTGACTCCCCTCGTTGGTGCCCCCTGAAAATGAAACCCTCGTCATGTGACTGCCCCCCACGAGAAGAAGCTGCGGAAGATGCCGCACAGCGTTTCCAGTTTGGTTTTCCAACGGCTTGGCCCCTGCACTGGGGGAGATAATAATGACTACATGTATTTCCCTGCTTCACTACCAAAATCAGGCTTTTCTTTAAAGAGATATCTTATATATAAATATTTAGTTAATATTTCTCACTGTGCAGGGGAGTGGAATCTGGGTAAGCGGGTTGGCGAGTCAGTTGGCCACAGTTTTGCAGTCTTTGGCTAGCCTTAGAGCTCGTCACCTCCCCGCGTGCGACTTTCACTCAGACTCGTTGTCTAAGCCGCTCTTGGGTCCAGAAAGCGGCGTCCTCTTCTTCGGCAGCATCTTCATCTGCAGCTGCAACATCTGAATTGGCGTTGTATAATCTTTTGATTATGGCTAATAACATGTTGTAAATGGCCGTTGCAGCGTCTGCTCCCTGGCTTTATGGCATTCTATTGAGGCAATAATACGGCTTTGAGTGGCGAATGGCCCTAGTAAATCAATGATGGACTATTATAGATCTCCGATCTGTGTACTTTCACGCTTTTAGACCCTCAGCGCACAGATGAAGGTAAATTACAGGCCCAATTGACTGTGAAGTTTCACAGTTTTTCACTTCCCAACTCAACACAATGCAACAGCTGGCGGCCGGACGGCGTTTCCCTTTGGCTTTTCTCGCTTTCTCATGCACTCGAGGAAGAGCTGGTGTCGGTCCCTTTGGCGGCACACTCTCCCACCGTTTCCTCCGCCAGCTAAATACCAGTTTGTCAGCATAAAAAAACCCAGATACCAATTGAAAGTATATAAAAATTTGCCACTGTCAACGTCAGGCATCAACATCAATATCTGTCGGCCAGTCGAAAAGCGCGTTAATTGCAGTCCGTTTGCTAACTGGGCTAATACGATAATTTTGCAATTTTTCAATAAAAACCTCAAGCTTACACGCAGAAAAAAGCGGCGGCAGGAAAAGCCAAGTTGAGCGATATCCGCAGTTGCGTTCAGATGCAGCGATAATTACTCTTGACATATTTGTTCAAATCCGTTTATAATTAATTTTCTTTAGCTACGGCTTGTCCTATGAGGAGATCGAGAAGGGTCTGCCCACCATCGACACGTCCAAGACCTTGATCCGTGAGGTGTGCCCGCCCTTCTTCGCCGGCGTGGAGTGTCGTCCGGGGAAGTACCGTCGCTTCGACGGTCTCTGCAACAACATCGAGCACCCCACCTGGGGGGCAGCCAATTCCCCATTCCAGCGCCTGATTGGACCGCTTTATGCGGACGGTATCAACGCACCCAGGATCTCAGTAACCGGCCGGGACTTGCCCTTCTCGCGTGTGGTCTCCCGCACCATGCATCCCGACGACGGCTACCACGATCATGCCGGCACCGTGATGGTCATCGCCTGGGGCCAGTTTATGGATCACGACTTTACGCTCACGGGAACGCCACTGGGTAAGTTGGTTAGGTACTCGGTACAAAATCTGGGAATATATTCAAAGGAATTGCAGCTAAAAGAATTGGAAAATATGAATGCATTTTTATAATTGGTTGCTCGACTTGTGTTTTATTTCATTTATTACCTGAAATTATAATACTCTACTCAGAGTTTACTTTTCGTTGGAATATAAAATATAATAAGACACTGTATTGCTGTATTGCTGGATATTAATTTTTATTAATAAAATAAAACGTATTCTATAGGTAAGAAACACCTCCTGGCAAGTTATATCTTGTCTGAATTAAATTATTAATAACAGCTTGAAAAGTTAGTGCCTTCAATTGAATTACAATTAAAAAATGTATATTTTAGGTATAATAAATTTGTCTACACTTTAATGGTGTGAACGGAGATCTAATGTTGGTACAATCTCCGATTTCAGATCCCATTAACCGCAACGACCCCGAGGAGTGCTGCAAGCGGCCAATGCATCTGAAGCATCCGTACTGCAACGAGATCCGCGTGCCCGATGACGATTACTTCTACCGTCTGTTTAATGTCAAGTGCATTGATTTCGTGCGCGGCTTCCCCTCACCGCGACCTGGCTGCAAATTAGGTGAGTTTTCCGCTCTTGAAGCACAGAAAGAAAAATCGGAGTAGCTTGCAGAAATGTAAAAATAATTAAAAATAGCAAATATTTAACACTTCTTAGAATCTGCATAGAAGTTTGTTTAATTTTATTTCTACAAAGATCACTTTATAATTAAACACTGTTCATTGAATATTGTTATTTGTATTACCTAAATATACTTATAAAATTAATTTAAAATCAAAATATATTGTATATTGTTAGATATGCAGTTTAACCTTTAAGATAATACTCTTCAACTTTCCCACTTTTAGATTTAAATTTTCAAAAAACAAAATGAGTTTTAAGATATCGATTGCCTTATAATTTCCTTATGATGTAATTATATTTGAAATTAATCAAATACATTGCTTTCTCCTTGCCAGGATCCCGTCAGCAGTTCAACACCTTGACCGGTGTCATCGATGCCAATACAGTTTACGGCGTTAAGGAGGCCTTTGCTAGGAAGCTGCGGACTGGCTACGGCGGTCTGATGCGTATGAATCCCGTGTTCCAGGAGTACGGCCTGAAGGATCTGCTGCCCCTGAAGCTGGACATTCCGGACGAGGGATGCACGCGACCCAACAAGAGCATGTACTGTTTCGAGGGAGGCGAGATCCGGGTGAACGAGCAGCTGGTGCTCACCTGCATGCACACCCTGATGGCTCGGGAACACAACCGCCTGGCCACCGGCCTGTCGCAGATCAATAAGCACTGGGACGACGAGACCCTGTTCCAGGAGGCCCGACGCATCAACATCGCCATCGTCCAGCACGTGACTTTCAACGAGTTCCTGCCCATTCTGCTGGGCAAGGAGGTGATGGAGAAGTTTGGCTTGGTTCTGCAGAAGGATGGCTACTGGGATGGCTACGACTCGACAGTGAATCCCGGCATCATTGACTCCTTTGCCGGAGCAGCCTTCCGCTTTGGCCACTCCCTGCTCCCCACAGCGGTGGAACGGTGGTCCAAGGCCCACAAGTTCATTGCCTCAAAGCGACTGTCAGACCTCATTCGCAGACCCTACGACCTGTACCGTGCCGGAGTCCTGGACGAGTACTTTATGGGCCTGATGAACCAGGTGGCCCAGGCCATGGACGACTCTATCACCCAGGAGGTGACCAACCATCTCTTCAAGAAGGAGGGCGCCCGGTTCGGTATGGATCTGGTGTCGTTCAACATGCAGCGTGGTCGTGAGTTTGGCATTCCCGGCTACATGGAGTTCCGTAAATTCTGCGGACTTCCCACCTCGAACACCTGGGACGAGATGTATGGCTCCATGCCCAATGAGACGGTTCTGCGCTATGGCAGCATATTTGAGTGGGTATTAGTATTAAATGAATTATTAAATAACCTTTTCCAGTTACGTTTAGCTTCATTTATTATATAAATTCCCAGAAACCTTTATAACTTATCCAATGTAATTGCAGACACCCTGCTGATATTGATCTTTGGTCTGGCGGCGTCTCGGAGAAATCCCTGCCTGGCTCGATGCTGGGACCGACCTTTGCCTGTGTCATTGCCACCCAGATGAGTTATCTCCGCCGAGGTGATCGCTTCTGGTACGAGCTGCCCAACCAGCCATCCTCCTTCACCCCAGAGCAGCTGCAGGAGATCCGCAAGGCGAAGCTGTCCCGACTGATTTGCGACAACACCGACTTGATTGACACCGTGCAGATTTACCCCATGGTCCTGCCAGATCACGAAATGTATATATTGATTTATCAGAAAAGAAGTTATAGTTTTATTAATTATTCCAATTACTTTAGCAACCCCCGAGTGCCTTGCAAGAGTGGTATCATTCCCTCAATTGATCTGACCAAGTGGGCGGACTTTGGCGGCCATGGCGTAGATCCCTCGCTCTATGTAAGTTCAAGTAAAGCTTTCAGTAACTCAAATACTAACAAACACATATGTATTTATTTTCCAGAACTACATCAATGAAATACCGGACACGCTGCTGAACTTTAGGAAGTAACTGCCATTTGTGTTTTCCACGTTTCGTTCAACAATCTCGATTCATTTTTTTGGCCTCCACCGTCTGTATCTGTAACTTCCGTCTTGGGACGTCCTGTTCTATCCTTTTTCACACTGCTTAGTCTCCTTACTAGTCTGTGCCCACCATCCACTCCCCGCCCATTAAGCACTTCTGTAGCCAGTCAGTAGTAGTCTTGACACTGCCATTCTCTCCAGAGCTCTTTCCAGCATTTCCGTGCATGACCCATACATTCTCTGTATATATTATTATTAAATAGCTGAAATAGTGCGATTAAGTTAAAGCATATCGAAGCAATCGGAAAAAGCGATAAAGAAAACATGAATAACTCTTAAAATATGTATCAATGTAAGTTTTTGTATATGCAAGTAATTTTTAAATAAAATTAAAACAAAAAAACATTATTGTGAAAATTATATAGGGCTAAGAGTAATTAGAACTATTCGTTGCTTCATTTCTACGTGCATATTATTGATAATATGCAACTCGAAGGTAAGTAGAGATTTATCTATATTTTCGTCTTAATCCATTTCAAACCCTAAAATAAAGTTCAAAGTGTTTCTAAAGAATTTGTTTATTCACTATACAATTACACATTAATAGGAACTCTTTGGTTTCGCGCTGGAATTTCAGTTTGTTTTAGCAAAGTCAGTTTCATCATCGTTGTGGTCGACATCAGCAGCCAAGATCGCCAAGATTCGTGTTGAGCATCGTGTCGCATTGACCCAAATAAATCCACACCTGAGTCACAGGCCATAAAAGCACACACATCCATATCCAATATCCATATCCACACACCTCGCACACCGCTCAAGAGCCGCTTCTTCGCTGGGAACCTACTCGAGAGCATTTAGAAACGGAGCTATGGAGGCAATATCCTCGCAGTCGGGAATCGCCTTGCCCTTGAACTTGAGGCAGGATAGGGCACAAGTCTGGCCCTGGAAGTAATCCCCCAGCATGGTCTTGCACTGGACACAGTTGTTAAGACAGACCTGGATGAAGAATTAAAGTAAATATTTTAATAATTAGGTTCTGCATGCCAGGAATGAACTATGTATCCATCATTTAATTTTCACTTTATAATAGTTTTTTAAGTCACTAAGGAATTTGATATATTTTTTGGAATTTAATTAATTTTAAATTAAACAAATAGTTTGGTCTTTTTACAACATTAATTTTGAAATACAACTTCTGAAGTGTTTTTTAGCTAAATTTACTCTACTAAATATACAATTTCAAATCAAAATTTTTCAAAATTCTAATTACCAACCTGAATGAAGTCAATGCCGCCCATGGAATCTAAAGGAAACATTAAAGATAAAATTGAAGTTAATACAACAGTTTCAAAATGGATAGTTTAGGAAACTTACCAAATCGCTTGTGAGTGTAGTGCCCAATGGCGGGCAGTGCACCTCCGTAATGCACCAGGCAGAGTGCAACTGCCAGGAAAGTGCACAAAATCAAGGGCTTGCAGTTCATGTTGATATCTTTTGAAGACTCAAATAGGTTTGGTTAGGAGAGCTGGTTGAATTGCGACCGTTGTCTGTCTAGAGCGGAGTGGAAATAATTATTATCGCTCGTTTGTCTTCTTATTTTATATATGCTCTCGGCCCAAACTCAGATGCGAAAGCTTAACGGCGTAAAGAAGCCCGAGGCAGCGGCAAAATACAAAATAAAAAATATAAATAAAATAAAAAATCAACTGTGGAAGCCGGTCGCAGATGCGAGGCAAGTCGTCCGACCAGCCAGCCCCAGTGGCGCTAAGATACGTCAGATGTTTGAGCCAATCGAAAGCAGTACAAACTCAATAAAATATCCATTATAGTTGCTAAGCGTATGCAAATTGGCAAACGATACGCAAATAAATACGTATTTCTCTATATAGAAAAAGGTTTGAATGCTGAATCTTGCATAATTTTCATGTGAATAGATTTTAGTGCGGGCATTTGGCAAACGGAATTTAAGGAATGCAAAGAAGCAGTTCCAATAAAGTTTATGTTTGAAAACTATTTGTAAATTCTATCAAAATTTGTGTTTTAAATTTATTATGTTAGTTATTCATGTAGCAGCAATTACTAATAATATTGTTAAGATTTAATTGATGAGAGAAAGAAAATAAGAAAGAAAACCTTCTAGTTCCTCTTGCCATTTATTAACTTATTGCAATGGCTTACAGAAAATTTCCCCGATTCTCAAGAGCAAACGAAAAAATTCACCGAACTTGGGAAAGAAAGTAAATGGCTAAAGCAAAAAGCTCTTTCCGAAAAGCAACTACTAAAAAGCCTATGGCATCAGGAAGTGTCGAGCGAACGGACTCAGCCGAACTGAAACTGAAATCGTAATGAATGCAAATCGTATGCGACTGGCGAGCCCATTAATTAATGGCGCTGTAAATGCAGTAAAAATATGTTATATATGGTTAAAACGTAGAACGGACCCAAGACCAGATGCCCGATGATATGGGATATAAAGTAATAATAACTTAAATAGGAATTCTTTTGTCCTGCCTCCAACCGGACACGCTGCGAGCAGGCAACTGGTTTCGATTTACAATTTATTCCGAGCCAAGCGAAACAGACAAAACAAAATATGGAAATGTATGGCTGTATAGCTATGAAATGAGCTAAAATAATCAGTAATACGGTATCGTGGGAAAATTTTTAGTTATGCTAATTTTATGCGACACAAATTGTATGTTTCCTAACTAATTGGCAACACGCGCCGCATACGTATGCGTATGAGTAATGGATAAAGCCCATGCGGCGTATACGTCACAAGCGATTTGTGGGCGTGACTCTTAAGACGGGGCTTAAGTTTTTGGACCAGTGACGTATGTACAGAGGATCGGTACTCGATACTCGAAACACTATTGCTTACCGGCAGTTGAGTGTTTTGTTTGGCAGCAAAAGGCGATGCTGGAGGCGTGGGTGTACGTTGGCAACACGTTTGTTTGCCGGCAAACTGGTTCTAGAACAACTGCTGACGGATTGCAGAGTTCTTGTTGTATTTATACACGTTGGCTTTTGTGCGATTGCCGGGCTGCTGCGGGCAAATTAATCAATTTATCTCGCCAGCAAATCCACCTAATTGAATATGTGCGAAGTGGGCAAAAATGTCACTTCCGCTGGCGGCAGTCGGTACACTTTCTTGAGTGTTTTTCACAGCGGTGTTCTGATTCAGATACAGACTCAGATTCTGATTCTGACTCTGACTCTGTGTACTGGATACTGGATATTGGATAGTGGATACTGGATACTGGATGTCACTTAGCCAGTTTAATTGCGTTTCTTTTGGCACAGCAACTGGAGTGGGTTTGGGATGGGAAATTGTTATACAAAAACAGGAAATTAGTCGGGCGAAAGGAGTTGCCTTTTCCTATTATTGTTGTGTTTTTACTGGCTGTTTAAATAATAAATTATTGCATTTAATTAATTCATTATAAACTGAATGGAAAAATACAAACATTTTGATTTACATTAGCATGTGGAGTACGCACTTGTACATTATATTATGAACCAGGAAAAGTCAAACGTTTGGTTTAAGAAAACATTTGAAAATTATATGCTAATATACCAAACAAACAAGTTCATGTTCTATATTTTTTTCTCTGTTCAAATCCCTTTGAAAATATCAATTTTATTTTTTTAAAAGTCAATTTTATATACGTTTACAGTTTTAAGACAAAATATTTATTTCGGCTAGTCATTAAACTTTACAATTAAATTTAAAAAATGTTAGAAGAATATATAATATTTAAAATTATTTTTAAAGCAATGCCTGATTATTTGTCATTTTAAATTTAACAGAAATTATTTAAGCACTGCTTTATAGATATTTTTTGCTGTCTGGCAGCGCTATTTGACAGCAACATGCTATTTCTTCCGCTAGAGGTCGCCATAGTGTGAGTAAAAGAGTTTTGAAGTCGAATGGAAAGAAGTTTATTTAAAAAATTTATTTTATTACTAAATAATCAAAATAAATGTTTGTAAAATAGCTACTCAATTCCGTGACCTATGCATATTTTTTAAACTAGTCCTTTGATTAGATTTTCTACAATAGCATATTATGTATTATCATTTAAAACGTAAACTCAATAGAGGTGGATATTGACTACTTTTAAACATTAATGCCTAAGGAGCTATGGCTGCCACGACTTCTACCTTTAGTTTATAACTTTAAGCAAACCGTGTGTTAATAAATAAATAATCATCGTTGTTGAAGGCATCTTCTTCTTTGCCACTCACTTCCAAGTATGTCCTGAATCTTTACCCTTCGTCTTTGAACTGGTGGATGTTTTAATACATATACATACATATATTTCTAAATATTTATTTACTTGTGTATCATATCTTTAAATCTGATAAATTGGTTGATACTCATGTACAAAAAAGGTGTTATTTCCACAGACAGATCAGCATCACCAGTCGAGCCGATCTAAGCATAAATTCATGGAACCGAAATATCAGCTGACACATTTTTCCTACATATATATATTTCAATTTTACTGCATAAACTGATTTTTCAAACATGTTTATAACATAAATTAACATAGTATCAAATTAAATCTCGTTAGGAAAATATATTACTGACATTACATTCAAATTGATTAGGGTGAAAGATCAATATTCCTTCACGTAAGAGCAATATACTTGTTAAGAAGCACATTGTGTATAGGTTGGTATATTTTTCTTTAATAAAGCTCGATCATTCCGATGTTTATTTGGCATTTATCGACTCCCTTCGTGGCAATCAATTTCTCTTCAATATAAATCTCATTATTAAAGTGCCGGGCGGATTAAGTTTCTCTTTTTTTGTAGTGCCCCTCCGGACGTGCGTTGAAATTGCTGAAAAGCCACAACACAACAAACATTTCAACCAGGATGACCAGGACTCGACTGTGTGTATTTGGGGGTGTGGCTGGCACACCACCAGCATCGAACGCCGAATGGCGAAAACTTTTATTAGTTGCAGCGTTCTTGCCTCCCGACTTCCCCCAGTTTCCCACCGAACAGCACAGCGAGTAAATCAGTAAACGATTTTCTTTATAGTGCAGCATTTTCCAAGCAACTTCTCCATTATTATTTTTTTTTTTTCGCCGGCAACGACGTGGAGAGGAACTTTTATTTTAAACCAAAGCCAAAAGCCGAGGTTTTCGGACGCTTTATTTATGAACTTTGCTAGCGCCGTCGATGCGCCTCACATATCCCTTTCATCCGCCGCAATCGCATTCTTCCTGCCGGCAGATATTGCAGGCACGTAAGCATTAAATTTTTTAGCCATACAATATGCTCATTGTGCCACTGATTTAGCTCCAAGATATACGACTATATATTTCCGGCACTTGCCGGGCATGACAAAAGAGCGATGAAGCCTATTTTGTAGCTGAACTTTGCAGGTCGAGCTGGAACTTTATTTAAATATAACCACAGTTGTGGCGAGGATAATAGCTCTGGAACTCTTTAGAATGTAACATGTTTCAGGGGAAAAACTTGTCATCTGCAGCATACTTTTAATTTGCGGTTAAGCCCTAAATACATTTCAATTTTTAAATAAAGGTTTGTATTGTAGCTTTTTACAAGAAATGTCTTCTTTCATTTCTTTTAGAAATCAAATATTTTTTTTTTTTAACAAGCTGTTATCTTGTAACTACAAGTATTTCTAATTTAGAAAGAGTTTCTCCTAAAATAAGGGTTAAAATAGTATTTCCCATTAAGGAATATTTTTCTCCTAAAATTTAATAGTTACTCCTAATAAATAAATTTTCATAATTATATTTTCCTCTAACTTCAGTTGCTTTTCTTTTGCATTTAAATATATATTGTAAGTATAAGTATTTCATATTCAATTTTTTTCCCTAGTAAAAATAAAGATTTATACTGTGTCTCTTAATATGTATTTCATAATTATATTCCTTTTAATAAAAATTTATAATAAAAGAATTATGTACTGTAATCAAGATATATTCTTGAATTTAAAGCAGGAATTGAATTTCCTCATTTTATTTAAACTTTAGAAGGAAACTATCACTCTTACCCTAGCTGTGAGCTTCGTTAGCCTCTCATTTTATCCAATCCCCGCTGGAGAGGATGGCAACTCTTAATATAGTTTCACTTGTTAATAATAAACTTTGGAGTATTTTTAACTATGTCCCCGAAAAGTAAAGGCCGGCCTTGAGTATAATTAGTGTAGTAAGCCTTTCACATGCCTCGCTGAGCAGGGTTCGAAACTAAAGAAGGGGATGTTGCCTTCCACTCCCCCATCCTCGCTCCGCAGAGCTCCTTCCCGCCAACGTGTCGTATGCGTAATGGAGCTCGGGCTTGCCTCCTGCCTCCTGCCTCCAGCTCCCTGCCTGCTCTGCGCCACCGGCATGTGAAAAACGTGTTAATCCACGAACTAATTTGATGTTAATGTGGATGGCTGATGGGTCGAGAGGTCGGTGGTCGGTCGCCGAGCTTCCCCAGCTGACTTAATTGTTTTTCAGCTCACTTTACACTCCGCCGTCGTTTTTGTGGGGCTTTAAGAACCACTCCAAGTGGCCGGGCCATTAGAGCGTAAGCAAATTATCACAGTACAGAGAAAAATAGCAATAATAATGCTTCAAAGAGTTGGTATGTTTTACATGATTAGCCTTATTTCATATTTAAGCAAAAAATAAAAGCTTGCGGTCTTTTAACAGTATATTAAATGTTTAAACTGAAAGATTCTCTCTAGTTAAGGTTATACTTACTTGTTTCATTATTTAAAAATTATATTTTTTAGGGATTCAGAAGTTGCTGAAGCAATGCTTAAATTGTTTTTCTCCGTGTTCCGCAAAGACAACAACCTGGACAGAATTAAGCGAGCTGAGAATTAGTTGCGTCTTAAGGTCCTCGTTTTCTGCATATTCAGCAGGTTGGAATGGCGTCGGGATTACGGATCCGGCTTCTCTCTCTGCCGGCTATTATGTCCTCCTGTTTTCCATTTGGCGACCGACCGCCCGTCGCGCTCGATGTGCTCAAAATGAAATCAGTGAAATGGTGGAAATTAAAAAATAACGAGATAATTAAAAGCTACCCCCGCAGTTATTTGCGTGTGTGTCTCTCGGCTCACGTAGCGCTGCTTAAGTGGCGGCATTGAGGCTGCAGCAGGCTCGGCGGTTGGGATGTGTCCTTGCATCCGTGGTCATGGATGCCCGCCCGCTCCCCGGCGCTCCTCTCAGCCCACACACACATACGGCCAGAGACAGAATGAGCCGTTTTAATCCTGCCATTTACTTTGTGCCACAATGCTCGTTCATGTTTAATGTCCTTTCATTTTGCGTTTGACTCGGAGCTGCTTTTGTTTTTTGTTTTTTTGATTTCCTGTTGTTTTGCATTGCTTTGTTTGTTTGCTTTGCTGGGCCAAAATGTCCTTGTTTTGCTTTATTTGATAATTGCTTTTTGCGGTTTTCGGCAAAGATTGCCAGCAGGTATCCTGGAGAGTCAGACCAAATCGCTTGGAAATGGGATTTGTCATTGCAGCTTAATCGAATTCCATTGAAAGCCAGGACCTATGGTAACTGCAAATTGCTTATAATAAGGCATACAACTTCTGAAGACAATATTTAATTTATTTTATACATATTTAAATTAACCAGCTTAACTAACGACCCTCAATTTGTTATTACTGCCTAATCCAAATATATGGCTCAATGCATTAGTGCACACTCGAATTAGCGCACACTTTGGCAATTACAAATACAAGCAGCTGATTAATTATTGCAAATACACATTAATTACAGGCATTAGTGCTTATGAAGAGCCCCATCATCATCGTTCGACAGATAAAGCGCAAAAAATTATATGATTCGAAGTGGGAATTACTCTATGCAAACCTAGACTTACCCTTAACAAACTCCCTTATTGCGTCTTTTTTATTTATTACTCAAATTTACATTATAAAAATATTACAACTATTTCATAATATTTTTCAAAATATAATAAATAAAGTCATTATTCACCCTTCAAGGGGCTGTCAACTTCCACTCGCTAATGAACCTTAATGGGCATTTATTTGAAATATATAAATATATATATGATCTCGCATTAGAGTGGCTTTTCAAAAACAAGAGCTGGGGACTGAGGTCGGTGTGGTATTTAACTGCAAAATATTCATTACACTAACTGTGCATAATTTATATTGATGTGAATTTAAACGCTTCAATTATTTGGAATTTTTTGCCCCCGAACTGTTGCCAAACAAACACTTTGCATTAAAACCATAGCATTTTCACGACCACCCACTGGCGATAGAAATAATTTCAAAATAATTTAACTCAGTTCATTGTGAGCCAAACAAAAGGACGCGTTCAACGCTCGTTAATGGATTTTGAAATGTAAATCAGCACATATTTCCAGGGAACTCAAATAACCTACGGCACGGACAGGAAAACCCTTTATAATCATTAAATCATCAAATTGTGGCATTTATTAATTCAATAATTTTTAAGTATATTTTCCTTGTTTCGGATTTCAATAATAATGCTAAATGATGTTCTAATCAGTTTTTCATATTTTAAAGATATTATTATTTCCATTTAAATTAATTCCTGAAAGGGTACAACCCCTGCAGCATCGCATTCCATATTTTTTTCTGCGGTTAATTGCTTAAACAAACTATTTTCCTGCTGATGAAGTGAACTACTGCACCAGTTGATTACGCTGCGGTGTAATTAGTCAGTTTGACCGCCAAAAAAAGTGTCCCTGCCGGGAAATTAGACCAAACGTTTGTTAATTAGCAAACGCAAATGCACACGGGTCTGCCGTGTTTGCGTGACATAAATCGAACTGACGGATGGCTCACCTAGTCCATGAAAAGTGGACTGATGCTGATGCTGATGGGTAGTGGGCGTGGCACACACAGCGTTTTCGCCTGCACATGTCCGAAATGCACAGCTCGACAAAATGTCAGTCGGGGAGATCCAATGCCTCTGCCTCAGTCCCTGTCTAGGTGCGGAAATGTGTCGAACTCTGCCATGTTGCGATACGATAAAATTGGGTCGCATTTCACAAATTTTTCGACTCTGGTTGCCCACTCAGATGAGGGGCGATAGTGTTGGCACAGCTTCCGGAAAAGTTTGAAACAGAAACAGAATTAAGACTTTTAATATATAAAGGAATGTTTTTAGTCTGAAACACAAATGTTAATTTATATAATTTGACCATTCAGATGCGGGAAGCTTCCAGACAAGTTGGAAACAAAAGCAAACATTGTTAGAGTATTTATTAAATACATCAAAGGTATTTTAGTAAAAAATAACTTTTGTAATTTAGACATAAATATAGAATTTTAAAAGCGACCGTTTACTTTTAAAAGCTTCTTTAATATTAAAAATCACTTAGTTCACTTAGTGTGAAGTCTTTATATTGTAAATAAAACAATAAATAATGAATGCAACTCTTTGCTGTATAAATATATTAGTATAAATATTTTTCTAATTTTATTCAAGAGTAGTACAGCTAAAACATATGCGATCATAAATTAATTTAAAAATTGGAAAGTTTTTAAGAAATACTCACAAAATATAGATAATTCAATGAGCATGAATTTAATTTTTTTTTTTAATTTCCATTTAAGTCTGATTATGGCTAAACAGAACTAGCCAAAATGGCCACTCGGCTGTCTGACAAAAGTAGAGGGAAAATATTGCTCAGCTTGCATATTTCCCGATAAATCTCGGAACCAGTGGGTGTGTGTCTGTTTGTATGATTGTCTCTCTGTGACTTGCGTTGACATTTCAACCTTGCCGGCCAGGCAGGCTAATGCAATGAAAACTAGCAGTTTGCCTTAGTTTTTGCCATTTTTTCGACGCTCTCCGGAGTCTTTCCCGGTGCCTTAAAGTCGAGGCAAGCTGAAATTACAATTAAAGGATGCACCAGTTTCATAATCGGGATGCCAAATTGAGTCCGAGCAACTGCTGCACCGCAATCCACAGTCCACAGACCAGAGTCCAAGCCGGGCGGCAATAAATGTCAGGCCGCTGGCCGTTTGCAATCAAAATTTGTGCTGACTTCAAAGAGCTGACGCCGCAATAATACAGCCTTGCATAGCCATAGCCATAGCCTAGCCCAAGGCGCATCGAGGGAAGCATCAAAGCCGCACAGGGAACGTGGGTGCAAAGACACTTGATTCCGAAAGAAACCAGTTGATGTTCATTTCACATAATATAAAACAGGACTAAGAGTTTAGTAGCTGGATCTATCATAGATATGAGACATTTTATTAGCGGATTATGAGTTACAAAGTTATAAAAGTTAAAAAGTTAAGTAAGTACATACAGGCCTTTCCGAGTTTTCTATTTTAAAGCATTTATTTCTTGATATATACGTTATGTGGATTATTAAATAACATTTCTTGGATATATTATATTAATTTTTTATGAATTAATCAGCATTTTAAAGTGGCAACTTGTCTCTATTTAGGGGCACGCCTAACCAGCATTGGGGATTCAGCTGCTTTATCCGTATAATGTTTCTTATGTAAATCACAAAACTTAATATGATTCTTGTGTAAATAACAATAATCACTAGTCTCATAGTCGTTAACAAGATCTTTATGTTTTTCCCTTGCTAATTCTCGTTCGTAATAGCCTAGCATTTGAGAAGCTTTCTTAAGAATCGAAATTGTTGAAATATCGAGTCGGTTCAAAGACCGATCTGATAGCTTTTGGTCAATAACATCTTTGGTTGTGGCACTGTCATCGTCTGGACCCAACTTACTGCGAATCTGGAAGACTCTATATTCCAGTTCATCTACGAGGCTTTTGGTAAAACGTGTTATGACTGCAAATGCCTTGTTCAGGGCTCCCTTGAGTTCGGACCAAGTCTTCTCCTCTCCCATCAAATTAACTCAACTAGCTTCGCCCGATAGTCGAAAATCGGTTGCTAGATATAGAATGCGGATTTGTCGCTCATCATTCGTTGGATACAATTTCAGGATACCCTCAATTCGTGCTATGAATGTGCATAGATCCTCTGGTGTTCCGTCGAAGACTGGCACCTGTGCCATTTGCATAAGTCCTTGACTTAGTTCAGTATCCGTTAGTTTCACCATAGCCATGATGCCTCAATACAATAAGTAACTATAAAATAAAAAATAAATTAATTTAGTTTAAATTATGATTATATAATATATAAAAGAGATGACATTTTCTTTTTTTAATAAAATATTTACATAAACACATTGCACTTATGTTAAAGATTTAAATTCTTGTAAGCAGATTTTTTCCAATACTTTTTAAGTTAATTTACAAAACTATTGTCACTGCCGAAATAATTAATGTCTTTTAAAGTTGAACTAATGTAATTTTTATTATTTTCTTCAGAAGACTAACCTTATTCCTTAAAATCACAAACTGAACTCAGTTCTAAATTCTTACTTTGGTTTCGATCAAGCCTCGATAAAGATCGAAAAGCTTTATTGAGTTAAGTTCGGCATTGTTCAGTGTACCTTTGCAACTTAAATTGAGTAAGTACTTGTACTGTATGTGGACTCTGAAGTACATGCTCGTATTTATATATTTTCTTTAAAGAAAAGGGTTTTTTTGTTTACGGACTGGACAGCCGAAACTCGAGCTGGCGGACGTGCCGCTGAGGGGCTTGTCGACGGTGCCGACTAGTAATGTTTATTCTAACGTATAGGTATTGCGTTTCTTGGAAATTTTTGTTTAAAATTGCTCCTTTGAGTATTTATGTGTTTATTCTTATTATTTTGATACCGCTGCCAACATATAAATAAAATTGTTAAAAGTATTTTTCAGTAAAAGTTTAGTTTTCACGTCCTTCTAAATTTATTCACCTCTTTTTATTCAGTTATCTTTGATTGAGAGCTTCTCGGATAACTTATTCTATTGTTCCCCCTACAATAACCTTATGTGAGGCATGCGTAAATCTGAATTAAAGTCTCAGGTAAAGCTGCCTTAAAGAGCTGCCATTCGGGGGTTTATCGAATACGGGCGAAGCTGGAAGTTTGCGAGGCCCAAAAATAGCCCAACATCGAGTCGCGTTCGCATTGTAAAAGTTTTCCTCCTTTTTTCGGGGGGTGTTTTCCCATTTTTATTTGAGTTTTCACTTACCTGGCGCTTAAGTGTTTCTGCTACCAGGCCATTTGCCATTTGTTTCGTCGATGTGAAAAGTTTGCGAGAGACTTGTGTGCGGGCTACTTTTATGATTATTGCCCGCCTGTCCTGCCGGCTCAGCCTTGGCGAGAAAGTATCTCGGCAAGAAAGTATCTCGTTCGCTCGTATCTGGTATCCATGCGCCATGAGCCTATGCTACGCCGTACTTAAGCCTTAATGTTAATTTTAAGCAGTTCGGCCGTAAGCTTTTGATTTAGGACAGCCACAAGGCCGCCGCCCACAGTATCTTTTTGGCCTTCTCCCAGTTCCTGGTCCTCCTTGGCCTGCTGCCATGCCGCAAAGTACACAACCGACGGGCACGTGGGTGTGGTGCAGATGCCATTGCGATTGCAATTGCAATTGCCATTGCCAGTGCCAGTGCCATCCCAATCCCTAACCTGCAACCCCACATCAGTCCCGCCGAGCATGTGCAGCTGTTGCCTGTGTGGAAGTGCACTTCACTTTGTCTAATTGTAAAATAAATAAATGAGATAAAAACGCAAAGTGGCAGGGGCGTGTAAAAAATGCAAAGGGAAATGAAAAATTGCGCTCGAGCTGTGCTCTCCCCAAGAACCGCACACAGATGCCGATGCACTGAAAGAAATTGCAGCATCTCCAGGTGAGAATGAATTGGGTATGCCCATATATCGAGAGGAGAAGTCAGATGTGATGTATTGTCAAACCTGTCGCACCTGATGTAATAAAGGAAGTATCTTAAAATTTTATAGATCCATTGAAAAGTACAAAACTTTTCCATACAATTTTTATATTATTAATATTAAACTATACCAATATTCACCAATATTTAAAACCTCTTTAAAATTCATTTTATTTCAGTGTTATATTATACTATAATTTTATTAGACAGTATAGTTTAAACTAATTTTAATTAAATTGATCCGAAATATCAAAGAGATATTTATTTATCGAACATATACCTAAAGGCTTAAAAAATAGTTATCGATACAGTATCATCAGATCAATTTTCGGATATTTACAGAACAGATAACATGTAATATGAGAAGAAACCTAGGATGGAAGGTTGCAATCTTGAGATATTTCCTAATCCCAATCAACCCCTTACAATCCCTTCGGTTAATATTTTTAAAATGAAAAGTATTTCAATTTAGATAAGCTTAAAAATAAATAAATATAATATAGCCATAATAAAGTATAGTGTTTCCATATCTCAGTGGCAATTTTTGATCCCCGTGTACGATTTTCCTTCTGCTTATACTCACAAGTGCTTTGAGCAGGGCTCCGTGGGGAGGGCTGTCGAAAATAATAAATCAAAGTGACACATTGGGAATGCAAAGGCCCAGGCCCCACTACCACTGTACCATCTCCCATTTCCCATCTCCTGGACAGATCCCCGCCAGCTTTCTCACCACCTGGGCAGAAGACAAAGCGAGCGGAGCTTTCAATTTCAACGCTCCACAGCGCCAAGACTGACGTTTGACAGACACAAGACGCCGGAGTAGCAGCAACAAGGAGTGCAGCTCGGGAAAGGGGAAAATGAGTCCTGGCGAAGGAGGCAAAAATATCCAGAACGGGGCCAGACACTTTGCTTTGCTCTGGCTTCAGGAACAACCCTTCCGTCATTGTCAGGCCGAGGCAGGGACGGTGGCGAAGGCGGACGCAGTTGCCCAAGTACTTTGCGGATAGAATAGCTTGCTGTCGCAATTTAGATAAATTTTAATTTTAATAAAGTGTTTGCTCTGCTCTTCTCGGCCACTCGAGCGGATACTCTCCTGGCATTATGAATTAATTATCGCAACAGCCGTACCGCTTTGCTTGCGGTACGGATATTTTGCATTTTCGCCGGGCAAGTAGACATGGTGAGAGCTCCTCTATACGCCAGTGTGCCCTTACAGGCCATGGCCTCCTCAAGGCCCTCCATGGTTGATCTTGAAGCAGACGTCGCCGGCATAACTCAACCTTAACCCCCCAAAAGGTGGGTCGCCAGGACGAGCTCCTGGTCTAAGGTAATCGAAAGATCACACAGGGCTGAAAATATAATCAGTATGTACTTGGCAGTTCCTCCTTCAAGTGTAAGTCATTTAACCTGTATTGTCGAAGGATCTAATATATAAATTATAATAGTTAGAATTACCAACTAAAAATAAAATGAATTTGTTAAAAATTGAAAGAAATACTGTTCCAATCAGAATTTCACCCTCAACTGTGATGGATTTCCGATTTTCCTGAAGTAAGTGAAATCTCATATTCTTAACTTGCCGCTGGCCATCTTTGGGGAATCGAATCCTCGAGCTCCCCACATGATGCGAGAAGTTACTCACGTGATTCCTTTTTTTTATCCTTTTGCCCCAGCAGCGACAGTTCTTAACCCCTTAACGCCCCCGAAAAAACTGCTCCATGGCTTGCTGCTCCTGCACCACACATGCCTCTGCACCCAGACTTTGCCTGTCAAATTAATGCTACATTTTATGCACCCCGCAGCGATGCCTTTACTTTATTTCTTTCGCACATTTTCGCAATTTTTTCTGCTGATGTTAAATTGAAATTAAAGCAGCCGGCTGCAGTTGGCTTAACTGGCTACAAGCCGGCGATTTACAGACTCAATAATACATCGGTGGCGAGTGCCAAAAAGTTCAAAAGGCGGCCAAAACTTTTGCATTTCCTTCCCTCAGTTGGCCGGCGAACAATTTGAATGAAGCGCGCAAATTGAATAAAAGGCCATTGCCACAGTTCAAGCTGAAAAACTGCTGGCCGTGATAAAATCATCAGCTTCCAACCTTATCCCCCGATTTCCCGATTTTCCTTTTCTTTCTTTTCTCTTTTCTCCGCAAGTTTTTTATGGTCCAGTCTGGGTGGAACCATAGGGAGGAGATGCTGGTAATAAATTTTTATTGCACGAACGAATTCAATAAAATGAGCGAGGAAAGCGAAATAGAACTAGGAATCGAAGCTTTGTATGGCTTAATTAAATAATTTTTGCCCTCTCTAGGTTATAAAGATATTCATTTTTTACTGTTGATGAAGAAAAGGGGGGAAAGTTATATAACAATAAAATTATAATGCAAAACAGAAACTAGACAAAGCTATTTGTTAAATATTTTCTAGTATCACAAACTACCAAAAGCTTTTTAATTTAAATAAATATTTTCATTTTGGAATAGAAAAAATACACAAGCAGAATTATATTTTTTCACAAATCACTTTTAAATTTATTTGCGGCTCCAGTTCCGAGGTTCGCAGAGGTTAGAAAACCGTTTTGTTGTTGATTACCGGCAATTATCCAATCAGGCACGTCTGGGTTCCATTTGCATAACCTGATCTCTCCAAAAAATATTCAAATGGAAATGGAGCGTATATTAAGTGCAATTTATGCAAATTTTAGCAGTCATTTGCACTAAGCTAAAAATGGCAACTGCAGTGAGAGGGGCGCGGTGTTACATTAAATCAAAATTGAATGCATTCGACAAACACAGAAGGGACGAATGTGTGTGTGTGAATTAAATTTAATTTTATGCATTTGCCGTATCAACGCATAAATTATGATAAAGGGCATAAAATATGCACATCACGGGTAGAGTGAGCCAAAGCGGAAGTCCAAGTAAATTATGCCGATGGCCCCAGAACGGAAATGGGGGACTAGAGTGGAGTGGGGTATCTGCAGGATATTTAGATCCCCTGCCACTCGCCCTGAATTTATGCAGAAGCCGTGTCAGAGATCAGCGCGACCCAGATGCTCACTGAATTAGCCAGGGCAAATATTTATGGCCAGTTGAAAGGCTGGAAAGGGGTCGAGCAGTTTACGTAAATGTTTGCCAGCCACCTGTTCGCAGTTGTCATACCTGAATGCAGCGGCTAAAAGGACGAAAAAAGGGGCTAGTGATTGTAGCAAAAAGCAGCTAATCCGACTGAGCGCCAATTTGGGACACATGTAGACAGTTTTGTGCAGTTGGTAGTTGCCAGTTGCCAGTTTTCCGCTCCCCGTTTACCTTTGAAACTCATTTTGCGCAAAGCTGACAAGTCCCGGACGGATTGGATAGTCCGTTCAATTAGCAGACGGTCACAGGACATTCCCCTGGTCGTCTGTCTTTTATTAATATGTCCTCTCGCCTGCTGCCCCTAGCAGGAGCAGAACAAGAAAGAGGCGTAACAACCGGAAGCTACCGAGCATTCTAGTGGAGTTTATCTGTTTTGTAATAAGTGAAGTTTATATATTTATAAAATAATTTGCATAATAGCTACCAATAGTTATTAATAGGTTATTTTTTGTATTACAAAAATTTAATTTCCTGAACCTTTTTTTTGGCAAGAATGTTATATACCTTTTAATGCCTAGGACGCAAAAAGAAACCCTCGATATGAAACCAAGGAGTGCAGGAATAGCGACAAGCGAAATGCAAACTAATTGAAAACACTTCAAAGGACATCAATATCAAAAGCAGGGACATTGTCAGAGAGCGGCGGAGAGTTAGCGGAGTCCTTCGGTCAACCCGTCCTTCAGCCATCCGGCAAATGTCAAACGAACAAAGAGAAAAATTGTCTCCAGTCCGCAGAATGTACGAAAAAGAAGACAACAAAAAATATAAAAGAAAAGGCACAGGACATTCTCGGGGCGAGCAGCAGGAAAATTCACAAACCTTGGCGCTCGCCTTGGTCAGACACAATCAAATCAGAGCTATGCCAAAATTAAAAATATTTCCACACAGCAAATCACTCATTCATGCAACTTTGGGCCGCCTTTTTTCTGGGCCCAGATATGCAATGTAAAGTATATGTAAACCAGAGGTCAAAATAATAGCTCTAACTAAGGGAATATATATTGAATTTAATGTTCAAGCAACTCTCTGCTTCTTGTTTGTGTCTTTAAATGTTGATATTATTAAAATGAGTTTGTAACTTCCGGAGATACTCATCTGTTTTATGTTTTATGGAATAATATAAATTCAATTCCTGAATATAAATTATTAGATTATTAAATAATAAATACAACCTTTTCTTCGGTTTAAGAATTATCTTTTGCTATCCTCTGGTGTGTTCGCCTGAAATTCGGCAGTTGTCCAAACGTACGAATCGCAGGACCTGTGTAGTTTCAATTTCAGGTGCTGGCCAGGCACGACCCCAAGCAACAATAAGTGGGAAAAATCCTTTTCATTTTCCCTCAGTGTGTCCGGCTGGCTACAAAATCAATTTACAACGGAAGCTTACTTACATAACCCCCCCGAGACACATAATCCTGTTTATACGAGTGGGTTCGTGTGTGCATATGGAGGCTGTCTCGGTCGAGAGTCTAGAGTCCTGTGTTTTCCTTTAGCATTTCACAAAATATCACAGGTAACAGTCTCTGGACAATGTCAGCACATCCTCTCTGTGCTGTGGTCGGAAACTTTTGCATATCGGTCACAATGTCCTCCAGGGCAGGCACCGCACGTGTCCTGTATCTTGCTCACCCAGCTCCATCCCTCTGTGTCCGGCCTTTCTGTGTGTGAGTGTGCGTAAAGGCTTCGATTGCAGTGTATTATACGGTTATGCCTGCAAGCATTTATTTGCCTTAGTTAGATTTTGTTTGTTGTGAAAATTTCATAAATATTTACGTGCTGTCAGCTGCAGTTTCACTTATTGTTTATGTCCCTTTAATACCTAACTGAATAAAAATCCCTTTCGTCTGCGTATGTGTGTGTGGCTGTGTGGCGAATGTGTTGAAAGTAGATTTTACTGTGCATTAAGGCACTTAATTACGGCTCCCTGATGGGCCAACGTTGCGGATACGCAATGTACTACATATTCTACTATATGTATACACATTTCAACTGGCGATTTGTGTGAGAACGAGGCCAAAAGGATTAATGAATATCGACGTGTTTCAGAAGAGTCTCTCTCTCTGTCTCTCAACTCTGTTTCCTGTGTCAAGGATTTATTTGCAATGCGAGTAAAGCCGCTTAAGAGCATCTTTATTTGTAGTTGAAATCACAATTTGTACTTACTTTGCCATGCAAATTTATGTAAATATTGAGTGATTATAATTATGGCTCGAAAACAGTTACCCTGTAAAAGTCTTAATTTTAAGGGAAGATCCCTAGACTATGGTTTTGGTGAGTAGTTGGTATAATTAATCTTTACTAATATTATAAAATAAATAATTTTTGGGTAAAGTATACTGTAATTTTAGGGATCTGGGTTTTATTTTACGTGTTTGCTATAAAATCTATTCCTTATTGAAAAGTCATTAGATTTCCTTCCAAAGAAGGACGGGGAAAATAAATTATTAACGGTAATTCCAAATTAAAAATTCTGTCTCTTAGTCCTGAGACTGGCTGCGTAGATAAGTGAAATCAATGCATTAGCCAGGCCAGAAAGATTACCAAAGTCAGTAAACTATTTTGGCTTACCAAAACTTAAGTGCTGGCCGAAGAGGGTAGAAAAAATTCAAATTTTAAAAATGAGAACTGGCAAAATGCATTTCCATTGCAAATAGAAGAACGAGCAACTTTGATTTGAGTTTCAATGTAAACCGAAGCTCATAAGTTCCAGGAGCAGTTGAATATGCAGAATGATTATGTCTCTCTGCCTCCGAACTGAAGTGGATTAAAGACACCCAAAAGCCACTCAAAGTCAACTGGAGGGTCCTGCCTGGGCAGGACGAGCATCGAGGAGGGCTGCCAGAGTAGAGTGAATAAAGTCGGATGGGCACTCGAAAAGTTTTTTAAAGTTTGTGCGCAACAATGAGATCCTTGTGCTGCAGCTGCAGAGCCAACTCCTTTGCTCCTTTCTCTGCTGCTGCACCTTTTATCCCGATTCTGCAGTCAAAGTTGCCTGGCAACATTGCGCCAATTCAATTGATTTGCTCTTCAAGTGCAATGCGTTTTTAAGCGCTTCGCAAATAAAACTAATGTATGCCCTGAAAAGTTGCCTGATTACTCAGCAATTACACAGATGTCTTGGGCCTTAATTAAACTGATTGATTTTCGGCTTTGTCTCCTCACCGTTTTACATTTGGCATTGCTAGTAGAGTAAATAATATGATATTTAAGTGTGATTTGAAAGGACTAATAACAATTGCCTTAACACACATTTAGTGAATAATGTTCCTATGTTTGTTACAGTTTTACACGAATCGTAATACCCCCATTAAATAGCCTTACAAAAAGCGCCAGTTGCATGGGTCCCGACTCCCTCCAAGAAGGGAGGTCAATAATTTATTAGCCTCTGTTTTTCGCAACGCATTTTTTATTGGCATTTTCAGTTTGCGTAACAAGTTTTGGCTAATTTATTACACCCGAGGACTCGTAAATTGTGCGAGGGAGACGCGTTTTGTCCATTTCCCAGCCTGGCAAATCCTTGAGCGTATCCGGGTATCCTGGTTCGTGTCCGGCTGCCATTCGCTGAGCAATGAGCATGTTAATGCCGAAATTTATGCTCTGCAAACAACTCACGAATTTCATTTATTTTCGAGGGGGAGTTTTCAGCGATCCGCCTGCATAATCCCGGCTAATTAGCTCCAATTGTCGCTGTCATAAAGTGCATCCTCCCGGGACACTTAAGTGCCCAATTTGCAAATAAGTCAGTCAGTTTGTCCGTCAGCCGGGCAGGTGTTCGGTGCTCTGATGGTCTAACCTCCAGCTCATTGGCAAATTAATTAGCTGTCAATTTGCTGAAAAGTTTCGCTGGGGTTCCTCGGTTACCTCGGTTGACCCAAGTTTAATTGCGTTTTTGTGCTGGAAGTGTCGGGACCTCATTGGGCATCTCATTATGGCCAACTTTGAGGAGTTTTATTTGAACTGACATCGAGTGGGATGTCCGGGAACAAAGTTCCCAAACAGACGCCACATGAATCAAACCGTTCAACTAACAAGACAGCACCCGAAAAAGCACACTTGCTAACGAGGACCCAAGGACCCAAGGACCAAAGAACCAAAGGACTCCGGCAAACCGATGCTTTTCGGGTTTATTGAAGCGTTATGAAATCTTGAAAGGCGGAAAATGTTATTTGTCTTCCCCGGGAAATGCGGCAAAAGCAACAATGACAACACACACAAGCGACATGCACACTGTTTTTGCGAAGGTGTCGGGTTTTACAAATCGCTGCGATGTGGGAATAAGCATCTGTCCTCGTGCAGGTTACGTGGATATATGCCACTGGGAATCGTGATATATCCGAGGGACCGGGACATCAATAAAATAAATGGAAACGGAAATATTTCCACACAAGCTCGGATTGAATTTTATGAACATTTTCACTAAGTCTTGGAGACAATTATTTAAATTTTATTAATACAGCAAAGAGATGATGTAGATAACTTGGAAGTTATTTTACATATTTTTATAGTTAAATACAAAAAATACCTGTACTTAGAATAAAAATTCTCTTGACTTTGTTCCCTGTCTCGTTTAGTGTACATTTTTTTGTTGAGTAAAGTGATGTTCTTAAGGGGTAGGGAAATCAATAAAAAGAAATATATAATGCTTTTAAAATAAGGGAGACCATTTAGTAAAAATGTTTATTTAAACTTTAACGATATTTAAAGTAATGCTTTTTTAATACTTTTAGCTTTTTTTATTATATTATTATTAATAATTAATTTTGTATATTATATTTTGTTATATTCGAAATTTTTGGATGTGGACCTTCACATCGCCATTTTAATTAATTAATACGAGATTTTAAATAGCTATTTTCTTATGTATAATTTATATATACTCCATATAAGGCACGATAAATATTATTTTTACGTAAAATAACTATAACAAAGACTCAATGCGGACCACATTGAGGATACACTTTGACAGGCACTTGTTCTACTTAAGCGGACTTTTTCAATTAAACTTTGCCCGGAAAAGCGTCTCCAACTAAAGTGGAAAGTGAACCGATTTTAGCTCTGTCCACATAAATATGCACATACTAATACTCTTTTTTGTTTGCTACATAAACGTATTTACGACACGTGCTAACTTTGATTGTCTTTGCTGTAAATACACACTCACCGATGACTGGGACGGACGTACTTTTATAGAGATCCAGTCGATGCCGAGTCGCAACTATCTCACGTTCTGTTCCCGGCGATAAATCAGACGTCCTTGCAGTCGGACATCCACTTCCTCGCCAATTTCTCTAGGCAAGTTAAGTAACGCAATCAGCGTGAGTGCTTTTGCCAATTCTCCCAAGGAGCCAGTACCAGTGGCATTACCAGTGGCATTGCCTCATTTTGTTCGCTTTGCTTTGTTTGAGCAACGGAATTGCATTTAAATAAAATACAAAATCCAATTCATTGACCGGCTAAAAGCAAATTGAGTTATTTAATTTGTCCTGCAATTACACGAGCTGGCTTCCCCGGCGAACAATGGGATGCAATTTGTTTCATGGCACTGCGCTTTTGTTCAATTGTAACAATATATTAATAATAGTAGTCATATCCATCAGTGTGCCGGCTAATGCGATTTTGTTCATTAGAGTAATAAAGCGCGAAAGTCTATAAGTATTGAATGGTTGATTTCTTTCCCTAGTTTTATATCATAACAACATAATCCTTAAATTTGAAATTGAATTGGCAGCAACTTGCGAAAATATGTCCGTCCAGCTTATCTCTATTAATAATTTAGACATTATCCATTCAGAGAATATCCACTGTACGAGAACGTTAAAAGGGCAAAAGCCTCGCTCTACAATTGCCATTGCATAAATAATAGCAACGAATTTTCGCAGACTCGCAGCCAATTCCACTTCCGCTCTCTCTGGCGACAGCATCCGCTGCAAAAACGCAAGTGTGCATTTCCGTTTGCTGCTTATTGCTAAAAGCATATCACTCCTCGATTGACAATAAGAAATGAAATTTGCTGACAGCAATGGCACACAAACCGGGAGAAAGGAGCCTTGCAGCTCCATTTGCAGTGCCATCAAAAATGTATGAATTTGTTGATTTGACGGAAGCAAATATTTGGCAAGCGGATGTGTGTGTGTCGTGTTGTGTTGTGTTGTGTTGTGTTGTGCTGTGTCCTTTAGCCAGGAGCATCAGGAAAGCGTATTTCGCTTATGCATGTGTACATTTGTGTGTGTTTGGAGCCTGGCAAGACGCAAATATTCCGCATGCATAAAGCAATCGACGGCAGCCCTCTGGCCCTTATTGATCGACATCCAGGGCCCATTTATCCAGCCTCGCATGCAATTAGTTTGCGCTGCCAGCCAAATGCATCGCCATCGGAATATGCATCTCTAACTTTCTATACATCTATGTATTTTGTTGCCAAGTATATGCGGGCGGCGACCGATATTGCCGGTAGCCAAACGAATCCATATGCATATGCTGGAATATACGCATATCTGGGCGAATTTGCCATCGCTAACGAAATGCAATTTGTGACGCAGCGCGTGCCCAATCTTTAATGTGGCATATTCCAATCGAACATTAAGTCCATATGTTCGACGACTGACAAAATGGCAAAAAGTTTGCAAAAATTCAAGTAGATCGAAACGAGATGCAGCGAAGCCGCCATGAAAGATTGTCGTAGTCGCTGTAGTTTTATGCGATGGTGACGCCGATGCATTCGCCTAATGAGGCCAATGTAGAGTCATGTTTGTGCGCCCTTTCTGCAGACGGTACTATGGGTTCAACGGGGCTTGAATAGTATTCTTCAATAAGCTACAGTATTGCAAATTTATACAAACGTTTCTAAAAAGAAAGCTATCTTCGTTGCCGTGAAATATCTTTAAATAGCTGCAAAAACATCACTTATATTTTGGTTTACAATGTATATTATTGCCATAACTATGTCTTTGCCTGGGTATTTTATAGTCCTGACACTCACTTCTCTCCCTGTGTGTGTCTGAGTGTGGAACACGCATTCAGACACTCTAAAAATGGCTGCCTGCACGCTGCTCAACTAAGCATATCGACGTCAATAAATCATCCAATAATGCGCTGATGCTCCGATGCTGATGCAGTGCAGGGCGCAAATGGCGCTGGAAATGCTCCGCTGCCTGGGAGTTGCGGATTGGGAGTTGGGAGTTGGGAGCTGGGAGCTGGGAGTTGCGAGCTGGCAGCCAGTTTTAGCTGGAGATGCCGACGGATGCTGGGACCATGTCTTTAGCCATTTCCGGAGTTACATACGAGATGATGCCCCTGCCCGAGCTGAGTGCTTTTTAACTTGAAGCCATGGCTGATTCTGATGCTGATGCGACTGGTTCGCCGGCTGCACTTATGTTTGCAGATTGTCAGCAGAAAATGCGAGAGCGCAGAGCATTCCACAGATTGAATTTTATTCGGTTGCGGTTATTGCAGCCATTACGGGCGCTCTAAGCACACAGAGAAAAAATAACCATAAGAATATATAGTATATAAAAATGAAAAAATATTATTTCGAGCTTTGAAAGTAAACAGTTTAAAGGCCTTTGATGTTTAATTAAGGGGTAGAGTTCATACGCATTTATTTTCCCAACAATACCTTCATTTGATTTGTATGGATCTTAGGAGTAGTATTTATTTCCAAACTTAAAGGAACATTTGATGTCAGTGTAGGCATACTCCACACTATCCAAACTCGGCGGCGGAGTGCTTGCATCAATTTACTGGATAGAGCTTATGTGCTGCCACTGCAAAGTGCCTGCCATTTGTTGGGATGAATTTCGCTGGCGTCAATGTTGTTTAGCCAGCAGACACAGGGCACAGGGCTCAAAATAAGGACCTGGAAGCTCGTGGTGCGGAGCACCCACCGCCCACCAAAGTTCATTAAGTTTCATTTGTCTTTTTTTCAACAAACGCCCAGCTACTTAGCAAGTTGTCCTTGCTCCCCGTCCCGAGTTGGGTTGGGTTTCCGTGGCGGCTAATCATTTTATCGTTAACGCCCCACTGCATCGACCTGGCCCCCAGTGGGTTAGGTTAGTCGGGTGAGAAATAGTTTCGTTATGCCACACTGACTGACAATCTTCGCAGATTTGATGTCGTTGCCGCTGGCACCATTAATGCGATTTTAATGCTCTGATTTGATTGAGCCAATTGACAGTTTGCTCGCGTTCGCTCTCCGACATCCTGTTTCCTGCTGAAACGGCAAAAATGGTTCGAGCGGTTGGATTTTCTGCAGTCAGTCGATGTTTTTATCATTAAATATTTTATCCTTGCCAGTTATATCGAAGAATACAACTCAGGTCTCTTATTTTAATTTATTTTTATTTAATGAATAAATAAAAGAGTACACTTAACACTCATTATAATATTCAGGATGGCTTCTAGGATGCACTGCCTTGACAAAGCCGGAATTCTCAATGACATGGGCTGGACACTGCAGGACGATGGCTGCAGTCGAACTTCTTGGTTGTGCCAATAATTGACATAATGCTGTTCAGGACAACAGGCAGAACGAAAAAGGGGACAATCTACGGATTAAAAAAAATTGTTAATTTGTTTATTTGTTAATATAGTTATTTGCTTTACTCGCCAATATATTTATAACGCCAATAGATAGCGAAATAAATAATTAAAACTATACTGTAGTGCTTGTACCTACCAAACATTTATGAAAACGAATGAAGCATTATTAAAAAACAAAATAAAAATATCACACGGTTTCCAGGAAAAAATCTGAAAATATCTTAAGCGTGCCACACCTCAATCATAAATTCACAGAAAGTAATTATTGTAATTATTATAATTAAACTATAAGTTTTAGCTATTCTTTATATCCTTATTATTAATGTTTACAAATTCAACAAGTTGTAGAAACCTGGACACTTTGTATTTCATTAATAATAATCTAAGATGAAATATTTGGACTGAACTGGCAGTTACAGAATTTGTTGCCGTAGACAATAATAAAAAAAGTGAATATTTATTAAATTTCGAGTAGGCATTATATTTGGTATTCAATCATCATTAATTTGAAAAAGTTCGACGAGCACGATCACCATAATGGTTATACCTACTAAACTTATTTTATTTTATTTTGACGTTGGTGGACCAGAGTATATGCAGAAGGAAGTGCATCTTAAGCCAAAATATATATATAAATATATATAAATATATTGAATCTACACTTCCTAGTCTCTTCAGCGACAAACATGGCGCTGCGAAGGATCAACGCCATCACAGCCAGCAAGGCAATCGAGAATAAAATGAATGAAGAATGTTGTCTTTACTTTTGAATGAGCTTCACTTACTAATAATTCATTTTGACAACTGATTTTTTCGAGCGAAAAGGTTGTATTTATACTTAATGCTTATCTTAAATTTAAGGTCAGTCCCTTATGATATTTTAACTCTATTCAAGGTCAAAAGATGCTGACCCATTGTTCACTATAAATGTTTTCCAAGAAGAGGCACTGTGACTTTTTATTTTCATCTTCAAATTTCATTGAATATTACGATTTATTTCGCAGTACATATTTTGGGTATTCTCTTTTCTTCCTATATCAGCTTTTACTATATTTATCAAAATATATTTGTCTGGTTGTAAAAGAAAGGAAAACTTTAAATTCATACCATAAGAAAGCAGACTTCTGGCCGATTTGCCATCAAGGACTAGCATCCGATATTTTCCAGTTGCCTGCACATCCTGCACACCCTCGCACCTGGCACGCCATTCGCACTGACCACCGCTCCTCGACCAGGTGTGCTGAACGTTTAATTAGTCTAATTAAAACCCGACAACGGACGCCGCATTAATAAGCTGCAGACTGCAGACTGTGGGTCCTGTGAGCTGAGCCACATCGACCTGCAAATCTGCGCTGACCGCATCCAGGACGTTTATGCAAATCCGGACAACGTCTCTCCAGCAGTTCCGACTTGAATGACAGGGTGTGGCTTTGACTCTGGCTTTGGCTCCGGGTCCGGCCATCGTCTTTGATTTGCCGGCAGAAATTGTCAATTTGGAATGCGAATTTCTGGGGGATCTACGCCAATTAACGCTATAATTGTGCTGCAGCACTGGCAGCCCCCTCGAGCGTTTTTGTGGCTCCCAACTTGGCATACACATAATGCTCGAGTAATTGCATACATATTTTATGCATATTATTAGCATGCATGGCAAATGAGTGCTCTTCAAAGTCAAGGATAATCGGGTCCTGAAAGCTCTACGGCTGCCTGCTCAAGTACAATTTATACAAAAGACTTTTTTCCTTTTTAAAATATTGCGACTCGTTTTCAATTTCTTAGAATTTGCATTTCTGCCTTTGACAACACTTTTTCTCCTTACTTTTTCCCTCGTTGTTTTTCTTTGGCAGTCGCTGTCTATTGACATGGGACTGTGTCCGTGTGTCCGTGTGTCCATTGGTCCGTTCATCCGGCGGAGTAAGTAGCCGGAGTCCTGGGCCCGGCTGTGAATTTCCGTTTCCGGTGGCATGCGACACGCTTTGCAGCAGCACTCAAGCGCAAAAAGTGCCTTTCAACTTATTTTCCTGTTTCTCCATTGCTCCATCTTCCCTCGATGGTCCTTCTTTGGGGATGTCGCTCGCTCTCTATCCGTCAGAGTAAGTGTCCCCTTTGTTTCGTATTTTTTTCTGATTAGATTTTTATTCTCATGAATTTTCATTTCCGTTCGTGCATTTTTTATACGACCGTATGTCCAGCGCTTTTCGTCATTACGAAAAAGATACACTCTTACATATGGTTTTCTACAAACTTAATTGGGGACCTAAAGAAATAGTTTATTTCTAAAGCAATAAGAAAGTTTAGAAAACACAATACATGTATGTTTACAATATTTTACTACATCTTTGATTATATATTCTTTAAATGTTTCTATTTTTTCGTCAAATATTTCCAATATGACATGTTTTTACTTAAAATCTTAGTACTTAAACTTACAGTACAATATTCTTAAAGTTGAATGTTTGTACAAAATAAGTCAAATTAAAATATTTTCTCAGTGTAGTAAACTGATGACGATAAAGACTAGAGGCGAGACTCCAATTGAAAGAAATGCTCCACAGTGAGTGTATTCGTATCGATGATTGGCAATATATTTGTATCTCCTGCATAGTTTGTATCTGTATCTTCAGCTGTGCTCGGCCCCGCCGCTCGCTCTATTCCCCGGCGTGCGACTTAATGCACATTTCAAATTACCGGGCAGTTGTTGACCTGATTACAAAGCCATTCCCTCCGGCACCAATTCTCCGGATTCTCCAGCCCCTCACTTTTTCCCTCTGCTGCAAACATCTATTAATTTACCGTCGCTTTAATTAAACGGAACCGTTTTCCTTTTTTTGCTGTACAAGTTTGCGATAATGATTTTGTGGGCTATATTATAATAATATTGATTACGTGAACGTCGTTTGGGCTGCAGGGCAGGCATTTGTGACACATGCCCCGTTCGTTGTGCAGGGTGCTTACCGAACCGAAATTAATTAGGGATTTAAAGGGCAAGGTAAAAGCATAGTTTGAAAATATTCAATAATAGGGTGGATGAAGGAGAGGTGCACCATAAGCCTTGGGCTAAGCAAAACTGCGTAATAATTCGGGATCTAATTTTGTTGAACGAGGCTTTACTTTAACATGATTTCTGTAGTCCTTAACACCTTTTAAAGATAATGGTTATTAAGTTGTCAGTTGATTTTGGTTTTATAACTATGCAGCGCTCATTTTCTCTCCTAATAATTTTAGGAACAAAACTAAATTTGTAATGAAAAATGATAAAAAATGGAATTGAATAAATCTTTGTTTCACTTTATCGATTTACTTTTTATGAATAAGTTCTTATCATGGATTGGTGACTAATTAAATGCCTTTGTTTAAATTTATATTTAATGTCAGAACTTTTTAAAAACAATGTGTCACGAAGTTATTAATTTATCGCAAATCAAAATCAATTACACAATTAACGAAATCGATGATTTGTATTACCAGTAAAGCTTTTTGCTTTCAAAAAAATATGTGGATATGTAATTTGTATAACTCTAATTTATCAAAGAACTGTATTTATTCATAGCGTTATTCAAGAAAATCTTTGTTATAATTAAAGAACTACTTTTCTTTACCCGTTAACGCCAATAATAATGATTTGGTTAAATAGATCCCTAAGTTATTCAGCAATTCTGTTTGTATTGCCTTTCGAGGGATGCTGCCATAACTGCTTTCAATTCGAATTTGTCGCCGTATAGAACACTCAATTGGCTTTATTTCCAGTTGAATCGGCTTCCATGTACCCCCAGGCAATTGAATTTCGACTCCCAGATGCGGCACCACACAAGACGAGTCCACATGGAGCTGGAAACCGATCATCGTTCGACTGAGCAAAAACAAAGGAATCAGCAGAGTGAGGGAGTGAAAAGTGCACGACATGAAAGAAAAAGTTAAGAGACAACCCCTCTAAAAAAATCAGCTTGAACAAATTACCAATTCTAGGTTTTTGGGGTGGAAAAGAGTTTAGAAAAAGGCGCCAGGGGTCAGTGGTAGTTCATATATATCTTGAAATGTTACTCTCTTTGTTTAAAAAAATTCCACGAGCTTTCAATTAAGTTAAAATGAGAAGTAGTTAAATTTTAATTAGTATTAAGCATAAGCCCCTAAGAATTTCGAATTACATTAATTATAATTTGTACCTGATTCAGAAAAAGTTTAAAAAACCTCCTTAAAGTTAAAGCTATTTCGAGTCATTAATCGTTAAATCCCTGTTGGACGCCTCTGGTCTCTCATTCTTCTATTGCGTTTAAAACAGTTTAATTCTGTTGAATCCTTAAACGAGGACTAAGCGGGTGGGACAAAGGCTTTTGTGTTAAATAGTTGAACGGTGCCAGGAATTATAATGAATCCGACACCGCACATGTTGCTCTCGCTGTGGGTGGATAAACCTGTGATAATTCAAATAATCAGGGAGCGGAAGCATCCGGCATTCGCATCGCACTCGGACTCGCATTCGCATCCTGCCAGCGAGTCAGCCGGCATTCCCAGCGAGGCGGGCAATGCAAAAGCACTTTATTTAAGTGAGTCCCACATGAATTGCACTTGGCTGTGCGTCCTCCCATCCTCCATCCTCCATCCGACGTCTGTCTGTCTCTCTGGCTGTGTGTCTGGCCGCCCGGCTACCCCGACTGTTTGTATTTGTAACACTTCTTTGCATTTTTTATGCCCTGTCTTTATAAAGGATGCACACAGCCAGTCAACTCTTTGCTAGCTGCTCCAGCTCCATCTCCATCACCATCACCATCACCATCTCCATATCCAGCTGCATCCACGTCCACATTCAGCATCCCAGAGTCCCAGCATCAAGTGCCTTTGGCAGGAGCAGCTGTTTGGCATTTCTGTGGCGGCGGTTGTGGCACTGGCTGTGGCTTTGGCTTCTGATTCCGATTCCCATTCTGAATTCCTTTTCGCTGGCTATATCATCCCGTTTCCACAGCCAACACTGTGCTCATTATGTTGAGTTAGCTTTGTATTTGATGTGGCTTTAAACAAGCGTTTTTAAAACAAAATTCATTAAATGACACCCCACATCAAGTTATGCTGGTGTTGGTTGAAGCTTAAACATACTTTTATTGTATACATATCATTATGGTAAAACATTTGGCGAATTTCTTATTAAAATAGAAGAGAAACTATAAATAATACATATTATAAATGCATTTTTTAAATTTGATATAGACACATATATCGAATATAAATAAATATTACCATAATAAAACTCCCATTTTTTGCAGTGAAATTTAAAATATTCGATGCTTAAACAAGTTCAATGTTCCTTTGGTTATAACCAACGTTTTCGATATTCCAATATCTAAAGTAATTATTTGCTTTTTTGGGAATTATTTCCTGAAGCCAAAGAAGCATTTAATATGTCCGTAATTCGAATAATATTTATAGTTAGATATTAACCAGCCGCCCGAGCTCTACGACAACAGAATTGAATTTTCTTTTAAGCATAAATCAAGAGCGTGTCATCGACAAGGCAAAGGCCAGGAATGTCCTGTCATTTCGTATTAAAACAGTTGCAGCAATTTATGACAAGACATGCACTCGGCATGCGACCAGAGTCGTTTACCTTTAGTAATTTGAGAATTTTAATTAAAGGCACTGGCCAGCAGCAGCAGGCTGCATTTCAATCTACGCACTCGATGGGATGGGACAGGATGGGGGCGCACAGTTGGGCGTCATGTGCAAATGCATCAAAGGACATTTGCATTTGCCCGGCATTTGTAGATAATGTCCAGCGTCCAGCAGGCCAGCCGAACAGGACTATCTCTGGGATAGACACTAGAAGAAAACTACTTGCTTTAAATAATATAAGACCAGTTCATAGGTTTTCTATGGCAATAAGTTAGAAGAACGTCTTAGATTCATTTAAAATTAATTTCAAAGAATTAACATAAAATCATATTCATGTTGCTTACTTTGTAGTATTATGATTATTTACTCTGCTTATTTTCTCCAAGTGTAAGCTCAGCGTGGTCTGGCTGGGCATCGAGGTCGTTATTAAATGCAAGTGCATCAGGAGTGCGGTCGGCTGGCTTCCAGCTTTTGTGTGACCTGCATGCGTCCTCTCCACTGAACAAAATTATTTCTAAAACCCATGCTATTTGTTTTGTATTTATTCATTCTTTACTCTCGAAATCTTTGCGCTTAAATTGAAACAATAGATGTATAAGTTTATTTTAGAGGCTTATTGGGTTGGAATATTCTCAAATTCACCTTAAAAAATATAATTCTTTCAAAATAAACGCTATTTATCATGCATGCCTTTAACTGTAACATATATTTCTTTACTTTTCATCTTAAATATTTTACTAAGCTGTTTTTATTGATATTTGTTGCTGTTTTTTAGTTTTAATAAAATGAATAACTATTTCATTTTTACCTCATTCTCTCGGTGCCTGCGTGTCCTGTGAGCTACTGTGTGCGCTTCCTGTGTGCATTACAACTACACGGGTACAAGTGGGCTGCTTGTACTACTAACCTCTTGCAATTTTGGGGTTTGAATTTGCTTAAATTGCATTATTGTCCTTGTTGTTGCTGCTGATGTTGCTGTTGCTGCTGTTGCTGCTGTTGCTGCTGTTGCTGCTGCTGCTATTGCTGTTGCTGGCGGCGCACCCAGAGCTGATTGCCTTCCATTGTGTTTGCGGGCCAAATTTATCCCTTTGCAATTTTGTGATTATTTGTTGTAGACTTGCCAGCCTTGCAGCTTTAACTAATTGAAATCGATTTTGGCCAAGTCCTCTCGGTGCGGCCGGCGGAGCATATAGACACGTTTCCTCGGATCGAGAATCATGTCAGCGTTAAGCCTAAATACGACAAACCTAAAGTGCCTGTCATGCGTGCGGTTGCAAAATCGATTTTCGGAGGGGATTTTCGCATTCAGTTGCCAAATGAAGCAAAAGTCCCAATAAAACTTGCATGCGCCTTAAGTGCACTTCAACTTTCTGCCGGATCCCAACCGCACTGTCTTCCCACTCCTTACGGCTGTGGTCTGTATTTTCATGCTTAATTAGATGGCAATCGGAGCCACAGAGCACAGGGCCGGGCCGGGCCGGGCTGGGTTGAGCCCGACTAGGCCATAATTAATAGCAGAGGAGCAGCCGAGCAGCAAAACAGAGACTCGCACAATAGCACAGAACAGGAGCAGCCGCAGCAAGCAAACATGCGCCCAATTACCGTTTCGATTAAGCCAGTCCTTGCACAATAAGGGAACAACGCCTCCCAAAAACAACGCCCCCGAAATGTGTGTACTCCATAAACAGTTCGATACGTGCATTGGAAACTTTGCGAATGGATCCATGTTAATTAGTAAAAGTTTTGCGCTTAGACTCAACTATCCTGGCGGGGAGTCAAGTGTTTGGATATTGGGAGTCAATAAGAGTCACTGCATTGATCTTTGATATCTTCTTCTTTGTGTATTTCAGTAGAATGTCTAAAGTTTCTTCGTTTTTTTTTTTTTAGTTTATTTTACATTTATATATTCTATATATTTCAAGGTTCAATGTTAAACTCAATTTTTAAGTGTCAGCTCACAGTTGTTGTTATATGACAACGAATAATATCTAAACTTAAAGAGAAGGTCTAGTCAAATACATCAGCATTTCTACAGAAACCACATAAATTTATTAAGTTAGATAAAAGGAAATGGCTTAATCTTCCAGTTGCTTAATATTTCTCGGCGTTGTACTTGTAAATATTCTATTTAAAAAAAACTTTTATGCCACATTATAAGTAAAAGTGCATTTTATGAATTAAAGATACTTACCCATAAAACCTCTGCTTAATTTAATTTGAATACCAAACTACATAGCAGCTTCTGTTTCATTTTTAAGTGGCATTTGGTACGTGAGCTGCAATCTTTGAATCCCTGTCTTACCTGTATATTTGCACCGAAAACTTCCCCGATAATCCCATTAGATTTGACTGGCTCTGTGTGTCACAATGTCAGGCAGACAAACAACCTCTACCTTACTGACATGACTTCGAAAAAGTTGGAAACATTTGTGAAAATTGACAAAGTTTCAAGTCGGCAACAAACAGATGGTAAACAGTGCAGCATTATGCCATGCATGTTTAATGCCGCTCTGAGTGAGCTTTTATGCACACAGAAAAATTCAACATTTAACTAAGAATAATTGATTGTTAATTGTCTTTTTATGACTTATTTAGCAGGTGCCTCATTTCATGTCTTGCTTTATTTTTTGTAAGAGTTCTGTTAGAAAATTAATGTACTGAAAATTATAGAGTTTAAGATACAGCAAATTAAATAAATTCAAATATATACGTATTCCAATATTAGAAAACAAAATGTATAATTTTTTAATTTTCTTAAATCTCATAAAAATTAATATTAAATAATAAAATTCAATAATAATATATTTAAACTTTTTACTTCAAAGCTACTCACAGAGTTTTAATAAACTAAGATTTCATTAAAAATCTATTGAAAATAAATTCTAAGAATTTAATTACCACTTAGATACAATCACCAAACAAAGACTCTTTATTCTTTTCAGTGCCTCCGCCTGTGTGCGGTGTGCGTGTGTGTCAAAGGCATCTTGTGGTTGAGTTTACCTAGTGAAATTGCAGCCACATTGTGGCGGCCATCGCCAACTCCGACTCCGACTGATTGCCTAACTGACGTGCGTTCCGTCTGGGGGCTTACAGATACATATACATCTCCATTTCCATCTCCATCTCCTGGATGACTCCGCTCGGGGCTCGGCTTGGAGCCGGGCGAGTTTGGCGGAACGGCGACCGCTGGCTTGTGGTTAGACTGCACTGTATTTGATTGATTTGGTTTGCTCTCATTTGCTTGCATAAATATTTGCACAACTGTGAACTGAGGGGAAACGGAAATCAACATGGGGCCATTGCGAAAAGGAGATGGAGCCCGGGGTGTGGGTGTGAGGGGATACTGACCAGATAAGTGGAACATTTTCGCCCCGACGGCCCTCAGCAGTCGGGGAAATTTGGTTTTAATGAAATTACCACGATTTGATTCTGTTTATTTTTACACTCTTTTATTTAATTAATTTGCCGTATTTGGTTTTCGGTAACTGCCGCATTCCATTTCCGCACATATATTAATTTAGGTGTATTTTATGTGTATACATTTTACCTAAGGTAGCCATACAATTTAATTGTTGATTATCTACTTTTAATTAAATTCAATAATTACTATATTCCAATAAATGCAGTAACAGATTTTTGTCAATCTCGTGAATGGGCTTGAATAAAAAGTGAATAACTGAATGACATCGATGAAATAAACAGCATTTCTGAGTGCTCCAAAAGTGTCAATCGAGTTATGCAGTTCATTAACCCGACATGTTTCCCGCATCAACGTGTACTCCAGAACAATTTAATTTATCACAACAAATTGGATTACATATACCTATGCATATATGCAAATATGTCTGCGTGTGTATATAGATTGATAGTATTACTAGCTAGCAGATACAGTACAATTCGTCCGGCAACGAATATCAGTTTCAAAACCAATAGAAATCTCCTGGCGGACATCAGTAGTTAATAGTCAGTTGGATCTCTATCGCTAAATATAGTCTTTAATTTGCTCGGGTGCCTGCTTACAAACTAACTTTTACAATATACCAGGCTTATGCACACGCCTCGTTGCAAAAACAAATATTTTGATCGGGGAAATAAGCCAATCCACAAAATGTCTTTAGTAAACGTTTTACTTGATCTACAATTCAAAAACTCACAGAACAGATATTTTAATTGCTTTATGAACAATTTTGTTTCTAAAATAAAATGAAGCCAATCGATTAAACCCTTTCTTCATTTGTCAATTTTAATAATTTCTTAAAATTGAACTAAAAGAAATAACTTTTAAACTATTAGAAATACCTAAACAAATTATTCAATTTTTGCAAATGGCCGGCGCATAAGCATCTTAAAAGTGTACACTTATCGAACAACACTTAAGGTCATAGCTAAATGCATTTAAATGCCACAGTTTGTATGTCATCTTGTGTATGTGGTTTTTTCTGAGTGTCATTGCCGAGTATTGCCCAGTGGGCGGTATTATACGTGTATCGTGTACTCTTGCCGCTCCTGCTCCTTCTTCTCGTGATACCTAGAGGTTTCCGGTACTGGTTAGTATGTGCTTTCGATCGAGTTCAAGATCAAGATCAAGTGCGAGTTCAAGTTCGGGGTAGGTAGACGCTACAGGCATGCAACAACAGCTACGGTCAAGCGCTTTGGGCGGCGTTTAAGGTCCTTCGAAGGACACCTTACCTTGCCAACAGTGAGGTCAACTCCTCGCGGTCCATTTTGGCCAGTTGCGCTTCTCCGGTGCTCTCCATGACGCGCTGCACCTCCAGATCTAGCGCCCTCTGCTCCCGCTCGCACTCGCTTTGGTCGCCGGGCTCGCGGCCGATCCCGTCGTGGAATCCCGTCGGCGGCCGGAATCCGCCGGACAGGTCTAGGCCCGCCCCCGCCATGGCGGCTATAGAGGCGGCCAGGGAAGCCGCGGTCTCGGCATCGACCTCACTGTCTAAACTAATGATTCGCCACGGAAGAGATATATAGGTAAGTCAATAATAAGGACATAGTTGGCTTTAAGCCAGCTACCCTGGTCTGCAGAGGTATGACATGGCTCTAAAGAGTCCTTTGTTGGTTAGGCAACGAAACGGCATCGAAATCAATCATAATCCTAAGTTTAAATTGCAGTCTCCTTCGGCAACTCTCAAGAAAGTGTCATACCCGTGCGTCGCAGTCTCTGCCTTGATTGTTTTTATTGTATTCTCTATTCGATGCTAAGTTAATTTGGATTGGTTAGGGTTTAGGTACCTGAACTACCTGTTGCTACTAGCAGGGCACTTTCGTCGCTCCAACGTTTGGTTGCTGGGCTGCTGTGCCGCGCTTCCGTGCTTTCGGCTGCGTTGTCCGGCGCTTCGCTTCTCCACGGGACCACCGCCCCCGCCGGCAGCAACGCCCAAGCCCATGGGCACGCCCATGCCAAGGACGTGGCGCGGAGTGTTGTGGCGACGCTCGGGCCCCGGCGAGCCCTGGTCATTGTTGGACTCCGTGCTGGAATCGGGCCGAAACATATCTGAGTGGGATAGAAAAAGAAAACGGTATAGACTAGTTGTATCGAAGTCAAATATACTTTCAAAATATTACGTATACGCACAAAATATTACGTATACGCACCTACGACCGCGCGACCATCGCTGCTACGCGATGACTTGCAGGGCACCCTATAGGTGGGCATATTGGAGAACTCGGTGCTGGGACTGATGCTGGTGTCCGACTCGGACTCGGCCACCACCCCGCTGCAGGCGCCGCTGTTCTTGGCGCTCCGTCCGCCACTCGACTTCTTGGAGTGCCCCGCCTGGGAGCCAGCCACAATGGTCATCGACTTGCTCAGCGTGGACTCATCTTATGGAGGATGAAATGCCAATAATGATTTGATTGTTAATAAATTGTTGATAGAAATAAATTTAATTTGTTATTCGATTGTACAGTAAATTAAGTTAAGTTCAGTAAAGCTTCCATTTCAGGAACATTCTACCTATTCCCATCACTCACCATCAGTGTTGTAGTAGCGCTGCTTGTGCCAGCTTGACTTGCTCTTCACATGTCCGAATCCCGAGCTGGGCAGCAGTGGATATGCAGTGGCGTTCAGGTTCTCGCCCTCCGGATGCCCGAAGGTCTTAAACTGCATGGTGTAATCGAGTGGCGTCTGGGCCGCCACGGCACGCGTGGGTGTCTTGGCCGGCGCACCTGTTCGTCCGCCGTTAACGCTGAACGTGGCATACGGCGAAATCTCGTACATTTCTAGTTGAGACACAGAGTGAAGTGCACTCAGACAAATTACTTTTGAATTATGCGAATTATCATTCACATAAATATCTTTCTTGTAAGGTATATTATGTTCAGAAAGTTAATTTTTCCAAGTGTTTGCTATAATTGCCACCCTTAAGAGGAGACACGCCTATGTGTCATTCGAATCCATGAACTTACCCGACTCGTTTCCCTTGTCCACGGTTTTCACTGGCGAGGCGCTGTACACCTGCTGATTGCGTCGATTTTCATGGTCCTCCTTGAAGTCCCCGGGCAAAGTCCGGGACTCGTATCCCTCGGCGATGGGGCCGCACAGTGTGCGTCGATGTTTAATGGTCAGGGCTCTGCGAAGCGACGAACAGATGAATCTCTATTATGACCTTAATTGAAAGATGAGCAAAAGTTTTTCCTTTGCCGAGTTTTAATCACTCAGGAAATGGCAGGGGAAACCAACTTGTGGAACTAACTAGTGGAGTACTCATTAAATTTATTTTCCCAGACAGTAAATGAAAAAGTTTCCTTCACTCAGTTATTGATAATAAAAAACAACCCATCATGGAACATTTTTAGTTAGAAAATGAGAATGTTAAACATGAAACAGCAAACTTTTGTAGAAAAAATTCCGACATTCCTAATAATTATAAAATTATTAAATATTTGTTTGGGAAATTTTTATACAGTTCAGGATTCCGCGGTATTGTGACTTCACTGCTGGAATCCCATTCGTTATCCCTGCAATCGCCAGCAAGACAGTTAATAAATCCTTAATTAACATTCTGCAGCCATCAAGGCAGACGACCTCCTCGCCTCCCGTTGTGCCTTAATTCCCCATTTCAATTCCACAGTTTTTTTGCTTTTCCGTTTACCGTTTTCCCCGGAAAAACCCATCGCTCTGCGCATAGCCACCCCATTTCGAACGCACTTACATCGTTATGATGGAAACGGTGATGATGACGACTACAATTAGCGTTGAGAACCAATCACCGCTGGTCGGATTTGTTGCGTTTATCAGATTGTTCATCAAATCGTTTTCGGAGGGGAAAACCGAGGGCGGCGGAATGGTGATGCCATCGATGCTCGTCGTGCTGAAATGATAATGCTCCGTCGTTTTGGCCGCATCGTTGGTGGCGGAGATTCGCAGCTGATACCACTTGGCCGGCAGAAAGTCGCAGAAGATTAAATTTTCCCGGTTTTCCTCGGCGTTGGAAATGTCCGATGTGACAACTGTCCACCGTATGTCGCCTGGGGACGCACACAAATATGGTACGGGAGAACAAAAAAGAGAGCATGGAAAAAGGAAATTATGCATCATACGCCACGTTGCACACGGCACGGACTACGTAATAAATTTGATAAATATTTATAAATACAAATGGCTGTAGATTGGTCAGTTAATTGAAAACAAAAATAATTATATTAACTGTATTTAATTTAACGGAAATTAAGCGACAGCAACTGGGCTGCATGATGAAACAGGATAAAAAAAAAAAACTAAAACTGACGCGTGGATACTCTTAATTAAGCCCATAACATTTTTAATTAAAGTCTGCTGATTTTTAGTGAACTAACACTCCACAGAATGTGTTTAACATATATTCAAAACCAACAGTATTCTTTACATTGTTTAAAAGAGCTAGAAACCAGCTTTATGCAACAAGAAAAACCAGGGTAAGCTTAACGCTTGGGTAAGCCATATCGAATTACTCAGCTTATATAAAATGCATGAGATAAATATATAAATAAATTATGAAATAATATTGTGATATAGGTCAATTACTAACTATATCATAAAGGATTAGATTTAAGCAGCTTGTGGATAATGAATCCAAAGGGGACGCCCTGGACTTCAACTGAGTGTGAATGGAAACCCAAACCCGAAATGCCCATCCATGCATTGATTGCTAATTTGCACTCACCCAGCGGTCGGTGTTCGATGGAGAAATGATGAATGCCACAGCCGCCGTTGTGCCACGATGACAGCTTCAAATTCACGCACGTCGCATTTGTGGCAATTAGTTCGTTGCCGTTCGGCGCCTGAGAGGCTGCAAATGGGAAATTCGAAATATGAGCGAAAACAAGAGGGGGAAAGTTCTGGAAAAATATATACAGCTAGAGTCACAGTGATAATGCTTATTATCTATACATTTTATTACTGAAATATAGTGTAAGTAATAAGTAGAAATTAGTAGAAACTAGCCAACTCAACAGAGGAATTATCTGTACATTTCAAATTCAAATTCTTTGAATAATCTGAATAATATATTCATTCTGCACTTCCGCATAAGGTTTACGTTTTATTATTCTGCCTACAACTGTAAGCCCTTGGCATGATGCCACTCTTCTGGTCACTTCTGTCACTTCAACGAATGGCTTTTGCGGTCAAACTGACGAAATTTGAATTCAGGACACAGGACTGCTGGGAATTGAGATTGGCTCTCCGGTATTCGGGACTCACCTTTGCCTTTCGTCCAGACATTAATTTCCTCACTGGCCACGCCGGAGCCGACCATATTGTGAGCGGACATTTTTATAATGTACTGATTTCCGCACTTCAGCCCCGAGATCGTGTAGGCATTATTCTCGGGCAGCAGCTCCGTGGTGGACCAGCTCTCACCGGCCGTGTGGTACGAGATGGCATATCCCTGGAGCGGAGCTCCCCCGTCGTCCGGGGCATCCCAGCTGACGCGTATGCTGTCGGCGGAAGCGTACTGCACGATGATTTGCGGTGCGCCAGGCGGCTTCATGGCAATCACCTGGTACTGGATCTCGTCACTCCCGAACAGATTGTTCGCCGTGCACGTATAATTTCCGGACAAACTGCCTTCGACGCCTGCAAGCCAGGATGAGGGTAAAATGGAAAATCGTTCGAAAATTTAAGTGTCAAATGAAAGCGGACAGGTGGGAAAATCAAACTATGTATATGATGCTGCTATATTACTGCATTTACTTTAAAACTAAACGAATTTCTTTATGCCCGGCACGTAAAGAGTATCCATGTTCTCTGTAGCTTAGTGTAAGCCAAGAAGACCGAGGCTTATTTTGACCCATAGAGTATATATATTCTATTCTTAATTAAACAACTATAAGTGCTATGATATGACCGATGATATCGGTTTCTTATAATTTGTGTCGGACTATAATTATTCGTAATTTTCGTATGTCTTCCGCCTTGTTTAATATAAGTTGTATGTTAATTTTAGCACAATTAGATAAAGTGTATGTGCCACGTCAAAGTCAAATGAAGCTTTTCTAATTAAGTTTTTAAGATTTCCCTAAATTTAAAAACCCGAAAACACAAATTTTCCAATTTTTAGTTTACTTACGGTGTATCTTCAGGTTGCCCTCGTTGGTGACCTCATAGAAGGGGCTGAAGGTAACGGGTCGGTCCCGGGTCAGCCAACGGGCGCGGGGCGTGGGATTGCCCACCGCTAGGCAGTTCAGGACCAGAGCAGTGCCCACCGCCTTGCGCACCACCTGGCCAAAAGATGCAATCCGGGCAGGGGCTGCAGGACAACAGTTTTGGGGGAAAAAGAACAGGAAAAACACAGAAGGTTGACAACAGAAAGCCAGGCAGATCGTTAGGTGAACGAAATTAAAATGTTGCGGTAAGTGCGGCTTTCGCCAGCACGCTGAATAAATGTCAATTTTTAATTAACGCGACATTTTACCAGCTATTTGTATAAGTGCACTCGGAGAAATATATAATACAGTAAATAGAGCTACATAAATGTAAAATAATAAAATCTATTGACAATTAAAACGTTTTAAATTTATAATAATAAAATGTATTGACAAGAAATGTATCTTATTGCGAAATAAACATAATAAGTTTCTAATTAAGGGAAATGTCACTTATATTTTTATTACAATTTATTAATTTGTTTCCTGCATTTTTTTAAGATCCATATATATTTTTCCGAGAGCCTCCCAATTTTTCTTCTTGTGTACATTGTATCTAAATGGCTACTGTTCCTACCTCGCGTATTGGTGGCCTGGGCAACCACAGATGTGGGCTCGCCCTCGCCGACGGATGTGGAGGCCGACACCCAGAACTCGTACATTTGATTCTCGGCCAGGCTGCGTGACTCGAATGTCACCGGATACCCATCCTCGTCCACACGCACCATGTGAGCTGAGTTCCCGAAAAATCATATATATTTCAGAGGCCCTTAGTTGCCCCTCCGTGTGCTCTACTCACTCTTGGTCTGGCCCTTCCGTCCTGCCTCCCTTGCATAGACCGTGTAGTGCGAGATCATCCCGTTCCGGTTCTTCGGCGTCAGCCAGGAAATCAAAATCGAATCGGCGGTAAGGGCTGCCGCCTTAATGGCCGCCGGTGCATCGGGCACATCGTCGTCCGTCTGGCAGAAGAGCGGTGGACTGGCCAGGCCATCGCCGGTGGCCGTGTAGGCCAGGACACGAATCGAGTAGTTGCTGGCCTTGTGCAGCGTGTGCAGGTACGTCTCCAGGTTGGAGGTGCGTTTGATTTCCAGCTTGGCGGGGAAATCAACTGGGGAAGACATGAAATCAAATTAAGAATATATAAAATCCAAGAAAGTTTTAACTTAAAGCGCCTTTAGGTTGTCTTATAATAATATGTTTCCAGCCATTATTTGTTAATTTATGCATATCTAAGTTTGTTAATTTAAGCAGACTCACTCCCAGGGACTAGACTCAGCTGGTGCCATTCATGTGATGAGATTTGATAAACGAAAGCCAAAGTCAACAACTGGTAGTCTGCATCGAAACCAACACCCATTGAACCCGAACCCTGCGCCAAAACCAATAAAGGCAAGCAACTCACTCACTCACCCGCTCCCCGCGACCTGCAACTTCGTCCTGGCACTTCCTGCTGCCAGGATATCGTATCATATCTATAGCTGTTTGCACAGCGCTCTCTGGCACTGGCAATATCAACAAAATCAGCGTCATAAAGTGCCAACTGCAAACTGCGGCAGACAGAGTATGAGGGGCTTATAGTCGAGGTTAAAAATACAAGTATTTTTTCAACTACTTAGTGCACAATTAAACAAGCTTTTTCATCAAAATCTATCTATGCTATGACATATTCTATTAAAAAACAATGTATAATGAATTATACACAATAAATTTGTACTGAAAAAAAATAAATTCCTATTATTCCACCCTCAATTGTTTGGCATGCAGTGTATACTCACTTTGATGCACAATCGGGCGATATAAAATTTTATAGCCCTGAATGATGCCGCCGTGGAACTGGAGCGGCGGCTCTTGCCACGAAATCTTCAGGCTCTGCGAAGACAGGGCGGTGCAGTTTACATTCTGCGGCGCTGCCTCGGGAACTACAAGGAGATTGAGTGCAGCCAAATCAGAGTTTGAAGATTGCGAATGCTCTTCCTGTGAAGTAGGATCAGTAGCTATGCGGTACTTACCTCCCTCGGCCGTCGAGCCAAAGATGGCCGCACTCCAGGGACCGGAACCGAAGCCATTCATTGCACGGATGGTGACCGCGTAGCGGGTGTACTTCCTCAGACCCCGCAGCGTGGCCTTCGTGGTGGCCCAGCCGCTGACAATGGTGGACTTCTGGGAGCTGTTCACCACGCTGATGTAGTTGATGTTCTGCTTCTCCTCGCTGCAGTTCACCGTGTACCCTATGAGTTCGCCATTCCAGGACTCCCGCGGCGGAATCTGCAGTTGAGGATGCACGGCGAGAAATGGTAATAGCAATAAGAGGATCTTCATTTTTAAATAACTTTAACTGTCACTAAGTACCATATGCCGGAACATTTGAATATTCATTGGGTCTTACTCTATTAAGTAAATTATAATAACAAATAAAGCCATTTTCGTCCAGTGTCCTTACCTGCCAGGTGACAATTAGTTCACTCTCGCTGCCCGTCTGCACTTGCACATTCGACGGGGCCTCCGTGGGCGCCTCCTCCTGGGTCTTGAGCACAATGGCCTCCGTGTAGGCGCTCCGCTCGATCTCATTAATGGCCTGCATCCGTATCAGGAAGGTGGTAGCCGGGGTCAGGCCAGCCACAATGGCGCTCTCCCGCAGGTCTGTGTCATAGCTGCGCGGACAAAGTAAGTACACAGCACGGATAAAAAAGATATCAGTTGCACGTATTTCATAAATTATTCCTTTTAAAAATTATATTAATTATCTTATTAATTTTAGTTAATATTCTTTATCAAAAAACAATTATAATTGTTGAATCATGATTGTATTTCCAGTGTATTCTCTACACGTACCTGCGACTAATGCTCGTCGACGGCAGGCTGACATTGATGACATTCTGTCCGTTCCAATCGCCTCCAGCTGCGCCCACGGCCCCGTGGGACTGGAGGTACTTCAGGGCCTGGTACTGCACCAGATAGCTGAGCACCGGCGAGTTGCCGTCGAAGGGTCGCCGCCAGCTAAGCTTCACCGTGCGGGAGCCCACCTCGAAGACCTCCAGGTTGGAGGGTGTATCCGGTCGCTCCTGAACAGCCAGGAATATGATCTGCTCGGCCCGTCCGTAAGGATTCTCCGCCACACACCGATACACCCCGGAATCATGGCGATCGGAATGGCCAATGGTCAGCTGAGAGTCCACTCCCCGGTCCGTCTTCATTTCCGCAATGCTGAACCGGAAGTTGTTGAGATCGATCCGTCCCATATTATGAGTCCATCCAATCGTAATTGGTTCATCGCCCTTGGCGTGGCAGTCCAAGGTGACGGGATCATTACGCCGAGAGCTGATGTTCCTGGCAGGCTGCTCAAATCGAGCGGGTTCTAAACAGAATGGTTGCTTTATTACAGAACAGTGCAGCCAAGAGTCTGCTTCTTCCAATCATTACCATTTACATTAATGCGAATGGTCTTCTTGAGGCCTGGTCCGATTTCGTTGGTGGCCTGGCACATGTAATACCCCTCGTCATTGTCCGTGGCCAGATTCAAGAGCAGCGAGTGGTTTCGCATGCTCAGAGGCTTGAAGTCCTTGGAGCCCTTGCCTGTACCCCAAATAAAGGATATTTAATACGAAGAGCCCAAAGTACACGAAATGTTAATTGATAACCCCTGGGTGGGCGGCGGGTGGGGACCCCACTTGAACCCACCGGCATGGTACTTCTGATGAACTCTGGCTGTGTATCGAAATCCCTGGCCGCTTGGGATCGGGATTGGCAAACTTACCCTGCCCTTTGAACCAGGTAATAGCTGGAATCGGATATCCTTCCGCCTCGCAATTTATCGATATTGTATTGCCTAGCATGATGGCCGTGTCCATGGGCTCGTGGCTCCACCGAGGCGCCACTGAAACGTGACCGGGCCACAGGGCGAATGCGTAACGAACGGAATGGCATGGAATCGAGAACAACGAAAAGGGCAACAAAATTAACAACTTTCGATCCGAGCCGAGCCTGTGTGTGCATGTGTATCTTTGTTTTGCAGCTCCCAAAAAAGGGCAAACTTGGGAGCAACTGGCGCACAAATCCTGTGTGATTTATTTTGAAACAGCGGCGCAACGCTTCAATAGACAGCATCCCATTCTCTGCCGCCCCTTGTGCCTTCGCATTCCAACCCGTCTGGAATCCGGAGTGCCCTCTGCCTCCGCCTCCCCCGTACTCACCTCGCACCTGGAGCTCTGCCGTGAAGTTCACCTTGGCGGCGGCATTGCTGGCATAGCAGGTATACTTGCCACTGTGCCGGGCCGTGATATCCTTGAAGACCAGAAGCGAGTAGAACTCCTCCTTTTTCTCGGTAATCTTGTAAATGGAAAGAAACACAGGTAAGATGGCTGAATCTAGTTGTATTTCAAAATTCAGACACCCATTATTAATACATTAAATACATAAAAATTATTTAATTTAAAAGAAATTTTAATTCAAAATACATATCTTTTTATAGGTTTAATAAATCAGCTGAGTAAAAACTGAATAACTAAAGTCCACTACACCCTTGTTCTCCGCAATCAGCGGGTATCACAGGGATAAAAGGAACAAAAGGATACTGCAAAACTTACTCGATGCACTTCGGAGTGACAGTCTTACCTGCAAACTGCTGGGAATGGTGCTGTCGTCCTTCTTCCAACTGAAGTAGATGGGCATGTCGCCGGAGGAGACCGCACAGGTGATTTGGGCCCGTCCGCCCTCCTGCAGATTCTTGGGAAACTTGAAGGGCTCGATGACGGGCGGACCTTGATGAGCGATTAGCCGCCAGGCGACCAGACATTAATGTCGTCCAAAATAAAAGGGAACTAGGAGCTGACAGTCCAGGCTCCCGTTCCCTCGTCCAGTGCTTTCTACTTACTGTTCACATTCAGCTGCATATCCCGACGCGCCTCCTCGCCGGCGCGACTCCTCACAATGCACGTATAGATGCCCTGATCCCGGGCAGGCTCCACGCTCTTGATGACCAGATGCCCACCGTCGGCAATTGAAGCCAGCTCGTAGTGGCTGTCTGTTTTTTGTTTTTTGGGGAGGACAGTAATGTGTTAAATCCGCAGGACTCGCCCCTCTGCAATTTGTCTTACTTGTTGTCAATTCCTGGTGCGCCTTCTCCCATCTAATTTGCTCGATGGGATAACCGGCGAAGGGGCAGTGCACAATTATATCCTCGCCGGCGACGGCTTTAATTGGCCCAATGGCTCTCACATAAGGAGGTCCTGCCAGGATTGCATAGAACCCAATGTCAATGACTTATATTAGATGTATGTACATGGATTTAAATAATTCGTCTTAAAAAATATTTGTATTAAATACTTTCTTGGCTTCCCTCTCACAATAAACCTATTGTGCGTTCATTTGTGTCTACATATATTAAGCTGACTCAATTTAGAAATAAAATAAACAAGTTCAATTTAAGAAAATATAGTTTTCTTTAAAGTTTCCTCTTTCTGTCCAAGCACGAGAGTTTATCGACGTATATTTGTGCGTATTTGTGGGCCATTGTGAAATTTATTAAATTAGTTACAAAATGCAATTAGGCCGGAATACGGCACGAATGCTGAATAATTCCAATTATATTCATTTGGCGCACATGCGACGTTAATGCATGAAATGCAGATGCAGCCGCAAGACTGTGTGTGTGCATTTTTAGTGCTGCTAATGCAACTCGTTGCATGGGTAAATGCGTTGCATAAATTGCAATATTCATAATTAAACAGGCGAGCCGATGCCTGCGGCTTCGACAGCTCTCTGACTACGCCCCATCTCACATTGCACTCAAAAAAAGAAATAATATTAAAGAAGAATTTCGGAGTTATCTACCTACAAAATAGAACATGTATCTAAATAAAACTTTTTGTTTTTTATAACATAGAAGCAGAGGGATATTTTGAACAATTTTTACGAAAATGATGTTGATAATTTATGTTGCTTCATTTAAGTTTCTAATTATTGAATAAATAGTATTTATTACCAGTTCCAGTTTCAAATTGATAGTCTTTTGACAATCTTTTGTGCTGTGTAGCAGCTCCGACAGATACCGATAAAAGTGATTAGGGTAATGGGGGGAAGGGGTATTGGCTTGTGGCCAGAACTGTTCATAATCGAAATCATTTTGCGATTATGATGCCAGCAAAAATCCTTAAAGGGGTGGAGGCAGACCACCACAGCCGAGAGGATGGACTATTGAATGACCGCTCCAGTAGGACTCATAATACACATTGGCACCGCCTCTGCCTCTTCTCGATTTTCATTCACTCAATCACATTTTCCGTATACAGCCCCAGCTAGTAGCCGTGGCTAATTTGATTTTCAGTTCTCCGGAGCCTGCAGTCCTGCAGCATTCAAAATAACATCATTTATCATCAATACGCACGCCCACTTAAATATCAAGTATACGCACACACAGAAACTCGAGCTGCCTCGGCGCCGTCATCAATCATTCGGCGTACAGGGCGTATGATTTATATCTGTCACATATCCATTCGCTTATGCATTATTAACACATTAAGATTACGTCTCGCAACTGCTTACAATACTCAAAAGCTCAGCAGTCAAGAGAGAAACTCCCAGACAGAGTTCGAAAAGTTGAGGACCTTCCCGAGGTTGGTTGAGTGACATTTTTATATCTGTAGCATTTATACACCGAAGGTGACAGTGATTTCCCTGACAGAGTTTCAGGCTTTCACACGCTCAAACTTGTTAGCCAAGAATTCAGTGAGTTCACTTAAGAGAAATACAAATGCAAAATATGCAAAATATTTACCAATTTGAAATGCTATAAATAATAGCATTCCCTGAAACTTGTGTTTATTTTTACCTGATTCTTAGGAAGATTTAATTTGTAAAAAAAATCTAAGAGGATTTATCAACAACTATTTCCTACAGTGTGGGCTTCGCCTGCATATCGTGTGGCATGATTGGAATGGAAACATCGTCGTCATCGGCTTCCTTCTTGTTGCTTTTATGGATGTCGTCGTTGCCTGAGGAGATTTCCTTTGAGGCGCAGCCAAGCATTTTCCGCTGAATAGCGGACTTACTTCCCACCACACATTACCACACTCCTTTCGCCACGATGCTTTTTGTTTCGTTGCCTTGGCATTATTTCCAATCAGCCGCCGATTGCCGATTGCCGATTCTTCTCCGCTCTGACGAAATTCATGGCCTGAAATCGGCTTCTTTTGTGATTTGCATTGTTTGGCCAGAGCACAAAAGCCGGCTTTCCACGGGCCCTCTCGATAACAAAAACGGACGCAGAAACCCATTTATATGACACAATTAAGGGGCCACGGTGTGGGTAATTGATTTTCGGAGCCAATTTATCAACTTACCGTACACATTCAGCCGGGCCGAGTGACGCGCGCTGCCCATCGAGTTGGTGGCCACGCACCTGTAGAGACCACCGTCGTCGGGTCGCACGTGCGAGATATTCAAATGGCTTATCACGTCGCCAGACATATCGACAAATTGGCCGATCGCAAACCGATGGTGCAGTGAAACGTCCATAATGGGCTGTGAGTCCAGCAGCCAGGCGAACTGCAATCGGACAGGAATGGGTATACCAAAAATCAATAAGGAGCAATGAGAAGGTCATAATTTCAGGGCTTAATCGGAGACGGAATGTGTGTGTATGTTTTGGGTGAATCCACTTCACAAATTATATGACATAAAGGGCATATTTTAAAGCTTGATGTGTTAAATATAAAATACTTAACATTTTTAAATAACACACAACAAAAGACCTATTAATGTTCAAGTTCTTAATCATTTTTTACGAAACTTATAGAATATTTCAACTATAGAAATTACAAAGATTTCCATTGTGTATTTATTTAATATTAATTATTTATTAATTGTTCAACTTCTAAGTTTTTACTCATGTCAGTAAATACGTTTCATAATCATTCATTTGGTTGATTAACATACAAATAAACTTTTATATCAATTTAATATTCTCCCCTACAAATATATAGTTCCTATTTTCAAAGTGGATCCATTTTAATTTCCCCTTTCTTTCTTGAGCAAATTTAGTCTCAATTTCGCCCAGTGTTTATTTGTACGTTATAATAATGCATATGGCCAATAAAACATCTGAGAATGGCTTCTACTCACTTGCGGTGGCGGCGAGCCGCTGGCGGAGCACTTAAGCGATATTAATGGCCCGGGACGCACGTTCTGCTCAATGAAGGTGTAAATCAATTCCGGCACAGTGTCTGCAAAATAACGAGAAAATGGTGGAAACGGGTGGATGGGGTGGAGTGGTTAACGAGCCCCTGATAGATGCCAAAACTCCGCCACATAAACTATGCACATCGACATGTCAACTCACCGCCCAGCTTCAGTTCAGCCATCGCCTGGGCACTGGCCCGCTGGTTCTCCACGAGACACTGATAGACACCGCGGTCGCGTCGTCCGACGTTCTGCACCAGGAGCGAGCTCTTCGACAGGAAGCGTATGCTGCCAGGACGACCCAGGACAGGAGTTGACGGGAAGCCGTTGCGGGGCAGAGGAGCCACGTGAAGGGGCGCAGGGCAAACACAGGACAAAGAATACAGGATGGAAAAAAGTGTTAAAAATGCCGAGCTTGGCAAAGTAAACTTCAACTGCTGAAAACTGACAACGTTGCGGAAAAATGAAAGCGGGTCCCACAATTTGCCATAAACTCACACCGAGGCTGTGCCATCCATATGTGTACTGGGAAAAATACTTTTAGGGGTCATTTTTGTTTCTAATTTTAATATTTAAAATTACTTCATTTTGATTTTAATCCTCAACTTTAAGTTTTTTTTTTTTGAAGGAGCCAATATTTTATGTCCTTTTCTATAAAAGTCTCATAATAAACTTAACTCATTTACTAGAATTATTTATTATTTTCAAATAATTCTATTACTATTAGGATTTCCAAATTTTATTTAGAGGTGCTTTTTTAATTTTTATTTATTGAATTTATAAGTTTTTTTTCAATAAAATTCAAAATGCGTTATATTTCTCCTTATATTTTTTTTTTAAATAACACCTACTAATGTTTTAAATAGTGTCTAAAAATATTTTGGTCAGAAGCTTTTTAATTTTTAACCCCATAAATCAAATATATTCTTTATCAGCATCAACATGCAAGTTGATCTAGCCATGTTTTATACAAAACAATTTGTAAATTTTTTCAAAATTTTAAAATTATCCTTAAAATTATTTAAAATTGAAAAAAATTCGAATTATATTAAATTTAAAACTGAGTATGCAGATTTATTAACTTAATAAAAACTCACAATGAAAAGCTTTCCGAAGTTAAATTAATTCTCTTTTGGCTTAGTTATGATATTTTTAAACTTTGATTTGTCGAAAATATTGTCATATAAATATAAATAAGCAAAATATTTCTTCAAAAAAAGCTAATATTTTAAGATTAGTTATGATCGATTTCTGATTCGATCCCAAAATTCAATTGCAAACTTCAACTTATTCTTCCTTTCTTGTTTTTGATGTCATGTCACTAGGAATTTTTTATTTAATTTCTCTAATTTAGTTAATAAAAAAATATCCTATTTTCTTATTCGTTTTATTAGCTCATAAGAGTTGTATTTCTTGTATATAAATTAAAAAAAAGCATTTAATCATTCAAAATTATTTAATTTAAAGTTATAAATAATATATGTATATAATAAATAATTTAAGACCGATCTTATATGAATATAAAACATATTTGTGTTAAGCACCAAGTCGCCCCTACTCAACATAATTCCTTATTATTTATTTTCTTCGAGTGTCGATGATATTTCTCTGTTTGTACGCTCCTCGTAGCCTTTTGTTCGCTCAAGCGAAATTTGTTATTTATTTTATTAGCATAAGCATAAAAATTTCTGCTTGATTTGTAATGCTGATTTGCTCGGTCTCCCATCTCCCATCTCCCATCTCCCATTTCCCATTTCCCATGCCGCATTCTCCACTCGCATTTCGCATTTCGCATGCTTATCCTTCGGGCCACATTTCCTTGGCCAACAGCTGGCCATCGCACAAACACCAGCCCATATACTCGTATATTTACATATGTAGATACGGCCATTGGTATATATGTGCGTGCTGGCGTATATATGGCCAAAACATACACACATAGAGGATGTTTGTTTTTGCCGGCCGGATTGTTTGCCAGCTGCTGCTGTACAAATTTTGCGTGTGAATTTAGTTTGCCTTCGGTTTTGCTTTGGCCCCGTATTATGCTGATTTCGTGTAATTTGCATTAAATTATCAAGATGCGTCCTGGGCCATTCAGGCGAAAATATGCACAAAGCAAAAGGATTCCCCGAGGCCTAGTCCAGCTCTGGGACTTTCATATACATATATTACTTTGACTGCGCTCGCAGGAGGCATTTTAATTAAAAACAATACGATTCAAAGGAGGCCATCAACTAATTGTACTCGGGCATTGTAAAAGCAATCAGCACAAAACTATCCACAAAATATTTATTCGAAAGCATTATTAATGCCAACCATCGGGGTCTTTTGGGCACTGACCTTACACTCAATCTGGGACTCTTTTTTATCGGGAGCAAGCCGGGCAAAGCTTTTAAACAATCAACTGAAACGAACTCAACCGAATGCTGAACGTTCGTTAAAAGGGTCCAAAAGTACAGGGAATGCCTACATAAATACGGGAATCGCTCGCTCACTCGCTCGTTGCCAGCCACGTTCATCAATAGTAATAATAATAACAATGGCAATAAAACATTTTCGCCAGACGAAATACCCTAACAACAGCGTAGCGTAATCTATGGATTTTTTACCCCCGAACTCTGGCGTGTTTCTCTTATTTTTTAATATTTTCGGTAGGTCGGAAGGCTTTTCGCAACTGGCGAAACTGATAAAAATCGAAATCGGCTATACAATGTTGCATGTCTGTCTGTCGGCCTGCCAGCCTGTTGTTCCTATTTCAACCCAATCCCCCGTCCGAATTCCCATTCACGTTTGCCATTCCCAATCCGGGTTCCACAGAGAAAAAATAAGTCTTATATGATGATGGATGGCTATGTTAATTGATGCTGACTTTAGCAATTTTATTTTTTTAGCATTTTAAATATTTGCGGACTGATGTTTCATTTAAATAAATCTAGCATGCCTTTGAATTTAGTATAGTAAGAAGTTCTTTTCAGCAATTTATTCCCTTAAAAGTGAAATTATTTGCAAGTATCTAAAGACCCCTTAAACTAATGATTGCTTTTCTTCCTGTGCAATCCTATTCTAGCTACGTTTTTCGCCTCCTGGCTATACTTACTTATCCCTGCCGGTGGTGAGTGCATTATTCGCCTGCAGCGGCTTGCCATTGTGCAGCCAGTCGATGGCATCGATCGCTGAACCCGTTGTCGTACAATTGAAATTTGCCGTTCCGCCCGAATTGACAATTTGAACTTGCGGCAATATATGCACGGACACATACGAATTGACACTGAGGCGTATTTCGATGCGCTGCTCCCCGAACTGATTCGATGCCTGGCAAATCTGCAACGAGAGTGCGGGCAGTTAGAGCCAGTTGTTAGTCTTTTTTCATGCTTAAATTTCCCAAGGCTCCGGGATATACAGTCGAACTAGGATGAGAGTTTATAGGAAAAGAATGGTGTTTCTAGTGATTAAATTTTGGGTTTGCTTTAAGGATATTTATAAAATACAAACTATATATAAGAAAACTATTAGTTTAAAGACTATTAGTTTAAAGACTCTTTCTAACGAATTTGTAATTATGAAACTTTCCCTAATATGGCACTGAAATGATCGAATTCACGTAAGCAACTACTGGTTTTGTTTTAACTCTTTTCAGCTCACAACTTCAACTTCAATTTGGATTTCTCTAAACAAAATTCACCTTATCCAAGCTCGACTGTACAGTGCCCCGAAGCAGTGCATATATCCAGATATTCGGATTGCCGGCGGTTGGCTGTTTGACGCTTACTTACCCACTTGCCCGCATCGCGTTCGTCAGCATTTTTGATGAGCAGCAGTGTGCGCGAAAGTATCACTCGCTGTGACGAGGGTATGGGATAGAGGGCCGCCGAGTCGGAAACGCGATACCAGCTATAAATCAGAGGGCTCAGATACATAGACATACATATATATGGGAGGCAAGGTTCGTTGGCAGTTGGTAGTGCTTTTCGGTTTAAGGCACAAACTCTTTATTGATTTACATTTTTGCGTGCAGAAGCCAGAGGCTGCATCAGTTACGAAATCTCACTAAAGTCGGTACATAAAGCGAACAATGTATGCCTAAACTTTTACATTCGAGGATATATACTAGCAAAAAGTATCATAATGCTTCAGTTTAAATGAAAGAACTCTAATTACTTCATCAATCTGCCTTTGAAGCTATGTCAGCAATTATTATTATTCCCAAACCAGTATAAACTATCATTGAGTTTCGGTCCCAATATCCAGTGTATATAACTCACAAAAATATTACTCATACGCACAGTTATACGCAAAACTTTTCCCTTATTGATTCAAACTTGGGTTAGCTGTTTAGCAAACAAAAACTAGAAACTCAATCAATTGCAGAATCACACACGAAATCAATAAATGCCAGTTAGCTTATTTTGTTATTCCAGCCACGCTTAAACTTGTGCTGAAAACAAAATTATCGCCTTTCCTAAGCATTTATTGTAATCAGTTTGGGGAAAATTCCCTCCCTAAGTGAAATATTTCAGACACTTTGCCCGTCTGGCCCCAACGTTTATGTTTTCCCACAGAGAACTTTTGCTCTCTGCATGTTTGTCTTGTGTTTTTGTTTTTCCAGCTGTCTGCGTCCTTGTCGCGAATATGTCCCTGTATATACATATATATTTATACACGAATTTACGTGGGTAAGTGAGAGGCGCTTCAAGTGTTTAGAACTGCATGAAATTTTAATAAGCTCTGCTAAGTGAAACAGACTGTTAAATTGTGCTACCCTATAGAGAGCCACCATGTTTACTGCTTTATTTTGCTAATTATCTGTGAGGGCCTCGCGTCATGGGGTTACTTGATATGTGCTATTGGCCCAACTTTCTCGGACCGAAATGGCTTTTTATTGTTTGGCTTGTGTAAGCCGATCCAGTTTCAGTGAGTAAACAAGATGATTAAGTTGAGTTGGGTGTGCGGATTGGCTTTCTGACCCCTATTAGTTTATTTTTCTACCGCCAGATACCCCATTGCTATTAGCACATGGCCACAGCGGCTCCTCCGTGGAGTCACCTAATTAGCACTAAAACAGCAGTCCCTAATATGCAATAAAGCCAGCCTCCCCAGGCAAACATTCGAATGCACTTAAGGGCTGTCTATAATCTCCGACCCGGAAGCTCGTGATGTCATTTTATTGCCAGCTGCGTAGATACTTAGATACAGATACAGGCTGGCTACGCCTGCTAGCCCCCGGAACTCGGTTAACTCACGTAAATATGGGAAAGGGATTGCCCTGGATGTTGCAGGGTAGATGAACATCGTTGCCACGCTCCACGTGAATCTCCATCACCGGTTTCTGGGTGGTTCGAGGTGCCAGATTCTTGCTCAGTTCTGTGCGAGAAAGTAAATAGTAAGACAAGTGGGGAAAATGAGCTACCAATTTGATTTAATTTTTCATTTTAAGTAAAACTTAGTGATATGTTTAAAACACCTTAAATCCCTGAAATTTCTTTTGGGCTTCTCTTGAGCTTACCTTTAACCTGCAGCATTACCGCATCGCTGCGCTGGCGCTCCCCGTTGAGCGTATTGGTCACCAGACAGCTGAACTTCATCAGTCCATCCTCGGTGCGCACGGAGCGCACATACAGATCCCCGGAGGCGGCTAGGACCACATAGCGACCCGCTGTTGGGAAAATCATAAACTCAGGTCACACAGATGACAATTGCAGAGCAAGAGGAAAATCAAAGCGCGCCAGAGCACCCGGCCCCCGCTGCGTATACGCAACGTTTTCCAATAAATGTCATCCGCCCCGTTGCCGCACCCTCACGTCCGCCTCTTGGAGCTCGACCTGCAGAAAAACTGCAACTTCATTGCTGGTCGAGCAACAAAAATGAATCGTGTGCACATAAATTTCAGCAACCGATAAACTCGCTCCTCCGCCCACCATTTGTTCGCGTCCTCGTATGCGGATCTGTTAAAATGTGGCAACACTCACCGACATCCGACAGATCCGGCAGCAGTATCTCCTCGCCGCGATGCCAACTGGCCACGCGCACATAGGGCCGCACATACTCCGGGATGGCGCACTTAATCAACGCCGAATTTCCCAAATAGACTTCGGTGTTTTCCACGTGCACATGGAATTGACGACGCACCACTAAAAGGGCGAATGGCCAGCAAGGAAAACGAGAAAGAAGAACATGAAGCAATAGTATAGTAACAAAATACAGAGCAGTACTTTCAGAGGTATACAAATGATAACATTGTTTAAATGTATAAATACTACAAAATATTTTATACAATGTTCCTAAAAACTATTAATAATATTTTCTGATTCATAGCCAGACTTTGCCTGTCTTCTTATGCGATAAATTTTCTAACTCGTGCTAATTAGGTATACATTCACAGGTTTGCTGTTCCCTATTATATTGACCTCTGCTGTGCCTACAGTGGGGTCCTCCGATTCAGGGAGGAATATATGTAGGAAAAGTCAACAAACGGTGCTGTCTCCCCGTTGGCGCAAACTGCGCATACAGATGAGCGCATAAAACGCTTTCGGGCAAAAGAATCGCAGCCCGTTGGAGCTGGCATCCGATGGCGACACTGTCGACAGGGGAACAACACCGAGCGGCCCAATAAACGGGACACAATGCGGAATGGCTGGCATTTAAATGAATGAAATTGCTTGAAATTACATGCAAAACGGAAGTTGAAGAGCAGCCAAAATACTCGAAGGAAGAAGCACCACAGTACAGGAGCATGAGAGCAGGGAAGGCAAAAAAAGGAGTGACACGACTGATGCACATGGAAAATGCAAAGTGTAAATATTGAATGAGATTTTAAGCGACTATCATGCAACGTTGGTTTTTCCTCGTACTGAAAGGGGGAGAGGTTGCTGGTGGGTACTCTGTGTTTATTTAAGGCCCGGGCTCTGCAAATACAGCCGACGTGCCCTGTTTTCGAGGTCAAGCATTAAGGGGCCTGAGCAAACAGGCAGAGTGCATAAAATAATTAACTTAATTTCAGTGCTACGAGCAAGTTGCAGCCGCGCCAAGTCTTGTTGTTGCATCGATCACGGCGTCCAAGCCCAAGCACGAGGGCTGGCAGGCAGCTCACAGGATATTAATGTTATATGAAGTGGAATAGAAGGACGAAAAGTAAGAAAAAGTGGCGCACAGGTGACATCCCAGGGGCTGCCAGCAAGCGGAATCGTAAAGAATGCCAGCACAGCGAACGTGAGCAGCTTCAAAATGTTGTCAACATAATGCGGCCCTATCTCAACTCGCTACAAGTGTTGGCAACTGCGAGGATTTCTATATAAATCAGGGAGTATATAATATCAAAAGACCTTCATGTTTTAAATTCCAATTTAAAAAATTCAAAAATTCAACGAATTTTTGGGAAAGGAATAACAAAGTGTTACAGGATTGGTCTAAAGACTAACGGTTACGAATTTCATGCTTTTAGTATTTTTTAAATGCAGCTAATGAATATTTTTAGCTTATGTTTAGGGGACGCTTTTTTTAATCTAAACCTATAAAGAAAATATAACATTTCTTAAAATATAATATTTCGGTTGCACCAAATGCTCATTAAATTGAATTACAAAGAATACCTGTTACTCTTTTATGCTAAGGCTATGGAAATTGTAGATTCTTTAGTAAATTATTACCATTTATATTAAATTTACAAAAAGTCTTTATATCTTTCTTAAAAAGTTGGCAACACTTTCTTGCTTTCTTCGCCTCGAATACTGTTAATGGGGTAGCGCATTCCACGCTCAGCTACTTTGGCTACTCGCACTTGCACTCACACTCACTCCCTCACCCAAATACTCATACCCATACTCGTAGTCGTACTCGTCCATAGTACATTACACTCACCTGCCTGCACCTGAACGTTCCTGCTGAGTATGGTGCCCGCCTCGTTGCTCGCCCGGCATCTGTAGGTGGCCTCGTGCACATCCGTGCGATAATATTGCGCCAAAAATGGCGGGAAGTGCAGGGTGCCGTTGCCAGATATTTTCCTGAAAAGCACAAAAGCGAACGGCAAAATGCAATATTTTAGTGGGCACATTCTTTTCTTAGGGTTTCCCTCCCCCCTACATATTTATTTATTTATTTGCATTTGGGGATGGCTGAACGTGGCGCACACAAAAATTTGCTCCACAAAAGCGACAGCAAAGTGGCTGCCATTTGCTGGCGAGTATTTTTATAGCACCCCGCAAGTACATGGGGGGCAAAGTGTGAATTTACATAAAAATGCAATAAGCTTAATGCCGGTTGGATGCATGTTGTACCCAAATGATGCACAGCGGCCTAAGCTCCCTTGCAGTTTCAGTTGCAATATTGAGAAAGTCTTACCTCAACTGAAAATATCAAACCAGATGAACAAAGTGTACATAAAATCAATAACTTTATCTCTGAATTAATGCTATGCTGAAGTCAAATTGTTCAAAACTTCTAAAACCGAAGTTGATTTGTTGACGTTAGGTGCCTGTTCCTCAATCCAAGACTTGGGTTGCCAAATCAGAACGAAACTTAAAGGCTCCCGCAGGGCTTTAATGCATTTGATTAGCTCTGTGGCTCTGGAGCAGCCCGAAAACCCATCAACCTCCCATCACATAAGTCATGCAGGCCGCCGGAGCAGCTTCAGTCCGCAATCCAACCTCTGCTCTCAACTCCTCCGCCCTCCAGTGGCAGACGCAGTTTCCCAGTGCAGTTGCAGTCTCGTGTCCGCTAATCATCTCAACTGCAGCTGCAGTTCGGGCTAACAAGCTATGACGACAGCGATGGGAGCACTCGGAAAAAATACTAGGACACTACTAGGACAGCAAATAAATTAAATATAGAAAAAAGAATATAGCATACTTCATCTGACAGTTTTAAGACTTCTAAAATAACCTTCTTCTACATATGGACATAATCATACAAGCACCTATCTAAACCTGCCAATCTTTTGTGGCAGTGCAGCTGGTTGGGACTTTGGCTTGACTTCTCCTGATGCGGCGCACTGAATCCTGATGCTGCCCGGGACAACAAGCGGCGGCCAGAATATACCGAAAAAGGGAAAACTTCATCAAGCGCTGTTTTCAAAAATGTTTAAGTGCCAGCAATTTGTTTACGTCTATTGCGTTTGCCTGAGGGAGAGCAGAGTGCAAAAAAGATAGAGCTGCCTGACTCCGGATTCCGTGCTCCCTGTCCGCTGGATTCTGTCCGTTTGTCCGTCAGTTTTTGCAGCAGATAAGTACACGTCCTATATAGTCGTCACTTGAACTCAACTATGCTCTTTAGTAGCTTAAAATAAATTTTGTTTCATTTCTATGCTGTAGTAGCAGTGCCGTCGCAACCGGATTTTCTGTACATTTTTTTCGGGTCTGCCAGACTGACAGTCGTCGACGTACATGCACATGGAATCCTCGGGCTTATGGACGTGTATGTGTGCCAGATCACGTATTTGAAATGACATTTTATTTTGCGAAACATAAAAATTCTTTTAGTAAATTTGTTGCCATATATATGGAGAGTTGCGCCGTGAGTCTATACATTTTTATGCCCGTATTTATTTTCGGGTCGTGCCGCCATAGGAAGTGTGCTATTTTTACGATTTATCTGCTTTATTTGTTTGTTCTTACTGTCACTGCACTTGCAGCACATATGTATATTTGTTTATTATTTTTTGCGTTATACAATAATCCGTTTAAGCGACGGGAGGGGAGCAGCAGCAGTTTGTTAAAAAAGCTCTAAGCCAAACAAAGCGGTAGTCAATAAAAAGTAATTGCAAAGTGCGTTAATTAATGCATCTCAGCCAAATAACCGCAAATTAAAGTCCTATTTGCCGGAGCAACTAATGTACACTCGCCTTGATTAATGCCAGACGTGTGTGAGCATCCTGCATTCAACTTGTCATCCGGCAAAGGATGCGTTTTTTAATATGTTAAATGCTTTCGCATACAACTCACTAACAGACAAAATAAATAGAAAATGCCACTAGGAGAGTTTCAACAGTTTGGAATGAAATAATAGGACTAAGAAGTTTGCATTTATAAAGGGTTTAATATATAAAATAATAGAAATAGTTTATATATATAACATTATAAATCACATTTATTTTCTTTTTATCCTTGTTTTCCTGTTCATATCAGAATTTACTAGCTTCTTGTGCTATTTCTGCGGCCCCTGCTGTCTGTGTATGAGAACTGCTGTCTTTGCAACTTGGTTGCATTACTTTTGTGTAATTTCTTTGGCCTTTTCAGGCAACAAACAAAAAGCGCATCTTTTGTCTGCCTCCCCCGCAGTGTTGTTGTTGCTGCCAGCAAAGCATTTCCATTGAAATTTGTGGCCACAAAGAAGGGAAGGGAGCGGTAAGATGCTGGAAAAGCGGGGAACTAGGAAAATGCGAATGGGGTGGCGTTCATCTGTTAACATTGATTTTCACAGCATTTCCCGACGGTGTCCTTTCGCGACACGTCAATTGAGACGAAGCTGTGCGTCGGGGAATAACTTTAATGCCGCTGGCAAAAACTGAAGCCACAGCAATGTGACTTGCCAAACCGCCGACAGGAAGCCAAACGACACATACTTAAGGCCACAACTCTCAACACTTTATGTACACTGGGAAATAATTAAATTGGAAAATAAAGAGACTGTAAATGTTGACGTCTTGTGAGCTTACCTTTTAATTAAGAATATATAAGTTACTGACAAAAGCATTGTTTGAATTAATTTCTGTAGCTCCAGAAAACAATATTTAGTGACCTGTCTTCATGGTTTCTAATCCCTTAAACAATATAAATACTAATACTTATTTCCTTCGCGCAGTGCAATAACGACATCCGCTTATTATAACACAAGCTCATTGCTGCGGGAATGAAGGCGCACCGCAGGATTGCAGAAGTGCTGGGACTTACCTGAGGCCCGGCACCTGGGTGGCCAGCGATCCGTCGCGCAGCACCCAGGACACGAGGGGCGGCGGACTGCCGTGGGCGGTGCAGGTCACCTGGGCGCCGGTATCATTGCCGAAGAGGAGGCGCGGTGCGGGCTCCAGCAGGAATGTGGGCACCCGTAAGCCGCTTGTGGCCAGGAGGGGGGCTGGCATCGCCGCCAGCAGCACCAGGAGCCACGCTCCCAAAAGCAGCGCTGAAAAGGGGCGAAATAGAGAGGGTGCCATGCGGCGGGTTAATTACCAACATTGTCGCTGTGTAGTTTGTTTAAAACTTTAATGCCGCCGCAGCTGCCGGCAGTCTGTCTATGTGTGTGCATGTGTGTGTTTCGAGGACCTCGAGTGCAACTCATAAATGCGGTTAATTTGGATCCGCCAGCGTGAGCGCTTGGTTCGGTTTCAGTTTCGGATTCAGTTCGGGACTCGCAGTCGCATTTAGGCAGCACTTGACTGCTGAGCCCGACCACTTGTATGGCGGATTGGAGGCTGCAGGTTGTTGCAACATCACTTTTCATATATATATATACAGAGGCAGTGTGTGCAGTTTGTTTGCCAACGGTTGCCAGGTCTTGGAGCAACTGGAGCTAGCAACAATAATAATAATAATAATAATACCGATATCGTGCCTTATATAAAAATATTCTTACGACTAGAAGATACCGAAAAATATTGTATACAAATATTAAAATTCAGTAGTTTTAATTCTATATTTAAAACTACATTACAAAAATTATATATTTTACAAGCTGTGAGGATCTGAACACATGGCAAAACTTTAAATAAACTTAAATGGTAAATGATTACGGTAATAAATAAAGGTAAATTAGATAAATAAATACATTTTGTGTATTTATTTATTTATATATAATCCTGGTGCGACAAGGTTCAACTTATATTTATTGCATAAGTCAAAATAAATATAAATCTATGTATGCAAAAACAACATAAAAGTGAATGTTATTTCCTACAACAATTTATAAATTAAAGACACTATACGTAGTTCCCTAAGAATTCCTTTTAGGAAGTGTTTCCCTAAAAATTTAAAACCAGGTATCCCTGCTTTGAAACTTACTTTTGGTCATGTCTAGACAAGGAAGCTCTAATAAACTCATTTCGTTGCATGAAAATTCAATGTGTGGCCTGCAGATAGTAAAGTTTAGTTTCGTTTATTTTTCCAGCAGCTTCGTGTATCCAGCTTGTTTATTTTTCCAATATGAATATATATATATGCAACTCCTTCTGCGTGGCTTTCCAGATGTTTGCCTTTTGTCTAAGCCCCCTTTTTGTTTTTACTTGGAAATTTTCAGTAGTTTCAGATGTTGCTCAGCCACCTGAAATGCATGGAAAAGGGAAAACAACTGTTTAATATACATATGCATTATGAAAATATTTTCCTTTTCATTGTTTGCCTGCCAGAAATGTAAAACTGTGCATTTTCAGAAGCCGAATAAGTTAGTTTAGCAATTATATGATGGAAAAGTCAGGGAAAATGTCTAGTTAAAATAAATACGCTTAAATAAGTTGCTTTGTATTAGTTCCCCCTATTGTTTAGTTTTGTACAGCTGCAAATTTGATGAGTGCTTAAATTGTTACATAAATAACGGGGTAATAAATATAAAACACAATTAAAATACTCTTAAGGGATGTAACATAGTACCTAAAGTACTTAAAGCTATCGTAACATTTTGGAAACAGATATATTTGAAACTTTACAAGCTGCGTTCAGCTTAGTTCACCATTTTCACAATTTATAAGACTTAATGCCCTGAAAATGCCGCTTTCATTTCAATATTTGCATGTCAAGTTCAAATCATTTTCGACGCAGAGGTTATGGGACTTTCAGCGATTCGCATTTGGAGCTGTGCAAACAATCCATGCGAGAATTACAACAATACGAGACACAGAATTCTGAATGCCGAGTACACAAAGTGCTATATAAATATGCCAAAACTCGACAACACACGCCGACAGAGGCGAGAAATCAACATGAGTCCTCCGCATCGGGAGGATTCTATGGCGGGACTTTCCCCGAAACAGAAACACAGACGGACAGACACATCCCCGTCCCATTCCGAACGAGAACTCACAAAAACCGAGAGCAATCCGGCGTTTGCATTGCTGTAGAGCCCTTGGTAAATACATTTAACGAGTATTTATGAGCGAGCATACGAAATGAATGACTTTTGCCATCATTAAATTTTATTTGGAATGGCTCGGGCCAAGTTTCCCCCACACACGAGCGCACCGAGTACAATGAGGAAGACATAAACATGTTTTGAGGTCGAGAAGCAGGAGTTCAACAGCCGAGGCCCAAAAAAAAAATAAAAATAAGAAATAACAAAAAAACGAAGCTCAGCAGAATCCTTTCCCACCCATCTGGATTTTCTCGTTTCCTTAGACAGGCGGGCACTTAGCTTAGCGACTAAATAAACATCATCATGACACCCATTTCACACAATCGACAGGCATGGGATCATACACGGACAGGAAAGTGTACTGATTTCTGAATATTATATCCGTTTTATTAAAATTCAGATTAAATGAGTCAAAATTTTAGCTTACACTAAAACATTGATGTTATAATTAAAGCTTTAAAAATACCTATTCGTGCTATTTTTGTAAATATATCGTCTAGACTTTTTAAGAAAAATGCTTTTCAATTAAAATTTACAAAAATGTATTACTTAAACCTAGAATTTAAAAAAGGATTAGGGGTTTTAAACTGTTTTTCACTGTACTTTCGACACTGCTATATCCAAAGGACTATCGAGGGGGCGGAAATGGGGATGCTGAGGGTCACACTGAAGAGTTCCTTTGGATGTTTGCAACTTGACACCTTTTCAGCCGACACATATGGGCGGAGGCAGCCGGCGCTGTTTGCATTTAATTGAGAATTTAAAATGATTTGTTTATTTTAGCAGCGTCTTTTGTTGAGCGATTTGCCACGAGCAATTCGTTTCTTTGCTCAGCACTTGGACGATGGCGTCGTCCTTAGAGTGCCTGGGATAACCTGCGTGTGGGTGTTAGCTCGTTCATTTTTAATGAGTTTTTATTTCGCACGCCTTTGTGCCGTCTAACTGTCTGACTTGGGGGATTCTCCAGCGGATCTGCCGGCGGGGCCAGCTTCAGCTGACAGGATACAGGCCACATCCTGCGTCCCCCGCACTCGCAAAGCGATTACTTTGGCTTCTGTGTGTCTGAGTCTGGTGTCATAACTGCTAGCTGTCAGCAAATTTGACACTAAATATGTGGACGCCGCTTTAGTTGTGTCACTCTGGATTAAATGGGCTTTTTGTAAATGCGTGTCCTTGTTGGGGCACGTTGAGCTCTTGTTTATTTATTTTACCGTGATGTGTGGCCATGATTAAAATAACTGTTTATTTGTTTTGATAATCCACTTGAGCGAGAATAATTTGAGGAATTTATTTAATGTATAATCGGCAATACTAAATTATACACACTTAATCAGATTTAACCTGTTAATAACTCAATTATAAAGCAATACAATAAATTTATACTCTATTTTATATTTAAACCGAACAAATTAATCTCAAATAACAAGTCTTATGTATATCTTTAGATACTTCAATGATTTTTTTCCTGCTTTGCCAAGAGGTCAGACCAAATCCGACTCCTGCTAAGCTCTCCATTGAGTAAGGTATGCCTGCCGAGGCGTTCTTAAAATGTAAGCCGGAGGATGCTAAAATTTCCTTGTGCCTCCTCCTCCTCGTCCAATTAGGTGATAAAAGGCTCCTTACTCTTCGCTCACTGAACTTATCCATTATCCATTTACGTACATTGGGCTCATCTCCAGCAAAGTGGAAACAATTTGGGACCAGGGCAATCAATCTTGCACATTGAAATGCCCGAAAGGAGGCTACTTCCCGGTGGATGCAGCTGGGCAATGCAATGGTTACTTCTTGGGCGGCGAGTCCTTGGCTCAGCATGCACCTTGAGCTCACAAGTGGGGGTTCCTTTTATTTTCTACCCAATATATTTCTCACCTTTTTCCCCGTTTTTGTTTGGCTCTGAAAGGCTTTAAGTGCGGAACGCCACAACAAACAGCAAAAGCAATAGCGACGGCAACAATTCAAAGGCAACATGGTCATGCCTTCATGTGTTGCAGAGGCAGTCGAGCGCAAATCACCCCTGATCCCAAATGCACTGCGCGGAAAAGTAATCTAAAAACCATGATTTACTAGGAGAAATAGGAAATAGGTAAAATACCCATACGAATTAAGTAATTACCTATTTTAAATATATCCTTTTTCGTACAAAACATAATAAAGAACATAGATAACTTTGTTTAAAAAAGAAAAACTTTATAGAAATTGATCGCAATTAAAATTGTTTGTTAAAAAAGGTAATGATATTTTAAGCTAAAATATATATATTTTTAAGAGTTGTTCAGATTTTCTTTAAGTTTAAAAAGCAGTTTAATTATAATGTGTAAGCCGAGATACTTTTCCTCAGTGAACCTCTCTCATCGGGGCTGAGGTTAAACGCTGCTGCATCCGCTGTTGCCACGCCCTCATCCGGTGGATGAACTGGGCGTGGGATTGGAAGTAAGTGGAGGACGGACGAGCGGGGGGGTGGCGGCTCCTAGGAGGTGGCAGAAGGTGGTGCAGGCGTTAAGCAATATAATTTTTCTCGCTTTGAGACGGAGCTGTTGAATCGTTTTAATGCTCGTCACCTGCAATGTTTGTTTTCTTTTTGTTCTCGCATGCAAACGGTGTTGCACATAGTACACATTCGCAGCACTTTGGGGCGGATGTGTTTGCGTTTAGCGCTGGTTGACAGCTTGGCAATTTATATGCCCGACATCCTGTTGCCACCCAAAAGGGTTTTCGTTTTAAAGGTTTTCTTAAAGCCCGGCAATTTCCTGTCGGCAGCACCCACTTCTGAACCCTTCGCCGGGCTCTAATGCGAAATGCTCCGAACAATGGATATCCATTTGCACTCCCCCGGCCTGAAGTGCAACTCTTTGGTTCGAGCCAACAAAGGGCTTGGCCGCAAGTCAAAGAGCATCCGTCGCGGGCCACGTACTCGTAAATGGCTAAATCCATAGCAAGGACTACGGCTGTGGCTACGGCTACGACTAGGACTACGGCTGGAAAACAAAACGGACACTGGAAAAATGTACTCCCGACCTGGACAATAGTTCAGGAGGTGCCGCAACGAAATGAGGCTAAGACTGCACTCGAAAAAATACTCTACTCAGAATGCTTAAACTTATTGTATAAATAAGATTTAAGCATATAATATTTAAATACATATAAATTATGAAAATATGATGCTATGACATTAACCATTTAACCTAAAAATTTTACTGTTTATTTAGATAACTTATTCCTTATAAAAGCCCTTTATATTCAATAAATAATTATAAATTATGCAAGGCTTTCATTGAATTTTTAAATATCTCATAGATTTCTCTCTATCTCTTTCTATTAGGATTAATGGCGGCGAGGATGGGCCACCGGAAATGCAAAGGCGACGGGCCACCTAATAACATTTCTCTGCGCCGTGCCAGGACCCGGCTCGACCTATTCATATTGTTGCCGCACTCTGCCCGTGGCCCCCTCCTCCGATTTCGCGTGTCCCAACAAATGTTTGGCCACCTTTTATATAACATCAATTCGGGCACAACAGAGAGCCTGTCTAGAAGGGCAACAAGAAAAATGAGGCACGGCAACAAAATGTAATGGGCGCGCATATTTTTTCTGCCATGGCAACTTTCCATTGTTCGGCGTCCCGCCGTTGCAGGGAGTCCCCTTGGGATCCGGATTCTCCAGATACATATATCTGGACTAGGTGGTATAGGTGGGCCGGGGGGAGCCGGAGCCGGATCCGAGGCCAACGGTTCGTTCGGAGATGCTGCATTGTCACATTGACAAACCCCCGAGCTTGCTGTGCTGCCCCTTTATCTTTGTTCGTGGCCCTCCGGCATTTTCGAGTGCCTTTGTTTAGATGCTCTCGGTGCACGGGAAGCACAGAAAAAAACTAACCCATCTAATCTAATCTAATTTAAATCCGTTTACATATTTTTAGTCTCTTTAAATCTCAAAACTAGTTTTAAATTTTGTACAACACCTTTGAAATTATCAACATTTGAATGGCATCGTACTTTTAACAAGTACCATATACAAAACATGTTTTTGTATTAGAGAACGCTAAATATAAATTAATAATATCCCCTAATCAGGAACGGTCTCCTTAGTAAATCTCCTTAGTATATTATATATTTTAAGCACTTTTTAGATAAAAAGATACAAAAATTTGAAATGTCTTATAAATTCCAAGATTTTTCAAGACACTTCATTAGATGTTGATTTTTTTTAATATAAACAATGAATGCATTTAGCTTTACATGCGTTTTCTATATATATATATTATAACTCAGCTGAAAAACAGCATTTTTTACTGTGTGCTCTTGCTGCTGTCGTGCCGCATGGGGCTCTTGTTGTTATTATGAATAAAGTTGACTTGAGTGTATTGCGAGGACGTTGGCCATGGCGGTGACATCCCTCGCTGGTCTAACAAATAAATTTAATTGGTACAACAGCTCGCAGCTGGCTCTGCTTCCAACTCTTTAAAATTTTCCGCCTGATAGCGGTTGAAGGTGTCAGATGGGGAAGTAATTTAGCGTTGGCAAGACACGCAGATGTAATGGGACCGCTAAATGCAGTCATAATGACAGCAACGATTATGTCTTGCAGGAAGTTCAGTGGTCTGAACAAAAAGGGAAATGGAATAGCTTCTATTTTTTAAATTTTTGTAGTAGAAATCAAATAGAACTTTAAAGTAACAAGTAAGTAACTTTAAAAATGTACAAAAATAAGTCCTAAGTTGATTAAAATTTAAGTTACTAATAAAATTGAAAGCTAAAATGATAGATTAAGATGGAACTCTAAGTGAGCAGGCCCACAAGTTAAAGCCTTCCCTGCACTACTAACAAGGATATCTGGAATCGAATAGAATAACAGAATGCAGCAGCACACCGTGGAAAATGTACAAGAGGTGGAGGTGTTTGTGAAACGCAACCGAATCGAAAAGAATTTCCAATAAAATGTAAATTTTTTCCCCTTGACCACATTCCTTTTATCCTTTGAGAGAGCTCGCTATCTCGGCTAACTTTTCAAGATTGGCTTTGCAGTCGCACCCGTTGCATACAAATATTTTCGAAGATTAAAATTTAATGGACACCCCGCCCGACCAGGCCACCCAAATCCCCGATGGCCAGTCGAATTGGCAGCCTTGTGCAACATTTCCAGCTTATCTCCGGGCAATGCATAATTCAACAGCTTGTGGAAAACCAGAAGGAAAAGCCAAACAGAGGAAACAAAAATGCCGGGAAAAAAGCATCGATGTTGTGCGATCTTCATGGCAACTCAATTTGCTTAGACTGAAAAAGCTACCAGAACACAAACACTGCGAAAACTGCGAATCATTCAGTGAAATTACCTCGTTATCTTGGCCACGTCCTGGATGCAGGATCCACCGCCGGCACCAGCAGCAGCAGCACTTATATGGAGTTGTCTGGCATAGGATTGTGATTTTATTATTTTTGGCAGCTTGCCAGGAACACTAACACATATGTATGTCCGGCAGCTTACACATGCTAGATGGCGAAAAAAAAATATATTCACGCCATATTTTGCGGCTGCATTCAACAATTGCCAAAAGGTGGTCGGCAAAAAGCAGGAAAAAATAACAAAAACCGGAGAAAAAGGAAACGAATCGCGGCCATAAATTATACGCAGTGCATAGACGGTAAATTTTTATGGACTGTGACTAGGCAGCGATTCTGTGTTTTCTCCATCTCCGTTTTTTTTCGGTGGGTTTCCCGCTTTTCCCCAGCTTTCTCTCTGTCTCTCCTTTTGGCCATTGTTGCGGCAATTTTATCGCACTTTGATAATCGCACGGCACATGCTTCACGGCACGTCAGCGCTGACAGCTCGGTGGCCATTCGATTCAATTTGCCGCTCCATAAATTCCCGCAAAAAGTCACCGCTACATTTGCATTTTTCCCACGACTCGCTGGGAAAATTGAAAATTTTCGAAGGTACTCGCGGCGGGCTCTCTATCTCTCTTTCTCCTTTATTGGGTTCACTTGGCCGGCGCCAACCTTTTTTCACACTTTTCCATTAGCCAACATTGGGCCTGCTTAGCGCTCGAATTATTTCACCTTTTATTCAATTTACTTTATCCACTTGCCGCGCAGCGAGGGTCCTTTATATTTGGGTTTGTGTGCTTGCTTTTGTATTTGCACCAGTAACTTCCGTTTCCGGTTCCGTAGGATGTTAGGAACCCTGTGCTAACAAAGCGTTTTCGGGGGCCAGCGAAAATCCACTTTTGTTACATTTTTTATGAACACATTCGTGCGGACAAATAACCCGTGAAGTCAGTAAAATCCACGATAAAACCAAACACCACTCACACTCGCACACACCAGCACAGGCACTCAGCCCACACATGCGGGCGGACAAACAAAATGTCAGCTCACAAAATTGCGCTGCATAGTTTTAGGCTGCGGCAGACACACAAAACTCGGAAACATTGATACGCACACAGAGAGAAAGAACTTTTATAAAGGGTTTCATTTGTATTAAAATGTGTAATTGAAATTAAATGCATTATATACTACATTTTTTTTTGTGCTGTCCATTTTCCAAATGAGATAATTAAATAAAAACGACAAGAAAACACATTTACTTGTAGCAATAAATAAATAAATACTTAAAAACGGATAAGTTGTGTTTTTAAATCCTAAGCTACCTTCAGGAGTTTAGGACATAAATTATTTTTTAATTATTATGGTCACTAAAAGAAAGGTCATTTAAAATAAAAGTGAATCGAATTAAATTATTGTTTAAGTATGCTGATCAAAGGAATACTACATTTTTTAATTATACCCGATTATATAATTTATAGCCTGATATTCTGCTTGTAACTCTATTAACGTACCTATACTACTAATTAAATTCTTAAGTTTTCCATTAGTTTTAAATATTTTTAGCTTTAAAGATTTTCAATGGTTTTAAGGAACTCAAGAACGCTTTCCAGTATTTGGATATAAATAAACAAAATATAATATCAAAAAACTATTAAAATTTATAGTATCCTTAAGCTGCTGTGTTGTTGTTTTATGTTTCTTTCTGTGTATTTATCCCTTTACGCCCACTCACACGCACACACAGAGAGAGGCACATACATTCACTGGCCACTACTATCACCGATGGCACTACAGTCACTCCCCGAGGCAGCATCCATTAATGCTTTTTCCATTAAATCCCCAAATAGTGCCTAACACACACGCACACCCGCACACACACACACATACGTCAAGAACTATCCTGTGGTGCTTAACTAATACTGAGACACACTACCGCTGGCAACAGTTGCCGATATATCCCGATTTCGTCCGCTTGACACGTCCAAACAGTTCGAAACGCCGGCAATGACTGAGTCCTGAAATCGTCCTGCGCTGCCGGCACCGCTGCTGCGTCGCTGCAGCGCTGCCCTCGTCCTGGGGCCCTCGCTGGGGCTTATCTCTGTCAGCGTAATCGTTCACCATAAACACACACACACACATATATATACACATCGCCTCCTTCAGCATTGATTCGCCCACCGCCCACGGCCTGCCCCTCCTGAGGCAGTTACTGCAACTGTTGCCACACGTGGCCCACAATCGAACGACGCTGACTGCGGCGCTGGCGCTGCGTCGGCGTCATTGCCAGCGCATCCTTTGGCATTTCTCTTCCTGCTCTCGCAGGACTTTGACTCTCTTTGCTATCTGTCTGGCGGTATTCTACTGGGAAAATACAAAGAGAAGCCAGAGAGCAAAAAGAGCGTTCACTTGTTGTTGCTTTGCGGCGGTGTTGACAATCCTGTGAATGACTGAAAAGGACTCCCCGACACACAAATACATACAGAGTTGTGAAATATTCATGGAAATAAGATTAAAAAATTAAATGCTGGCATACAAAAGGACTTTAAAGCCAAGCGGATAATTTAAATGAATGATATAAGCACAAATAAATCAATTTAAAAAAAAAGAAATTGGGAATAAAAGATATTCAAATTATAATTAGTACTTTTTTATAATTAATTAATTTTAAACTGAATAAAAATAATAATAATAATAAAATAAATTAATAAATAATAGGTATATATTCTAAACAGATATTACAGAGTAATATAAGTAAAATTAAATAATATATAAATTTATAAAAAAAAACCGTTCACATTACTTTATAAATATCTTACTTGGAAATTTAATTGATATATTAATTCTATAATTAAAAGACAAAAATAATGTTATTCCGTTTGTGTTTCCATATTTTATGCAATGCCCAAAGGATATGCATCACAATTTTGTAAGTTCATCAATATTTCACAGAAACATTCGGATTCCCTACTGCTGACTCTCCGGAGAATATAAACCAAAATGTGATTTACAATTCCTTATTCTGAAAAAATACAAATAAAAATAAACAAAACTTCTAACTCCTATATCATGTAGCGTTCCATTTGTATTTATTTCCGTTCCATTCGCATTGAATGTTAAACCGCATTTGCAGCAATCCAACTGCATTGGGCCCTTCATCACCTCTGCGGCGACATGTGACATCATAAATCACGCCGAATGTCCGATGCACGAATGCCACTTTGGCGCCAAAAGTTATGCTACATAAAGCATGGTACACATGCCAACACAACCACCCAACGAACAAAGGAATGAGAGTAAAAAATAATAAAATAAAACCACCACCACCACTCGCACATTTTCTTTTTTTCTTCATTTTACTACGCGACTTTTAGCGTAAACTGTCATTCAGTTTTGCGCTCACACACTCGTTTTTGTTGTTGTTTATTTATTTGTTTACCCTTCATTTTTCCCAACACAAACACTCGGCAAAATATTGGCAAGCACGTGTTGCTTCCGCGCGGAAACTCTCTGCCGTCAACAAAATCAAGGCGCAAGCGCGCTCTTACTGCGCCAGCTGAGGCAGAGCGAGTCCTGTGGCAGGACTTAAAAAAGCTATCCGAAAATGTACATGACCTAGGGCAAACGGAAAGCGAGCGAGCCAGCGCATCCAATGCCACTTATTTAGACACAAATGCGTACCAGTGAGGGCCCTCCAGGACTGCGGCCTGTCAAAGCGCATTATGATTTTCATATATCATGCCAAATGCGAACGGTTAGTCCGCCCTTCCCGCCGCCATACATCATTATCGTCAAAGGTGAAAGCTATTGTGTTGTTACCGCTCAGCCCCAGGAAAATGATGAATCAACTCAATTTTCCAAAACCGCCGCAGGCAGGTCAGATTTTACACAGAAGGAAAGATGTCGGTAAATGTCAATAACAATTTTAGTATGATCTATAAAATGGTTAAATACTTAATAATAATAACTAAGGTGTTATAAGGAAACGTTAGATTTGTTTAACTTTAACGGGTACAATGATTCAATTTCTGTGAATATGGCTTTAGAATTATGTGAGGATTACCAATAAATATTTTGAAAACTTTAAGGAAATATAAAAAATTATATAATAAGATCGTTTCCCTGAAACATATACATAATTTATAAAAAAATCACTCAAATAAATAATAAATTTCTGTAAACATTGCCTTTAAATTATATGGGAATTACCCATAATGATTTAAAATTAAAAAAAAAAATATTACTTTAAACGAATACATAATAAAATTCAATCTCTGAAAACCATAAATAATTGATAAATATTACTATACAGTTTAAATGCAAATAAAAGCTAAAATTCTATAAAGCTTTAATTGGAATTATAAGTAGATTCACAATCAATATTTAAGATATCTGTGAACAAAGCAATTAATAATAAGTCTGTTTGCCTGATTGTTTTTTTGATTAATATAAAATGTTAAATAAAATTGTTGACAGAATAAAGCACTTAGTAAATTAATACCCTTGTCCAAATATAAGATGTTTCTCTCTGTGTTTACGGGTTAGCTGATAAATCATCACCGTGTGCCAAATGAAGTTGCATAACTCTATTGCCAGGCCAACATATTTGCCTTGTCATTAATATTTCTGCCAAGTGCCTGCTGGAGGTACATATGTCTCGCATATATGCTCTTTAGTGCTTAGCAGGGATATCAAGTATACGCACGGTGTTCAGAAAATGCTTTGTAATTAAATTTAAAAGCGTTTCATGCAGCAGAGCTTAAGTGAATTATTAGCTGACACCCGTAAACAAGGGCCCGGACACCAGTTTCCTTATCCTCATATATATATATATATATATATTTATGTGTGTACTTTAACAAATGACTTGGGCCATTTATGAGGCGCTCGCAAATAAATTACGAAATTGTTATAATTCGGCGGCACACAGCACATAGGATACGGTCCTAAAGATTCAACCTATTGGAGAGGTTTTTGCCGCAGTCCTGTTGCTTTTTGTGCTGTGAGAATATCATAATGTAATGTGGCATGTTGCTGGGTTGCGCTGCTTTTTGCGCCTTAACGGCTCGGAAATTGTTTGCTGCGAACTTGGGCCCTGGCAAATGGCATAATTTACGTAGGCTCCGCTTATCTGGGCATTTAATTTTAGATTTACGGCTCCCAACTCTCATAGAGGCCTGGCTGCATTTGAATGAATACAACTCAAGTTGGCATAAGGGAGTTTTATGGCCAGAAAGCGATTTATTTATCATCCTGTTGCAGGCACAACAGACGGGTTTAGGGAAGAACCTTTAAGCTTGAGCTTAATTAGTAAGAAATTCTCTATTCTATGGAAATTTAATTTAATCATTAATAATATAATACGATAATTATAGGGAAAAATTAATCTTTAAACTCTAAAATAATTCATTTTGTTTTAAAATAAAACTTTTTCGGAACTCTTTCATACCATAGATTTCTTATATCTCCTATTAATGTAGTTCACTTTCCTCTGCTGTTGTAGTTGTGCGGCTTTTCACACCGAAAGTTGCCCGGTCTAATGATAATTAACTGTAAAACACACCCACAGTTGCGGTTTTTGGAAAAGTTTCCCAACTCGTTTCAAGTTCATCTCTGCCACCCAAACAATCAACACACAAACCACCGCCTGTGAGCCGTCATAATTTGAGCTCAAAGTGTCGTTAAAATATAATTATACCACAACAATAAAGAAGAGCCGAAAATAGGGAAATTATTTACGTAGCCATTGCTGGCACAATGCTAATACTCCCTCCCGGCAGCTTATCCCCCTGCTGACTTACCGCCCCCGCCCCACAGATTCGGATGCCCTGAATGGATACTCTGAACTTTTCCTGGCCGCCGCCAAATGCAACAAGAATAACAGCAGCAGCACAAGGAAAAAGTGTTTGCCAGTACATGAAAACTTTCCACAGAGGGCGTTTTCCGGGTGGCCTGATGGCCGGATAGTCTACTCCGCCCGTTGAGTGCTGCAGACCGCAAACTGGGGGCCACCACGGTATGGTGCCGATGATGATGATGATGGCAGGGCGGCCCTAGTCTCGGTGGCCGTGCCAACAAAAAGCCATAACAAAACCGCATCATTATCCTGAAGGCAAGGAATAGAGCAGCTAGCAGCCAGCAGCCAGCAGCCAGCATCCAGCATCCAGGAGCCAACTGGCAGATGAAGAACGAATCGGAAGCGTGGCGCTGCGGCGACCCAGGCAGCAATTTTGTGGGCCCTGCTTGCTCAGCTTGTTATAACGGCGGCAAAATTTAATAAGCGTTTTATTATATTACAAGAGCGGCAACAACCACAGCGGCAGCAACAGTTCGGCAAAGTCACAACACACTCCACGAAATTAAAATTGAATAAATACATTAAATATATAAATTCAATAAATAATACTTTTATAAAAAAATATATATATACAACAAACTAGAAATTAAATAATTCATAAAAGCATGATAATTGTAATAGTTTCCACAGCATTCATAACTTTAAAATTCAACTTATTTCTTTAAAATTATTGACAGTTGCGTAATGACTCTACCTTATTAAGACTTCATTATAAAGATATATATAATGCTTGCTATTTAAAATTCTTTCAGTGCATGGAGGCAATGAGTCAGCGGGTAAAGTTCATTGTGAAAGGTGGAGGAGCGGCACTTGTTGCTGCTGGCGGCGTTGGAAAAGCCAAATGTGTTAATTGTGGAAGTTTTAAAGGGTTAGCAGATTACAGTCGATTCAAAACTCACAAATGCTCGATATAGTTTGCGATAATTTCCCTGCGTAGGTCAAACCAAGTTTCCAGGCCCACCTCTCTACACAGTCACCGTGCGGCTATATTAATCGGTTTTGCCCGGACTTTCTGAACTCGCTCAGCTGGCAAATTGCACCCCGTTTCGCCGAAAAACTATGCGAACAACTTAGAGCCGGGAAATCGAGGCGGCCTCACTTCATTTGGTACGCTTCATTGACTTTTATTGGGACTCTGGGAAAATATGGCGTCTGGTCATTCATTCCGCTTACCTGGGCGGACGATGGCAAATTGTTTAAACCATAAATCATTTAAGCCCACATTTAATATGAGTAGTTGGGCATGGGATTAATTACGAATGGAGATGGCCATTTCCTGGCATAGAGCGAGCTTCGAAAATGTTTGTTAATGAAACTGCCATAATTTATGCGCACACTCGGATTTTAATGCATTTTTGTGGCTTTTAAATTGCTCGGCCGCAGCCTGAATGCAGCGTGGTTACGCATACGCCACGTTGGCCCGCCTGGAGAAGGGGTGAGTGATGCAGGATGGATGAATGGATGAATGGATGAATGGATGGAGGCGAAGCAGAAGAAGGAGGAGGCGGAGGTTGAGCACATTGACTGCCTGGCAATTATTGACATCGACTTGTTGGCGCCACGCAATTTCCGTTGATGCGTGGCAATGCAATTATGAAAATTATGCGACAGTCAACGCTGCGACACTGCTTCCCACCATCGCTTTACATATTTTTGCACTCCCTCCAAATGACTCTGGCAGAGTATAGTCTGCTAGAAATTATACACCCTATAAAGATAGTATATATAAACTTATCAGCATGAATTAGCAATATAAAATGCGCTATATTAATGTGCAGTATATTCGACCATTTTTATGAAAAATCGTTATGATTTTTACAGGATATTTGCACTTAAAAAACTTTAACAACTGAATCATGTGCTAGTCAGGATATTCCAATCATCGTCTGCTGCAGCCCTCCTCTGTTTCCGGCTCCTATTCTCATTTGCTGGCAAATCACTCAGAGTCACAGATAATGTCAATCTTCTGGGCTGGGCTTAATCGGAGGAAGCAGAGGGAACTTTTTGCAGCACACAGAGCCAGGTTTGGTAAAAAGCGGGGCTGCCTGCCTTCGGGGCGGTTCTGTCAGTGACTGCCGACAAGGCCTTTGTGTAGTTGCCTTGAGTTAACCCCCTGCCAGGGGCGTAGTCGGGGCGAGGACGAGGGCTGTGTTGCGCCAGCATTACTTGTCAAGTGAGCTTCAATTTCAATGACATTTAAGTGTGCCGTCTACTTCTTGGTACCGTCTCCCGGCGAATTTCATTGCGGCTGCGTTTGCATTTGACACATAAGTGGCCTTTAATGATATCAAACTTCATGTCCCAGCTTTCACTGCTCTCCACAGTCACATTCACAATCACATCCACATCCACATCCACATCCATATCCACATCCCGGTCCTTAGTTTGCATGCCTAACTTTTTCATTGAGTTGTCATGGCGACCCTTTCATTTGTCGAGTTGGTGCACCAGATAAGGATGCTCAGGCGGGGTAAAGGGGAGCTCCTTGTCGCTGACAGCAGTGAGTTTTCCCGGGATGAGGGCTCCTCGGAAAATCAAGTGGCATTTGTAGCAAATTTTGAGCCGCGACTAAGCTAAACAATGGAGTCGGAAGGTCATTACGAGCGGAATTAAAGAGCTGCATAATTATATGTGTTTTGTGGGTGTTTACAAAATTATTTTTCCAAAATAAATGATTACTCAGATTAAATATATAATAGAATTAGTCAAACCTTTTTTACGATCTTTGGGCGAGGTTGCACCCGTAAATTAATTATATAATTTTTCCTCATCGCTTTATAATTTATTGAGATAGCTTTTCAACAGCTTTTTACTTAACAGAAAATGTGTTGTTTAATTAGACAAAAACTAAAATTGATTTATATATCATTTAGCAACTTAACCCTCATAAGTTTTCCTTCGACTAAAAACGAAGCTTTAAAAGCCAAAAAGTTTCGCAAGATTATCTGAGCAAAACTTAACACAAATCAAAGTAAAGTTTCCCAATTGTTGCTTTAACTATCGTTTTAAGGCAGGCATTAGTCTGTCAATAGGAGCCAATCTTTCTTATTGTTTTTTAAGTCTTTAGTCCAAAAAACTTGCCCAACTTGACTTGGCTTACTCAAGTTTCTGCATCGCCCCCCCGCAAACACTTCAGGATGGCGGCAGGATATCCCCCAAGTCGCACTAGATTGTTTTATCATTAGCCCTTGGCCAGATGTTTCAATAGCTGCCGGAGTACTCAGTTTGTTGCAATTATAATGATAAAACTTTAGAGCCGGGCCAACAGCGACGCTGTTAGCCATAAAAATTGTGTATAAAACATTGAAATCGAATGAAATAAGAAAGGAAGCTAAGCTGTCTAGACATAAAAATACCGTTTAATGATTGTTTGTACTTAAAAAAAAAAATTGAATTATACAATTATTTTTATACAAAAATATGATAAAGGTTTTTAATTTTCAAGACGTAATTTCTAATAAATAAAATATACTTGAGTGAAGTTTAGAAATATTATTTTAAGATTCTGAAAAGCTTCTTTAAATCATCGAAAAGCTGAAAGGATGAAAATGTTTGTGGCATATTTATGGAAATATATTAATTTCATAAGTTCTCAATTTATTTGTATTAATAATTATTAATCCTAATTCTGTAAATTCAATATACCCCTGCATAGGCTATTAAAAAAAAACAAGCCGGGACGAAAGCCTCTTCGCGGTTTGTGGCCTGTGGCCCTTGGACTTCGGACTCCCGACAGCGGACAGCAGCTGCCTCTGGCGTTTGGGGGCGACCCTTGTGAATTTGAAAAGTGCTTAGCCGTGACAAAACCTTTTTTCCACTTAGACAGTGGCATCGCAGGCGGATGCGACTGGACGCGACCGGACCAGACTGAACCGGATGGGCGCGGCGGAGAGGAGACCGTAGCCCGGAGTCCGGAGTCCGGAATCCGGCAAGCGTGGCAGTTCGCGCCCCCAATCGCATTATTGCAAAGAACCCGGCTGCCAGCTACTTTCCATGGCAGTTTTATGCGCTCGCCCCCAAGAGGGGATTTTTTATTCCCTTTTTTCCTCGCCTTTTGTGAGTCGAGTCTTCGCCCTCCCAATAATGAGGGAAAAAAGTACGAGCTTTGAATTTCCAAATGATACACGGCGGTGGAAAAGCATGAAAATGGAGCCACAGACAGATAGATAGACGGACACTAAGCCCCGGCAAAGGAAGTGGCAAAAGCAAAGTTTGAAAAGTGGACGTCGAAGTGGAAAAGGCAAATTAAATTATTTCTCATGAAAATGCAAGACGCGCCGGGCCGTTCTGAAATTGAAAAAGGCGAGTGCGGGCGGAAGTGAAACTAAAATGCGTTGCGCGTTGGAAAATTACAATTAAATTGACTTTGCCGGCGAAGCGATAAAAGTAAATTAGCATAATTCAGAGTCGTCGTTCTACCCGCCAATCGGATCGAAAGCTTATCCGGCTGCAGAAACCGGGCTGGGGTGCGGACTCAAGTGCTGCATACTTTCAGGTGCGCACTGCTGCTTATCCCGTACCTTGGAGATGGCTTTTGTTATTAATGCCACTTGACAGCTTTTTGCCCTGTCCACTTCAAGCTGCTGAAGTGGCCAGGTCACCTGCAATCCTTCTTCTCCACCTCCTTCATATCCCTTTTTATACACTCCATCTTTCCTTGCAATGCATTCTCGCTGCTTACTTGTTTTAAACTTAAGGTGATGTCACACTTCTCAGCGGTGATACTGACTTTATAGTCGCTTCAGCTCCTTACATATATTAAGATGGAAAATAGTTTCAAAGGATCCTAAATATATATTATTATTCTTTAAATTTGTTCTTATAAATATATATAAATGATTGCTTAATCATTGCAATTAAAAAAGTTATGTACACTATTTCCAACAGTAGCACTATACTCTCCCAGATCGTAATTTAAAAATCTAAGTTTTCTAAATTTTTCAAAATAATTTTGGTAGAACCTAATAGACCGTAATGCTGCCTCATCTTCTGCCAGCTTTATAAACTGCATTGCCAGGCAGTCAGCGATGGTTTCGGGGCCAGAAACAAAGCGTAAAATGTGAATAGACTGAAGAACTGTACAACTGTCGCCGGCGGGTGGAGTAAAGAGTGGGCGTTGGGCGGCGGTCGGTGGATTCAGGGGGCGTGCCGGGCATGCAAAAAACAAAAGGCAGCAAGCGTGTCCTGACTGGGTAATTGAAAGCAACTTTGCGACGTTGCCCGCATGGAATTGGCTACAGTCTCATTTTTCCTTTTTTTTTTTTTTGTCGAGCTGCTACTGCTACTGCTGTTTCTGTTTCTCCCCTTTGTTGTGAGTTCTCGGGGTGCATGCGGAAATTGAAATGTCAAGTGTGCACTGCCATGTGTGCTGAGGCACTCCTGCTTTTCCCGCTTTTCCCAGCCTCGCTCGCTCTGCCTGCTCCGCCTGCACAGCGTTCGCGGCATTCAAACTGGGCTTAATGGTCTCGAGGCCGGCTTAAGCGCATCAGCTGACGCTGCCATTGATGGGTTTAATTGTTGGAAATAAGCGAAGGACCGCCGGTGCAGGAGCAGGAGCTGTGATTCATTAAAAGGCTGAGACTATCAGACCTGTTCCCATTTGCAATTGTTTTGAAAAAGTATGCGATAGAGGTTGAAAATTGTTTTTAATACTGAATCTCCGGGGTAAATTAATAATGACTTTTCTTGATGATTTTTAATATAAGTTGTTAATTTATTTTCTGTAATTTTTAAAGGGTATTTTAAAGAAATTTAATTCTCTACAGTTATACCTTCCAATTTAACCATTCGAAGACAAGCTTGAAAGTCATTTAAAAACAAGTATATCCTATCCGACAATCTGTCTGGAATTTTCGAATAAACATTACCAGAATGGGAATCGAGAACGGGGCTGTGGAGTACCTTGTGCCCATAATGTGCTTGTGGCTATCTGACTGCTGTCGGCTGGCCGCCATTTGCTGTTTGCTTAATGGAAAATACGTGCTTGGGCATAATTGGATTTTTGCTATTTTTGTTGCCGTTCGAACGGAGATGATCGCAAAAAACACACACTATGTGGAGCATTTGCGTTTGGCCGTCCTTGATTTAAAATTGATTTGCATGGCTAGCGCTAATGGTCTTCCATAACAATTATAAACATTTTGCGCACAAATGCGAACTGAATGAACCGAAACTATGAGCGGCTAACTGGGCATGACGGAAAGTGCCCAGATATCACGTATCCGCTGATAATTAAATTGTATCGTCCTGATGCCAAATTAATTCAATTTTATTCCAGCAGCCCTGCCGCCAGCCGTGGCAGCAAAGAAAGCACTTAAATCTATGTGGGCCAACGACACCTCCTGAAGATACAAATGAAAAAACGTGCAAACAGTCAAGGCAACCGAAATAAATGTCGTGCCGGAGCGAAGTGATAAACGAGAGCTGGCAGGAAACTTTTGTTTCTTTTTCTTTTCCTGTTTTTTTTTTTTTTTTTTTTTTTCATGAGAGAAAGGAAATTGCCAAGATTGAGATTATACTTCAAGAATTATTTGGGGAACGGGAGCAATACTAGCGAAGCGATTATGTAAATATATCGGAAAAGCAGAATTTGTGATATCGAAGCAATCGAAGTTGACTTCAAAATATATATCGATACAAATCGAAAAACTATTTTTTTATGGAATAGATCAAAATAATGTTATATCAACAAAATACTTATATAAATATAGAATGAATTCGGCTTTGTTATATCGAATCAATATTAAGAGAATTAAAATTAATTATTAATTAAAATGAACTTGTAATTAAATACAATATTACATTTTTATGTTCTATTAAGAATTATTGATATAAACCAAAATTGTTAATACTTTTATCAAGTAAGATAGTAGCCCAAAATCAATTTATATTTTATATAATTTTCATGTTAAATGAGATCTAATTCTATAAGACATTTAAAATAGTTATGCTTAGTTTTAAAATCTTTCAAAATTATAAAAGTATATCTGAATCAATATGGTGCCGTGTTATTAGGGCATCCAAAAAATTTTGATAAAACTATCGATACAAACTGAAAACTATTTTTATTAGGAAAGTTTTTAAGAATTATAAAATATCAATAACTTTGGATTCAAAGCCAACCTCAATACTTGCAAATCGAAATTGTCCTACTAAATATTTGTTTTAGTTATTCGCCATGTTACATTATAATTTATCAGCTTTTTTTCAGTTTGATGAAGGTTTTACTTCTAGCAATATGACGATATTTATGTATCGCAACATTTAGACATCTCTAAGCGACCAAAAATTCCCTGCAATAAGTCCGCTCTAAACGAAAAACAAATATAACATTGTATTGTTTTTTGTCGTACCCCTACAGCTAAAGGTGCCAGCAATTGATGGGACAACTCTTGTGGCGGTTTCCGTTTGATACGCGCACCTTTTATTTGGCTTTCCGTGAAAAATAAACCGCTCTCGCTCCGCTTACTGGCTTTCCTCGCACTTATTTCGACTTGCTGCGGCGCTTATTGCAATTTACTGACTCCGCACGTGACAAACGAGCCGCACGTTTCGCTCATTGTACGCGACCTGCTGCGGATCACACATACGCACCGTTGCCAGCCATCCGGCTTTCTGCTGGCGCTCGTTTTAGCCAGTTGACTAAACGAGGAGAAATTCTTTCTGTCAGTGCAAGCACAGACATTAATTTGAAGCCTGGGGCGAGTCGGTCGTTCGGTCATATTGCAAATAGATTTTATCCAACGCATTAATTAAAATCATGGAACGATGCCAAAATCACAACAAGACAGAAGAAGCCCTGATGAAGATAAATCACTATGGAAAATTAGGTAGCATGTTGAGCATATTTGATATTTTAGCAACAGGCTAGCGTATACACAAAAGCCACTCGGAAAATGTCTTAGAAACCAAGCAAAAAGAAAATAACCTTAAGACATAAATGGTAAAATGTTTCTTTTATATAAGATTGTCAATTCGAACTTGTTAGCATTTTTAAAGCCCCCTAGTTAGTATTTAGTATATCGAACTATTTGAAATTAAATGAAATTTATTGTGTTACCCTTTTCCCTCCTGTGCATCTTGTTTACTCTTGACTATTCAATTTATTTTGGCCTGCAGAAGACACATGGCGCTGCAATAAGGCATCAGCATATTTTGCTAAGCTGTCGAATAAGAGTACACACACATGGCAGATTGTTGTTTGTTATCCGAGTCTCGTTTCTGTTTGTCTTGGCGCTGTCGATGCGAGTCGAAAATCATTAATTTGTATTACGGATTGCAAGTGCCGAATACTAACTACGTGCCCCGGGCACCTTCGACCAGCTCACAGAAACATTAAAGGCGTTAAATGCCGCACTAATAGTCACGTTGCCTCGGCCCCGAAACCAATGACAACGGAGTGTCCAAATAAAAATGTTGCCGTATCTGGTGTTGGCTCCGGGAAAACTCTGAAATTGGCCCCACTATCCCAGACGGAACGTGTGAATCTCCGGCCGCGAAAAGTCACGGAGCAGCGAGGCGAATCGAAGGGAGAAGGATACCAGCGGCGGCAGGATGCGCGGGTAAGGATTCGGGAGCAGGCGACGTGTCTCTAAAATATATTGCCAAGGCTAAAACTCAGGCGAAACAAGGAAAAATCACCGAAGCAAAACGGGCTGCCAGCAAGATGGGATTACAAAATGGAAGATATCCAGACGGGATTGACAAAGATATTGAAATAGAGGTCTGCGAGACTTTGAGTCACGGATTAACGCGGATGAAACTGACTTCTAATCGCAAATAAAAACGAAGTTAAAGTTTTTCAAAATGGGAATGACAGCGAGTGGCCCTTAATAAACAAGTAAAAATGGATGAGATCTAATATTTATAAAAGGACTTTGGCGAAAAGATAATTGGATCTTAATGACCGACCAACATGACCCTCAAAGTTAATTCAATCATTGTCTTTTAGCCGATTCATTCACATCTATGGCCTTTTAAAGATATCGGATTCTTTATGTTTCTTAAAAACCAGCATAATGCCAGTCATAAGCTTATAGTAGGGGGTGATGGACTGACGGAAGTCAAAGATCAGTGCATTGCCGTGTGACGGAGAACATACTGGACTATGTGAAGATCATTCTCTCGGAGAATGCCAGCACCGCGGATATTGTTTTCTCAATAAGCACACTTAATGGTTTGGGTTCCATGACATTTGTACCAAATTTACATGCTGATATCGCTCCCTGCCTGAGTGATCCTAACCTGATCCCACCTTCCTCCACCTTTTATAAGGGGTTTCTGGTGATCCTGTCCTGTGCAGCCATCAATGCTAAGAAGTATGTTGTGATCTATCTACTGGAAAAGCAAAAGTGCGATAATATAGGTAACGATAAGACACCCTGTGTTTATAACGGCCTTAATAACTACAACACCTTTGATCGCCAGGGTGCCGTGGTGTTCCGCGCATTCATGTGCTTTGTGAAAACAAACTTTCTAAGCCCAGTCAGTTGGAGAGGTCGCAGCAGAAGCCCTTTGAGGACAGGTAAGTTATCCCAAGATGGTGATTTCTACTTATTTGCTATCTTTTCTGGCACAGTTATCAGTACGAGTTTCGCTTTTCGTGAACTGAAATTGATCAATGTGCAGACCTTTGCTGTTTACCGGAACTATTACGATAACGAGTGCACCTTTGGCGTGGTCAGTAAGGAGGAGCGACTGGCCTGCTCCAGAGCAGCTCCAGTCGGATAGGAATTATTGGAGGATTACCAGCAATACTCCTGGGTAACCTGATAATCGCCTATTTATAAAAATAAAGTCATTGACAATAGCTTAAAGATAAAGAAAAAAAAAAGTCTTTCGGATATTTTATCCTGGTGCCCTGGTCTTGCCAACTCGAATGTTTCTTCAATCTTATCCAAAGGCGAGTATAGCCAAAATCCTCCTGGACAAAACCCAATCAAAATGACCCGACTTTTTCCTAATATGCCGGGATTCTTCGACATCCTGAGCTTAAGTTCGTGTGCCGTCGTATGGCTTTAATGCAATAATGGTATGCTGCCACATAGTTGCTGCCGCCGCCTCCCAGTTTTCGGGTTATGCAGGAAAAACTCTGCACACATAAAAACATCACAGGAAAAGGCGAACTAACCAAAAAAAAAAATGAAATAAGAGGGGAAAAAGTGTGCTGGCCATGTCTTCAATCAGCGGCGCAGAGCCGGAGATGTGAGGCGGACGGAGAAGGTGATGGAGGAGGTGGCAAGGACGTTTTGCACTAAATTGAAATACTTTTTACGACTTCCGGTGTTTTGCTGAGCTGCCAGCATTGCTTTGTATTTCACGGCACAGTAGGTACGGGTGTGTGTGTGTGAATAAAGTATTTTGAGAGTTTGCTACATGACAAATAACTGCTTATGTATGTAGTCCTTCTCCGCCTTTCTTTCTCTCATTTTCACACACATGCGTCTAACCATTTACACACACACTCGCATTCGCTGCTCGGGGCCGCAACAACAATGTGTCTTCGTTTCCGTCATGGCTGCCATTTCCGGCTAGCGAATTTCAGCACAGTTCCCCCCACCGAACATTTATTAAAAAAAAGAAGTCAAATCCAGCCTGCACAAGGAAAAAATCGGTCCGATGTATTCTTTTGGTCAATCAAAATAACCTTAACATTTATCTTTAGTTCTTAAATGAATACATTTTAAAATTAATCTTTATAAATTCCTTAAAGACTGAATTTGACCGATCAGGTTGTGCATTTAATGTCTTTTACCTAGGTTCAAAAAAAGGAAGAGAAAGGATTTTGCAGAAAATTTGGTGTCCTCAAGAAAGCAAAAGTACTAATCCCTCCGTAAAGCGATAAAATGAAGAGCACTGAACTAAGACGTTCTCTATATTCAGCTTTTCATCGAATTAACCTGTCAAATGAAATTTTTTTAGGTCTAATTATGATTAAAATTATGCTTTAAAATACAAAATTAATTTCACTCTAAAATTGACCTGCTTACTTTTAATATCTAAAGAAATTTCTGTAAGGATTAAGCATCTTATTTCGCATAAATTTAGTTAACATTTAAACAAAAATACAGTTAAGTGTGATGAAACAAGTTTGAATTCTTTGATAACTTTTTATAATACATTTTTAATAATAATGTACAATTAGGATATATTTTTATATACTTACTACTTGACATTTTTGCTCGGTGCAAATGAGACGCCCAGCATGTATGGGCTCATCCGACTGGAGCTGGCCGTAGAGAGTGTTGGCTGGTGTGTGTGAGTGTGTGCACGGGTAAATTGATTGAAATGACCAGCGGCGGATGTGCGCCGAGCTCGATGCTCGGAGATCTGGCGCCCCAACGGAAGGACATCAACTGCTGCTTGTTCATTTCGCCTCTGCCTTTTGGCAGAGAATGTATCTTGTAGGTCGGAGGTTGTATTTTGTATCTTGTAGCTCGCTCTTTGGCTCACTGCGAGCGCCAGCCGCCCGTCTTTTATTTTCATTTGTCAGGCAGTTTATTGCCAGCTCGGCTCTGTTGATTTTCTGTTTCGCTTTGTCGGCACTTTCCGTAGGCCCCGAAAACGCCATATACATATATATTTTCTTTTCTCTCTTGCTTTTATTTTGTTTTTCCTTTTTCCGATTCCCCCACCAGCCTTTTCCTATTTCTCCTTTGTTCTGGGCCCAAACTTAGCTGTCCAATTTTCATGATTGCCATTGATGTGTGTGGGGTTCGTCGGTCGGTGTTGTTTTCCTGTTTCCGGTTGCCTGGTAAATACCCATCATTACCATCCGCTGGACACCAGCTGAGTCTTGGATTAGGGACCAAGTTTCGACTGCTTAATTTGTTTGGAATTTATGAGCTTTGATTGCTAGCATACTAGCAGACTTGTAGTTGGGCCAGAAAAGATTTGTCCGCAAATTAATTAACGTTCCCTGCCCTTGTTCTCCTTTGTCAATTTATGTTAACTGCCCCGCCAAATGTTAGGCTCCATTAGGGATTTTATCCGCCGTACGGGCCACGCCCACAACTGCCTCTGCTGCTGTTTCTGCGACTGTGTTTTATGGATCAACAAGAAAATAAACAAAAAATAATACCAAAACTTTATCGTGGCCTGTACCGACTGCAGAGGCGGAAAACTCAATTGAAAAGTTTGCTGTTCATTTCCGGCTGCGAAAAGCGGAAGCTAGGGCCATGGTAAAATGGGACAGGGAAAGGGGATGGCCCGCGCAGAGAACTACCGGAAGCGGGAGGTGTCGGCCGACAGGGAAATGCATTTGAATCTAATATGGCGTTCAGTTTTCCGTTGCCAGAGTTCAAGCGACAGTTTCAACTATTCGCTATCTTGCTGTCTCTTTTTGTGTGGGTCTCCCTCTCTTTCCCTCTGTGGCACTACTCCTTGCTTGTATCTAGTTGTGCATAAATTAACTTTGTCGCTTTTTATTCGCTTTTAATTCACTTTTTGCGCGGACATCGTCGACGTCATTTAGCTCGTTGTTGGCGCTTTGTTAATTCAAAAAGTTTTAATAATTTTACTTTTCAACAACTCGTGCTCGCACTGCAAAAACGGAGCAACAAGTGCTCCACCCGGCATAAAGATATCCTGCCCTTAAACCCTCCATCCTCCTTAGGCTGCTTTGCATATTCAAGTGGCGCATTTTCCGTGCGTATCTCTCTTTGATGACTCCTGGGGTCGCAACTGGGGTCGCGGAGTGTCCCTTAAAGTCGACGCATCGCGCACTTTAGCATCTGGCAGCCTGCCAAGGATAATGATAAGGCACAAATGCGTACATATAATACAATTTAAGCTGTGCACTGCTAGTGGGGCTTATTTATTAATAATACTATTATCAAATATGCAACTATAAAGAGATGTATGATTTAAATTATAAGTCTTGAACTTTGATTAACAATTGTTAATATTTAACAATATAGTAGATAGTACGTTTCATTTATAAGTGCTAGCATTAGTTCTAAAAATTACCATAAATACATACATTTATATCCGTTTGTGGATTACTTGTTTTCCCCTAGTGAGGGTCCTTGGAGACTCCCCTTTGCTGGTTGCATGGCAGTTGCTTATCCAGCTTGATCCATCAGTAAATGAAAACACTTGACAAATGTGCTAGCTCTGACAGCCTGATCCATAAATGCCAGCCACTGACCACACGAACGCCCTCGTTCGCCGGCCACTCAAGTTAATTCAATGCGAAAGTCTCACACATTCCCATAAAACCAACAAGCAAGCACTTGAGCCTTAAAGAGGGGGAACAGTAACAGAATCAGAAGCAGGAACAGGATCTAAAGCAGGAGCAGGAACAGGAACAGGAGCAGGGAAAGAGCAAGAGCAGGAACAGGAACAACTGGACCAAGGGCATTGGCAGTGGCAATGGGTGGGGAGCATCTGCTGGCCGGAAGTGCCTGCCACTTGTGTAAGTGTCGCGTGTTGCATTTGTTGTTGCTGTACCGCTCATGTAGTGGCACTCGTTTGTGTCCCCTCTTGCCACTTTTTATTGTGCTCATAATTTGTTGGAGTTAGGACAGCAACCACTTGGCCCTGACAGCCTGCGAGTGAGGGAGTGGTCCTCACACTCTAAATAAAAACATGAAGGTTCATAACACTCTTTAAACAGGTTTGCAAAGTTAAAATGCAAATTTAATAATATAAATTTTGGCTGTTATTATTTAAAAATGTTCCATATTTTGAGCTAAGTTTTCCATACCTAGAAATTTTCAGACATTGCAATATAATAAATTATCTTAAAGATTTATCGTACTGAAAACCTACATTATTAAAGAAAATCCTTAAACTTTAATGGATTTGTTTCTGTGTGACATTCCCTAGACTCCCCTTCCAATTTTGTTAATTTTTGTGTTCGCACAATTTTGAACCAACAGTGTGACCCAATTGCCTTGCAACCGGGCTGTGCAACAGAGCAATCAGACATTGATTGGTTGATCCAGCAAACTAGGTCCAGCCAAAGCCCAGAACTCAATCAGCAATTAGCCGTTTCGCCAAATCCAGAGTTCATAATTCAAAATTTTGCGCACCCAAATACACAAATGCATCCGCACTAATTGAAATTTATGGCGATGCGGTTGAGTGGTGTGGTGCTAACTTTTTCCCCTCACATCAGGTCGCATTAGAGGCGACCAGAAAATATCGCATAATGCAATTGCAACACAGAGGGACAACAATGAAACCGGCTATGACGACAACGACTAGTACAGCAACGATCATGATGGTGATGATGATGAAGTGGGGCAGTGCAGCAGATAAAGCACATAAAGCACAATACATTAGCGTCCAAGTGCACGGTTTCCGGGAGTAAACGAGCTCGAGACCGTTGACAGGCTGAATTAACGATTGTCCAGCTCTCCAATTGACCATCCCATTTCCTCAGTCCCTGTCCAGTGGGCAACGGACCAACCACTCGTCCTTTTAGCCCACATCCTTGCATGTACATGGGTTCATATGTGTACATATGCGAGACCATTGCATCGCTTAAATTCCATTATAATTTATTGATTTATGCAAATTTTTTGCCAATAATAAATATCTTTACATTGGCTTATATTGACGAAAGGGTCATTATTGCATCGTTGATTGAACGTTTAAACAAAATATAAATTTGAGATATTATTGTTGAGCCTGATTATTAATGTTGACGAGGGCTTAGCTTTTTTTAGCAAAACATTTTTGATAATGAAAAAAATTACTTATTGTAAAATTAGCCTTCACTACTAAACAACATGAGTTTAACTTAATCAATTATAATATGGTTAAGACACTACATTTGTATTATTATTTATATCTCAGTTTTATACGGTTAACTTAAACATTTTTTTAAACATGAAAAGTATTTTACAAACATATATCTAATCGATCTAACTAATTTGTTATAGGTTTATCACACTAGATTTTATTTCTAGGTGAATTACAGCCTTACAAGGTGATTTATATTTGGTAATTATAAATATAAATAATTATATATAACGTATTCATAATGAATGATTGTTTAAATTTGGCTAATTTGTAGGCATAAAATATTTCAACACGTCAGAATTATTTGACTTTGCCTGGAAATTCTCTCACATTCGGGAAACCTATTTTTATGGCACCATCACATCATCCCATTCCAATCCTGCCATAATCCTTTGCGCACAGCTGATGACCATTTGTTTATGCATTGATAAAGAGAATGCTCACTTGGCACCGCACACACTCACGCATTCATACAAACACAAACACACTCAAGCAAACACTCCGAGCTCAGCGTATATGTATAGCATACTTTTCGTCTGTTGCTATTTTCGCGTGGCCTTTGCATATTAAGTTTATGTTTTATCGTTTATTGCGCACACTGACACAGGCATAAACGTATATTGCCCACATAATTTAACAAACATTTTCATTTATATGCGCATCTGGCTGTGTGTGTGTGGGTGGGGTTTCCTCTGTGCGGATGTGTAACATTTATGACCCGAGGACTGGTCAAGAAAATCCACACAGAGAATAAATCTGGACAGTTATTTCACGTTTATAAGAAAGTAATCATTAGAAAGCATATCATTTATTATATAAACATATTTTGAATTTTTAAACACTTATTTATATTTTCTGGAAAATACATTAATGTGTACCTTCCCTTTCCCTGTTTTGTGCTGTGCAGGACCCAGGATATGTTGCCAGTTCCAGATGCCCATCGGACTTGGGGCGCACATGCCCACCAATGAGGCGAACTTAATGATTATTGCATTTGTTATTTTTATTTATTTATATTTATTTATCTGCCCGACCGCCTTGGCCGTGGGCACTCGCCTTTGTTTTCGCCATTATTTTTATGGCCCAGGCTGCCTCTACCGACTTCCACGGACTCCGTTGCCCATCCGAAGGCCGCAGACCATTCCATTTGTATTTTGTTTCGGTGGGTTTAGTCGCGCATATTTCCCTGGCTAAGCGGCTTAGCCCGGGAGCATCGACATTTATTGCCGTCAACTAATGTTTTGTACCCATTTGTTGGGCATTTAAGCCTGGCCCCGCCAGTACTGACCACATTCGGGGATTCCGTATTCTATCCTGTGGCGGTCGAACAATGAACTCCATGGATTTCAACGCCACTGACCTCTTTTTCGGGAAGCAGCAGGAGCTTATAAATGCCAAGAACAAATGAGCAAAAATTGCACATCCGACCGAGCATCGAAGAGGATAAAGCGGAAATGCAAGAGACAACTTGGATGGACTCGGAGTCCAGTGACAGTCGTCGCCATCTTGGGGGGAGCACTCAAAATACATTTTGGGCAAAAAGCACAGAGGCGAGGTTCTCAACTACCGGACTCATATTTCCAAAATCCCCGGCCATCGTCACTCCCCATAAAAATACTTGATGACAGTGGCAGAGATGTCTCGGTTACGAGGTCTGTGTCCCTGCCATCCGGGATATCATTTAGTGTTGTGTCTGCTGGTGTTTTTGTAGTACTTCCTTTTTGTTCTGCTGTGCAACCGAAATTGGCTTAAACTGTTGCAAGTTCATAAAACAAACAACGAAATTTGAAAAGTTGCAAGTGCCAGCCGCACTCGGGAAACTTTGCCATGCTGCCTGAACTTGAAATTTACGTTAGTTAAATTATCAACTTCGGCGTCTGGCAAAAAAAAGAACTTTCATCACAAAATGAAGTCTATCCTTTATGCGTTTATTTTAAGAAGTTTTCGCGTCTGCTGAGTAAGCGGGAAGTCCCTTTTTCAAGTTAGCCAAAGCCAATGCACTTTGTGTATATATTAATAAGAGAAATACAATTTTGATTTTTATATTCAGAAAGACTTTTTAGAAGAAAAACTTTCTAATTTAATTTAATTTACTGCATCAACGTCTATTATATTTTTTTCTCTCTTCCTTAACTGAGGTAAGTATTATTTCCATAGTAAAATGAAAATGTAAAAAATATTTTGATTTCATTATATCAATTGGTAAATTATCGGAATATGCATAAATGTGACAAGTGAATTGGGAAACTAATAGACTAATTAAAACTATCTTTTCCAAGCACTTGTATAATACCATTTTCCTAGTTTCTTGGTCTTAGCCTTTCTGTAAATATATTCATTTTGGAATACAAAAATACAACTACCCTCTTAAAAGTATATTTTATTCCGAGGGAAGTCCGTGCATATATCTTGCTATTATTATGGACACCATAAATCGGTTTAACTCACAAACTTCGCGCCACCCACTCCAGTGCCCTCCAGTAATAAGCGTCATGTGTGTAATTTTGGCTTAAGATGACCAACAAAGTAGCCGCAAAAGAGACTTCTGGCCGTGTTAAGCGGTTTAAATGTGAAAGATTGTTGGACCAGCTCCACTTTATTGGATTTACCCACACTGTCAGACGTGAGGAGAAATTATAGTCCACATCCGGCGGACTCTGCTTCACACTTAAGCCGCTTAGCCAGCGCAAAGCCAACTACAAATTACAACTTACTATATATGTATGTTGAAACAGCATCAGGCAATTTAACGTCGCTAAAAGTGAAGATCCATTTTATAAGTAAGAAACTGACAAAAATAAGTTGGCTAATTTGTACACGAGCTTACATGTTGCCGTATTTTCTTTTTTTTTTATTCATTTACAAACATATTCCTGGCTTCATTCACGTTGCATTAAACTAGACGTTAATAGTAATGAATACATAACAAAACAATTTATAGGTTTCACAAATTGAGTTTATAATTGTGTGTGGGTGGGCGTGTGTATCTGTGTATCTGTGTTTGTAGTTCTTGTGTTATTGCCAATATTTTCAGAGTAATCAGCGATCGTGGGAACCGGGGAATGGATGGCGGGATGGCGAGTGGTAGATGCGGAGGCTGGGTCCAAAGCGGGTGTGTAAATACTTCTCAAGCGGTACTGAATCCACGACGACTACTTTAGAGTAAACTAGATTAAATATGCACATGCACACGGATGTGTATATTTGTATATAAATATAGAGGCTGTGTCGTAGTTATTTCTATTCCTGATTCAGGTTCTTGATCACGTAATTAACAATGAGGGCAAATATCGCAAAGCAGATGATGATCACCAGGTTGGAATACACGGACTGCCAATTCATATAGGAATTGCGAGCACTGTTTTGTAGCGCCGCCGCTCCCCCGCCGTTGGCCAAATCCGCCTGCCCCGCTCCTCCGCCATCGATGCCATCCGCGCCATTCTGAGGATGGCCACCAGCACCGCCCGCCGCCAGGGTAGCATCCGCCGCCCCCAGGGCAACGCCGTTGGCCCGTTTCGCAACGCTCGAAGTGGACGCAGTAGCACCCGCCGCTGCAGCTGCCGCCGCCTGGGTGCCCTGCAATCGCTGCTTAATCTCATCGACCATTTCGGGAAACAGCTCGCAGAAATTTGTGTTGCGCAGGTTAAATGCTAACGATTTTTGAGCAAACATTTGCTTGTCATAGTTCGACGACTCGATGGATCCCAGTGTGGGTGTACTCTCCAGCTAGAAAAGTAATTTAGTTAATAATAATTGATATTGCATAACATTTGAGAGATTCTTACCATGAAGCTCAGCAAGCCTGTGAGTATGGTTCCCACACACCATGTGGGGTTCCAAGTGTCCGGATGGAAGTCTGCAACGAAATTTTTTTTTTAATTATTAACATGAAATAGACTGTAATCATATTGTGATTATAATCACAGTAAAAAAATAATAATACCAGCCTTTTCTAGTATATTAAAGATAAGACAAAAATTATTTCTATTATCTCAAATACTAACCGGAAGTGGCTAAAATTCTACTTCGACGCTGAAATTACAATAGAAAATGTATATTTGCCATATATTTGTTATAGCTTTCAGGCCTCATATGAACTCAAAATAAGGACTTGTTGAAACATTTGTTGCTGCTTTAAATCATTTTTGGAAAATGTAATTATACTAGGAATATACATATGTACGCCGAGAGGGAAAATCCGATATATATCGCAATTCAGAAAAATATCACCATTGATATATCGATATTATAAACACATTTTCGGAGACTGATATTAAATTTATTAATCTTCTTGATTAATTGGTTCCATATATAAAACCGAATCTCCATTTATCGCCGATTTATAAAGGTAAAATGTGGATTTATATATCGAATTTACGTTCCTAAGCCATACCTTAAGTGTTCTAGTTCTTTTTTAATATGTTGGAAATCGTCCAAATGGTATGGAATTGAATGATCTTAAATTTTTAATATTTCCAACACATAATTTTGTCGACAAAAAAAAAATATATATATATTATGACGATCATATTAATAAAATACAGAATCAAACGCCTTGTTATATAAGAAGAAGATCAAAAATAAAGTACAACTAATTGTAAATCTAATTTCAGAGTAATTGTTGAATTTTTGGAATTGAATTAAAGTACGAGGATATGATTCTTTGATATTTTTAGACAGAACATTTAGCTAATACTAATACAATGTCTTTAGATTTTTTTGCCCTAAACAGTTCACCAGCTTAACTGAATCATATTTAGTTATGTCAGCTTATTTTCGAATGCGTCTGATGTTATCTAGACAAGTTTTAGGGCTTTCTCCAAATGAAGAAGCTTTGTTTACCTGATATGCTCAGACAAAGCCTCGTGTTGGTCTTGAAGCGTCCGTTTGGTGTCAGCATGTAGATGGATGGCGGCTTGAAGGGGAACTCGCGCGGGAAGAGCAGGGTGCCGTGATAGTAGCCGCCGTAGTAAGGCGAGTCCTCCGGCCCCTTGACGCAGTAGTGCCACTCGAGGATATTGTTGGGCAGCGGTTCCGCGGTGATGTAAGGCAGCGGGTCTCGCTTGAGACGCATGTAGTCCTGCTTCATGCGAGAGACGGCCGTGGGCTGCTTGCGACCGCCGGAAGCCGACGAGGATGACATTATTCTGCCTATATTACTTTACACAGCTAGTAAAAAATAACGACACGCCGAAAATTTAAAGAAATATATTGAACACAACTGACGTGTTTCTCGCAGTGCACTTCCGTTGATAAGGGATAGCGACGTGGCCCTGAGAGTAATTTGCAAATCAATTAAATGACAGTCGCTATCTATTATTCCATCGAATAATACTTACCCTCCTCCGCCTTCAGAATTTCGGGACTGCCGATGGCCTTTCGGTTTGTTTACCAGTCGTCCGCCTGGCATGCGATTTCCACTCTAATACTAATACTTTTCTTGATGCCCCTTGTTTAAGCAATCAGCCTCGCGAATGCGTTTCCTATTGTTGACGCCGTTGTTGTTGTTGTTGTTCTCGGTGCTGTTACTACGCTTTTGTTGTTAATTTTGTAAATTGCAGCGAAATTGTGTGTGAAAACAACGCACTCACACTCGCACACCCCGACAAGCCAGCACACACAGACAGCTTTCGTTAAGACAGGTAATAGGGGCTGGAATTTGGTATTACGGGATTAATTCCCTGCTGTCGGCTGCCTTTTATTGTATAAGAACACAACGTGGGCGGGTTTCAGGCGGTGCGGAGCGTAAAATTGCAATTTGATAAAAATTTCTCCCAATATCGTTCTAGAGCAGCAGTGTGACCGTAGGCAGCCAGTGTTGAAATTGGTTTTTCTACATTTATGTTATGGCCACACTGTCACGATAGAACTGGAAATATCGATTTCAGGGTCTATAATATCGATTATTTAGTTCCTGGTCGATCATCGTTTTGTTTTGAACTAAATTCAAATTTTGAAAAATAATTCCCAATAACGAATAGGGCATGTATACTTTTATATTGTTCTATTATCAAACTATAAATTAACGGATTCCAATCCGATTTAAACTTCAATAAAAATTATTTTTAAATAATTTTAACGTGTACTGGGGGTTTTATGAAGAGGCGTAAAGAAATTGCAGTGACCAATTAAAAGTATTCAAGATTATAGTACCCCAATACAAGCTAAGCATTAAAGAACACTAAAAAAAAATCTTTTTCAATTTGAAAACATCCATTTCAATTTCTTGGTTCCCATTTATGTTATATATAACTAGACAACCCGAAAAATATGTTATATTGTGAAGTACACACTTCATTGACATAACATTAATGTTGTGATTTTATATAGCTTGTTTCTCGTAATTGTTTTCACACTTTTCAAACTCGTTTCTGTTATCACATTAAACTGATAACCATCGTTATCTTTAAAATGGGTAATGGCAATGTTTTTCAGATCAATGAAGGCAATGAACGATTACAGGGATTACAGGGCATCTGGCATAAATTCGGCCTTTGTCATGCCTTCTAATGGGTGAATGAATTTCAGTCCATAGAACTGTAGGCTATTCTTGCTGATAAAAAGGCTTCACAATTGTAGTCATGAAATTAGCACTTTCTTCCTTTTACAAACTGTGATCTTATTTAAAACCTATCAGCTAATAAATAAGTAAAATGTAGTGACAATTGTAGTTGGTTGTAGTTTAGAATAAATTGTAAGTTAAATGCTCAAAGAATTAATTATATATTTACTGACCGCGACTGTGCCTTAAACCAACACACAGGAACTCCCCCTGATAAGCGGCGATCACTGGGCATGTTGTTCGCACGTCGCAGGGGGTTGGTGGGGGAGCGGGCCCAGCCCGATTTCTTATCAACCCACTCTGGTTGTTTTTGGTCAACGCCAACAGCACTCGGCAAACAGTTGCCGTTCCGCCAGCACAAGGTGCAGTCCTCAGTTCGCAGACTATTCATACGAAACCATAATGGCAGCTATAGGGAAGATCGGTTTCCTTGGTGGTGGCAATATGGCCAAGGCTTTGGCCAAGGGGTTCTTGGCAGCAGGTGAGATATATAATTAGTCCAGTAAATCATAAACCTTTAAAAATGCCTGCAAGATATTGCACTCAACATGAAACAGTTAAAATTTCACCATTGTATAGAATTTTTACATTTTCTTTAATCCTTTTAGGTTTGGCCAAACCCAGCACACTGATTGCAAGTGTTCACCCGGCGGATAAGCTTTCCCTGCAGTCCTTCCAGTCGCTGGGAGTGGAGACAGTGACTCAAAATGCCCCAGTTGTGGAGAGATCTGAGGTAGTATTTGTGTCCGTGAAGCCACAAGTGGTGCCCACAGTTTTGGCTGAGATTCAGCCCATCAGCTCCAACAAGCTCTTCTTGTCCATCGCCATGGGCATCACCCTGCCCACTATCGAAGCCAGTCTGTCTCCCCAAGCTCGAGTCATCCGCGTAATGCCCAATCTTCCAGCCGTGGTTTGTTCAGGCTGTTCGGTGTATGTTCGGGGATCCAAAGCAACAGATGCAGACGCAGAGGTCACTCAGAGACTCCTTCAATCTGTCGGAACCTGTGAGGTGGTCGATGAGTCCCAATTGGATGTGGTAACCGCTCTCAGTGGCAGTGGACCGGCCTATGTTTTCGTGATGATAGAGGCGCTAGCAGATGGAGCCGTCCATATGGGGATGCCAAGGGATCTGGCTTACCGATTAGCCTCCCAAACGGTCCTAGGCTCTGGTCATATGGTGCGAGATAGCGGTATGCATCCCGGACAACTCAAAGACGGCGTCACAAGTCCGGCAGGTTCGACAGCAGCAGCCCTCAGACAACTCGAACTGTCAGGTAAATCGAAATAATGACGCGGATGACGCACTCTCTTATCGCCTCCAATTCAACCTTTGATTTCGATTGCAGGTTTTCGAGCTGCGGTGGCTGGCGCGGTGGAGCAGGCGACGCTGCGATGCCGACAGATTTCGGGCAAGTCGTCGTAGACACATAGGATTCAATTTGTACACTAGGGCTGATTCTTATAATAAATTAATAATAGATGGACAAATTAAAGGTAGTGTTGGACTCGCATCATTCTTAGATATTTTCCCTATCTTTCTAATTATAAACAATCAGTTTATTAATATGATTTTCAATCTTTCTATCGAGACTCACCCCGTTGTTGATGCCATAATCTAGGTTAGCATGATTCGCAATAATATGAAGGTCGATGTTGCGATATTAAAATGGAAGCAGCACAGCGCTGCTCTTTACTTTCAGAAGCTTAGTGACTAGCCTAGCTAATAACTAAATCGAAATCGGCCTAACTGGAACGAGACAGGGAACAACTAGAACTTCTTTTTCTTCTTGGCGCGAGCCAGCTCGTTGAGCTCGCCCTGTTGCATGGATGCTTCCTGGTAGATGCGTTTGACCTTCTCGTGGCGCTCCTTGTCGCTGTAAACGGAGAAAATAGGTAAATTTTTAATTAGCACAAAGGAAGAGTATATTTCCTGATAAAACCAACCTTTGCAGTGTCTGCTTCAGTTTAAGTTCCTGGACGAAGGCCGTGTCCCTGCGGATCTCTCGAATGGCACCCTTTTTCTCGCGCTTGATCTTGTGCAGCAACTTAGCCCGCTCCTCCTTGGCCTTGGACATCTTGGGCCGACGCTTATCATCGTACACCGCTTCGAATCGCGGTTCCAGCAGACGAAGGGCTTTCGGCTTCCTTTCCGCCGGAGCCAGACGCTTCATTTCTTGCTCAGCCAGTTTTTCCGCCAGTTCAGTGGCTTCCTTGTGATGGAGGTGGACATGCTCGGGATAAGAATCAAGTGGAAGGCGGATGAGCAATCTAAGGAAGGGTTTCGCCAGATAGCAGGCACCAACATGTTCTTCGACCAACTGGAGGGCTTCCTTGATAAGAAGGAGTGTTGCATCCAATGCTCGCAACTTGAAATCCGGAGTGATTGTTTGGGTCACCAGATCCACCGACTGCAGGTGTTGGGCCTCCAAGTCTTTACACTCCTTACTATTAGCTGGAAGAGCTAGAAGTTTGCTCAAAGGGCCATCCCGCTCAAACGGTGGTGTGATCTCCAGCTGCTGAACATCCCGCTTTGGTATGGACATGTGCAAAATACCTTGCAGGAAGTTAAAAACGGCTGGGAGCAGTCTTTTGGATTGGGAAACGAACTCCAAGACCACGCTGACCAGAAACAGTCCCATGGATATTTCCTGACGCGTTCGAACGCGCGCCCTGGAGAGGATGTGCTGCATGAAAATAAAGCAGGGAGTGACCACCGGGTGCCGGAAGTCCGAGGTGGAGTATAGGTTGGCCACAAGCTTTAAGTAAATCAAAGTGTCCAGTGACGGGTATGTTTTGTGGTTTTTTCTGAACTCCCCATACTTTTCCTTGATTACCTCTAACAAGGTATTAGACATCCGTTCCGGATTCAATTGGGTCAAGTCGTATAGGTGGGGCATAAGCTGTGAGAGCAGTTGGAAATGCTCATGGATATCCTGATCGCTGGAATCTTCAAACAAATCCTTTAGGTACTGTAGGAGGAAAGAGTACAACTTGACCACATTCTCGCGATTAACGCCTTCTAGTTTAGGATGATTGCACTTGATAATCCTTTCTACAATTGTCGCCTGCTGGGGAATAGCGTGTTTTGAGAGAAGTGCCGTGAAGTCCTCGTAGGTCTTCGGCATCTTAATGGTAAAGGGTATACTGGTGTCCAGGGAGATGGAGGGTTTTTCCCTCTGTGGTTTCTTTTTACTCTGCTCGGAAGTGCTTTCAGCTTCAGCTTCACCTTCAGATTCACTCTCACTTTCCGATTCCTTTAAGTCGCTCAGATTGTCCACATCAGAATCGCTCTCCTCTTCGGAGTCCTCTTCCTCCTCCCCATCGCTTTCTTCATCTCCATTTTCCTGCTCGTTTTCTTGCTCTCCCGCAACTGCTTTTTTACCATTAAGGTGGGTGCCCAGATTTCCATCTAAATCATATGCCAAGGTATCATCCTCCTCATCATCTCCGCCGGCAAGGTAGCCGTAGCCGTCATCTAGGTCGTCTGCTGACCGATGTTTGGGCTGGGAAATTGAAGCCTCCTCCTCCTCTTCGCCATCTGCACGCATTCTTCGCAATCTCTCCGCTTCCAGCTTCTCCAAACGTGCCGCCTCCTGTTTGGCCAACTCGTCGGGATTGATCAGTTTATCCGTGACACTGCCGCGCGGCTCGAAGATCATTTCCTTCAACAGCCTGTCGTAGGCATCTGGTGGCGGCTTGGCGTCCTGCTCATCCTTGGTGGCTTTGGCCACCAGAGGCAGCAACAGCTTGTAATTCGCGTCCAGTTTTTCGGTGAGCTCGTACACCTCGTCCTTCTCCTTGACGATTTCGTTTTTGCGTCGCTTCTGCTCGGCGATCATCTCTTCGATGGCAGTCTGTCGATCCTGGACAGTGTCTCCATCCCCTCCGAAGTGGGCAGCAGATGTGAAATCAGCTACAAGGGAATCCTGGTCAATTTATGTCCGTTAGATAAGTACTCCGAACACTCACCATCCAGACCCTCGTCATCCAGCTCCTCGTCGTCGGACCTTTCGTCTCTGTACTGCTCAATCTCTTCCAGAGTCTGGCCTCTGTGCGTTAGCAGCTCGTCATCGTTCAGATTAAACGTCTCCGCTTTTTGGGACTGGCGCACCTGCGACATTTTCTCGGCCAGGTAACGGGCGTTCATCACAGATTCGGTCAGTTGGTCACCGCTGAGGTGCTTCCCAATACGGTTATCCTTGAACCTGTTGGTCTTGTGCTTTACCGCGAACTGCTGTCCCAAGGTCTGGGCTCTCTTCTGTAGGGCTTTTGCCCTGGACACGCCTGGCATTCCCCTGTCATGCTTGCAGATCCTGCCCAGAATTTTGAACTTCTCCTTGTTCACGTGCACATCGAAGGGATTCTGCCCGCGTTTACTGGACTGAGAAGCGGTGTTGTCGAAGGGATTGGTGGACTTTACCGTCTTCTTGGCGTAAACAGCATCCGCGCTCGCCTTTTTGTTCTTCGCCCCCATGTTTTATGCCGGATTTAAGTAATTAAACTCATCGAACAAAAGCAAAACAAAACGCACGTGCAACTGCAAAATATCGATGTTATTATCGAACTATCGATGTTTTCAATTCAATTAGTAACCATTGCACGAAACCTTGCTATGCTGAATCGACGTATCCATTTATTTTTAAATCTAATTACGTTTTTTTTAATAACACCTTTTTATATCATTTTGTTTTACACATTACAGAAACAATTAATATAAAAAATTAACAAGCAACACTTTTTATTCCACTAGGTACCTAAACTCTTAATACGAGAAAAAATGCAGCGCTTGGCCAAAACCTCAGAAGTGTCTAGTCCGCTTTCTGACTTTGCTGAAATAGGCTTTTAGGTAATTTAATATTTATGACAATAATTTATATGATAAATCCATAAGAGTTGAATATCAAATAAATTTTAGAAGCTTTAGATTGTTAAATATGTTTATGAGCTTATGAGTGGAATAGCAAAACAATTTTTTTAAACTTTAGATTGTTAAATATGTTTATTTGCGAAATTTCACCTATCTGGGTGGATAAAAGTGGAAATCTAAAAAATTTTGAAATGTGCATCTCTTGGGAAATATGTTTATTGCACTCCTGCAGCATTTACGATAGACAGGCAGCCTGATAAAGGGTGCAACCAACTGACGCGTACCTTCATTTGTATTAGTCAGGATTTAATTAATCCTGCGTATCCTTTGCCAGGATATTTTATTGCCTTGACATTTCGACTTCGTCCCAGTGTGAATTGGCTATTAATATCTCCCTATAAGTAACAACACGTTGAAAAATACAAATCGATGTATCGATATCATCGACATATATGTCGATGTTTTTACCATGACTAGCGTTTGCAGAATATGTATGGTGAATTGAAAGAAAAGAGCCACAGAATGCTTCGGATTACGTACGTTACGCACGTGATTAAGAATATACATAACTCTCATCGACGGTCTAAAAAACATCGATTTGTGAAAAACATCGATTCGAGAATCATCGATTGCTCGAAAAACATCGATTGGTCGAGAAAACATCGATTGGGGTCGCCATTGAAAATTTTCACACGCCGCATACTGAAAAAAATATTTAATATTGTTAAAACTGCTTGAATCGTGGTCGGAATACTGCTAACTGTGCTTAGTTGTGTTAATCTCAATCGTGGCTTCAAAGTTGTAGAGAAACGATGAGTGCAACGCCGCCGGATTTATTTTCCTCGGCGGCCCGAGATGTCTCGGCCGCAGCAAACGGCGGCAGCAGCAGCAGAAGCGGCGTTGATAAGGAGCGTTCGCGGTCCAAGGATCGCAGTAGAGACAAGGATAAGGACAAGGATAGGGACAAGAAGAGGAGGTGAGTTGGCATTAGTTACAAGGAAACCACATTTGCATAAATTTATTCTGAGGCTTCCTACGCAAGTTTTATGTATGCATATACATACATAGTATGTGAAAAACAGGTAACTCTCAGTACAGTGAATAAACATGAGCCGAGGAGGTTCTTGCCTTAAGGAAAATTATTAAGTATTTTAAATTTAGTAACTTTCATATGTTAATCGAATATGTATATGTATGTAATTAATGTTCCAGGGACAGCAGAGACCGAGACAGTCGACGCCGCGACAGGGATCGTGATCGGGATCGTGATCGTGATCATGATCGTGACCGTGATCGCGACCGGGATCGGGATCGGGACTCCCGCTCGAATCGCAGCCGTTCACGCAATTACGACGATCACGACAGGCGAAGGAAGCGATCACGCAGTCGGGATCGTGAACGCAAGCGGGATCGGGACCGTGATTCCCGCTCCAGGCGCAGCAGTTCGCGCGGTGGACGTGGTGGGGATGATTATGGAGACCGAAATCGCCGCCGCCGCTCGCGCAGTCGAAGCTATGATCGTCGGCGGAATGATCGCGGTGGACAACGGGATCAGCGAGACCAGCCACCACAGAGGAGCAGTCGAGAACGCACTCACGTCAATCCCTTTGACACATCCGGCAATCGGAGTTCGATGAACTCCTTGAACCAGGAGCAAGATCATCCCCGAATCCCCTCGCTCTTTGACAGGCAGCCTCAGGGATTGGATACCATACGGGAGGAGCCACGAGAATCAAGATTTGATCTGTCGCAGACCATCCAGGAGCTTATGGGCAGCGCTGGCAGCAAAGGATTCGCCTCGTTCTTTAACAACCAGAACAGCAATGACTCCACTAGCAATGGCGCAATCGATAATGCAAGTGAGTGTTCAATGCAGTCTTAAATAAATAAGATATATGCATGTTAAACTAATAATCCATTACAGTGGACAGTGCAGCGGAACGGAAAAGAAAGCGCAAGTCACGCTGGGGTGGAAATGAAAATGACAAGACCTTCATACCAGGCATGCCCACCATCCTGCCGTCCACATTGGATCCAGCCCAGCAGGAGGCCTACCTAGGTAATAGTCTAACCCCGACCACAGCTGATCGTACCCGATCTTGCAACTAAGTTAGTCTTTAAGCACTTCAAAAATAGTTTATAAGTTTAATGAGAATCAATTATGGATGAAAACAGAGAGTCAGAGACAGACAGAGCCATTCGTGAGAATCAGAGACACCAAGGATGAGCAGCGCACGTCCAGAGATCGTAATGCAACCTAAAACATCCAACCAAACTGCAACTGAGCAATCTATAATAATCTCTCGTTCTCTTTTTGAAGGGATCCCGGCGTGGCACACATACCATTCGATACGATACGATCCGACAAGAGTTCCGTTCCATTCCAAAACGGCTAGAACAGAACATTTATGCTGCTATATATTTGCAGAGATTAATGCGCAGTCGAACTAATCAAATTAATCCCCACTCAATTATTAATTAATTCAATTGTAACGCTCACAGCATTTCCAGTTAGTTTAGGAGCGGACACACAAAAGCGATACAAGTCTCAAATAGCCACAATATCATTGTCCACCCCCCAGATTTTATTAATGCATATCTCCTCTCCCCCTTTTTCTAGACAATCAGCATGTCAGACGTTTACTAATGTCGAGGTTGCGCTCGATTTTCTTCCTTCTTCTCTAACGCCTTCTAATTGCAGTTCAATTCCAAATCGAGGAGATCAGCCGCAAGCTGCGCACCGGCGACCTGGGAATCACGCAGAATCCGGAAGAAAGGTTTGAAACTGTTCTCTCTCCCCTCCACTGAACGAGTCTCTCAATCAAAGCTATTGCAAATGCCCATATGAAAACACCAGCCACCAAGCAGCACTTTATATTCAACTAGAATCAAAAAGACAACGTCCGATCCGGAAGGATGCCGCGGATAACGTCGTCGTCGTCGGGATTGGTGCTGATTAAGAGTCATAAATCGAACAGGTTTCATTGTGGCATGCCATTGAACTGCAGGGTTCCACACATCTTTTTTTTTTTTTTTTTGTTTTAGGCTAACATCCACATGCTGTGTCACTCGGAATTGATTTGGTATTGTGTTTAAAACATAGTCAGGCGTGCTGCAGAATTCGCTGTAGATTGTAAACTCTCTGAAATTGAGTACGAAAGAATACAACAATCTAGAAAATGTACTGTATATTTAAAATATCAATAGAGTGTCCGATATAATTTATAGCGAGTTTTGTGGCACCCCGTAAGAACATATTTTGTGAGTGTTTTATGATGAAACACTTCATGTCAAGATTAATTAATTCAAAATTAAATTGTTTGATAATTTTTTTTATTTATAGTGAACCACTTTGGCTATTTTTAAACAAATATCGATTATTTAACGGCATTTATGACTTACCTCTAAGTAATTTTCTATATGGTTTTAAGTTCAATCCACGACATTGAATGACATAACAGTATTACTCATAAGTCTAGGACATCCGAAATGAAACTTAAAGAAATATTTAACTAAATAATGCAATTTTAGTTTAATGTGAAACAGTCCCATACATACAGGGTATAAGCTGATCCTTGTTGCTAATTTGATACCGAAACTATTTATGAAAACTAATGAAAACTCTTCAAGGGATTCTAGAGACAGCGATCGAAACAATGATTGATTTCCATCCGAAAAGGGTAACCAATAAGTAAGCGCCTGGAGATAACCGGAATAGATCCTACATTTATCATTAATGTCCACTCTTCTTTTCTTCCAATAAGCGACCCAGTAGTTCGGGTTTCTCTCGCAGAGAAATCCAATCCGGTGCGACACAGACACAGAAACGAAATAGAAAGAGCTACCGAATCGAACGAATTAATCAAAATTCTTCTTTTCTCAATTCCTCAGCGAATAATTAATGATTTCTGCCAACGCTAATAATAAACCACTTGATTAATGAATTTGATTTGCAACTTACAGCATATTCTCGATAATCGTTATTAGTTAGTACTTTACGATAAGACCACTAAGTCTAGCGCCAAGAGCAGCACCTCTTTATATTCCCAGGTTCAAGATCCCTCTCACCAAAGTCGCCTTTTCCCTCTGCTCTTTTCGTCCGCAGGTCACCCTCTCCGGAGCCCATTTACAGTTCTGATGGCAAGCGGCTGAATACCCGCGAGTTCCGCTACCGGAGACGCTTGGAAGAACAGCGGCATCAGTTAATTGTCAAGATGCAGACGGTTAATCCGGAGTTTAAGCCACCGGCAGATTACAAGTAAGTACAGAGTAATAACAATTGAACTATTAATTGATTTTGCAATTTATCCAGACCGCCGGTGACGCGTGTCAGTGACAAAGTGTTGATCCCGCAGGAACAGCATCCGGACATTAACTTCGTGGGTCTGCTTATCGGGCCGCGCGGCAACACGCTCAAAGCTATGGAAAAGGATACGGGCGCCAAGATCATAATTCGCGGAAAGGGATCGGTAAAGGAGGGCAAGGTGGGTCGCAAGGATGGTCAACCGTTGCCGGGCGAGGACGAGCCCCTGCATGCATTCATCACCGCACCTAATCCGGAGGCGGTGCGCAAGGCGGTGGATAAGATAAAGGACGTTATACGGCAGGGTATCGAGGTGCCAGAGGGCCACAATGATCTACGGCGTATGCAATTGCGAGAGCTGGCCCAGCTCAATGGAACGCTGCGCGAGAATGACATCCAACGGTGTACATGCGGCTCCACGGACCACAAGTCCTGGCAGTGTCCGGACAAGCCGATTATTACAAACACCATAGTGTGCACTTCGTGTGGCGGGACTGGCCATCTGACCAAGGATTGTCGCAACAAGCGTCCAGGATCCGGAGCACCAGGCATGGCCTGTGAGGATACCCAGGCGAAGATCGACGAGGAGTACATGAGCTTGATGGCAGAGCTCGGAGAGGGCCCGCCGCCGTCAGCAGCACCTGCTAAGCCGGATCCGCCGGCCAACAATGGACCCCAGTTGCACCGGGCCAGTTACAGCATCTTTGACAAGAAGCCCTCGCAGATGCAGGCCATCCAGTCACCGCCGAGCAGCTCCTCGTCGCGAGATCATCAGCGCGACATGGGCGGATGGGGTGCGGCGGGGCACGAGCACGGCCTAGGCATGGAGCACGGTATGGGAATGGAGCAGCATGCTCACGGATTGGCAGGGATGGATCACGGCATGAGTGTGGGCATGGAGCATGCAATGTCTGCGTATTTGCCGGCGCCTGGCACCCAAGCTCCGCCCCCAATGCCGCCGCCGCTTATGCCATGGATGAGCGCACCGCAGCCGCCGCCACCGGCAACGGAGCCGCTGAATCCACCCATACCGGGCACATTGCCACCGCTCATACCGCCGCCCCCGGGAACAAGTGCTCCGCCCATGCCGCCGTGGGGCGGTGGTGGCTACAGTGGCTGGGGAGGCGGTTATGCGCCGCCACCACCTCCACCATGTGGCCCTCCGCCACCAGCCTTGAGCTTGTCGCAGCCACCGCCACCTCCACCGCCCTCCGCTTGAGCTTTGGGACTAGCCTGGGAAAAATCAAGACGCCGCTGCTGATGACCGCAAGAGACTGTCCCTGCAATCAATTAATAATGTAATCCTACTCCAAGACCACAAGATAGTCGCTTACCCTACATTTCAACATAATCGAGACAAACCTACAAAACTAATTTGTATGTAACGATTCTTAAAAATAAAGGACGCAATTAAATAGTTCATTATCGAAATTAACAAGTAAATGTAAATGGGAATTTTGATGACCCTGTATGAGCGCTTCAATAAAGCAAATTGGAAAACAATAAAGTTTATTTAAAGCTCAACCAGTGTCTACCCAGGTTTTAAAGTACATCGAAAAGAACATATCCCAACGTTGCAATAACGATTCGATCGACATAGAAAAAGGATAAATTAATAGATAATTCCTACTCTGTTTAGAAATATCTTCTATGTAGAATATTTTTTATTAGTGGGAGTCTTTTGTTTGTGGTGAATGTTTCTTCAGATGTGTTTAGAAAGTATCAAACGATCTCTTAGCCGTGCTTAGTGAAGTACTTCTTGGACTCCTCCACATCGGGCTTGATAGTGGCCGGGTTCGTCTTGGGGTTCCAGTTGGCCGGGCACACCTCTCCGTGCTGTTCGACAAACTGGAAGGCCTTAATCAGGCGCAGTACCTCATCAACGGAACGACCCACGGGCAAGTCGTTGATGGAGTACTGGCGCAGGATGCCATTGGGATCAATGATGAATGTGCCACGCAGCGAGATGCCCTCCTTGTCCAGCAGCACATCGTAGTCGGCAGAGATCTTCTTGGTCAAATCGGAGAGGAGCGGGTACTTGAGCTGGCCAACGCCGCCGTTCTTGCGGTCCACATTACACCAGGTCAGGTGGCTGAAATGCGAATCCACGGATACGCCCAAGACCTCAGCGTTGATGTCGTGGAACTCCTTGATCCGCTCGCTAAATGCAACGATTTCCGTGGGGCACACGAATGTGCTGTGATCATGGAATGGAAGCACAAGTTAATGGGCAAGACGAGATAGGATGGTGAAGACTCACAAATCAAGTGGGTAGAAGAACAGCACGAGGTACTTGCCCCTGTAGTCCTCCAGCTTCACCTCCTGGAAGTTGTTGCCCACCACGGCCAGACCCTTGAAATCGGGTGCCGGTTGCTGGACACGAACTGCAGCCAGGGGAGCAGCTGAAAGAAGAGATGTTGAATGAGTTAATTCGCCACATATGTCTATGATATTACTCACTCTGATGGAGAAGACGGGCGGCAAACTGTTTCTGCTGACTCAAAATGCCCTTGCCAAGCAGCGGCACCTGCAAGGCATATTTAATCGAAATTTATTCAAGATCCGAAGGCGGTTTCAACAAATTACGTAATCGCCATGGCATGTTTTCGAAAAATATAAGGTTCATCGACCAACTTACGTTGCGAATAAGTGTGCGTCCCACGAAAGACATCTTGTTTTTTTGAAATCCTAATTATTAGGTACTGATAAGAGCTTTCTGAGTCCGGATTCCAGCGGCCGGCTGAATTTTTTAACAAGTTAAAAAGTAAAAACAAAACTTAAAGTGTGACCAGAACTCCGTGATGCCGTAAATCTAGTTGTCAATTATGCCAGGACAGGGAGACTGAAATAGCTAGATTTCTTAATAAATTGGTGAATCAAAAAGCAGTTACTTTCTAACATTCGCTATACATATTCATAAATCTGATCAACTAAACCGTTGTCATTATAATTCAAACACCACTTTTATTTAGCTCAATTTTCAAGTTTCAAGGAACTTCCAGTTTGCCATTCAACATACCCTAGATCTAGATAGGAATTAGCTAAGATGGCAATACGTATGGGGTTATCGATAAGTTAGCGGCGGGAAAAATTCAAAAATTGTACTGCTATTGTCTCCATTCTTACTACAAATTAAAATTGATTTGATTTACTTAAAAATTTAAGCAAGTACCCAGTAAATTCTTTGGATCTGTCAAGATACTAAAATTTAATTGTATTACAGAAATTTAGATAAATTCATTTTAAAACTTAGACTTCTCGTTCAATTTTTTAATTGAGCTTTAAGTGTATGACAAGACTCTCTATTTTGCACCACCCTTGCTCACATGCGAGCTCTGATATAATAAAAAAAATCACCTTCCCTCTTATATCCTTTAGAAGCCGATTTCTTTGCAGATCAGAGCGCTGTCCTGCTTTGTGCATTGTCCACTGGGGGGAAAAAAGAACAGGCGCGGATAATGGAAAGTGTAGCAAAATATTTACCACGCACTGCACACGCCACACAATGGTAATGAGCTGCTTACCCGTCCAACTATTTGCACTACATGTGTTTTGTTTGCCGCTCGTTAATCCACTAAATGCCCGAAAGCGGCTCAGATCCCTCTTGAACTACGGGATCCTAGCCCTCTTCAAGGAGGGTTTCATTTCGTTTCGTTTTGGTTAAGGTTTTGTCCCTTTGCCAGCTACAATGCCCCGATCTAGATACTTTTGTGTCCTGCGAGATGCCGCCGCACTCGGATCGAGAATCGGAACAATAAACAATGGCGCACGATATGTGTGCATGCATGGGCAAATATTTTTGCATATTTGCACGGATATGTTGGCAAAACATCTGACGGATGGCGGAACGCCCACACACTTAGTTTCCCTTGCCCATTGCCACTGCCATTTCCATCCCATTCCGTCCCGTACCATCCCTCTGATCTCGAAGGGGATATTTTTCCTTCTACGGCCCTGCTCCGTTCTGTTGATGGTCCGCCAATGGCGCTCGACTCTCTTACTTTCCCGCAATTAGTCAATTCCCATGTTTGCAATTACGCTCGGCCCTCCCCCAACTTTTTGCTTTCCCCCTGACGGGGGTGGTATGCACCCTTGCCCTTCCCTCGCCTGCCCGCTTTTTACAATTTTCGCTGCTTTTCATCTGTAATTTGGCGCAAATTACGCGCTCCAAGTGGCTGCCCGTCCCATTCGTCCTTATGGCCATTGCCATTCCCCAAATGTACACTAAGAGGTTTGCTTTACTCTAAATATAAAATATATTATTTTTTAAGTATACGAAAACTAACAGAATATATTAATACTATCATTGGAGACATTGTAGATTCCTGCCATACAAATATTTATATGTATTTTAAATTTCTGTAAGGCCTTTAAAAAAATTGTTGCTTAAGGACTCTAAGGATTTTGCTACAGTGGTAGTACCTTTCTGGCCGTACCTTAAAATATATAGAAGTATTTACGTATTTATTTGATATATTTATAGATTACTTATTATTTTATTATTATTTATATTGTGTGTATTATTATAATTTTTTTATTTATGCTAGATTCAACATATTACGATTTTCTTTTAGTGTATTCGGTCGTTAACTTGTTTATGAGTTGGGGCCTGTGCGCTGGGGCGTGGGGTGCGTTAAAAGGCAGCGCGCTAAGTAATTACGGGCGGCAGCTCGCTGAGGGCCCCGAAAAAGTGTGTAAAAGTGTGTATCCCACGGATTTCCAGGAACTCCCCGCGCGCACGCTTGGCAAATCCGTGGCCCTGCACTAATTCCCAGACAGTTGGACTACTTTTACCAATTAAAAGTGCACGTCGCTTTGTCTGCTAGGGTCCAGACCAGGCCGGTAGCCGTATAGATGCACATGTATCGCTTTCAATCCGCTGCTGGCCCGGCCCGCCCGCAGGATTTGCGCAGATTTACATAATTTAAACAAACACTTGAGCACTTGAGGCAGGAGCACTCGTGTGCCGCACTCGCAGGATCTCGGGCTGAGGAGATTCGGGCGGATTCTCGGGGATTCTCTGAAGGCGTTGCCGACATTCACACGCACCGCTCCTCCTCAGATCCCTAGAGCCCATCTCCTCGCGCTTTCATTGTCGCACAGATGCCGTCATATTAGCACAAATCTGCTTAGGTTTTTGTTACCATCTCGAGTGCTAGTGCTGGCCCAGATTCGGAGGATCTTGATTTGTGACAATTGTCACAATGCCGAGGCTTAGGGCCTCCTGCGTCTCGGATCTGGAGCATCGAGGTGAGGATGCCGCGCGCTGGTGCCCCTGTTCGGGGCAACGCGTAATCCTGATGCAAATCTAGCTAATGTGATGCGTATCGGTAGCAGCTCCCTTTCTCCTATATCCTTTATCCGTGCGCGAAGGATATCGCCATCTTTATCGCCTTGCCATTTGCCGCTCTGATGTTCTTTTTTAACACTTTTGTGTGTTTGGAAATTCGAGATGCTCGCCGCCAGTTAATTAAGAAAGTGCGCAAGTAGAAAAAGGACACAAAGGCATTGCATTACAGCCGTGAGAGTTTGGTTCCTGCAAAGGAGACACATCTTCACACCTGCATTGCCTTGGAAATGTTTTCTTTATTTAGCTAAATTAATCATAATAAACCCCTTTATTAATAGGGGAATAAAATCATAAAATAAACTAAAACAGTTTTTAAAAGTATACTTAATATCCCATCCACACCCAGACAGCCACAATGATATGCATTAAAATTGCGTTAAAATAACTGCCATTGATTTCTCTGCCATTATAAGTAGCTGCGGCTGCCTTCGGATTTATACAGTGTTTTTGTTATTGCAACAATTTGAATACATTTATAAAAAGCACCCGGCCCCGGGACCATTAATAATAATTGCTGTGATTTAAATTTTAATGGCAATTGTTGGTAAGCACACAGCACACAGCTGGAAGTCCCGGACTTGGATGCCATTGGAGGAGCGCCTTTCGACCGGGTTAATATGTATTTATTGCAATGGAAAATTATGCGTCATCGATGCGGTTAGTGGAAAAACAGCTAAAATGCATTTGTAACTTAAGTCTGCCGAGGGAAATTGTAATAATTCGAATAGTTGAGGCTTTCAGTTTGATTGCGGAAATCAAATCCAAAGCGAAAACTAAAATTTCATTATTATTATCATTGATTGTGTTTATTTAAGTGAATCGATAATTTCATCTTTATTTTTAAAAATTAAGGAAACGTTTTAAAGATTTTTGTGCATTTGGAACTGGGCCTGTGAAGCATTAAAGCTCCTAGGAATAATTTCCTAGCAACATTTTCTTAGGCTTTTCCCCATTTTAGATTTCCTTTTTTTTATGTGGTGGTATTCCATTAATAAAAACATAATTATACCTCTATTTTACTGCCGCACTCTCACTCAATTCGAACTCTTATCAAAGTTGCCTCACTTTGCAATAGAACATTTTAATTTAATTTACATATACAAATTATAGCCCCGCCCCCTGGCACGCTTTTGCTGATTTTCAAAGCAATCGCAACAATTCAATCACTTTGATGTTTTTCAACCCACAAAACGAGCGCCTGGTTCTGGCCTGCCTGCCGCCCAGACAGGACACGCCACCGCCTCCTTCGCAAGCGAGGATACGTATGTTAACGCCCAGTTTCAGACATTTAAGCGTCCATAGTCGTCGCTTTTTAAACATCAATGCGATTGCATTTACCCCATCTGCGTATCCGACCCGGACTCCCGTTCCCGCTCCTGCTACTTCAGCTTCGATCCCAACACCCTCGGCACTCGTCCATCCATCCTGTGAACAGGACCTTCCGGCAAACAACATGTAATTTCTTTAATGGTTTTTCCCCACTCACACTCTCCCCGTTCGCTGGTGCCGCAATTCAGAATGAGTGTGTCCGAAAATGAGTAAAAATCAAATTTCAAATGAATTAAGGTGCCAAAAATCGAAGACTATAAAAACAACGGGAAAATTTTTGACAAAGTCAAAATAAAAAGGTTATTTCTTTAACAAATATTTGGAGAATATAAGAATTGAACTCAATAACACTTTATATTCTGTACTATAAAGAAATATCAACGGTAAAGTATCTCCGAATTTTTTGGTAAAATTTAAGCTATCGGATTAGCTTTAGCTCTGGCTTGTAAAATAAATAGTATATAAAATAGTTCATACATGTGGGGGAACCTTTAATGACCTATTCATCAACTCATTCCCAGTTCTCAGCACTCCCATAAAAATCGGTTATTATAATTGAAGTATATCAAACCGTAAAATGTTTACAATTTAATTACACTCCGAAGTAGCTCGGCCAGGTTATTCAGCCCCGTGTTCGTGTTCCTGTGTTTGTGTGCCTAAACGCATTAAAACACTTCATTATGCCTAATCCTGTGTGACGTAACAAAAGCCAGACACGCACACGCACACCCGAGCTTCCTCCGGAGAACCCTTCCTGGCAACTCCGGGTCGAGCATATGCCACTCGACTACACTTGAGCAACTCTATTAACCAGGCGGGGGGACTCGAGGTCGGCCCAGGAAGGGGTGAAAACGTGGACCGTCGAAACTACTCTCTACGAGGGCATCCGGATCGGGCTTGGGCTCGCTTTAATGGCGGTGAGGCTACATGTTAGCATTTGCATTCGAGGCGGGAATCACGGCCTGTCAGAAACCATAAAGTGTGTAAATACCTTGTTTCAACTTTGTAGTTACCCCGGTTACACGGAGAGAAATTAATTAAACTATTAAATTAAGTAATCAATTGTTACTGTTTTGATTTGGACTTCTCAATAACTATCAAATAACTATGGCTATTTCTATAAATTTATTTCTTAATAACTCACATAAAATATGGGTATGAAGCTTACAAATAATAGACTTGTAGGCTTCATACCCATATTTTATTTGAGTTATTAAGAAATAAATTTAATTTAATTTTAACTACTACTTTGACACTGCTTAACCCAATTTTAATATGATTTTTTTATTGCATTGTTATTACACCAATATGTTTTTAATAATAATGTATCATTAATTCCTCTCTCTGTAGTAGCCATGCCCAGAGTATCCTTGACATTCAAGATTCGCGCACGTGTTGTGAGGCACTCAAACCACTTTGATTTCCGCGTTGTTTGCCATTAATTTTACGCCTGATTTCGAGCCGTGCCAGAATGCTTTATGATTGATAAAAATCTCACGGGCAGGAGCCATTAGGGGAAGGAACAATAAGCGTTTCATAAACATTGGCGTATTCATTTAATTATATTTTCTCGATCCTCTCGGGCCAAGTGAGCGGTGCAGCAGGCCGCCATGTTTTGGGCCAACAGGCCACACGCCCTAAACTGCTCACTTGGCCGGGGAGCTCGACTATATCTGGCTATATCCATCTGCAGCTAACTAAAGTTGATCACATAATTGCTGGAATCTCAGCTCGATCAGCTTGAGTTTGGCTCAGACTGGCGCCGAGCGACTCAGGACCGCAGTTGAGTCCCGTTCTCGACCATTTTAATTGCAATAATAATTCCTGCCTGCTTTGTGGAAGATGCAAATGCGGGGAAGGTTGGGAAAAGTCGGACCGAAGGGCGGAAAATATTCGGGAAAGGGAAGGGAAGGGTGCAGCAATCGGGCATATCTTAAGCCGATCTAATGCCGATATCCCAGGTATATCACTGCTACCGTTTTCGCTACCTCCGGCCTCTCCGTCTGGCTGCTCCGTTGTGTTGGCAACAAATTGGATTACAATTAAATTGCATTTACATGCAGCGCTCTGGTTCGCCTTTGTTTGTCCGGGTACTCTCAATTAAAACTTTTCCATATTTTCTAAATATTTGATATGGAAACCTCGGGACGTCCAGCTGTGCTCGGTTTGAGATTGCCCGATAATTGGTGCTCTCCGACCATTGGTATATGATCGCTATACCTACATACATATGTATATGGGAAACAGTATCATTAGGAGTTGTAAGGGATGGAATTAGATCTTGATATAAATTCGATGTAAATATTTCGAATGTAAACAATAAATAGCAAGAAGTTTATCTTAAAGATACGAGAATATTCTGCAGCTTTTCTAGTTCGGCTATAACCCGACACAAATCCTGCCATAATGCATCATCATTAGCCAAGTCGGGGAGCACTCTTTGGGCATCGCCACTTCGACGGCTCCTTCCTTTGTCCTGTGATTGCGTTGGCTTTCAACATTCGCCCGCAAAATAATTGAATTGTTCTTCGTTATTTATTTTATTATTTTGCTTGTCTCTGATTATTGTTCAGCTTACTTTGGCCGGAACCCACAAGCACACACACCACACACACAGAGCCAATGGCATCACTATCATCCAGGACCAGCTCTATGAGCCATGGTTTCTGTGGGTAAAATTGGCGGAGAATGGCTCAGGAGCTGGATGTGGGTCTGAATGCGGAGCTCTGGCTCTAGATGGGTAGCACTTTTGCGCCATCAAAACGGCGCGTCATAAAATACGCGAATTGCATTTGCCATTTACGATGTGATTTCCGTTTTATCTTTGTTTCCCCCGTTTTTTTTTGTGCTGCTGTCTTGCTTTTGCGTGGCTTTGTTCTTCTGCTTCTTCGATGGGGCTTTGTGGTGGGCGGTACACTGAGAGAAAATAGCATTTATTAAAATATCAAATATTATTTCAGGAGTGCACTAAAACATTGCTAGAAATGAATAGTAGCTGGTGTAAATGTGATCCATCTGTAATTCTATTGATTCAAGATCTGAACTTAGAAAATCTATTTTACAGCTAATTGAATTATCTGAAAAATCATTTGTTTCTTTTTCCATAAACGATACTGAACGGAATTGTGCAAATGGGTTTTCGCACAAAGATGTTGTTTTGTCCGCAATTCACCAGCCTGGGAAAGGGCGTATTATCATTTAACTATGTGTTAAATTTTGCAAAATAGATTCAAACTGTTATGAAAACATGAAAACAATCGCAGAAAATTTTGTTTTGCAGACATCCTGCCAAAGTCAATAATTACTAATTAATTAATTAATTAATTTACTCATTAATTGTGTAATAATGGCAAGTACTCCTGTGCCCTGATGCTTATCCAACAAGGATAAACAATAAAAAAGAAGTTTGTTTTTTGAATATTTTCTTATATTTCTTATCTGAAAAAAATATACGTCATAAAAAAACGATTAAATATAGAATGGGGATTGAATTTAATTTTTATATGACTTTTAGTGGTTACGGCGACCTGGAAACTTTTACAAATAAAAGTTTAAGACCTTGAAATGAAATTGGCTTACATTTCTATCATTTTTTCTGGCTAAAAGTCACAATTTATTTTTATACTTTAATAATAAAAATTTAACGATAAACATTAATATGTAAATAGGCTAATGTAGGATCAGTAAATCCTAGATGCAAGTTATTTTAACAAATTGTAATGTTGGTAATGTTTTAATCCTCATGGGATTCTTAGTTTAGGAATTAAATATAAATCAAAATAAAAGCAACAAAACATTTTAATGTTTGCATCTTTAGCATCTTTGGATATTCAAAAGTTAAACAATTTTCATGGTATCACGGATCAAAGCCCAAATTGATAAACTAAAAAGATGGGATAACTGGGAAGTGTTTTGGCTCAGTGTAGCAGGACTTCGTGGTGATTCCTTTGGGGATTTTGCGCACAAAGCAGTGCGAAATTGAATGTGGGATTTGGCAGAGAGATAGACGGGCGGCGCTCCCCTCTGCGGGCTGTATTTGCGTGGGGTTGGTAATTTTATTGCGATGCTTTTTATGATGTGGCGACAAATTGATATTTCCCCTTGACCGGGGACGATCGGGGGCGGGCGGAGCAAGTGACTGGCCGCCGCCTTTGAGGGCCAATTGAGCTGCACGGCAGCCACCGCAGCGGAGGCAGGACTCCTGATGCCGCCAGGACACACATGGAACACTCTGGGCGGTCGCCCGCCCGCTGAGTCGCCCCGCTCGTCGTCTTATAAAATAATTAAGTCTTAGCCTCTATTTGTCCCCTTTGTCTGTCGGCGCGGCGGCTTGTGTGTGTTTGTTGTTCGGGTGTCCGTTGTGCGTGCGCATCCTAGCGAAATTAAGGACTTTAGCGCGATTTTCGCCATGTTTGCCGCTGCCATTGTCCGTGTGTGCCGACACAAGGATCTCCCGTTAAATTTGAAACTTTTACTTCTCCCTCTCCAGCTCACTCACTGCGGTCTTTCATTCAGCGAGCTCTGCTTTATGCCGTCTTCCTTGTGCTGAAATCAACTGTAAGTTAATCGCATTAATCCCCGATCGTCTTTCAAGTGGATCCTCAGCGATCCCTTTGCCGGCGACGCATTCAATTGCAAAATTACAAAGGTTTTTGAAAAGGGTTTGCCATTCATAGCGTTCTAAAAATTAGCCGAATTCGATACGTAGAGCGGGAACAAGATGGCTGACTTATGCAAATTTATGGAACTGAAGATGTGGCGTATACGTAATATTATTGGAAGACTTGCGTCTTGGCAATAATTTAATACATTTTATTTTATATGGTAATTGCATAACTCGATTTTACAATTCAAAAATAGGTTCCGACCTTTGTAGAAGATTGTATACCCTTGCAGATTGCAATTCGATCATATTATATTCATATGTTGAAAATTAGAAAAGTTATATATATTTTTTTTAATTTTTCGATTGTTCCTATGACAACTATATGATCCGGATTCGACCCTTTCTGGCTTATAAACTACAATTAGTTTGCGTAAAACGAAAAAAAAAAATGCTGACTAAACATGTTAATGTTGCCAATAATATTTAAATGAACTAAGCAGCTCTTATAGAAAGCAATTAGTTACAACCAGTTTCTATTATATTAATAATATTGTCGAGTCTGAACCCTTTTAATCGTCTTACTTTTATTTGCACAATAAAATATTAATAGTTTTTAAGATGACTACAAATACAATAATTTTCTTTGGTTTTTGTCTTCGACATAAAGCAATAAGTAAACTAGAGGAACCCCTTAAAGTGGGTCCTCAACGCTTAGGTTATTAGTCTGTAAATTGAAATTAAATAAATAAAAATAAATAAGAATTATTGAGAGAGGAGACTCAAACTCACATCTTCAACTTTACAGCATGTCATTCTACCGGGACATTGATCGGCTGTACGGAAGCTTAGTTCTGTTCGGCACAGTTCCTCAGCGACACATGTGTATTCCCCTTCGCAAAGGTGAACATTATATACCTGTTTACATATAAAAATTGCAATTTAAATGATTCAACATGTTATGAGAATTAGAATTTTGCACTTACATTCTCTATAGCACAGCAAACTTGGTTGGAACGACATCCAGGAACACGTGAACGATATTGAAACGAGGTTTGGCAGCTGCCCTTTGCAACGCAATGAAAAGATCCGTCAGATTCGCAAGTGATCGATGCTCGACCAATTCCCAGTAAAACTGAGATTGTCACAAGAAGAGCAAGTGTCCAGTGTGGGGCCATTCTGCAATATTCCAGCGTATACTGATACGGAATGTACACTCAGTGGGATTTATATAGCAATTCCGGACTCACCAGATAAGCGGGACGCATAGTAAATATTTTTTTTAATTGCCATACATATTTGTCACTGACGAGTTGAAAGTTCTAAGAACTGTTTATTGATAAGTAAAACGAATCCAATGTATTTAATATTGTATTTGATATCTTTCGTTTTGCATGCTTATAATTAATTTTTGCAATAATTATTTGGCTGTAATTCAGGCACTTTAGGTTGTTCTTTTGTTACACCCTTAGCTCAACGGGGCTGAACAAATTAAACCAATAATTTAGCTGTCAATTTTGTAACGCTGCGCTGGCCACACAGACATATCGGATTCATGTGCCGTCCATCAGGCGAAGGCCGCTCCTTGGCCATTGATTTTGCCGGGGATTGATGGCGAAAAGGATTCAATTCGTACAACAATCGTAGCTGGCTCGTTCTATCCTTCCATCGCTCCCTTTTGCTGAATTCTTCCATCTCTCTGCCGGGATACTTGCTGCCAATTTCAAGGATGCCGCTGGAAATTGGTAATTTTATACGGTTGGCGGTGCCTGTTGTTCGGTTGGTTGGTCCGGTTGGCTCGATAACGGTCTCTTGATTGTAAATAATACAAAATAATTGCTTAAAATTAAACCGTAAATGCTTCGAGCTGCTGTGGGCTCCACTTGTCGGCTTAATAGGAAATACGAGCGGCTCCGAACTATTTCTCTGGTGTTTTGATAACAATGAGAAAGGCGTTTCAAAATTGTTACTTACTAAGAACCCACAATTGTTAAATGTTGGTGCTTAATTTGTGACAAAGAGGTTTATGTGTGGAGTAAACAAGGTCAATTTAAAAGCAATTTGCTGTCTCCACACATAGACAATGTAAAACAAATAGAACATTGACACCAACTAATTCTTTTTCAAACTAATAATTAAGGGAAAGTTTTCAAATGCTCTGCACACACTTCCTTTAAATATACCTATGCTTGGTACTTAATCAGTGGGACCGAAAAGGATAAAACCATCAGTAGGGGAAGTCCTTGAAGTCGAGGCTTGGTAATGCGTAAGAAAATTGGAACGTAAACGTAAACGTAAGCGGAAACGGAAACTGTTCAACTGTTGAAATCATAAAATATTACCGTTCGCAATACAATTTATTTAAATCAAAGTCTAAAGCGTTATTTACGAGCACTGTGGGGTTGGATGGGTTCGTTTTCAGCCCGCTTTTGGTGTGGCTTGGGGCGGGCACTTTGGTTCTTTGGGGTGTGTGTGTGTGAGTGTGTCGGGTGGATCGATGGGTTTTTTGGGGTTTGCGTGTGCTCTTCCTAGCATTCTATCCCGCCATTGTTTGCATTCTGAAAGAAGACAAAAGCCAAGCCCCCAAAAGCGAAGGAAAAGCGCGTCACACAAATTTAGCTGACTAATAGCCGCAAATAGCCAAAAGGATGATAATGATGTGATGGGTGGTCAGCATAGCTATGCTATAATACACTCTGGAAAAATAAAGCAAAATTATATATGAATAAAACTTATAAATATTTGTACAAACATAATTATTTGTACATTAATCAACCAAATTAATGGTTATGAAATGAAAGTAGCAGGAGGTTAAAAAGAGTATTGGAACATAAAGCATATAAGTAAAAATTTCAAAGACAAATTGTATTAAAACTGTATATTTTTCATTACGTCGTTTTAAAAATATATCTAAAAATATTTTAATATAAATTTTAAAATTTTAAATGTTTCTTTTAAAGCTTAGTAAGAATACTTATTTTTCGTTTTGCAGTTTCAAACCATATTTTAATTAAACATTATTAGGAGAGATTTTGGAGATTTCAAATCACTTTAAAGGGTATCTTGAAGCCTTAAACTATTTAAAAAACGAAATTAATTGTACATTTTTTCTTGTTCAAAGTTGTAATATATATATTCCTTTTATTATATTTGCCGATATATTTTAAATCAGTTTATCATTGATTTCGAATATCGAATTCGATATATTAAAAGCTGTATAAAAGAATGGTTTAAATATTACCGTAGTTAAATCAGATTGTAGTAAATTTTAAAGCAGACTTTCAATTGATTTCAAATCGTAGGTTGTTTCTGTGGTGCCCCCTATAATAATAATTAACAATTTAATTAACAAAATCAACTTTTCCCTGAGTGCATGCAGTGTTGATAGGGTGGCATGGACTAGGGACTACAACTCCATTTGCTTTTAACCATTCCATTTCGTTCTATTCAGATCATGGCATGTCCACTCCACAGTTATTGTTTTGCCATGCTTTCTGCCTATTATACAAAATGCTACACAAGAGCCAACTAACAAAGGCCTTGCCCACTTGCCTAATGTGCTGGAGTTTGTGTGAGTTGCAAAATCGAAATTTGGAAAATTCCGAAATTGAAATGGAGCAGATACGAAATGCCGCTGCCCCTGGTCCTGCCCCCTGTCCGTGCCTCTCTATCCTTTGCTGGAATAATGTTAGTTTTTGTGTGAGTAGCTTCAATTGCCAAATTAATTGCAGTTAAGTCGAGCAAGCTCAGCTTGGCTTCCCTCTCTTTCTGTCCGACCATTGCCCTCTCTTTCTCTTCCCCTCTCACTCGTCGAGTGTGTGTGTGTGTGTGTGTGTGTGTGTGCAAGCTAAAGTGGAGTCAATGAAAATTGCAACTCCCACTTTGCTCGTACGTCAATTAGACCCCTTTCCATCTCTTCTCCCCATCTCACTCACACCTCGGGCCCCTCTCTGTCTCGCTTTTCCTGCGTCTCTTTGGCCCCCCTCTCTTTCCTTTGCAGCCTCAGCTCTCTTAGCTCTTTTATTGCAGTGCAATTTGTTGTAGAAATCGTTTTGTCCGACAGTTGAACAGTTTGTTATTTCTTTTAAATGTTCCCCAGCAAAAGAGCTTTTTCGAATTTTTGTGGCTTGCCTTGGCCAGCGGTCAGGCATTGAGATTAATGGCTTTTCCCTATTTTCTTCTCACAACCAACATTTCCTATACCTCTTGTCCTCTTCTGCACAGAAAAGGATACTGGCGGGTATTCACTTTTAATGTTTGTAAATAATTTATTTTTTTAAATAGATATTAGTTCTTAAATTGACTTTAATTTTCGCATTCTTGGAGCTTTAATTACATAGTATTTAGGACAAAGGGATAATAACTTAATATACAATTTACAGTGAAAATGTAGGTTTTCAAGGAAAAACGCATTATCCATTTTTGAAATGGAATCGAAAGGAATCTGGGACAGCGCCCAAGTGTCACTATTTTTGAACCTGTACTTCCCCCCCCCAGGTATCCCACTTCGTTCTACCTTCAAAATAATACTTTCCGCCCAACCCTCCTTCCCAGGACATTTTTACAGTCCCCAATCCCGGTCTAAAGTCTTACACGAAAACGAATCAAAAGCCAGCAATGCACGGAGGGAAATTGCGGGAAAATGTGTTACGGACTCAGGTGATGGCTACCACCTACCTTCCCGGTGGAGATTGGGGGGTGTGGCGGAAAATAGGGGGTGTTGGACGGGAGGGGGTTGCCCTCGGAGCACTTGGAGACGCACTTTGGCAAAAGCAATCTTCTAAACAGGATAAATGTAATTGCGCATGAATTTCTACGCATATTTCGGCGTCGCTGTCTGAGCTGCAAATGTTTGTTCGTTATTTGTTTTCCTCCTCTTTTTTTTGCTTTTGGCTTCCTCCGGTTCTTGCCGTCGCTGGAAAGCGTTCTCCGGCGGCTGAGGAGCGGCCACCCCATTGGCCCCGCTCTGGCCACGCCCCCGCAGCAAGGAGAGCTCGCTCTCTATCCCTATCTCACTCGCGGCCGGTGTCGCCGTCTCTCTCTCAACGGGTAATTGACTCGCATAATGTTTGTTTTGTTTCGGGCAAATCGTTTGCAACACTCTTTGAATGCCTCGTGGTTGTCTCGTAAAAAGCGAAAGCATTTAAAAATTCAATTTGCCCTCTCTCTCTCTCTTCTCTCTCGCTCTCTCTCTCTCTCTCTCTCTGCGTTTGTTAGACTCTCTCGCTCTCTTAGTCTGCAAAGTTTTTGCAGAGCTCCTTGGCAAAAATGGCCGCCTGTCTTGGCGCTTAGGGGAGGTTTTCTCTTTGGGGAATGGAACGCGGTGGAATGGAACATAGTCGAAGACATGAAACTGTGAGAACTCGTAAAGGAAGGAGAGAAGCAAGGATAACGTGTGAAGAAATCCTGCGGAGTCATGGCACAGATGCTGTAAAGATAGGTTGTGGTTTATATATATTCCTTAATTGCAAATATAATTTATTAGCTTTAGATATCAAGCTATAAGCCGTAAATAATACATATTAATCTAGAGAAATATTTAAGCTGTATTTTGAGTTTTTAAAAACAAAGCTGCGCTGCTTAAAAGTATGCAATGATATCTTTACTTGAAGAAATATTTAGAAACTTTTAATTATTATCTGGGGTGCTACAGAATTTAGTAAGGGTTTTAAAACCAATCAAAAAATATACTAAAAATGGTACATTGTCAAAAAAATAAATTTTTACACTGATTTTAGTACCCTTGAAATTGCTTTTCATACTTTAAAGCAAATTCTCAAAGGTTTCAAAAACCCTAGGAGTATAAAGAATACAATTATGTAATAATAATATTTCTAAATACTGCTCACATAATTATGACTTATGGCTTCAGACTCAATACATACTAAAATATTATACACAGATTAGATTAAATTGACACAAGGCAAGGCCACAATGCACTAATCATATAATAAAAACTTCATTATTTTTATTATATGTTGTTTTTTACAATGATTTTATTTCTTATTTATTAAATCATTTCATTTAGTTTCTTTGGCTAGAGCTTCTTTAAGTGTCTTGTGTGTTCTTATAAAATGCTTTATAATATGCTTTAAATCAGCTTACTATTTAAAGATTTAAAGCTATACTCTTACAATATTTCAAACATACTCTTTAAAATAAATATCTAAACAGGTTATGTTATATATATATTAGGTTATGTTACCAAATCTCTCTTTTGATATGTTCTTTCACAATTTCCGCAAACCCAATTTTGTTTCCTTGATAATCCTTTCACTCCGACCTTTTTAAAGCAATCCAAACCTTTTCAAATCGCCTCTCATCCACTCAGACAGTTAGCCGCAAAAGTTGCAATCAATTGGTACATATTCGGCCAACACTTTTCTGGTCGAAAAGTTTGCATCTGGCTGGCTGGAAAATTTCAATGGCGCCACAGAGCAACACTTGACCCCTCTTAGGTGGCAATTGATTGATTTTATATTGGCATTTCAATGGACCCAAGCCGAGCGATTCGACTCGAGTCGACTCGATTTTCGAACCGAGCCGAGTGCGCCCCCACTTTATTCGTGTTCCAAATGCCAAGTGTTTCCCTTTTCTGGGTGGAAAAACTCACCCACAGAACCACCCACCAGAAAAAGCGAAAAAAGGAACGAAGAGCCTGAAAAAAGTGTCTGTCGATGCGGTTGCAGTGCAATTGTCGAAATAAACGAAAAGAAATTTCAAACTGCAAATGGAATGGAATAGAGCCAGTGCCTCGCTCAGGTTAGAAAGGGAGGCCAGAAGCCGAAAGAGAGATAGAGAGAGCGAGCTGAGAGAATGGGACACACCCTCCCAGGAGGGGTAGGAAAACAGGTAAGTGTGTGTGTGTGTGTGTGGGTTTGTGGAAAACCATTTAGCGCAAAGACCAAAAGAATTTGCAGAGCTGCCAACCAACCACCTCAGTCTCAGTTTCAGTTTCACGCTCTCCGGACACGAGACCGGGGGTTAAAAATCCAGAGGCTGAAACAATAAAAATACTAAACGATCGCTTTCCCACACACACACACACAGCCAGGCACACTCGCGCGCACACACTCGCACACAAACACAAGCCCATACAGGCCCAAAGGACCCAGGACTCAGTCGAGGACTTGTGCGTCCGTTAACAGTCGCATTTGAATTTAAATGCGAAACGTTGATCAAACGGTGCAGACGTGTCTCTCTCCCAACGGTAGCGCTCGGCGTTTTCCCATTACCGAGTTTTCGTGACCACAAATGGAGTGAAGAAAAACAAAGTTCAATTAACATACCAACATTGCTAACAACACAAGTGAAAAACTAAAAACAAATTTGTGCAAAAGAACTAGAACCAATAGATATTAAAACAAAAATTGCTAAACATTCAAAATTTGTAAATTTTGAATTTAATTTCAAAATTTAATTCAGTAAAATCAACAACTCAACTGCGCCCAGTAACCATGTCTTCCTCCGAGGCCGAAGTTGATATCAGCGTGGTCTCCAGTCCGGAGCCGAGTCCTCTGGGCGCTGCCGCGCGGGACAGTCCGATGCTGGCCCGCTCGCCGGCCCGCTCCGCCGACGGCAGTTCACCGCCGGCCACGCCCACGCACCGCTCCAATACCCCAAACACGGCCGCCGGTACGCCCACCACCTCGACCTCTACTTCCGGCGGCACCCACTTCCATCACAGCCCCAATGGCGGCGCTGTGCCGCCGGCAGTGCTGCACCATCACCTGCAGCATCACCTGAGCACACTGGGCGGCCATCCGGTGGCGCTGCATCATGCCCTTCACAGTTTCGGACACTTGCATCCCGCCCACGGGGCCACGCATCCCGCCCTGCTGCAGCACGCCCTCACGCCCACCAGCCAGCAGCAATCACAGTTGCAGCAGCAGCAGTTGCAGGCGCAACAGCAGCACCAGCAGCACGGCGAGCGCCTGAGTCCGCCGCCCAAGAGTCCCGAGCGGAACGGCGGCGAGGAGCTGCCCGGCCACAACATCAACTTGAACAACAACAACAGCAAGGCCTTGAATCATAACAACACCTGCGCCACAGCGGCGGCGGCAGCCGCAGCGGCAGCGGTGGCAGCGGCCAACCTGAGCGCCAATAGCAACGACAGCAACGGGAGCAGCGGCGGAGGCGGCGGCAAGGCCACCACCGGCTCCAACGGCTTCACCAGCTTCTCCATCTCGAGTATCCTGAGTCGCAGCGAGCCGGCGAAGAAGAACGGAGCCGCGGCGCTCATAACGCCGATACCGCAGTTGCCGCAGCCAGGACCTGGAGGGCCACAGGATGCAGCAATGTTGTCCAGGTAAGAGATAAACTATATAACTTGATCGGGCGGTACAACCAAGATTGGTAGTATTTTAAATTTCTCGAAAATAACGTAGTTATATATTTAAAAATGTATAATCTCGGAATTTATTAAACTGCTTTCTGGTCTTCCTACTTAAAGTGAGATTTAAAAAAAGGTTTACAATTAAATTAGAGTCAGTCTATCTTTTTATAAAGAGTTATCGTTTAGATTAATGAAAATTATTGTTGGGAATTATGATAAAGTAACTATTAATTCCTAAAAGTGTTTTGATTTGTCATTTTACGTCATGGTTATACATTTAATTATAGAGTCAAGTCTCTTGTTGATATTCTAAAATCTCAAATAATGCTTCTTAAAACTTCCAAATAATGAAACCATAATTACAACTATCTCTATTCCCTTTTAAAAAAACTTATTTTATAATCAGGTTTTAAAATTGAAATTTGAGGTATTCCACATACACTAGATATACCTTGAGATATGTATGCATTGGTTTGGATATATGCTTTGAGTTGCACTTTCTGCTCAGTGTAGGCGACCCAGATTAGGACATTCTCTGGCAAGCTGAAACCAAAAAGTCAAGCCTTCCCTCAATGAGCCCAAAAGAGACTGCAATTCCACTTGTTCGCCCTCGGGCCGGGCCAATTTTATATAATCGTCCTAGGGGAGGACAAAGGAAGGTGACACAAATCTCTTCGCAGGAAAGGCACTCAAAAAGAAGGGATCCAGGAGGGACCGGGCAAGTAGCCGAAAGATGGTCGATAAGGCCGAAATTGTTGGGCAAACGTTACACGAGACATTAAGTGGGTGAAGATGCAAATGGCCAAAGTAGCAGGCCATTGTCCTTAGAAGATTTCCACGATTCCTGACTGATAAAACTAAAGTGCAACCGTTTTCAGTTGCATCGGACATTAGTTGACCCCGAATTTATGGATAAATATATCTGACCGGTCGGGGTTATAATTTGGCCAGCATATCGAATTACGCAACATTTGCCAGTTGAAATTCAATGCAGCCAGCCCTACCTACACAGGGCATATTTTTGTGAATGAACTGACTGATTGACGGACTGACAATGCTCCAGTATCGTATGCAAAGCGTTGGCTGTCCAATGAATGAACCCTCAGACCCTCAAAATATATCCACAAAAACAGGAGCTGCTCTACAGCTGTTGGTTTCTGCAACTGCAACTTATTGATAAAAAAATGTGCACTGAGAATAATAAGACAGAGCCGATTTAAGACTAACGTATATTCAGGAATTTGTATATCTAAAGGCCATTAGTACGTTTGAAGCCTTAATAGAAATTTAAACATTTCAAAAAGTATTTAACATTGAAAGAGTATAATTTAAATACTATGAAAGAATGAAATGTTTGAATTTTAAGTACTCATTTACTTATATAATATATCTCTGATAAATTCTTGTCAACTCATTCCGTTTTCCTAGTGTCTATACATTTTTGGGGCATTTCATATGATACAAGTTGGCATTTTAACCCCACTTAGCCGGCTTTCAGAATGTTGCTTACCGAATGAGAGATCGAATTTCCAGTTGGCTCGATTAACGCATGTGTTGAATTAAAACAACACAAAAAACGCAGAGAATTTATACGTTGCACTTTTATTTTATGAGAGGGGACTCCCCCAGACGCTTTAGTCTGACGTTCTTTTTTAATAATGATCATTTTCATTTCATTTACGCGTGCCCGAGCCGCCGATCGTGGCGATAAGGGAAGTTAGTCAGTCAGTCAGGTTCGGGCGAGGGTCGGTAGTATCCCTCGTCTCCCCTCCTACGGTTACCCCAATTAAAGGACTCGCCCTCGTTCTCGTCCTGGCCAAAGTGTCGCCTCCTGCGGCTTGGCGCTTGCCCAGCTGACGTGTGGCTGCCTATGTGACGGGTTTATCACTCGATCATCAAACGGAATGATTAATGCCAGGGGTATATATATGTATATACATATGTATAAATATTGCTGAGTGATCGTTTAAGACTTTGAGCAGGATGAGCAGACTTTCGCCTGCGAACTGGGCTTGTTGTGACAGTTGCGCTTAAATTTTTAATTAGTCGCCGTGGCCGAGGCTTTCTCCTCCGGCTCCTGCAATTGCGTTCCCTTAATTACGACTCACGGAGTTGGAGAGGAGGTAGCGGAGAGCTGGGAGCTGAGGGCAGGAAAAAAGCATTTGGGAGGTGTAACCCGATATGCTTGTGAGTGGACGCGAAACAATGGAACGGCGAACGGAAAGGGTGCCTGCTTTCGTCCTGCTCGGGCTTTGTTCTCCTCTCCCAGGATGACGCAAAAAGCAGACGATGACATTATAATTACACACACACTCGCACACACAATGAAAAGTAATTACAATCCAATTGCAATCGCAATCGCTCGAGTACTTAACAAATCCCATATATATATAAATGTATCTCCATTTCTATCTGATTCTGGTGCTGAGGGGATTAGCGTTTAGTGGTGAAATGCCTTTGATTTCTTATAACGATTGTGGAGCGGAAATTTCTATGGCTGTCCATTTAATCAAAACATATTTCGCGGACCATCAGATGCATCCGATCTGGGATTTATATCTGAATCTGCGGCTTGACTTTCCCTGTTTCTCTGTCCTCGGGTCGCGTGTCATTTGGCGGGGCTTCCCATGGCGTTGGTCGAAATATTGCAACAAAGCGTATACTGTATGGCAAAGGAGCAGAAACCGAAAACTAATATCATCCTCTTCACAAATGTCACCATTTTGGGTTCCTTTTTGTTTAGTCTCATCCTCAGGACTGTGGGATATGGCCTAAGCCGCTCCCCAGGCACTGCAATATTGGTTATAATCCCGTTTACTGACAAAGCAAAGTTCGCTGCTTCTGCCCATTCGAGTGTTCAATATTTTGCCTACTCTTGCGGCCAGGTCGAGTACCCCTCGGAAAACCCGCACCGCTAAATGTCAACAATGTAAAATAATAATTCCCGGGTTATATATGGAGGGGAGAGTCCCGCACTCACGGATGGGCCAATTAGAGTGTGCAAATCTTGTATGCATGAGCGGTTCCTAAGCGGTTTTTGGGCTTACTCTCCTTTCTAAATTTATTTATTTAAATCAATTCCATTAATGCGACAATGTGCGGGTAATACTTTTTCAATTGCTTAATGCCGATCATTGCCGCAATTTACTAAACTTAACCCCAGACAGAATCATTCCTCAGACGGAGACTCAGTCGGTCTGCTAGTCAGGCGCATTTGTTTGAACTTTGCTTAGATCTCATCGACACAATGAACGTCCCACACACAGCCCGGGGACATCAAAGCAAAGATTGGACAAAAACCCAGGGAAACCGAGACGGGGAGCCGGGTAAAGGGAGCCAAGGAAAAACCAATGTTGAACGCCATGTTAAACAACTCAATTGCATAGCACACTTTTATCCCTCGAACAAAAAGGGATACCAAGACGGGGAGTTATGATGGGTGCCCAGAGCGAGAACCGCAAACAATTCATTAAGAGCTAAATAACAGCAACTGCATCCCTCATCAGCCATCGCCATCCACCACATTTGACAGCCGGGGGGATGATTTGGAGCCTTCCAAATGGGGCAGGCGCACCGCACCCACTTCTAAAAACATGGCCGTCCACTTCCGCCGCAGGATGACACCAATGGAAATGGAAATGAATACCCAGCCGTCCGCGGTTAGCCGCGGGCAGATTTATTTTGTATTTATTTCATTAGCCCAAGTCGAGGTCTTGATTTGCGTAATTAGTTGAGCAAATAGCTACAAGCTTTTGTTTTCATTTTTCATGTCCACGAAGCTTGTTTTTAAAATTAGCCCAGTAATTGGGGTAATTTCTTTTGTGTTCTTTTTTACTTTTAGCTGGGGGACAGGGCATTTTAAGTGATTGATAAGCTGTCTGCCTAGGCAGGTACTAGGCCTGCTGGATTGTAGGATTAAGTATTCAAGTTTTTAAATAAATTTCATCGGATTTAGATTGATCTCTTCTCTTTTAAGTGGATTGTTTTTATTATTAAACCCTCAAATGAGATGAAATCCCTGAAAATAGTGCTCAAAAGCTTGTACTTAAATATGAAAATTTCCTCTTCTTTTTATTTTCTCAATTACTCAACTTAAAACCCCCTCTTTTAGACTCTTTTTCCCCAATGTGCACTAGTAACCCGATCGGAGTTCCTCCCATTTTGGTCTTTCTGCGGCTGTTTGGGGTCTGGCTTCGGGCTGCCTCGAAACTAGCCGAAAGCCAAAGCGGCTTTCTCTCAATTGACGCTGTAAACATGAAGCCCATTAGAAGTGATTTGAGCTGCCAACTTGGGGAAGCCCCTGAAGAGTCCTCATAATTTCCCGAGTCCAGGCCGGGGTAGCCGGTAAACTTAATTGAAAATCATTACTGCCGGGTAGAGCGAGGCAAGCGATAGGGCGAGAGACTCAGAGTGAGAGTAAGAGTGGGTGAGAGCCCACCTGACTATTGATTTCCACACCTGCACCGACGACACCCTTGGCCGCAGCAAAAGAGGTCAACTAAATGTTAATGTCACACACCGGCTCACACACACACTCCCTGTCTGTCCGCCTCTGAGTGGGCTTGGGTTGCAGTCGCCGTTGCCGCTGCACTTGCACCCTCGAAAAGAAATCACAGTCGGTGACCCGGAGCGGTCAAAGTTTGCGGCAATGCCGTAAAGGGGGGCTAAAACGGTGCCGGGTTTTGGCCGGGAGCTTAGCCCAACAGTCCGTTAAAAGCGGAATGCGAAAACGAGCTCAAGGGGTGGATACTCCCGCCCATATGTACATACAGATATGTGGCTTGGCATTTTAGAACGGTGAGAATTGCATTTCGTTCGGCTTACATTTAACACCAAAGTTCAGTGGGTGCGTGGGAAGCTTAAAAGGCAGGCAAATAAAAAACCAATGAATCAATCACAGTCGGGAGACAAAAGCAACTTTGGCCAATTACATTCCGCCTGTTTTGACATGGCCCGAAAATAGAAGGGCAGACACAGGCTGTGGAAACCCAGAAAACCCTCCCCCGTGGAACTTTCCACGATGCGAATATAGAACACATTATAAAGAAAAGTGTTTCGTCTTGCCAGCATAAATAAATAAAATGTATTTATAAAGATGCTTTTAAGCCAACAAGTTAACAAGGTTACACACACTCACTGGTATATACTTATACACTGCAAAGCAAGTCTTTAGGAAGTGAAAGTCGGGGTGGTTTAAGTTATCTAAATTTAATATAAATAAATTTAAACATACTTTTATATTTGTGAAACAATTGATAATGATAATGATAACAAATAATAATTTATTTGTTTTTATATTTGTTATTTTTAAAGTTGTTTATATCTGACAAACAAGCCCTTTTTATTTAAGGTCACAAGTCTGAGTCTCTTACTTTTTTCCCTGTGTATACTATATATATATTCTCCTTCAAGAGGGTTGAGTGGGCCAAATTCTTAACAGCTGTTGTCAGTTATGGGGTTGTTAAGGGTCGCCAGCCTTCTTGATTTTGCTGCTCCCTCTGCCCCTTCCCTCTGACCGAACTTTGATGCTCGAACTTTCTTAGCACGAACAACTTTTGGCCGCCGGCGAAATGGTAAATGCCTAATGGCCTCTTAAGTTCAGCCCGCATCTCGGAGGTTTTTTTCACGTCTTGATTTTGCGTAGCAATCGTTAGAATGCATAATTGATGGCAATATTAACCAATACCTTTGCTTCTTTCCCTTGCAGACTGGGCTTCATCTCGCAGTGGGGAGCGCTGGCGGGTCGCTATGCCGCCCTGTGTCCGCCCGGATGGCCCTGGGCCCCCCAGCGGCTGCCCTTCCACAGTCCCACTCATGGTAAGTCTAAGTCCATTAAAAATAGAAAGCGGAGTTAGCCCAGGGCACCTCCTCTAAAATTAAGACAAGCAACTAACCATTAGTTGGTTAGAACTGAATTGAACTGAACTGTGCTGAACACATGCCACAGCGGCTTAGCATTCGTTTCATCCGCCTTTTAATTTGCTCGAGGAATGCGATGTGTCAGGCACATTCCTCTTTGTTCACTGGACGAAATACGGTCATAGAAACTTTAGAGTTTTGTTTAATTATGACATATATTTAGCTGTTTAGTTTGTTTCAAATTGTATATGATTTTAGCTTGCAAGAATAGAGGATTTTCCCTGAGAGTTGGTCATTTTCGGATTTTTATTGTATATTACTTTCAAAATATTTATAAATATTTTAAACAGAATTTTGCAACACTTAATAAATGAAAATTCAAATAAATAAATGTATTCATTTTATGTAAAGTAATTAAATTAATTTCAAAACCAAAGAACTAGATTATCATAAGGAGAGAATTTCTTCCACTAATTTACTTAATTACATTGAATTTAAAAGTCCTTTAAGAATTCTATCCCCTTTCATTGTTTTTCCTTAAAAGGACTACATTTATACAAATAGATTTCTGTCAGTGCTCGGGTATTGCGCTATAGTGGATTTGTAGTTAATTTGTTTAGTCAACGGCAGCGACTAATGCCTCAAAGAATGTCGCCCCCAGAAGCAGACTATGCAAATGTCTTAAGCTCACACACACACTGGCACGTATAGGAAGCCAGTGAGACGGCTGCTTTAATCGCCATTTGCAATTAATTGCAATTTGTAATCAAGTATCGAGTTACAGACAAAGCGTTTGACACGCTTCAGTCAGAGGAGAGTGCAATTGCAAAAGCAATTGCAACTGCAATGCCTACTCTGCAGCTGCAACTGCAGTCCGCTTAAGCCCCACTTAATTGGACCCTTTGGGCATTAAGAGTCGTTGCAATTGCATTTGTTCATGTAAATTGGCCGTAAGTTCCTCACCTGTTTTAACTCCAACTCCATTAGGCGTCTATCAGGGCGGACAGCAGAGCCCCGGAGTTTGGGAGGTGAAAGAAAGTTTTTCTAGCCAACGGGTGGCTATTAAGGGTTTAAAAAAAATTAATTTTCAGCCGGCTCAAATCCATCCAAGGCAAATTACGGCAATTTAAACTTTTCAAATGAGATTAAAACTAAAAGCTTCGATAAAAAGAAAATCGGCCAAGCTGACTGACAGCCATTTTAAATGGTAATTTAACGCGCAGACAGGTCCACCCACACGGCATGGCTATAATCTATATATATCCGTGTGTGTATATAGATATATATGGGGGATTGGATACTCTCGGCGTCTGCGCTGTAGGGGGCAGGCAGAGCAATCGCAAATGACAAAACAACAGCAACAAAGACAACAGCAGTGGAAAAGTGGAAAAGATAAAAACGCTGGGGCGACAAGTGTGAGGTTAAGTGTTGCAGCTTAAATCTGCACAGATATATGTATATATGTATGTATGTATGTAACTACTTGGGGCAGCAACCCCCGGATGGAACCACCCTCGCCCCAGAAAAACCACCCACTGAGACTGACAAATCAACTAATACAATTTCGAGGCTCTCTCTCTTTCTGAGTTTCTCCCTCTCTAATGCCGCTCTTTCTCTCTATCTCTCTCGCTTTGCAGACAGTTCCTCGACGAACACAACGGAGAATCCGCCTTCGCCCACTTCCATGAGTCCCAACAACAACAACAACACTAGCAGCACTGCCAACAACAACGCCAGCCAGGCCAGCAAGTCGCCCTCGCACCACCCCCTGCATCCCCTGTACCATCCCCACCACCAGCAGCAACAGCAACAGCAGCAGCAGCCATCGCAGCAGCAGCAGCAGCAGCAGCAACAGCATCCACAGCAGCAACAGCATCCACACCAGCCCACCACGCCCACCAGCAGCAGCAGCAGTGGCGGCGGCAGCGCCCACCATCCGCACTCGCATCCGCACCTGGCCGGCCCACACGGCGGATACTTGCTGCCCGGCAGCTCCAACGAGTCGGACGAGGAGGGTGAGGAGATCATCGAGGAGGATGACGGCACCGATGGGCCCTCGGACAGCTCCTCGCCGCACGGCGACGGCAACGGGTCGAAGCGCAAGAAGAAGACCCGCACGGTGTTCTCGCGGGCGCAGGTCTTCCAGCTGGAGTCCACCTTCGATCTGAAGCGCTACCTCAGCTCCTCGGAGCGGGCGGGTCTGGCAGCCTCCCTCCGTCTGACGGAGACTCAGGTGAAGATCTGGTTCCAGAACCGCCGGAACAAGTGGAAGCGACAGCTGGCCGCCGAACTGGAGGCTGCCAACATGGCCAACATGGCGCATGCGGCCCAGCGCTTGGTGCGGGTGCCCGTGCTCTACCATGATGGGACCACGGCCGGATTTGTGCCGCCTCCGCCACCACACCACCATCCGATGCAGTACTATGCCGCTGCTGCGGCACGCAACACCAGCCCACCGCGACCACCGCTCTCGTCGCTAGTATAGGGCGTGGGGTGCCTGGCGGCGCCCATGTCGCTGCTGAAGCCGCCCACCCCGCTGTCGCATACGACGGGGCCGTCGGCCCTGCACCTGCCGCAGCGGGAACTCCAAGAGCGGGAGCGGGAGCGGGAGCGAGAGCTCCAGGACTCTGATGAGGAGCTAGAGCGAAGCCCCCTCGACGACGAGGACGATGCCGCCATCGATGTGGAGGCGGACGAGGAGCAGGAATCCGGATCGCCAGTCCCATCGGCCACGCCCTCGCAACCCAAGAACGGCCTTTGCCTGGAAAGCAAAGAGAACTCCGGTCAGCACATGGAGGTCACCGCTGTCGTGGATAAATCCATCAACCAAAAGGTCTACTGAGCCCAATTCAACCAAGTGGCCAGGCGGAAGTAGAATCGAGATTGATTTCCAGTCAGGAAGTTAGCTTTCACTCCGCTTAAGGGCCACATTAATTGGTTTCAAGTTTTCAATAGTTTGTTCCTATTAACCCCTGTATATAGCCACTCAAGGTCCTTGTAAATGTCAATGTCTCTTGCTCAATAAGTTTAGGCTTTAAAATATACTATATATCCCACTCCATGTACATACACCATTAAGAACTCTATAGTGTGGGTGCTTAATTTTTTATAGGGTTTTGTTTGGCTTTTGGAATTAAATTAAATTGCTGGTCAAGTGTAAGTTAAGTTCGATATACATATGCTGAGCCAACAACAACCCGGGGAAAATCCGGAAAAACTGGCAATGAATGTTTAGAGTTTAGAGCTATTCGTAAGGGCTATGCGCGTGTCAAGCAATTACCAAATAATTAGTTAATTATTTATACTTTTAATCGAATGTTAACATAATCCAAACTTCAACTGAAACCAAAACCAACTCATAACGTACACACACACCCGTTCACAGACATGAAATGCTTATAAATATACAAATAACAAATTATACATATAAAAAGTATTAATAAATTATATTAACATATAGAAAAACAAAAACCCTTTAATGTTTTACCTGTTGGGTCTTTGCATTGTATATTTGCGAGAGTAAGTATTTAAATTCTTAACGTTAGTGTTTGAACTTTAGGAAAAGAACAAATATGAAAGTAAAACAAATAAATAGTTTGTGTAATAAATACATTTCTTGTTCTTTCTTTAATTAATTCTTTATCGAATCCCTTTAATATAAAAAGAAAATATTCCTCTCTCAGTTTGAAATCCTAGCCCATTTTGTGTGAGCCCAGTCGACCCTTTCAAGCATCTGTCCACAAAATATATTGTCTCTGCATCGAATCTTGCCCAGGACTCATCCTTCTATCTGCGATTGCATCCTGGCGTTGTGTGGCAATTTGCTGGCATTTGAAATAAATGTTTTTCCACGGATATATCCCGGCCATTTTGCCTGAAAGCGATGGCAAGCGCTTATTTACGTTTAATTGCCAACGCAAATAAACGCGGTCGGATTCGTGCAGTAAGAAAAAAAATTAAAAGCTTAAACAAAGTACACCAATAAATATTTTTTAATAAGTTTTATTTTTTAAAATAATGTTTTTATTTACTTTAAAGCAATTTTAAGTTGAAACTTAGAAGAATAAGTTTGATATATTGCGAAGAGAAAACTTATAGAGAAGGTTTCGCTCTTTAATTATTTATTTACATTTGATCGTATATTTAAAATTTGTTTCTCCTGGTGTATTTCTACATAAAAGCTGTACAGAGACAATAACAATGCCCCTGCAAACAGCTCTTGCCACAATTGCTGCAATGCATGTTGGCGCTTTTTGTTTTTATTTGCATCGCAGGCGTTTTAAGTTGCCATTTATTGTGCAGTTTGTTGCAATTTAGTCGCGTCGAGCCTCCATTTCCTGCCGCCGCTTTGGGTCCTTTGGGCCGCATCGGGTTTCGCTCTGCGCCTCGCATCGCGTGTTAAATTGCAAAATAAATTGCGAATTGTGCGCGTTGCAAATAAATGGCAATAAAAATGCATAAAATGTTTTTTCGCCATGCCTAACAAGCGGCGGCATCGCCGGCAAGTTTGAATTACCAAACGCAGGCAGGCATAACTGTGATTCAACAGATATCTGCCGCTGTATATAGAGGCATAATTATAGGCGATTGTGTGGAGTGTTGCAGTTCACACGACTGCGCATAAATGGCGGGCGTTAAAATCGATTTGTTTTTATTGTACGACTAAATGTACTATATATATTAATATGTTTATATGTATTTTTGCGCCTGTTTGATGCTCTTGTTTGACGCAAATCGTTTGTTTATTGGCTTGGATTTCATTCCGTTGATAAATCGCTGGCCGAAGGCAGGATTTAAGGATTGCCTGCTGCTAGGAAGAGTCTTGTAATCAATTCGAAATCGGATCTCAAGAATTAGACTGGCCAACAATTGTCAAATCCCTTCCAGTTTCGTCCCCCCAATGGGAATTTTCCCCACAATGACAAAGACAGACATTGTTAGAAGCAAAAAAGGGGTTCAGCCTTCGAATTTTGCCCAATGTTTTCAGCACTTTTTGTCCAAAGCCAACTGAACAAATTAGGCAACCTTTTATTCGGCTCTCCCACCGTCAGATCCCCTCCACAACATTTTTGTATGGATGCAGTCAAGTGCTTGAGCATTTTATTTAAGCGCATGAATGGATTTGATGATGGCTTTTCTTCGCCGAAGGAGGAAATGTGCCCGAAAAAAGAGCAGAGCGAAAAAATATTTCAATTCATTTCATAAAATGCCTCAAAATTGTAGCGAAATTATAAAAATTGCCTGCCCCCAGACTTAGGGCCTCCGCAGGTTTCGGCAGACAACGAGCACTTTGGTTGGTTGCTTTTGGCTTTTGCCTCTTGATTTTTGTGAATGCAGCTTGGCTCCCATTATATTCCTTCTATCCTTTTTTATTTTGGTCCTTTTTGGCCACATTTGCTCATATGTAAAGTGAATTGTTTGGGCGGATTTGGGGAGTCCTTGTGTGAGTGGGACGGCTGGATTATGAGATCGCCTTCTCTCAGTTCTTAGTTAGTTGGAAAGTCTCTTAGTTATAGTAGTAAAAATGCAATAAGCTGAAAATATTTATATATATTATAAATGTTGGTTTACAAAACTAATACTAGCATAGGACATTGTTGGTTTGCGACTACGTATTTTTATAGTATTAATATATAATTATAATATATAGGAAACTGAAGACAAAATATTCCAGTTTAGGTAAATTTAATTTATTCAAAGTTAAAGAGTATTTAGACAGTATTTCTAAATGATTTGGGACTGATTTTCGTAATACATTTATGATATAGTTTTCTTTATTGTTAAATCTTCTTGTATAAATTATATAAAACTCATTTACAATAACGAAAAAGATTAAATAAAAATATATATTTTTCGCTAGTTTCATATTAAAATAAATATATATTAAATTTCAAGGAATAATTTCCCCGCTAGCTCATCGCTTATTCGGCTATACTTAACTCATTTTCCATTGGCTTTCTCATCCCCTTTTTACTACCAACTTTTTTCGGTCTTTTTGTTAATTTCATTTGCCGTTCTCATATGTGAAGTGGTTTTCAGCAAATAGCGCCCAAGTGGGGGTTGGGTCTGCCCAATTTGGAGAATCTGGGATGGTTTTCAGCAGGGGCTGGTTTTGGCGCTTTTGGCAGACGCTGTTTTGCCTGCAGTAATTTCTTAATTAGCTTGCGAACACAATGTGCTTATATACCTACCACATAGAATTTACTTACATAGAGTATACGTACAAATATATATCATATATATAGAAGCGTTTTGGCAACATTTTTTGTGGCCCTGGGTTATGCAGCATTATGGCTTGGCTGTGCAGCAGTTGGGAAAGCCAAGCGGCGGGTACTTATTTTAATTGCAGCCTTTTTGGGCCTGAAGTGGCGCAGCTTAGCGCAAAGTTTACCCACTATCTGTGCCAGTTATGCACTGGGAAAAACTTTTACAAAATCAGAGATTTGAGGTAAACAAAAATGTAGTTTTTAAATTAAATTATTGCTATTCAATGGATTATACACTATTAGTTATAGACACTATAACGCACAAGTACTGCATTGTAATATATTTGCCTCAGAGTCTGTTGTGTTTATTTAGTATTCATTTTGTACTATTCATAGAACTTATTTTGTTATTTTTAAAGTCTTACAGTATGATTTCATAATAAATCGTACTTGTTTGTACCTTTCTTAGTTACATGGAATATAGCTAATTTAGCCTAATTAATATCTTCGATTTTCCACAATTATTTTCTGAATCTTCACATTTCATAGGAAAAAGTGCGAGTCATAGACTTACTCTTTAAAAGCGTTTCTTATATATACAATTATATAATTAAAATATAGAAAGGTGAGTTTTATTTTAAGAACTTTGCTATAATTTTTCTATTTGCTAAAATATTCTTATAGTCTAGGAACTGCGAAGTAGAGTAGATTTCGGCAGCTCTAAGGACATCCTTGAATGAAATTGGCCAGGACGTGTTTTTCCCCTGATTTCGTCCGAAATGTTTTCTGCCTCACTGGCCATTATGTTTATCTATTTTTGTTGACAGTTCAATTAAGTACAATGGCCACAACAGTTAAATTACGCTTAAAAAAGGACTCGCACAAACACACATACAGAACCCACAAGGATTGCCATTTTTGTGGTTCGTTTTTTTCCGTTCGCCTCGGAGTGTCAGTTCGGACATTATGCCTGTCGCTCTTTGTACTTTATTATCCATTTAGCACATTTATTTTATTTCCCATTCGCCGGCGCCTGCTGTCGTGGTTGCTGCTGCCAGTGTCCTCGCATTATCCTTGTTCCTGTCGTTACGGCCGCTGGTCAGCCGCCACAAATGTGGGCAATTTTTGCTCAACGCGATGTTTCTGGTTTTTTATGGACTTTATTTTTTAGCAGTTGTGTGCGAGAGTGTGTTTTGTGTTTTAGTGCGTAGCCTGCCAGAGGGTTGTCGAGGGGGTGATGTTGACTTCCTTTCTTCCTACCCGTAATGTCCTGCAATTGCTGTCACTATAATAGGCTCATCAGCGTTGCGTCTGTTTTATTGTACTGCCGCTTTTATTTGCGATTTAGGTGCTTTAATCAACTGACAGTTGTGTAGCTGCGGATGTTTTATGGCCATCAATGGCAGGCATTGGACAAAAAACAGCACTATCATAACTAAATGCATTATTATTTTGTTTTAATGCATAATACTCTAAATACCTCGAATTAATCAAATAACTAAAAGCAGCTTATGATTTATGGTGAGTTTATTAAAATGGTATAGAAAATGTAATTGTCTAAAAATATTTATGTGATTTATTAAAATTTCAATAAAATTTATTTAGAGATTCAAAGAAGAATACACTTTTGAAAATATATTTTAAAACAATGTTTTGTGGGTTATGCTCTCTCAACTGCAGACAAATTCTTGTAGTTTTGATTAAAATTTATAAAGTCCAAGTAAAAACCTCATAAAATATATAATGTAAGGACTTTTCTGTCACAATAATCCTTAATTATTAAATAGTTTCAATGAATTCTTCTTCCTGCGAAATATCTCAAGCTCCTGTAAGATGAGCCTAAGCCGTTTAACTGGTAATTACGACACACACAGGCACTTACCAAATGGTTTTGAAATGACATTAGGCTCCAGTTGCAGTGCCGAATCGTGTCGACAATGCCATAATCAAATTCCATCTCATTACGCGCCATATTGTTGTAAATTAATGCAATAACACACAAACAATGTCTCCCATGCCGGCGACCTCGGATTTCACCCGAGCGCCGACTCCGCCCGGCGACTCTCAACTAAATCGAGTTGAAAAGTGCAAACCCCGGCAAGTCGCTGGCTAATTATGTGCATTTCGACGATCGAATTACAGCTCCTATTTACGCTATTTACCCACGGAGGCCACCGGAAGCGGACTGTTTGCGAGGCGTCAACTGTCACACACCGGCAAACATTCACTCGCTCGCAGGACGAATTCCCAAATTCGAATCCAATTGAATAACAATAAAATCCTTACTGCGCTGTTTGGTTATTCGATGCCCTGGCATTGTGCTCCCGGCCTGGTCCCCTCAACCGGGAGTGTGTACCTACAAATTATGTAGGCCGTGACAATTGCGAGAGCGGTGCATTGCGTAACAGGAAGTCAACAATGACGGATCAGGATCAGCGAGTGCAGCTACAACCAGGGCCACGTCCGCGTCCCCCGTCCAGCGGATGTGTGCGCAGGATACAGTGTGTAAATGGTTGCAAAACGCTTTTCAAATCTCACCTCTGGCCCTGCTGCCATCGCTCCCGCTGTTGTTATTGTCGCCGGGCCGCTGTGCTATTTAACATCAGTTCGCCGGGGGCCAAATTAGTACCTTGCGATTACCACTGCGGCACACTGTTAAACAAAATATAATGTTTAAGTCTAAATTTACGAAAAATATATATGTTTCCTTAAGGTCCAAAGATCTGACGTTCACGAAAATAACTAACAAATAGTCTTTCAGATCAAGAAAAGAAACTATCAACCAATTAGGTCAGCTATAAAACATGTATTTTCTTTTCAGTATTTATACTTTAGTTAATAAATTTATTAATTTATATATTATATACCAATTATAAAATTTAAAATAATTTCAATAAAGAAGTAAAATCATGCGATGAGGTTTCAAAATATTGCCAAGTCATTAACACAGCGCTGATTAACACAATGTTCAAAGACGAGATTAGGAGTTGGATATCAATAAAAACCTGAATAATCCTTGCTATATGATGATCTCCATATAATCTTAGCATATAGTTTTTAATTTATTTAATTGAATCTTATGAATGTTTTATCCCAGCGCAGTAAGTTTTTACCTATAATTGTAGCACTATATATTTAACATGAGTACACTTATTACTTAGTTGATTAACATTTAAAATAACCTTTTTTGATAAATAATAACCCTTTATTATTTATTTTATTATCATTGCGTTTTCTTTTTGTTTAAATAAATTAAACTAATATTTAATTATTGATTTTGACTCAGTTGCGACCCCAATTATCTTATACTGCTGTGGCAAATTGTTACACAGACAGATAGTATTTATGTTATCAAGCATAGCAAATAATATCTTTGAAATATCCAATTTCCTACCTGACGTAGCAGAATTGAATTATCAAATACATAAGTTAGTTCTTAGAGTCCTACATTAATTACATAAATACACAACACTAATTTTAAATAAATATATGAACTCGACCGGACTGGACCTCGAGCAAATCACAATAAGAAATATAATGTCGCTACACATATATGTACATAAGAATTGAAAAAATAAAAATTAAAAATCTAAAGAAAGTCTACGAATATTAAGCACTATTTATGGAAAAATTACTTTCTTACTATTGGTAACTTTTTTTTTTTAATTACTTTTTAAAGAAAAAATCGCACTTCTTATAACTATATTTTTATTAGATTGATATTTAAATATGTCTCAGTTATACAACGTATAAAAAAGAAGTTCAAGGCAACCTAAGTGTAAAATACGATTGATTATTGTACATTTTAGTTAACCATCACGGTCATTTCGGCTTTAATTTCTGCCTGTAATCTACCGCTGCAAGCCGCTCCCTGTTGCCTTGACAGCCACCGGAAGGGGTTCATTACAATTTAAATTACACCCTCCAATCGCAACACTCACCGGGTGTCATGTGAACAAAATCATTTTAATTGCAAGAAAAAACTGAACAAAGTTTGAATTTGGTTCGTTTGGTCCGCTTGTTGTTACTGTTTGTTGTCGCTTCCAATCTGCTCGAGCTTCCCCTGCTCCTGCGCCTGCTCCTGCTCCTGCAGCTGATTCTGTCGCTGCTACTGGCCTGCCGGCAAGTGGGTATCATGGCAGCGTCCGGTAATGGCCATCCCACAGCGATCCCACTCCAGGAATAATCGCTGAAAGAAAAACATATTTATAGGAAACTGCCGCAAGCACACGTTCGGTTGCCGCCCATTTCAGTTGTGAATTGAATGAACCGAATTGCAAATGAATAAGTGTGAATCAAAAGCGTATGGAAAGCGAGAGGAGGCAGCGGTGGAAATGGTGTGAAAATTACAGGCTGCGCGACATGTTGAACACTTTTCCCGAATTGACGTTGGCAAGGGTTGGGAGGCGGTCCGCCAAATGAGTTGCATGCAGAGTGTAATTACAGGACAACAGACTCAAACTTATTGCTTTTTTTATTTTAGAACTTTAGAAACTTTAGAAATATTTCCTTAAAGTCTGATCAGCATTACTGAAGATATTCTTTAGGACGGGGTGAAACAAGTAACAACTTGATGACAAAAATGATTTGTAAATTTGTAAAAGTTAAGCTAACTTAGACCTCCACTCAAACTATAAGTACTTTAAAACGCAACAAATATGGGAAAAACCAAGATTATATCCTGATATCTCTTCTGTGATTCCTTTAGTCAAATGCTCAACAAAATATAATTTACGATCAGTATACCTTCTGCTTAGAAGTGCTTATTTTATAACAAGATTTTAATATGATTTGTTTAAGGCTTATATTTCCCTAATTCTGTCACAACAACCACTTCAACTTCGGTGCTTCCAGGTGTGAAATTGAAGATTATCTGTGCCAAATCTTTTCGTAACTTGTCCTATCTGCCTTCATTTCAGCGCCATTGTGTTGACAGTCAAATTATAAAAAGTTCTCGAGCAGGTCCCCGGAGGCACTGGCAATTCAATGTTATTTATTACCAGAAATGCAAAACACTTGAACTGTGTCATGAATAATTCCGGACGGATGCCAACACTCGACTCGGTTCGACTCGATTCGACTCCTTATCTGGCCGGTGGAATCTTTGCGGTTTTAAATTACCAATTTTCCAGCGCCCAAATTGGCATTTAACCAATCGGACTCGAACCCAGAAGCCGAATCACAGCTCGAACCCGACTCCGGGGAGAATACAAAACCAAACCCAAACCAATTCCCCAAGCGCCGCACTGAATACCCGAGCCCAAGACAAGCAACCCACTTATCATATTAAACTATGGACAGAAGCCGGCAACCATTTAGCGAATCTTCACGTCAAAGCCACCGGCAGCAGGCAGGCTTGCCACCCTCCACCTGCAAATGGCTCGGAATGGAGTGGAATCTTCTGGGTTGGGTTCGTCGGGGGTGGTGGTGGCTGGTATACAACCCAATTAGGAGTACGGAAAAGCAGCAGCGCCAGCAGGAACAACAGCAACCGAGTCAGTCAAAACAAAATCAAGATAAAAGCGAAATTCAATCTGTCAAAAATAGATTACAGACCAATTATGTGCTCTTTAAGAGCACCGTACCCCACAGTATCCATACGACAGCAGGGAGTGCCTTTCCTCCACCCCGCCCAATGCCACTCCGAACCATCCATCTATGTACGGCCATCAGGCAGGATTTTTATATATGCCAACTTGTTTAGGGTCTGCGGCGTGTAATTGTGCCTGCTGCTCGGCAGGGATGCGCTATGTGTGTGGGGAAGTCCTGAGTTTCTGATTTACGGCGGAGAGTCCTGGACCAGGACTTCGACCGAAGGGAAAGTCACCGCTTCTGTTTCGGGGTTGCCCGATTGGGTTGAGTTCATTTAATCGACACCAGACAACGACTGAGTAATTTGCCATTTAATGGCATCACAGAACTTTATCATATCAGGACAAATGCAAGATGGCAGGCTATTAGAAAGACAGCAGATCCTTGGAAAGGCAGCCACTAAAAGAGACTACCAATTGTTGGGCTGAACTAACTAACTAACTAAGAGCTAATTGGAAAGAGCTCGAAAGTTTCAAGGACCCAACAAATATACGAAAGTTGTAATGCATTTTTACTTAAAAGTTTGAATATATATAAAAACTTAAAAACTACATAGTATATATTACGCTAGTATGTATATTATAACCAAAAAAATTCAGTAATGTATTGACAAAAAATCATAAAACCTAATTTTACATTTGAATTCCTCTTTCCTCAGTGTAAACTTAACTGCAATCTAAGAAGAGCTCTAAATTTTCATTACAATAAGCCATTTCCCGCACTCATTTTCCTAATTCCTCGCTTATTGCCTGACCAGCTTTTCACCGGATCGCCGGAATGGGAAATCACGACGAAAAGTTAAACAAACATCGCATACTAATCCCAGGGATATACACACTCGACTTGCAGTCCCAAACCAATGTTTTCATGTGATATCAGCAGGACTATAAAAGCACACTCATACCCTCTAGCACTCGCACCCGGGGCCCGTTCCCCTCGAATACTTTGTTTCTAGTGCGGGGACCAATCTCTCCGAGTCCTGGCAAGCAGCTCAACTGATTCTTGATTCCAGGATTCCTAGGGGATGGGGTGGCGGGCACCGGTTCAATTCTATTCAATGCCTGGCATTCTTTGTGTGTGTAAAGTACCATTTAAGGGTGATAATCGTTCGCCATTTGAGGGTGCAAAATGGAAAAATCATTGAAAGCGAACATCAGCCGGGCGGGGAGGGAGTGGCGAGGGGAGCCCAAGATTAAAAGTGCATTTAATAATAGAGCAGCGGGCGAGTGAGGGGCAGGTGGCCTTGGGGAAAACTCGACTTACTTACATGCCATATGCAGTGACCAGCAACGGGGAAATTACACAGGAAAATCAAGGCATAGACATTCTGTTAGCACTGTGATTTTCCTTAAAATTTAAATTTTTAGGGTGATTTTTTTTTTTAAGATACCTCGTAAGACTACAACACGTTAAATTGGGAACTGTTGCTCCAATTGTAATGTTCTCTAGGTTTAAAATTGTGTTCAAGACCATTTAACCATTAAACAATTCTTAAAGAAGTGCTTTATTTCTATTATTTCTTTAAAAAATACTTAATTGAATTATATTTTCTTGCTGTGTACCAACCGAGTAAGCTTCGAGTGGATTATAATGAACATCCAGTTGAGCTAAATGTCTCAATAGGGCCCGGCAGCCACCCCTTCGTAAAAAACCTAATGATTCAGAATTATTTGATTGCGTGGGCGGTCTGTTGGTGGTTGGAGTGGTTGGGTGCGCCGGTTGGGTTGGAACCGGGGATCGAGGGGATGGATGGATGCACCACCCCAATCGACAGTTGGCGACATATGCTGCCACATCCGCAGGCTGACTTATGTCGCTGTGACGTGTAAGGTTTATATAATTCCTGTGGTTGCCAATGTCTCCCGGCTCCTTCTCAACTCCCCCCGAAAATGTATCTAGTTTTAAAGTGCACTGCCACTGCTCGTGCTTATCCTTTGTGTCGTCCTGTCCAGTTGGAACCGGGTGGGTGGATTGCTTTTAATTTATTTGGGCTCCTGTCTAGCTCTCCACTCGAAATTGGAAAGTAATTAACTTGCATTTGTCCATTGAGTGTCTTTGAATGATAAATAGGTACGATTGCAGCCAGGTCAAGCTGGACTTTATTAAATGGAATTTTGCTAATTAGGTGCTCATCGATAGGAGTAGTAATAAAGCTAAAAATATTAAATATATAAATAAATTTAAAGCAGCTAGTGGCTATAGTATTAATAATATTAATTATAACTTAATTAACTTAATTTTTATTTTTATATTAAAGGAAGATTTCCACATAAAATTTACATCTTTAAATACAACGAATAAAATAAGCCCGCAGAGAAAAAATAAACCCAATCCAGCTGTATCTATATTTGCTTCTGTGTCAGTTAACCTGAATTTGTAAATAAGAACCTTAAACTTAAATACAGAAATCTTCCACATTTATAATAAGTATAAAGAACCTTGGTAAGCCCAGATATCAATCGATCATTCCCACCTGCCGCCCTCAAGGTTCTTTGGACTGACATCCTTGGATTTATCCCTCACCCGGATCAGAATACAAAGGCAGTCAAAGGATTTGATTTGGCTGCCGCGCCGGCAGACCCAGCTCCCTACCCACCCGCGCCAGTGACATTTTGATTTTGCGCACTTTTTGATTGATGACAGGCAGTGCCACGCCCACTCGCCCCCGCCCGGCACATTCATAAGCGAAAGCTATCAAAAGTGTGCGTCTTTTTTTCGGGCCAAAAGAATGGGCAAAGAAATCAAAAGATATTTGCGCGCCTTTTGGCGCACGGCTTAAACAAAGGGACAATGGCACGAGAGCAAAAGAGAACAGCTGGGCCAGGACATTTCCTTATTCTGCTTTTTTTTCGAAGCGGGAGCCGTTCAATTGTTCGCGCTTCAATGGCGCTCGCAAATGCAAATTTTTGTGAAAAGGCAAAAATCCGTTAAACAAAAGCTTGGCGAACACACACAGTCGCACGCACCGGGCGTTTTAGACTAATGAAACTACCTTCAATGGGAGCAAGGACGAAGGATGTGCACAGAGAAAAACAAAGGATATCAATATATCGGGAAAAGGAAAAGCTATTATTTTATAAGAAACCCCTCTTTGCTTATAGTCATACTTTCTCTCGCCTAAGGTATATTACTTGTTACGTGCACTATTACTATAACTTGTTATACAAGTCCTTTGAGATAAGGCTTTTCCTTAGAAATGTAGTTTAATAATTGTAATCATTAGTTATAGTAATTATACCTAGACTTATGTGTTAAGCCACCTGAACTGCTGGAGATTAAAGAGTCCGGCTCGAAGAACCAATGAGTAATCTGGGAAAAAACTAAACAGATATTCATTAAAATTGACTAAAAACAATGTTTCTCCAATAATATTCTTGTCTTTCTATAAATTATACTTCTCCCTAACAAATGAACTGGAAATTTATTTCCGTGTAACCCGGATAGTGCCAGATACCATCCAGAACCTAAAAGACTGAGATGACAAATGCGCGGAACACTTGCTGCTTGGCGCTGAGGCGTGTGGGATGCTCAAGGCGTCGCCGGCTGCCACTTTTCGCTGTCATTAAGTAAATAGAATGAGACGCCTAGATAGGGCCAATGTAGGCGTTCTGGCCTAAGTGATTAAAACGCCGCACAAGTGCAATTTGCCAAAGGATCTGCACCGAGGCATCCTGCCGCACCCCCTCGTACCTACCCGCGCCATCCTGAATTGTTCGCCTTTTTTCACGCTAAAGCAACTGAAAAACCACTTTGGCCAAATTGACAACAGGCGGTGATGTTGGGGCGGAAGTCGTGCCTGCTAACAACATTTCGCCCAACAAATAACAGCCTTGACAGCGCCCAACCCCGGCTCCAGGACAATCTGCCCCCGCTGGCTCTGCATGCGTTTAAGACCGCGAGTGCGAATTCTTCACTTCAATGCGCCATGTTCTGGCTTTTTGTTTGCCCTGAAATCCATTAAAAAATGCACAAAGTTGTCGGGCAGGTATAGCCCGGAGGCTGTCTCTATAAACAATGCAGTTGCCGCATAATGCCACACAACAAGCCCCGCAAAAAGCCGGGTACCGAGCATAAAAAGTAGCAAGCCTGGGACAACAAAAAAAGAAGAGCAGGAAAGGAACAGCCTCGTTGCCTTTGGCCCGACTTTTGTTGTCATTTTCTTGCCCTGCGCTTTGGTAATTCATTTTCCCAGAGTACCGATATGACTGCGCCTAAGTCAATTGTTTTATGCTTGTTATTTGTGCCCTAACTAAGGGTATATCACTACTAGTATTACTTAGTTTTTTAAATTCGTAAAGTTGAAGAATGCTGAGAGAAAGATTATATTAAATTAGCTTATTGTTGTGGTACTAAACAATAAGCTACTGATTCATATACTTAAAGGTTGCACAAATAATATTCTTAAGTCATATATATATTGAGTTTTAATATACGTTTGAATATATTATATTCAAAGCTGCAACAGTTTTTATAGTAGTAATGCTTTGCCAAAAATATCACGCATACGCCCTGTATATAAGTTTTAATTAGCATATAGCTCGCAGGTAGTTTTGGCTCTCCAATTTTGTAGACTAATTTCAATGGGATTTTCGTGACTGTCAACTGGCTGCAAGGCACATTCCTCAATTAATCAGCAAAAGGCACCCAGAAAAGGCGGCGGACGGGGAAAAAATGGTAACACGGCTTTTCACTTTGGCACATTGTGAGGCGACACGCTCCGACCAGTTGGTTAATGCTCCCTCCTTTTTTCCAGCCGGAACTCGCGTCTAATTTGTACTTTTTTCCAGCGGCCTTGCTTAGATTTTGGATGCGCACTGCAATGCGTCATGGTTGGGCTTCATGTTCATGGCTTTTTTCGGTCAGAGGCGGTGGGTTTGGCTCTGCGAGCAAGCAGCTTACTTTCCATCAATGGTATTTTGCCATTTTTCAGCATTTTCGCTGACAGCTTGGCCCACAAAAAAAGAAGAAAAAATGAGGAAATCAGAGAGCAGGGTGAGCCGACGAGGTGGAAAAAAAAAATGGCCAACAAATGCCGTAATACGTGCCGGGGGCCATGGTAAAAGAATTGGCCAAAACCAGTGCTCGGGAAATGGATTTGATTTATGTAGCGCCGGTTCACCAGGTGAAGGGATCCTGGGGACAGACGCCAGGTGAATGTTTTTTTGATAGACTCGAAATGGATACACGTTACAAGATGATAAAGCAGCATCTCTCTCCAGCTTCAGTCTGCAGCCTCTTTCCCGCATCAAGCCATCCGAGTGCGCCCACAAATTATTTAGGAAATCTGCCACTCATTCAGGGCATTCCATATTCATTTGGCTGCCGGTTCGTTGACATGCCTAGCCAGATAAAAAACTGTTTTTTCCATAGTGTTTTTTATCTCGTTTTCCCCCGTAAGCCCCCAAACCCTCCAGCCCGATGCTAGTTCCACGGAGATGTCTGGTTGGACGCTCTCAAATTTGAAATATTTTTTGTATGCTTGACGAGCCAATAATAATTTGCATCGCACGGCTTTTAGCAATTTCTATGCCAACAGTTCGAGTCTAGATAGAGGATACACAAAGAACAATAAATTACAACTTTATAAAATTGGAATAAGTTGAAGCTTAAATTGAAAAAACATATATAGACTTACATTGATGGTAATCTTTTTATTAAAATTTAAAGTATGTATTACAAATATGCCTATTAACATTAAACATCTGAAAACAAAAAGACTTTTATTTAGAAAACAAGTATTTTGTACGATAATAAACCATTTTTACACAAAATTAATATCAAATCAACAACATTATAAGGTTGAAAATGATTCAAATGTCTTAAAATGTAAGTTAATTTACTTATATATGTGTGTATGAAAATCCAATTTATTTAAAATATATTAAATAATTTTCTTTTACACACTCTTTCAGTGCCGGAGCAATGTCCTTACATACCAGCCTTTTGACGTTCAATTTTAATGGAATTTTCCGCATGTCATTCTCTCGCCTTGCTTTTTCAGCGGTTTTCGATTACAATTTTGGCTTGACGTGTTTTAGTTTCGCATCAATTTTAATTAACGAGCGTTTTCTAGAAATCGATCCGTGTGTGCCTTAGCTAAACTCTCCATACCAACGAGATCTCCGTCTGGAAACCCCCAACTGCTGGAGTGGCCACTCATTACTCGGAGTGTGCTAATCTAATCGGACTGTCTGTCCTCCATATATACGCACTGCACCCTAAAAATCCATGAAAGGATGCGCTGAGACGGCAGACAAGTCCAACGATAAGTGGGTTACCTTAACCATCAAGTGGCCATTAAGAGCTTAAAACCCGATGAGGGACAGGAGCAGAGCCAGGACAACGTAACCATTAGGAGACTGGCAGGTCTACTATATAATCAGCGGCTTTTTGACGCCCCAGACGCGTGCCCATTATCGATGTTGTTGCTTGCTGTCATCGGGCTTCATCGACACGCCCACTTATTATATAGAAACAATCCGCAATTTGTAGGGCTGCCGAGAGTGCACGAGGTAGCTGTTGCTGCGGAGCGGAAAAACTCAAGTGGAAAACGCCCGCCCCGAAACCATGTTTTCCAAACACGCGCCCACGAGCGTGCGATAATTATGTTGCCATGCATTTGCGGCACGTGTCGGTTTGGGAAAATGGGCAAAAACCGGGGAGGGAATATATAGCCACAAGTATCCGTATCCGTATCGACTTCCGCTTGCATAATTGCCACAAATATTTACCCAGATTTGGCTGCAACAAGAGGGTAAATATGCTTTTCGCCATTTCAAGTGCCACTCCAGTACAAGTACACGGAAAATAAAAAGTGCACAGTAACCCAAAGGATACTGAAACTCAAAAATAAATAACATACTGTTGAAATATATTAAGGAAATTATGTAATCAATCATATTTTAAAAGGAATATGTAAACATTTAAAACTAACTTGATTTGCAGAATTTACAGAATAATTTCTATAACTACTTGCAATAATTACTATGTATTTCTCCAAGTGCAGGCATCGTGAGAGAGTTTGAAGGTTCAATAATTCGAGTGTTTGAGGGCTCGTGAGTTCAAGAGTTCGCGGGCTCTTTCAGGTGAATAATCGAGACCTTTTTCGGCCCGCTCTCGTAGTGGTTAATTGCACTACATTAGTGCGTAATTTATAAGGAAGCGCGAGTGGCGTGCGAAAACTTTGGGCCCTACACTCTCCCTTCTCGGATCCTGGGATCTGGGATATTTATGCTTTGGACGAAAACATTTGGCCCGGCAATAATGCCGAAAGTGCCAAGCAGAGACTCGTAAATAGCGACTCCCTCAAGTCCCAGCCTCAGCCTCCCGTCCAAGATAACCCCCATCACAGTATCCCCACCCCAGATAAAGGCCATTCGGCAACCACCCCTCTTTCCCGATCCCCGCCTAATAGCAGACAGGGCCGCATTGGCCCCCGGGGACCACACAATTTCAATAAATATTTCACTGCATTAGCCAGCTGCGGAGGCCTTGGCCAAATCCTCACAGCGCGTTGCGTCAAATTGCTTTTTTGGTTTGGCAATAACGTGCATTAAATGTTTTGGCCATTATCATTTCTGGCCAACATCTCCATTAGCTAAGGCAAAACTGGGCCAAATCATATGCTGGATCAGTTTTGCATGGGAAATAAATTCTAATTTTCTTGATTTCTATGAGAATTAAATATTTTTGTTAGCTTAGAAACTGTTTTGCTTTGCTTTGTTTATTACAAATAATATATACATATATAAATATTTAAATATTTTCAAAATCATTAACACGTTTTCGTTTGTTTTTCTCTAAGCAGTTATTGAAAAAAGGTTTAAAATATTGTATTAAAATTGTTCTTAATGAACAATAATCCTTATCAACATCACCATTGATTATAATGTCTTTGCGACTGATTCCGAATGGGGCACCGAAACCCATTATGAAGACTGGGAAGAATCATTTCTTTGATTCCCACTTTTCCTTTTATTTTCGGGAGCATAGTATATTTTTCTGGCTCTCTCCAATAATATCATTTTGGTCCTTTGAGCCGGATTCTCCAGTGGTATTCCCACATAGATAGGTGGGGTTCACATCACAAACAAACATCTTCTTCCCGTGTTACCATCAAGCTACCAAAATCAGATTTCTTTTCTTTGTTTTAAGTGGAGTTCGGTTAGAAACCCTTTTGAGGCTTCTAGAGAAGCCAATCCGAAGGACAATGGTAAAGGGGCGATGACAACTGCAATTGTTGCACTCTTCGCTTGGCTTCCAAGTAAGACAGCCGCAATGCGAATAGTTCCCTTTGGCCGACAAAGCAGCACCTTGATTGCTAACTAACACTACCAACTGGGCTCAACTGAAGCGAGGAGCGGACTGAGGGAAGCTTTCTTTCATTTACTGACAATAAATTTTCATTTTCTTGGTAAATCGTTCCGTTGTTGCTCCTGCTCTGGCTGCTGCTGCAATTGCAGTTGCTCCTTTCTGGCATTCTGGCGTCGATTGCCTCTGCCTGGCACATATGCCCGCATTTTTGCACCACAACAATTTGGTTGGCACAGCTCATTGTCTTCGGGCTCTATGGCAGAAAATATACAGCAAGGGTAAGGTTAATAGCAACGAAAGTCCTTGCATCAAAAGAAGTTTATAAATTGTGTAAAGTGGTTTGAAGTGCTATATATTATGATATAATGGAACGAACACCTGTAATATTTGACTTAGCCAAGTTACAAGTCTGTTATTTATTAAAGGAATCAGTTTCTTGTACGAAATTTGTGAAGTGTAGTACGTGAAAGGATCTTAGGATTCCGGCTGTAGTATACCTATACCTATTTCCTTAACCACTTCTGTGCTTGGCTATAGCCTTAGCTCCAGCAGCAATTGCAATTGCTCACAAGTTATCCCAAGTGGAAATGGCTCAGTTCGTCCCGCCGTTGTTGTTGGTGTCTGGGCTGGGAAATCGCAATAAAACAAAAGTGATTGTCAAGTGAATGCGCTTGTACTCCCACAACAGATACCCATATATAGTCCTGCGAACCCCTGCTCGTATGACGATATCCTTTTTGCCCGCTATAAGTAATTCATCATGTGCGCTCTCCTGCGTAATTCGGAGTGATTAAAAATGTTATTCATATGCACTTGATTGATGGATGCGAGTGAATACAATCGTTCACTTTGCGACTGATTTGTGGTGAGAATCCAGCGAAATATTAATTGAAATGTGTTGATATTTTTCGGCTCCTACCCAGTGCTTCATTTTTAAATGCTTAATAAACATAACTCCGTTTAGGTAATTCCTTCCGCCGCAAAGCCACACGCAACTTTCGGCCAAAAGTCGACTTGGCCAGGAGCACGCACACTCACCACCATAAGGGCAGTTAATTAAGGGTGTGAACTGGTTGAGTTATGCGTGGACTCCTGAAACCCCCGCCATTTTTTCACTGACCTGTCAGGACCCCAACATAGAGGACGGCCAAATGGGCAGTAAATAATTCATTAGCGGCTTTTAACAATACATTATTGTTGGCCAAACTAAACGACCTAACCGGTCAGTTCATCTGCGATGCACAGAAAGAAAATAATGTAATCGAATAGGTGTTATTTAATACCACAAAAAGGAGTTTAGGAAATGTATTCGTATTCACAAGGAGATAATCAGCTTCCTTGGAACAAAACTTATATTCTGTTTGAAGCTTTAAAAATTCGGAATATAAAAGTATAGAAAGAATTAACCATTCTGCGAAATATTCACTATTTTTCTGTTATCTTTTATATAATTCACACCACACACAAATTTCTATCAGTGTCCATAAGTCGATCTTGTATTCTTTTGGTTGGGCACTTATTTTAATGAAGCGGCAGCTAATTAGTTGCATCGGCTGCGACCTCTGAACCGCTGGCTTCATTAGGCCAGGAATTCGTCGCTTTGTACTTTCACGCAGAGCGGCGATAAGAAATGCGGCTAAGAGATTGCCGCTGAACCACCTGCGCATTACCACAAACAATGTGGCTTGTGCTTTGGCATATTTCGCAGCGGCTGGCAAATTAAAATGCAATAACTCTTCATCAGGTAGGGGGACTTCCCTCACATGTGAGTGGCCGCCAAAGGGGAAATGTGCTATAATTGAAAAATGTGGTAACAAGACGCTCGCTTCCTCGCACCACCACCGAGGGCCGCCGTGTCGGGCCTAATGAATGCCTCACTTTTTTCGTGTCCTGCGCGGTTCGCCTGGTTTTTGCATAAACACGCGAGGAGTGTGTCGCCTTCGCGGCGGAGAGGGTGATAAATGCTCATCAGGCTTTAAGGCTGCGCTGGCAATTAACTTTTACAATGTTGTTGAAACGTAATCAAGTTGTCAGCGGCAAAAAGCCGCTGCCTTGCCTCGAAAATTATACTCCTAATTACGCAAAAGTTTTCTCAGCGCGGAAATTCCCTAGGCCACGAGCTGTCAGCAGACGGAAGACTAAGAAGTCGGGGAAAAGCGGCTGGTTCTTGACTCTGGGTCGGGTGGAAATCCACTCTCATTGGCTAATCCTGGGGGATCCATTCGACTAATGCCCTGCCAGCGATGCCTCTACCAAGAGCTCGCGATTCAAATGTCTCTCAGTTGTCATAACAAACTTGGGGACTTCCATCAGGACTTCTTTATGGAGACACAGGCGAGGGCGCAATAATATCTGTTAATAATATACTGAAAAATATATAAAACTTTATTGTTTTTAATAAATTTTGTAGCAAGAAATAAGGATAATCCTGAGGGTCTTTCATGTCTATTTAACATAACAGTTTAATATTAAAAAAGAATATTTACATTAAAGCCTTAGAAGTAAACCCATTATTATGTTGATAATAAAGACAAATAAACTTAATACAAGGGACTATAAGAATGTATTTAAAAGGAATGTTTTAATTCCAATTTGTATACATTTCTTACGCTTAAAGATAATTCTTTCTGCTCCTAGTATTATTATTTGGATCACAATTGTTAATCTCTTTTCACTTTGTTTTCTTTTTTAAACAAAGATGAAAAGCATTAGCTTTCCCCCAAAGTCTTGAGTTACAGTTGCCGGGAATTGACAATAAGTGGCATAAATTTTAAAATTTTATTTTTATCGCATTGCGATTTTCCTTTCCCCGCTTTCCACTGGCCTCTGTGTGTGTGCGAGTGTGCGTTTTAAGTCACATTTAAGATACTTGGCTGGCATTATTGACTTTCGAGTTGATAAAGTGCCATAAATGTCACCCCATTAAAAGCGGGGAGCAGCCAAGGCAAGGTAAGTCAAAGGTAAAAATGCGCGGCCTCCCTGAGGGTTGCTGCTGGTTGTCCTGGCAAACGAGTGGCTGGGAGGGCCAAGGGGTGGCGAGAGATAAATGCGGTTGCTTGCCAGGATAATGCGCCTCAACTCAATTGGGAATTTCGAAAGTAAAGTTGAATTTCATGTTCGGCTGCGGCAATTGTCACAGATGGTTTAATTGAAGTAATTACATATGAAATCCGTCAGGATTTGCCCCTCTCCCAGGCCCCTCTCTCTCTTATGACACTTTCCGTTTATTATTTTATTATATTATCATACACTTAGCAGCAGGAGAAGCATCATAAGCATAATCCAGCCATTTGGGGTTTGGCGGAAAAGGGTTAATTGAGTTGTTGTTTGCCTTTTGTTTTATCTGCTTTTCCGCCCTTCCCGACTCTCCTCCTAATGAGCTAATGACAACTGCGTGTAATTATTTTCAACAACACCGAAAACCGGAAAGGTGAACACGTAGCATTTTATGTGGCTTTTCGCCCAGTTTTTCGGCTATATTTTATGAGCCTTTCCAGGGTTTTGAGAGCCTGTTAAACGGGTTGCCTCTGGGGTTGGCGCTCTGACCTTCTCCTGTGAATCATTTAAAAAGCTGCCCTGCTAAATATAGTTGAACAGAATTTTCCTACGAATTAAGCAAACATTTTAACAGCAATTACCTATTATTGGGTTTGTTTGCTCGCTTTTCGATAAATTCGTCTGGGCAAACAACGATGCTCCCAGACACCTATAAAAATGGAGCCCAGCAGCCGAAACCCCAAGCAGTAGCTGTATTCCTACACTCTGACCCGAATCCTTCTAAAGATGCTCAGTTCGAAGATTCTTCTCCTGGCAGCAGTCCTTGTGGGCGTGGCCCAGGCCACATTTATCATACAGCCAGTGCCTCAAAAACCGGTGATGCCGTCCACCAAATGCCCAATCTACTTGCGGGAACTCAGCTGGGCTCTCGAGGATTGCGTCTGCCGCTGCTTTCAGAACGGTTGTCTTATGGCAGAGAGGAGCGCCGAGCGGGAGAAGGCTGGCCAGACTCGTAAGATTCCGATCAGTGATATTTCCTTAAATATCCTTTAAAATTCAATTACTCTGGCAGCTCTTGTTCCCGTTTCCGAGGAGGTCTGCAAGAAGTTCAATAGGAAGAAGTGCCTCATTGGATGGCCTGTGGTGGCCTACTTCCCGATTCCGTCCCCATGCGGCTGCAATGGCAAGGCAGGAAGTCTCGAGACCAAGAAGTTTATGAGCTTGTGCCTACTGAACAAATACTCAGCAGAGTGCTCGAAACGTAAGTTAAATTAACAAATAATATAGAGAATTTATAAACTAATTATTACCCTTATATTATAGCCTACATCAGCGTGACAAAGTGCTAAGATCTTTCACTGAAATCTACTGGAATAGCTGGAAACTCAATCGGACTTGGCTTACTTTAAAATTGTGAAATAATAAAAAATACAAATGAATCACATATTCATAAGGGTGTATCAATAATGCCTAAAACGTCACTTTTAAAATCATTGTATGTATTTATTATATATGATTTTTAAAAGCCTGTTTTTAGGGGAATACGCAGGAAAAAGCTGTTGATTTGTTTACCTTTTTCGGTCAGTCAAGGTTAGGTAAACAAGCAAACATATATTCGCGTGCAGCCTAAAGCGCACGTTCTGTAAATATTTTATGTTATTAATATGTATCTTTCCGATACATAAAGTCAACAAAGCTAAAATATCGCAGTGCAATTGATATAAAAGCCGAGTTTAAGGATATTATGGAACAGTTACAATCTTAACTACTTGAAGTCTCCACCTTGGTTGTTTCCCAAAATATGATCAACTTTAAGTTGCTAATTTTGGTATTGGGTGTTGTAACACTTTCCCATGCCTATAAATTTGTAGAACCCGACCCTGAACCAGTACCAGAAGTTGAATTCGAGGTTGAAGATATTGAGGTGCCTGAAGATGAACAGGAACCGGAAGTTTTAGACATTAATCCTGAACCAGAAGTGGAGCCAGAAGAAGAAGTGAAGCCTGAAGAAGTAGAGAAACCTGAACCTACAGTGACCATAATCGAAAACAAGCCAGAAGAATGCAATCTATTTTATAGAAACTATCAATGGGCTCTTCAGGATTGTGTGTGCCGCCCATTCCAAAACGAATGCCTCATGAAGAAAGAAAACACCGATCGAGTAATGGCTGGCCTTAGCCGTAAGTCAAAACAAAGCTTTAATTTCTTAAATGAATAATTCAATAAGTTATTAAATAATTAACCAGCCCTGGTGCCCGTTACCGAGGAGCTTTGCAAGAGCTTCATTCCCAAAAAGTGTTCTAGGGGACGCAAGGTGGTGGCTCAATTTCCCATACCAGCTGCATGTGGTTGCAATCGAAAGCCAGGATCTATTGATACCCAAAAGTTCGACAGCCTGTGTCACCTGCTAAAATTCTCAGCGGAGAATAGAAAGCGTAAGATATACGAATTCAATACAGATTCATTAGCTGTACTGATATGATTTCTGTGTTTACAGCATTCTTGAGTTACTCGAAATCCTAACCCAGAAGAATGAAAAGAAGACGCCTTTAAACTTGACATTCTCACATTCATTTTATTGAGCAAATGGTAATTTGTTTAAAATTTGTTAATTGATTTCATAATTTGTTTGAATAAAAAATAAAAACATTTATACAAAATTCATATTATAATGCCAAATTTAGATGATCATCTTTAGGTTCTTACAAAATATGGTTTGAAAAACATGCTTTAGTAACACTTATTCTGTGAACCATTAATCTATAACTCTTTTTTAATTTTAAAATGTCATTTACCTTGCACTTCCTTTAAATAAAACCCAAAAGGTATTCATATGCAATGTGTTTTTGACCCAAAATGTTTACTTATTTAATTAATCGATAATAAAAATAACCGAAAACAGCAAACATCAACTGCTCAAATAAGACTTACCTCTCATCATTACCTATAAAAAGCCCCTGATCATTGCCTAGTCCAACATAATCCAATTGAAATTCAGTTGTTTCTGTCCCATCGAAAAATATGTTCCACATCAAAGTGTTCGTCCTGGTGGCCATCGCCATATGCCTGGTCCAGAGTAGTTCCGTCGAGGAGCCGGAGCAGGTCAAGAGCGGGTGCAGCAAGTGCGAGTGTTCCGCCTGTGGCAAGCCCGAGGGATCCTGTGGCTGCGTCAAGAACTGCGGCTGTGGCGGACGTCCTCGCCGTTTCCGGTGCTCCTGTGGGGGTTGCTCCAAGAACTGAACTGAACCGTAGGAACCAGGTGGGATCAATGTTGTAAGCCAAAGTTTTCAATGACTTACCCAAAAATTTATTTTTCCATATTGCAACCAAGGACGGAATGCTGACGCCTCCAAGGATTCATTGTGTTTTAGAAACTGTTTACTTTTCCCTTTCATTAAAGTGTTGCTGTTACCTATCGTCAAACTTTCATCTTTTCTCGCACTTTGTGCGCTCAATTGTGAAGGGAGCGCTACAATGAGCAGACAATCATTTTCATTGCATTGATCACTTTTTTATTCATATCCGTTCACTCGTTGGCAAAGTAATTTCTTTGTTCTTTCCGCCATGCTTTCTTGATTTCCCCAGTTCCAGGTCCGCAAAGCGAAACAAAAGAAAAAGTAATCATATCCGGGGCCCCAGTCCTTCCCCCACTTGGGTATGAATGTATGTATATCACCCTTGCACTTCTTTTCTACGTGAATTGCTTTCTGTCCTCTCTGCCGAGTCTGCCAGTATTCCATTTCATTTCCCGGGTTTTGGATTCTCCTAGAGTATGAACGCAGATACCTGGAGGTCAGGGCTGGAGCCCACCTGGACGCAGGAGATGGCCGCCTAATAACCCTAAAAGCCTTATCGAGTCATTTAGTATGAAAACAAGCAATTAAAATGATGAATATGCAATAAACGTGGATTGTGTATGCAAACACACTCGCGCACAACCACTGCCTCCCAAAAATAAAGGACAATTCCTTGCGGCGCATACATTTTATATGCTAATGAGCGGCTCACAAAAACGAAACTGTCGAAATTTTTTGGGGAAATAAAATAAAGGGAAAAGGCAAAAGGCAAAGGCGAACATACATTTGCCTAATGAAAATAGCGCCATTAAAATGGGAAAAACAACTTTAGATACCGAAATTCGAAACACGGCGGGTTTTGGCAATTAAAAGGATACGAATGGAACAAGCTCCTATCAACTCCCCGCTGACTCTGGCGAGGACTACGCATGGGCCATATACTCTCCGTGATCGTCTAGCAAATTAGAGATTAGCACGCATGTGTCGTCCTTTCCGAGTCCTGGAACTCCTGGTTCATTGACCGCCAATGCCGCGGCAATAAAAGTAAACGACTTTGAAAACTTGGCGGCCAGTTTTATAACTTAACGAATTAGAGCAATTTGGGCAGACGACTATAAAAACGTCCGGAAAACCGCAGAGAGGTATGTTGAAAATATTTTCCAAAAAATTTTCAACAGCGCGTGCCAACTCAGGTAAAAACTCAGGCTAAAACCAGGGGTGTGTTTAATAAGCCACGACGAGGACGGGTATTAGAAGTCGGGGAGGATCCATATCAGTGGAAAATTAAATGCATTTCGAGGACTGGACAATTAAGAGGGAATTGGGAATAGCTAGGGCGAGAGATGGAAATGGAGCAGACACACCCATGCACTACGCAAAAACTATAGTCAAGATAGTTTGAATTTCAAACCAATTTTTATTTATTATTTTTCTACCAACCTTTTCTACCTTCATATTTCTTTGATAGCTTAATTGCAGTAGTCTCATTGAATAAATAAACCGTTGTAGAAACTATATTCAATGAAATGCCATAATATATGAATATTTTTCTCCGTGAACCCGACCACAAGTCGCTTGCATCTTGCATCGCAAAACATATTAATTAATACGAGGCCTACGCGCCTGTCAGTTGTCAGTTCATCAGATGCGACTCGGGTCAACTCGGGTCGGGTCAACAACTTAATTATATTGCGCCACTCGAGCCGGAATAATTATGCATGTGTTTTGCATTTGCAAGTCGAATTTATTATTTGTTTCTCGAATTGTTTGACCACTCCGCCCCCGGCCACGCCCCACTTTAATTTGATAATTGCGATTGCGTGTGCATATGTGCACATGGATATATATACTTACGGGGAAATGGGAGAATGTCCGGCTCGTTAGTCCGTCTGATGGGTTAATTGGCCTCTAATTTGTTGCAAATTTGCTGCGGGGCTAATATAGTGTCGACAGTGTGTTCGAATTACAATTACATCGGTGACCGCCGCACAATGCATTAAGATTTAACCGCAATTTAAATTCGATTTGCATTGGCGTTGGGAAAGAGTTTCGGCACGAGTCTGAGCCGGAAAACTTGGCTAAAGCCAAATGAAAGTGGCTGACTGACAATTGGCCAAATGAAATTGATTGATGAGACATCGCAAATGTAGCTAAAACTTTGACAGATTGCTCCCAGCTAGGATATACAAAAATAGCAGGACCCGCAGCCAAATCCAGATCCTTATCGGGGGCGAGTGAGTGGTGGCACGAGTCGAGCGCAAATATTGTGACAGAAAAGGGGTCGTCCCGTCGCCCCGAAATGTAAATGCTCGAAATTGCTGTGCGTGCAGCTTATTGACATTAATGTAACAATTGTCAAAGGATTTATTAGCAGCCCGAGGGGACGGGACGGCACCAGGGTGCGGCAATTCGGGACGACTCTAAGTGCTATCAATCATTTGATTGATATTAATGAGCTCGAATTTGCATTATTCCAATGAAGATCACATGTTTTAGTTGTTCAAGTTTTGACATTTTCCAAATGTTTGCATAAATTTCGGCCGTAATTAGGTTTGCAGAGCACGGATTTCCATTATCATTTCCATGCCCCTACAATCGCAAATTCAATTCAGAACCAAGGACGGCAAGGAAATAAATTATACAACAGAAATCCTCAGACCCGAAACAGAACGTACAGAAAAGAAAAACTCAAATGTAACAAGAAGATCAACAATAAAGCCACAAGAATACAAATTACCAGGCCACAAAATGCCAGACAGCAAGCCGCACATCCTGGACAAATATGGCTATATGTACGCTCTATGTACATATATACTCGTACATATTCACCAGGTCTGCACTCCCCCACTTACTTACCCAGCCATATAAATGCACAGTTTGTGATGCATATAAAAAGCGGAAAGCAAATTTGAATTTTTAAATTAGTTTTGTTAACTTTGCCCGTTGTTGTGGCGCTCTGGCAGAGCCTGGAAATGTTTAACGACTCGTAAGGAAATTGCAAAGTAAAATGTCTTCAGGAATTCCACATTTTCCGTATACGTAATAAAAAGCCAAAGGAAACCGGCAACAAACACGGCAAAGAAAAACCACAAGATGGCGTTGAGTGGGCGACTTGGTGGTGATGGTGGTGGTGCTTTTTTGGGTTGGGGTGCCAGCTGTGGGGGTGGTTCCTTGGCAGCCTGCTGAAAATGGCGAATTAAATTTGAAATTGCGGTCGGTTGTTAGAGGAAAGAGAGGGCTCTACAAGGCAGAGAGAGACAGAGAGCGAAGAAGAAAAAGGAAAATGTCACAGCAAGTTGAGGTAAAAGTTGCGTCTGGCATTGCTTTTGTTGTGTAAAATATGGAAAAATGTCTCCTTGCCGGATAATGTGCGCGCAAGGTATGCGACTGCTGCTTATGCATACCAAATGTGTGTGACGACCCCAGTGTCCTCATCCCCTAAACACCTTAGTCCCTCTCCTCAGTGCCATATGAAGCGGCAGCAAGTTTATTTGTTTTGTCAGTCGGTGCACGCAGCTCGGAGACCAGTTGATGGCTCGGAAAATAAGCTCAGGGCTTTGATGGCCCTTCTCCTCCGCCTCTACTCATTTGAAATGCAAAGCAGCACTTTGGAAAAAGAGAAAACAAATTAAAATAATATTATATGCACCTTATCCAGCAGTAATATCGAATTATCATTTACGGCTTTATGCCAATCAAATCCTGTATATGCAAAAACATTGCCTACCATGGGATGTTTGCTTAATTATGGAAAAGAACACAATTGGGCTGATAAAAATCACACGTTGAATAAATTCAAAGTTGTTAGGGGAATATTATGAGGATTTCTTTAAGACTCTCTAGTTTTTATATAAAAACCAGAATGGAAACGAACTTTGGGAAGCCCACGTTTATATACCGTTGGAGTTTGCAAATGAATTATTAGATCAAATCATAACTCAAAGCTTAAAATATCCGCATTATTTAAATCGATATTAGTTAATGAACATTTTTTGGCAAATCAAAGATAAAAAACTTATAACTAGTTAAAAGAGCATTTATGTTCATTTGGAAACTTTGTTATGTTAGTTTTTATTAGATTTATAAATCTGAAAAATCAATTAAAATATAAAATTGTTACCAATTTTTAAACATTTTAACGACACCTTATACAATTTGTAAAATGTTTGTCATTTTTTGTTGTGCCTAAAATGGCTAGATTGACTCTGTTGTTGATGCTGAAAAAGAATATATAAAATAAGATTTATATATATAATTTAATATCCTGCAAGGGTATAAAATAGAGACCTTAGGCACATTTCATATATATTTATATTTGGCTCAATAAATTCCTTTTGGGAAATCGTTTGAATACTAGTAAAATATTTCTCTAAAAAATATTGACTAATATCAAATATCACACTCATAAAAAATTATTTCGTATTACAATTTTATATTCTTGTGCCATTAATCTATCCCAACGCATTACCAATACCAAATATGTGTGATAAATGTAAAGAAATAAAAATTAAATGATGGCCAATCAGTACAAAGAGAAGACCCCCTAGAAGACACCCACTTGGACATATACACACATGCATACTACATAGTCAGAGCAGACGACAAATCGCAAAAAAAAAAAAGAAAGAAAAAGAATAGGACTTTGTGCAATTTATTTTGCCAAGTAAAATTACTTGTCGCCTGGAGGGACGAAACTGACACATGGGCGGAGATCCCCTGGACTTTCAGGGGAAAAGGACACACTGCTCTGTATGCTGAGGGGTGAGGATGGGTGTTCGCAGTGCTCAAATTGGACAAACAACAACAAAGGCGATGGCACACTCAAAGTGAACGCCATGTCACGGAAAATATTAAAATTAGCATTAACATGTTTCGTTTCGTTTCGTTTGTGTGCGGTAAGGAATGCTCCTCCTGCTGCAGCTCATATTTTGCCTTTGGTGCGAAATGTTGCAATCAAAAATTGGCTGGCAACCATCGTCCTTCGTGCCTCTACCTCGTCCGCTTTCCCGCCACAGAAAAGATGAAAGGCGCCAGTTGGATTGGAGCGGGCCATAAAGTGAAATCCGGGAAAACTTTTGATGCTGTTTGCCACTTTTCACATTTCCCTGTCAACATTCGTCCTGCCCACAGTGTGCTCCTTTTCATTTAAACTTTTTTGTTTTCCTTTTTTTCTGAACTGAACTGTTTTTGATTTCAGAACGGGTCGAGGACATGTATATTTTGGCAGTTTCTCGGTTTGTCAGTCAATTTCTTCAGATTCCAGTTGATAAAAACTCTGATTGGCTCCGGTTCGTGGCAAAGGAATTATCATATTCTAATACAGTGAAAAAATAAGTGGTGCAAGAAATTATCACATGATTAAAATCTCGAGTAAAACGAATAAATATAAGCATAATTCTCTATATTAAATATACTTTTTTTAAGACGGTCATTATGATGGAGAACCATGTGACTCTTTAGATTTTAAGTACTTGAGTTTTAATTTATGATAAGCTGAACCACAATAGACTTAATAATCTACCAATTAATATTTATTTAGAAAACAAAATAAACATTTATAATTCATAAAATATATCTCCTATTGATTTCTATGCTTTAATTTATAAATATGTAATCTAAAATTCACATTTAAATACAAATTTCTCTCTGCATGATTACTTCTTAATGACGGGCAGCTTCTCAAGTCTGTGCCTGAAAAGTTATCCATCTTGGGATTCAGGACCCTTCCTTTGCATACAAATGTGCGAGGTTAAAACTAATTAAATGTGCCAAGTAGGCGACTTGTTTTCCATATCTGTTGGTGGATTGTATTTTTCATTCCATTTCACTGTGGCACAGATTCAGGTTGGGGCGACGGCTTGACAAATGGATGCGGGTGTCAAGGAGCTTTGATAACTCGCCAGCAATGGCTGCTCTAAACAAATGGCGCCGTCAATTTCGAGGTGTGGCCTGTCCGAAGTTGGCGTGGCCTCTCGCAGGGAAAGCTGGGAGGGAAAGCCGGGGGAAATGTACAAGCTAATTTTCATGCTCGGCACGCGCACAAATACGAATGCCAGGAGGTGGTTGATTCACTTGGTTGGCTGACTGACTAGCTGACTGGCTGACTGGCGGTATTAAAGTAATTAAATGGCAAACTGAAACTTAATTGGAACGACTGTCTGCGGTCTCGAGTGCGAGGGAGCTGGCAATAAAATAAAAAAGAGTCCCCATAAAACTTAACTTGAATGGCGACCAGTTTGAGGGCATTGCTGGACATCGCCTCGGCGCACAGTGCGTGCCTATTTATTTAACAAATTAGCATAATTGTTCACAAAATAAAATTCAACTTAAGTACAAATGATGGCCGGCGCTGTTAATTAACATGTGGGTGCAGGTAGGACATCCCGGAATGGAGAAGCGCCCGGAGGAGGCATCCCGCGGCGCAAATTAGTTGTGTACGCCAATGCTAATTGCGAAATGGCATGTCCTGCGGCAATGAAAAGCTCGCCGTGTAACTGCCCGTTGCCGGGAAAATATATGAAAATTGTTTTGACTTTAGATAAGCGACAAAGTCGACCCGGGTGGAGCTGGGTTGGGTCCCTCCCGCCCTTGGCCCGGCTTCGGGAATGCCGTGATAGAAAGGATCCTTCCTGCCAGCGGAACGACAATCAAATTTATGGCCTGCAGTTGGAGATGTGACTTAAGCGCCACTTGCCAAGTTTAATTAGCAGTCTGCAGCGAGGACTCCGCACTCAGCCGCATGTAGCTATCAATTGAAACAGCTGGTCGAGTGACCTGCGAGATCGCATCATCAACCCGACCCAACCCCTTTCTGCATCTGAGTATCCAAGGATCTGGGCTTCTGACTCCGACTGTGCGGCTTTGTGTGTGTCCATCTGAGATAAGCTTTGTCGCCAGTTTGCTGCAAACACGCAATGACAACTATGAAGTTGTCCTGCTCCGGTTTTGTGCGATTTCGAGTGGCAGATACCGAGCTGGATCCTGCCGTGGCCATGTGTGTGTTCAAAGGCAGTTTTAAGCAGCAAACACAATGACAAGTGGCGACGTCGTCATCATTATTGTCAGTGTCATTGTCCGGGGATTGCCTGTGCCCTTCGCTTTCGGCGCTGGCTTTCTGCTCGCATCCTTCGTCCTTTCGTTTTTGTTTAAAGTGTTGGCCGCCACACAATTGTCGTTGCTGTTCCCATTGAAAAGTCGCTGTTGCCTCGCTTATCGCGCAAGCAATTTAACAAATGGCTCAAATTATTGGCTAATATGGTGGAGCACGATAAGCGAAACTAACCGAATTGCCAAACATTATTGACCTTAATCGAACTGGCTAAGTAGTTTAGACAAAGCGGCAGTGATATCTGTACATAGAATTGGGAAATCGGGAACAATACCGGAGTAGTATTTAATGAATACACTATGCTCTCTAAATTATGTCACGAAAAATTAATTAACCATTACTGAAAATTTAAAGAAAAGTTGTATTATTAATTTATTTTTGTATTGTAACAAATGTATATCAAATTAACGCATTTCCACGCAAGATATGCTATACCTTTGCGGATATTCGTAGATAAAATACGATAAATGTATTATTCAATCACAGATAATGCTTAAAATAATAATCATAATAATAATCATAATATTAATATTTATTGCAGTTTTTCTTAATTTAAAAATCACAATAATAATATAACATATTTTTTGTTCACATATTATATTTTAATACTAAATTATTGTTAAAAAATGCAATCTTTTCGGTAAAATAAATAATTTTGCAATATTTTAAATATTTTCTGAATAAAGATTTAATTACAGAAGTTTTACAATATAATTTAAGAACATTAAATAATATCACAAAAACCAATATGGTTCTAAAAAATTTCGACAAAATGGTACACCTTATAAGAAACATATTTTGTCAAAATATAATTTCAATAATATTATATTGTAAAAAGGAAATATTTTAAATACATAGCAATTTTGGTATAATACATTTATCGGATTTTTAAATATATATGAAGCGTTATTAACGAGTGAAAAATTAAATAATCTACTGAATGAAACTATAAAGGCTAGGACTTAGTCTTGCCGCGAACCCGTGCGGTGACCTTGCTGAGCTTTCCGAGCTTTGCCAGGTTTTCCGTATACGCGATGTGGCGGTCACCAGCCACCCCCCAAGCATATGTACGCCTGGCCCGCATGTGTGTGTGCGTTCGACTCACGCACACTGTTTGCATTAACGCGCACACACATGCATCTGTGCGTTCGGCAATTATGCGACGCTGACATGTCGCCCCGCTTCCGCCGGATTATGTTCGCCTGATCCAGAATCTACCACGAAAGAATGTGTACGAGTGTGTGACAGACAATACACGTGTCGCAGGCCTACACATGCAGCGATGCTGGGACGCACACAAGGACGAAGCCCAAGACACAGGAGCAGGCTCTCTACCTCCGGGTGTGCATGTGTGTGTGTGCTTGCGAGCGACCTTGAGCAAGAGTCGCGTACTTAATGACGCTGCGAGAGCAACCCCTAAATCACAGCCAGCACCAAGCACAGATGGGACCGAATTAATAGCACCAAAAGATTCAATTCTATCTTTAATGTTATTTTGCTAAAGAAATGTATTTAAACTTCAATGAAAAAGTATTATTTTTTTAAGCGGGTGAAGGACAATGGACTTAAATATTTTATAGTACATTTTTTATATAATATATGCCTAAATATTTATATTATTTATAAAATAATGTAGTTCTTAGATAAAATGGGTAAACATTGAAATAAAGGTTTAATTTCAATCCAAGGTCTAAAAATCACTTTTGCTCCAAAAAGTATGCTATAATACGTTCTTTTAGAATTCTTGTAAGCTAGATCCTTTTCAATGATCCTAAAGGTTAAATATATAGCCGTATTTATTTATCTCTGTGGTTTTTATTCAAATTCATTATTTTTGCTTTGTTCTATTACTTATTACTTGACCTCCATTGTGCCCAAAAACCACCACCACCGTCACGTCAATGTAAAGACGTAGTAACGGGCACTCCGGCTGCCGCTTCTGTTCGCCTGGTGCACTAAGGTTGCTCCTAGTTACGACGTAACTGTTAACCGGTTTGGCCGGCGACCGCACTGCTCTCGCCTGTTAGCGTTATGTAATGGCCTCGCCCCGGTGGTAACGTCAAAAAACCCGGCCCAGTCGCCGGCTATACTCCGCCCCGTAGATCACGCCCTAGTACGGGGACATGCGCACTGGCCCTGCCATGCGATGGGAGCCCTGCGCCGAGTCCTGGTCGCCTGGTAATCCTTGGGCGTTACCTTAAGAAGGGTTAAACCGCTGATGGACACGTGTCTGTCTATTTGAACGCGCCGCTGTTGTTGCTGCTCCTGCTGCTGCTGCTGCCGCCTGCAGAGGTTCTTGGCCGGGTTCTTGGCAAAAAGCACAAAGAGCCAGTCCGGCTGTTCGACGCATGTTTTGGGCGCCACCCAGTGCCCGTACTCGCTAATTGAAACGCTCGCCCCGCACCGAGGTTGGGTGCAGCCCACCCACTGGGCGGGCAGAGCCACGACCCGCCATCCGCAGGGGCGGTGTCCCTGTCCCCGAGACCCTGTCGCAGTGGTGGGCAGTGCTGTTGGAAAAAAGCGATTAAGTAGCTAATTTCACGAAATAAGGAATACATACATGTACATTTATGGGATTTCCATGTTAATAAATATGAATTTTCCGAAGAAGCAATAAACAACGCTTTTTATGTTAAACTAAAAACTGACAAATTAAGTTATTTTTTAACTAACATACTTCAATATTTTTAATTAATCTTTTATATATAAAATATACTTTATACATTTATACTTTTTCCTGATACAAAATATCCAAACTCCCCGCACTGGTGGTTGCGAAACCGAGGACACGCCAATGCCATCGAAAACCCACCCCTAAAGAAAAATGAGGTAATGTCAACGGAACACACCCCTCGCACACATACACACAAACAAGCACACATCCCCGTGATTTCGCTTTCATTTCATTCTCCGGGGTAGCTAAAGCCCTGAATCACACATTCCAGAACCCGATGATGCCGGCCTCGTTGCTGGGCGCCTGGTACAAAACTTCAAACAGAATTTCCTTTCGTTTGACTGTAAATATTCGTGCTGCATTTAAAAGCTGCTATAAACACCTTTTAAAATAAGAACAATGGTTTTTTGTAAATTAATAAGCAAGACGATTATTAAAAGAAATTTTTTTGCAAGCAAATTAACATAATAAATTGCCGAAAGTAGATATATATATATTAATAATGCGAAAGTAGTGTAATATATTAAGACCTTAAATAATAGAATTCTGTATGTCAGAAAGAACTGATATTTTTCCAAAAGGAAGACCAATTTTAGAGGTAATTTAATTAGTAACCAAACGTTTTTAGTGTATAATAAAAAATTTTTAGTGATTCTGTGCTTTAAACATTTATTTCCAACAACTGTAGTGAAAATGAAATAATAAAAATCTATATAAAAAGAAACAACAAATGGAGTGAAAATAAAACAGTACAAATCAATATAGAAAGGTACACAAATCCCTTGTTCAAACTTATTGAAAAAATTTTTATTAAAAAATTATAATTATTACACAACCACTTTTATATTAAAAACTAAACCACTAGAAAGTGTGCTAAGTTCTGTTTCCCTTCGTGCAAAATGGAGTCCTCAAGATCAATGCCAAAAAAATATTTTTTTAATTATAATTTTAAATCAAATTACAAAAAAGGAATAAATCATTAAATGGAAAAACATAAATTTTTTTTTTAGTATAAAATATTTAATTTAATGTCAATCACACAAATCTCAGATTTCAATACATTTGAATTTAATTAATATAATCTAATCAGGACGTGGGTAAAAAATAATTTTCTTAACCCAAATCGTGAAATTGAAAAAGGTATTTACAAAATACGCAAAACCAAATATTTATGTGTTTAATAAAAATTAAATCAAATTATTCATTTTAAAAATATTGTTGGTTTAATTCCTGGCTTAATGCCTATCCAAGTTCTTCACCTCAGCTATTCACTGACAGCCTGCCGGGGGAGAAACATTTTTCTTCAATACTTTCAAATGCAAAAAAATCGAAATTAACCATAAAATTATCTACATCCAATAATAATAACAGCAGATTTGCAGCCGATCTTTTTACAACTGGAGTTCAATAACGGTTTAGTGAGGTGGCACAATAATCGATAGGCACCATGAAATATCGATAATGGCATCGATGTGCTTCCACCTCTATGGTTTGATTAATAGTTATTTTCTTTTTTTGTTTTGTTAGTTTTGTGGATGTGTAACTAATGCGGCGGCGATCCAGATTATTTGAGCAGCTGGGCTGAGTGCCGTGCCGGCTCTTGCTTGCCATCTCCTGGAAGACTTCTCCGTCAGAATACTTCCCACCGCAGAGCAAGTCGCACGCACATCTGGCGAGAGATTGTAAACAAACCCGGAATATGTTAATTTTCGGCTGCTGATCTGCTTCTGCTGTGGTGTGCGTATATTATGCAAAAACTAGTTTGAGCGTCGCGCCGGTTGTTGAACTCTTGACACTTGACTTGGCGTGCCGGCGAAAATAGATAATCGCCTCAGGGTTCAATCAGAATCTGAGAATCGAGGAATTGGCCGAGTCAGCAGAACTGCTGCGAGCTTAATACGGGAGAGCCAGCGAAACGAGCCACATGTATGCGCACAAGATGGACAGTCGAGTTCCCGAGCTGGTCATATGGTTTGTATAATACCAAACTGTCAAAAACGTAACTAATCTTGGTTATATTACTTCCTGCGATAGCTCCTTCATAGTGGTCAGCCTGCTGGTCATTCACTTCTTCTCTGATTTGCTGCGCGCCTCCCTCGGTGGCTACTACACCCAGGATGTGACGCTGTCGCAGCTGGTGGAGGCCCAAAGTTCGGACTACGCCTGGCTGCTGAAACTCCTGGTGAACTGCTTCGGTTATAGCTGCGTCTTTGTGCCGGGCTACCTCATCTACAAGTATGTGGGCCGAATCAACTATTTGGAAAGGGGCAACAAGAGCTGCCTGTACAAGGCTATCAACATGTGCATCACGGGGAACTCCAACTACGATCAACTGGACGCTGGAGGCAGTTCGGTGGACAGAGAGCGACCCGCAGTGTCTGCTGCGCCTAAACGGACGAGTTCCCAGGAGGCAGTGCAGCTGTTATGGTGCTTCGGCGGCCTAATGGTCTCCTACCTCACCTGGGGCGTGCTCCAGGAAAAGATTATGACGCAGCACTACCTCAACTTTGCCGGGGAGAGCGCTAAGTTCAAGGACTCCCAGTTCCTGGTGTTTGCCAACCGCCTGCTCGCCTTTTTCGTGGCCCTTGCCTACCTGCAGTGGCAGCCCTCGCCCATTAGACATCGTGCTCCGCTCTACAAGTACTCCTACGCCTCCTTTTCGAATATAATGAGTGCCTGGTTCCAGTACGAGGCGCTGAAGTTCGTCAACTTTCCCACTCAAGTGCTGGCCAAATCCTGCAAGATCATACCCGTGATGTTGATGGGCAAACTGATGTCCAAGGCCAAGTACGAGACCTACGAGTACGCCACGGCTCTGCTCATCTCACTGGGCATGATCTTCTTCATGAGCGGCTCCGCGGACAGCAGCAAGGTGAGCGGGGTGACCACGCTTACGGGCATCTTCCTGCTGTCGATGTACATGGTCTTCGACAGCTTCACCGCCAACTGGCAGGGATCGCTGTTCAAAAGTTATGGCATGACATCCCTGCAAATGATGTGCGGCGTCAATCTGTTCTCTTCCATTTTCACCGGAGCCTCGTTGACGATGCAGGGCGGATTTATGGACTCCTTGACATTCGCTACAGAGGTAAGTCCGTAAAATTATAGTTTATATTTAGTTTTACTGGTAAATCCTACCTCACGTTATTTTCATCTATTTCCAGCATCCCAAGTTTGTGTTTGACATGGTTGTGCTTTCCATTTGCTCAGCGGTCGGCCAATTGTTCATCTATCACACAATCGATGTATTCGGGCCAGTTGTGTTTACCATTATAATGACGCTGCGGCAGGTGAGTGAATTCGGGAATTCGGGTTTGTTTACTCAACTGCGTGCTCACGAGGCATTCTATTTTTGTATCCCGCAGGCCGTGGCCATCATGCTGTCCTGCTTCATTTACCAGCACAGCATTTCGGTGCTGGGCATCTTCGGCGTTCTCATTGTCTTTGTGGCGATCTTCCTGAGGGTATACTGCAGCCAGCGCATGCGTGCCATTCGCAAGCGGGCCGAGGCTAATAAACCCAAAATGGCTGTCTAACCGAAGTGGGGGATGGACAGGCCTCGAATGTAACGCACAGACTTCCTAGCTCAGCCCAACTTAGTGTACTGATATCAGCTCATGGCGGATCGCACTTCCGACGAAGCCTAAACAGAGGCAGCTCGCTTGGTCTCCCAAGATTGTACAGTTTTGTTTTCCTAGTTCTAAGTTGAATGTATACTTGTATCTTAACCGCAAGGGGTTTCCAAAAAGATTTATGTGCTTAAAAATTAACAATAATAATATTAAATATTTTGTATATTGCAGATAGGTTTTTATAAATTCGATCGGTAGTGGGATGAGAACTATGTAGGTTTAAGACCTTCCTGACATATCAGCGCCTATTGAATAATTATTTAATGACATTATAATTATCACTAATTCACATAGACTTTCCTTGTAAAACTTGATTTCACTTAACCAAATATGTTGATTGATTTAAAGTTAAATGAAATGATTCATAACAGCCTGTTTTGGCACTTATTTAGTCAGTTTTGTGTATGGAATATCTTTGGTTTTAAGAGGAACATTTTGTAATTTGAAGCTATTATTTACACTTAATTTGAGAGATATAAATTAGCTTGTCACTAGTTTCTGCCTGAGAAATAGTGTCTCAAAATGAAAGAAAATTGATTAATGGCAGAGACATCCGTAATTCCCCTCACAACTAATTAGGCGGCGGCTTGACTCCCAGATCAGCAGCATTCGGTGCAGTAAGTCAGCACGACATTGACCCACTTTCGGGTTACATATTTGGCAGAAATGTGTTTGTTATTTTGGCCAAAACAGCGACGGGTGAGAGCTTCCATCGCTGTTGGTTCAGGTCAATGCACATGAGTCGCCGAGTGTAACATGTTTTTTCCCTAGCCATTATTGGGCCATGTGGGCGATTACACTGGCGATGATGATGATGACGATGATGCCGGCGGTGGCTTGGGTGGGCGGCCTGAATTACCATAGCAAAACAATGCCCTGGAAAAATGCGAGCCAATAAAAAAGGGCATTATGCAATCGCCGGTGTCTGGCTGCCTTCTAAGGGAATAGCAACTAATTTGCCAAATGCGAGTTGGCTTTTTGTTTTTTGCACGCCGTTGGCCAAGGTGATAAGTTGGGGCGTACTCCGCATTAGAGGAATAGTTTGAGCCCATCCCGCCGAGCGTGCAGAAGTCTTTCGGTATTCGGGTCGCGTCTTCAACATGCAATTGTTCCTTTTACTCCTCCTGGGAGCCCTGGGCTACTCGTTGGCCTATCCGCGCACCTACAGCTACGAGTATCCGCGCAGAAGGGCCTATTCCCCCGGCTCGTACTCCGGCAGCTCTTACAATTCCCTGAGCAGTCGCAAGGCAAGGGAGGAGAGCACCACCACCAAGTCGGACAAGGAGAACGCCAAGTTCGCCGGAGCAGCCAACCAGGAACTGGATGAATCTGGCGATGAACGCACCCTGCTGCTCAAAAAGAAACTCAAAAGGCTGGCGCGTCCGTACTTGGGAGGATACGGTGGCTTTGGCGGATACGGTGGATATGGGGGATATGGCGGGTATGGGGGCTACGGAGGCAACCCATGCTACCCGTTTGGTCGCGATGCCAAGGGTGGTCAGAAGGATCCCGATGAGCAGGGTCGCTTCCTGTTCGACGTGAATGTGGTCAAAGTCTACCCGGGCGGATGTCGCGGCTACGGCGGAGGAGGGTTTGGCGGCGGCGGTGGAGGTCTCCTTTCGGATCCCATACCTCCCGTTGCTCCCGTCGCAGTGCCAGTGCCAGTGCGTCCCTATGCTCCCTTTGCCACCTGGCTGTCGCTCTTCGCTCCTGGAATCCTACAATCAGCCACAGTGCCGGGTGTCCCTCTAAGGGATCCTCTGAGGGATCCCGTTCGTCCTGCCTCGGCTGCAGGGGATCTACAGAGCGATCCTGAAGTGGATCCCAGCTACGGAGGGGCAGCTATCCCAGTGCGGCGACCTGTTCCGAATCGTGTGTATTACGACTCAGCAGGAGCGGTATGTTAATGGCTAAAATTAATTAATTTGTGACATTTTATGCGAGCCTTAATAATGGTTCTCTTTTTACTTTAGCCACCTGTGACACCTGCTCAATTGGTCGGAGGCGTGGCCACAACAGTTAACGGAATTATCCAGCAGCTTACGGGTCAAGTGCAGCCGGTTTACCAGACTGGAGCGTACAGGAGTCAGCGGAGCAGCTACGGATAGACAATACCATTCGAATCTTCATACTCCTAGCGAAGTAGGGTTAATGTAAATAATTATTAAGAAATAAATTAAGCACGAATTTTGTATGACGACTATCTATTTGATTTTCTTAATGTTGATGCTAAAGGTAAAACTAAAAGTCCTAATGATATATACTCCTTTTCATGATTATTTATTAGAACTGTCAGCCTAAAATATCTTTTATATAGATGAAAAAGCTTTTGGGATTGCCCAACTTTCGTACCCCTTTTGTGGGCACTTTACCTCCCAGCTAGATGGATGCGAGGAATTCCCCAGATTGTATCCCGGCAATGGATTACTCATGGTTGCTCATAAATCTCGGATCTATGCCCATTAAATTTATGCAGGTCGCGTCTGTTTCATTAAAGTCGGTGAGAGAAGAGCAGCAAAAACATCGCCAAGGACAATATTCCCAGTACAGAAACCGGAATTCGATTGTCTTAAATTGAGCTTATTATTTCTGGTTTATGCTGTATTGTTATTTTTTTTTGTGATAGTTGTGTATTGTACAATCAAAGTGCGAATCACGAGTACTTAACTAGGCAGCTGGATCACAGGTTAAGAGCTTCATTAGCCAAAGAAGCCACCACCTCCATAGCCACCGCCGTTGTAGTATCCATTGGAGTACTGCGACTGGCTGTAGTGTCCGCCATAAGATCCACCCTGGTTGTAGTAGTTGCCGCCACCGGGATAGTATCCACCGTGGTGATGAGGCCTGTGGCCGAAGCCGGAGTAGCCTCCTCCTGGATAGTAACCACCTCCAAAGCCGCCGCCTCCGTAGCCAGGATAGCCGGAGTAGCCACCACCATATCCGCCCGGATAGCCGCTGGCATAGCCGCCGGGATAGCCACCTCCTCCGAATCCGCTATACAGTCCGCCGCCCACTCCAATTCCTGCGCTCAGGCCCACACTGCCACCGAATCCACCTCCCAGCAGGCCAAAGGTACGGCCCTCGGCCTTGACGGGCGCCGCCTGACCTTGACCAGCGACCAGCAAAAGAGCCAGCACCTGCAATGCGACCAAATGACCAATGAGTGAGTGCACTCCGGGACAACCGGAAACCGGACTTACACAACTAACACGAACGACAGCCATTGCGGTAACGAGCGCTTCTTGGACGAAACTAAATTGCAATTGTGGAGTGCCCGCCGCTTTTATACCTCAGCTCCAATCTGGCCAAGAAGCCCCAAGTACGCGCCACGCATTGCCAAGTGATTCTACGCAAATTGCAGAACAAACAGAGCGAAAGCGAAACCAGTTTGTGACGAAATCTCGGAATCCCCCAAAAAATCAAGACAGCACCGAGCGACAATACATTTATCTGGCGATGCTCCACTGGGCCTCAGAACGCGTTAATTTTTGAGGCTACAAAGCATTTCTGCCACGGCCCAAAACCGAAATTATCATTTTTTTGAGGGTTACCTTTAGTTAGTTGCCGGCCGATCAAGATCGTGGAAAACCCAATAAAAATAATCACTGAAGCGATGGCATACTACAATCGCCCGGCGATTTTCAAGACCAACCGGAATAGGCGGAACTATGACGATTAAAGTGGTACCCTACCCCGCAGCATGACGTTGCTTATTTATGAAATTACAAGAGAAATATCTGTCATTCGAAGTCTCTAAATAAATATAATTAAAATATATAAAACATTAAACATTAATTAAAGTAAATGTTAAGCTCAAACTTACTTTATTAAATTAAATAAAGGATGTTGATGGGTAAGGAAACAACTAGCACCTGAAAACCGAATTATAACCCATCAAATAAACCATTAGCTAAGATAATACTTACTGATAACTGAGCTCAACTTGTCACGAATTAACTTATCTTATGTCAAACACCAATATTATCCAAAGAAGCCCCTTGGTTAGGGTGTTTAAAATCAACACCATCCACTGACGGCAGACAAAACAAAAGACTTAGACAACGAACGCAGGCGAGGAACGTGCAGCGAAGCAGGTCGGGAGGGAGCGATATGTCCGCCCCGCATTTGTTTGGCTCATTAGCACTTGTTACTGATGCTATTCCGGCAGATCTTACCATATGACTAACTACGAGTCTGATATATGTGCATATACATACGAATACTATTGTTTGTTTATTCTGGTCAATTGTTGCGCCTTCACTTTCGCTGTCAGTTTATTCACCTCAAGCTGACGTCAGTGGAGTTACCAAACTGAGACCAAGACCAACCCACATCTTGGCTAGCCAGGAAATTGTAGTTAGATTCGATGACAGCGTGGAAAGATGAACGAGTATGATAGATGTTCACAGGTAAATTTATAAAGTCTCAATGGGTTCTGTGACCAGGATAAAAATAATGAAGCTTTGTCTTAAATTTAAATAATACTTTAAAGGGATTTGAAATATAAAATGAATGAATTAGTAATTCAAATCGATCTTCATAGTAAAGTAATGTAGCTAAACAACCTAAAATCTAAGAAACTACTTTTGGTTTAAAATTATTATTTCAAGCAAACAGTATTTTAATAAATATTCTGCCAAAGGTGAACCCAGTTCTGCACCATAGCTTTCCACCTACATCCAGAGTTTATTTTAACACTTAGTTTAATAGGGACTCAAGCTTCATCGATTACTGAATCTTAGCTAGGTGCGGACTCCCTATATAATAAACCTATAAGATAATACAGAGGTTAACAGACCATCAAGTAATACAAACAAATATGCACAATATTCAAAGTTCTATAATCGCACGCACTAAGTAACTCTGTACTAATGATTATGGTCTCGCATTTGTTCTATAATTATGCTAAATCTCATTAATATAATTACTGCAAACTTTACTTCCGTTTTTTGGCGACTATAAGAATGCCAAACCTTAATCCAAAGCCATTGAGTAGTTGTTCGTCAGCCATGAAGGTGGGAGTACAATCAACAGCAGCTGGAGCTGCTTGGACTAAGTCGCTAATTTGTATTCTCCAACTATTTTGCAGTTTTTCACATTGTCTTTCCTGGTCTGCTGCCTGAGTGCTGCCGGAGTCTTGGCTGCCCCCCAGTTTGGCTACGGATTCTCCCCCTACGGCGGAGGATATGGTGGAAGCTATGCCTCGGCTAGTGCCGCGGCGAGCAGCAGTGCCGGAGCTTATCAGGGATTCGGATATCCAGGATACGGGGGCTATGGAGGATACGGAGGATTCGGCGGAGGATATGGCGGGGGATATCGACAGCAGTTCAATCAGTTCAGCAACTACAACAACTATGGCTCCTCCGGCTATGGCGGATATCCATTTGGCAGATGAGCAGGGGAAAAAACTGCTCGTTACTGCTGGAAACTTCTGCCTCTGTTTTGTTTGATTTCTTTATTTGGCTTTTAATTTGATGGAGGTCAATAAAACGTAAATACCCAAGATGATTCACCTGAGTGCGTGGTGGTGTGTTGTGCATTAATTTTTCTATTTGTACATTAGCGTTTGGACTTTGGTTAGCGCTGGTATTTGCATAGATTCTGGAAAAATAGTACAAGGGCTTTGAGTGAATACCCGCTTAAGCTTCTAAATTGGCACATTGTTAAACATACATATTTCCCACTGACATCATTTCGTTTCAGTTCATTCAATTTTTTCATTTCTCCTCACATGTCCACGTTTTTTCTTCCATTTTTTCACTTTTTGCTCTTAAAAAAAACCTGAAATTTTCAGGGGCAAATCATGTGCATAAGGCAAATATAAACCACAACCTGAAGTTCACATCGGCGGAAACAACAACAAAGGCTCTGGGACAAACAAGAGAGCTCTTCAACGGCTGATTGCATAAGGGCGATTTTCGAATCGCGCACAAAACGCGTCAACGAGATAAAAACGCTTCGCCTGCCGCGCAGCCGCTTCAATTGAACACGCGTCGTTGTCCAAGTTTAAGCCAAGAGCGACTAGCTTCGTCATCGGCCCACACATTTGAACTTGAAGTTTTTACAACCAGAAATATTAATTTTCACAAAGCTAAAGACCTGTGCTCAATCCCCAAAAACAGATTTAATCAATTAAAGTCGCGTTAAAAAACCTCGTAAAGAAGTAAAACATGCAAATTATTGTAAGTGATAGATTGTGATGGATTTAAATGATATATGAAGTACTTGTATATATTTTGTATTGTGTGTTTTAATAAAAAGGTTAAAACAAATGTAAAACTAAGGTTAAAACACCTTTAAATGAAAGAAAATGTGTTAAGTATCGAATCTATACATTAAAATTATTTTAAAAAAAGATAAACATTACTGAAGTGGTACATTTTCTTATTGAAAGTTTATAGCTTAATAATACAAATTGTTCAAATACCACAAACAATGTCACAAATTAAGCAAATATCATTAAAAAAACGTTTTAAAAGTTTATTATAAGTATATAGACTCCCAATTTCCCAATACCTAATCATGAATTTAAATTCCAGCGGCATCATCTGGTCCTGATCCTTGGATTATGCGTTCTGTTGCTTCTACCTGACGCCTCTGCCGGCAAATTGAAGCTTCTGGCCTTCAAGGGACCACATGCCGGATTTGTGGGCCTCAAGGTGCGCACCCCGAAGCTGCTGGGCCTGAAGAGCGGCCTGGTTGGTGGAGCAGCAGGCTTCGGACTTGGTGCAGCTGTGGGTGCCAAGCTGGGCGCTGGATTGGCTGGTGTCCACAGCGGAGGCGGAGGTGGCTATGGCGGAGGTGGCTATGGCGGAGGTGGCTACGGAGGCGGGTACGGCGGCGGCTTTGGAGGCGGCTTGGGCGGAGGCTATGGTGGAAACTTTGGCGGTGGCCACGGCGGAAGCAGCGGCTATGAGCACCACGAATATCACCACGAAAGCCATTACAGCGGCGGATCCGGATACGGAGGTGGTGACTTCGGGGGCGGTCTGTGGGGAAAATAGAAATATACAAATAGAATTAGTGAAAAGTCATAACTTGCCATTAGAATTCACATTTATTGTTATTTAGTTATAATTCATGTGTCCATTAAATACTTAATAAAATGTAGTTATAAAAAGTATAACATTTTCTTTTATTTTCAAATGAGAAGGGGCTTAAAAAGAAATTCTAGAAAGTCATTAGCAGCATTGTCTGATTCTGATTACAATTCTAACACCCTAAGCAAGGCATAAGAATCGAAGTTAATTTAGTGATAGTTCTTTTTTAAATCACTAGAATTATGCTGAAAATATGTATGTTCCTGTGGATCCATACGACACTGATCGCTGGGAGAAAGACCATTCTAAGTGGATTCACACGGAAGAAATTTATTGAGCTACTGCTGATGTCCCAAAAAGTGACACTGGCTTCCGGTTGTGATGAAATTGGTTTAATTTCGGACATGAAATATTTCATAGGACAAATATTAGCTAATAGTTGTATAGCTCACTATATTAGCATACTCACATTGAAACCAAAAAGATCATAAATTCACCCGAAGGTGGTACCTTCAGTCAAAGAATTATCTGGTAGTGCCTTCACGACTACAGTTTGTAGAATGTCATTGACACAACGTTATAAAAGAAAACTTTGCCAAACGAACACCCTTACGATTGTGAAAATCCGAATCTCCCAGTGAAAAAATGACTTAATGGTAAGACATTTAATAAAAAAAATAAAATTTGGTTTATTAATACTATTATTGGTTGATTTATTATTTATTAAAATAACTATTATAACATGGATAAGCCAGACTAATTCTGCTCAACCGGTTCGCGTCTGTGCTATTCTTATTAGCCCATTCGAATATCAGTTCATAGTTTCTGTAAAGCAGTGCACAGCATAGTTATAAAGCGACAAACAGATGGCGCCACTAGTACTAGGAAATGGTGTTCGTTTCGCATTGAAACGTCAGAAGGTTTCCGTAGTGTAGTGGTTATCACGTGTGCTTCACACGCACAAGGTCCCCGGTTCGAACCCGGGCGGAAACAGTTGCAATTTTTTTTTTAAATTTCTTGTTTATATTAAATTCTATAACATTTTGTGGAATTTATAAAGTTTTCAATGTATAAATATCTTAAGAAAAATATTAAATTAATATTAAAATATTAATTCTGAAGAGTATAAAAAGTAGATTGTCCTTCTATCTAATCAATCAATCAATGAATATAGACTAATAGCAAATGTTTTTATTCGGACGCATTTATCACTACTATTTTTGTTGTACAAAGCATAAAAAAATCTATAATTAAATTTCAATCTTTATTTGTTCCCTAAGCGTTTATATCTTCTTCTATGATTTCAGTTATTTTGTACTTATTTTTTAACATTTTTTTAGACCAAAAATGAAAACCTTTAGAAATTTCATTATAAAACCAAGAAAAAAAGTAAAGCAGGGCTCAACCGGGATTTGAACCCGGGACCTCTCGCACCCAAAGCGAGAATCATACCCCTAGACCATTGAGCCTCATGCTCGACGATTGGCTGCTTTGCAGTTTCGAGGCAGCGCAAAAAATGTCTTGTGAAAAATGAACCAGGCAAAAATAGAGCCAAAACATCTGTCTTGAATGGCACAAAAATAAATTATCGCTTCAGGTGGTGTCAACAAAGATAAATGTATATTGTTTTGAATACTTTAGGCAATACATTTAAAGTCTCTTAAAAATACCGCCGCCATAGCCGCCGCCAAAGGCGCTGGCCGAGCTGAAGGAGGAGGCATAGCTTTGAGAGCCTGCAAAGCCGCCACCGAAGCCACCGCCGAATCCACCGCCCAACCCACCGAATCCCCCCTTCCAGCCATGTTTGATGGGCACCACCACGGGCTGGGGCACTGGCACCGGAATGGGCTGCGGAATGGCCACTGGAACCGGTACGGGTTGTGGCACTGGAATCGGTTGGGCGACGGGATAGGGCACGAAGTTGTTGTAGACCGGCGCATAGCCTCCGCCGAACTTGCCGCCAAAGCCGTGGGAGTGTGCCAAGCCCAAGCAAAGCATCAGAGACAGACTCAGTATCGTTATCTGCAGGGGAAGTACATCTGTCAGCCAAGAGCAAGATTGGAAAGGAAGACATCACCACTCACCGTGCTTGTTCCCATGTTGTCCGGTGTTCTAAGCATGACCAAGTCGAGAACGGCCGTATTTATAGCAACCTCCAGCACTTCCTGTACTTCCTTTTGGCGACGAGTTCAAAGAACTGCCAAAAACTTGATCCACAACCAGTTCTCTAGCCCATCGATTTTTATTGTGCCAATTTTTAGTCGCATCAACTAAGGCAAGCAAAAATATAACTAATCGTGAGAAAAACATTGAATTCGGTTAAGTTCAGTGGGGTTGAAGGTCGTCCGTCTGCCGTGTTCCGGGACCATGTGGGCGTGGGTTTTTTAGAACTTTGGTATAAAAACTGAAACACGCGTTGTACAAGCAAGTCAGTTTAGTTAAAGACGAATCAGAAACATGGTCAAGATCAGGTCTTCGGTGAGTAGAAGCAGCCGATCCTGTATTACGAATGATTCCTAATGGATCTGTCTTGCCTTTTCCAGTTGGTGGTGCTCCTGTCGCTCTGCGCCTGTTGCCTGGCCCAGTATCAGTATCCACAGCAGCGCCCTTCCCCATCCCCGGGAGCTGGAGCTCAGCCCACGGGCGGACAGGTGGATAACCGCATTTTGGGTAATCTCCTGGGCGGCGGAGGCGGAGGTCTCCTTGGAGGAGGCGGCGGTGGCGGAGGCGGCCTCTTTCCCTTCAACCTATTGGGCGGCCTTTTGGGCGGCAGCCGACCTCAGCCCCAACCAGTGCCTCAGCCCTACCCAGTGCCAGTTCCCTACGGTGGAGGCTACGGCGGCGGATATCCGGGCGGCTTTGGTGGCGGCTATACTGGAGGCTTGGGAGGCGGCTACCCGGGTGGCGGCTTTGGCGGTGGCTTCGGCAACCCCTACGGCGGCGGATATTATGGCTAAGCTCAAGAGCGGTGGAATTCCCCAAGTATTATTTGCAAATGTTTTCGAGATTAGTCTTTTAAGTTGTTGACATTGACCATTAAATTAAAATTCATGTTAAAAGTAATAATGTCCGGCTTGTTTTCACTTTGGCTGACCATTTGACACAAGGGGATGTAGCTCAGATGGTAGAGCGCTCGCTTAGCATGTGAGAGGTACGGGGATCGATGCCCCGCATCTCCAAAGATGGAAATATTTTTTGTTTTACTTAAAAATTAGCTCTTTTATATCAATATAAAAATAAAAAACCTTTGCATTCCATTTGCAAAATTAAATATAACTTTCCCTTGCATTTTGCCGTATTACTTGCAGCACAAACTCAAATGTGCAAATAGCATTGCTGCAGCCAAGCGGCTCAATGGTCTAGGGGTATGATTCTCGCTTTGGGTGCGAGAGGTCCCGGGTTCAAATCCCGGTTGAGCCCGTCGATTTATTTTCTTTTTATTTTGTATTTTTTAAATTGATTAACTTCTTAATTTAATTTAAAAACAAAAATTAAATAAAAAAAAATTTCACACTAATCTGGAGATGCGGGGCATCGATCCCCGTACCTCTCACATGCTAAGCGAGCGCTCTACCATCTGAGCTACATCCCCGATGCGGTACACAGTGTCAAATGGTCTACTTGTGAGTCATCGCTGTGAAACAGCATTTTGATTTCTTTTTGGCCACCAGCAAAACTTGTTTCTTGGCCAAGATATCGACTTTCAGCCTTGCTTGTGTTTGTCTGCTTGAAATTAGATAAGAAGCACGCAATGCGGGTTTGTTGAAACCAACTTATGCATTTAATTTCCGTTTCCGGTCAGTGAAAGTTGCCCGAAAGAAAACACAAACACCTGGCAAGGGGACATCCTTCTGCCCATTGTTGCCCCAGGACAAACACAAATAAACTCGTGCTCGGAGGGAAATGGCCTGAGATGGACAGGAGTCAACGCCTCGACATGTGGGGAAGCAGATCCCAGTTGCCAGATCCGTCCACTATCTGCACTTTCACACTTCTGTTTATTCAACTGTCGCTTGGTTGGCGCACTTGTTTGTTTGTTTGTTACGGCCACACCCCCTGGGCACCGGCAAGACTCTATTATTATTTTGGCAAGTTATATAAAAATAATAACAGAGCGGACAACGAGGCAGAGGCTGCGGCTACGGTGCTGACCAGGACCATCCATTATGCTGCCGGGCATTTATTTGCCAAACAATTGAATCGTCCTCCTGCTCCTTGGACAGCTTGCAAGCCACTTCATCAGCCATCCTCGTCCTCGTCCTCGTCCTCGACGGCAGCTATCTTATGGTTTATGATGGAATCAAAACAAATGCCGGAGCGGCTTCGTAGCCCGAGCTCATCCTTTCGATGGCAAGGATCCTGATGATGATGATGAGTTTGTTTATGCAGATTGCTTGTGGAGTTTTTCCTTTGGCGTTAATGGATAAATGGACATGTGAGTGTGTGCGTGGGTAACCCTTTTAGTCCATTTTTGAGGAAGCGCTGGGCCACTTTCGAAATCTAGTTGGTAATGTAAACAAAATGATTTTAATTGCACATCTCAATGGTTTTTCGTTTCATTTTATTGATACCACAGATGGCCAGAGTGTAACACAGAGTACTATGATAAAAATGAATTTTTATTTAAAACTGAACATTTTTATGGATAAATAATTACTTTATGATGTATTTTCTAATTTATTAAAATGTATTTTCTAAGAAATTGAGTTTAAGCTGAAGATTGAATCATACAGCAAACTTTTTTTAAGAAGTTCTTTAAATTCAAATAGTAATTGTAAGACTTTTTCAGTTTCAAAAGAGTTGTTTCTTTAATTTTAGTTTGAAAATAGGGAAAACACTTTTATTTGACGATTGTTTATGATGCTTCTTTTTATCTGAAGAACTTAGAGAGAGAGAAGTTTGAGTGTATATCTTTGAGCTTCCTTTTTTTTGAGCACACTTTTCAATTAAAATTGTATTGTTTTCTTTTACTTTGTCTGCGTTGTTTACTTAGGCGAGCGTTTCCTCGGGCTCCTTGTTTTCCGGTTCATCCCAGCTGTGGTAACGGTATTGGTAAAGGTACTGGACGTGGTCCTGGTCCCGCGGAAGGTCCGAGGTTATAGCCACCGGCACTGGCCGATGCCGCGCCCATCGTCGAGGGCGGCAGAATGGGAGAAGGAGGCGGAGGCAAGGACGCGCCCGGTCGTAGTGGCGATCCACCGCCAAAGTAACCATAGCCCAAGGGACTCCCGGCTGAAGCGGAGTTCTGATCACTCTGGTAAATATACACGTTGCTGTTTCCTTGAGCCTGCTGCTGGTTCAAGGGCGTGGTGTAGAATCCACCGGGAGCGGGGTAGAAGCCAGGCTGCGGGCCAATGGCCGCCGGATTGCAGCCATAGATGGGACAATTGTAGTAGCCGGATATGGGATAGGCGGGACCGGCAAAGAGCGGATCCGGATGATGATAGGCCATCCAGCGATTGCGCCAGCGACGGAACAGGGTTCCCAGAAAGAAGAAGGAGCGCCCGTCGATGGGTTCCGGTCCGGAAGAGTCCACGTCCAGATCGAGATCAGCCTCAGACTCCACAGCACCACTCCTGCTGCTTGACAGGATCAACAGAAACACAAACTGGAGCACTGACATCTTTCCAACTTGATCGATGAAAGCCTCTAAGTAAAATGCAGCCAATTCGATCTTCAGCAACTCAAACTGGAGCACTCGAATGAAGACCCGGCGCCTAATGGGCCTTGTAATGAACATACGAGTGCTGTAACTTTGTTAAAGTCAACAAACCATGAAGATTTATTAAAACTATATGGCTCCAAGGCTGTCCAGACTGTCTACTGAAATCGGGTCAGGCCCAAAATTAGCAATCTGTGTGTTTTAAATAGATACATATGTAATAAAAAATAAATAAAATAAATATTTAAGCTAATAAAATTATCTATGTAATATTAATAGGTACAAACATGAGTGTTCATAAATTGTATCTGAGTGTAAATTATTTATCAGTAATATATAGGTCTTAAAAACATTATTATATACCATATATGTACATAGACATTTAAAATATATGTTGCTTTTATTTATATAAATACAAATAATAGGCCCTATTACTTATGTTATCCAATTTGTTAGCATTACCGAATGAGGCGTGGTCCCTGAAGTCGGGAATTATGCAGCACCGCCCACATCGGGGATGTAGCTCAGATGGTAGAGCGCTCGCTTAGCATGTGAGAGGTACGGGGATCGATGCCCCGCATCTCCAACAGGAAATGTTCTTTTTTTATTAATTATAAACAAGTATATATTATATATAATTATATATATTATAAAAAGTATTTTCCAGAATTTACAAAAATTTCCAGAGATTTAGCGCCCTTAATTTTCGCTTTTGCAAAAAACCCGCACGTGTCAGCTATTTTTCATTATTAAACGCAAAGAAAAAACTTCAAGTTTTTTACCTTTGCTGCATGATTTTATTGTGCCACATTACATACTTTCTGTGAGGACAACAAAAACGATTTGAGTTATGAGTCCTGCGTGCCAGGTGTACTAACAATCGGGACACTTATCAACTCACCGATTATGCGGCAAGGAAACACCCTGCCAAGCGGTGTCCCCAAAGGACATTCTAAATATAGAAGCAGCCCGCAGAGAAAAACCCGCATACCCTGCTTTACCTTGGAGGCCTTGCGAATAAAGTGTGCAAAAAACAGGTGACAACAATCAGTGAAAGGTGAAAAAGGGGGAGCAGTCCGCCCGTGTCTGGAAAAACAAAAACAAGAACCCCAACAGAGGGGTGAGGAAATTCACGCGCCCGTGAAAATTTCGCACGTTTTTATGGCTTCCATGAACAACTTCTTATGCCCCGAACCAACGAACCTTGGAAAATGTGAGTAATGGCCACATAGATTAGCCTGCGACCGTTTGATTTCTCTCCATTCCAGAAAATCATTTAATTAAAAAAATATGCAAACTCAACGGAAAAACTACAAGCGAATTAAGAGGGCGAAACTTTCCATAAACTTTGTTGCCATCAAAACAATAAAAACCGCAATCCTCAACCGGACTTTGCCTTTGTTATCGAAGCTCGAAACGGACAATGGACAATGGCCGAGTGTCCTTTTTTACGACAAAGCCAAATCCGGCGGAACCACATAAATTATGTTAATGCCTATGCCATGTACACGCCCACTGTGTGTGTGTGGGCTCTCCGTCCAGGATAATCAGAAAAATACACAGCACACACATCGGTGGGGCGAAGGACATTTGCTTAGTGGTTGTGTGCGATAGTTTTTGTGCAGTCCGTTGAGAAAATTGCTGACAATTGCTAAAAATCCTAGGGGTGACAATGAGGTCTGCCTTGGTTTTTTTGGGAGGGAATTTTCCAAATAATTTATATACATATGTACATATGTACGAACACATGTCGGGACGGGCACTAAGCTAATATAAGTTGGGGGTAAAGTCTGGGCAAATATTACGGGTTATTTTTGCGAGTTTGCCAAAAGTTTGAGATCATCAAATGGAGCTAACCAGGCAACTATCATATCCGATAAGTGAAAACCAACCAGCATCCAGTCCTCAGCAGAGACACACACAAATATTAATTCTCGAGAGGAAATTAGAAGAGGACATTGCTGTATCCGACTTACAAAACACAAAGAACCAACAGCCAGGACATTGGAAATTAAATTCATAAAAATTATTATACTCCAGATACATGTATGGATGTACAGCTGTAGTTAAGATAATAGTTATTAATAAGAAAATCCAAAAAAATAGAGAACTGAACACTTTTCTTGGGACTTAAAGAGCATTTTAACTTGGCTTTTGTTTAAACTCTTTAAAGCTAGCTCAGTAAAGTTAGAAAATAGATCATCAATGTTGTTAGATTAGACTTCATTATCCCAATCAAAAAGTATTTATTTTAGAAATATAAATTATAATTATATATGTATCTTTGACTCAACCATGCCAAGGTCTCTTATTAATTTTACCCCAACTGTAGGCAGCTTTGTTCAGCTTGTCTGAAGTTGGTTTTTGTTTCATTGTTCCATAATTATAAATATACAAATAACGCGCCCATTGGGCTTGAGTGCGTTTGAGTATAAAAAAGCAAGATAAGCCAGAGGCAACGGCGAGTGCATGTAAATAAATTGAAATAAAGCTGACTGCCGGCTAATTGCAGGCAGTCCCCGTGCGGCACTTCTCTGGAAAAGCGAATGAAATTGAAAAGCCGTTCGTTCCATTTGCAAGGCAAATATGAGCCGCCCTCGCATCTGCGGGCATTCTTTCCCTTTTTTTTGCTCCTTGCGGTGGACAACATCGCAACATGCTGTCGAACATTTCCGGCGGACAGCGCCATTCGCTTCCGTTATGCAACGCCGTTGCAAGGACAACAACAGGTGGACGAGGTGGGCCGGAGGATGTGCGCGTGGGTGGCGGAATCCGTTGCCACTGTTTACGCAGGCCAAACTTTTTGTCAGCTGTCATCGGGCAGACGTACAAAAGAAAAACGAGAGTTTTCCCCCATTATCCGGGTCTCAACAAGTCGAAGGCTCGAGGAGTGACAGCTGCAACGTAGTGCAATGAATGTGCGTCAGAAAAATAAATCGTACTTAAAAAAAAAGTACTTCGAACACACACAACAATCTTTTTGCTGCTTGAAGGCCCCGGCGAGATTCGAACTCACGATCTCCTGTTTACTAGACAGGCGCTTTAACCAACTAAGCCACGGCGCCTCTTGCGGTAAGGTCGGAAATTTTGAAACTTCAGTAGAAGAATGCCTTAGAGACATAGATAATGAAAAATACCAAAAATACTCACTATTAATTAAGTAAATTAGATGATTTAAACTAGAAAAAAATACATTTTGTATGAGTGTTTAAAATTATTTTGGTATAATTATAGCAAAGACATTGACCAACTAGTGGTTCAAAAATTATACGAAAACTTTAAATTAAAAGTGAGACCCATTCTTTAAATATTGAAAATTAGAAAATACATGTGTAAATTTAGTTTTTTTTTGTTAATTAAATAAAATTTTTTTTTTTTAATGAAAAAATAAATAATAAAAATAGTTACATCACTTTAAATCTTGTGAAGGCCCCGGCGAGATTCGAACTCACGATCTCCTGTTTACTAGACAGGCGCTTTAACCAACTAAGCCACGGCGCCACTTAGATTCTGGCTGTTCAATGACCGATAATTGCTTCTGCTCTTTCCAATTTGGAAAATTTTCTTGGAATATATGGGAGAATAAATATTACCAGAATATTGGGATATATAATGTAAAATGTTTATATTTTTGATTATAAAATATTTTCCTTTCTATATTTTAAGTTCTATAGCTGCTATAATTAAAACAATTTGTTTCAGCTTACTATTCAAGTCAGTTAAAAAACATGATTAATGGTGAAATGTTTTTGCGACTTGTTAAAAGTACCATATACATATACAATTTTTATGAAAATGTACTTAAAAATCAACATTTGGTTCTTATATTTATTTTCTGCGGTTAGATCACGACATGTCGTATCTTTGCGTATATAAATTAGGGAGTCCCCGGCAATCGTATTTACAATTGGCAAAGGGGAACAACAAATGCATATATGCAGCTAGTATGTATCATAGCTTGATTAGCTGTCCAGTTGGAGAGGAGAAAATCGTGCGGGAATGTACCAATGATGTGTGGGGTACTTTTGCGACAAAAGAGGTCAGACTATAAAAGCGCATGTTCATATTGAGCATTTATTCAGACTGAAAGAAACAGTCCCAGGAGTAAGATACAATCCAAGAAAAATAATTCAAATGGACTGCCAAGCGACAGGAAACCCCAAGACCGGCCAGGCCACCGCCCAGTTTGGAGTGAAGGTGGGTGATGATCAGGCCAATGCTCGTGCCGGGGTCTTTGCCTCCACTCCCGGCCCCAAAGGACCCGTCACAAAGGGAGTCTATGGAGCAGTAAACGCGTAAGTCCAGGGATTTCCAAAATAATCTCATTTCAATTTCATTCTAGGCTTCCAAAATTAATATTAATATTTTTTATTTTCCATGAAAAAGTAATGGGCACGGCCTGTCCGTGCAGCACGGTCACATCGAGGGCTTGGGCAGCACCACCACCGTTTCCGGCCAGGCTAATCTCCACCAGGGCCCGGGCTCCGGTCTCAACGCCACCGGATTCCATAGCCACAGTCGCACTCACGATCAGTTCGGGGGCGGTCTCAACCTGCACACCCCGGCGGGTCACCAGGCTGCAGTGGGGATCAGTCGAGTGCCGCAGTTCGATGTGACCACCATGCAGGCGTCCGGCAGAGCCAATCTCTACACCTCGCCCAGTGGCAACCTGAACCTCAACGCCACCGGCAATGCCACACACCATTTGAGCGGTCCTCGCCGCGGCAAGTCTGATTTTGGCACCGGCCTTAACTTACGATATGATTTCTGATTTGTTGTAAGTCAGCGGAAGAGAAGCTTTCCACAACTGATTTAAATACTTTGATTAATTGCTTAATAAATTTGATAATAAATATTTAACGAAGAAATTTTTTCATTCTTAAGTATATATTCATACTAATCAAAATACCAATGCAAAGTGTTGAAATTGTCACATTTTAAAATTAATACGGATTCTACAGAGAAGACTCATTATTATTATAGACCACAGTCTCTTGAATGAAGTATGATAAAGCAAATTAATCTTAATGATTTAAATGATAACGTTAATCAAAGTATAAACATCCTGATAAAAATTATTATCAACGCGGTGGAAACACTTTATTAACCAATTTTATATCGGTATTTTTAAAGGAAATCGCTGTTTGCATTTGTAATCTAAAACAATTGCTGACTTACAAAAAACTTTTTAAATTCTTCAACTGTAAAGTTGGAAGTTCTGAGATAAGTGTACGAAGATACAAATAAAATTCGCAAATCCTAAAATAAACTGTAAATAAATGCACATTTAATTATGTGCATTTAAACTTCTAATAAAAAAAATGCATGAAATTAACTTTGGAAAGCAGAAATTTAGACATCCTTGCAATTTGCAATCGAATTATAGAATCATAAGTAAGCTTTAAATGTTCGCATTCTTTGAATCGATGACTTTAAATGACTATTTTTCGACAAATCAAAGTTAAAAATATTCAAAACTAAAACGAAAAAGACTTAATATTAATTCAAAAATCCGCCCGATTTAAGCTTTTATTAGGATAATAAATCGGCATACTGATTATGTATATTTACTTTATATGGTCGGAAATAATAACTTCAGTATCTGACTAAAATTCTAATACCCCGCAAAGATATAAAAAGAGATTTAAAATCTCTGGAAATATTTGGAGGCCATTCAAGTAAGAATCTTAGCCGTGTGATTTCAATAATTCCAATAGATTTCTATCATCATTTGCTCAGTATCTCCATCATTCAGACAACCCAAACTGCTGTCAATAATCGAATCGATTTGCTATAATTTATCAAGCCGAATACGCACAATAACCGTAAAGGATTCTTTGGAATTCAGCCTCCGACCCTCAGCTCCTGCACAAAGATGAACGTAACCCATGACAAACCAATTTTTGACTAGTCAGCTACCCTCGGTTTTTCTTTTTATTTTTGGGGGAAATGTGTGCAGGCAGCGCAACCGCTAAGTGCCATAAAAATAATTCAAAATAAATTGCTTTACATAAAAATTTGGTTTCGGCAAAAACGCGCAACTGTTTTATAAGGTGTATAATTTGGCCATAATAATGCGCATCAGGGCAGGCACCCATCGCGACGGGGTTGGTTATTAATTCTTGGGCGAGACATAAATAACGCGTTTTATGCGTAAATATACTTTGCATTTCTCGCAGACGCCGCCAAGTCCTAGTTAAGCCGTAAAAATTACACCACAAAGTCGAGAAGCTCACCGCAAGTCATGTCAGCTGGCCTAATCCTCAGGTAGATTGGCCGCTGTGAAAGATGCCGAGTCAATATTTTTGATATACCCAAGGGGCCTGTCGGGATTGTGTGAGTGGGATAAACGCTGACTTGTAATGTCATGTAATTAGGGTCATAATCGGCTTGCCACTTGAGGCCTTATCTGGCTGCCCAAAATGGCTTTGTTATGCAAATGCCGAACGATGCCCAAATAAGGCCAAATAAAGTCTTGTTGCTTATATATTTTGTGAAGTCTTCGAATTCAAATTAAAAGGAATTGAACCTCCTTAAAAGTCACAAAATATTAAAGGCATTAAAATTGAGCTTTTTACTTAAAATATATATATATACAAGCCAAATATTCCGCTTGAAATTCCATTGCTTTTAGAATAATTGAATTAAACAAGTCGACAATCGAATGCGAAAGCCAAGAAAACACTGCTGTTTCAAAAGCCCCTTTCTTCCAACAGAGACACATCAACAAAAGGATTTCGTTGACAACCGTTTCCTTGGCAACCAAAAACCCAGACCGGACTAATGAACATTATTTATCATCAGGCCGTATCAGTATTATTATGTCCTGAGAAACTACATAGATTTATTCAAATGGATTTCACGTACTGCGAGTTCCCCAGCACCGTTTCCATTGACACCTTCAAGGCCTATTTCAATCTCACCGATGTCAAGTTGCCCAAAGTCGGCGGTAAATCATTGGACACCAGCCAGAACCCCAGCGAAATCCAGGAAGGGCAGGCAAATCAGGCGAAAAGTCTGCGACATCTCGTCCTCGACGCCATTGTTGAGAACTGGAGTGGTGAGCAATGTGGCTATTCACTTTATACTATAAAATCGATTTTTAGCTACATTTAAAGACACTAAAATTGTTTTGAAATGTCTTTAAGATTAACTAAGCTTAGCTTATATTTTCAAGAGTTTATTTATTACATACTCTTTTAATTTACATAATCAAAAATTAATTAAAAATGGCTAGCCGACATAATCCACACATTGCTCATCCGCAGAGTTGCCCCTGTACCAGCAGCTGAGGCGGCGCGAGGACCGCAACTACCTACTCAGCCACCTGGACACTCAGCTGCCCCTGCAGCTGCTCAGTACTTACATCCGCGAGGACTTCTTCTGGCAACGATGCTACGGCCAGCGCTGGAGGAGCGCCCCGCTGCAGGCACGTGGAAGGGAGCGGCCCTGGATCAACATCTACATGGAGCGACATGTGCAGGAGTTCATCGAGAACATGCAGACGAGCGACTACGAGCAGGAGGGCAACGTACAGGTCGTCCTGGACATATGTGCGGCGTACATAAATCAGTTGGATATAAGTTTCCTTCAACCGGCGCCACCCACAACCGATGCGAATGGTGAGTGGTCACGAAGTGGTAATACCCTTGCTTTATGGGGGAGTAATTACTTACATTTACAGATATCTTGAGTTTAAATAAATAACAGTTTAAGGAAGGAGAATGCAATGCGAAAATAGATACTTTACTTAATTCATGTTTTAAATTTAAGTTCAAGTTGTATTTAAGCTTGGTTTAATGTTGTTTCCTAGGGAAACATTTATGGTAGCTGTTCCAAAAACTCGCCTTAACACTACCTGGTTTTATCTGAAACACTTGCCACCCATCTGCAGATCACATTCCACTTGATTACCTGCTGAGCAATCTGCCGGATTTACGCCAACTGCGACTGAGCTACAGCACCAAGACAGCCGGCTGCAATTACCAAATGGGCTGCAACCAGTTGACGGCCAGGGACATCCTTCACTTGGCCAAGGGACTCAGCCAGTGCCATGAGCTGCGGAAGTTCTGGTGAGGATGAAATCCTCGACCTCTTATGTACGTCCCACGTGATAGATTTCGTTCTTTTTGGATTGCTTCAGCCTGCACAACACGAAACTGATGCCGTATCAACTGCGATTCCTGGCCCATAGTCTGGACAAGGGATGTCACCACCTGAGCGAGATGTCCTTGCTGCACTGTGCCGTGGGGGATGCGGGAATTCGCAGCTTCTTGGAGACCTGCAGCAGGGAGTCCTTCAACACGCTCACCATCCTTGATCTGACCAACAATAAGATTAGTGAGTGAACCATGGGCAAATAGATAATTTTAATATATTTTTGAAAGATATATCTCATTAATACCTTTGTTTATTTATTCATTTTTAGCTGAAGAAGGTGCCTACGTACTGAGTCGTACCTTGAGGAACGTTCCCCTCCAGCGACTGGTGCTGCGCTTGAATCCCATTCAGAGCGACGGAGCTGCCGCCATTTTCAATACCCTTCAGGTCATGCCCATCAAGGAGCTGGACCTGGGCACCTGCGGGATTACGGAGACCATTACAAAGCTATTTATGATGCTGGTGTGCCAGCACACGACGCTTTTGGACATTGATTTATCAAACAATTCAGTGGGAGAGGTGGGTTCCTAGCCTCCCTAATCTCATTTCATTTAATGAAATATATTTTTAGGAATTCGGCAAACATCTTATGAAAATTATAAGCTGCAATAAAGTTATCGAGAGACTGGACTTGCGGAATACTGGTCTATCCATGGACATGCGTAGAAAATTCCAAGAATTCCTTATCAAAAATGTAGAACGCAAAAAGTACGAGGCCTTGAAGCAAAAGCAACGCGATAAGTTTAAGGCCATGATGCAACTATAAATACTATCGAATGATATATATGTATTTAACCCTATTTACATATAAATATAGTATATAATAATACATATATATTCTCATTTTTATATTCACCGGCCAGGCCTTTTAGGAGGCTTAAAAGATTAGGGTTTGCCAAGACCATTAGACATTAAGCAAATCAGGGAGAATAAATAATCCTCGAGTGGGATGCACGAGGTGGGGTTCTTACACATTTTATCCTTAAATGTGTTGTTATGATGCTCTTCTGTATGTATGAATTCAACACTTAATAATAAAAATAAGAAACAAAAAAAAAACTTAATAAAGGAATGTCTGCTTCCAGTTCGACATAATAAAACAAAGGTATTAGCGAAACTTTGGACAAGACATCTACTAAAAATACAAATAACATTACCTTTAAGAAATCAATTAGAAATTGTGAACTATTTTCTTGTTATTTTATTATATAAATCTGCCGAGTCTAGGGCGCAATCTCAATCTCAATCTCTCAACCCAACTCATTAAGATGTGGTTTTGTTTTATTATTTATTAAAGTCATTATTTATTTAAGTATGCAAAATATACACTCAGGTATTTTTCCACGATCCCAAATTAGCTAAATAAAAATGTACAAAGAAATATCATTATGCCAATTTATTCCAATTCATTAGGAGCACAAAGTCCCCAATATCAAGAGTATGTTACAAAAAGAATAGTTAAACGTTCTTCAGTCCTTAGATTCGATCGCTTTCTTAACTCCCTCGGCAGCGATTTCGATGCCTATTTGAACAACGATCGCCCTTACAAGTTTTGAAAGCCAACCACCTTGAGGCGGTGCACCATCCACCAAAGGTTGCTTGGCCTTTTCCTCATTGTATTGCCTCACTATATCTGTACTTTGGCATCGTTGTAGCGGAGTCAACTCAAGCTGATGGGAGTACTTGTCGAGAAAAGTCACCAGAAAATTAACGTTGCTATCCCCAATGGCATCAGGATTAGCATTCTTATAGATCTCAATCACACGTTCCCTATCAGATTCAAAGTCCTGTTGGGCGCTGGCTGTCCACAGAAGGCTTCCGATAATGGCCACCAGGCAGCTGAGGAGAAATGATCAGGGAGTTAAGAATGCAACAATTAATTTTGATACATTTTTACATTACCTTAGAACAATTTTAGAATTCATATTGAGGCTTTAGTTACTGATTGGATCGTCAGTTGAAACTAATACCTGTTCCACTGATGGCTTGCCTTTTATATTGCTTCCCACATATACGTCGGGCAGGTGTCACGGGTCATTCACGCTTATCAGCTGACCTTAACGTAATCTCTGTTTTGATTAATTGACAGATTTCCGACTTTTGTTACTTCATGTGAAATCTCAATTATGATAACATTTTACTAACCCCTAGACTTTTCTAGTAATATACAGGTTCTCAGAATTATGTTTTTTGCTTATGCACGGATTGATAACAAGGTAACCCTTAGGGTAGGCTTGAATTTATTGCGAGATCAAGGGCAGAGTTTCAATCTCAGCAAATAAAATTGCATCAACTATACTCATTTATTTCTTTGTATTTATTATTTTTTTAATACGAGAAATTCATAATAATTCACATTTTTGAAGGTGAAGGAGCAGTCATTATTTTTATCATTCCTCTTTAAAAGTTATTTTGTTTTTGCTTGATTAAACTTACCATCTTTGCTTAAATTCGGTTATTCTTGTAAATTAATTAAAATAAGTATTGTGTCAGGGCTAATACTTCTCAGTGATATTAATTGCGCAAATGTAAAATTATATTTAAACCAAAAAACCAACTGTTTCCGCCCGGGATTGAACCGGGGGCCTTCCGCGTGTTAGGCGGATGTGATAACCACTACACCACGGAAACTTCGATGATGCTACAAAGAATAAATTTGAATATTTCAATTCAAATAGCTTAATAAATAAATAGAGAAAGATAGATAAATTTAAAAATAAATGCAACTTTTTTAGAATACTTTATATAGAAACTATTTATAAATCAACCCACAATGCTTTTCTTCCCTTATTTTTTTCTTGTGAAAGCCCTACCATGGCATGGGTACAACTTAAGCAGGAAACCGTGAACCAACTTCGAGGCTTTTGGACTGGCTTTCATTAACCCTCGACCTTGTTGACTCAAGTAAACAAAAACAATGCTAGCCCCATCAAGATTGCCAGGCACCCAACTCTCTCCCCGGGTGTCCTTTCCTAATGGCTTCGCCCAAAACACAACACCAACAAAGTGGAAACACTTGAAAATGAGTTGGAAAAAAGGTAAAAAGTTGTTGAAAAAATAAATAAAAAGGGAATTCTGTTTGTTGCTATTTTAGTGGCTGTTGTTGGCGGCCTTTCCCGGCTAGTTTATTTTTCTTTGCCTTCGTTGCTCTTCTTGGCACGCAAAGTGTTAAAATTGTTTGTGCTTTTGTTAATGGCACTTTAAGTGCGGTTGGGTCAAGGGCCAAAAAGGGGTTAAGGAACCTCTATAAGTATTGGCAATTAATTGGATTAATTTCCATAAGCTTAAGTGGTCGTAACAGATTTAAAATTTGAAAAAACGGTTTAAATATCTTTAAACTTCCAAGACATAGTCCTTTTTCCATATTTTAAATATATCCAGCCAGATCTCATCCATTTGCACCTTTATGTTCCCTTTCTGAGAGGTTTTTGCTATTTTTCAATTAAAATCAAATTGTATTTTTGTCTGGAGCAACTTTTTACTCATTTTGCGCTTATTCTTTTTCTCATTTTGTTTATTTAGGACCTTGTTTTGTTTATCTGCGCAAGTAAAAAGCAACACGCTGGATGACAGACACTGCCAAAGGATATATGTATGTACAGTCAAATATATCATGCATACATATATGATAATTGCGCTTTAAAGTTTGATATGTGGACAAAGTTTTTTGGCCAAAATGTCCAGGCCATGACCCTCGCCTGTTGTTTCGCCAGCATATTTAGCAGCTCATAAATCTTAAATGGATTCAGTCCCGTGATTTATAGCCAGCCACGAACTTGAAACAACGAGAAGAAAAAAGAAAACTACAGAAAGAAAAGTGTGGGTGGGATGAAAAAATAGAAAAGCGAAGAAGCTTTAAAGCGAAAAAAACTTAAGAGCAAGCATCTGGATTGATTAGCTCTTAGGAAGCTTAGCATTTTCCTACCAGCTTGTCTCCTTCAAAAATCAAATTAAATTTTTTCGCTTGCCCCTTTCCTAATCCCTTTAATTTTTCCCCTGCCAACCTCAATTAGTTTTCCGCCTAATTGTCATATTTTTCTTTTTCTTTGGGACTCTGCCCGCTGCCCAGTTAATTGCATTTGGTGTGGGAGTTTGGGAGTGGCTATTTGTACCATAGCAAGCCCTGAAAACTTTGGACAGTTATCATCATTATTTATTATATTTCTTTCCATTTTTTCATCTATTTTTTTTCGTCCAGAAAGGCAAAGGGGTTAAATGCGCCAAATGGGCATGCAAAACTTTTCAAATTAAATTAAAAGCATGCCCAGAGCGACGGAGACAAAACAAAATTTGATGAGTCAGCTGCCGTGCTGTGGAAAATAATTGGAGGCCAACTGCAGTGTTTAAAAATCAATAAATCAAAGATCCACTGATGAGGGTAAGTTGGATTACGGTTTTTTATAACTCTAATTAAATAAAAATACTGAAAAAATAACCAATTTGGAGATGCGGGGCATCGATCCCCGTACCTCTCACATGCTAAGCGAGCGCTCTACCATCTGAGCTACATCCCCTTCACGAAAGTGCGATTTTTTGAGGGCAACAAAAGAAACTATCAAAGGTGCGGAGACAACTATTAAGGCCTTAACCCTTTGAGTGCAACTGACATCGTTTCGTGAAAAATTTAAATTATAATTTATTAGCCTTATTTTCGAAAAATATAAAGATTATTTTAGTAATAATTAATAATAATATTTATTTTTTTGTTTTGAATGTTCTACAAAATATTAAAAAATATGTCTATAATACTATATTGAATGTAAAAGTTTCGCTTTAACTTTAATACTTCGTAATTATTTATTTAATTTTATATCCACAATATCGTTTTATTTATATTCTTAAAGTCAAGTATTTTATTGTATTTTACTTTTATTATCAACAAATACCTCCCATACCCAAAAGCAATGGGTTAATAATATTATGCATGCTTGCAGCTAAAGAAATATTTACATTTTAAACTGGTTGTGTCAACCTTATTGCCTTATTATGCATTCAAAAAATGTATCTCTAGGTTAACCGAGCGAACGAGTATCTTTAAGATTGCATTCGTGGTTTAAAAAGACAACATTTTCGGCTGTTATCAAGGCGGCTCAATGGTCTAGGGGTATGATTCTCGCTTTGGGTGCGAGAGGTCCCGGGTTCAAATCCCGGTTGAGCCCGCAACTCAACTTTTTGCTCCTCATTTCGATCCTCGGCGAAAGGGTGCCTACTCCTCGTAAGAGTAAACAATAATCATTTTATACATGCTGTGACAATGTGACTTTATTGCCAATACAATAGATAAAAATTCAATTCAGGATTCTTGCCCCCACGTTGGAGCCTGACGTTTTTATGATTATTTCACTCCTTTATATGTGTTTTCTGTTTGGTTTACTGGATGACAAATTTGCATATCCCTTGAGTCGGGTGGAAGGGCCTTGAGCTTGGTGCGGAGTCCTCGCATATGACAGCCCAGGGAATTGGCCCCCGATACCAATCGCATGATGTGCGAATTGCCACAAGGACCCAGCTCGTCCTGCCGTTCTCTAAACAATAAAGAATAATCTCCTTGGCGTAGCAGAAGTTTGCCTAAGCATTGGAATGTGCCACGTTTTATTGCTTGTAATTTGCATGCAAGTTGCCATTGAGTAACTTTCTTCTTTTATAGCCGACGCCGCCTTTAAGGCCCTCAAATGGGGCATGCGATTCTGGATGAATTGCTTCAAGGAGTTAGAAACGCTAAGTGCAAAGTTCGATAGAGTGAGCCTCAGCGGGTTAAGTTGTTAAGAGATTAAGTAACCAAAAAAAGTATCAACGTGTTAAAGAGTTTTAAGAATAATGCATTCTGTAAGACTACTAAGATGCCCCTGTGGCAGGTCCTTTAAACATCTCCAGTGAAGTATCCTTTTATCAACAATGGGTAAAACTCTCATTCATTCCATCCTGACTTGCTGTCAGTGCGTATTAATCAGCAAACCTTTTGGCCGGACAATATTTGCCAATCAATTGCCACAAACACAAATTGTCCATTTTCCTGTTGCCTTTAGTCGTCGTCGCCTGTCGCCGGAGCGGAAGGAATTTTAAAATTCAAATATAAAATAAAATGCCCAATTGAAGGCGGTCACAATGAGTTCAGTGTGCCCGGTGACAGCGGCAGTCAGTCAGTTTCCACAATTTCACACCCACAAAGGAGCCCCAAGATGATGATGCCAGATGGGGGACTCTCTTTTTTTATTTTGTATATCGGAAGACCGCAGCAAATAATATTGAAAATCCGTAGACAATTGTGTACACAGCGAGGGCGACAGAACGCCGAATGCCGAATGCCGGTCCGAACCCGCACTTGAGGTCGCTGGCTAAATGGGCAAATGAAAATCCAAATGAAAATGAAAATGAAAATCAACTGAGTTGGAATGAAGAGCGGTTCATTTCGTTTCGGTTTTCGGGCGTCGCTTTATTAAAAAACTTTCCCCCAAACCCCAGGGATAAAAATGCCAATTAAATGCAAGAATCTGTCCAGAATTTGCATGGACTTTCGCTTAGGATTTTATCCACAAGTAATCCTAGACGACAAACCCCACCCACAGCTATTCACTCATTAGCACAAATCATTTTGAAGCATGCTGGCGCATATATCATGGCCCATTCACAATAATATAAACAAAAAATCCGGCCAAAATATATGCAGGCCTCACAAATTATGAGCATTATCATCGGGAGTCTGGCAGGAATCGGTGGTCAGGGTACAGGAAAAAAAATGTAAAGGAGCTGCTGGCCAACCGTAATCCACTGTGGAAATGTACAAATGATTTGCCAGCAAATTGCAACAGCTTTGGTCCGAGGCCTGGTCATTCCTGCTAAGTGGACAAATCTACCACAAATACGAAAATCACCCTCATTATGGCCAAGAGCGTAAAAGTCCTCGTAGTCCTCGTTTTTTCTTCCTTTTCCCTTGCTGTGTGTGTGTGTGTGTGTTTTGTTATCGCAATGTCGACAAGGCCACTGGCCATGTTAAGAGACAACAGTGGTTCTCTGCCCTCCACTCCACTCCACTCCACCTCCCAGTGGTCCTGCAAAAAAGGCGACAATGTTCACGGGACGAGGCTGGACCGCTGTCAGCGGGACTGACACTAAAGTGGTTTAGGGCGATAAGATGCCCGTGGCTAGCTGACTCCTCTCGACTCATCCTTTTGTCTTTGCAGGCCCAAAATCCCCATATCCCCGGGCTGTTCTGGCTTTAGTCGGGGATCTGTACACGAATTCCGCAACTCTGCTCCATATGACACTTTTGAAGAGGATGCAAGGGGCTATCCGGGATGGATTTACCAATCGAGAGATGTAGGAAATACATATAAGTTTTGAGTCTTGCAAGCTTTGCATTACATTGTGAACCTTAAATTAATCTTTCATTTTCTCTTCAAGTTTCTAATATAAATATAAATAAATTGACTGTTAATTAAATCAACAAATCAATTATTAAACTTTGTTTAACATTTTTCAAAAGCATATATGTTGTAAAAGTAAAAGTTGTATTATGAATTCAATTTTAATGGGATTTACCACTTTAGAAACCCATGGTTAATTATGGAAAACTTAAATTGAACTGGACGGAAGTCAGAAGAAAATGTTGACAAATGAAGGCAAATGTTTCTAGCAACACCTGACCAAAAACAAATGATGCAAGGAACATATTGAACAACACATAATGGTATTTGCAATACAAATTTCGAAATAAATACCATATAAGCTAATTTATTAGGTACTTAAAACATTTTTAAAAATGTTGAAATTTAATAAATTGAATAGATTAATATAGAGACTTGTTACTGTATCTTTTTTCAGCTAAAACAGCCATTGACCATAATTATTCCCTCTACTTCACTTGTCTCCACAACATTCGAATCGAATCGAATTGTTTTTGCTGCGGAAGGAGCAGAAACTCATTGCGAGCCACTTCCCACACGCACTTCCCAGCCACCGAAATGTTTTCCCATTTAATGACAACTGTAAATTACTTAGAGGGAAAACTGCTTGAGCCAGCAGAAATCAATCGATTGCCCTTGGTAGGTATTCCTGAAATCCAATTGCTATTCCTGCTGGATCTCTTCCTACGCCAGGACATCCCTCCCCGGCACAACTCGAACAGAAATTATATGCAACGCATTGTGGCCAGGACTTGGGCGCTCTTTGCGTTTTTCCATTTATTACAACTAAGTAGATACAACAACAAGGTTTAAGGATACGGATTTGCTCTTTCTGCTACTCTAAGGACTTTTATTTTTGTTTTTTTTTCTCTTTTGACTCTTCTTTGGGTAGTTTCTGTGGCTAAATGGTTTGAGCGATAAATAATGTCCGTTTGTACTTTTAAACGACTTCCTTTCATTTGTTTTTTTTCCATCGCCGACGACTGTTGTTCAAATTGTTTCAACGCCAATACATAATAGCTGCCACGCCCCCGCATACCGACCACCGCCTTGGTGGAGTTTGGGCAGGAAAACAAGCCGTCAAAGATAGCAATCTTCGATTTTACTTGTTTTTTTCTCGGTTTCTGGTTCTAGGTCCTTGCAGGGGTTTCATTTACTACTTGTTGTTGCTGTTGCGGCTGTTCGATTGATGGTTGGTCTGGATAAGGACGAATAAAACAAGAAAAGTAAAGGAAATTCGACAGGATTCGCCCTGTACACTGAGTACACTGAGCATAAGGGAAAGTCTTAATGATAATCTAAAAACTCGGCTCTGAATATGTTTGTGCAAATGTGAATCCAAGTTAGCATTAAAAAACCATTCAATTTTAAGAGACAAAACTTGGGAATATTTTGTTTACTTTATTAGCCGAGTTTTTTTTTATAAGGAAACTTATTCAAAGAATATAAGTTTAATTTGAAATGCCTTGATTGTTTTTCCCTATGTTTATTTCCGATCACTGTGCGTTTTGTACCTCTATGGGTGCTCCCTTGTTGTGGCATATAAATCGTTTTATTTCCAAAGCGGTATTATTGAGGATTGGATGACGCCTGTAGGAAGTGTTTTTTTTTTTTCTAGCTATTTCTGTTGTGTCGCGCTTGAGGTTCCAGCGAAGATAAATGGCTCACTTAGCCATCCGCACTCGGGGAGGAAAAAAGAAACCAAAACAACGCCATCGTCGTGATAGGTGTGTGCGGTTTAACGCTTCAGGATTGTGTGAAAGGAATAAGGAACGTGCCTGGCCTGGAAGGACTTGACAGTTGACTCAGGGGAGCCTAAGACTGACAAATAAAGGTGACTTTATCGTTGGGTTCTTCACAGCTATTGTGAGGTAAACTGATGGCAGGGGATTAGCTATAAGAAGTTGGGCGGGAAGGTCGTGAAGAGGGTTTCAAAAATTAAGCAACGAAGAGGGGTCTTCTTGAAATGAGTTATGAATGATATAAGAATTAAGGTATAATGTGTTGAAGATGGAAGCTATAAAATAAGATCTCATACGTTTCCCTTATATAACTAAATTAAACCCAATAAAAAGCATATAAGAGACCATCCCGCAAGACCTGTCAGCCTGCAGAAGGACCTCCATTTCATCTTAGAGCCCAAATATAGCTCATCCTTCGCCTGCCCGGCATTGTGCACACACAGACACATAAATCAAACAATAAGTACTCTTTATTATTATTATTTGCACTTTTTGCATACACGAGCACACGGTATTTGCTTAAGCAGCTCCAGCCACAGGCAGCCACCAACAAATATATAATGGAGCATACTTCAACTTGGCTTATTGAATAAGTCAGCAGTGAACAGTCGGCAGTCGGTGGTCGGAAAACTTCAATAACAACACTCCCCGACACTCCAAAACTTTGCAGTGACGCCCCGTCGTTTCGAAAATGCCACGCCCCCCGAGCCCCAGCTAGACACCCATACGCCCCCCTGGAAATCTCCGACAGAAACAACATAATTTGCATAAAATTGACGTTAAAGGTTACCAGCGGCAGAAGCAGGAGCCACAGCAGCTACAAACATTTACTTAGGCATCTCCCGGAATTCTTTGCCTTTTCCCATGTTGTTACTTGTTTTATTTTTTTTGTGGCTCAGAGTGCTCATATTAATAACCTTAAATCAATTCCATTATGCAGGGTCCCCGGAAAAACACGCGTTAAATTAATTTTCCCTTTATTTGCCGCAAAAGTATGCGAAAAGTGCAGAAAAAGGGTTGAACAAATTTCCCACAAATTACATGCGTGTAAAAACGAGCGCGTGTTTTCCCTTCATCGTTTTTTTTTTTACTTTTTTTCCATGGAATCCCCTCTGTGTGAGTCACTCATAAAGGCATTAATTTAAGCGGGGTTGGTTGAGAGATCTGAAACTGATCTATATGCGCACAAGGCACAACTGGATTTCCCTTATAATTACATCTTCAGTTAGGTCGCTCCTTAGGCATTTAAACTAATTAATTAGCAAATTTGCAGGCGTTAAAATGTTCGCCGACAGAAAAAGAAAACACACATAAATCTTGTCGCACACCAGGGCATCTATCCGCACACTGGAAACTGGGAAATGCCCACGGGGCGTATGGTTTTTTGTGTGCGCGGAAGGGGAGCAGATTGCTCATACGCCGTGTGGGTTGTCCCAACATTTCCGTTGATGTGAGCCAATTTCTGTGGGGGAACTGGCTGGCTAATGAGAAAGAGATGTGAGACAGACAGAACATTTGCCAAATCACAGCTTGCGGCAACAGGAATTAAGTAAAAAGGATTTCACTTTTGCAGAACAAACATTGCATTCCCATTTAAATACAAATATTGTTTAATATTATGAAACAGAAAATATTAGAGCTGAATAAATAAAAACAAAGTTATTTCTAAGTTCCAATTATTTCCATTTTATTAGGACCACTTTGTGCTTACAGCTTCAGTATTTTACAAAGAACCTTACTTATACTTATTTTGATTAATTGGCAGATTCCCGATTAAATGAATTCACCTGAAATCATAGGTTTTTGCAAACCGCTATACTTTTCAGATAATGTTCCTGGAACTATTTACTTATGCATGAAAAGCAAAATAACAAAGTCCGCCATGGGGCTGAGAGATACCAAAATAAAGGGGCCAGACTTTAAACTCTCCAATGATTGGCTAATTGACTTTTTCTTTTATATTAATTTATATTATATTATATTTTTAATGCTTAATAAAAACTCATGATAAGTGTTTGCAAAACCATATAATATATGTATATGCAAGACCAATACAATTGCTGATGCTAATCAAGAATACATATGTATATGTTACATTATATTCTTCGGAAATGACAGACGAAGAATATATACTCTTGCAGTTTGCAAAAGAAATCGACCATAACTAAGCTTAAAGTATTTGAAATTTTTTAATTGCAACAAATTACAATATTTATTTGACAATTTTTTTAGATACCAAAGTATACAAAACTCATAACTCATTCATAACCCATAATTCATTCGAAAAGCTTTCCTATGTTAGTTTTTATAAGGTTACTAAATGTGCATACTCAATTTAAAATTTAAACAAATTTACATTTTGGCAATTTTTGACAATTTTACGATGGTTACCTTATGAAATTAAAAAAAAAAAGAAAAAAAAGAGTTTTTTTGCCGAAGATGGCGAGTTCAACTCGGCTCTTGATGCTGATGAAGAACTTATATTATTTATAGGGTCGGAAATGACTCCTTCACGACGTAACATGCTTATGACTACAATTATAATACCCTGCCAGGTTATTATAACACGAGAGTGAGGTCATAATTACAAATCAGTTTACGATAAGAAAGCCGATTGTTTATAAAAATCGAAAGTTTTATTAGTTAAAATATCAAACCATCTTTCTTTTATTTATATGATATCACCTGAAATTTTACTAACTCTACAATTATATTAAGCCGTAGACTACTTATATAATATAGATATTCCTAGAATTTGTTACTGATGCACTGAATGCGAGATATCAAGGAGGATTTTAGATGAAAATCATGTGAATCGATGAGCTGTCAATTAATCAAAACAAATGTCGAATTAAAGTCAGCTGATAATGCGAAACCAGTCGCTATAAAAGGCAATCAACCATTGGGACAGGTATTAGTTTCAACTGTGCCATTGGTAACTGAAGCCACACTATGAATCCAACAATTTTCGTGAGGTAATTGAGAAATTTTGTAAAATGAATTGTTGCATTCTTAATTCCTTGATAATTTACTCTCAGCTGCCTGGTGGTCATTATCGGAAGCCTTCTGTGGACAGCCAGTGCCCAACAGGACTTTCAATCTGATAGCGAACGTGTGATTGAGCTCTGTAAAAATGCTAATCCTAATACCATTGGGGATAGCAACATTATTTTTCTGGTGAATTTTCTCGACAAGTACTCCCATCAACTTGAGTTGACTCCGGAACAACGATCCCAAAGTGAAGATATAGTGAGGCAATACAATGAGGAAAAGGCCAAGCAACCTTTGGTTGATGGTGCACCGCCTCAAGGTGGTTGGATTTCAAAACTTGTAAGGGAGGTCGTTATACAATTGGCCATCACAGTTGCTTCTGAGGGAGTTAGAAAAGCAACGAAATCTTAGGACTGGAGATAGTTGTAAATTTGTTTGTTGCATACAGATGTTACAATGACTTAATGGAGCTAATAAATTGAAATTCTCGACATTTAATTAAAAATATGTAAGCGATGTAATTAAATATTATTGTTAAGCAAAGTACGAATTATAAATAAATACATATGAAATTTATATTTAATTCTTTGTTAATATAACCCTTTTTCATCACAAATATTTCAGTTCTTGGAAGGTGGATTGGGCCCTCACATCTAAATTATATGATTTTCAGATATTCCACGTTGTAGTTTATTTTATACTTACACTTGTATATACTTATACATATTGGCTTAGTTTTGATATTTGAAAACCTTTGACAAAATGTTTAATTTAATTACAATCAATTGTACATTCGAATCGATGGCTAACTTTAAGAAGTGTAAAATCTTTAGCTTCTCGAAGCTGGTTGCATTTCGGGTTTTTATTTTTAATTCTTTAATTTATATATTTTTTAATATAACTCATTTCTACATCCCCATAATCTTTGTTTCGCAAACATTTTGGGCAACTCAACCAAAACAAATAAATTTATGCTGATATAAGTAATTTATTTAGTTAACCTTTGACCTTAACCGAAACAAATCCCGAACCCGCAGCTAATTTCATCTGAAGTCAAGCGTGTAAAAGCGATTACCAAAAACGGACTCTTTTTTTTGCTGGTTGAAACAGCTTTCGGGGGATAAAAATAAAGACAAAATAATAAACTCGCTGACCACGAACCAAAGTGTTTTCGGTTCGCTCTGGAGCGGGAGGAAAGCGATGATAACGCGCTGATAGGACACGAAAAGGGTCCATCCGCTGGTTACGGATACAGAAACAGAAACAGCAACAGAAACCTAAAACAGAACATAAACAGTTCCCGGAGTCCCTGGGGGGCCATTGCAGCCAATTAGGTGCGTCTGCCGGCACTCGGACCATCGTCTAGGATCCTTGGGCGCCATGCAAATGGTATCTGGTATCGTTGTGCGTGAACAGATTATCAAATTAGCGTAAATGTAATGGGCCTCCTTGGGAATCGGATCGCTGACACTTCAAACAGACCCACGACCCACATGGCTTTCGCTGGAAACTTTCAATTTCCTGTCTGCGAAAGGCAAACGGAATGCCAGAAGCCTGATAAAACGCAAATCCTTCACATGATTTAGTCGTCCTGGCCTCAACCTTGCCAGTTGACGGCCATAAAAATAAAAAGCTCCTACAATTTATTTTGCCACATATGAAAAATACTTTTCATAGAATTCTGGGAGACCGAAAAGGAGTAAGGACAACTCCCTCAAAGCCAGAGGCTATCAAAATGGCTCACAACTTTCCGCAAAGCCGCTTAAATGTTATAGTTACTTGGACCGCACTTTCTCCCCACTTTCCTCATCTTTTCTCTTAAATATTTCTGCCGGACAAAGGTGATTATGATGGGGTTAAGTGAGGGAGTTGTGGAAACAGCGTGTGACGGTGTTGATAGCAACTGTTATTTAAATACACATTCATTTTTATTGTTTGCCAAAGGGCTTACTCCAAAAAAGGGTCGAATTTCGTTCAGAGGATAAGGTGGGAAACTAATAACTAGGGAGAAAGGAAATGAATATGATATTTAGTTATTATATTTAGACAATCTTCTGGTAGGAGAAATAATAAATTTATATGACAATTATATAATTTATAATTGCAATACATCCGAATTTCATAATATTTATATAGAAAACTATGTAGATCCTTTTCCATTTTCATATAAAATGAATACTGCCAGCATTTACACATATTTTCCATGTACGTTACAGCTGAAAATTAACAATTCCCATGCTAAAAACCTATTTGCTTACAACACTTAAAATTAATGTCTCACTATTTGCACAACAGCTGTGCTGCATTTGATATTTTTGTCGGGCGGCCACCACATTTCCTGATGCTCCTGATTCCCCTCATTCGTCATCCTGCTCCTGGTCAACTCTCGTTTTTGGCCACTCCAAATGGTAAAAATGGTAAAAAAAAGAAGGCAAGCAACTGTCCCTGTTTCCCAACAAAATGCAAATGTTGGTAAACAGAAACCTTTTGTTACTCACTCGCGACAGCTTCCACCGCCACGCTTCGGTGTGACATATGAGTCGAATATGTTGCAAATTCAATATTTGCCAACAATTTTGCAATGTTCCTTCTTGTTTTTCGTCTATTTCGTTTTTTCCCTTTGGCTTCTTTTTTATGGAACGGTCCCAAAACGACAGTTGTAGCTGACAAACAAAAGCAGCAGCCGGAACAATAAAGGTAATAGCAGCAACAACAACAACTGCTGGCATGTGAAGGATAAAAAAATATTAAACAAATAAAAGTTAAAAGCATTTGACGGACCACACACAAAAGACGACGGGACCATGCAGGATTTTGGGATTAAGGAAGTTGAAATGCTCTTATGGGGAAAGTTTCAATTATTTGTAGTGTATTTTATTGTGAAATAAAAATGCGTACCTACTTGTTAGATATTATTGTAAAACTGATTAATTTATAAGTACATAATAAGTAACATTAGAGATGTAAAATTATTTATTTTTATTTATTTATTTTTATTATTTTTTTATTTTATTAAATTAGCTAAGCAGACATGGTAATTATAATTTTATAACAAAATCCAATATGAGCTCATTAATAATACCTATAAATATTATTTTATTTAATATCACTGTAGTATAGTATGTATCTATAGTATTTCTATATTTACCTTATAATAGTTATATTACATTTTATAAACAACTTCCTAAATAAGTTAACGTTTAGCTTTATATTTCCAGAAACCATATTTATTACCCAAATTTTTAATGGGGAAATGTGTTGCCTGATATTTGGCCACCTTAACCCACTGATGGCCGGCGGGCAACTGCTGAAACTGACCGCCCGGGATGTCTGTTTGCCCTGGCCATGACCATCCCCGTTCTCCAGTTCACCCAACCGCCCATCCAAGGTCCTTCGGTTTGCTCCTGTTAACGTGTGCTTTGTTTAACGAATCGTGCAAATGCGGGTGGAATCGGAATCGCGTTCCGGAATGGGTTCGTTTTTGGGGATTGCCAAGGCAACCGGAGCTGCAGGCCTGGAAAATGATGAGCAGTTTATTTTGCACACTTTTTTCTATGTGGGGAATGCCGCCGTTGTTGTTTTCGGCATTTATTTGATTATTCCGAGTATTTTATTTTTCAATCAAAACGCGGCGCCGCACATTAAATTTTGATTGCTTCTTGGCTATGAAAATCACAGCCAAAAGTTTACCCCCACAAAAAACAACAGCAACAAATTATTTTGATGGCTGCATAATGGCCGGAACACCACGGTAACATCCCCACCGAAAAACCATTGAAACTTTTGGCGAATAAGGAGCAGAAAAACTCCGGCCAAGGCAAATCGCTTCAGGCATTTTGGCCAAAATGATGATAATTAGCCGACAAAACCGAAAAACCGAAAACCAGCCCAACTGAGAAGTAAAAGTCAAATCAAAAACTAAACAAAAGTGCCGAGGAAATTGCCGCGACTTAAGGACTGGGGATGGGGCTGTCAGTCATGTCCCAATGTGAAAATTAACTTGTAAGGGTGGCGGGATGGAAAACACCTCAGAGCCCTGAACTGGAGTCCCGCGAGAATAACGATTTACAATCCAGGAGCGAAGGCGCCAGGCGTCAAAATAAAAACTTTTGCATTTCATGCTCGACTTTCTGGCTGGCGAAGATTTCCTCGAGTGCGATTAAATTGTTTTAATGGTTTTTGTTTCTTGGAGGTACTAAACAACAAGAGGGGGAAGCGGTAGCCGCTTAAAGTTTTTGCCATTTAATGGTCCACATTTTGTGGCTGCCCAGAGGGATGAAGGAGGAGAACTAATTGTGGCAGAAGCCAAAACATCCTTTAGAGGCGTCGTTTATGTTAAATTGTATTTTAATTGGGAAGGGGGATGTAGATGTAAAAACTAGATAATAGGATAAAAAATATAGATAATGATAGTTTCTGGTATTCATAATTAGAAAAATATTTAACAAAGTAATGATATTACTAACAACTAACAGGAAAAGGACTTACAACAAGAGGACACCTACTAAGACCTTTATATTTCCTTATCCCTTCCATAGTACCTCCTTATTTTTAGTATTCGCTTTGTTAAATTGTATTTTAATTGGGAAGGGGGATGTAGATGGTTATAAAGCGAGCTAAAAAAAATATTTTAAAATTATATAACAGGATAAAAAATATAGATATCTGTTACATAATACAACGTAATGAAATTACTAACAATAAAAGGGCAGTACTATGTTAGAGGACTCATACTCAGAGCTTTATATTTCCCTATACTTTCGGTAATAACGCCTTATTTTTAGTATTCGTTTTGTTAAATTGTATTTTAATTTAGGAAAGGAATAAAGGTGGTATAAAAAAACAAGCTTATCAAATATTTTGTTAAATAGATAACAGGATAAAATTAATATTTTATTTGGTAATGATATTTTTTGGTATTCATCAGTAGAAAAATATTTAAAAAAAAGTTAATGATATGAACAATTAAGGGAGTCTACTTTCTACTTCACTAGAGAGCCCCGACTTAGGGCTTTCTATTGCCATATCCTTTCTGTAATAACACCTTATTTTTAGTATTCTTATTTTGCCTTTACACAGCAATCTCTGTCACTGCCAAGTTCATTAAAAGCGCCCAGAAGTCGTTCCACCCTTTGAGAAGGCATCCTTTTGGTGGCCAGGACTGACCATTCACATGCACGCCGCTCCTCAAGCTTTCCACCCCTGTGAACAGGACACAAGCACAGTCCAGCTGGACAGGCAAAAGGAGCAACCCTGGCTCTTGGCTCTTAATTAAAGTTAAGCCCCAAAGAAAATGCCGGCAACAGAAATTAACAATTATGAATTTAACAAGAAATTATATAGCGAAGCAGGCCAAATTAGATTTTTATTGTTTAGAGCGGAATTATGCAAATGTGGCGGAGACAAAGGCAATTAACATTAGCCACAAAAAAAAAAAAAAGAAAGGAGATGCCGGAGATGGAGACTGACTAAATAATTAATGTTCATTGGGCAATCGTGCGTATGAGTAATCTACTCTACTCCGTGAAAGACTCCACCAACATCATCATCATCCTCATCATCATCCTTCTTGGTCGTCGTCGACGTCTTGGTCCTGCGGTTAGCCTGGCTTGAGGTTTTGTCAACCTTTTCGAGCAGCTGGTCAAAGTTTTTGCCACCGCCTCGAATAATTCATGGCGACTCCAGGAAAACAGGACACGAAGGCACGCCTCGAGCGTGTAGCAAACTAATTACCCCCAACCCGGGAGATAAATGGTATAGTTGCTCCTTCGTAAGGACACTAGCCGGCTTGTTTGTTTGCCTGTTGTCGACATGTGTGCGCTGTCTGCTCGCCTTTTAATAGTTTCATAAGCTCCATTTAAGATTCGTCGACACATGTTCCCGGGGAGTGGGGCCGTCGAGGTTCGCATACATTATACCCAATCTCAGGCGACTAACAAAGAAGCATTTACGTTGACATAAATTGATATCAGAAGAGCGTTTATGTCTTCATTGAGATAAGACAACGGACGAGATGTGGGCGGAGCAGCGGGCCATTAATTGACATATTTATGAGGGTATCCTTATGGCCGTTATTTGATTAAGACCTCGAAAGGCAATGTTGTGTATGCTAGAGTAGAGGCAATAGAGTCCTGGCTAGTCCTTACCATGAGAAGTAATAGAGATTGTGTTTTGGAAATGGGTTGATTATGTTATAGATGTAGTTTTAAATTTGTACAAATACGCAGGGTATATTTTTTACTATTATACAGGATTATTGTAAAGATAGAATATCCTAGAATATCACTTTCTTGAAATTCAAGTTAATGCTCCACTTCCATTCTACTATATCATTGAAGCCCCATTAAGCATGATCCGGATAGAGCTATAATAATTGCCCTAAGCTGGTGCGTTATTAAACTAATAATTTACATGGACACACATTGTCGTTAAAAACAATTTCATGCACATAAACATAAAACCTCGGAGATTTATACCCCCAAACCTGGTCACGAACCCATATTTAAAGCGATAAAAAGGTCAGGACCCCCTCAATATATTTTTTGTTGTTTGGCTGTTGTTCAGTTTGGCGTAAGTAAACTTATTGAATGTCTTAAGTTCTGCCGGGGAACCCCCTTGACCGACCGCCTTCTGCTTGTTTTCATTTCATTTTTATGACAACGTTTAGAAATTTGTTGTACATTTTCCTGTCGCTGCTGTTTGTCTTTTCCCCTGCCTGCGTTTTGGCCTCACCTCCACCGCCCCCAGATTCCCCGTATTGACATTTGATCTTTATGTTGGTCTTGGTCTATACTCGTGTGTCGCTTTGTTTGTCCGCAGGCATCTTTTTATGACTCGAGTGTGTTTGCCTTTTGGCTTTTGTGCATGCCATAAAAAAGAGCGGAGACAAGAAAAAATGTCTTGGAAATCAAACTTCTGGCCAGGAGGCGGCGTGGGTGTGGGTGCCACGAATATGAGGTCATCTGTTATGAACGCCTTCCAATGGCTTAGGAAGCCCTTGGGTAAATACAGCCTGGGGTCCTGACTAAAGATGGCAGGGTTCAATGAGTTTGACTGCGGAAATGGAAGCTTATTGGGGGTTTCCCGGCATCGAAGATATTTAACTAAGAAAGTTTATAAATGAGGGAACATTTAGATTACTTTCTTGTATATATTTATAGTTTCTTTTTAGTCTAGTTACTATTATTATTACTAATTGATTTCTAATATATTTACTAGTCTTATACTGCTAAGGTAACTCACTTTCTATCTTGATCACTTCTTAAAGATCCCTGAAAAACGATTTTCAATTTTCCCGCCTCCCTTTTGTTTTCATAAATCTTTGCCAACTTCGTTTTCAATTAATATTAAATCAAGCATTAAAATTGAATTAGCAAACCGAAACGGAGAACAAATGCAATGTGGTCTGGGGGTGAAAACTTGGCAGCAACTTTGGCCAATTAGAAAATTATGTTGTTCGGCGTACAAGGACAATATGTTGCCCACTTTTGCAGCGTCTTGAGACGGCTGAGAGACCCAGAGCCCGCATCCTGCCGAAATAGTAAATATTGTTTAGTCATTTTGGTGAGCGCTAATTTTGTATGTTAGCCGGCGGCCAAAACCTGGCAAAAGTTCAGCTAACAAACAAAAGCGATAATTACAAGAAAACAAGCCGAGGACCAGGAGAAAGGTTTACCAGAGTGGGAATAGAGGTGCCAGCCAGGACAGCTTGCCTGTTGAAACTTTCTTTCCATTAGTTTTGTTAGCGAGAACCGAATGCAAATAATTTCACAAAAATTAAAACCAGACGCCAGCAACTTTTTGACTGAGACATAGCTCTATGCCTTATTTATATTTGAAAGCTAAACTCACAGAGAGAAAATAAATATAAAGAAAAATATTTGTATAATGTATAATAATTTTTAATAAAATAACAATACAAGTTATTATAAATAATGAAACATAAATTAAAGAGGCAGTTTACAATAACTACAATAAAACTTAACTTGCCATATTTTACTACCAATCGTCTTTTAATAAGCTATGTTTTCTAATACCAATTTGAAGGATTTTTTTTCTGTGTGAACCGACTTGGGTTGTCAAAAAGGGTTCGCAGTTTATGTGGCTGTCTAACGGCATTTAACCTACGCCACTATAATTCACGCCGTTCCTCGACGTTCCCGGCATTTAAATGCAGCGTGCGCGGCACTTTCCCCTCTCTTGGAAATCCTGGATCATCGTCCCGGGAGTCCCACGATAAGCCAAACATGATTTTACGACAATGTTATTACCATCAGCGGTGGCAGCCAGCACAGAAGCTAAACGTTCGCCGAGAGCTGGGGAATCCCCGCAGAAGCCTTCCTGCGCCTGTTTTTGCGTGTGTTTGTATTGTGTTTGTTGAGTCGTAAACGGGCAATGGGGGGATGGGAAACGGGGGAGGGACTAGACCCTGGGGTTACACGGATGATGCTGACGTCGCCGTGATTGTTTAAAGTTATGAATAATTAAATATTTGTGCAGGTTACGGGAGGCGGCAACTCTCGAACTTGGTCTAAGGGTTTTATTTCATTAGGCTGATGGATGAAGCCAAGGGGAGTGCAATGGAATATGCGATATTTAAATAAAATTATGGGTTCTAGGGAAACAATATATAGAATTGATAGGTCGGAAGAGATCTGTTGATCTAATTTAATTTATATTTGTACCCTAAAAAGGAAAGAAGGAAGTAAAGTGATATTTTCACCATTGAAATATGTTTTTAAAACATAAAATACGAAATCTATACAAAATCATCTTTTCTTCTCTTAACCAAGATAAATCAACAAGAAAAAATAGTACCTGGAGATGCGGGGTATCGATCCCCGTACCTCTCACATGCTAAGCGAGCGCTCTACCATCTGAGCTACATCCCCCCTTGCATTTTGCCCCGCGAAAAAGGTCTCCTAAGATTCCACCACGAAATGGAAAGCAAACATTGCAGTTCACCTTGAACAAAAACCTTGCCTCGGAAGAAAACAAAAGACATCGAAACGAGTTGTTCAGCTGCATAACAAATGGAAATTCATGCTTTGGCTATTTTTAGCTGTTTAGGGCCTGCAAGCGGTTGCTCGTTTAGGCTATTTGGCTCGCGTTAAATCAAGAGGCTCAATGGTCTAGGGGTATGATTCTCGCTTTGGGTGCGAGAGGTCCCGGGTTCAAATCCCGGTTGAGCCCGTATCTATATTTTTGTCTTATCATTATATATCATATTAAAATGCATATATATATATCTTTCTACGGTTTTATTAAACATTGGCATTGCGGATGTATACTATAGTATATTTATTTTTTTAAGCCTACAAAAATTAATGTGTAGCATAAGATACTAATCAAAAGTCATAGTAGTACTTAAAGTAAAAGATATATTTTTTAGAATAATTTAAAATGTGTATATATCAAATTTTCCGAAAAACTCCGAAATTTATACAATTGTGAGTATATAGAAGACTAACTACAAAATTTCATTCAGAGGCTAGCTTGCGTAGAGACGGACAGACGGACATGGCTAGATCGACTCGGCCGTTGATGCTGATAAAGAATATATATATTTTATATACTTTATATATATACTCTTAAATACTTAGAAAACAAGGTATTTATTTTAGGTAAGGTATTTGAATTATTTAACTTAAAAATATTTCCGTATTTCAAGAGTATCCATAATTCGATTCAACTTTCTTGAAAAACCTGTATTTTCTTGTTAGCTCGGTTAGGCCTTTGTCGCATAATAAACGGCGTCGAATCATGCATAATTATACCAGAGACACTTTTACAAAAGACAACACTGTCTACGAAATCAAGTTTCTGTATAATCAATCTGTGTCACTGCATTGAAAAGTTGTTTATGCTTTTGGTGTATTTCGAATGAACTTAAAGGCCTGATCATGGCCATGAATAGTAATCAATTCATCTATTTATAGACCTCTTGCTTTTAGCCAAAAAATTTTGAAGCGTAAATCCTTGCAGCTCACAAAATCGTGTACCGTTATATGGGGATGTAGCTCAGATGGTAGAGCGCTCGCTTAGCATGTGAGAGGTACGGGGATCGATGCCCCGCATCTCCAAGATTAGTTTCTTTTATTTTTAATTATTTATTTTTTAACTATATAAACTAAAATAATTAGATTTATAAATATAAATTTATTTGTTTATTTTTTGCTTTCTCTTTATGTACTTTATAACATTGTTTACTCTTTATAAAATTGTTTTTAGTACTAAGAGTTAGAGTAGTTTAAGATACAAGTCATTAGTTTTTAGCAGTTTGTCTTAGTGTATATTTTTTAGTATTATTTTTAAGGCACCTAATTAAATAAAAAAAAATTGATTTGAAATATGAAGACTTTTTATAAAAAAAAAAAAGAAAAAATAATCTCCTGGAGATGCGGGGCATCGATCCCCGTACCTCTCACATGCTAAGCGAGCGCTCTACCATCTGAGCTACATCCCCTGATGACCGACGACAGGCAAAATCACTTCACACTTCACAGGGTGTCCAGATGGAACTGAAATAGTTGCATGAAACGATCTGAAATCCTAATCACGGCCAGAAACAACCAGGAACATGAATGACGGCTAGAAACGGCTTGGAATGAAACGTCCCAGAGATGCCCGCCATCGTGCCAAACCAGACAACACCCAATTAATTTACGCAAAATGTTTCGTTTATTCATTGCTTCGCTTTATTATTTATTCACTTTGATTATAATTTAAAAACTGTCAATATTTACACTTTGGCGCAGGTTTATTCTTCCATAAAAATAACAAAAAACGCAGACTCACACAAATTGTCCCTGCTTCTTGCTCTCTCCTTTGCTTCGTTTTCCCGGATGTTTTGTTTGGCGCTTCTCGTCCTTTGTCTTCTCCTCACAGTCACCTGCCAGCTGATGCATATAATTATGGAAATTTAAAAGAAACCACCAACAGGCCCCCAACATTCCCGAAATGAAAAATCGACGCGAAAAATAAATACAAGATGCAAAACAAATAAAAAATTTGATAGAAGCAAGCGCCAAGTCATTTGCATAAAGTCAAGACAATAAAAACGCACATTTAAAATTTACGTGCTTATTGGATTTTGTGATCTAAGTATTTCTATAGCAATCAATACAAATTAAAAATAGAATTGAAAATGTAATAATAACACCTATATTAAGGGATATTATACATAAAACATAATAACAAATGTAGTGCCGTGTTTTAAATATTCAATGTTTTTCTGTCGGCCTAGTAAGTTTTTAGAATTAATTATTGAATATAATGAATTTTACTGATTTTATATATATAAAAACAATGTTTATCTGTCTACCTAGTAAGTTTCAGAATTTATTATTAAATATAATAAATTTTACTGAATATAATAGTAGTATTTATACTTATAGAAAGTTAATTCATAATCCCTGACATTTAGCTTCTTTGACAACATATTTGAATTGCCGCCAAAGTTTCAGCGAGGTGGCAGCGCCGTCCATCGATTCACCCTTCGCATGACAATCGATAAACGCATCAGCTGTTTCTAGTCGCTCTCTCGGATTTGTTAATTTTTTGTTAACGTTCTGGCGTATTTTGTTTTATTTATTTTGATTTTTGTGCTATATTTCGGTCGAAAATTAAATTCAGTACGCCTAAATGTTCTCAGGAAAGCCAGTGGCTCGGAATTCGGTCATTTAAAGCACCAATCAGTACAAAGCTAACCGGCGCGTCCGTTGGCCAAAAGTGATTCGCACGCATATTGCCTTAATCACAATAACAAACATTTCCTACCGGCGCAATAATGTCATTATTAGATTGTTAAACTTGCCCACACCATGAGTGAACCGCAGCCATCGGGGGACACGGTTCCTGCGTCGGCTGGAGCGACCAGCGCCGGAGGAGGAGATTCGGGTTGGCCGGGAAAGAATGCAGGCGGCGGATCACCACACACAGGTGGTGGTCCGCCAAATCAAAACAATTGGTAAGTACGTTCTTATTGAAAACATATTACATGCAGATTTCTTTTATACAGGACATGACATGCAGAAAAAAAAGTGTTGCCTCGTACTTTTGCATCAAGACCTTTCCGGAACAGTGTTTCCCTAACTCAACGGTAGTAAAAAACAACTCTGAAAATCTGTTAGTACTCGAAAAATCATATGGCACACACACATCTACCTTAGAAAATGTATGAAAAGTGATCTAAAAAGCTTCTCAATTGAACTCAATTGAATTGCCTTACATTTATCATCAGTAAATTAATTTCTAGCCTTCTTTGGTACTAATTTTGAGTAATTTAATCTATTCTGAAGCAATAACAATTTATAATACGAGATTATAATATTCAAAAGAAGTGTTAACACTTCCGTTTAATTTACGATAGTTGAAGCTCTTTTCTTTCATTTATTTTTTAAACAATTAATTGTTTATTTTGATAATTTATCTTATATTTAAAGTATCCTCTTTTTAAATTTTTTAAGTTTCTGATGTTCTTCTGTATTTGAAGACCTCCAACTAAACTGCCACCGTTAGCATAATTTTCCTTGCTCTTTCGCAGGATTTTGGTTATGATAATGAGGTTGGGGCCACTCACGTGCTTACTAATTTTATGACGTCCCACTCCTACCGCAGCTGCTTTCAGTATCGCATAAATATAATGTGTTGCGTACGAGATTTTTTGCTGCCGCCCTAACGCCTCGTTAAATAGCTTACCTAAACGAATTTTTTTGCGCTCTGTTTTGCATATTCAAGTGGCAGCATCCTGAGCGTCCAAATGGCGGGCTTTTGAAGTTACCATTAGAGAATATAGAAGTCGTCCTTATAAAATGGTTATTAAAGGAATGCAATAGAATAAAAAGAAATTGACAATTATCGAACAAAAATTTCTTTTGTTTTATATAATTATCAATTTTATTTTATTAATGTAGGATTTTCATAAATTATATCTTTTCAATGAAAAATACAAAAATACGATTAGTAAACCCTGTTAATTTCCCGTTTTAATATTTTTTTTATGTTAATCTAAATAGATTTCTTTTCCTTTCTTTTTCCACTTTACACCCATGAAATATCATCAAATTATTAGGTTTTATGCCATTTTCCACCCTGCTCACACCCTGGCACTTGGCAACATCTGCTGGCAAACGAAGAAAAACGAGACTAAAAAAAAACGCTCATAATAAATATAAAATGGCAAAAACGTGTCGATTTCCTATAACAACTTGAAAATGATTTGTTTCACAGTCTGCGGAGCATATTAACTTCGATTTCCAATTCACAGCAGACTTTTCCACATATCAAAACATGGCATATGGAGTGCGACGACGAGGGCGACCTTCCCCATCCTGCAACTACTTGGCCAATTTTTTGCCAGTTAGGCAAACGCAAAATTCCATTTAGGCCGCAAAAGTTGCCAAACAACAGAGGATGGGACTCTGAGTAACAGACACTGTGTTTGTTTGCTTGTTTGCTGGAGCGACCGGCTTGTCTCAATGACGTTGGTCCTTAGCCATAACCTGCGGCTCTGCCGGCTCCATCTTGCTAACCAAACAGGCCACCGACTCCATCGTCCAAGACAAAGGACCCAAAGAGGCGCAGATGCCCGCCATCAGCATTGAAAAAAGCTCTAATTGATGGTCCTGTTGGCTGGAACCTGCATCTTGACCATTTCCGTTCGTCCACAGGACATGCATGTCTACTCAATTTTCCGGCAAATGAGTCGCCCCGTATCGTCCTCAAGAACAACAAAAATTGATTGGAATTTGCAGCAAGCGGATACAAATTCTTTCCCCACCTTGTTTTTCACATTTTTCTGCTACTGTTTTTCTCTATCGACAATTTTTTTACCCATTTTGCGTTTGTTTTTTTTTTTTTTCGTTCAACACGTCAACACTTGTCTCTTGTGGTTTTTGTTATTTTCCCCTTACGAACTCCTTGTCTATCCTACAAAGCAGTGAACACATTGAGCCACTCATAAATGTCGAAAGTGAGGTGTACATTTTGGCCAAACTTAATATGAGTTATATTGAAAAAAAAAATTCTTCCTACAACTCTCTAAGCACAAAATAAATATATCTTTTTTTTACTAAGTGTGATTAAAAACCTATAAATATTTTAAAGAGAAAGACATTTATATTATTAATACTATTTTGATATTAAAGTAATTAATGAATTGAATATTGAAGTACTGCAATTACTAGTCTATCCGTCAATTATAATTAAACATAAATGTCTGAAGTCAATCACAGAGCATTCCTTCTTCGGTTACTAAAATCTTTGATACTTTAGCGTCACAATTTTAACTCCAACCGAAATTCCTTGAAAAATACCAATAAAAACTCCTAACAAAAAATGGGTACCAAAGGAATTAGAGTAATTAATATGCTTCACCGTCACATGTTTTCAAAGCGCTATATTTTTCGTAGCTTAAAACAAATGAGCAAAAAAATCCGGAAAAGGTAAAAATTAATTATAAACAAATCTTTTCATGTCACCAACGGATTTTTCGACACTTTAGCGCATTTTTCAGCTGCCCAAACCCAATTTGACAGCAATTTCTACGGTCTCTTCCTTTTTCCCTACCATTTCGCCGGCCACTTCCCCTTCGGAGCAATTGTTTAGGGTCACTCAAAAGCACATTTCACTTATTATTAGCTCATTTATTACCCACCAACGGCGTCTGACCCTGGCAGCACCTGGAAAAACTTTGTGAAAAATGCTGGCCAATACAAAAAGGAAGAAAAAAATGTGTATATATAAAAAAAGAAAGAAATATCCTCCTAAAGTTCTTTCGTTGAATGTTCTCCTTCCACTTTGGGGCACCTTAAAATTAACACATAAATTTTCAAGTGGGTGGCCAACGGCCTGCGGCTATCCATGAGATACTTTGGGTCCTGCCTGCCTATATACAGAGACGTAGGTTAAAAGGGGGTTGATTGAATTCGAAATATCTCTGGATTTAATGCAGGCATATTTGTAGCAGAAAAATATTTATTTTTGATCATTTTTTTGCTTAGCCTTTTTTAAGAGAATATTTTTAAACAAATATGATAAATTATGTTAGATTTGTTCTCGAGAGATAACAAATAACTATTAATAAAATATGTCTGATGTTCCCAAGATAACATTTTGAAACCTAAACATTGATTTTAAAATCTTATAAAAAAAATGTATTTACATTTCTTATACCCCATTTTTTGTACGCCTGATTGTGGCTTGGCCTGTCATTGAAATTTCCGTGTGAGTGCGTTCAATGTTCAGGACTCCTCCCTCCATCTGCCTTTCCTGCAAACTCTCCGAACTGGGCAATTGACGTTGAAACTACGTGACGTACGAACGTAAATTGTATCTGCGGGATTGCGGGCCATTGACAGTGACTTTCCTTTTCTCGTTTTTTTTTTATTGTGTGCAAATTGGCCACCACCTGGCTTTCCCCCACGCATCACTTTTAATTATAGACCACTAAATTAAAATCCGCGAGGAATATAGAAGAGCAGGGGGCGTATTTATAATGTCTGCCTTCATTATCAACTCAAATGCAGGCCCTAAGAATAAAAATCAACTTCCTCACTCCCTGGGAGTTGGATGACAAAAGGAAATCCAAGGCGGCGTAAGAAAAAGTAAAGGAAGGACCTTAGCAATGCGGAAATAAATAAACGTCGCAACTTTTGCGAAATCTGTGGAAGGGGCACACATTTTGAATAACAAAATTAACAGCAGCCCCAACTTGGAGTGTCTCACAGCCTCTATTCCCTGTTTAGTTATGCATTTCTTTGGCTTTCTTTTCATTCCTTTCTTTTTATTTTAATTCTTTATTTATTTATGCTTTTTCACATCCACAGGCGGCAGAACAACTCCATGCAATATAATTCGCGACCCTGGAATCGAGGCCGTGCGGACAGGCAAGTTTTCCTTTTTATTTTCCCCTTACTTTTCTTTTTTTTTTGTTTTGTTATCCCTTCGTGCCATTTGTTTGTTTGCCTTGCGTGAGTTGCTTGGCTTAACGCACGCTTGCACCTTTCCCGGCCAACCAAGCGCCAGGCTGTAAGGACTCATCTGCAAGGACTCGTGGTTCGGGTGATCCCCAGAAGGCAGCCACATTATTAACACTTGACTAAATATGCATTTCTTGGGTGGACGCCGTTGACAGCAGGGGAGCGTTAACAAGGTTGGCCAGAGCAGGCTGGAAGGGGAAACGGATTGCCAAGAGTCACCCAAGAAAGTTGTTTAGATTTCTTTAAAAATCGTGCGTTCATTTTTTCAAAAGAGAAATAGCCTATCTCTAGCTAAAAATACTTTTTTTTTCACGGGAATCATTTTAAGGTAAGAATCGGGCAAGTAAATGTCTTCTGCGATTCAACTAATAAGGAAACATATTTCGAGTAGACGGAAAACACACTTTGAATGCCATTACAGTCTAGATAACTGTTTCCTAAACTTATTTAATCAATTTCACGACAATCAGTTAAATCATTTTCGAGAAATCGTAACGAATTGGAAAAACGTAATTGAGAACTATGCTTTGAAAAGCAATCATTCTCAGTGCTGTAACGACATCAAATTTAGCACATATATTTCATTAGGTATATAACCGATTTATATAAACAATTTGTTGAAGATTTGTTAAGACCGTCTAAAGGTTCAACCCTTTTAATCCACATAAATTAAGATACAGTTGTTATACCAAAGATATTGTCGGAAGTCAAGTATTCCAGTTTTGCCCATTGCTTAGCCTCCCGAAGCAGTAAATTTCTGTGCCACGCCTCTGATCACATATATTGCGTAAGCCTTTGTGTTGCATTTGCATTTGACATGTTAAAAGTCAATGTATTGCCTGGGCAGCAGTGCTATATGTATATTAAATTAAACAAATAAAAAATTATAAGTACGAAATAAAAGAAAAGTACCTATTTTAACGTGATTAATCAATACCAAAGCAACACAATTTTTGATATTAAACAAATAAATGTGAAAGAATACTACAATTACATGCAACATGCTCTACAGCTATTGAATGTATTAAGTAAATCATTCACTTTTGTATTTTACAATAATCACTCCGTTTTTTGCGAACGCATTCCCAACGTGTAACGGTAAATCGTTACCCACCACCCGCCCGACCGACGCGAGGGGCGACAGCCGCTTGACGCACGGCTCGAAGATCCCGATTATGGCCAAGGTCCGGACTTTGGCCTCCATTATCAGTGATATTTCCGCGCACGCGTTCAGCAAGTTCGGACACCCATATCCTGAGGATCACACGGATAATTTTGTTCAGATCGGGATCGGGTTAAAACGGATCACATGCCCCGGATAGAGCGGACAGTGCCAATGTTTAGCTCTCGGAGCGGGATTCATCAAAAAGTTAGATGCGAACGATTGAATTTCAATAGGTTGTCTTTCCTTTGGGCCCTAACTGTTCGGATTCGGAGTCTTACAGTGAATGTTATTTAATTGTAATTAGTCTTAAAACTAAATAATTCCTATTTAGATGCATTGTCCCTAGATTGTGATGGTTTAAGTTAGTATAAGGTGTTCTAGTTTCAGAGACAGATATGGCTAATACATTGACTAACGGCATACATAGTGGCCCTACGATTGGTTACATATCGCTTGATTGATTGTTGTTATAAGTATACTTGGTTATGACATTATTTATGATTGCTTTGATTTTCAGCCCTCTTAGGGCTGGATTTCGTCGCTTTGTACCGCTGCTTCAAGAGATCATTTTTGTATCCTTGCACTTGAGGTCGTGCCACCAGCACTTTCTTCTGCATACGCATGGTGTTCTACTTACAGTAGGTTCGAAGTGATCGAACTGACTGATGATGGGGCGATGAACTGGCTTAAACGGCCTTGAAAGCCGTGCGGCTCGAGATTACAAATTGTGGTGGCGTTTCGTTTCTGTAGGATAAGGATAATGAGATAAACTTAAGTAGTAACAAAAGCAATTTGTTAGTTATAGATGGATTTTAATCTTTAAAAAAAAGAAGATAATGCAATGTGTTCCCTGTTTTAATATTAGCACTTGATATCTGTGCCTGAATATTTGTAGGTTTTGTTCTTATATTTATGAACTTTATTCTTGTAAGAATAACTATCTCAGGGAGCTGAAGAAGCCGATGCGCAATATAATAGTTCGAATATTTCATTAAATTCACCGCACTTTAGCTTGAAAAGCAATAAATTACTCATGCGTCACAAAAGCAATAAATTACTCATGCGTCACGTATGACGAACAGATCATTCAATGTCTACATAGTCCCAAGGAATTTAGTTAAGTTAAGATTATAATTATCAGATAATTCAGACTTGTTTCATACTTTTTCCCAAAATTGACCACGCATTTGCTTGAAACTCCATATATTACTCATACGCCACGTATAACCAAGGCATCGATCAGTTAAGTTAAGTCATTAAATTAATAATTCTTATTTGTAAGACAATTCTGACTTTGTCCATTCGCAAATAACATCATTTTTATTAATTGAATGCAGTGGTTCAAGTTTTTCATAATATTTACACGTTTTAGCTTGAAACTCCATAAATTACTCATACGTCACGTATGACGAATGATCCACAACAACTAAGTTAATCTAACTCATTTTAGTAACATCCTTAATAGATTCTTCTTAAAAGTCTTTAAACAAGATCGCACACTTGAACTGGTTCTTTTTTCACCACGCACTTTCTTTCCACAATTCACCACTAACTCACCTTGGCGAGCACGGGGCTCACACTCACGTCCGAAATATTGGGCGAACCCGGTTGCCGTCGCTTTAGCACAGGAATTTTTCCATGCAGCGACAAAAATACTTTTCAGACGGACTTTTCTCCTTGACTATTTGGGGTTTTTGGTGCTTTTTTTGACGGCTGTCTTCTTGGGGAGATGGAGTTAAACTCGAAGTCCGGACTCTGGTAGTTGAGACTCAACTGAGCCCGTGCACATGGCCTAACTGACTTTTATAGGAAGGCCGTCAAATGGCATGCGCCGAATTTTCATTCATATAGCCCGTATGTAAAGGCCCCCGTCACCTCGCCCCCCTGGATGTCTTGCTTATTGTATTGTTGTATATGCAGTTTACCAAACAAAAATGCCAACACACACACTCACACCAGCGCAGCGCCGGGAAATATGCAACAGCCAACCAGAGAGGCAACTCGGATTGCAACGGTGCAGTGGGTGTGGGGAGGTGGGGCGAGCAATAGAGAAAGAGCGAGAGAGAGTTGCCGATTAATTGCACGTGCTGCTGCTGCTGCTGGTGCTGCAGTTGTTGTTATTATGGCAGTTGTTGTTGGGTTTTATGTTGTTTTGCTTGTATTTTATTTTATTCCCCCATCATTGCTCTCCATTTCACTCTCTCTCTCTCGGTGGCGCTCTCCCCCTCTCTTTCTGTCGGCTGGCGCTCGTGAGAGGCGAAGATGCGAAGCTCAGCAACTCTCGGGACGATGATTGCTCTGCTCCTTGGCCTGTTTACCGTTAGTCGCACTCGGTCTTTCCAGCTCGCTCGTTCGTCCTTCGCTCTGCCGGCGCCGCAAGTGGTCGGGTGAAAGGGGGGGAGATGGTGGACCCCGACCCACCCCACCGCCCCACTTCCCCTGCCACTCGCCTGCATCGTATTTAGTTACATTTTGTTGGTGTTGTTGTTGCTGCCGTCCGTATTTTGCATTGTTTTGTGCTGTGTTTTGTTTTGCTGCAGCTCTCGGGCCGTGACTTCGTGTTATGTACCGTTTTGATCGTCGGCTCGTCGCTCGTTCGCTCGTTCGCTGCAGCGTGCTGCTGGGAGCCTGTAAGTGTGCGAGTGTGCGTTCTGTTGTTGTGTTGTATAGTTGGTTATGTACTATTGTTGTCGTTGCCAGTGCAGCTATATTGCTATTGCTGTGTGTTGTGCTCTCTAAGCTTTACCCCCGCCCCCAATAAAAAAATGCACAAAAAAAGGACCCGAAGCTTGCGCCGTCGGTTAACGGCACTCGCCGAGCGAACGAAAAGTGCCCAGTGTTGTGTTGTGTAGTGTTGTGTGTTGTGCTGTTGTTGTCGTAACGGTCATCGGCATCGGCAATAAATCCCAGTTCCGCTGCAACTTCCGTATATTTTTTTGGGGGAAACCCAACCCAAAATTGTATTTACAAAAACAACAATAGTAATTAAACATTAACTGATAAAAATATGTGAAATCAGATAAAACAGCTATTATTTTAAAGAATTATCATTAATAGAAAAAACATTGGGACTGTAACTTGTTTAAATTAAAAAAAAATATATATTCCAAAAAAGTGAAATTACAATATAAGGTTTGTTTCATTATAATATTGGAATTTCTGACATATTTTGCTCTTTGATTTGAATAATTAAGCGGTGTTCTACCTGCCAAATATGTTATGGTATATTTATAAACTTTTGCTAATTCACATTAGCAAATCTGTTTAAGCAACCCAAAGAAATTAAAGAAACTTCGGTTATTTTTTCTTCAATAAAGAGTTTAAAATAACTTGGTAAATAACTTAACTTTAACTTTTCAATGTTTCAGTTGTATTTCTAAAAAGTTATGAGCATTTCCCAACTTTGCAAGCATACATTCGTTCGCATTCCGACTATAAAATGATCCTTTAACATTGAAAATGATGTTAATTAGCAAAAATGATTCTTGGCGAATATAACTTTTTTAAGGCTAAAATAGAAACATTAAAAACATAGAGGGATATGTTCTCTGGCTCAGCGAATGTAAGAATAATAATTTAGATCTCATGTTCTAAGCTTAGTTCCCTTGTAATTTTTTATAAGGTCCACAAATTTGGTTTGAGAAACATAATCTTGGTATTTTTATTAGCTTGTGAAGATAACCTTAAGTTTCTACAGTAAATAGAAGTAGTAGTTTTCAAAGAATTAATTCATTATACAGAAAAAAAATTTTGAGTTTGGATTCGAGTAATCTTGCTAAACTCAAATCCGGTGTCCGTTTTTTGGTGTTCTGTTTCAAAATATAGTATATAGTATATAGTTCCGACTTTAATACTAGTCAGAGCAAATGTAAGAGTAACTGAAAATTTTCATTAAGATTGAGAGATCCAAAAATATATAAAACCAATAGAATTAATCCGCTGAATATTAAATATTTATCACACCAAACAAGCAATAACCGCAGGGAAGTCAATCGAAAATAAAAGAAAACATCAACAAACGCCGGGGAACCCAACACTCCTGTTTCCGTTTCCGTTCTGTCAACCGCACGATGCTGACAACAAAAAATTCATAGCCTAACACGCAGGCTGATTTATATTTCACTCACACAAGCGCACTCCCGCACACACAGTTACACTCTCACATGCGGCAGCACACGCAGGCACAAAGTGAGAGCAATTCATAAACAATTAAGTGACACTTTGAGCCTACATGAGCCGTGTGTGTGTGTGTGGAAATCGACCGACAGAGAATGCCATTTAACGCCAATAAAATTATTGTAATTGAGTTAACTTTTGCAGGACATCTGTTTGCTTGTATGTGGTCAACAATCGAATTGTTTGACAAACTGATTGCAAGTTAATTACGCAAATACACGGTTTCGAAGCAATTTAGTAAATGATAACGAAGGCTTGTAATTAAGTTATAAAAAAGAATTAATAGGGGAAAAGAGAAGAGTTTACAGGGATTGTTTTCAAATCAATTTTCCCTGAAATACTGTTTTTTTTTTTTAAGTATTTGTGGGGTTTTATAATAATAGTACTTGTCGAGTTTATACTAATTGTTATATATATTTTTTTCGTCTCACAAACTTGCTCAGTCGTAATTTTAACTCCCCTGACTCCTAATTCCCCATCCAAAATATTTGAACACCCAAATATCAGACAATTCCTGCATAGAGCTTGTTCACTTCTGCTGTCACTCTTCACAGCTTCGCTTTAATTAACGCAAACAATTTCCATAACTCTGAAATAATCATAAAAATATCTTGAGCAAATCCGATTAGGCGAGACGCTTGCTGGCGCATCTGGCAATTGAAAAGTTTGAAAATTGTGCGTTTTTCTTATTCTTAATTAAATCCAGAGTACTTGCATAAACTTTTATTATTGTTGCCCATCATCATCTTGCTCTTCCCCGCCTCTTAAGTATTTGGCGTTGAGGAAAAAATAAAAAATCATTCATTATCGAGCGCGATAGCAAAGTGACAGCAAGACCAAGAAGTGTCCCATCCTCATTTTTCCTGCTCCCACGAACTGCTGGAGTGTCAAATCATAAATATGCATCTAACGTTTATCTAACGTCTTTATAGCCGAATCCCTCGGCATTGTCTCTGAATTCCTCCAAGGAGCGAAGGAGAAGTCCTTGGGCCGCAGCTCGAAGTAGACTTAAAAGTAATTTTACGTCTGACTAAACATTAATGTGCCCAATATTTTATTGTTTGTTTGTTATTTCTTACTTTTGTCGTTTCATGAAGTCTTTTTCCCTGGAAAAACTCCTAGGGACTGAGTTGATTATGCGGGAAGCTTCAAAAACTTTTCGGCAAGTTGCAATTTTTAAATGGTTTTTTGGGTAAATTCTTAAAGACAAATAGCTGGGATCAAGAGGTTACTTCCATGAGGAATATTTGTTTATTCACTTGAGGCTCTTCAACATGTTCATAAATGAGTAACACAAATAATTTGAAACTTAAAATAAGCATAACATTTATTTTTCACTTTATGGTAACAGTTATTCAAAACATAACAAGTATTCTATAACCTTAGCTAACTTAAGGAACTTGTTCAGATTATTTAACAACACAACTTTTAAATACACAGTGTTCTGTCATCAAAAATGTAGATGTATCCTTCTTCAACTTTTGAAATTATTGTTATGAATCTGTACCAAAGTGCTAGCAATATAACTATATCTGTTCGCCAAAGGTCTATCATTTTGAATGACTGTCAGCAATGCGAAACAGAATGACTACTTAAATTGTTAGCAAATAGCATTAACAACGCCTCTTAATGTTCCACATTAAAATACTTATATTTCGCTTCGGTATTTAAAATGTATTTGTTTATTTGCTATATTAAAATAGGAATTTGAGAAAAGCTAACAAAGCAGTAGTAAACAAATGCAATTTCTGATTACTTTGCCAAAACCTAACCAGCAACAAACAACCGAAAATAGCCACCAAAGCGAACCAAAGCTGACCACAGCTTGCCTTTCTCTTGGCCAAATGTTAATTTGGCTTGTCTTGCACTTTGGTCGAACACCTTTTTTGGACACTTGAACTGATTTTGTTGCATGTGGGGATGTAGCTCAGATGGTAGAGCGCTCGCTTAGCATGTGAGAGGTACGGGGATCGATACCCCGCATCTCCAATTGGATTATTTCCCTTTTTTTTGTTTGACACGCCAAATACGCAGACGTCGGCAGTTTTGTCTTTTGCATTCTGAGGCTTATGTCCGGGAAGAAGTTGCCACTAATGAATATTCAAAGGTTGCTTTGTAGCCGCCAAGCGAGCGAGCATTATCCATGGAAGTACATATATCCGCATCCCTTAGATGCCAATGCCGCCCCCATGTCGGCAATCAAGACGCGTAATTTGATTTGCGCCCTCATCACATCCTTTACACTCAGAACTTCACTTAGTTACTATATAAGAAATAATGTCGCTTAAGGATTTTATTTGAAGATTTGTATCACATTTCTAGCCGAACTTTGCTGACATTAATCATATACAATTAATCAGAAACAAAAGCTAACGATATTACAATTTAAATACAATCTTTGAAGTAATTTTTAGTGAAATCATTGATGTAAAATATAAGTTTCTGATTGCACTTTACATATGTAATTTGTAATACTTTATATAATATTTTCACTGTGTAATCAAAGGCTGTGGCGATGGCTGAGGGAACACATTGTCGCACATAAATCAGGACAATATGCCAATGTTTGTTTACTTGCCTGCATCGCAGAGAACTTTGCCAGCAATTAACCAGACAGCCACAGCAGCAGTCAGCACAGTCGACTCAGTTGGATTCCGAATCTGCAGCGGGGTCTGTACAGGAGCTGGAGCTGCCGGGGGACGGAAAACGCGGTCCCAGGACGCCCCAGGCGGCTACAGATACTCCACGACACGGACTGAGGTAGCTGAGATGGGTGTTGTAAATGATACATGATGTGCTATTTATGAGCAAAAGGCTTTTGTTTTAATTTTTTCCCCCCAGCTTGGCTTTGTTTTTCCTCCGGTTTTGTGCCAGGACAAAGTTTGCCGTCTAAGCTAGTTAAGCCATTTCTGCTCTCGTGTCGTTGGAAAATTTATGTATTTATTTCTAGGTTTTTAATTGTTTTAAGTGTTTTGTTCAACAGAGCTTGTACTTGTTTTTTGCACACAAAAAAAGTATAGTTCCTTTGGAGATGCGGGGTATCGATCCCCGTACCTCTCACATGCTAAGCGAGCGCTCTACCATCTGAGCTACATCCCCTTGTTATGTTTTTCTGCACAACGGTAAAATATCCATTGCTTGACTCACCTGACGGTGGACAATTACCTGTAGTTTATATGGCGGCAACACTTTAAAGACATGACCACGCTTTCATTTGAGACAGAGACGGTGTTCAACAGGGGTATAATATATTAGGAATAAGAAATATTTATAGCAATGTAGTGAATATCACTTATAAGTATGTTAAGATACCTCCAATGCAGTTTCAATCGAATTAAAACAGCACTAACATGTGTATAGTTGTTATTATACCCTATACTCAGTATATTTTTGATCAGCATTACCAGACTCAGTCTGTCTAGCTTTGTACCTTTCCGTATAAGACAACAGATATCATAGACTTACAGACTTTATACCTTACACCAATTACAACAATTACACCAATGATTCCTAGCCACTTTTTTTTCTATGCGTTTCTCCATGTTAAATGAGAACTTTTATGCCTATCCCATGTTCATATGTCTTTTAATTCTAGGAATAATGCTTTAAATACAGTGTGTCTCTTATTAGATAAATAACTTATTTACAATACATAGATATTATGTATCCTTTGAGGCAACAATTTTTGGTGTTGTATTCATATTTTTTCCAACAACAAGTAGTCATAAGAAAACGGAAATCAAAAATGACTTGCTATACTTTTGGGAACAGGAAAAATAAAAAAACTTGAATTTTTCTTTTTCTTTGGCCGGAAAAATTAATATGCATAACGCGTTGCGGAAAGAAAAAATAAACTTTGGAAAATTTATGCAGTGATGAGTGAAAAAGGATGCCACTCAGCTCGGTTCTGTTCAGTCCCAACTCAAACCAGCGAGAGTCAACAATAACACGTTCCCTTATCGGAACCGGAAACGGTCCTCGGGAGAAGGAGAGGCGGTAAAAGTCCTCAAGGAGATGGAGGCGTATGTGTGACAAGTCCTTTCTAATGAGCAGGAAGAATACACGTATACAGGACAGCACCTACTGCTCAAATCAAGCCAAAAAGTCGCCTTCAACTAATAAACTTCTCCCGGGTCCAAAGTCAATTAAAAAAGGAACCAAATTGTACGTGACACCCGTGAGATAGACGCAGGAGAGAAGTTGAGATGGAACGAGTGGTTCCTGAAGCTCAAATACTTGAGCTAAAAAAGTCACAGACTGTCTTGAAATTAAAATTACAAGACGCTTGAATAAGTTTGCCTGCATTCCCTCTCCAAGTTACCTCTGTTTCCCTTGCCGTTCCGCTGGCAGGTAAATGCTGACAAAAGTTTTTGAGGTAGCGTTTCTTTTACGATTCGCCAGAGAGCGTGGAAGCAGCTAAGGAGAAGTGCCACTTGCTACGTTTTTGTCATTAATTTTGTATATCATTGAGTTTTACGAGCCTCATAAATATGAAAACGTTTAACTCTTGCCGTTGGAAAACAAAATTCGGCTTACGGGGAATCCCCCCACCCAGCCTTTCCAGTCGCGTTTTATATGAGACAAACTAATTGTCTTGTACTTGTAATGTGTTTTTAAGCACAGCCACGTTTCCCACATGTTTTCACAATGTTTCCTCCCGATAAACAAAGGGGGGAACTGAAGATTTGGGGGCAGGAGTTGTAACAATTAGTGGGGTGACTTGAAGGGTTCGCCTCCTTGTGCAACAGCTTGAGGTAATTTTCAACTTTTACTCTTTGTTTTGGCGTTGACAAGAAGCGTGTTGCTTTGTTTGGTTTTAATTAAAGCCCAAAACATATCAAGTCAGATGTAAAAGGGGTTCCTTAAAGGAAAACCCACTCGTATTTGTGTCTTTGCGGTTTTGTTTAAGACAAACAATATTTGAAAGGATTATTTGCATTAACAAATAGGCACTGTTATTACCCAAATCTTAAGCTGTTGAAATGATATAGTTTTTACACGTTAAATAAATAATTTGTTTATTTTAGCAGTAAAGTAAGATGGATGTTTATTAGAATTCATTCCGCACAAGTCTGCAATAGACTGTTTACAATAAAGGGATTGAATGTAAAGATTTCAGAATAGCTGTTTCTTATTTACTATATTTAAGTAATCAAAAATAAACCACAATTATCTTCCTTCTATATAACATTAGTTTAAAGGTAATTATTGTACTTAAACGTGGAAACATTTTACCAATTAATATCACCTTTAATCGTTTGAATTACGACAGCCTCCAAATAACATTACCGTTCGCATTCCCTCTTATCCACAAGATTTTAACTTTCTCACTTTTACATTTTTAATTAGTTCATGTTACAAATGACATTAACAAAAGAAGGCAAAGGCAAAGATTTGTGGTCGTATATTTTAGCATTTCTTAACGAGATTTTTCGAAAGAAACAAAAAAAAAACAAAGAGCCAACGGAATTCGCACCTTTGCATACACAAATAGCCAGAGGGATGCTTTTTCGTGGGATGGTTGCCAGAGGTTCCGTGGTTATAAATTTTAAATCTGTTAAATTAATGCAAAAGCTTTCTTTCATTTCTCCGTTCATTTTCTTACGTGCAAGAAAGTTCCAAGAGAACTCTGGGCACGTTGCTTGATTACATTAATTATTCCTTTATTGTTTGCAAAAGTTTTCACCTTTTCCAAGGACTCTGTGTGTCCGTAGCTATCCCTTTTTAATGCATCTAATTGTGGTTAATTGGAAAAGAGTTAACTAATGTGCTATTTTCTTATTTTTTACAGCGGTTCCTTCAAGAGTAGAGGGGTAAGTAAATGGGGCCGTGGTTTAATTTGTATATATTTTAAACGCTTAACATGTTGTAGTGGAATAGCTATAATCACAGGGACCCGCCCTACCGACGGCACAATAATTCAAACTACGGAAGTAGGGGACGCCAAGAGAGAGACTATACACAGAGAACTGATTATAGCTACCGCGATCGTAGGGAGAGGAGTGGAGAGAGAGATCTAGAAAGGAGTCCCAGAAAACCTCGACATCTCGAAGACAAATATCGCACTTTCGGTAGATATCGAGATCGTAACTACAGGGACCAAAACCACAGATATCAGCACAGGTGGAGCGAGGAAAATACTGAAAAGTCCAACATTCACAATGACTCAAAAAGTAAGGAGGGCAGTTCGCCTCCTAGCGGATCCACCGGCGACATAAACAGGAACTCAGTTGAACTGGGGAAAAACAAACAGAATTGTGAAACAAAAACTGAAGCTTCTAAAGTTGATCAGCCAAAGGATAAAAGCCCCAGTGAAGAGCCGAAAAAACCCACTCAAAACAAACCCAGTGAGGATATCTCAATCGCAGAAGCTAGTCAATCATCACCCAATCCTCCCCGTATTCAAGTTCGTCCCCTCACCCAGCTGCTCAAGCAGGAGATCCTAGCGGTCACCCAGGAGAATCGTCTTAGCCAGAGACCGGCTGGTAGCCTTACTCCACCCGCTTCCATCTCGAGTGCAAGTCGCCAAACGTTCAAACCTCTTCTCAAAGCCCGTCGTCGGACCGTGAGTAGCAGCCAGCAAAATGGCACAAGTCCCAGCACAAGCCAGTTTGCAGACAGCGAAGCCATCATCAATAATCGCATTGCCGGGATGGATAAGGGGAGTCTTAAGTACATAATCAACACCAGTGATACGATCTACGACGAGCACTTGAAAATCCAAGCTCGAAAACGATTGCGCGAAGAGATTCGCCGACAGCTAAAAGCAATTGAATTGGAGCAGCCCAAGGATAATCCTGTAACGGAGCTAATCGAGGACGAAATCGTAGATGCCATCAAATTGCCCGAATTTTTGCTGCAGGAGATAGAAAAGTGCTTCGGCAAAGACTTCGTAGAAGACCAACAAGTACAGGAATCTGAAGAGAACCTAAACCCGCTGGAAACCATCAAAGCCTCTGGAACGGAAGCTAATGAAGAGGAAAGCAGCAAGAAAGATTTAGCAGCAAGTGAAGGACAGAACAAAGAAAGCGCACCTAATAGTAAGGATTCCGAGTCTATCAAAGATAGTGAGCAGTCCGGTAAGAAGAGCAAACATCAAACTAAAGATCAGCCTTTGAGAATTGAAAGTGAAACTAGCAGCAATCAAAATAAAGTAGCTGAGAAGTCCACTGAAAACAACAACACGGTTGATGCACCTAGTGATATTAGTCAAGGCAAACAAGACGATCAAATAAATAGGAAGCTGGAAATCCAGACTCTCCGAAAGCAAAGAAAAGAGAATCGAAAGCAGAACAAATTAGAATTTAAGATGAAGCGTGCCAAGGATCTTATGGCTAGGCTTAAGGCAGCTGACGAGGTTAAGATGATGGCAGGAAAACGCGTGGCTATGAAACGTGGTCCCTTACTGCCCACCCCACCTTGTGGGAGGATTCAAGACAAGTTTGACTTGCCTGCGGATCAGGTTAAAGAGACAGATCAATCGCCAAAGGAAAAATCAAAGGACACGAAGACCGTTGGTTCGGAAAGCGAAACAACAAAGATCATTGCACCTCTTAATACTGATGTCGACATGGAACATAGCCCCTCTCCAACCCGGGAGAAAACCCCTATCTTGTCAAAGTCTAAAAATCAGGCTTCTAGGAAATCACCACCTATAAAACAAAAACCGAAGAGCACAAAGATCAAATCTACCTCTGCAGAGATCAATATACCCCTCAATACACAAATCAAAAGCGAAACTAACACCTCTCCAATTCGGGTAAGTCCTCTCCCAAAAGATGTAATAGAGCTCCTGAGCTCCTCTGAGGAAGACGTTGGTGTTGAGAGTACTGCTGTGAATATGGAGATAGATGAGCCGGAGGGAGAGCGTGCAAGAGACATTGAAAAGCAGGGTATGGAACTCATAACAGACTCTGTACCCGCGACCATCGATGACGCTGACAGTGATCATTCCTCTAGCTCCCATTGTAGCACCGAATCCGCGAAAAGGCGCTTCAAATTGAAGCTTCAGAGCGACGCAGAAAACGTGGTGGACAGTTTTGAAAAGCTGATTCTTCCGCATCTTCGGGAAACGCTGTCGGATCGCTATCACCTCCAGCACTCTGCCAACCTACAGAGCCGCCTGCACTTCATCTCATGCGTCGTGACTAGCTCGGAGCACAACCCGAAGACGTTCAGCAAAATCGATGTGGCGAAGATACAGAAGAATCTTAAAGCCCCTGACAACAGGGAGGGTATCGAATTTCTCTTAAAGGAGATTGTCAGCGTGGTAAGTCTACAAAAGCAGCGTCGTCGTGAGGAAGACCAGATGGCGGTCAATGGCTTAAGTCCCAAGAAAGTTGAACAAGTAGTGAAAGAAACACCAAAGGCGTCTTCCACACCTTCATGCAATCACAATCCTCCTATAGTATCCATCGATCAGAGACCTCAGCAATTACCTGTCCATCAGAGCCCCTTAGCATCGACTTCCGTTGTAAGCCTATCGCCCCTAGCTGCCCATCATAGCTCTCCGGCTTTACCGACACACCAAAATCCACAACCATATCCTATCGGTCTGCCATTCATGTCAATGGATTCCAATTTGTACCGCTTTTCTCCAGCTGGTTATTCTCAGCTAAGAAATGGCACAGATAGAGCTGAACCGAACTTTAGTCAGGTGGGAGAGCTTTTGTGCCACAATATAACTGAAATTGATCGCCATTTAATGGAGAACCAGAATCGGCGCAGCATTCTCGAGGAAATGATTACAAAGTTTCAGAAGGAGATTTCCCATCTGGACCAGCAAAGCCTAGAGTTGCAAAGTCGCAAAATAATGTTGTTGATTTCGAGTAATCAGACGGTCGCAGCTGCACCGCCTCCACCAGCGGAGTCTTCTAGAAACCCACCTCCTCCTGTGTCCTCTACCCAGGAACCAACACAACAGGAGAATATCAGACAAACAAGGAGCAGATCAAGATTCAGATTGCTAAGGGTGATGCCCAGGCGCGTAAAACTGGTTCCGAAGCGATCCACCAAGAAAAGTGCCAAATCGGAGAAGGTAAGTGCTCAAGCGCAGCAAGAGGATACGGACAAGGAGGAGTCTGACCAAGAGCAAGCCAAAGAAGAGGGATCAAGGCTAGAAGAGGATGTCAAGGAAGAGACCCACGATGAGTCAGTCTGCGATCATACAGCGGACTGCCTGCCCACCGCCAAACCCAAGTCATCGCCTCTGAGCAAGCCGAAAGCCAGTGTGAATAAACACCCATTGGCTGTTATACCACCGCTACCACCACCACCACCGCCTCCTGAACCAATCTGCCACTTGTCCGACGAACTGCAACCTTCGACTGACTATCCAGAACTGAACTCCCAATGCAATCTTGGGTTTATACCCCGTGGAATGTTGCTTGATGTCGCGAGTCCCATTACTCAGCTTCAAATCTTCAGGAAATATGTGATTGCCGCCTCCGAGGATGGGGATATCTACATGTTCCACCTGATCAGCCATAAACTAGAGCGAAAGATAACCAAACACAGTGAAGCCATCACAAATATGTCTCTGTGCGAAAAGGACTCTATTCTCTATACCACATCGGTGGATGGATTTTTCAAGAAGACTTCGCTGGAGGTGAGTTGCCTTAGAAACCATTGCACCGTTGTCCTTAATAGGTTTGATCTTGAAATCTTATTTCACAGAATCTAGAGCGCGTCATGCAAACTGTTTACTTCAAGGAACCTCTTCAATCAATTGACATTGCTTGGGGAGTGGCCTTCATTGGCAGCCGCTGGGGAAACATATTTACTTTCAATGTGACGGTGAGTCCCGTATAAGTAACAAGAGGTTTAGCAGTGGGTTCTAAGGATTTAGTTTTTATATCCTCACAAAAATGCAAAATTAAGTTACAAATAGGCAACATTAGGCAATATATAAGCATATTCATTGAAAGAACTCAAAACATCTTGTTTTGTTTTAGGGGGAACTTATCCAGATATTTCCTGAATTTACACTTCCGTAGATTTTCAATAACATTTCTCATTGAAACCAATAACTCGGAAGAACTTTCAGCCGTGTGGGGGTCAATCAATCTGCCTTCAATACCTTTACGCCACTTAATTTGACTCATTAAATATTTATCTGTCAAACAAACACTTGAACAATTTCAATTAAAATATTGTGCTACGTCTCGCGGGTCCTGCCAAAAAAGCACAGCCACACATTCGAGGACAAGTCCACACCTTGCCCGGGCGCCAACAACAACACCAGAAGTTAACGAATTGGCAATGAGCAGAGCCAAAAACGAACGTCTAGACAATGGAAATCAAATCGAATTTATTTTTCCTTCCCATACATATATTTTTTTCTCTCGCGGAATTTAACAAATTGGATAGTATGGACGGCAAACGCGAGGAAACGGAGTTTCGGTCCTGAGCTGATACTTCATTAGAATATTTTAAATCGAGGGTGGTAGAAGTAGAAGAGAGCTATAAGTCTTAATTCTGGCAGAAATTCGATTTATGGCTGCGACGTGCTGATAACTCATGCCATCGAATTTATGCTGCGTTTATTTCGTTTGTGCACAACTGTACTTGAAGGAATGAGGAAGGAAGTAAGGTTAGAATAGATTTTAAGGAGAAATATAACATGTTGCGTTAAATAAAGGTAGAAGGTTTAATATCAATGCTCTGAGCAAATCATTTAAATAAATATTTCAACATAATAGAGGTTCTAGAGTAAATAGAGAGGAAAGTAAAAAAAAAGTACACACTCCTAACCAGTGCCATTACTTATGTCGTACTTAGTAGAAATGAGGCGACTGTACCTGCAATTGTATTGCAGATGGTGGCAACTACCGAGTAGTTGGAGTGGAGGCAACTGTACTCCCAACTGTTGTGTAGGTGGTGAAGGCAACTGTACCGAGGACTTGGTAGGCAACCGAGTACAGTCTGAGGTGCAGTCTGGAGCTTTGGTTATTTGGTAAATATGCGAAGATGCCACGCCCCAGAACGTAGAACGTAGACATTATGTGGAGCACATAGAGGGCGTTGCTGGTACTGCAGTTTTTTGCCTGCCTTGCTGCTATTGCTTGATATTTAGCCTCGCCTGGTGTTTTGTGCTTTATTGTGTGCCGTGTTTGCTGCACGTTGTTTGGCCGACGAGGAGAAGTATATAGCCAGGCGGCGTACATGCATACGGACATACATATATAGTGCCGGGGCTGGGGGTTAGTTGCAACAAACAACAGCAAACTGCAGGACTTGCAGTCTCAGTTGTGGCTTGCTGTCTCGCTTGCACACTCATTGGTGGAAAGGATGGGTTGTCCTGCTCGCTCGCACTCTCCTCTCTCACTCCACAGAGCTCTCTATTGTTGTTTATTTAAGTTTTTATGTGTGCCTGTTTAGTTAACGGTATATTTCGCCGACACTCACACTGCAATCCCTCTCTATCTCTCTCTTTCTTTCTCTCTCTGTCTGCGCATGTCCTTGCGCTGCAGTTTAGCTTTAGTTGCATATAGTTACAGCCATTCGTTAGGTTTTTGGCAGCAGCAAATAAAATGTTTATATGCTATTTACCCAAAACAATTTTAAATAAAATACAAACGAAGCCCTCTTTCCAGCTCTCAGGCTTTCTAACGAGGATGCGCTCTCTGAAGCTCTCTCGCTGAGGCTCTCTCTCTCTCTCTCTCTCTCTCTCTCTCTCTCTCTATCCCTCGCTCTAACTGCAAGTAGGAGAGAGCTTTCCAAGGAGCTGCAATTGGAATTGTCTTCGTGCCTGTTGCTCCTTTCTCACTCTCATTCCCTCGCTCTCGGCCTTTCTCTCGCGTAGGTCCTGTTATTGTTGTTGTTGTGGCGTGGGCTTTTCTTGCTGGTTGGCTCCTGTTTTGTTGTGTTGTGTTTCTGGAAACTGACGCCTTGTCTATGGCTTGTTGTTGCGACTGTGTGTTGGTGTGTTGGTGTGCGCTGCTCGTACCGCCTTCTCATTGGCTGCCTTGGCCACATCGGGTTGGTTGTTTGTACCGTTATGTGGCCCTAAGTGACTGTAACTCTTTTTCGTGTTTATGTGAGCTTTTCTATTGTTGTTCGACGTGGCGCACTGCACATACCGTTGGGTGGGTGTGGCAAGTGCAACCACTAAATAAACACATTGCTTCTGCCACTCCCACACTGCACAGTGCATTGTATTGCCACCCAAAAGCAATTTATTTGTATTTTTGCTTTTCTTTTAGAGGCACATTGCCCCCTGGACGCCATCTTGCCGAATGGCTGAAGACATAACGGTACATAAAAATGCACTACATCTCTCCATCTCGCTTTTTTAATTGTGGATTGGAGGGAGTTATCTATCTTTGTCTGAAGGATATTGCACGTTGTTTGGTTTCGGTTCCGATTGCAATTATTTTTCGCCTTTCATGAAAACTTGCGAAATTATTCTTGGTTCACAGTTTGCTTTTGGTTTAATTACTATTTCAAAAAGGGTTTTTGCGCTTAAGCGTTTGTAGTTAAAGCACTTAATAGTCGAAGAATCAAGAGACTTTAATATTTTTTACAATTTTAAGAAAGAACAAATATAATTTGAGTCAGTTTACATAAACTTTTACACTTGTGATAAAAAGTAAAACAGCTCGGCTTTACTCTAACTAGAATCATATTTAATATTTCCCATCAAACGTACAGGTAGAAGTCAATTAATTATTTATCAAGAAAATTTTTAACATTTAATATTTTTTAAGGCTTGTGTTGTTGTGGTGAACGCAGCAATAATTTAAATTTGAAACCAAAATTGATCTGTGTGCAACCTATGGGAAGGTTTATCAAAATATTTTCTAGGTCTGGCTTCTCATAGTCTCTGAGATCAAGATGTTGATTAAATATTTTTAAATAATTCTTCTATTTGTTGGCACGATTAGAGTGATTTATTTTAATAACAATTTTACTCAAAATATTGGCCTCAAAAGTTCAAAATAATATGACGTTATGATGCTGACAGTACATTTCGGTTAATACAAACGTATCCTTGACGCCTCGTGATATACAAATTAAAGTGAAGATGATGATCTAATCAATAGGTTATTGTTGTAACAATCCTAGATCCGAATATTTATTTCTACGACCTCTCTAATGCACTATCAAAACCTAAATTATTAATTCTTCAATGCTTTCTTGATTGATTGATATTGAATGGTTTCACTACCTAATGAACTACATTAAAATAAATAAATAAATATTTTTAAAATTGTAAAATACTTTTTTACAAATCTTGAAGATGTACCAGTGCTTTTCAAAATAATTTAAATAAATCTCTTGGCTACTGTTATTAAAGTAGAAACTAAAATCCATGTTACCGATGGGATAAATGTTGTCGAAAATCTTTCAAAAAGCATTATATCATTAGTCCTTCTTAAGGACCTTATTGAAAAATTTCGTAATGCAGAAATTATTAAGAAATTTCTATATCACGAAGTAGAAAATATGCTGGTCCACTTAGTCCCATTTCGACATACTATAAGTATGACTGCAAAGTTTCATTAAGATTCAGCTTTATTCGATGCTGATCAAAAATACCTATTCAATATAGGGTAAATAAAATATGTTCCCATCACTGCTTTTTAAACAAAATCACAAATAACAATACCCCTTGCAAGGGTTTAAAACTGCACAAATAAAAAATGATAATCATTTAATTACCTTAAGCATTTCAAATTAGAATTTAATTTCTCCACCTTAACAGTTTATAGATACGAGCTCTTATCTAATCATGAAATTGTATAAACATTCTCTTGAATATATATACGCCTTATACAGAAATAGGTTCCAACCAACACACTGTTTATTTATAACGCAAATGTATATACCCATTGGACAATGCTTTCTTTTGACCATTTCGGTTTTTTTATGGGATTGTACGCGTGAATGTCATGACGATGCACTTTGGGAATATTAATGAGCACGTAACTACGGAAGGTCCAAAATCAAAGACGTTAACAATGGCACCGTACCTTGTAAGGGGCAATAAAAGAAGTGAATTAACAACGGGGATGTAGCTCAGATGGTAGAGCGCTCGCTTAGCATGTGAGAGGTACGGGGATCGATGCCCCGCATCTCCAAAGGATATTCAATTTTTTTAATATTTTATTTTATTAATTTGATGTTTTTAATAATTGGATATTGTTATAACCCTTGGTGATTTTTACCGAAAGCTGTTAAATGTTTACATATCTTTGTAGTGCATTACATTAGGATTAGAAATGTTTATTTTCAACAAACTCACAGTAACGAAAATCCTTACGAAACGCTTTCAAATTTCAGACCAACGAGCAGGCATATTTGCCGCTGGTCTCAACTGGGCAGTCCATCATTGCCATCAAGGCTACCAAGGAGGGCGTGAGGAAGATCCTTATCCTCGGATGCAAGGGAAGCTCTATTTACATTAATGATGCCGCCAACGGATTGCTGCTTCGCCGTCTCTGTGTGGCTGAGGGTCTGAACGTTTACAGCCTGCTGCTGAGCGATGGACACATCTACTGTGGCACGCAGAAAAATCAGATCTACCAATTCGAGTTTGCTGTGAGTAATAACACAAAGTTTACCGAGTCAATTTAGTATTAGGCTTTTGGATTATCTCGTTTCAGACTGGCAACTTGATCACCAAGTTTAACTGCGGCAATGGTGCTGTGTCGATTGTCTCTTATAAAGAGCGCTATCTGTTGGCTGGCTGCTACGATGGGTTCATCTACGTCCTGGACAAGGCGACTGGCAAACAAGTGGGCCGTTTTGAAGGCGCTGGGCGTTTGGTTTTAGCCCTGGCCGTTGCTGGCGATAAAGTGAGTGCATTTTAATGCCTTACACATAGACCTTAAGTTAATGGTATGTGCTTTTGAATACTTACAGATCGTCACATCTTCTAAAGATAACTCTCTGGGAATACTGGAAGTACCCGCAGCCATGGTTAATGACCAGTGAAAAGCCTAGCATTACATTGTATAAATCTGATTTAATTTAACAAGTTTTCACATACACACACATCAGTTTGTAGTATACAATAGATTGAGGGACTTAATAATTGATCAAGGATTATTAATTACGTTCTCTGTATTTACAAATTGATATTTTTGTTAAACGCCCAATTGCATTCATTGCAGTTAATTTACTTGAAGAATATTTCTTCGCCATGAAAACAATCTTTTCGTTTTTTAAATAAAAAGAGAACCGTCGGCAAAAATAATATGGTAATACAAAATTTAATATATAGTCACTGTTTGGCTGCTGTCTTTAAGGAATTTGTGGAGCCCGCACAGGTCGCACATTGGTCTGCATTTGGTGCAACTTCTGGTTGAGTTTGTGCGTGTGATCACGCAAATAAGCAATAAGATCGGCCTGCTTCTCTAGCAGCTCTGCGGTATCGCCGCCGGGTTGCATGAGGCCCAGGGAACCGCCGACACGGTCTGCACCACGCAAAACATCCGGAGCCAGCTTCGCTTTGTTGAATTTACGCACTTTATCTAGAATAAAAAATATATATTTCAATGAGATTTAAAATGTATAGGTGGATATTTTCTTGACGGGATGATGTCATTTTAAATGTTCTGAATCATATATGTAGTTCCTAATGTAATGGAATGGTTGTAAACAGTTTTAAACAAAGAACTCTACTTATTCACTAGTTCATGAAAAACTAGACTATACTTCTTCGCAAAAGTTATCTTTCGGATCACGTACCCACAGAAATAAAAAATCTGCTAAATACATTTGTTACTTCCTAAATTGCTGAAGCCCTTGCTCATGATCCCTATCATGCCGCGCTTTGATTAAACCAAGCTTACCAATATAGAAGCTGTGGGACACCGCCAGCACCACATTCTCGGCCACCGTGAAGGCGGTGACATAGCTAACCGGTGACAGCCATTCTGCAGCACAATGCTCCCAGAAATTCTCCCCGTAGAAGTGATGGATAAGGGCCTGTACGGCCAGCAGCATAGAGTTCCACAGCGACACCACCTGCAGGGGAATCCCCTTCTGCATATTTGTATCTCGATGGAAATCATGGTAGCCGTTCAAGCGTAGATTGTCGTGTTGCTTCTTCACAAAGTGATCAAAGAGCTGGAAAATGTCGATGCATTATTGAGGCAGGTCGGTAATGATTTCAATGGTTACATACATATGTGATTACCCAGAAGGTGGCCCGTAGGTATAGCATGATGAAGTAGGCATCACAGCGCCGATCCGCTGGAAACGAGGCCGCCAGTACGATGCCCACCAAAGAAATCGCCGTGGAGATAAGCAAATGAAGGCTGCAAAGGAACAGTCAACGGGGTTGGGGTTAATTGGGTGCATCATCGCATGCGAAGCCCTTGCAGTGACGTGAATATGATTCATTGCCGCCGGAAGAGTCCAGTTTCATTGTCCCTCCCTCACTCTCACCTAAATGCAGGCACTGTGTTCAGCTTAAAATTGCCATTGTCGTTTGAGAAGAGCACGGGATCCAACAGCTGGTCCGAGTCGTGGTCATGAGCCGGAGACATGCCCGGTTGGACGGCGGCTCCGCCTGTTGCTTGGTGGGCCATCTGCGCTGCGTAATTTTCGAATTATTTCCCCTTTTTGCTTGGCTTTGTTTGTTTGTGTCGGCTAGGGATTTCGATACTTATCAATATATCGATATTTTTTTAAAAGAATAAATATTTATGTTGTGATCGCATATCGATTTTATTTGAAATACTTATTTTTATAATTTCTGTTTGGTTTAAACATTAAACACTGTAAAGGAATTGATTTAAAAAAATATGCATATTAATGTTCCAGGTCCTTTTCCAGTAGCATATTAAATTCCAGTTACAGAATATATACAACTGTACGCATCTGGTTAAAATAAAACATAAAAAAAAATATTTCAAGGGGAAATGTCGTTATTTTTTAAGTTTTTATAAAATTTTCACGACCCTACTTTGTTTGATGTCGGTTCGGTGTGGGGCTGCCAACTCGTTGGAAGTTGAGCTATCGATATCAATTTTCCATATTTGACAGCGCTAACTTGCCATCTGAATCGTATTATTCAAATTAGAACATTAAAAATTATTTTGTTCTCCGACATCCTTAATGGCTTCCGACACATTTTTATTATTTTATTGTTCTTTTCCACATTCCTTTAAGGTTGCGGCTGTATAACGCCTGCCAGAGATTCATTCGAGATCCGGACATAAAATAACGAGTGACAACAAAAAAAATTTTAAAAAAAGCTCAAAATCTATTAAATTTACATTTACAGGCAATTTTTTATACTTTTTAAATCCAACCGTTTTTTTATTTGTTTTGTATGTATCACATCGACAATCGATCGTGCCGACTTCCAGTTGAAGTAATCGATGTTTTTCCAGCTCTAGTTTGAATAAGGAAAAAAACAACAAATAGGATTTTAAACAATTTGCGGGTGGAATAAATTTAATGGGAGAGATGACTACTCCTGTGCCGCGACGCACCAAGGATATTATGGCGCTAGCATCGGATTCAGACTCGGATGACGATTTCAACACGCCATTCCGCCCGCAGAGATCCCGAGGCGCCGCAGAGACCAAAAAACCTCCAGCGGTGGCGTCGTCATTACAAATTCCAGCAAGGGGCAAGGAGAACGAGCCTAATCCACACTTGCGGCCCATGGAAGTGCTGTGAGGATCCATCTCTTTCCCTTCAATTCATTTATTTCAGTGTTGCGTATTAATTGTTTACTCTCCGGAAATTTGTTACTTCTTATTAGTAAAGCCTTAGAACACCCTTATATGGCTTCCTTTAAATTTGCGAAGCGGTTCTCCATTATTTCCAGTATAAGCCTTTATATAATGAGAGATATCTCTAAGAATTAGTATTTTTAACGATTTGTTCTCTTTGATCCTCGATACAGTTGCACTAAAACCCATTTTTGTCTCCACAATAGACCCCGTCGTGCCTCAGAGCTAACAATGATGGATTCGGACAGCGAGGAGGAGGAGGACAACAAGAACAATCACAACCTGAACTGCGCCATCCTTAACGATTCCTTTGTAATGAGTCCCAATCACGAATTGACGGGCAGCAACCACAGCATTCCGTCCCGCCGAACGTCCACTGCCGCCGGCGCCGCTCCTCTGAAGGCATCTGAATCGAATCTCTCGTTTCTGGGTCGATTTAACAAAATGGGGATCAATTGCTCCGACCAGGGATCACCTGTTGAGAAGGCGGCGGAGCAGGTGCCAGTAAAAAAGCCCCTTTCCACGATCCAAGCCATTGCGGAGAGACGTCAACTCGTGGATGCAGCCATCGCAGAAAGACGCCGCCTAGTGGACTCCGAGACACCGCTACGCAAGGGAATTACAGCCGCATCCTCATCCACGGTTGAGGCAAAGTCACATGCAAAGCCAGAAGCTGATTTTGTCACGCCTCAAGTGCGAGCTTACGGATCTATTCAGTCGGCAAAGAGTAGAGGTCCTGCGGCGGCCAGTGAGTTTCGCTCCCAGAAGGTGCTTTTCCAAACGCCCATGACCGTGAGTCGAGCGGCTCCATTCCCCAGCAACAGCATAAGTTTCTCGCTCTGCGACACCATCAGCGAGAGTCCCGACATTCCGGAACCACCGACAAAGCAAGAGTCTATGAATGGGAAATCCAAAAAGTCTCTGGAGAGCGCGTTCAGTGCGTTGGAAAAAGTGGAGAAAGTGCCACCGAAAGTGGATATTTCCGATGCCAAGGAAGTGGTGTCGTCGGTACCCTTAGTTACACCGGATCCGGGACGACCTACTCCTGGTAGCACCTCCTCTTCAAAAACATCGAATATACTGAATATAAAGAATCACGAGTATACGATCGTCAAGAAACTGGGTTGTGGTGGTTCCAGTTCGGTCTATTTAGCACGTCGTTCGGATTCCGGAGACGAGTTCGCGCTGAAGGTAGTGGATCTGCAGGCCGATCCTTTGGTGGTGCAGGGGTATCTCAACGAAACACAGCTCCTTGCGAAGCTGCAGGGAAATGTGTGCGTTGTGGCCCTTTACGATTAGTAAGTTTACATTATTTGATTAGTATTGCAACTAAAAGACCTTCTATTTCCGTAGTCAACTTCTGCGCGAAGAGTCCAAGCTGTATATGGTGATGGAGAAGGGCGATTGTGATCTCAACAAGATCCTGCAAAACTACACCACCAACCTGCCGTTGTATAGCCTGACAAACATACTGTATCAGATGTTGCAGGCCGTCAATTACATTCACCAGCATGGCGTTATTCACTCTGACTTAAAGCCAGCCAACTTTCTGATGGTCAACGGACGTCTGAAGTTGATCGATTTTGGGATCGCCAGCAACATCTCGGTGGATTCGACGAGCATAATCAAATTTTCACAGGCGGGCACCTTTAACTACATCAGTCCCGAGGCCCTAACGGACACCTCTACAGGTAACAGTCCGTTGCGGGGCGGTGGCAATCAGCCCAAGATCAAAATATCAACCAAGTCAGATGTATGGTCACTGGGCTGCATTCTGTATTTGCTGCTCTACCAGAAGACCCCGTTCGGCCACATTCGAAACATCTATGCAAAAATGAATGCAATTGCCAGTCCGGCGACCAGCATCGAGTATCCTGCCATTCCTCCGTACTATCCTGTCATGCTGGTTCAGGTAAGTTGTTGCATTTTTATATATATTATTTCGAATTTTGTTTATTAAGCGAAATATTAACTTTTAGATGACCAAGAACTGCCTGCAGCTGAATCCTAAGAAACGCCCGTCGTGCACTGAATTGCTACAGTATCCCTTCCAAATGATCATTCCGTTGCACAACCTTCAAATCCCCTCCAGCAGAGGAGCCCCCAGCAACAATAATTAGCATGTAAGCTTAATTTGTGTTACTTATGAGAGAGAAAAAATTAAAGAATGAGGGCACCCATTGAATGTAAAATATGTATTTGGTCTATCGTGTATTCCCAGGGACTGTGAGCAATTTCTGAAAGAAAGAAGTCTCTTATACCTTGCGATCCTTGAATTTTTACGAAAACAATACAACTCACAGACAGACAGAAAAATTGGTTTGACGCCGCTCTTTTCAGATTGCAAGGACAAGATATTTGATCGCAGATTCTGTCTGTCTGTGAGGGTTTTTTTTTTTTGCAGTCTGTCTACCCATTGCTTGTTTCCCATACAATTATTTCAGTCTTCTTGAATAAACCTAACGAGTCCGTAAGCCATGATGCTTTGTACAAAAAATTCCAAGCTTAGTATTGATTGTTTTACAAATAGCTCCTTCTCCTACATCATCAGTTTTTATAATTTATTTGATCCAGCCATATCCTTTTGTCCGTTTCTACACAAACTACTCCCTCGGCTTAAGATCTATTTTAATGAAACGTTGCAGATATAAAACAACTATATCAAATATTTGTCATAGCGAAAGATCGAAAGAAAATACAAAAATAATTTAGAAATGTACATAACTTTGCTGTTTTAAAAAATATTAAAAAAGAAATAATATATGTATGTTATGCATAGATATAACTATTTTTATCGGTTTTTAAATTATTCTTTATATTTAGTAAAATCAAAGCATAATACTTGCTATAGGAGCAATTGTCAATGTATTAAAGCCTGGGAAAACTAGCACTGGTTTTGTTTTTTTTACATTTAAATGGTTTAAATTTTTTGTGCTGCGTTTCTTTTGTTTATCGAAATGGAAACATATTTTTAATTATCCAATAATATATTTAATTTAAATACATAAAACAGAACACGGTCATTCACTAAAGGTTTCGCTTATCACGTACAGCAACTAAAGATGTTTTTATACTATACCTTATTCGTTTCTCATAATCAAGTCGATTGTTTAAGCCATAAATATCCAGCAGGGATCAACTCCATAATATTTACCTGTAAGCTCAACTTTGTAAAGAGAAATGAAATATCAGAAATAAAAACAGTGAGCCAACGAATGTCTTTTTCATATGTGTGTGTATGTATTTAATTCTCATTTATTGTAAATTATACATAATAATTCTTTATAATGCGCTATAGCTCATTCATTTGTTGTATTGGTTGTGACCGCCGACGCTTATTGCTCGGCTTACTCTATGTCGCATGCAACAGGTTCTCGACAACTAATCGCTAATTAGCATTAGCATTCGTGAGTTTAATTTGCGTTTACTTAAACATTAGCTTCTCCTCATTTAGTTTTTATATAAAAATAGGTATTTATTTTTTGTTTATATATGTTTGCTTAATTAAATGTTGCTGCTGCTGTTAGCTCATGCACTTTCTGGGGTTTCAATACTTTGCGCTGCTCCTTCACAGGGGAAAAAATGTAGAACAGAGTACAAATGGGAAAACAGACATGGAAAACATACAAAAATTGGGGATATACAAGTACATATACACAAACATACATACTAGATTATATTCTTTGTTTTGATAGACTTTAAGTAGCTGTGGGTTTTAAATTCATTCGCTTAACATAGGATACATACATATACAATTGATAATAGCGCGCGCTTCTCTAAATGCAAGTATAACACAAATAATAATCGCATGCAAAGTGTGTGGGACAAATAATAGTAATAATAAGATACTAGCAGCAGCAATGGATTTCTTGTTACGGTTTTTCTGGTAGGTTCCTGTTGGGAGGGCTTGGGCTTAGGTGGAAACTGCCTGCTTCTGCGGTCAGAGCCTGGCATTTCCGTTGCTTCTCTTCCTTCTCATATTCCTCATCTCTCCTTTTAACATTGCACAAGTTTCGACTGTCATTCCATTCATTATCTTTCCTTAGTTGGGTATACATATATAATTTCTTAAGCATTCCTTAGTTCCTCCCTTATTCTAATGGGTTGTTGGCCTTCGCTAATATTAAAAAATGTTAAATGTTGCTGTTGCTGGGGGCATGCTCTAATTTTACTCCATTTTCCTCCTTGCCTTCAACTTTAAACTTAATAAATTGTTAGAATTGTTGTTGCTGTTGTTATGGAAGTTTGGACAAACTCTTGCTTGTCAGTTTATCGTCGTTGTTTTGGGCTCCTTCTTCCTGTTCTTGTCCACGACATTAAATGTCCTGCAAGAATTAAACGGATTAGGTGAGATTAATTGGCGTTAATGGGTACTTTAAGCTAATTCCCAGTTCCCCAGGATCTTAAGGTATTTACATATTATTCTCACATGGATTTGGCTTTTGAAATCTATAGATAAACTAAGGATAGCAGATATATATAAATATTGAATTTTACATTTTGTTGATGCGCTGAGAATACATTTTGTTCCATCTTGAGACGTTCATATATTCTTCCGATAATATTGATATTTTAAAATTCAATGCGATATTTATCTATATTGCAAATTTTCATACATCCATTTACAATATTTCAAATATGCTTTTAATGAATTTGTTTCGCATTAATTTTTGTATTTATATTAAAATTTCCTTTTTTAAATTAATTATTTTGCTGATTCAGTCTCGAAAACGTATCATACAATAAAGCCGATACGGCAATTTCGATTGACTTGTAATAATTATATGGTCTCACCTGCTCTCCATTTGAGGCATGTTGCTGCAGCTTAACAATGATCTGCTCCTTCTGGTCAACGATGCCACGCCAATGTTCGTCCTGTTCGCGGGCACGCTCTTCCAGGTCCATCAGCGTATTGGTCTAAAATAATATGAAGGCACAGTTAAAATGGTTCCGAGTAATGACATTATGTTACTACACAGCTAAGTAATGATTTAGTTTTCAAATTCTGCTTACCGTCTTTGTGACCAGCTGGGTGAGCTTGTCGTTACATTCGCGCAGCTGCAGGTTCTGTTTGTGCAGTTCCTGCTGCTCGGCGACGGCGGCGGAGGAGGATTGGCTATTCGAACTACTATTATTGCTACTAATATTGTTGTGGGTGCTGCTATTGTGGTTGCTACTGCTACTGCTGCTGCTGTTTGATTGTGTTGACTTATGACTACTGCTGCTGCTGGGCTGCTTCTCTGGCTTCTCCAGCTCGAGCTTCTGCCGCAGCTTCTCCTGTTGCTGCTTGACGTGGGTGGTTAGAACCTGTTCCAGCCACTGGTCAAAGGATGCCTGCAGGGCGTTGCCTGCTTGCGCTTTCACCGCATCGGGATATAGGCGCTGATAGAGTCCCCGGATACGCTCCTGCTCGCTCTTCGCCGAGCTAGCGCTTCCTTCTCCATTGGCGGCCACTGCCTTTTGCTGCAGCAGCTGCTGCTGTTGCAACTCTTTGTGTTGTTGCTGGAATTCAGAAAGAATGGAAACATTGAAACATTTTCAAATTTGACTCCATTTAAAAAAGGGGGTTCAAGATAGGAAATAGCAGGAAAAGCACGATAAGAAAGGAGCTGCTGACAGAGATAGCATGCACTTACGCCCACGGATTGCGCGGTATTTGGTTTCGTCTTGGCCATTGCCTTAGCTGTTGATGCTTCGGCATTTTGCAACGCTTCGATCAACTTCCAATTTTTCATACGCACGTCCTGGACGAAACACAAATACGTGGCAATTAGTAAAAGGAAGCAAAGCATATGATGTTGATGCAAACAGTCAGGGCGCAGAGTTGTGGACGATGTAACAACGCAAAGTTAAAGTAATGACATTTTGATTACATATCTAACACTCACATATTAGCGATAAATATTTTGTTTTATGTTACAAGTCTTATAAATAAATAGAAAAAATTCAAGGACTTACATTATTCTTCTCCCGCTGCTCTTGGAGCTCCTTCTGCAGTTGCTTCTCCTTGGCCTGCAACTGCTCCGCCCGCTGCTGTGCCTCTTGAAGCTGGGACTGCAGAGCATTGGCCTGTTTCTGTTGCTGAGCCTGGGCATCCGTCAAAGTGCCAACCTGTAGGCGCAGAGCACTTAGTTCCTGCTGCTTTTGGGCCAAGGCTTCGGACTGAACTTGAGCCTGCTCCGACTGGGCGGCTGACGCCTGAACGGCGGTGCTGGCAGCTTGGGTAAGCTGTTGTGTCAGAGTTTGATTACTGGCCTCCAAGGCGGAAGTTTGCTGGCGCATCTCCTGCAGTTCTGCAGAGTGAACGCGCTGCAGCTCAGACTGCGCCTGTGTAACAGTACGCAGTTCCTGTTTCAGGTCTGCATTCTCAGCGTCGAGCTGCTTGCGCTGCTCCAGCTCAAAAATGCTGTTATTCTGGCGCGCTTCCAGCTCATCGCGCTGCTGCTCTAAGGCCGCCAGCTGCTGGGCCTGCTGCTGGATTACCTCGTTCTTCTGCTGCGTCTCAGCGCTAACGAACGCGGTCATGTCAGCCAGGCACTTCTCCTTGTGAGCCAAGTCTTGTTGCAGGCGCTGCAACTGCAGCAAGTCTTGCGAGTTGGCCTGACTCTCCCTCAAAAGATTCTGAAACAGAAGAGAAAGCAAATGAAATGGGGGTTTGGTTAAGTTAAAGAAATGGGAAACATAAATGAATAATTCAGCATAACTTTCTCTGCGAATATCACTCTTACCTGGAGCTGTTGTCGTTCGAGTGTCAGCTTATCATTCAGACTGGACAGCTCCTGGTCCTTGCTCTGCAGTTTTTCATTGTAGGCCTGAATGCGTGCATGCATCTGGGCGCGCTCAGTATTGACCTCCTGGCGCAACTCGCGAAGCTTAGCCTGGATGCCAATGGAGGCCTCCTGCTCCTCGGCCAGCAGTTTTTCCTTCTCCTCCAGCTGACGCTTGAGCTTCTGGCAAATGTCATCCGACCATTCGGCATGGGAAGCGGGCATATCCTGCTGCTTGTTCAGGAGGTAATCGATAAGAATCTGAATCTCTGAGCGATTGAGCTCGGCCCGGGAGAAGACATTCATTAGAGCGTTGACGCCAATGGTCTGGTTCTGGTGCTCAGCTAGTTTGTCCAAGGCCACAGCCAGATCCTTTGCGGTGAGTGCCGTTTCCTTCTGCTTCTGCTTATTGCTGTTGTGCTGCTGCTGCTGTTTGGTCTTGTTATTGGCCTGGTTGTGCTGGGTCTTGGGGGAACCATTCTGCTGCTTGAGGATCTGCTTGGTCACAATGGCAGGCTCTGGATCGGAGGCTACTGTAGGTTTTTCCTTTTTAGCCACTTTTTCGCCGTTCTTCTTTTGAGCCTGCTGCTTGTTGTTGTTGTCCTCCTTGCGCTCCTTTTGCTCCTGCTTCTTCAGTTCCACCACGTCCTTGGGTGCCTTTGCCTCGAAGTTGTTGAGAGTGGGCGTCGTCTCGTCGGCATTGCTTAGTACCGCCTTGACCGCCTGTGCTTCGTTCTTGTTGACCAGGATGCCGCCAGCGGCCTTGTTGTGATTGCCACCGTTGCGCTTATCCTTTTTGCCCTTTTTGCCAGCCGCAGTTGTAGTTGGTTGATTCTCCTTTTCGGCCACGCTGCTAGGGCGACGTTGCTGCTCATTAAGGATCTCTGGATCGGGCTCAAACTCCACATGTTGCTTGGACAGACCGGGCTGCTCATCATCAGCCACCGATCCCTGCCCCTCCTCTGACTGACCATCGGAGTAATCCTCGGGTTCATCAGCCTCCGGTTGTTCGTTATTCACATCCCGCTGCTGTTCCCGCTGCCGTTGCTTCTTTTCGCGCTTCAGTTCCTTCTTCTTTGGCTTTTTGGACGCAGCTCCTCCGCTGGCCGCCTTGTAGAGATTGGCGCTCAAGGCGCGCTTCTCGGCCACCACCTCCTCGAAGGTCTTGCGCCGGAAGATCTTGTTGATGAACAGGAACGAGAGCAGCGAAGCGCTGAACACACAACCGATGACGATCAGTATGTGGAAGTCCATTTTTGCATATCTTGTCGATTCAGTCGTGGGTTCTTCTTCAGGGATCTCCTTTTTGCGAAATGGAACTGCGAAACTGCGGAACAAATTTGGAATCTTTAATAAATTGGCATATAAAATGTTATTTACGGGTACGTGTCATAGTGCCCGATGTCCCTGTGTTAATCTAATATTTAATCTAATTTGAACATCATTGGGTTTTAAAAAATATTTAAATGGAAACTTGGGTTTTACAAAGAATAAAACAAAGCTAATCTTTGAACTTTTGATTATTAAAAAAAAAGACAAAGAAAAAGGAAATCCCTTAGTTACTATCACGCTTCTTTTAGCTTTCAAGTACATATTAAGTATAATCGGATGTGGGGGAATTCTTAATAAGCTTTCATTTCCTTTGCCTTTATCAGCTCCATTTCAGTTACTACAAAAGCTGATGACGTGGGAACTCAAAAGTGAAAAAAATAACCATACAAATTGTTGAAAAAATCTGCATTATATTTGAGATTAACGACTTTTCTTCTATAGTATATACATATATATATGTATGTATATGGTATCTGACTGTTTGAGTTGTACGTGCTTATCACTTCACCGGCCGGCACACACACACACACATTCAATTTGGGCTATGACTAAATTCTTTTCTTGCAGTTGTGCCTGTGTTTGCTTGACGTGTTATTAATAAAAATGAATGCGGTGTTAATTGTGTATATTGGTATGTACTTTGAGATACACAATTGCACTGTCGGTTTAACGCGGGGCTCAATATTCTTGGAACCCAGATTATTCACCGGACGAGCATCCGCTTTCTCAACACACCGATGAATTTCAAATGAAGACTAAAAGGTCACTTGAATGAATTTAATGACTGGGAGGAGGAAGGGCGATAAGAAATCGATTCCAGGCGCAAATTTATTCATACAAAGTCTCAAAGAATAAAATTAGCTCATGAGCACAGCTGCTAAGCAGCCTTGAACGAAAGTTATTGAGAGACAGTTTGCACCCGAAGGTGTTGACGCAGATTGAAAGCAAAAATAGCAAAGCCAAGATTCTGACGCACACGTATGCAAATTCCCCGAATTGCTCACCGGAATTTATTCTGGACTGCCGCTAATCTTCTCCAGACAACTAACTTCGCGAGTAGTCTCTTTCGCTGGACAAGTTGCGAATGACACAGAAGAATTGGAGGAAAGATTCGCAGCCGAGCTTAGCTCGATGAATTGCTCTCCGGGCTCAGCTCTCCCACTCTCTGCACCGAAAACATTTTAGTTAATTGATATATTTTTTATTTGTTTGCTTTTGTCAAATAAAGCCAACAATTATTGAATCGTATTAGAAGTTCATTATGGAAGACATTTTAAAAAATGTTTAGAAAGTATTTAGATTGAGTCGCAATCAATAAGAACTTTAAAAATCACGTTAAATTGGTATCCTTATTGCCCATATAACTTTAATATTTGAAATTGTATATACATTTTAGAAATCTATCTTTGGGGTTCAATTAATGTGTTCCTGTTTGATTTCTTCTCATCACATCTTGAATTCTTTGTATTTTTCTCTCAGTGCTTGCGCTCTTTCGACGCCTTCGCTCTCTTCTCTCCCACGACAGACAGTTAGAACTTGAAATTTCACTGGCTCCGCGGAGAGCCCAATGGAAGAATTCACAAATTGCAAAAATTTCAATTCAAGGTTGTTGCTCTCTGGGACTTCTGGCGATAACTGGCTTGTCGGGTATGTTTTCTTCAGTTTCTTCTTATTCTTTCTTCTGCTTTCATGTTTCGGGCCAAAAGATTCCGACGTTCTTCGCTCTTTTTTTAACCACATTCAATGTTGTCTATTATGGACTCTGAAAATAGACCATGTGTGATACTCTGAAGATAAATAATTGCCGAAAGATCAAAACTCTAAAAACTGGAATTCTGTTTAACTATATTTTTGCGTACGTGTATAGTGATGACAAATCCAATACATATTGGTAGCTTTACCTTCTCAAATAAAGAAACAAATCGTTACTTTTTACTTTTAGCTTTTCCTCAGATAATCTCTGCTTTGTTGATCAGTGTAAACCTGATAAGTTCACGGCTACTTCTTGAGGAATTTATGTATTTACAACTCCAGACTGACATGTTTACCAACGAATTCTGTTGTTTGCTTATTTGCTTACGACGCACAGTTATCGTTTCTTTCTTTAGATATCAAATATTGTCGTATTTACACTTTATAAAGCTCTATTAATGTATAATGCTCATTGTGAAAACGGGTTTCCTTTTCATCAAACAAATCGATTTCGGAGAGTGAATAGATTTGTTTAACGGAAAGTAAGTTAAAGTCCGGACAGCGGATTCCGGGCGTAACGCCGCAAAGAAAATAAGGAGAAACAAAAAAGTAAACTAAAGAGAGCCAGGCCAAGCAAACGCACGGGGGGAAAGAGAACAGACAATAAAAACGCCGGTAAAGGTCATCAACCGGAAGAGCAACGCTGCGAAAAGTGCCCATGTGTGAGCGTCTCGCGGCAGCGACCGTGTGCTTGTGTGAGTAAGTGTGTGAAAGTCGAAATCTTGCCAATTATCATTATGGCCATCTATAAATAATTATGTATTATGGTTGGGCGGCATGCAAAATACGCTGGCTGGCTGTTCGGCCTCGTTACAACAAACTGGCATCCAACTGCACAGTTGGCCTAATTTTCCCGTTTTTTTCTGCCTTGTCCTCTCTCCCTCATCGCCGTTGTTTCCATCTCAGTCGCCCCAGTGTTCAATTAGCCGACAGCGGAACACTCACACACACTTGCACGGTGCCGCATGGAATTTCTCTCAGTCGGTGGAACCGGTCAGAGATGAGAAATTAGCTTTTCTAAATACTTTATGTTGTTTCACCCCAGTTAGTAACATCTCTAAAATTATGGGTTCTTTTTAATTAAAATACACAGAGGTTCAGATCCTATACACAAATGATGTACACTTCCTCATAAGGTTGATAATTAAATAAACTATTTTCATACAACCAATTTTCGATTCTTCGAAATCTAATCATTTAATATATGACCTTAATAGGATACTCTTTTTTTAAGAAAATCAGTTCTTTATTACTGATACTGCGATAATACATCTATTGGATTTAGATCCTGTGACCAGGACAAGATTTATTCTATGCTTGAGACTAGTTATGGTCCAATTTTGAAGCGACAGCACTGTTAACGGTGCAGGTGCTTCTGCCGCTCTCTTTCTTGCTTGCAGCAAGAGCGTACTAGCACTCATTCATTATTTTTCTTTTATTTATTCATAAATGCATTTTCTTTGCCTCCGCTATTTTCAGCGAACAAGCGGCGGCTCAAGTGTTTTAATTTTAGAAAGCTCTACTCCCTATTTCTGTGTAATATTTATGCAACATGCTATGCTGTCTTATTTTTTTCTGGGCGAACGAGAGCGTGCCATGGGATTTGTGCCTGTTTTATTTTTCTTTCTGGTCTTGTTAATTTCGCGTGGGAGCGTCAAGTTCGTTCCCGATTTGTGGTCCAGAAATGGAAGGTTGCTCTAAAAAATCAAAAGAGTGTGACTCATAAACCAGAATTAAAAACTATTGATTCTTAATGAATATTGATTGCTGACGTAGACGACATTTGTTGCCTATTAATTGGTTTTCCCAAGAATTTGACTTTATGATTTATCGGACTGCAGGCCGCTCTTTTACACTCTCTCCCCCGCCTCTCTTTTTCTCGACCTCTTTCTCTCTCCTTTGATAAGCCCGCATATGTAAGCCTATGTGTGTGTGGTGAGGTCAGCGCAGACTGCCAACAATGTGTAAAATGTCAGAAGAGCACAGCGAATAGAGGCCAAGCACATCAATTATGCTTATTTCTTCTTTGATAAAATCGCGATATAGTGACGGTAGGCGGGCGGGGAGGGGTCATTGTAGCAGGCCAGACGGCGGCGTCCGAAATTTTTGGCAAATCAAATAAATCTGCCAGCCCTTTGTGTCAGCTGTCCCTTTTGCTCATAATTAAGAGTGGAGCAGTGAAAGTATGTCGGTGTTGGTAGATGCTTCTTCCTCTTCTTCGCCGCTAATTGGAATAATTGCACACTGATAAATCGTAGATTTCCTCTTCAATTCCGACAAGACAAAAGGGCGTCGCTGCCGCTTAAAAAACAACAAAATCCAATGCAGTTGCACACTCGGTCACATCGCTCGCCCCTTCTCCCTTTTCACGAACCGTTTTTCCTGCGATTTTATGTATCACTTGCAACGTCAACAATTTTCATAACATATCACACTTAAATGCAGTCTTTCTTTTTCTTTTTTTTTTGTTGGAAACGCATCCGCCATTTGCAAGCTATGTGTGCCTGTGTATATGAGTGTGAGCCAGTGAGAGTGTGCGAGCTGCGTCGTCACGTCGGCAAATTTTCCAGCACTTTTCCGGCGTCCGTTGTGGCCGATTTTACTTTTTCTTACTTTCAACTTAAAGTTTAAACTTTGATTAAGCCGATGGGCTTACGGACTTACACTTTTTCGCTTGCGTTTAGTGGGAAACTTGAAACATTTACAAACAGTGTGACCAGATGTGGAACGCAGGCAAATACCCAGTGGTCTTGAGACTCCCTAAATATGACCAAACGACGAGGACGATAGAAACGGCTTGAATTCATAAAAATAAACATCAAGATTTATTTTATTATTTTGCAAGTACAAGCACAAATACGTAAATAATGATAAATGAGTTGTTAAAAAAAATCAAAAATGAATTTACACATCTGCAAAATCACCTGAAGGATCAAATGAAATAAATAGTTTTAAAAGTTTCCTTCGAAGAATAGCAGCACTTTCTTTGTTTAGTTCAGTCAATTCAGAGTACATGTAATTACACAGTTGCAAATTGGGATCACCCCTGGAATCCTTAAAACGTTTGCTCGGAGGACTATCGAAGAGCTTTGGTCCTTTTTTGGAAAATTCTCTGGCCGGTGATAGGACCTCGACGAGTTCAGGTTCTAACTGAGTTTGTACTTCTGGGCTCTCAGCTTTACTATCATTCTCCAGAAACTTAAGAGCTGCAAAATGCCTCCAGACTGAATCGTTTCCCTCCTCTTTTTCGGATCTTTCTTTCAGTTTTCCAAGAGTTATCCTGTACTGGATTCTTAAATTATTCCATTTGGTCCGAAGATCCGATTCATGGTGTCGACCTCCAAATTGTTTATATATCAGACTCCAAGCTGCGTTCCTTGGTTTCTTCTCAGCATATTCCTTGTGATATGTATTCCAGATGACTGGCATTTTCTTAACATAATTTATTAATTTTATGGTGTCCTCCTCGGAAAAATTGCCACTTATTTTGGCTCTTGTTTTCCGCGGATATTTCGGTGAGATTCCGGATTCCGATGACATCTAAAAATAAAAGAATATTAAATTTGACTAATACCATTATAGCAAATTCTACATACTTTACAGAAGACACAAATTCAAGGTATTTGGTGGAGTTTCTATAAAATTCTGCCCAACCTGTTGGAAACCAGACCTTGCAAGTACTTAGAAAAATGGCTTTTAATCCATGAAAACTTTAGCAAAACAAGCAAATTTCGCAGTATAGCGTAGATGGCAGGTGTCTGCATATCGAGATACCCACATTTTGTTCAAAAAGGTCTGTAGCTAGCTAGTGTTTTACCCCAATGCTTCATTATTTTGCGCAAAATATTTAGTTGTAGTTTTACACGCTTGACTCAATGTGACCAAATGGTAGAACTAGAAATATACTAAGTATGCTCAGATCTATGTGGTGGTTGTTTCATTAAATAATTTATAATAATGACCAGTTGGATAGTCTATTTCTTAAGCTAGGTACACACGATGCAAACAAATTGCCTCAAGTTGAAAATAATTTGCAGCAAAAGTTTGTTCAAATGTTTACTGTTGCTGCTGTTGCTATATTAGCAACTTTACAGTCTGTCAAATAAATAAAAAATAAATTGTACTACTTACCAAATTTTCAATTTTATCATTATTTCCGTCGTCATTTTGAATAAATTTAAGCGCGTCGAAAAACTCCCATTTGCTGGTATGGTTGTCCGATGTACCCTGGTCACTCTTTTTCTGCTTCACCCTGCGCACCTCTTGAAAAAATTGAGTGCGCAAATTATGAATTTTTGTTTTTAAGTCATCATCACTTTTGCCTAATTCTTCACCAATTGCGCGATAAGCATTTTGCTTTTTAAGCTTATCTTTATAGTCTTGTGACGAGACATCCCATAAAACAGATTGATTCTCGTACAACTCTATTAATTTTATCGTGCTCTCGCGATCCCACATGTTGCTTTGCTTGCTGCAATATTGCGACTGAAAGCAAACAGCACATGCAAACAAGCAAGCAACTGACGCAAACAAGCAAGCAACTGACGCGAACAAGCAAGCAACTGACGCAACCAAGATAGCGGTCAAAAAATGTATACAGATGACAAACTAAAAATATTGCTGCAAAAAAAATCAGCAAAATGGTTTCAATCGTTTTTATACGTTCAAATTTGATTGCTCAACTTGCTGCAAATTGTTTGCATAGTGTGTACTTAGCTGTAGAACTAGAAATATACTTAGTATGCCCAGATATATGTGGTGACTGTTTCATTATATAATTTATAATAATGATCAGTTTCTTAGAGAATATTTAAAACAGGATAATAATGTAAGCAATACTCCGTTGTATATTACAATCCATATAAGTTGATTTAAAATTCCCATATCGTTTTGCAAGTATTAATCCATGGTCACACTAATTGTTTTTCTCAAACATTCGCTTGGATTTTGTTATTCTTCATTTTAAGTTTCCCCATATTTTACTTGAAATGGCTTCAATTGCGAAGTTGTTGGTCCTCCTCGCCTCCATGGCAACATTCGGGTACTCTCTTTACGTGGTTGGGCGCCTTATGCTCTTCCTCTCGACACCTCGCTCGGTTTCGAAGGCGCACACCTGGATTTTTAATTTGCTGGACAACAAATCCCGCCTGGAAACCGCCTTTGGTCCCGTGGTGTTTGACACCATTTACCTGATAGGATTTATCTTTCAACACAGCTTCCTTAAGTCAGCTTTTGTTAAGAAGCTATTGGCCAAATGTGGTTTGGGTGGCGCAGAGCGAACTATTTATAGTCTGACGTCATCGATTTGTTTACATGTTTGTATACCTAGGAATTATGCAAATGTAGTTTTGAAAGAAATCCTAATTATAACTTTTCTCACTCCAGTACCTGATTGCCAATTGGCTGCCCGCCCAGTCGATCGTCTTGTGGCAAATTGATGTAGAGGACAGTGCTCCTCTTTGGTGGACTTTTGCTATCACTCATGGTTTATGTTGGGTAGTGATCTTTGGAGGCACTTTAGTAATGGATTTACCGGAGCTGCTGGGCATCAAGCAGGCCTACTACGACCTAAAGGCATACAGCGAGCCTATTAACTTCAAATCCTCTGAATTGCGCAATTTGTATGCACACGTGAGGCATCCCTCGTTTGTGGGCTTATCCGTCATTCTCCTCGTCACCAATGTTATGAGTGTTGACCGTCTACTGTTGGCACTTCTCTTGACCACTTATATGTATGTGGCCTGGTCGACGGATCACAAGGATGTGGCCTACCAGAAATTGCAACTGCAGCGCAAAAAGCTGGAACTGAAGGCCCAGTAACACGTATATCTTTTTACTAAGCATTAGAATTAAGTTTGACACTCATTTGTACTAAAAATGTTTTTTAAATATAGTATATCAATCATAAGTTTTCGGAATATATCAGAACTTCGCAATTAACGTGAAGAATCTTTTATATTTATCAAATACATTAATTGTACAATTAAACTTTCCATCGTTATTCTTTAAAAACTAACTCATTCGAACAATTGAAGGATCAAAGGGCTGTCCCTTAAAAGGGGATCCCTCGGCGTCCCATGCAGTTCTGAGCCGATCTAGGGTTTTTGCTTGCTCGGGATTTGAAGTCTGGATCTCGTTTTGTTGCTTATCCGCTGACAATTGCTGAACTCTCAGTTTTTCTATGGTGGCTTGCGTCTCTTCTGGCAAATCGTCTATGTATCGTTCGCAGTCAATTTTTTTGTGATCTATTTCCGGGTCACCTTCAAATAGACGTTCCCACCACAGCTCTTTGGTTTTATCTGTAAACAATTCCTAGGTATTAATAGCTGCTTATTAAGATTATTGAAGATAGCTACCAAAACATATAAGTAGCCGGTTCTGGTCAATAGTCCACACTGCCTCATTATGTTTGATCCGCTGACTGAGATTTCCTTCTAGGATTACTATTTCTGGATTCACTTTACTGTTGACCTTAATGTTCTGCGATTTTATGTTTATACAGATATTTTTCGCTGTTTGTAAGCCTTCGGGCAGCTTTACTTGAAGCTCCACATCCTTCAGCGTTTGTGACCAACAGTGGGTTTCGAAAACGGCTCCGTTTTTGTAGTCGCTGGGTGAGAATGTAGCCTCATCTTTGTGATTTGGTTGTGGCTGATTCTTAGGTGTACTTATATCGCTCTCTTGAGATGTGTCTTCACTCTCCAGTATTACTTCTTCAACGGCAGGCGGAGCAAGTTCACCATCATCGTTGCAGCCTCCATCCTCAGCGGTCATAGTTTGCAGCCAGCAATCAGGATCATACCGCTGCATTGCGCCATAAAGAATTTGATCCCTAACACCTTTGTGGAAGCCTATCTTGTCCGATTCATCCCTTTTTGTGTGATAAAAATCGGTGCTGGAATATGAAGACAATTATTAAATTTTGAGCTACAGATTCCCGGCCAAACCATTTACTTGCGTCGAAGGAAACCAAAAATAGAGTCCAGAAATCCCGTTATGGTCTTCCGATCCTGCAGAATCTCCATGAGCATAGCATCACTTCGTTGGCACTCCATTTTGAGACAGACAAATAAAATAAGCAACGCTTTAGCCGGTTAAGGGAAATCATCTGTTCAAATAAAATGGAGTCCTGCCAACTTGTTAAGAATATTACCAAGTAGCTACCTAGATATCTATAAAATTGCCATGTAAAACGATAATAACGTGTGGCAATACACTTAATAAAGTAGTATACGAATAAAAAACAAATATTAATTAAAGCTTTTTATTTTACATCTAAATTCCAGCACCGGCAATTAGGTAAAGCTATCGATAGGCATCGTGTCACGCACGGAATATCAAAAGAAATATTTTGGAGTTGGCTTTTCATGATCCATTCCACAACTTGTAAATATCTCGTTGCTGCCTGAAAAATACTGGAAATGATCGGAAGGCTAGCTTTCTGGCGCAGAGATGGTGCTCCCTCGAAAATCGAAGATTGTCTGTCATGTCGGTTGGTGAGCGGAAGTGGTTTTCTCGGCATCGGAGCATTTCTGCTGGCGCAATCAAAGAAGCGTCCACAACCGCTGGAGAATTACACTATGAAAGGCTTGGCGGCAGGTAAAGAATAGATCTTTAATTAGCAGGTACTCGGACTTTAATCGCTTTTCATTTCAGTCGCTGGAATCTTGGGCGTGGCGCTGCTGGCAGACGCGAGTTTCCTGAAACCAACCGTCGTGGAAAAACCTGCGGAGGAGCAAATTAAGACAGTGAAAGCAGCCAAGGATCACGAGTTCTTTTCAAGACGTTAGGGGACGAAATTTTCTATTTTAAAATTAAATTAAATTAAAACAAAAATGTTTTTTAGATCCGTCCTATAAAAAATGTAGTTACTTTCCAGCTTAAGTTCGGTAAGATATGCGATTCTTTGACAATATAAACCTTTATTTAGATCTACATCCCTTAAATTTTCAATAACTACATGTTCGAATAGGCCCTTAATTGTTTCTTGGCTTTCCTAGATTTCCCGTATATAAGGGCGAATTTTCTAAATCTAAATTTAAAGAAATGTGTAAATAGGTCTACATAATATTGCAGCTTAGTTCTCGCGAATTTCCTCAACTAGCGCCCCACTTTGCCCAGCTTGGTGTCAGTCTTTGGATTGGCCGTGAGGTTCTGCACTGCCACGATCGTCTCGTTGATGTGCGTCTGCAGCTGACGCAGGCTTTGGATCTGGAGTAGGCGCAGGATGCGCATCGGCAGGTCTAGGGCGGGATCGTTGGCCGAGATGATATCGTTGCCCTTGTCGAAGGGGAATGGTGTACCCACAATGGGCTGTCGCCCCTTGGAGGCGGGCGACAGGCGCTCGTGCACTATCCGCGCCACCGCCTCCAGCTGCAGCAAATGGTTCGGATGGTGGGGCACGTTTAGTTTGCTGGCCAGCTGGCGAACGCCATCGATGAACGCTTTGTCCTGTACTATTTTTGGGAGGAAAGGGGATTATTATTCTGAATTATAATTTGAGAAACGAAAATCTTTACCATTAATCTTCCCATCGAAAATGGACTGGACCTTCACTGGGACCTGTTTGCCATTGCTCTTTGGTGGACCCGTTTTGCTATTGATGGACTCAAACTGCTCTGGATCGTCCAGGAACTCCAGACGAACGGCGTGGCTAAGAATCCATGCCAGCTGCTCCTGCTGGCTCTCCAGGGCCGGCATTTGAAGGTCCGCGCAGTATTTTACATAGCCTTCCTCCCATGTCTTGGGGTTGTCTATATGGCGCAGCATCTCACGATCCTCAATCTTGTACAGTCGGATCTTTTGGTCCTCTATCCAGAGTATTGTGCTGGCGAACTCCTTGCGATCTGGGGGATGAGAGTGAGCTCATAAATTGGCATTTTTACATTTACTTACTGGACTTACTGCTCAGCGCCACATCGCTGGGAGTGGGATGACCCAACGCCTCTAGTTTCATTTTAATCATGGTAAGCTTTTAACTAAAATCGTTTATCTTTTTAATTGACAAAGCAGAGGCCGGCTGCTGTTTTGGGATGGATGGGACTAACAATCGATTAAATGACATCGATTTCTCCGGGTCCTGGGGAAATCAAGCTGCCAACTTGCTGTGCTTGTTTTTAAAACATACTTTCTTAAATATAATTTGTACATAATATTAAAATTATAATTTAATGCCCTTTGTTTAAACTTTAGTTCATTTAATAGTTCTATAAAACAATTAGGATTTTTGTAATCGATAGTTGGCAGCCTTGTTGGTCGGGTAACAAGTGGTCAACCTTCCCATCTCTAAAAACGTGATAAACACGCTTGATTTGTTTTTAGAGTTGGATTCACTTGCTCTTCCAGATAAAATGGCTCTTCTAACAGAGAAGCGCGCAAAAAAGGCTCCAGCTCCAGCAGCCGACAGCTCCCCTGAAGAATCTGACACGGACGGAAGCCAGAATCCAGGCAGTGATGTCGAGGGCAACGCCGGCTGGGCAGATTCCATCCTGAAAGTACTAAAAACCACCAAACCAGAGACCAAAAACAAAACCATTTTAGCCCGCGCCAAAAGCAGTCAGGCGGCGGTCCGTGTTCGGAAATCCGAAGGGTCAAAGCCGGAGTTCGACTTTGAGATCGATAAGTCAACGGCGAAATCGGAAAATGACGAGGACAACGAAGAGTGTGATGATGTCAAACCAGAGCCATCCGCTCTGGATGCTCAGCTGACAAAGCAACAGCGCAAGAATGTCCCATTGCAGCTGCGCGTAAAGCCCAGCTACCGGGATATAGAACGTGAACGAACTCTGCGAAAGGTTGCCACCCGAGGAACCGTTCAGTTCTTCAATGCGGTGCGTATTCAGCAGAAGGATATCCAGCAGCAGCTGGAGGACGCTGGTCCCCTGGACAGTCGGCAGGACGCAGTGCTCAACAATATCAATAAGCGCAAGTTCCTGGACGTTCTGATGAGCGGCAAGCGAGCAAAATCCACAGCCATAGATAATGCAGTAAAGAAGGAAGAGGAGGAGTCAGACGACGATGAGGAGGATGATGACGGTCCCTTAGCTCCCGGTAAAAAGAAGTCCGAATGGAGTGTGCTGCGCGAGGACTTTATGACCAACAAGAAGATCAAACACTGGGACGAGGAAGACGATGATGGCAGCGATCAGGATGGCAACGACGATGGAGCAGATCACAGCGATGATGATGATGATGGGGAGGATTAGCTTTAACTACGAAATAAATGTTAGCTTTACAGTTGAATGTTCTTGGCTTTATTTGCTTATTTAATCATATCTGCCTTGGAGATCATGTAGATTCCCACGATCAGTCCAAACAGACCAATGGCTGAACCGAAAATCTCCACTATGAGAATCTTGACAAACAGTGCCGAATTCGCAGCATCTGCAAGAGCAGCTCCAGAGCCGACGATACCGACGCAAACGCCACAGGCTATGTTTACCAATCCGACACACAGGCCGGCGCCAAAAACGGCAAATCCTGTGAACATGTTAGTCTCCAATACTTTTTGCACCGTCAACATTCGTATCGTGGTGAACTGCTGAACGCATCCGGATAGTAGGATGGCCGTGATCAGGCCGTAAATGGCCACTGCCTCACAGAAAATAACCGATATGAGATTCTTTGTCTTGATTCGTGGCGATCGGACTCCGCCACCGGAAACGCTTGTGCCAATCATGTAAATGCCCAGGGCAGCGCCCACGACGGACAAGGAGCAGGAGAGGAAAATGCCCAGGCCGGCCCACAAAAAGGGACTTGATGTGTAAAGAAGCCAGCCGAGTCCCATCCGCTCACCAGTTCCAGTCATCACATTGGCCAGGATTAGACAACTAATCACCAATGCGAAACCTCCAACGACGAGCAGTACGAAAAAAGTTGCAAATTTCATTTTGAAGTCGACTAGGTTGATTTCTCTGATCAGTTTGACGAATGCCTTTGGATTGTTAAATCAAACTTACATTTGAATGTTGGTTGCTATATTCATTACGAAATGGACAAAACCCGCCCTTAAATTCAGAGCATTAAATCTATACAAAGTACTTTGCACGATCGAACTTGTTTGGACATGTTCACATTGAATTTTCCACTAAAACTTTGTACTAAAATAAAGTATTGAAACACAATATTTGAAATACAATTTTGTATTATCGGTTGGAATGTTAAATGGTTACATAAGGCCTTATGTAGGATAGTGAATGGTTGCATCAATGGATGAAAATGAAAATCTAATCGCTATTTAACGATTCGATTTGGCGACGCGCTCCAGCTCATCCTTCTTTTTGATGGCATACGAGTTTGAAGACCCCTTGGCGGCGTTAATAAGCTCATCGGCGAGGCACTCGGCCACGGTTTTGATGTTACGGAAGGCAGCCTCACGAGCTCCAGTACAAATCAGCCAAATGGCCTGCAAGTGGAGAAGATTGTTTAATGTAATGTGCAATTTTTTTTTATAAATCTACAATAATTTTATGATTTGGCAAACGCGTGCAATGATTGAGATGATTTCACTTGTTTATACTATTAAGAGCATTGCTTTCATGTTCAGCATTTTTCATTGTTAGCTTAGTAACCATATTTTGAACTATTTCACAAATATGGCTTGCTGGACATGATAGATCATGCTTTGTATGTATGCATTGCATGTATGTATTTACCTGGTTGACGCGTCGCAAGGGCGACACATCCACGGCCTGGCGACGCACGGTTCCGGCCCGTCCAATGCGCGTAGAGTCCTCGCGCGGCCCGGAGTTGACAATCGCGTTGACGGTGACCTGAAGGGGATTCTCCGAGGTCAGCAGGTGAATGATCTCGAAGGCGTGCTTGACGATGCGACAAGCAAGCAGCTTCTTGCCGTTACTGCGTCCCTTCATCATCAGCCCGCTGGTCAGACGCTCCACGATCGGGCACTGGGCCTTGCGGAAACGCTTGGCCGCATAGCGCCCAGCGGAGTGCGGCAGAAAGCGTGCGAATTTCTCCTTCACCGCAATGTAGTCCTGCAGCGAGATATCGCTGATGGAAATATCGTCGCAGGCCCAGCGACCGAAGAGCTTGATTTCCGGCCACTCGTTGGCCGCCTGGGCCGGCATCGTGATTGCGCCCTCTTCCTCCCAGATCTCTTCATCCGGATGCGGCTGCTGCGGGGGCAGATGGCCCTGCTCCTGATTGGATTCTACAACACCCTCGGACATTTTCTGCGAATTAAATCAACTCAAAGCGGAGAATTCAGTGCGACGCGTGCGACTCAACGAACGGGAAAGAAAGAGGATGCGAAAGCTAACGGAGCTGTCAGTTTTACAAAATGGCGCCGAAATGCAACTCTGTGAGAGTGTTGCGTAACGCTTCCTTTTTCGGCGGGACTTCAAATATGATTTGGGGAATACCAGTAAAGATTCGGTTTAAATTGAAACTTCTAAGCACGAGATAGCTTTTTTGAAATTTTAAAGGTAAACAAATAGGAGATTAATTTAAATATCCTTGAAACTTCAAGGTGGCTAGAAGACTGTCAGGAATAATCCACAAATTTATCATCCCGTAGGATACTAAGACTTTTAATTGACTTTCCCTTTCATAATAGGCTTATTGGACTTAAATTAATTTTTTTTGTATGAAAGTTGTCCATGAATTATTAATAATTTTGATCTTTCCAATATTATAACTATATAACCGCGGTTGGCGAGCTTGTATAAAATAGAATCATAATAAGATAGCATAGCTATTGCACTTCGAAAATCCTACAGAACGTGCGGGAAGCTTAATGCATTATTTTAATTTAATAATTAATTAATAAACATGACACTCATTAAAATTTGACGTCGTTAGTTGAGTGCCGCAGCTTGAGCTAACATAAACGTATATATGTAATTTTTACGACCCTTTTGATTTGATAAAAAACATGGTTGATGTATGTATGAATGTTTGTTCAAGTTATGATTGCTCACAATGCACTCGTAAATACTTAGCTCGTGCTTCTGATACGCCTTAGTTATTAGTTAACTCAGATTGATAAACAAAACGTATATATATTTTATTATTTGTTTTAATATGGAATACTTGCTATAATAATAATAGTGCGACTGTGCATCTTTCTACAACTTCTGCCTTTCCGCAACAGTAGCCTGAAATATACAAGTTCATCGATTTACGGTAGTTAATATAATACATTCTCATTTAGCCATACAAGTGCCAAGTGTGTACAGTAACAAACATAACAAAATACTTAAAATCATAAACGGACACACACACACACGTTGTCTTTCGTTTGGCAAACTAATTAAATAAACAAATTTACTGTCGTTTTCACACCGGGCGCACTCCCCAATCTTTTAAGTGATGCTGACGATTGGAAAAGTGCGCGAGGCGTGAAAACCAACAGCTAACTTAGCCAACTTTTAACTTAATAAGTAACTAAAGTCCCAGCTTAAAGTGTTGATCGGATTTCGGTTTTCGTAAGGGCGCAAGTCTCCTGCAAGCTGTGACTGCATATAACGAGTTGTAATTTCCAGAAATAATAATTTCCAAATGCAAACACTGGTGTTTAGCGTGTCTACTTGGGGGGAATGGGGGAATGCCTTGGTGATGATTGATGTTTGTTCTTCATTCTGGTGATGGAAGCGAGTAGGCTGTGGGGAAATATAGATTGCAAATTAAATGTGGGAATTAAATGAATACATTGCGATCGAAATAATAGCACATACGCATGGGCTTTTTGACGCAAAGTAATATTGCGTCATGTTCATTCAGTTAATTGTACTTATTTTATTGCATTCCTAAATTTTACCACTATTTTGATCATAAGTAAAAGCTTTATGATGTATTTTCAAAGTATCATTTACAATGGACTAAGACATATAAGCAGAAGCCAAACATTTGGCCTTATGTCATCCTAGGCTAATACATATTTAGTTTTTCATTAAACTGTAGATAATTAATAAAGGCCTTGAATTCCTTGACCAAACTAAGAAAATTTAACAGCTTCAATTTAAGTTAGATTTAATCAAAACTTTAAGTAATAGTGACTGCTGATTATAATTGCACCACTTTCATTGTTTTACAATTATAATTGTATCAGTTAATTGACCTTGACTCAATAATTAAAAACTTATACTTCTCCAATTACTTACACCCAATAAAATTAATATACATTTAATGTAATCCAAAAAATACTGGCAAATCCTAAGTATATTGAAATATATCCTTTCAAGATTTCTTTAAAACGCAACAGAAGCAAATAAAGCTTTCCTTAAACAAGTATTTCGCTCTAATAGATGATACTGGCGGCGGTAGAACTAGGCTTCATCGATTACAAGTGCTATTATCTTGACCTCAACTGTAAACGGGATGACTCACACTGAATAGCTGGCAGCTGCTGACCACTTTTACTCCTTGTCGCCCATCTTCGCCTTGGATGTCATGTAGATGCCGACGATCAGGCCGAACAGACCTATGGCCGAGCCGAAGATCTCAACGATCAGGATCTTGACGAAAAGAGCGGCATTGGCGGCGTCCGAAAGGGCAGCTCCCGAACCCACGATTCCGACAGCGATGCCGCAGAAGAGGTTGACCAGGCCGACGGCCAGACCGGCGCCAAAGATGAGATAACCGGAGAACCAGTTGGTGTTCTGGATGGCAACCTTCGTCAGGGCCGTCTCCATGGAGAATTGCTCCAGCTGGCCAGACAAGACGATGGCAGTGATCAGGCCGTAGATGGCCACAGCCTCGCAGAAGATGACGGAGATCAAATTCTTGGTCTTGATGCGAGGAGCCTTAACGCCACCGCCCACGATGCTGGTGCCCGTGGTGTGGATGCCAAGGGCGGCGCCCACGACGGACAGAGAGACAGAGAGTCCGATGCCCAGGCAGGCCCACATGTACGGGTTTGAGGAGGCCAGGAACCAGCCCACGCTCACCCGCTCACCCTTGCCCGTCATAACGAAGTACAGGGTCAGGATGGTGGCCACGGCGAGGAAAAGCCATAGGAACGTTTGGGTCACCACGGTGCGTATTTGGGCCGCCATCTTGCTGCTTTTTCTTGACTATCTGCGGAAAGAGCAGCGTTAGCACGTCCAGATTTTCACGTTTTCCAGCTGACACTCACCGAATTGCAGGCGTAATTGTATTTTTCTTGCCCGACAGGTGACTGCTCCGTGCGAAAAAAAGAATCCACAATCACATGACGTACATTTTCTCTATCATAAGCTATCGAATAATCACGCCACTCGATAAGTGCGATAACGCAACTGCGCCTAGCGTTGCCGGATCGGCTGTTTTAGAGCTAGATTTAGGTATTTCTGGAAAAGCTTATGAAGATTTGCTTTTTGCGTAAATAATTTTGGATATTAGTTTTATTTTTGATTATACTTTACGTACAAGATTGTAAAATATTATAAAATATTTTCACCTTATAAACGAATCATTTATTATTTATTACGCGAAAGTTAACAGATATTTATACTAGAAAAACAATACAATATTATTGCAAAAATCTTGAATTGCTGTCATTAATTCTGTTAATTCAGAAAATATAGGTTCAACGATAAGAAAAAATCAACCAAAGAAAATAACGACGATATTATTAAAAAAAAATCCAAATAACTTGAGTAAATGTCATGCTGACGCTTTAACAATAATTTTTAGACCTGCACTGTAACATCTGAATGTAGAACAAAAATTGTGGCCATGAACATGGCCAAGACCCTATAGAAATTAAATAATAATGTAGGCTTCATGACAAAGAATCATGTAATGATTTAAGATCAACATGCACATTGCAACTATCCAAAACATGTGGTTCCATAAACAAAAAAATAAAATAAAAATAAAAAAATAAATAATGTTAAACAAAAAAATGTTAGACGTTACAAAAGATTTGGACTAAAATTCGATATTATAGCATTTGAAGCGAATGCCTCAAGTCTAAAATTCTGGAGTCAAAAACTATATTGTATATGTAATTAAATTTTGTTCTTTTTATTCAAATGAATCGTGGGGACCCGTAGTCGCGCCCTTGTTTGAAACGGTCTTTACATAATAGGAAAAGTTGATGCATTTGTCATCCTTACCGTCCCATTTTTACATAATCATTGAAAGCTATAAGTTTATTGACTAAGATTAAAGGAAATAATTAATTTAAAAAATTCAATATAATAAGCAAAATTCTATTATTTGGACCGATACCCGAAATCAATAATTATGTTGTAAATTATTTTTGTCACTTGGAATATATTATATATAATAATTTTTCAAACTAATTTTTTTTTGGCGAAATATAAATAAAACATGAAGACAAAAATTGACGGGAAGTGCTTAAAACATTTATATATACATATATGAAATTAAATGACATTATTGGCCGTAACGCATTTTAATAAATAAAACACAAAATTGTCGACGTTTTGCGAAAATGGTTGTCAAACCGTCCTTGTCCAAGTGGCCGCATTTTTATATGGAAAATATCAACAACTCTAGAAATTGTACCGTTTTTCTGATAAGGGGACCGATGCGATAAGAACACTAATAAGAAAAAAGGCGTAATAAGCCGATATCGCGGGGATAAGTTTTCACTTCATGGGAAATCTTGTTCCTTTTTTTGCTGTGCACTTTAAATTTAGTACTCATAGCAAGAAAATAATTAAATTTATAATCTATATATAGGTTTTGGCGTGATTCATATTATCCACTTCTATACTATGTTTTCTTAGTTCAAATCCTTGCCAAAATTGACACCAAAATTTCGTAGTTGATATCGAAATGTGCGACGAGGGCTCCTAATACTCACCGAACGCTGCTCCTGCTGGTGATTTCAAAATAACTTTTACTATTTCTAGACACAAATGTTGTCGGTTCATTTGGAAATTTTAAACATGACCGCGAAATACAGGATGGCATCCCTGGCAATATGATTGATAGCTTTAATACAATTTCCTGTATATAAACATATTAAGTGTTACTTAGAAAATTTAATGTAATAAATGAAAAATTGCAACGAAATTAATTTATGTTTTAATATCTTTATATGAAAGTTCCTTATTTAATTATGACAAATAATACATCAAAACGATATTTATATACAAATTATCGATGTCTGGCATCGATATATCGATAGTTAAAGACAACAAATATTTTATTAGTCGAGGCGTTGATAGATGTAATATTTTTACAATCATTACTTCGCTTTTCGTACAGTTCGGTCTAATTTAAAAGCAGATAAAATATATTGATTGTTCAATACTTTGGTTAGCAGAGTTCCCAACCATTTATCCCCAAATTGCCTCTCTCTGTAGCGCCTTTGTAAAACATCGATAGTATCGATAGCATTTTCGAATTTCTCTTTGGGCTTTTCGTATCATATGTTTGTTTTGCTTTGCCTTCATTCATTACGTTTTCAACTCAAAATCCGAACGGTTCTTTGTTGTCGCCCTTTCGGAAAAGTGCACGGGGCTACGGCTAGCGGCTGTCGAAAGCAGTAAAAAGCCAATAAAAATTCCGATACAACAAATGCGCGCACTCGCCGTGGTCAAATATAAGCATAATTGGGTGCGGTGAAAACGGTAATTGGCCGCAGAAAAGCGAATGCAATTCGAATTTCGGGCAGCAAAAATTTTTCGTGTGCGCGTTTGCCAGTGGTACAGAGAGAGAGAGAAAGAGAGAGCGAAAAAAGAGAGAGACCGAGAGTGGCAGCCAGAGAGCAAGCGAGAGAGAGCCATAATATTGCGTGAATCAAGCGAGCGACACAAAATTGTTGTAATTAATTCATATTTAATTGGCATTTGGTGTAATCCGAGTCTGTGCATAATAAAGCCCAAAACGAAGTGCAGCTGCCAGCTAGTGAAGTGCGTTGTGTGTGTTTGTGTGTTGTAGCGTAATGCGTATTGAGGTCACTTTGTACATATTATAGCAGCAGTAAACCGCAGCATAGGCACGCGTTTTCTCGCCCCATCTGTGCGAGTGTGTGTGTGTGTGTTTGTATGTGCGATTGCCCAATACCCGTACCAGCGAGCGAAGATAGCCACCAATATTCCGTTTTCATCCCACTGCCCAAGGCAAACAGCTGCTGCTCCCGCTCCCGCTCTCGCCGCCCGTCGCTGTTGTTGTGTTTGTGTGCGGATCGCTCGAGCAGAACCGGAGGGCAGGTGGTGTCCGCACAGGCAAACACACGCATTAATTATAAAGGCGCCCTGTATTAATACGGCTGCTTAAAAACGGTCTGCAAATAATTGTGCTAAATTAAAGCGTTTTTTTGTTTCTTGTGTTTCACGAGACGGCTCTCAGGGGGAGTGAGTGCGTGCGTTGGTGTGGGTGAACAGAAGCACTGTCCCCCTTCTCACCATTGGACCTCCCCTCCCCGCTCTCTTTCGTTCCTTCGGTGTCTTCATGCTCCATTCACCTACTTTTACGCGTTGTGCGCTCTTTGCTCTCCACTGGCTCCGTCTGTGCCCGTGCCCGTGCCCTATGTGCCTGTGTGTGTGCTGACGTTCGTTTTCTGAATTCCAAATGAAGTCATGAGCACCCAGCAGCAACAACAACAACAACCACAATCGTTGTCGCATTGTTACAGCCAGAAAAGCTGAGAATACAACAAAATAATAATAATAATAATACAAAGGAAAAAAAGTGAAATTAAGTGTTTTAAAAAGAAACAAAAACAAATCGTAAAAACATGAACATGACATGGCCGCGTCTCGTTTACACAATAACTCAAAATTAATTTAATATGCTGGCAAATGAGCAAAGCGAAAAGCACGCTAAAAGGTGAGCGCAGATAGAGGAATAGGGGGAAAACTGGTAGGGAACAGAGGCCAACAACGCATAAATAACGAAAGGTGCGGCCTACGATGGACGACATGTCGTTTATGCGATCGCTCAGTTAGCAGTATCTATTTACAAGCTTAAAAACTCATTCCATCTCAGATTTTAGACCCGTAAATCGGGCACTTTCACGTTCGTTACTTGTGCTACGCATAAACATTGATTGGGTCTTCATTTCGCGCCACTTAGTTACTAAATAACAATAGCCGCAACGCCATTCCATTCCATTTAATTCGAGGCCTAAGTTACTGGCAGAAACAAAAGCAAAACCCTCGTAGATCTAGCATTGAAGCCACATAAAAGAGAATTAAGCTTTATAAATATTTTAAAATGAATAATGAAGAAATGTATATTATTAAAATTCATATCAATCGTGGCATTTCCAGAAAGGTCAAGCCACACAAATTGTTCAAAAATGTCAAATAAATACTATTTTTGTTCAAATATTTGCTGATAGTCATTTCTGGGCTAACGTTTATGATAAAAATGTAAGCTAATTAAATACTCTACCACTGTTAATAAATTCAGAAATTTACTTATGAAATTATAATTTAATCTTTAATGATTTAATGATTTGATTTGATTTGATTTGATTAGTATTATTAGGTACATATTTCAATTGTTTTAGCTGCATAGCAAGGCTAGGTTTAAATATAAAAGTTTAATAAACATATAATTTATTCAAATTTATATAATAATAATAATAATAAATGGAATTCGAATTAAAACAGTAGCTTTTATGAGCAATTTAGGTAAATAGAATTAATAAAATTCATTTCAACGTATGTTTGTGGGTCCGTGACTAATTGTGGTGTTTCCTTGCTACCTTTGCAGCTCCTGAATTGCGGAGGAGCTCGTGAACGGCTGCTGACATCGCCATGGCCGCCGCCTCGGCTGGCCAGCAACAGCAGCAGCATCAGCACAAGCTGAATATAGCTGGGAGTGCTGAGACAGTTGCCAGCAGCGAGATGCATCACCAGCAGCAGCATCAGCAACAACAGATTAACATGTTCAAGCAACAGCAGCAAATGTTGCCGTTGCATCAACAGCAGCAGCAGCAGCAACAACAGCAGCAGCAGCATCAACATCATCAGTTTTTCCAGCAGCAACAGACGAAATTTGTATCGCGGGTCGTTACAAGTGCATCTATACAACAACAGCAGCAGCATCAGCAGCATACGCAGCAGATAATGCCAGTTGGATTGGTGAATGGCAATGGCAGCAGCATGATGCATCTGCAGCAGCAACAACCACAGCAGCAGCAGCAGCAGCAGCGCAGCAATCAGCAGCAGCATATTTTCGTGTGCCCCACCAGCAACCAGCAACTCCTCCTGCAACACCAACAACAGCAGCAAACCAAACAGCGCCAGGCGCAGATAAAACTGCCAATGAAGTCAACGGCAGCAGCAGCACCACCACCAGTAGTAGCGGCAGCAACTGTTGCTGCTGCTGCAACGCATTGCATGCCGACAACAATTGCATCGGCATCGCGTCAAATGAGTCAGAACAATCAGCTCTATGCCAAGAATGTTGCCAAAGCCAACAATGCCAGCGGCATTAGCAACAGCAACAGCAACAGCAATGGCAACGGCAATGGCAGCAACAGGAAGACCAATAGTTACAATGGAAATTTGGCCCCTGGCTGGCGTCGCTTAACCAACAACAACGAAGTGGCCTACATCAGGTGAGTCGCCCACCAACTAAACCAAAGCCGGGGGAATATGATGATGGTATCAGCGGGGTAAGCCGATACAGGATATCGTCGGGTTGAGTACTCTCAACAGAGCTTGTTGTACGGACATGACATTTAACAGCACTTTAGGGGCCCGGGTCCGGGCTAAAAGTCAATCTGGTTATTGTCTGGCCAAGGCGAACGCTAAACGCATTCGAGAAGCCATAAAAATGTTCAGCGATCCCCATCCCCTGAGCTACAGGAAATGCCACTGTCCAAAGGGGGCAAGTGGGCCAGTGGGCGGCGTCTGGGGGAGGAGGGAATAGCTGCAGTAGTCGTGTCGGAAATGTTTTTGCAACCGGGCGGGAATAGCATCGGAGGGGCAACATCAGCAATAGCAACCGTCAACGAGCCGGGGTAAATATTTACCTGGCATTATCTGCGAGTTATCATCAAGCACACATAATTACAAACTCAAATAAAATGTTTACCCGGCTATGTTGAAAAGCATCGAGTATGTGGATACATGTACGTATCTGCTGGCCCCGGGTACTTGTAATTGTTCTCGTCCAGCCAATCCAATCCCAATCGCCTCAGGGTCGAATGGGGGGCTCAGTCAGGCTTTTTTTGGGCTCTGAGCAAACATGATGTTGGGTAATTGTTGATTTTATAAGTGGCTGGCACTTCTGAGTGCTTGACTCGCCTCGTTGGAATAGTTTCCCTCGCAGCTGGTGCCCCGCAGACGAAGCCTAAAAGGGTTGAATGCTGGCCAGCTCGGGCTTGCTGCCTTTCGAATCACTCAAACAGATTGAGGGGTACTCTTTGCCTTGGCGTTCTAAGCCATCCTTATGACAGCAAATCAGTATGATTACTACGCTGTGCCTTATGACTTCGTCTCAGTTCGTCTCAGTTAGTTGGAGCCTCGAAAAGTTTGCAGCTTATCCGCCGCAGTCCATTTACCGGGAATGTCACATTTCACTCAGTCGCTCGCTCTATGGGCCATTACCCTTCCAGGACACACTTTGAGGGCACCGCTGCTGCCACGCCATGCCACGCCACGCTGGCCAGAGGGTCCGTCCCCGTGCTCACTGGTATTTACTTGTGCCCGGCGACAACATGACATCGTGTGTCAAGCGTTGTCATTGTCCACCAACCAACAGCAGCACCAGCAGCAGCAGCAGCTGCTCATTTCCACGTTGCGTGTTGCTGCCGGGCTTCTCCGAGTTGCGCTGGATCGCTGTTTGTCCAAGCGGATGGCCGCCGTGGCCCCTTTTGCAAATTTTTCGAGTTAAGCTTGCTTTTTGTATACGTGTTTTGCCCGGCAAGATAACCAGTCGCAATGCGAATTGTATTGGGTGACTTTTCATGTCCGAAAAGGGTTCAGTTTGTTTAAACAATAGTTCTTAAATTTAACAGGAATGCTCCCAAAATACAACGACATCGTGGCACTTGCAATATATATTTCGTAATGTTCAATTAAATTCCACTTCAATCCAGTAAAAAAGCAGCTTTAACCAGCAACATAAATACCATTTCTTGTTTAGCTTCCGTCCTTGCCGCGAGCAACTCGCTGGCTTCGTTTTGGCTGATTCTCGGAAAGAATGTTGCACAATTTGTGCACTAAATCAATAATTGTTGCGCAAGCATTTAAATCTTGCTTGCTGTTTGCTCAAGTGCTAAATGGCTGCGCGCAACGTGACATCCGCCGGCCGAGGGCGGTGGAAGGTGGTGGCAGGAGCGGCCCGTGGTGGCACTGTGACCTGGTCAAAGTCAGCCTCAAACTCTCTGGGGCCGCCCACTGTGCGGCAGCGGGGGCATAAATCATAAATCCAAAACGGCAGCTGGAGATCGCCGATCGAATCGACTGGAAACGAATCGAGGCGAAAAGAGCACACCCCGTGGCCGCCAGGCTCTATAGAAGAATGCGGAATAGTTTGCCTGGCCGATCATTCAAACGGTTTTCAATTTTCCGAACGTGTGTGCACCCTGCCACGCGGCCGGCCTCTCCAGTGCCTTCTGGCCGGGATGAGCCTTTCAGCGGGCGCGTAGGTTGCATCAGCAGTTGGTCCCTCCTTTATTTGCCTTGGCCTCCTCCGCTCCGATCCGATCCCTGCATTGTCAGTCACTCAGTCAGTCAGACGGGCATTCAGCTGGAGTGGCAGACAGGCGGACCTTTGAAATGTGTTTATTTTGCTCACATTTTAGGCGCTGCCTGCGAATCTTGTGGCCTTAGCTGGCTCTCTGACTTGTTGACTTTGGTCAACGCCCACCAAGCGAATTTGTCGTTGCCAATATCGTGGGAAAACCCGGAAATCTAAACGTAAAAAGCCTGGTTAAAGCCAAGATGGATGAAGATAATGAAACAGACACTTTACCTAAAAAATAAGAGAGGAAAATGCCTGCTAGATTTAAAAAGAATCTTTTTTTAGGTAATTTGTATATTTAATAATTATACTTCTTTAGAAAGCAATTAAATAAAGCGATGTTTTAAGAATTGTGTAGAGTTAAAAGGCTTCTTCAATGTTTAGTAAACAGTTTATAATATATACTCTGGCTTCTAACTAAAAAACATGCAAGGATATCCCCGCTTCGGTTGAAAAATCTTTTATTTATGCGAAACATGATTCACTTTTCGATTTCCGTGGGTTGCTTGTTTGTCACTTTCTTTTCGCGTTGTCAAGGACATGGCAGCACAAGGACAACAGATAAACTTCAGGCTAAAAGGATTGCCTGCCCGTCCGCCTCTGCAGAGACCCTGCCGATCCAACGACCTCTGTCTGTCTGCCTTTGTGCGATAATTTTTTACAGTTTCATGCGCGACGGCATATTCTGGCCCACTGCTGTTGCCAATGCCTTTGGGCCAGGTTGTTGTTATTGTTGTTATTGTTGCTGCTGACGGCTTTGTGTTTGCGCTGTTCGGGATTATTAATTTAGTAATAGGCTCGGCCTCCGGCCTGCGGACAGGGAGGGTCCCACTCCCAGCTGTCTGCACTCTCCACTCTTTTTCGTGGCTCGAGGGTGCACTCAAGGTCACAGGGGCGTACAACTTTTCCACCTTGTCGCACAGTATCCACCAGTGCGCCGCCAGTGCTCCTGACTCCTGGCCAGATGATGGGCGATGGGTGACGGCGTTCGGCCACTCGACAGCAACTCTTTGGCACTTGGCGTTTTGTGTGTGTAATTTATTAAATTATTTTAACTCGTTAGCCCAACGCCTTTCATGTGGCCACAAAGCGAGGAAGCGGTGGGAGGGAGCTATAGGTAAAGATGGTGTGCCTTTAGCCACTTAGGTTATTAGCGCATTTTGTGCAAATACCACAGAAGAGAAAAAAATAATAAAGAGTAAGAGAAAAGGGGAACAAATTTAATGAGTTGCCGACTACTGCCTTCAGTGTCACAGTGAGAGGAAAAATAGAAACTTTATTGATCAATTTATTAAAGAATACTTTAAATATGAGAAAAATCTTTAAAAATCTTTAAGTAATTGTTATTGATAACATTAAAATGTCAAATTTAAATGTAAACCATTATTATTATCATCAGGGAATCAGGTCCTTGTGTATAGTAATAATTCAGAAATAATTGAACCATTATTTTCATTTCGATTAAATGCTATTTTTAGTACACTGCAGGATAATGGGGAGTGCAATCTCGACTGCAGCCAGGGTCTTTCCCACATCCGTTTAGGGCTACTTAATTTTCATTTTTCCCTGTGCACAACTCTCCTGTTGCGTGCCACTCAGGCGGATGGTAAGCGGTGGCCTCTTAAGCCTCTCGCCACGCCAGCTGCATACAAATTGAGCCATAAGCTTTTGGCGCTGATGACGGCTCTCCGTCTCTCTCTCTCTCTGTTTTGCTGCTCTCCCGCTCTTTGGGAGTCCTTCGTGATGTCTGGCAATCGACTTGCCATCGATTTTTCCAATCTGGAACTCGTCTCTCGCCCATAAACCTCTGCTCTGGGGCTCGTAAGTAGTTAAAAATAATTAATAAAACAAACCAGAACCAGTTTCCTTTTTCCTTTTCCCATTGCCATTGATGAGTCCCCCTCGAGATGGGTGAGAAACTGGGACTTGGACTCGGACTCGGACTCAGACTCGGACTCGGACTGGGATGATATCAGATGAGATGCGATGTGATGGCAACTGGCGGTGGCATCTCCTGTTTGGCCAGCTAAAAGGGCCACTCAATTGACAATTCGCATACTCGTTTAACCCGTAACACGATTCTCGTTGCTGTGCTGTTGCCGCTGCTGTTGAATGTTGCTGTCGCTCAATTATATTGTTGTCCCTGGCTCCCAGCTCACACAACCCCCTGCTTACAGCTCACAGCTCACAGCTCACAGCTCGCAGCTCACAGCTCCTGTTGCTGTCGTCGTCGTTTCATTTAATGCCCTTGCCGCTTTCACACTTCATGCATTATTCAGATTTCCCATACGGGCTTGTCGAGACACACAGAGAAACTGACTTCAAAGTTGATTATTTTAAACAGGAGAAGAAAATATGTTTAAAAACAGCCAAGTTATAATTTTTGTGGTATTCATTTCACGATCGTTCCTATGGCAGCTATATGATTTTCATAAAATTTTAAACAAAATTCTAGAATATTAAAAAATGGCTATATCTCAAAGTTGGAAAATATTCTGAAAACTGAAAGTTATATTTTTTTTTCTACAAATATTGCAATTGTTCTTATGGCAGCTATATAATATAGTCGTCCGATCTGACCCGTTCCGACTTGATTACGAGTGAGAGTGTTTAGAAGGCAAACTGCAAAGTGTCAAACTGAGAGACAGACGGACATGGCTAGATCGACTCGGCTGTTGATGCTGATCAAGAATATATACGCATGCTTTATATGGTCAGAGATGACTCCTTTATTGCGTTGCAAACTTCTGACTGAAATTATAATACCCTACAAAAGTATAACAATTGGCAAATAATCTTATAAACAGAAATCAAATACAATTCAATAGTAAATACTTTCTAAAGTAGTACATTTAACCCAAGTAATTAAATGTTTTCATACTCATAAGTATTTCCTTTCGGTGTCGCTTTTGGACAGGAGACGAGGGTCAGGAGCAGAAGGCGGGTATGATGAACTTGAGTCCCGGCATCAGTCTCTCGAGTGCCTCAGCTTTCCTGCTTGGCCTCTCCTTGGACGACGGCGTCATCATCAGCGCCCTTGATTCCATCAACGTGCTCACACTTTACAATTAATAAGCAGCTCCGATTTTCCTTTTTTTTTTTTTTTTTTGTTTTGCATTCACCCCTGCCCATAATTTCTGCGTTCTTTATTTTTTTGCGCTCGAAACGAGTATGTTTTTTATTCCAAAGTAACCCCAGCTCATGCGACAACGCATTTATGTCGGCAGATTTGCGGTCATGCGTGGTCCGTTGAGGCGGGGAGCAGCGAGCGAGGGTTTTAAAGGGTTAACGTGTGTGCTGTTGTGTTGTGTTGTGTTGTGCTGTGCCGGGAAGGGAAATGCTGTAGGCTGCTGGTGCTCCCTGCAAGGGGCTTGGCATTATTAAAACTGGATTTGCCGGGGTTTCTTCATATTTTCTGTTCGGTTGCTGTGTCCCCTTTTGAGGTATTTAAGTGCCCGAAATTTAAATCAATTTTTTGCCTTTTCATAATTTTATGGCGCATAGGCGCGCTAAAAATGTGCACACATACATATGTATGAGCTGGTCTTTGTTCTCGCAGATGTTGAGCTGCGACTCTTGTTGAGTGTAAATGTATCTGTTGCGCATTTTCTTCAGACTCACCCCGAAATTCCAGTCGCAGAATGTGAATTGTATCATTACGCAGTTTCCCAAAGAATCGAGAACGCAGATAACTACACATGGCAGCTATAAGACACAAGTATATATAACGCAATAGGGGAAACCAGATCGAAGCGATCGCCACGGTTTGGGTTTAATTTATGCCGGAGCAACGCTTTACATTGTCATGTTAATGCCCATTATGCTAATGAGTCGCTAATCAAGCACTCGCCCATTGCCGCTGACTGCGACTAATTGCCCCTGGAATACTATACTATACTATACTATACTACACTATACTACCCAGCGGCCTTGGGGGTGACTGCATAATTTCCATAAAACAAATTGTGCGTTTAGCCGGTGAATAACGGCACGGGTGTATAGCTCCACTTAATTAATCTCGACCTCCCACTAATCCATTTGTCTTGCCCTCCAACTCTTTTGCAGTCCCTCGGGCAAAACGATGCGCACGCAGTTCCAGATCAAGGACTATCTGCTCTCACAGGGTACCTGCAAGTGCGGCCTGCCGTGTCCGCTGCGCCCGGAATACCTATTTGACTTCAATGCCCAGGTAAGTCATGAACATGCAGTAAAACATATTTTACATCACGGAACAAGCGAAACATAAAATTCGGAGGGTCATAAAACAATATTATTGGGTCCTAAAAATCTCTCGATGCGAGTTAATAGCAAATGAAAGCGCCACTTTGTTGAGTGAAGGGATAATATTATTTGGTTCTTAAATCTGGCAGACAATAAAATCGGCTTTGTTGCTGGCGGGGTTTTCTATTTATTTGAGCTCCAACGGGCTCCTCCCTTTTGTGGGTTCGTGTCACGGTGCCATCGTTAAACGCTGGACTTGTTTGTCTCATAATTGGCTGTAAATACCGAGCCATGAATGAGCTGATCCAGCGAACGGGGGAAGCCGAAGCCAACGCTATTGCTACACCTATATACCTACATGTGCCGGAGTCCGATGGCAGCGCCAAATCTAATTGAATGTGCTGGGAGCTAACTAGCTGGCAGCTGGAATTGATGGCAGCGGCTGGACTGGACTCTCTGGAGGGGGGGAGAGTGGAGTGAAACAAAGTGAGGCGACTGCCGCGCACAGCGGACTTTCACTGAGCTTTACTTGGCTCTATGGCAATGTAACTGATTCCCCGCTCAATAAACCCCACATCGCTGGGGCTTCCAGATTAACGCAAAATATTTGTAAAACCAGTTTGACAACAAATCGACTGTGACGACGACGACGACGACGACGACGACGACGACGACGATGGCAGAGCGACGTCGACTGCATAATCACGGAGCAGAGTGGCTCTGAGATGGAGATCTGAGAGGAGCCAGGGCAGGCCAAGTCAGCCAATGAGTCCCCATGACCATCTGCCGCTTTTGGAGCAGCTCTGAAGGCAGCTCCAATTTGTATATATCTTTCTCTCTGTGCAAGTCTGTGTGCTGCTTTGTGCTGTGAGTGCAGTGAAAATCGCAGTGAAATCGCCTGCAATAAGATTAATTTTCGACAACAAAAAACTGTTAACGGTAAATCACGCCCAGACATCGACTTCTGTGTTGGCTCTTCTGTCCCTGGTCTTGGTCTTGCTCGTCTTGGTATTATTATGATTATTTCTGGAGCCCCGTTTCGCCCCGTTCCCCCCCTGACAGTGTTGTTCTTGCAGGTCTTATTGGCTTCTGTCTCCATTGTCCCCGTGGCCGTCTCTCGCTGCGTCCCCGTCTCCGGCTGAGGTCATTAATTTGAGTTTATGGTTTCCCTTTGGTTTTTTTGCGTGACGTTGATGCCGTCAAGCGCCAACGCCAACGCCCGACAAACCAGCCGAGGGAACGACCGACCGAGCTGGAGCTGAAAGTGGAACTGGATCCACCGCCCACGCAGCCACCCAACGCCCCGCCGCACATTCAATGTCCTTTTAATATGCTCCAACAAACTTGGACGAGTGCACGCTGGGAAAAATGTGACCTGATTATGAAGAATTTCAGCGAGAGAGACTTGAAATACTTGAAAAATGTGTAAAAATTTATTTTAAGAAATAAGCTCAAACTAAGCTTCAAATTGATGTGTCAAAATATGTATATGTATATGTATTTGTAGCTCATGCTTTGCCGATATTAGTGACACATAATTTGACATATGCGCTGGCACCTTGGCTATTTTCAGTATAAGCTATTTTTAATCTGCTTTCAAACTCTGCCAGGCATGTGTGTGCTTTTAATTGACACAATTAGCCGAAACAAAGCATTCAATTTCAGACTATTTTTAGCCTAAAAAATGCTAATTAAATGTACAGCTTTTTAATAGCTTTCTAATCACAGTTAATTAAGCTGCCTTGTTCCCTTTTTCTCAGTGCACACACACGCATTTTAAGTTGAATGTCTGAACCCGCCGCCGTCAGCGTTGATTGTCGTCTTTTGTTGCTGCTGCTGGCGCTGCTGCTGCTCCAGCTGGCTCCGTCAATCGATATTTCGGTGCAATGCACTTATAACTTGGCTCATCCCTGCCCAGTTCCATCTCCATCGCCACCCGCTCCTGCTTCTGGCTGTGCATCGTTTAGCAGAAACTCCCCCGAAGAGCTGCTCAAAGCTTCCATTCCCTTGGAGTGCTAAGCTGCGCTGCGTATTATCAAAAGGCAACCGCAATTTGTTTACTAAACACTTCATTGTGCCACCGATAGTCCCCCTCTCGTTCTTTCTCCCTCTCTCTCTCTGTTTCTTTCTCCTGGCCATTCCCACATCTTTTGACCACAAGAGTCGATGACTGTGTGTGTGTGTGTGTGTGTGTTGGCCATAACTTTCGGGCTGGCGCTGGGCAGGGAATGATGCGGATTGGCATCGGGGATTTTGTGGCAACTGTTTATTTTGTGTTTTCCCTTAGTTATGTGTCTTGTCTGTGACTCTTGGCACATTCAACTCGGCAATCGCGTTTCATTTTGGCCATGATTGATGGCCCAACATAATGAAGTCTACGCTCGCTGGCTGATTTGTTCGCATTTCTGTTTTGATTATGGCCTTAACAGCCTTTCTTTCCAGATTCGAACTTTGAGGTGTGGTAGGTTAGGGATTTCTTTTTTGTCTTTGTATCTTTGTATGTCTTACCCAACTCTTCTCTCTGCTCATGTGCGAGTGTGTGTGTGTGTGTGTGTGTGCATGCTTGGTGAAAGTCTTGGCCAGAAAGTCTTGGCTAGACAAAGCGGCTGTCAGTCACTGGCGTTGGATTGAACATGGCCATCGTATCGCATGGCAGGCGCAACTTGTCATGCGGCGAGGTTGGGCCCGCAAATTATGATGTCGCCTTGGAAAATTTCATGCAACGGATGGGGGTTGGCAGGGGGCAGGGGGGGGCTAGGGGAAAACGGAAAACGGACAGACCCCGAGTGTTTTAGTGGCTGCGATTGGAAAGTTGGAGCCGCAAAATAATGCTAAGTGGAGCAGAGAAGCTGACGGACGACGGCAGACAATTGCAGTTGCAGACATAACTAGTTTTTTGAGTGCCGCTAGTTCGGTACCGAGATTGTCCAAGTATTTGTTGTACAGGCAGAGAAATAAATGGTTGTTTTAGATGAAAGTTATAGCGGGAAAGTAGTACGTAGCAAAATATCCATTAGGTTAAGATTTCTTTCGGTGCGAATGCCAAGCTATTTTGTCTCATAACCAATTCAACAAAAAGGCCAGAGAGACAAATGCAATCCGACTTGACTGATTGATGTATTATTCATGGCCACCACGTCGCATACGTAATATACACGAATTGCGTATACGCAGCGTGGTTAATTAGACACATGCTGCATCGAGTGAAATACATGGTAATTACACAGCCAAATGCCAAGCTCTTCGTCTCTTTAATTATCCCGCCTACATCGGCTGCATATATTTCTCCATTCACCGAAGTCCGTGACTCAGATTTTGGTTTATGGCCTTTTGATGGGTGGCAATGTGCAATGGGCGGCGGCTTGAAAGGGGTCAAGGGAGAAGGAGCAACAGCCGGGCGGGAAATCATGACGCAGGCGGGCTAAACGAACGCTTTGTTGCTCTCGCTCAGCCAGTCAGCTGCAATTGTCGATAATTAAACAATTATTTACAATTGAAATTTTCAATTGCAAAGTGCAAGCGAAACGCCGAAACACAAACAAAGCGCAAAAGATTGACTCGATGGGAGATATATTTTTTTTCGATAAGTGCGAGACAATTGAAATTGATTTTCCACAAGGCGTTCGCACACATTGGATTTCTATTTTGAGAGCGTTGCACGCAGCATTTGCCTCTCAGGGGTCTTACAGCGAGGCAAGTTGAGCAAACAAATAAAACTTTGGCCCCAACAAAAGCAAAAGCAAAAGGAAAAGCTAAAGCAAAAGCTGAAGCTGAAGCTGAAAAGTCGCAACGAGGCAAAACAAACAAACTTGAGAAGGTCAGCGCCGATCGATGTCAGCGTCAGAGTCGGCAACGTTGTTTCAAAAATTTACAGCCCGCAATAACAATAAAAGCAATATTAATTGTTGCTTTTGTTGCTGCTGCTGTTTGACAGAGAAAAAAAGAGAGAAAAAAAAAAATTGTATCTGCTTCAGTTTACAACATATTTTCATCAAATTTAAGATTTAGCTATTTTGTATTATTATTTAATTTGGTTTTAATTCGTTGAATTTAGAGAAAAATGCCAGAGTGAATGTAAAATTTGAACTGTAAAAATAATAGGTATAGGTGAATGTCGGTATTACTCATTGTTTTTTAACACAAATATATTTAATTTATACTGTGTTAATTAATAATGATCTCATTGGAATCTGCAAGGGTATACAAACTTCGGAAAAGTTAGCTACTTTTCTTGTTCTCTTTGTGTTTACTTTTTCTTTGTGATAAAATGCCTTTCTGTACCCTTTTTAATACATTTATTCTTATATATGAACTGAACCCAATTTTTATGAATATTTCGCACTCTGAATATAAATACACTGACTCTTTATATTCTCAAAAAGCCGTTTTAAAATAAAACCAATGGCTTTGACCCCCGATATGCCCCACCTGGGACCGACTTACGCGCCACAGAGAACGATTTCGCCCAGCTGACTTGAACTGAATGTGCGTGAAGGTTGCCTGGGGAGCTCTGCTCTGGACACCGTATCGCACATCGCCATCGCAATCCCAATCGCAATCGCAATCGCGAGCCGCGAATCCCGCATGGCGGTGTCAGGGCCGCGAAAACGAAAGTGAGCCGCGGGCGACGGCGGCTATCGCGGCACATTGTTTCGGTGTCACTCATCCACTCATTGGGGCAGCCCCCGCGCAGGCGGACCCTGGAACCTCTGCTCGCTCCTCGTTCCCTCTGGCTGGCTGGCTGGCAGTCAGTAGTTCCCGGTTCTGACGCACACACCAGAATGCAGCCAAGCACGTCCGTCATTCGGAATCCTCCCAGCTCCAGCAACAGCAGCAGTGCCTCTCCTCCTCCTCCTCGAGCTAGGGCTCCTCTCCAACTGCTGCTGCACTTTTCGGCCAATTTGCATTTATAAACATTTGCAGAGCGAGGCCACGGATATACGGATGCGAAGGGCAGGCAGGCAGGCTGCAGCAGACAATTTAGCATATTCATGGAACAACAACTAAAACAATTAGGCGGCAGGTGGCAGGTGGGATGGGTATGGGAATGGTATCAGCCACACGGGGCTGCAATGGTCGCTTCCATCCATCGCGTCCTCATCTGGCTTGGGCTGTTGTTTGTTGTTTCTCGCTTTTCGGGGGGTAATTTGCACGTCACTCGAAAGTGAGCAGGAAGACTTGACTTGTCTTGACTCGACTTTACCCCACTTGGCTGGCTGTCTGGGCATTTTCGCAGTTTTGGTGGCAGAAATTGAATTTCGGGCACTCGATTCGTCTCGCGTACCTCACCCTCTCTCTCTCGCTGTCTCTGGTGTCCAGTTTTTGTAGAAACTTCATTAGTCCAAATTAAATGTTGTTCGCCGCGCCGTGAGCAGACAGCGTGGCATTGCCCGAAATAGGAGCAGGACCTGCAACAGGACAACACTGGCAGCCAGCAGTAATGGCAGACATGTCAAGAGGGGTTCGGTTGACTGAACCGCTGAAGAGTGGTTGCCATGCCCCGGTTGAAGGTGGAAAAGTACAGAGGTACATCTATATATATATATATATAGGTATGTCCAGGTGACTGACACAGTTGAAGCCATCGGGAAAAGTTTTTTGGGAACTCACCAATTGAATGGAAAACGTCAGCAGTAGAAAAAGTTGTTTTCCCATCTCACGACAACGCTCTGTGAGAGAAACTCGAGTTGCACATTTAATCCTTTAACTGCCCCGAAAAGTAGTTTCTATAAATCGATATCAATGGCACAGCTAGCAGTTAGCGGGCTTCTTCAACCAGTTTGGTGAGTCCTTTATGGCAAAAGTACACAGAAAACAATTTAATTTGATATTTAAAGGATTGCAATGTTTTGTGTACATGAAGTATGCATTTTATTTTAATTTTAAATCTAAAATGAAGTTCTATTGGTTTTAATCCATAAAGAAATTCTGTATCCTTGAGGCTTAAGGCACACTCCTCTCAACCGATGTGCATTGTCGCTGCAATTTAATTTAATTTCCGTTCGGAGCTTCGAATACTTTCAAGAAAAACGACGGGCATGCTGAGGAAATGTTTATATATGTAAAGTTAGAAGTACTTTTTTTTGCATAGCTCAGCGATTGTATATATACCATGTAGAAGTTCGACTGCATTTCCTGTTCGCTGATGTGCACTGTCGCTTCAATTTGATTTAATTTCCGCTTAAAGCGAGTTCCAATGCCAGGGCGGTGAAATGCATACAGTTTGTGTGGGTCCTTTCAAGGCTTCTGCATTTCAATTTAGTTTAAATGGCATCCTGCAGGCGCAGGCAGCCGGGCAGGACACTCTCTCCGCCCCAGCACTGCCGTGAAACTAAGCAGAGAATCGAGCATTAACCAGGGAATTGCACGCACGCCCGGCCGCCCGTCCGCCCGGCGACCGTCGAGCGATTTCCGCTGTGGGTTACGTCATGCACTGCACCGGGACTCGCCGGCGTTGTCGGTGGAGTGTCCGTCCAGCAGGAGGAGAAGGAGCCGGGCCTGACAGGAAAATCTTGCTGCAGGACTCTCCAATGGCGACGTGACTGAGCGATTACTCATATCCGGCAGCGCCGCAAGTTCCTGTTGCGAGTGCGCGCACAATTGCCCGAAGGAGGTCCGTGTCCAGGTCCCGAGTCCGTGTCCGTGTCCGTGTCCGTGTCCGAGTCCGAGTGGAGAGCTGCTGGTAAAAGCCCTGGACAGAGACAGAGAGTCGGGAGTCCACCCCGACAAAGGATTAAAGCAGTCAGCCGCCCGACAGTCATTATGACGTTAATGAAACCCAACACCGACGGTGCACCTGTGCATGCTTCGCACCTGCACCTCCACCCGCACCCGCACCCTCCTCCGCCGCCAGCATAAGTCTCGCCCAGCTCGTTTGCATATTGCCACGGCGTGGACACTCCGGCTGGACTCTGGCACGGCCACCCCCTGGTGAGCAGCCATCCATCCCCGCTCCCCACAGCTCCACATGGACATGGAACCGCCCCTAACGCTTGGATGTCTGGCTGAGTTTCGTTTTAATTTTCACAATTATGCATGCAAAAGTGCAATGTTTGTTGGTATTTCGTTGGCATTTTCGCTTGCATTTTGTTGCGTGTGTAACACGCCCCTTTCTCTGGCCCCCCTCCCTTTCTCGGCCCGGAATAAGCCCAGTTAATACGTCAAATATGCACTATATATATGGACACTTTGGTTTGTGTAAATAGCGAATTTATGTATATGCATATACTTTCAATTATATGTATGGTCATGTGTGTAATGGTCGTATTCATTAGCCGCACGCCCAGTGAGTGTGCGGAGTGTCAACGTGTCGCCTCAACGCTTCGCTGGATTTGCTTCTGTTCCTGCTAATAACCATTTTGGTGGCCATTATGCCGTGCAGCATATCTCCAATGGGATATGCTCGGTTTGGGCCATGAATGAGTGCAGACGGAGCAAACCAATTGCCAAGAAAGGGGGTTCAAATTATTGTTAATTGCAAGTATTCTTTACTTGTTACTAAATTAAGGTTAAACTACCTATTTAAGTTTAGATTTAGTTACTTAAAGAGAGTCGTTTTGATGAGAGCAAAAGTAAATATATTAACTAAATGTATACCTATTCTTACTCAAAACGTCAAGAGGTGATAAACAAATCATAAAAGCAAATGAGAGAAGTACAAACTAAAGTCACAAAATAATTAACTTGTTTTTAATATTTTAATTATATAACAACAAAGGCAAAGTGACATTTATCATGATATATTAAGCATGTTATTACGGCTTTAAATCTGACGAGATACAAATAATAAATATGAGTAAGTTAGACAGCAAATAAATTATAAAATATAAGGGAAAGATTGCTGGCTTAGAAATGCTTGAGTGAAAAGAAAAACCGGAAATCTTGTCAATCAAGATTCTTTCAAATGCAAGACATTTTATTACTTAATAAATTGAAATAAATTAATGCAAAGTTATACACTCATTTGAATGCAAATTTTAGCGAGTAATCAAATAGTCGTTCATCATACCGAAGGTGCAGCACCGAGGCTGCTCCTCTTGCTGTCATCAACAGAAGCTGCATCGGGCACCGAGCAGCAGGACGTGCACAGCTCTTGCTTAATTATTTTTCCATTAAATGCCAATTAAATTTGGATGTTATGTTTGAAACTCGCATCGAATTTCCACCAGAAACCCAGAGGAAGCCCAAACGGCAGAGCGGGAGCTTCTGCCATTGGCATGGCAACGTTTGATTGCAGCTTGCATTTGCATTTGTGTAATTTTTTGTTTTCACCATTTATTATATATACGAATATAATTTGCCGGGCCAGGCCAGGCAGACGCGGCTGGAAGGAGATCTACCCCAACAACAACCCCAATCCGGAGCCCAGCATCCAGCAGACGACCCAGTTGGCAAATGCGAAATGTTCTACATCCATTTGTTTGTCTGTTTGTTTGTTTGTTTGTTTGTCTGTTTGCCTTCGCATAAGAGGGGGAGGAGGAGTGCCCCTAAGCCCGGGGGATCTGTGTGTGTGTTGCCAGGGGGGATGAGCTGCGGTTTTATTGCATTTCAAAAGTTGAAATTATGTTTGCTTTCTGCGGCAAGACGGACGCCAACTGCCTTTTGACTAAGTGGCATAGCCAAGCTGCAACAAAAACAGCACTTGAAGCTGCCACAAAGGCAACAGCATCAAGAGCACAAGTTGCACCAACAAGGCAGACATCAAGGAATGGGATTTTGGCTGGGATTTCAGTTTGAAACGAATGTACCTAATGGATTTATTTTATGCCACCAGGGCGTGGCAAATTAATAGACTCTTGCCTCTTGCCTCTTCACACTATGAATAAATTGGCTTTCTCTCAGTGAAGCGGAGTTGGGCCTTAACGCAATTCACCCCAGAGAGATGGCCTCCAGTTTCACGTTTCATTATCCTGTACTTATTCGCCAATGATTCGTTTAATTTCAGCACTTGGCTCACAGCCCGGCACCGGGTTCCCCCGGGCCTTGCTCCTCGGGTCGTTTGTCAGGTTACTCGGGCCACTTTATGGCCTCCTTCAATTGCTCCTTTTCCATGGTCCCCGTCTGTCGGTCAGTGCTATAAAAAGCAAAGCCAGCGGCGGGGAGGGGGAAGGCAGTGAAACATTTTAATGTTTAATAACCAACTTTGGTCTGCGGAATGTTCACTTAAATGTTCCGCCTCAGCCAGTCCCAGTGCCTGCCGGATCCTAAAAGGTCCGTTGCCGAGTGTTTTGTACAAATTGCTGACCCAAAAATGGTTGCGACACGTTTCCAGCGCTTGGCTGGCCAATGAAGCAATTGCCATCCACTGATTGAAATGGCAAGAAGTGCACGGTCCCAAAAGGGTCGTCCATCATCGTCTCCATCCCCAGAGCCACCGCTACCCACCAGCTCCTCCTTCCTCCTCCCTCCTCGCAGTCGTCATGGTTCATAAAAGCGAAGGAGGATGAGCTGATTTGGCGGGCGGAGACCTGCAAATCGAAACCTTTGCCGGCCGCTTCATTTGCATAAATTCCATGCGCACCTGCTGCGCCCAAAAGCCAGTGGAGGATGATGAGCTGGTGCCGGAGGAGGAGTAGCAGCTGCGGAAGGGGTACCTCTGCGGTCGCCGTGGCAACACATTTGCCAGGTCTTTTGATCTCACCCAAAGCCCAGCTCGATAATGATGAATTTGATGCATTTGATTGGATTACATGTGTACTCGGCCGGGGCTTCGTCGCCGCCGTAGTCGCCGGGTATTCATTTACAAAATGCTAATTGGACTGTGCTGTGCCCAGGCCCCGGGGCCCAAGGTCGTGTTCCAAAGTAATCAACCCAATGTTTTGACTCATCAATTTGCACACAAATGCGGGCGGAGGAGGAGGGAGTTCTCTGGGCGGCAATAATTTGAATTTACAATGTGGCCAAAATCTGATTTAATTTTTGGTAGAGCGAGTTTGTTGATTTCGAGGAAATTCCCAAATAATCCGTTTATGTTCATTACAGAAGAACAAGTACAAAACATGTCATATTTTCATTATTCTTTTTTTTTATATATGCATTTTAATGCAGTTATGACACTGCAGCGAAGCCTTTATTTTAATCAGAGTTTTCATGGAACAAACCGATTTTTCATTAAATTATTAAAAAAAAAAATGTAGGCTTTGCGTTGTTACTATTTTTTTAGTATTACGAATATGGTTAAAATTTTACAGTTATGATACTATAGTAAAACTTCTATTAATATAATAAAAGATAAAACACGAAAACACAAAATTATCCGCTTACATTTATTTAAAGCAAAAAAATAATAATAAATAAAAAAATATAGTATTTTTAAAGTTTTCTTTTGTGACTTTGTAACCAAAATTTAATTAAAGAAACCAAAATTTTGTATTGTTCGGAGTGTTCATTAGAATATTATTGATTTGATTTTTCATAATTGACTAAAATAGTGACTTTTATGCGGCTATGACCACAAAAATATTTTAAAGATTAAAATATAAATATTAAAATATATATTTTTTTTTATTAAAACCCTGAAATAATTTGATATATTTAATGTTTTGTTTGGATTCATTTTTTGCTTACGGTCATACTAATAAGAAATAAATATAAATATATACAAATAAATATGTATAAATGCTTTATTTTCAATATAATCTATAAATAATCTTTAATAACGTACCCTAAGTACAGTGTCATAACCCTATAATATACCATATTTAATTATATGTGCATAGAGGAAGTGTCGTTGGTAATTCACCTAAAATCAACTCTGAAAGTTCCGGAAACTCGAGGCATTAAAATTTATTAGCCAAAATAATAGACCTTTATGTGAGGCAACATTTCGTAGATTAGCCGAGGCGTATTCTCTAATTGAAGGGTATAAAAACGTTAATGCCAAATGGCGCCCCAAGCGCTTATCTAATTTTTAACGAATGCGACTCACGTTTCCCCATGCAAATTAATAGCGAGCGAGCTCTCACACCCGCCGAGTGTGCGGTTCCCCATGCGATGTGCGATGTGCGATGTGCGATGTGTGTGTGCTCGGAGGAGTTGGGTGGAGTGGACCCGGGGGGTCGGGCATTTGGCATTCCGAGCGCGCTGATTAAATTTTCGATTTCATATTCGACAGCCAGTGCGGTCTCCACGTCATCGTTTGTGTTGGTTTGCGGGCCTCGTCGGGTGACTGCGGCGCCTAATTTGATTGTTGCATAGCATTTCCACTAATTATGCCAATTTGTTGCCTTTTGCTAATTGCAGGTGCCCAATGTGCCGCTCAAGTTGACGACGGAGGCGTCAATGCCAACACCTTGCCTGCACCAGCGGCGATTTCTTGAATCTCAGCAGCTGCAACCGCAGCAATCCCAACATCTGAAGCAGCAGCAGCAGCAGCAACATCAGGCTGTCAAAGATGTGTCCGTATCGGTATCCGTAGCCACATCTGGGCCAGCAGCAACTGTCAGCGATGTGTTCTCCACACTGATGACATCGACAGCGAGAACGACGACGACAATAGCCTCCTCAGCATCCCCATCAGCAGCAGCAGCAACAGCAACAGCAGCAACATCAACAGCAGCAGCAGCAGCAACATCAACAGCACCAGCGGCAATAGCCACCGCACTTGAATTGGCCAACAAAGGTGAGTGTGGGGGGGAAATATATCAAATGAACTGTATAAATACTTGAAAAATCGTACTTATCATCTGGGATTATATATGATTTGGACAGGGTTATCAGGTTGCTTAAAAGAAAGCCAGCTGGCAATTGAAAAACAAAGAAAATATAGAGTATTAATATAAGAAACAATTTTTATGAAATCTATAGAAAACACCACAATAATTAAGACCATTTTTTAAGGGCTGTCAAGTCAATTAGAAGACTTTTTGAGACTTTGATTTACTATGTTTTAATGAGACCAAAAAGGACAAAACCGATGTCACACCACACAATAGGAAAACCATTTTAATTCGCCGGTTTTTTTGGGAGCTGCAGCACTGACAGACCGTTTTTTTCTTTGCCATATTTATCGGCGCCATGGCAACCCTGGCTGTCAAAGCGCCCCTTGGGGACGAGCATTTGCAGCGCTCGAAAGCATGCTATAGAAAAATGTGATGCCTGCATTTTTGCGCAACTGCAAAAGTAAAAAGAAAAAAAAAAGCAGAAACGAAACGAAAACCCCAATAAAAACGACGACAGCGACAACGACTGACGACGAACAAGACGAAGACGATGACGACGGATGCACAGGGTGAGCTGAGATGGGTTGCGGAAGGAGGAGGAGGCTATGGCCGGAGGTGAGGTCAGGCCGAAAGGAAAACTAGTGTAGATACGTGCGAAAAGTGCAGGCTGGGCCAAGGAAAATCCTAAGTAAAGCCAGCTCAAAATGGAGCACAGCAGGAAGTGCACACAATTGCTATAAACACACACTAACACACACGCACACACAGACGTTTGTGTTTTGCTTACAGTTGGGGTTATGAAGATGGCTTTAAAGATTTTTACCAAAGTCTTAAAGATTTCTTAAAAAAACAAAGGAAATATAAGTTGATCAATTTTATAAGTAACAAATAATTAGAAGAATAAATGGAGGAATGAGCAGATTGAATGAGTGAATATATTAAACCATATTTTAGCCTTGTGCAATTTAAATTTGACTTTTAAAAAGCAATTACATATGGGAATAAATTATAAAAAAATATATAATGAACTTGCTTTAATGTACCATTCAAAAATCCTACAAAAAAAGGTACATTAAAGCTTACCTCAAGGCCAGTATAACCTTTATCCTTTTAAGAACTCGAGAACCCGAGCTCCCTTATAACTTTACTTAAATATTCAATAGTTCCACTTTTGTGACCTCACCTGTTAGCAGCAAACACACATGTTTTAGGGTGTGTGTGTGTGGGGATGCTGTGGAAAAGGTGCTCGATGTTGACTATGACTGCTGCTGCTTCTGCTGCCAAGTGAAAAACGATGCCTAGACAATGATAAAGTGAAACTGCACACAAAAACCCATAGCTATGCAGAGCTGCAGAGTGAGAAAAACAGATAGATGCACAGGATACAGAGGTGGAAGAAGTCGGGGAGCAAGGAAAAGGATAAAAAAGCAAGGCAAACAAGCGCAAACACAAATACAAATACAAACACACAGCGAAAGCGCCGAGTTCAACAAGCTTACTGGGGGATGGTTCTGGGCGTTCTGGGTCCTGGGCAGGAAGTGCATTTCGGTTGCTTCCCGACCCCCATTACTTGCCGGCTGTCCCCATTCAACTCATCCATTCTCCAGCTTGTTTTGATTTTGTCCTTTGTGTGACGCCCAGTCAAAGGAACTTGACGCGTTCCGACAAAACAACGCGTTAGTCAAAGACTTCCATCTCCTCCCCAAAACGGCCACCCATCGGGTTTCCCTAGTTTCCCGATTCGCCTCTCGCTTTTCCCCGCTGCAGGCGCTTTAAATCGAGCGAAGCAACATGATAAATAAATGTTATGTTTATTAAAGACCCCCGACTGCTGCCATTTACACTTGAGAACGCTCCAAGCAATTTGAACAGCTTTGCCTCTAAGCACTGGATTCTTTGGAATGGTCCTTGGGTCGAGCAGTAGCAGCTTTTGAAGGTGACACGAAAATAGGAGGAAAAACTGGAAAAGTTCTTCTTTGCTTTGCTTCTGTGTCGCAAGAAGCCAATTAGTCAGATACACCCAAAGTTAGGTTTAGTTTTAATCATTTTCTTGCTTTTTCAAAGGGTTTATTGAATACTATAACCATAAAAGTGTGTGCTTTTTAGATAGACTTCTTAGATTTCCATTGAAACTTGCTTAAGTGCATTGCATTTCCCTTAAAAATGTTGCTTTTTTATTGTGGAAATATATTTCTACAAATGGAGTTCTGACTTCTGATAACCATTTTTGTGCAAATATTTAAACCATAATCAAAACATGTTTCAACATTTGTAACAAGAAACAATTCCTAATAAGCTTTGTCTTTGAGCTTCCTTAAACTCTTTTTAAGGACTACCACTGTTGAGATGTATAAATAATTCGCAGGACTATTTGCATTTGATTCCCCATCCGTTTGCAATCAACCGGGAAGCAGGACTTGCAGAAACTTTCCCTTCCATGGACACAGCACCGCAGCAATTCAGCATCCCGAACTCCGCTGCTATCTGCAACAGCCGCAGGCGGGTTGAGTTTCTGAAAGGGTTTTTCTTCCAGCAATTCAAAGCAATTTGATTTCCATTTGAGATATTTGCCGGAGAGGAAAACGGGGAAAACAGCACTGCAAAACTGTTACCGATTGGGGGGAAAAGGGTTTCGCAGCTGCTCCCACATTCACTCACTCATTCATTCATTCACTCGTTGCTGAAGGGAGCGAAGATAGTCGTCCCCGGTCGGCTCGGCTCAACATTTGGCAAACATTGTTAAAAACTTTAAAATGAAAAGGTTAATTGAAACAAAAGGGACTTGATGGCAAAAGTTTGCTTGAGCGCGTCCACTGCCGGCCGCCACCACACCTTGTATGTACAATGCAGCCCAGACTGGGGCAATCTACCAGCCATCCACATGCAATCCTCCCCCAGCAATCCTCCCGGGTGGAGAGTCCAATCAGCGTCGCATTAAAACCGCCCGCACAAAGCAAAAGTTTTGCGCGATTTAGAAATTTTCGCGAACCATCGCTGTTGGGGGTGTGGAGCGGGCGTGGAGTGGCGCCCTTGGCTGGCCAGGATGCGGTCTGTGGGGGTGTGGCGAGTATTTACTGGGAATCGTCGTGGCTGCCTGGCTAGCTAAATGAATTTAAATTTCTCCGTGGTTGGCCTGCATCGCTGGCCTTTTTGTGTTTTTGTATTTTGGGGGAGGTAAACCTTTTTAATTATAAGTCTGCCATTATATGCTAACGCTTAAAAACCAGCCCAACGTTTCTTTTTTGTGAAGTGGAACCTTTGCCGCATGTCGTCTGTCTGTCTGTCTGTGTGCTCTGATTTAATTCGGTTCGCTTGGCCCCCTTTTCGTATCCCTTTTCCGCCCCGGCGTTCAAACTTTTCCCGACCTTTGTGGGTGGCTTTTGCTCTCGGTGGGGTTCGGACACGTTGCGGGCACTTTAAGGACGCGACGCGCTTTGCATAAGCAAACTGAGCGCGACGGAGAGGATGTGTGTCTTGACCTTTCACTGACTTTGCCTTTTCAATTTGTTGCTCCATTTGCAGACGCTGATTGCCACAAATATGGCAATAACAAATTACCTGCCTCGGTCCGGATCTCGACCACGCCCACATCCACAGCGACGTCCTCGCTTCCGCTTCCGCTGTCGAGTGCGGTGCCAACTAGTCAATCATTAGCATTGGGCGGAGGAGCTCCAGCTGGCGGAGCTGTACTCCAGCGTTCGGCGGCGGGACATGTGATAAAGCCGCCTCCAGCAACTCCTGCCTCCACGGGAGGAGCCACCAGCAACACTCAGCACCAGCAGCAGCAGCAGCCTAACTTCAAGGACGATCCCGCTGGCTATCTGCAGCAGCAAACGGCCCTGTTGCACAATTCCCTGGGAGGAGTGGGTCTGGATATTACCAAGGCAGTGCCGGCCACATCCACTGCGCGAGCTCTGCCCCAGGAACCCATCGTGCACAGCTCCCAGCAGCAGCAGCAACAACAGCAGCAGCAGCAACAGCAGCAAAATCTCCAACAGCAGCAACTCCAGCAACTGCAGCGCCAGAGGATGCGACGGCTGTCGCTCTTTGGCAAATGGGAAGCAGAACCAGTGCCCGTGAGCAGTCCACAAAGTGCTCCCATGGCCGGAGCCCGATCCCTGCAGGTGGACACCGCTTTTGCGCGACCACAGAAACCGCAGATAACCAGCGTGACTGTGGTGCCGGCTCCCCAGGAGTCGCCCGTATCCAGCAGTGCGGCAGAGACGCCGCCGCTTGAGAAGCGGCCCGAGCAGGTGGGCGCCATCTCTACCAGCCACGAGAGCCCGCGGCAAAGCCTCTCCTCTCCCACGGACTCACTGGATTCGGCCAAGAGCACGCCCTCCGCCTCACCCAAGCCCCAGATGCAGGTCCAGATCCAGCCGCAGGTGCTACAGATGCGCACACAGCCCCAGGGCAATCTTCCGACTCCTGCGCCCATCACCGTGCCCGCCCATCTCCGCGTGATGCGCCAACAACAACAGCAGCAGCAGCAGGCTCATATTATTTCTGGTCAGCGGCTCCCAGTGGCCAGCAGCAGTGCAGCCATGGCCACGCTGACCAGGAGCATTGTGACCTCCACGGCGGGTACGGGTACGTTGACCGCACGCCCGGTGACCACCACCTTGAGCAGCTCTAATTCTGCAGTGGCTCAACTTCAGTCGATGGCCGGGGCCATGGGTGCTTCTGGCGGCGGTGGACAACTGATTATGACGTCCTCGGGACAGCTCCTGGTCATTCCCACGCCCACTAACAAAGCGCAGCCGCAGCACCACCATCGTCCGGGTCAGCCGGGACAAGGTGGTGTCATCATCCAGCAGCAGCAGCAAACGGCGGAGCTGCATCCACAGCCGGGCGGTGGCTACATCGTTAGCCAGCCGTCTCCAGTGGCTGCTGCCAGTTCCAGCACGAGTAGCAGCAGCAGCAGCACAGTCATACTGAACTCTGGTGGGGCCAAGCTGCTCCACCATCAGATAATAACCTCGCAGGCGGGACAGATTAACCAGGCGGCAGGAGCGGCGTCGAACCAGCCGCAGACCGCAGTCCTGCTCAACACACTGCCCAACGGCGGCTACATTGTCCAGCAGCAGCAGCAGCACCAGCATCAGTCACAGACCCAACAGCAGGCGGAGCAGCTGCTGGCCATGCCGCAGCCGCCTCCAGCGCAAACCCTGATCATCAGCTCGCCGGACACCAAGCGAAGGGCGCGGAAGCGCAAGAGCTCCATCTGTAGCACACCGCCGCCGAGTTCACCCGCCAAGACGCTGTCGCCACAGATCTCGCCCAGCATCCCCAGCCAGGCACCCGCCCTGCTTCACCAGCAGGCGGCGGCAGCAGCAGCAGCGGCGGCGGCGGCAGCAGCTACTCCCCAATTCCCGCAACAGTTCCAACTCAGCCCCGGCATTCAGGGCATCGTGGTGAACAAGCCAAATCCAACGGCGGCCCCGCAGACCCAGCAGCTGCTCCTGCAGAACGGTCAGATCCTGCAGCAGGTGAATCTTATTGGGCAACAGCTTCTGATGCCTGCTGGCTTGGTGATGGCCCCCGATGCCACCCTACTGCAGATCCAGAACATGCCAACGACGAGTCTACTTACCCCACAGGGGCCAGTAATGCTGCGTACGCCTTCGCCGCAGAACAAGCCATCCTTCATCTCGCCCAGCGCTGGTGGTCAGCAGTACATAGTGGGTGCCAATGGCCAGTTAAGCCCCATTGGCCAGATCTACTCCACTCCCATGGGTCTGGTGATGCCGACCGGTCAGCAGAGCGGTGCTTCCTTCGTGCAGGCTAGTCCCACCACCACCACCATCCAGATCCAGCACCAGCAGCCAGCTCCGCAGTCCCACACGCAGATCAGTCTGCAGCCGGCACCTGCCCAGACCACCACATATGTGACCGAGTCGGCGCTGATGAGTCGCCAGGGAACGGCAGCAGCCAGTCCGCCGGACACCACCACCTGTAGTCCGCGGAGTCCTGAGCGCCCGCCCAGCCATCGAAGCAGCGGCAGCGATATGGTGAGTGTTTGGAAGCTTTTTATTTCTATGATAACTTAACCATTTTTGTCTTGGCAGGTGCAATGCGTGTCCAGCTCGGAGCCGGATGCGGCTGTGTCGCCACAAAGTGCCGAGAGCCGGCAGTCGCCCTCATCCACGGATTGTGAGAGGAGTAAGTGTGAACGTGTATTGAATCCTTGCACATCTCTAATCCTAATTTGATATTCCTTCCCCACTAGGCATCTGCAGCAACAATGTATTCACCCAGCCCATATACAAGCACTCGGAGCCCAAGATCCGGCGCATTCACATCACTTCACAGGGAGCGACAGAGAACGGCATTAGCCTAATGCAGGGCCAAGGTATGCGTCACATCAACTCCACTTCATCCGCATCCGCCTCCATGTCCATAACGTCGTCGTCGTCATCATCGTCGTCGTCGGCAACCCCACTAACAACCACTGCTGTGGCGGGCCACCGCCAATTTGTGCACCGCCAGCTGGCGAACAGCCACCCCAACAACACCCTCATCCACAGCCACAAAGTAGTTAACATTGACTACCAGGGTAAGGCCCCATCGGTGACCAGCACTAACTGCATCCGCCACACTCTAACTCACTGCCACCACACTACCTACCATTTGGCCACTGCATGAACACCGCCTGCACCTGCACCTGCACCTGCACCTCTTTTTAGTTTGTAACCCCTGTCCCCCGCTGGTGCCTGGTATCACCCCTGTAACTGAGTAACCAAAGCCATAGCCCCAAGTCTCTATGTGAGTGTGTGCCTTTCGTAGAGTCGCCCACAACAACTGCAACTGCAGCCACTCCAATAGCAGATGAAGCAGCGCCAGCCGTTGTCGCCGAGACGGTCAGGACGCCGACCAAGCGCTCGCGTCGACCGCAACGAGGAGCTGCTCGTGCCATGCCCGCTCCCGGGGCAACTGGTACCTTCTTAATGCCGCCGCGCTCCTTCGCCATTGGGGAACTGATCTGGGGTCCAGCCCGTGGCCATCCCGCTTGGCCCGGAAAGATCGTCAAGATGCCGGATGGAGTCTGCACGCCATCGCAGCAGTTTGATCATGTGTGGGTCCAATGGTTCGGCGGCGGCGGTCGCTCCACCTCCGAACTTATACCGGTCAACTCGTTGCAAAGTCTCTCCGAGGGTCTCGAGGCGCACCACAAAGCCCAAAAGGATACGAGAAAGTGAGCATCGATCGCAGGCTGGGTGGGGTGGGATCAAGGAACGGGGAGATCTTTTTATAGTTTCCAGGGACAGCAAAGGGATTTCAGGGAACCTTCGTCCTTAGGTGGAACACCAGAACACCAGCAATGTAGCTTTACCTTTGCTCTTATTTTTATATTAAGGATGCCACAGAAATAGCTGGGTGGATTTGAAAACACCTAAGAAAATGTTAGCAATGGAACATTTTCAGTCTGAATGAATTTTTTTACTATTACTTTTCCTATTCAAATATAGATCTTCTCATTAAATAATTGATTCCGTATCGTTATTTTTGGTTACTCAAAGTAACCAAAAAAGTAAAGTAAAGTAACTCAAAGTATGACCTACTTCCGAAACTACTTTTGAATTGTTTATGAAGATTTTTATTGACAATTTTAACCGTTTATGCTTTATTCTGTGGAATCTTACAAAATATTCTTGGACACAGCTTTTTTGTGGCATCCTTGTGTGTACATCGTTGAATTCCTGCGTAATTTTATTTAGACATTGTTTTTTAATAATTAAATTGTTTTGCCAAAACCAATTTTTGATATTGTCGTAGTTAAGTTTTTATAGAATAGTAGTTGATTTTTTCAATTGATAACTTTGCAATTTAGATCATTTTGTAGTTTATTTACAGCCTTTACATTTGCTAAGCCTTGGACAAAAGTAGATAGATTTTCGATTGTTTTATATTTTTGATATTTATCGACTAAATTGGCATTCAAATGCATTTTTAGTTAATTTATTAATTATTTACACATTCACTCTTTTAATTTTGCTAATTAATATTCTTGTTTCTTTATTTTAATGCGCTGAACCAAAACCTGAAATTAAACCCTGCCCTCTGCCAACACCCCAACGTGTGTAACTCCATGTGTGTGTATGCAATATCATCATCATCATCATCATGACCAACCAACAACCCCAACGAATACCCGAAAACCCAACCAACCAACCTCTGAAACCAAAAACTCAACCACATACAACACACACCTCACGAAAGGAGCCGCAAACTGAACTCGCAACTCGAGCGGGCCATACAAGAAGCAATGACTGAGTTGGATAACATTTCAGCCTCCTCGACACCCGCTGCAGCCGCAGCCGCAGCCGCAGCCACATCCTCATCAGCAGCGGCTGCTGGGGCCGCTGCTTCAGCCATAATTGGCGGCCAACAACAATATCATCTCCAGCAGCAGCAGCAGTCGCCCTCTTCAACGAACAACAAAATAAATGGACTGGCGCGGAGCAAGCGCCAGGCCAACAACACAAGTGGTGGCTCCAGCATGATGCTGACCGCCAGCACAGCGGCCACACTGAGTGGCCTCTTCACCCAGCAGCAACAGCGAGCCAAGCCCATACGCATTGCACCGGCTCCACCTGCAGCGGGATCGGGAGTTGGACCGATAACTGGAGCGGCAGTGGGAGTGGGAGCCACTGCGACGGCCACTGCGACTGGCCGAACTGAGATCCTCAAGCTGGCCAAATGACCAGCACTGTCGGCGTTGTCGTCGACAGTCAGCACAGCCAACTACACGCTCGTCATCGGGCACAAGTAGTCGTGTAGGGGTTATCCCCAAAGCTATCCACACATACGATACCAGAGTATAGAGTTTAGTGTTATACATATAGATGTCATCCTCAGCCGCCGGAGTTTGTTTCGTATGTATTCTTTACCAGATTCACAGCCAGACTCCCCGCTTAGTTGCGTCGCGCCGGGCGGCGCTTTGAAATAGACAATAAAACAGCAAGAGATGTTAATGGAAATCGAGTTACAAAAGAGAGATGAGAGAGGGTTCTAAACATAATAAGCAAATCGGTTTTTGGCTTCTTAGACAACTTGACATTGTTTTGTACATAGGGAACACCACAAGCTACAGATGTTAGTACTTAAGTATTTATTTATTGCATATAGATCTTCGGTTTCTATAGGTTTTTTTTGTTGTTTCGTTGCAATTTGTAGACTTGACCTTTATTTTTATATATTTATACATATAAATTTAGGTAGCATTAGCTGGTATTTATAGCCACTAAGTTGAACACACCGCGTAATGATCAAGAAAGCAAATTAACCATCAAATCAAAAGCAAAAGTCAGCCAGCTCTGATTTTTCCATTTATTGTTTATGCCCGAAATTGTTGTTTAGAACTCGAAGCGATCAAATTATTTATAAACAAGCCGAGCATGCGATGTACGGGAAGGAGGGAAGTAAGAGAAATTATATTTATAAATTGTTATTATTTATTTAGTTGAAACTATTGTAAAATTATAACTGTAAAACGGAAAAACAAGAAACGAAATCACTCTTAGCGGAAAACCACACACAAAACAAATAAAGAGTAAAAACAAAAGAGAACTAAATGGTCAATTTGCTGCGTTTTATTGTCGTCACAAATTTCTATGAAAACGATTTATATCACTAATGGCTTAATAATTATTTAACATTTAAATAGCATTCATTTCAGTTCGTATCCATTCGAGGAAGTGGTAAACCTTTGTGTACAAACTGGGAATGCCCGGAGTGTCACAGGCTATGCCCACTGAAGTGATGCCAAGGACTTGGTAGGCGCATCCTTTCCCGATATGGCGAATGAGCAGGGGTCCTCCAGAGTCGCCGTTGCAGGTGTCCTTGTGCTGTGGTGATCCCACGCACAACTGGGTCAGTTCATTGAATCCATTGGGCAGCTCCTCGAAGGGTTCTGTGGTTCGTTCGCATGTTACTCCATAGTTTTGGAGGTCCACTCTTCTCAGTTCCTTCGACTGCGGCCCTCGGGCAGCGTGGGTTAGACCCCAGCCGATGGCAATAAAGTAACGAAGCTGCTGTCCACTGGTGTAGGGCAGGCAGGCGGGGATCTTGTACTGATTGAATACTACATCCCGGCTCAAGTGGATGAGTCCGATGTCGTTGTAGAGTACCGGATATTTGAAGTCAGGATGCTCCTTCGTTTTCAGTACATCGAAATCCTCCGGCTGGGCGTCGTCTTTGTCGCTGCCGAACACAAGTTCTCCCAGTCGCACCACATTTACCGGTCCTCTGGATATATTTTTGTTTTAAATTACAGTTTAGTTAATATTCAATCGTATAACACTTACATATCCGAGTAGAAACAGTGGGCAGCCGTCAAAACCACTCGCTTGCTAATCAATGTCCCACCACAGAACCATGAGGGTTGATCCCGTGCCTTGTCGCGATAGCCCAGACGTGCTGCCGCAGGGAACTTTCTCGGGTGGGCTGCAGTGCCCCCAATGATCTCATGTTTTGGGAATTTTTCAAACAAAACAAACAAAAAATCTCAAAACATTTTTTTAAAGCAGGACGCTTACCTTCTTCGCCAGATATTTCAGCGATAGAATAGCTCCACAGGAGCAGCACGGCGAGAGCCCACTTTCTCATCTTATAATTTTTTGAACTGCGTCAAGCGGTGATTCTGATGAGACTAAAATCTGTTTATTGAATTTATTCGACTCGTTTGCCTCTTTAATACCGGTTTCTTTATCTCCTCAAACCTAAGCTCGGGCGTCTACAGACGGCGTAAGCACATGGGATTCACTGATAACAGGGAAATCACCTTTCCCAAATATGCATATGTGCGCTTGATTGATTATTATTTGCACAGTCGAGTATTTTATTATGGTGCTTTTTGCAACATTTCTGGGAAGATTTATGTAAGTTATATACTTAGTGGCCATAGTGTCGAAGTAGTAGGTGTAGGAGGAATCTTCGACCTCTTAATCAGCATCACAAGCCGAGTAAATTATGTTATGTACCCAAGTTTGTGAAAACCAGTTTTAGAGCAATGAATTCTTCTTTTGCATTGTAGATAGAATATAAGTCGAAACGAGAGGGATCGGCTAAATATATTATATTGATGACATCTCCCTAAATAAATTATTTAACCTTTCATACCCCAAAGCTCTAGAGAAAAAGCAGAAGAATCTTATTACTGAGAGGTAGAAAAGAGGAGAAAAATTATATTGGATCATAAGAAACTTTCCTTCGTTCTTGTTTTGAGAAGAAACATAGTTTTGACTCCAGAACCTAGAACTATCTTGGCACCCTAACTCTGCTACAAAATGATATAATATTTAATTTTTTTTTTTTTGTTTTCCCTTTAAATCTTTTTTATGTTCAAACATAACGGCCTAGCAGCTGAAGCGCCCTCTGGAGGAATAGTTTTAAACAATCTAGGGGTTGGTAATGAAACTAGCAATAACTAAAATATTGCTGAAAACATCGACAATTTCGATTATTTGTTAAAATTAAATAATGACTGTTCATTATAATATAATATAATTGAAAATATTTGCAAAAATATTAAAATGAAACCAGACGGTATAATTTATCGATATTAATGCAGTCGCTTAGAATTATGCGATATTATTGTATCGATATCTCCACCAAAATCATCGAATGTTGTAGCCTGCATTTTTCCGTTCTTTGTGAAAATTTATTAAAAAACAATAAACAGAAGCAAACGGAGCCACCATGTCCTACCAACTATACCGCAACACCACGCTGGGTAACACGCTGCAGGAGAGCCTCGACGAGCTGATTCAGGTAGAGTGTTGTTCGCCTACAAAATGGTGGCAGCTGGCGGGACCACCGAAATGTAATCCTGGGTTTTTGCCTTGCAGTACGGACAGATCACACCTGGGTTGGCGTTCAAGGTGCTGCTGCAGTTCGACAAGAGCATCAACAACGCCCTCAACCAGCGGGTCAAGGCCCGGGTTACCTTCAAGGCCGGCAAACTGAACACGTACCGCTTCTGCGACAATGTCTGGACACTGATGCTCAACGATGTGGAGTTCCGGGAGGTGCACGAGTTCGTCAAGGTGGACAAGGTGAAAATCGTGGCCTGCGACGGCAAGAGCAGCGAGTTCTGAGCCCCCACTAAGCCCACCGGTCTGATCCACATAACGCATTAAACCATTATAATAGTCGTAAGATTCGTAGCCGATAAGCTGGGTTGGCCACTGGAGCACCGCCCGTGTGATCGTAGTATGGCATTGCAAAATATATACTGTTAATTCGTAGTTCAAGAAGGGCTGAGCTGGTTATTCCTTTTTTTAAGAAACCTGGTGAGGTTGACGCTACCTGTTGGCTTCTGTATCAGACAATTTGGAATGTAGCCTCACTTCGAGTACGGAAAATTACATTTTAATTTAAAATTCAGTTTATTTCATCTGATTACAGGGTATTATTCCGAACCCTTGTTTTTAGAGATGCAAGTTTTGGTATAATGTCTATTCCTTTTATTGCATTTTAAATAATATACCACCTTGGGCTATTGTTTCCAGCACGAAATATTACATGAAGTGCATTCAGTTAAGAAATAAATAGTGATAAATGAATAAAACGCCTCTGAAATTATTTTGGTAAATGTATGTATGTCTAACGAAGGGTAGGCAAAACATATGCATTTTATTGGAAAAAATTTATAATACATTAATATAATATTTAATTTATAAGTGTTCAACTTTTATTCGATATTAATACAATTAAACGAGATATATCGATGAATATCACACTTAAAATTATTATTCCAATGAATATATGAAGTTTTGAATTCAATATATACTTCATCTCGATACTTCGATGTTTTCTCACCTTTTGTGTTCTAGCCTGAAATAAGGCAAGTTAGCAGCACTGTCTAAAGTTACTTTAAACTAAGATCTGTGTTAAAAAAACACGATTTCGTTTTTGCCTTAAGAAGAAAAATACAACATTTAAAAAAGTCTTAAATTAAAAAGATAGAACTAATACATCAATAGTGGAAAAAATAGATGTTTTCAAAAAATCCATATCATCGATAGTATTGATAGTGCTGCGATGTTTTTTCTTTGACCAGCTCTAACAGAGAACTAGTGAATTGAAATAAAAGAGAGCTTAACATAAAAGAGTTGGTGAATTAAAATTTTTAAGTTTATTGTATTTTACAAAACAAAAGTCTTTTGATAGTGACGGCACAGAATCATCGCTGGTCAAAAAATCATTAGAAAATTCGAAAAGCATCGATAGATCGATGTTTTCATCTATGTTTCGCGCACCTCTAAGCACTGGTCTCACTTCAATTTCCAACCAAATTTTGAGCAACAAAAATTAGCTGTTTTTGACGGGAAGAATGAAGAAAAGAGCTTAAAAAAACAGATAAATAAAAAGGCCGGCAGTTCCCTCATCCAGGACGCAGGTTTACATTTTACTGTTACGCTTTTACAGATTGCAGTTTGCATTTGATACAGTTACAGAACGGTTCTACACGTTTACAGATGTTTGGGGTCGAATTCTCATGTTTGGGGTCGAATTCTCATGTAGAAACTAACAGATTGGAGAGAAAGCGTAACTTAACACGGGGTGAGCGTAACCCAACAGAATTCTCTCTGGGAAAAGTATCGAACTATCGATAAATGCCAGAATTCGCGCTTTTCACAAATCACAATTTTTCCCCGCTGTTTGCCTTCAGAAAAAGCCAGTTTTGACGGGAAAAAATCCAAATCGGCTGCACCGCACTTCAATTTCCAACGCAAAAAAAACCACCGCCCGCACAGTCTCGTCGCGCATTGTTGCTGCACTGCTTTATTGTTAACAATTAACAACAAAAATAACACGGAGGCGCACTGAAGCCGCAGCGATTCGAAAATTGCCAAGGCGCTCGAACCCGAAGCGAAACCAATCCGAGAACGCGCGCGAGATGCGGAAAAGCCAAACGCCGCGAGCTTTGTTTATGTGTATAGATAAATAACACGGGAAAATCCAAGTCCCTCAGTGTGCAATACAGCAGAAATATAAATAAAAGCGGGGGCAGGGCAGAAATTGCAGAATAAATCGCGTTCGAGAGGTAAAAATGAAAAGGCGAATGCAAATCGCTGGCTGAGTGTGAATATTTTGTGTGTGTGCGAGTGACTAAGCGCCGCAAGGAAAGTGGAAAAGCGGAAAAGCGGCGGAGGATTGGGAAAGGGGAGAAGAATCTAAAGTGCATTCATATTGCGTGCTAATCTCCGTCGTTTTCCACTCAGTGCAGAAACGTGAATATAATTACGGCGAAAGCGGATCAATAAAGTGCTTTTCCGTGCAACGAAATAAGAAACAAACAAAAAACAACAACAAGAATACATATTAAAGCGTTGCGTTGGCGTCGCAGCAGCAGGAGAATAATAAAAAGCAAAACAATTAACGCATGAAATATAAATAAAATTATGTACATACTTCATTTGAGGCATTTATTTCGCTCTCGCTCTCCCATTTTTGTTGTTCTTTTTATGTTTTCTTGGCCCCTTTGTTTTCCAATTGGACTCCTGCTGCGCTGCGCCCCCTGAATGTTCCGCCTTCCAATTCTAGGAAGTAAAAGTCGTCGACGCGGTGCAAACAGCAATTAAAATTAAAATAATAATACAATTTATGCATATCTCCGTTGATTACTTTAAAGGTTAACCAAAAAGATCGGCAAAATTAATTTCCGTCGAATTAAAATCTTTACATCAAAACTGGATTATAACAGATCCGTTGATATTGGCACTCAGCAGGAAAACAACTCGGGGGTAACCAACAAAATGGTGAAACGGTAAGTAATTGTAATAATTAAATAGTAAATAATAATATAATGCAGCTACTAAAATTTCCGCATGATCTATAACGGTGTGTTCAGGCAGCTCACTTGCTTTTATATTTATATATTTATTTATTAAATATGAAAAACTCGATATACTTTCTTAAATGCAGTTTCACCGTTTCAAAGACTTTTTCCTATCAATCAGACCCGCCCGCCACCGATATCGGTGTCATTAACCCGTTTGACAGCCCAATTAGCGTTCATGTCCGTCACAGACAGTGTTTATTGTTGGAGGTACTTCGTATATAGAACTTGGATTTGCGTTGCATTTGGGTCTAATGAACCCCAGACCCCAAACCGTTGGCTGATAAACGGTCCCACCGCTCTCATATCACTGAAATTATAACGCAATTTATAATTGTTTTCCTCGTGTGCTCGTTTTTTTTTTGTACTTTTTGGTTAATCGCTACTACGTCGCAATGCAAGATTCTATTTATACGTGCGCATTTTGTCACTGCTTCTCTTGCCCTCCGCCTCCATCTCTTCCCCTGGAGAGGGAGCACCACACCGTAGCAACCCCCAGCTGGGACAAAAACACCCCCTTCGGGTGCACCACCACCAACACCAGCACTGTCTCCACCACCGAAACCTTCAGGAGTTCTAAAAACTCTGGAACGCAGTCCCGCATATATTTCGTGTGCGTTTTCCCCAAAACAAAAACACAATATTTGCCCAAATAAAAATAAATAGGAGACCGGTTTAGGTACAATGTTGGAATAGAGTTTTTATACCATTTGCATAAATAGTTTCAGGACATTAAGAATTATTTATACATCTGGGAAAATATTTAACTTTCATTGAATAAATATGTGGATGGACAGGAAGGATCACCAAAGTAAAATAATCTATATATAAAACTCCACAAAATATTATCATATTAACAAAAAGATTATTACGTTTTATCTAACAGAAATTTCTTGATAAGATTTAGTTTATTTTATCTAACTCCATTTTTATTTCCCTGAAATAACACTGAAAAGGCGATCATTTTATCAGCAGTTTTTATCAAATTTGTGGGTTTGCCTGTGGCTTCTTTGTCTGCCATAAGTACTACCATTTCGATATACCCTTTCTACAATGGGTATGTGAGCCTGAAGCCCACTTAATTCAATCCTCGTGATACCCTTTTTCCAGTTGGATTAACAGATGACTAGTTTTCGATAGCCGTTTTCTATTTCCGTCCACTTCCAAGCGTGGGGCGGGCATTAAGAGGAAAATGTAAACTCAAGTGGAAAGCCCTCGAAGGAAACTGTTTCCAACATAGTGACGGAATGGGGATACCCTTTAGGCGGCCAGGATGCTGCGACGCCAGAGCATTGTTGAGATGACGGCTAAATAGGAAAGCGGCATTTCGGGTTTCAACGCATGCGCCCTGACGTCAGGATTGCAGTAAAAAATAACGAAAACAATAACAACAAATAACAAGCGAAAGCAACAACATTACGGTCCAAGTGGAGTTTGACTTTGCAATTTGATTTTCTACACGATTTTCCGACTTTTCATCTGTGCAGGCCTCCAAAACGGCAAGCAACAACAACAACTGCTGCTGCTGCGCCTACATAAATAACTGCATACGTTGCACTCTCCTGCTCGCTCCCGCCAACTCGTTCTGGCTCTCCGTCCTTCTCTCTCTGTATCTGTCTATCTCCTTCGCGCTTGTTTTAATTTTAGACTCTTGCCTCTAACAATTTTTTCCATTACTTTGTCGCGTTGTTTTTCGTGTTCTTGTTGCCTTCTCCCTCTCTCCTTGTTGTTGCGTTACAAGCAGGTTCTTCTTGTTGCATTTTTTACAGTTGTGTTGTGGCTCGCTGTTTTGGTTGTGTCTTTTTTTTTTGGTTATTCTGGATTTTTGGTTTGTTGTTTTCGTTGTTATTCTGTCGCGCCCCAACCCTCAGCATCTTTGTTTTTTACCACTACCACCTCTTCTCAGTTTTCCTTTGGTGTTTTTCTGGTCTTTTCCACTACCTGCGCTGCTTGCCCATTTATCGATATTTATCAGTGGCACTGCCTTATCGACGCCATCTCGCTCGCACTCGCACACTTCCTGCCGCCTGCCATAGTTGTTGTTGTTGTTGTCCCTTGTCCGTTTTACCTGAAGTCCGCGACCTGTTCAACATGTTGCTGTTGTTGTTGTTGCTGCTTGGGATCCATGGCTGTTGTTGTTGAGGTTCTGGCGATCGTCTCGCTGGGATTTATGTACAAATCCGCAGCCTTTATGCCTGCGTTCGGTTCTGTTTTGTTCTGTGTTCGGTGTTTATTAAATTCCCCGATGCGTGTACAGCTGGGGGCAGAAAAATATGATCATTTAAACTAATTTCGGGATCTACTCAACGTGTCTTTACTTAAAGGATGGCTAAAGTAGCTAGATCTTTTTACTATACGTGAGTATAATGATTTATTAAACAAATAAGTATACATGTGTCACTCTTGCATTAATAAAGCAATGCACGTTAATCCCTTAGTCATGAGGAAGTGCATTTCCCTTTGTATTTTATCATATTTGCTCTGAAAACATTTATTTAATTAGTCTCACTTGTTGACTTTGTGCGGAGACTACTAATATTTGCACCGCAGCTGTGCGCTTGCATTTTCTGATGCGCTGCACAGCGGCCGTTGTGCCTTCTGCTTGGAAATTTATTTGTCTGCACGCCGATCCCCATTATTTGTACACACAAATGTACATACATGCATGTACATATGTACATACGGGATGAATAAGTCGCTTCCTTGTGTATGGCTCCATGTGGTTGTTCTGTTTATTCTTTTTTGGCGATTAAAATTAAAATTTAATTCCGCCATTCAGATGGCTGCTGCTATTCTTGTCGTTGCTGCTCGCCCTTGTCTGGCAGCTCAAATTGCTGCTATCTTTGCTCTCCCATTGAGCCATGCTTTGTTTCACGAACTTCCTTGTTGTTTTCCCCACTTTTTTCTCTTTATTTCCCTCCCCTCCCCGGGCTGCAATTTCCTCGCCGCCTGTTGCTGCTGCTGCGCTTAGCAACAATTTGCTTATGTTGCTCATTTGTTAACTGCAAATTTATTTATGAAAATCCCGCCACATAGTCACACACACTGGGTCTGATTCATACACACACATGGAGCATAATTAACTGACATTATTCATGGTCATGACTCCATATGAATAACGCTGGAATGACTTCTTGGCCAAGGGTTGATCAAATTCCGCATAGGGGTACACAATTGTAAGGGATACACTTTTTTAACCGGGCTTAAAATGTAATTTTTAGAATTTTTAAAAAGGGTTCTAAACCTATAGTTTTTTTAAGGCGCTGGCGCACAGAATTAAAGAAATTATATTCCTTTAGAATTAAAAAACTGAATAATTATATTTGTTTATAATATAAGATAGTATTATGGCAGTCAAAAACTCTATTTTTGAAATGTTTTCTTTATTTTATGCCAACCCTCGTCAATTCTCATTAATTTGATGGGTTTAAAGTTTAATTTATAGAATTTTTAAAAAAGGATTCTAAACTTATAGTTATTTAAAGCGTGGGCGCACCGAAATAAAGAAATTATATTCCTTTAGAATTCAAAAACTGAATAGTTATATTTGTTTATAATATAAGATAGTATTATGGCACGCTATTTTTGAAATGTTTTCTTTATTTTTTTTTACCAAACCTCGTCAATTCTTAGCAAATTCGATGTGTTTAAAGTTCTTCGTTTTATTAAATTGTCTTATCATTTTGACAACCCAACTCATGATTACAATAATTTAGCACACGAGTTGGGTAATTCCGTACTATTATCATTGTTTTTTGCTTAATTCAATTAAGTTAATGAAATTTATTGTCACTGAGAGTGACGCACTCATATGGCTGGGAAAGTCCAAGTTCCTAGGGGCTTAGTTGATATTTAAATATGAAGTTTCCATGGCATCCGTCGCAGAACTTCATGTTCACCTGGACAGTTCTCTGGCTGAAAGTTTAATTAACTCGGATTAACATTTTGGGTTGTCTAATGGACTTCCTCGCCGGTCGGTCTACACTGTAACTAAAAAGTGTCGGGAGAAGCTTAGCAACATGCCAGACCGAGTAACATTTTAAGTTGGCCTTTGTCAGCCTCATTCTAGATTTTTTCCCTGCTGCTGCTGCTGCATTTTGCATTTGCCCTTGCTTATCGTTTCACTTTTGTTTCAGCACAGAGCTCGCTGATAAGAGATAAGAGCGGGTGCCAAAAGGGGAAAGGGGAATAGGGTCGAGGGTCTGATAACCAGAATGCAGCAGACGGGAAAAAAACGTAATCAGACAGGCAAATACACGTGACCTGGATCTGGATGTGTGGATCTCCGAGGCGAGCCTTAATTAGGAACGTATTTGGTCGTGTTTGGCTCTGATAAGCTCTGGCGGAAAATGTCAAGCGTAAAACGCAAACAACCACAGAGCAGCAGCAGCAGCAGCAGCAGCATCTGGCTGGCTAAATAAACTAAATAAAATAACTTTCTGTGCTAATCACGAGTGCTGCGGCTGCTGCGCCCCTCCCATTGAATTCCGGAGTTCCGGAGCGGAGCACAAAGGGAAGGCGCTGTCATCGGTATCAACAACCTCGGCGAGGTCCCAGCTTCCATTATTCCCATTATACCCTCTGATCCCACGACTCTGACTCTGCCGCCTATTTGCTGACCGAAAACCGCGCTTCATCGGTACTATTTACTGCTGACCGAGCGGTCAGTTGATAATCAGAGGCGGAGCAGGGGTTCCAAGTGCAGTACAGTGGTCACTCCTAGAAGAGGTTTCAGCAATTGAACTGGCACAAAATATTAATATCCTCCTAAGAGGTATACTTTTGTAACTACATTTTGCGTATGATATCTTTAAAAAACATTTAAATTATTAACTTAATCCCTAGAACATTCGATTAAAGAGCAAGAACATTTTTAAATATGTTACAAAAGAAGAAAGCAAAGGAAATCCATAAATCAAGAGAGTATACAGCATTCCGAGAGGGGCAGGGAACCAAAAGAAGAGATCAAATTTGAGTGCTGGAGGCTTCGGGTTCAAAGTTCACGGCGCTTATCAATGCGCACATCTCTCGGACGTCGACTGAGATTGGAACCAAATTGCCGTGCCGTGCATTGCCATTTGAACTCAAAGTGTCAAAAGCACGAACCGTTTGAGATTGCCCCCTAAAAATGGGAGGCAGAGTTTGATGCTCTCGGGGCGCCTGACCCACATAAGGGGAAGCCCCCCCCCCAGCGCCACACTCACACTCACGTCCCTCGAATCCTCCGGATGGATGGTGCGCCCGCCTGGCCAAGTGAAAGTTTCCTCTTTTGCTGCTCCGCTGGCTGGCTTAAGTAATTTACAACAATTTACGACAAATTTGCATTGGGCCCCGATGAAATTTTCGGGCTGTGGTGTGAAAAATATGAAAGTGGAAAATGAAATGAAAATGAAAATTGCTTAATGAACGCGTTTAACTTTGATTTGTGTGCGAGCAAGTGGAGTAGTTGATGTGAAAAGTTTTGATTTGAGCCAAGTTTTTTGACGGACTTGCGTCCACTGTCCGCAGGTCCAGACAGGATGTGTTTCGGGCAGGATATGCGCGTCGTCGGGCTGCAGCTGCAGCTGCAATGAAAACTTGCCCACATCCTGCGGGGAAAATGAAACAAGGTTTAATAAAACACAAAACAAAAAGAGAGGAACGCCACACAAAGTGCCAACATTGTCGCTTGCAGCGGCCGAGAGGCAGTCAAGGGTGAACGACCACGTGGACACCCAGCAGACACCGCCAGTGGACAGTTCCCAGCGCTGACAGGCGATTCGATTAAACTTTTATGCCAGGCGGAATATTCAAAACAAGTACACTGCGTTTAGCCGCCCCTAAAACTGTTCAAACTTTTAAGCAGCCGCCTTCAAAATGCACCTCAACTTTCGGGGGGACTTCTCAACAGTTTAGGCAGTTTTCCGGCACTTGAAGTATTACAATTAATTAGGGGACTTTGTGGGAAATTACATAAATGAAATACTTTTACGCAAGAGATCTTAAAGTAGTTTAAAGCTCCTTGCACATGCCACTTTGTAGTCTTTAGTCATTGATATGAACAGTTCTGTTGCCAGCTTCCCGAATCAGACTCCAGACTCCACAGGCACAGCTGAGGGCGAGACAAGCTGGCTGAAAGGCTGAATGCGGGCTTAGGGACTCTGCAAGTGGCTGCTGCTGTTGCCGTGGCTTTTGTATATGATATGACCTTAATTCCCTGGCACATTGCACTTTAAATGCTGGCTGGCTGTGTGAGAAACTGCTCCTTTAAGCGCATTTTGAACTTTGTGTGCTGCGCTCCTCTTTTCCGGCTCTGTTAGTCGTTCCCTCTTCTTTCTTTGCTGTTTTTTGGTTTTGTCGGGCATTTCCGGTTTGTGTGAAGACGATGAATGGGGCGAAGATGAGGAGCCGGGCCAGAATCGTGTTGGTGGGCCTCGCCCTCAAGTGGACAGAGGCTGGAGCCTCCGCGTCCGCCGTCGTTGTCGCCGCCGCATCCTTTGTCTGGTGGAGGGAGGGAGCTGGCTTAGGTTGAGTTTCCCCGGCACAATGTGCCCGCAGGAAAGTGAGTGTGTGCCAGACTGTTTGCCACAAAGGATAGAGGATATTGCTCTCCTCCCTGTGTGTGTGTGTGCTGGGTCATTGGCCAGGACCAGAACCAGAACCAGAACCAGTCCCTGTCCTCGTCCTCGTCCTCCTTCTTATATTTTCTTTTCCAGGAAGAAACTTTTCCCCAATATAAATTGTTACTAAAAATGTGTTTTCTTTCTCTTTTTGTTGCAGGTAAGTTTCGGTCGAAAACTTTTGGACCTCGGCAATGTTTTTAAGGCAATTGGAAACAATTTTTGCTGCCCCCGCACATCTCCACTTGACTTTGGCCAAGACCCGGAGGTGGATTGAATTGGTTTGGTTTTTGGAATACTTTTGCAAACACTCTTTTTTCATGGCTTTATTTTATTTATTTTTTCTGTGCGGTTTTGTGAACTCATTTGAAATAATTACAATGTCTCGCGTTTTTTGCCTGGGACGCGTTTATTTTTTCAACAATTGATTTCCCACACAGGCAGAGACACAGAAATTGCAGAGATCACAAAGACCAGAAATGGGAAATTCCTTAGTTATTGTTGTCTCCGCATAAATATGTATCTTAGTTTAGCAGCTGAAAATCGCGTGGGCTGTCATCTCCGCGAAGCCACTTGGCGCCCAAGGAGCCCCGAGGAGGGTCGCGGAGCTGGGCCCAGGGGCTCGTTAGCCTTGTTAGCTTTGGCTTAGGCGTTGTCTGATGGTACAGTTATGGACCACGGAGCTTGTAGGTTGGCCAATCTGTTCTGGGAATTTGTTTCGGATGTGCCAACTTTAATTGGCAAGAGATTAAGTGGATATAGCGAATTTAGGTGCATTTTAACCAGAAGAGCTATCTATTTAGCTAATCGGGGTCTTACTAATCATAGGATAGCTTGTGATTTATTCCAGGAATATATTATAATATATATTATAGTCTAGAAGTAAGAGCTTCTGCTATTGATTGATAATAATCTCCTAATGATTGGGTTAATTAAGCATTGGTCTTAGTCTTTAGTTAGCCTGTGAATAGCAGGTTTTATCGGTAGATAAAAGTAGAAGACTTTAATTGTCTTTATTAAATTTCATTCTAGTTGCATTTTATCTCTACCTCCATTGGTGCATGTGATAATTTCTAGCACTTCCAGCGAATATAGTGCTGTAATGGCAGAGATAATGGGCCACGAGGGAAAAGTGGGGGCAGGCATTATCTACATAGAGTGTATATATATGCATTCCGGTTAAGTCGAAAGCTGCGCTCGTTCCCATTTTCGTGCCACAGATTAACTTGGCTGATGCACTTAGCCGCTTCCCCATTCGCCAGCCCCCTCCCACATTGCGACCCAATTAAACTGTTTACTTGCATAATTTCCACGTTAGTTAATGCGTAATTGCATTAGTTGGAGTGTTAATAGACCAGGAGTGTGTACTCTGGAAATCCGCATAACTTTCGAATAGTAAAACCCACTAAAATTGATGAACAAACCGCTATGATGATGATGATGGTGATGATTAAGGTGCGCCTTCGGTTCGTTTATGTTTTCTATAGTTGGGTTGGGTCTGGAACTAGGTCTGGCATATATACTATATGTCTGATTCGTAGCTACAATTGCAACGCACACCACAGCGGCATTCTTGGCACACAATTGCCGTGGCATTTATTGGGTGTTATTGTTATTGTTGTGGTTTCGCAGTTGACCCACATTTTTGCCAATATGTTGCGCAGTTTATGCTGCTAACCAACCAGTCAACCAGTCTCATAAAATAGGGATAGCGATACCCGGGTATCCACTTACCCACCAGATCGAGAGGAAGTTGCACCCAAGGTGTCATTATGGATATTATTTATGAAACGTTGTGTGGAGGGAGGGTGGAGGTGTGTGTGGTATATCGATTCGAGGGAAACTGGAGCGAAATAAATCTGTCGGATGAAAACTGAGGCAGGGGAAGTAACTAACTCGAATCTAATTTCCGCACAAACCAGAATTCCTGTGTCCGTCTTCTTGAAATTCCAAACAAATATATCATTTTGCATAAATTATTTGTTTTGAGCATCGAGCATTGCCTTGGCTTTCATCTTCTGTGGCCAGAGTGTAAACATTTAAATATTCATATCCAGCTGCCAAAAACTATGCTTTTATACAGTGCCCTGTGAAAGTGAAGGGAAAGCATAAACATTTCAGTTATATAACTAAGCATAAAATAGGATTTTACCAAGAAGAAACATATATTTATTTATTTCTTAAAAGTTCAATCATTTATGTATTCTAAAAATGTAGGAAAACTTGCTGTGGAGTGTAACATCAAGTATTCTAACGCTTAACTTTGTGTTACTAAATTCTTCGGAGTATCTTTTGCATGTTGGCTGCATGTATTGGGACTTTTATGGCTGCCTGTAGGAAGCCTCCAGAAATTGCAATGGTAATTGCTCTTATCTTCATGCCTTCATCCAACCGCAAAACTGAGAGACAAGCCAAGAATAATAATGCCGTTTTTGCTGATAAGCACTCTTTGGATGGGCCAAGATGCGGTCGTGACTTTGGGCGCGGAGGCGTTAAATAAGATAGGGAATCTCTGCACGAATATTCGAATATTAAGTTTAAACGGTGCCATGAATATGCATTAACCTGGATGTTGTATAGAACACTGAGACAATGCAACGAGTTACCAGTTCCTCAGGTCATAATCTGCAGCAAAACAAGTTCATTCTGGTTCTATTACCTCAATGGATTATTGGTCTTAAAGGAGGGGATTTCCCCGATAAGATTAGCCGAGATTTACGGGCCCTTTATGTTGGCTGCGAGATTAACAATCTCGTTTTATGGGGTTCAGAGATCGGGGCTTTGTTTATCTTTAAGATGCTACTTCATCCGTTTCACCAGCCATCTTCTAAGGCTTGATTCTACCTGACCCACATTCGATTACACACCTGTTGAATGACCTCAACTTAATTGGCAGACTTTGAGCAATTTTCAAACAATGCTCTGTTTCAGTTATTAGTCATTTGCACTTAATTTACCTCACCTGTCACTCCCCTTTTACTGGGATGAGCCACTCCCCATCCATCGGCCAACATCTGCTGCCAATTAATGGGAGGCTGGAAAAAAAAAGGCAAAACATCCGTGAAATTGCTGCAATTAACTAACAAATTGTTGGGGCAGATCAGTGATTAAAACATGAAAATGCTTTTATTAAATGAAAAAACACACGAGAAAAGGTAAAGTCAAATGAAAAGCAAAAGGCAGCGAACGAACAGAAATGCATTTGTTGTGGTTTAAAACATTTTAAAAGCTATAAGTTAGCCAATGAAGTGGAGCGTTTATTTTATACAAAAATGAGGATGAAATTAAGGTTATTACACTAGGATGGGTAAGAATATAAATTGAATAAGATTGATCATCGAATTGATTCAATTATTCAATCGATACTGTGTAAACCCAGATGGGATGAGTTATTGAATTAGACAGGACAGATCAATTACGACTGTCGTGTGAGGTTAAGTAATATAAATTGCTGAATTGTTATGATTATATTTGATGATTTGAGTATATAGTGAGTGACCCATGAAAAACTAGGCCAACTTAGCCCTGAAGATACCATTTAATCTACTAATATTTCCTTTCAGATAGTGCATTCTATAGTCCGTTTCTTTTTTGCTGAAGAAAACGTAATGCCATAAATAAAATGCAAGACACCAGCGATAAGCTCTTGAAGGGCAAGCAAACATATCGTATCTTGTTTTTCTTCGCTTCTAATGAAGCCCAAGATCAGCAATTGTTTGTCCGCAAAAAATAAAAATAAAAACTAAAGTCCAAAGCGATTAAATCATCGCTGCGGTGCAGCTAATAGCAAAATGCCGAGGGAAAAATGAAAACTCGATGGCACCGCTGCATGCGTCACGTCACAGATGGAAGTAAAACTGGTTCGACTTCAGCCTCGATCGATGAGGCAATGTGGCAATGTCGCTGACCAGCTTTTCCTCGCACCTTGCCCGCTTTTCCCCCGGCTTTCCCGGCTCTGGCCGCTGTGTGAAAGTGAGTAGGCTTGGCCTTTGTCTTTGGCCGTCTGTCGGCGTCTGACTTTGCACTGATTATGGCAATTGCAATTGCAATTGTCGCTGCAAACAATGCGAAATAAAAAGCGAAAAACTGGAAGAAAATAAAAGCTCAACGCAATAGTCAAAGCCAAACAAAAGTAATGAAAAGAAGTGCAACTCGTTGAGGGGGAGATATACTCTTACCCTTTATTGTGTTAAACAGACAAGTAGAGTAAACGGAAGGCAAGTCTTCTTGAATTAAGTAATGGTTTATTACGTCAAGGTCTTGGTAGGAACATTTGTGCAAAGAAATGCTTTAAAATTAGCATTATGCCTGGATTTGGTAAGCCTATTAGATTCGCTTTCTGAGTTTACATGAGGATTTATTTAAGGATAAGCATATTTTCTATGATAGATTTAACTTCAAAGTAATATGATTCTCTAGATCTTTGAGATATTTCGCTTACTCCCTCGCAGAGTGTTCTTCTGGTTCTGGTTAAGAACTGACCGACCAAGGGTATTTCTGGATTCGTCCATTCTTTACTAGATTTGCTCTGCCGCCTTCTGTCATTGTCGCCTTGAGACGACGTCGCCGTCTGGAGCGTCGTCTTTCGGGTTCAGCGTCTGATTATTGACGTTGTCACAGTGTTGTTGACATGCCCGGTGCACTCCCTCCCTCGGATCCGCATCCATAAATCCCGGCCTGCGCCAAGGTGGTGTGCCCGCGGTGTGTGCACTGCACTTGTCAACGCAATTTGTGGTTTGTTTCTGTCTCCAGTGCCCCCGCCCCAGTCAATGCCTCCGCCTCCTCCTTCTGGGATGGATGGAGCTGCTGCCGGCTACTTGTGGGAAATAATGTATACACACGAGTACAGGTATGTCCAGGCGTGCGTGTGTGGCCCAAACCGGGCTTGGCCATATGGGGAGCCACAACCATAGCCACGGCCAATAGTATTTGCATTAAAAATCCATGAGAAATTGATTTTTTGTTTGGATTTTCCACATTTGTTTGTGTTTTCGTTTTCGTGCGAGTGCGACTGTTGTGCGGCTGCTGCAATTAAATAAAAATTATCTGCACGCTTTGGCGATTTGAGAATTCATTGAACAAAAATCAAGATGTGTCAGTGGGGAGTGTGTGTGAAATATATATTGTATTGCATCGGGTTATGTGCGTTTTGTCGAAGCGCGTTAAATTGATTTGTGTCTGTAATAATGCTCAATTGGTTTTGATTCAATGCGATAACTAGGTGCGGCTTTTTGACAGTTTCTCGGTTTACTTTTAATGATAATACACCCCCGCCAAATGCTTATTTAAAACACTTTTGGATGGGTCAAAAGTATTTTTAGAATTTATTATTATTAAGTAAACAAGAGATGAATAAAGCAAAACGTTGATTATACTTTGCATGTTTGCTGTTTAACATTCCTTTGTTCTTGATGTATAAAAAAGAATATGTTCTTATTTTCTATGACAACTGATATTTCTATAATGAAATTAGATTTAAAACATCATATTACTAAATATGAAGAGATTTAACCTTAAATGCTTCAATTACACACACTTTCTATGGATAGTTCAATATAAATATATTCTTAACAAGGCTTTCCTTGCCTGAATAGACACATAAGCTTCTTAGAGACAATAATACCATTGGCAGAGAGGTGAAAATTAGTATTTAGTGGATTTTCCCAGCCAAACCGGTTGGCCTTGACAATATTGTGTGAAGGTCAACAGCAAATATACTTGCAAATACCACAGAGAACTGTGACTGTGCCGCGGTAATTTCGTTTCATTTCCCACTTCCGTTGATAAGATCCTCCTACGTGTGTTGCAGCAAACGGAAACGGCATAGAAACCCACCCAAAAATTCACAACTTTGGAAACTTATCGGGGCTTTATGCCACTATATATTTACCTGTGTGAGCGAGCACGACTTGCAGCTATACTCGAATATGTTTAAAAGTTTTGCGCCAATATCCGCTCCAAATTGCTGGGGCTAAAAGTGAACGAGGAAAGGAAGGGAAAACTAAAATTGAAAGTGCGCCATGATATAAATTTCACTAATGGGGTTTTCCCCTAAATATGCCCCGCTTCCTCCCTTTCTGATGGATAACCTTTGGGCACTCACTCAACGTAATCGAATCGACAAATTCTTGGCATTTCGTAAATCAGTTGGAGTTTTGTGAGCGGTGGAATGGGATGCGGTTGGAGGCAACCCCTTTGGAAACTAGAACGGAACTGAACTCAACTGAGCATTTTGAAAGCCAGCAGCGTTTGTTGCATTAGCAAAATTGAAATAATCGACCATACATGTACATATATTTCTATATGTATATGCTAAACAAGGGCAACCCCCCGAAATGAGGTCGTGGCGGCACATCAAAATAGGACTGAACGAACATTTCTCAGCAATTAAGCTTTGCCCTTTGACATTCGCATTTGGCTATGGATCTGGAGAGATGTCATGTCAACGTTTTTGGAGAGGGGGTCAGGGGGTCACCCCTTTTTGGCATTAACGCCGGCATTTACGATTAACGGTTCCGACAGGCTCTAAAAGCCATTTCTCACATGTCACTTTTGCGCATTTCCCTGACACTTAACCCTGCAGCTTAAATGTCATTTTAAACAAATGAATTTGTTGATGTTTTAAGCGAATTTATACCTTGTAGGGTTATTAGTTAGTTAAACCATTTCCACTTTAATTTCTTTTATAATTTGATTTATATTGTAACACACTTAATATTGTAGTTACAACAATGGACTCGAATTTGCCAGGCCATCGTGTTATGCAATGTTAAGATGTCAACATAATCACGATCCCAATCCGTTGGATTGACATTTCCACCGCACAGAGCCCGAGATCTTTTGACGTGGTAACAGCAATAAGCCAACTTACGAGAACCCGGTCAAAACCAGAGCGCCTGAGAGGCAAGAAACCAGACGACGACAAAATGCCACAGAACACGTAATGATGATGATGATGACGATGATGATGAATGCGGGATGCAAGCCGCACTTGGCTTAGAGGGCGGTGTCTGGGGGTTGGTTGTGCTAACAGTGCAAGAAATAGGGATAGAGCGTGGGCGTGCATAAGGAGGGAGGCCTGTTCTTCTTTAACCCATACAGCGCTCGGTGACATAATCGGCACAGTTGGCCTGGCAACAACTGTTTTGCCAAGGCTTGTTGTTACAGAACAGCCAGCTGGGGGCTCTTCGAGGGGTTCTCTGTTCGGTTGTGGGTTCTGGGAAAATGGTGGCTGGCTAGCTGGCCGAGGGGAAAGGTGAAAGGAGCCGACTGAGTTCCCAGCACTTGATATTAAAATAAACATGTACTTATGTATACACCGAAAGTACGTCTGTTTTTGTGCGCACTTCCGATGACGAGTGCGGTATTCTCTCGCTTGGATTTTCGGGAAAATTGTATCGTGGCTGCGAGCAGGTCGCCCAGCAACGAATTCCAATTAATTATTTGCATAGCCCTCGCTCGGTTAGTTACCATTATTTCTTGGTAATACCAGTGACAGCCATAATTGGGCTACGACCAGGGGAACGCATTAAAAATGATTCAGCCAACTTGACGGGTAATTTGTACAGGCAACCGGGACCTATCGATACCGGCAATCAGCCTAATGATGCTTTTCCCGGGCTATCGATATCCTGCGAGCCCTTGTTTGCTTGTACTAGTCTATATAATCCCAATGACGACGGCGGCCGGCAGTTATGCCAATCTAACAAATCAATATCCACGCACACCCGGATACTCTGCCTTCGCTGGAAATGTGGCGAGGGATTGGAGTGGAGGTCATGCCGTGTCTGACCCAAAACTGCACGTTTTCCGCCCGGTGTGTGTGTGTGGTGGCTTTGTTTGCTTTTTGGTCTGCGACCTTTGGCATCTGACTGCTTTTAGTTGAGCCGAGTCAAGCTGGCTGGGTCTGCTTTGATTGACATAATTCATTTCGGCCGCCTTGATTTGGATTTGTGTTTCGGATTTGCTAGAATTGTGTCTTGTCGCGCATATCGATTTTGGGACAAATGTCAATCGAGTGCCATTAAATGCCATTGAACCGGGGACCACATCGGGCCATAAAGCCTGGCCTGTGGGCGGGGCCCTGCCCTCGTCTTGGCCTTCCATTTTATGGCTTCATTTCAATTTGGCATTAATTGGTGAATGTTGATTGTTGCTCTCGCCGGTTTGGTGTTGCATTTTCATAGTTGGCCTGCGGCTGGCAATCACCGAGCAGCTGGCATCTCTCCCACTCCCCGTCTATCGGTGCACTTGGAGGAAAACCGATCTTATAATCAATATAAAGTCTTGAGTAATATACTTGTTCAATGAAAATTAAGCTTAACTTTGTTAAAAACACAATGTTGTTATATTTTTTAACGAATAATATCATCACATTGTATTTCCCAGACTTCAAGTGAAGTTGATACTGCTATTTTCCCCAGGTGTACTGGCTCCCTCTCCTCCTGTCCTCTCTCATGGTCGGGTGAGCTGCCTGGGTCTGGGTTTTGGCCATGCAGATTGTTGCTGGCTGGAGCGTTTTCAATGCATAATCAGCACCAACAACATCTCGCTACGTGACGAATTACGTGCAAAATTGCTACCCGACAGCAACATCAAAAGCAAAGGCAACAGCAAAAGCAATGGCAGCAACCGAGTGCTGCTGCCCTTTGTGCAGCTGCTGCTGCTGCTGTTGCCATGACGATTTTATATTATTTTCATTTTCTGCGTTTCCCGCAACTGTGACTCAAAAAAGCTTCCTTCTTTCTAATGCGCAAAAAGCGATTCTCTTTGAGTTAGCAGCTCGTCAAAGTCGGGATCTCGGCGCCGAGTGTCACGTATATCATGGCCAAAAGTTTTTAAAATCCCACCCCTGATAGCTACCCAGTAATTGTTTGAAGTTGAGGGGTATGATGGGTTTTGTTTGAAATTGATGTTTCTACTTTAAGACCCCATAAAGTATGCAGAGTTTTTGTGGCTTACCCAGTGCCAGGTATTCTAAGGTCGACTAAAGCATTCTTACGTTTCTTTTCGATATGCAATCAAATTGCCGCATCGCTGAGGCAACTCCCCTACCTTTCGCAGGTGAGACACTGCGCATCCAACACATCCTCTGCCCCATCCCCCGACTGGTCAATGTGCTCGCAGGTGAAATTGTGTGCAGCGCAACATATTATTAAATTGGCTTGATTATGGCCAGAGAGCCATCGCTCGGAGCTGGGAGCTCCCCAGCTCACTTGGGCGGCAGTCGGGGCCAGAAAAGATATGAAAAAACAAAAACGAAATAACCAATTTTCAACCGGCCGAGTATTTCCTGTCGTGCCGCTTGTTCCTCTCTGCTGCCCGGCAATTAAAGTGTGTAAACATGGCTGACTGAGCCGGGCCACATCCAGTTGAATCGCCCGTCGGAGTGGCAGACGTTTGATCATAAATCTTAGAGTGCTGCCAAAAATAGAGTCATTCTTTCAGGGGTCCGATTGGAGTGGCTCGATTCGTTACGATTCGATCCGATCCGATCCGACGGATGGATGGATGCATGGCTGGTTGGGTCTGGAAGCGGGGACCGATAAAGACCGGGGCCCAAAATAACCGCCACACACATGCAGACAACAAAGAAATCGACGAAAAGTCTGCTGAGGGCTGGGAAAGGGGAGGCACTGCAATTCTAAGGAAAAAGAAAAGAAAAGCCACTCCGGATGAACAACGGTATACAAAGGTATTTTTAGAAGACCGATCTGGGAATACTCTGGAACATGCCAGGAGTCTATAAAAGTGCTGCAATTAAAGGTGATTGATATCGAAGGGTAAATCAAAGGGAAGTGTATGTAGTGCTTGAAAAGCTAAATCAGCAGCTGACAGTGTCCATGGTTTCCCTTTGCTAAATGACTCTCAAAACTGATATTAATAAGAAGTTCTGGAAATCTGCTTGATATCAGAAACAGTAATGTAATCCTTTTAAAGCTTACTTTATAAGCGAACATTTTTAGTGCAGCGCTTCTATTTTTTACCCATTTATGGGCTTTACCTTATCGGCATTATCGCTTGTTTGTAATGCCGCAAAGTAAGAGTATCGAAAGGCTTTTGCCGCTCTAATGATTGATCTACGATTAGTTGGGCAAATGGAGGTGCCCACTGGAGTGGGGATTCGGGGTAGAAACCGAACCGAACTGAGCCATTTATATGGGTCAATAGACTGACGATCACAGGGCATGGTCTCCGGCTCCGGCTCCGTCTCCGTCTGGTTACTGAAAGCACTGCGATTGATAGTGGCTTGTCAGATAATTGCTGTGCCAGTTTTCCATTCCCTTTTCCAATTTACTTGGAGTCGAACGAGGTTCTAGTTCTCCTCGCCACAAATCGAAACAATTTTCCTATGGAGTGTGTTTCTTTACCCATTTCTGGGCTTAAAACTAAGGCAAGTCTAATAAATCGTTATAAAATCCGCACTACTTGGGTTTAGTTTTGTTTTTCTTTCTGGTGTGTGTTTAGTGGGTATGTTTATTATGTCACGATTTTAGTCACGCATCTGTGTCGACAATTTTCATAACTTTTTCATTATTGTTTCGCTTTTCTTTGTTTCTGCTGCGTTGCCTTCGCACCTGCAATGTGTAACGCTTTTGGCTTTCTTCGACGTTTTCTCGCTTTTCATTTGGCCAAATTATGTCACATTTTGCTTAAATGTTTGTTTAAACAGCGCCAAATAAAAGTTTCAATTTCCGTTTGCTCATTAGGCCCGGCCGTGCTGTTGGTTTTGCCTTTAGTTTTGGCTTTGGTTGGGGAAACTGCGGGGAACCCAGGCCTCTCCATAATTAAGCGCTTTCCGACCAAAAACAAAAAGATCGCAAGGGGAACCGCCTACGCCGACGGTAGAAATAGCTTAATGCCCCATCAAGCTAGCTGCGATTTTGGGGCCTGCACATGCAAATACCCTGGAATTTAGCATTAGGAGAAGGGTTTGATGGTTCCCTACAATCATTTAATCATTAATGTATTCAGCCTTAAATGCCAATTTCTGTTGCCATAGATTTATTTATACATTAATACCTTATTTTGATATATAAACCGAACAAATGTTATACTTCCCTTTTTAAACATTAACATGTGTTTAATATTTATAAACTATATAAAGCATTATTTTTTCCTATTTTGTAGGAACTTGATTTCTGATTTGGATCAATATTTATTTCATATTTATAAATGGATTTGTTGCCATATTTTAATTCAAAGTTCTGTAACCATTTTGAAGATTTAAAGGTATTTTATGGTCGAGGCATACAATCCATCTTTATTTCGTTGTTTTCTCTTAGCGGCTGATGTATTCCTCCCTTCTTTTATTTCTTTCTTTGGTGCTAATGAGTTTAACAACCTGCGGCTATTTATGACGAGAAATTTGAATTGGGAATGGATTTTTGGAAATGTACAGGGAATACCAAGCAAATGGTTTAGTCACCGTGGTGAATCAACTGCCAGATTTACTGAATCTTATTGGTTTTATTTCGAAGACGCAAAAAAATACTTTCATTTCGTTGAAGTTTCTCAGTTGTCACTTTTTGGTGGAGTTTAAATGTTTTTCTTATCGAAGCCAAAGTGTCTTATCGTTTTTTGATACTAGAAAGAACTTGAATGAAAAGAATGCATAACCTATAGTCTAACCTATGACATCATTTGAAAATAGTTAAAACAAGAAATGATTAAATGCTCCGAACACAATGTAGTAAGCAAGTACTCCAGTTTTTGTTCCCAGATCCATTTAGGGGACTGAGTAATTAAATGAGAACTACTACTATTGAGGAAGCTGTGCCGGAGAACAACTCATTTCCATTCGGACCTCTCGCATTCTCCTCCATTAATTTCCATCTAAAGCCCGTTAAGTCTGTCATTAGTTTCATAATCACGCATTCAGAAAGAAGTCGTGCCCGGCTCAACCCAGCACTTGGCATTTGTTTATTAAAATTGTTCGAAGCAACGCTGGCGATAATGCGGTGCCATTCGACGATGACGTTGACGGTTGGCCATAAGGAAAAATATGGGGAGACAAATAAAAAAACTGGGAAATTAGCATATTCACGCTTCCATTTCGTTGACAAACTGTTGGCCACGAGGCGAGCATTTCGGTTTCTCAGTTTTTATGTCACTGGTGCATCCCAGACGACATCGCTCCCGAGGCGTCTCGGGGCGAAACAATGCTCCAAATCAGGTAATGGAGGCAACTGCATAAATAGAAGCACTCCACGAGTGAAAAGCGAAACTATTAGCACGGAAAATGGGGACTCGGCTCCTCGTGGTCTTTATTTTTTGCCGAAAAGCAGGAGAAAACCAGCACGAGCTGGTAGGGTAACAACTAAAAGCGAATACTGTCAGGAGGCAAAGGAAAATCCATAAATATGGAAGCATAATGTGGACGCAGCCTAGGGAAATCCGGCCAGACAATAGATCAAAGCGGAGGAGTTAATACTCTGCCCGGCTAATGGAGATTTTCATTTAATGATATTTCTAATAATAAATAAGCTTGAGATACAATATCTCAGGAAGTCTGGGGACTTAGATAAACTATTATTTCCGAGAATAACTTAGCGTGGTATCGAAATGCAAGAGCTTAGGGAGAATTCTATTAAGTTGGCTGCCGTTTTAGGTAATATATTCTACTAGATAAGATTTAGTTGGTGGCGGAAACCTCAACAATATTCCGGCATACCTCGTTTTGGGTAGAGTTTTGCTGGCAGAAACGTGCTCAAGAGCAGGCAGCCCCTCGACGACGTTTGGCCAGTAAACCAAATACATTTTTTACTCTCGCCGCCGCTGTCTCTGTTTGTTTGTTTAATTTTAGTCAGCCTCTTGGTGGAGTAGTGCAAATTTGTTTGCCAAAAAAGCAGCTGGGAAAGGCAAGCCCAACGGAACCACACACCAAAGGCAATAATATTGGTCGCGGCGACATGCCGCTGCATAGACAAACAAAAAGTGCCAAGATCAGGGAGCATACAAAGCCAGAAAACCTCCATTGTTCGGTTTAGACAAATGTTTTTTGTAAAAAAAAGTACAAAGAAAATAAAAAACTTAAAGCGGGGACACCAAACAAGCTTTAAATGAAATTTCTGCCGATTATGTAACAAAATCCAAACAGAGATACAGATACAGAGATACATACATGGATGTAAACGAAAGAAAGAGCAGTCTGTTTCGCCGTCCGGCTGGCTGTGTTTAAAGAAAAGTTGTTAAGAAATTGACAGGCCGGGGATTTGCATAAATGAAATTAGTGAGCTGCCGCTAACAAGGCTTAAAAAGCCCGGCCCAGACCCACAAAACTCTTTGACCCTGTCAGACGATTGCAATACAGAGTGTCTTTAAAGTTACAATGCGATTCATGTATCTAGTTAATGTATTCCTCGGTTAGCAGGTGGCATGAATTACTTCCTGACTTACTAACAAATGGGACAATACTTAAAGATTTATATTTTATATGTATATTTCTTTATAAAGTTATAAAATGCAGGGTTACTTGTTTATTTTGTTAGATTACTGAGTATTTTAATATTACCTTTAGTTTCCTGTCTTTTTGGTAATACAAAACTATCAGCTGTTAGCATTAGTTTGTCTTCAATTTTGTCTATTTTTACCAGTTTTGTGAATTATTTCCTTTTTAATGGATTTATCAAAGATACAAAGCTTTTACTTGTATTGTCAGTTTTGTGGATTATTTTATTGATAATGAATATGGTTATATATTTGTCTATATATAAATGTGTTTATGTATTGCTTTGCTTCTCTTTTTATGCTATCCAATTTTTTGATGATGTTCTCTTCTTGCCATTCTTTGCGCTGAAATTTTGCTGGCAAAACGAGTTTTTTTCGTGAACGTTTCTTTCCCCCCAGTTTTTTTTTGTTTTTTACTTTTTTGAAGTTGTCTCAATGAGAGTTTCATTCTTGAAATGCAAACAGCTGTGTGGCAGAGACATGTGCACAGATACAGATACAGATACAGACACAGATACAGGTACACATAGAGCTAGAGATACGGATACACATCCAAATCCGAGCGGAGAGAACTTGGATTCAGCTATAGATACATGAGCAGACATCCGCAGCATATGAATGGGCTTGGGAAGCGGCATGGCAAGACGGACCATCAGCCAACCCGAGCACAAACCGCAAATTTAACCATAAAATATGGTAACGAAACACCTGCCCTTCTTGCTGGGCCCCTCTTGTGTATGTGCGTGTGTGTGTTGTGTGTGTGTGTGGTTGTGTTCTACCTGGGCACCTGCAATGTATCTGCAAAAAAAGTGTCGTCTGTCTGTGTCGGTGTTTTGCCATTGTTCCCCCTCTTGTTTATTGTTTAATCTGCCATTGCACTTTGCCGGTCTTTGCATTTATTTGGCATGACAGCCGAGGGGCGACCCTGCAGTTTGAATAATGCAGCGAGGGAGTCTCCTCCGCCTTGCCCAGCTCAAATTTCAAATTCTGCAAATAAACAAGAAGTGCAACTATCTTTCCTACTTCTTTCCTTCTTTTTGTATCTGCTAAGTTCAAATATATCTCTCCCGCTGTCGCCGCATGTAAATAAAGCTGCTCCACCTCCACCGCGACCGCTGCTGTTGACAGGCAAACTCAAAGATTTATGAAAGTTATAAATATAGTGAACTGGAGCCGAAACTGGAGCAAAAGAAGAAGCAGTTGCAGCGACCAGAATTTGATCGAAAAGTTTTCGAGTATAATGTTATTTTTGTTAAGTTTGTTTCCATTGAGTTATGACACTATGTATCTTTAGGGTTTAACAGGAAAATAACAATGATGGGAAGCGACTAGGATAGTATACAGAGGATTCTCTTTGTTAAATAATGATAAATTTACTAGGAAGTTCGGTCCCCCTGTAACGATTTCTTAAAGCTAAAAATACTTTTTAATATCTTTTAGGAGCTTTCTTTTAAATAAATATCTTTGAAGAGGGATACATTCATTTGAAAAGCACCTCGTATGGCTATTTCCATCACTCTCTCTACCATTTTCTTTCTTTATTTCCAATCCAACTGACCTTTTGACTCTTGTTGTTGCCTCCTGCCGTTGTTTTTCACACATCCACCGTTGCCCCTCTGCCGCTTAAACTCAATTAGAGGTGCAACGAGACGCTAAAAGCCTTGCCAGGTGGGCGGGCCGGGCTAATCAAATGAGTGCAACGAATACCTGGCTTACTTTAGTGTAATAATCAAATTAATTTGCATAAACTGCGACCCGACCCCGTGACATTAAACCGCTGCGGTTGGTCCGGTCTGGTCACCAGCAACCGGGCCTATAGTGGGGTCACCACTCTTGCCCTGATTTCCTAGCCCTACCCTTGAGTTTTCCATGGCTGATGGTTGATGGTCCCGGATGGGGGTCCTGGTGGTGCACTCTTTAGCATGCAATCAGGGGGAAATGTTTGCCCTTTGCGTTAGTTGGTAAAATTTATTGTAATGCGATTGTGTCGACCAACTATAGAGAGGGGCCTGTTGTAGGTCTCGTTCTGGTTTTGGGTGCTGCACGTGAAGAAATAAAGAATACCGAGGGATATTACCTGGTTTATTCCAGAACTTGGACAATTATTTATCTAAAAATAAAAGCTTTAGGGCTGAGAGAGTACAATCAATCTACAAGAAGATCATTAAAGAAAGGTCAATGCCTTAAGAAGGCACTAGGGTTCAGGTTCTCCTTTACTTATATACTAATTTAGGAGTATGCCTAATCGAACAACTAATTAATGCCTTATCGACCATTATTTTGGGATCACTCTTTTTTACCGTGTGGCTTGCATGCAAGGCAAACGAGGGAAAATCGATGCTATGAGAGCTCTGTCATGCAACGGGGCGGTGTAGTTTGGTATGGCATGGCATTATAATGGAATACTCTTACGCCCTTTCCCCACGAACACAAATACCACAACCAGCAGAGGCACCAACACCAGCGGGGTAAACCCAGGCACACACAGACATGAAAATTGATTTCCCTAAACAACAGCAGACAGCAGACGGCAAACGGCAAAAGTACAAAACCGGAGCCGGCACCACGGATACACAGATACACAGATACAGATACAGCTACGAATGCAAACACAAACACAAACACAAACACTAGGGCCGCGCCATCCAAAGATATCGTATCTCATGGATGCCCCTTTTAGTATCTGTATCGCCTGCCTGCCCCCCCTCCCGAGCTGTGTTCGGTGTTGGAAGTAACTCCATGTATATCTTTTTTATAGCGCACAATGTTTCCTATGTTTTTCCTTTTTATTTGTATTTGTATTTGTGTTTTTTTTTTTTGCCAGCTTTTTCGGTTAGCCTGTCGTAATGTGCTTGGGTTAGTTTCGAAATTGAAATGTATGCAAATAGTGGCATGTTGCCTTTGAAAATCGATAAATTCTTTTGGTGGCAGGCGGCAGGGAGGCCGGAGAACAGCTGATTGCATGTGAAATAGTCACGCAGCGAGCTATATAGTGCGGGTCTCCATTGTATCCACTATTTTTTCCCCGATGTCAAATAATCAAGATTTATGCGATTTGTTAATGAATTCGCTTCGAGCGAGCCCTGCGGGAAATAATGCTGTCGATGCTTTTGGGGAAGAGGGCCCTCCAAATGGGAAGTGTGTTTCAATTGGAAATTTTGTAATGCGACGTGGATTCTGGGACATCTGGCAATAAAGCTCGCATTATGTCCAAACACATATTGTGTAAATATTTACTTCGATTCCCATTTCAATATTCCCATTTGCCTTTGTTTTCCCTTCAGCCTGTTAATTGAATTTAATTTAGAGTCAAATGACAAACACTGAGGCAAACTTCTATTAATATTAATCATGCCTGGCTTAATCAATTTAACCCACTTTATGCTGGGTGGCCCCCTATTGTTGCAAGTATGAGAAATTGTGGAGCCTAATTGAAGCCCAAATGACGTATTTAGTTTCATTTGTCTAAGAATTCATAATTTGTGTGGTACGTTTGCTTTTAGCCAAACTAACCTGTTAAATGCTGGATGGGAGTATTGTAATCTTGTGTTTAAATGAAAGTTACTTGAACTAAAAGTTAAATTATATTGACTATTTTTGTAAGCAAGTAAATCCTTTAGTGAAAATATGTAATTCTTTAAAACAGTTTTTGCTTAGATTGCATATGTATAAGCAATAAGGCGTAGAGTTTAAGCAAACGCCTTTAAATAAATAATAAAATACATTATTTAATTTTTTTATTTTATATATTATTTAATATAATATATAATAAATGTTAATCAATAAAGATAAAACAGAACAAAATGTACTAAAAATGTACTCATATTTTTCAAAATGTTAACTTTTTTAAAATGATAAAAATACCTTTTAAAGTATTACATTTTAAATGTAACTGTAATTCGAATTGTTAACCTAATAAAAATGCATTTTTTGACTGAGCTATGATGGATTTTCTCTGCAAGAGTATAAAATGTTCGGTTTGCCGAAGCTAGCTTCCTTTCTTGTTATACCCTTGCAGGGGTATACATTGTATACTATACAACGCAGGAGTCATTTCCAACCGTATAAAGTAAATATATTCTTAATCAGCATAAACAGCTGATTCGATTTAGCTATGTTTGCAAGAAAAAAAAAATTATTGACATTTTTAAAAATTTTTAAGGGGTTACATCGTTAAAATGATCAAAATTTGGCAATAAATTAAGTTTTTTAATTTTAAATCTCAGTGTAAAGATGTGTTAGCCCTTTAAAAACTAGCCAAAAAAGCTGTCCGAATTGCAATTACTAATAATTAGGCTTAGTTATGATACATTTTCATGATCCCATTGCAAAATGCAAGGGCATTAACACGTCGGTATCAAGCAGTTATCTTCCTTTCTTGTTTTTTAATAAGGTTTTAAACTTAATTTCTATTTAGCTTAAAAAAGTAGTAAATGTAAACATTTTTCAAAAATTAAATCGCTATTAACCTGGCTTATCCTGGGAATTTATCCGCTATTATTTCCTTCTTCGAAACTTGGCTTATCCAGGGAGTTTATCCGCTATTAATTCCTCCTAGCCTGGCTTAAAGCTCAGGCTGCCTATTTAAGGTTATAGACATGACTGTACGGCCTGTCAGATGTGTCTGTACATATCTAAACAAAGTTGCAGCGCTAATTTGAAGTCTGCAAACACAGAGGAGGGCCCCACAGGGGGAGAGAGAGTGATGAGCAGTTGCCATTTCACCTTGCAACCCCCATTGCCACCTCCGCCCCTCCCTCCCTACCGCCCCCTTGTGGGCTCTGAAATTCTGTCTGCGCTGCACAATTCAAGTGTCAGTCCCCCCTGCGTGCCTTGGCCCCCCACATTTCCATTCAGTGCGCGCAAAAGGGGAGCAAGTTTAAATGCAGCGAGCAAAAATCAATGCAACCCCAGAGCGGCGCCCGTTGCAGTCCCCCCCCTTGGCTGCACCCCTCTGGCTGCAGAGTACATTAAAAAAGGCACAAAAAAATCCCATTTGGCATCTCCATGGGGGTGTGTGAGTGTGTGTGTGTGGGTGGGGGTGAAGTGGGCGTCAACCGGCGCCAGGCTGCTTTATTAGATTGCCGTAAATAAGTTTATGATGTGCCCCGAAACCTGAATTTAGATGTAATAAAAATAAAGCAGAGGAGGCACTGCAGCAGAAGAAGGAGCAGCTGCTGTGTCATCCAATGCTAATGAGAATTTCGTTGTACTTAATGTGCAATTCGCAACTAATTTGGGGCATCATTATCCCCCCTAATTAGGCGATTACCTACAAGTTGTGCCGATCGGTCTGGTAGTAACTTGAGGCAGGATGGTTTGTGTACTGCTGCGGCATTCCTAAGACTTCCAAGACTGTGAAAAGTGCTGGCAGCGGAGACAGAGCGGAGCCATTTTCCCCATTTGAAATTCTAGAAAGCCAAGAAGTTGCAGAGTAATTCAAGCACAGAGCGAAATGAATTTAATTATATCTCAAAGAGATATAATAATTGCATTTGAAGAGTTTTCTAGCCCTCGCCTCGAGGATTCTTGTCTTAAGCAAATTATGATGTACATATATTTTCAGTAAAATAATTTAATCATGGCTTTAAGTCTAGTTTTTCCCTCTGTGTAGCAAAATAAAGGAGCAACACATATAAGTAATGCTGAAAATGAGCAATTTCTTTAGCATTTACTTTGAAATTTCCTTGCTTTCTATGCCATTTTCCCTCCTTTGTTTTGCTCTATTTTCTACTCGGAGAACTTTTCCCTTATTGTTTCCCTTTTCTTGCATAACATAATGGCCCAGCAGTTCAGTTTCCTTGCTGTGCCAGGCCAAAAATAATAATAATAATAATACAAAAGTTTTGGGGAAGATGCAATTCCATTAAAAATTTAATTTTCAATTCCATTTCCCTTTCCTTGCAGCACCGACGGCACCGAATCTCCCATACTGGCCGAAGACGGTGGCGATGGTCATGACAAACCGCGATTGCGCTACGGGGAACTAGTGATACTCGGGTAAGTCCAAACAATAGTGAAAATAGACGAGTGTACAAGGCACTATGCCATACTATACCATACTATACTTGAATGGTAAGAACGTAGGTGGTCTTGCCAGAGGAGGAGAGCGGGGCCTTTCACTTGACAAGTGCTGAAATGAGCACTTCAAGTTCTTTGTTCCCCGACTTGAAGCATTTATTTTACTTGAAGAGCTTAACAGCAAAACAAAGGGTAGGTCATTGAAAGGCTGAATGTGCCTTCAATTGAGATAATTCATTTTTTCTGCACAACTTTCGCTTTGGTTTATTCAAGGAACAAGGAAAGACCTTGTAAAATACCTCGTTTCTTTCTCCCTATAAATTCCTTTTAAGTTTCAATTGTTTCGGCATTATACACATTTAAAATAAGGTTCCGAAATGCTCAAGTTCTTCATAAAAGCTACCTAATTATGGCTTGAAAGCGGCCTAATCCCTTGTCCAGACTCTGCCTAACTAGTTACATTTCACAGCAACACTATCCGAACACTATCTCATGAAATCTATTATCGTCCATCATGGAATCATAAATTAGGATTCACTGCCTTTTTATGGGATCTTCAACCGAACCGCTTGCTCGAGTCTGGAGACCTCTCCCATTCCGAATCCGAATCGAGCCATAAACGCAATCCGTCAAACACACGGCTCCACCGACTTACAGAAGTCTAAGTGCCGGCTCTGTAAACATAGAGCCGCATAAATTTTGAGCCACGCAGCGCTCCGTCCTCCGCTGGCGGAGATTGATGGTTCTGGGCAGCAGCCGGGACGGATGATTGTAAATCTTGATGCTCGCCTGACATTGTGCTGATTGGCAACGCTTGGTCAACGCTGACTCACCACCGAAGTGCGGCTCCTCCGACGCAGCCTCAGACGGCGGCTCCAGACTTGAGTCATTAGCCGAAAGCGCTCCGAGGTGAAGCTGCAGTTGCGCCCTTTGTGTCCCCCAGTTGTGTTATCTTAACACTTTTTAATTGCCCCTAGGACGAGGGCAGGCAGGCAGGGCTTTAGGCATCTGGCCATAGTTCTCCATCAATTCCCCATTTATCACGGCAACCATGCTGGTCCTCTCGAGCGGGCAACATGTGGTCACTTCACGCTGGTCGGTGGTCGGTGGTCGGTGATATATGATAGACAACCAGACGATGATGGGTCTGGACAAGGCAAGTCAAAGCGATCACTGGGATTCGTTGTCAGCGAATCTCGAACTCTTAATTGCTGTCGTCGAAATGAGACACAACCAGTTAACAATTAACAAAGAAAACAACGCAAAATAAATTTGGTTAGCCGGCAAAATGTGGGCATGAATATAAATCGGAAACATCGTTACAATATTAAAGACACAGCTCAGGCCTCCAGGGGGTCAAACGTCGCGTCGTTGTAAACATGAATTTGGATTGATGCTTTTGAGACGTTTGACGAGTTTCGGTGTTCCAAGAACTTTACATCACTCACGGGACACATTCCCCTTTGCTTATTGTCGTTTGACTGAATAATTTCAAAGGAAACATACTTTTGCTGGTGTGTCGCGGGGGAGTCTATTCTTTCTGGGCAACATTCTTTAAAATATTGTCAATAAAATCCAGAGAATTATTATTGACATTTTATGATCGGATCGTTAAATTCAATGAAAAGAAGTGCCAGGAAGAAATAAATAAAGATAAGAAATGTTAATTTCAAGGCATATAAAATCTCTATTTTTATGTGATCAGTATAACATAATTTTAAGCCATCAAAATAGATTTTATTTACTAAATGTGTATGTCTAAGGAATACAAGCAGCTTATGCTTAAATTTCTTAACAATTTTAACCTTTACACTTTTTAAAGTTCACCTTCTTAACAAAGGTAAATCAAGCTATAAAAACCAACGAGCCGCGGCTCTATGATACCTATATTTACCAATATTTACGGGTATTCACAAGGTTTATGGCCTGACTAATGCAGCAAAGAGCCAGAAATAACACCGGGGAACACATTAGGCTAGCCCGCAATTCTTTTGAGTTATTAGTGCCCATTATCTGTGGGAGGCCCAGGCAGAAGCGCTCCACTAATTGCGCAAACATATTGTAGACGCAGAACTTGACCTATAAAGCGAACGAATTAAGCAACAATCTCGCGTGGCCCCAATTCGGGGCTGCCGCCTATCAACTTGCCCCACATCGGGCAGTTAGTGTATCTGTATCTGAATCTGAATGTGTTCCTCTGTCGTTGCAGCTACAATGGTTACTTGCCACAGGGAGACCGCGGACGGCGACGCTCCAAGTTCGTGCTCCACAAGCGGACGGAGGCCAGCGGCGTCAAGCGGTCCAAGCACTACATCGTCCAGTCACCACAGACCTCGAAGGCCATCCTGGATGCCAACCAGCACTCAATCTCGTACACGCTCTCACGCAACCAGGCGGTAATCGTCGAGTACAAGGAGGACGCGGAAACGGACATGTTTCAGGTGAGCAGGAGAAGCTATCTAATTCCCTAGAGCCTACCAGACTTTTATGAATGCTCTCTGGCTAATAAGAACTTGCCACGAATCATTCTGACTTGACTCTTGACTTTTAGCCGGTCAGACAAAGCGACATTCAATATTTATTTGGGCCTCATGGCCGGAGTATCGTTTCCCTATTTGGCCTGAAGTGTAATGCCAATATCGCATGATTTGGCATTTATTTGCTTAGTGATAAATTGCCCCATGCACTCACCTGACTCACACTAATCAGTAGTTTCCCCCAATCACTCACCCTCGACTAATTCCGACTGCTGTTCTCCACTCTTCCGCCAGGTGGGACGCTCCTCGGAGTCACCCATTGACTTTGTGGTGATGGACACGCTGCCCGGCGACAAGAAGGACGCCAAGGTGATGCAGAGCACAATTTCTCGCTTCGCCTGCCGCATCCTGGTCAACCGCTGTGAGCCTGCCAAGGCAAGAATATTCGCTGCCGGCTTCGATTCGAGCAGAAACATATTCCTTGGGGTAAGTGTGGCCTACACCCGCCCGCCCACTGATTCTAATGAGCTTTGAACTTGACTTTCCATAGGAGAAGGCCACCAAATGGCAGGACAACGTGGAAATCGATGGCCTGACCACCAACGGCGTGCTAATTATGCACCCCAAAGGATCCTTTTGCGGCGGCAGTGCCAAGTGCGGACTCTGGCGTGAGTGCTCCGTGGGCGGCGATGTCTTCAGCCTGCGCGAGTCGCGTTCGGCACAGCAAAAGGGTCAGCCAGTAAGTCAATTAATTATCTTCAGATCCCCCTTGGTGCCGAGCTCATTCCGTTGTTCACTTTCCCGCAGATCTACGACGAATGCAACATCCTGCAGGATGGCACACTTATTGATCTCTGCGGCGCAACCCTGCTCTGGCGTTCCGCCGAGGGCTTGCAGCACTCGCCGGTGAGTCGCCCTCGAGTCTACAGTACATTATAGCTTTATTTACAATTCGATTAATAATTGCAGACCAAACATGATTTGGAGAAACTTATCGATGCCATCAATGCCGGTCGTCCCCAGTGCCCGGTGGGCCTGAACACGCTGGTTATACCGCGCAAAGTTAACATTGGGGATCAGGTGAACCAGCCTTATGTGTACTTAAACTGTGGCCATGTCCAAGGTGAGTTTGAATTGTTTTTTGGAACAAGGATAATCCCTAACATCTGCATTCTTTTCCTGGCAGGCCATCACGACTGGGGTCAGGATGTGAACACCGGTGCCCGTCGCTGTCCCATGTGCCTGGAGCTGGGTCCAGTGGTCACCCTGTGCATGGGCCTCGAGCCGGCCTTCTATGTGGACGTGGGCGCCCCGACCTTTGCGTTCAATCCGTGCGGACACATGGCGACTGAGAAAACTGTCAAGTGAGTGGCTTAAGCCCAAGAAAATCTAAGAATTGACTATATTAATTGTAATTTAACCTCGACTCTTGCAGATACTGGGCCAATGTGGAGATACCGCACGGCACCAACGGATTCCAGGCGGTCTGTCCCTTCTGTGCGACGCCCTTGGACGGAGCGACTGGCTACATTAAATTAATATTCCAGGATAATTTAGACTAAATTTAATATAAAATCGATACGCGATTAACAAGTGTATTTACGTCTATAGATACATAGATACTGTAGTAATTGAACGATGTCCGAGTTTGAAGCAGGCATTAAAACTAGGCTTTATTTATTATAATTAATTAATTAATTAATTAATATTTAATGCAGCTGAAAGGCGGAAGCCGTTTCTGAACACTGAATTAAACGGTTCAATCGCAGCGATGCGAAGTGTCTCTGTCTGTGCTTGAGTTTTGCATTATGTTTAGCAAACCAATGCGATTAATTGCGAAATTAACGAAAGCCGATCCCCTTCCCGATCGCAGTTGCATGTTGAAGTTTCACGTTTGATTTCCGTTACTGTATAATGTAAAAATGATTTCGAAACAATGAAAGTGAAGCCAGCTGGCGCAGCATTGAACATAATGATTAATAATTGTAAAAGTTGATATCGAATGTAAATCGCAGATATATTTATATGGCCAGCCACAGGCAAAGTGCATAGATTGTGTATAATTGTGTAAAAACAAAACAAAGATGGAAATGTAATCGTTAAACCCAATTATTCGCAATAATCCATTGCAAACTACCCGACAGCAGCAACATTTACGTATTTCTCACCAAATCTAGAGCTTACATTTAAAACGAAGATAGGAAACGAACGAAGGAACACAATTATAAACGATTTAGATTCAGTAAACGACGTAATGGTAAAGCATTATTCTAAATAACAAATAACAAAGGAATTACCACAACCGTATGAACAACAACAAAACGATGTACAGTTTCAAGAGCGAGTTCATAATAGCATTATCTGTATCTGTATATCTAGATCTATATGTATCTGCAGAGTCTTCAGATATATACGTTGATATTCATTTTCTGCCCCAAATCGCGCATTATGCATTACTAAGTTAGATAATCTTACACAACCTATAATTATGAATTACGATTATTTGTATTATTATTCTTATTTTGTATGCATTAAACACGTTCGTGTGTGTTCATTATATGTTGCAGTTGCGTTGCAGTGTGTGTTAACAATGCACTCAAACAATGCAAAAAAACAAACAACAAAATAGTTTATAATAAATACAAAATGTAAAATAAAAACTTTCTAGCAATACGCATAAAACATATGTGGAATCATTTATATTTGGGATTTCTAACTTAAATGTTGGATATGGGATTTTGGCATGGATTTCGAACTAAAAACCTATTCTGTAAAGTACGAAAATGTGACCGAATGAGAAAACAAGCCAATTAAAGCATAAATTGATGAATTTATAGTTTTTTATTGATATAACTTCACCGTTTTTTTACATATATTTACATGTACTCAGTGACATGCTAATTTATTACGATATTAGAAATTCAGGTTCAGTATGATGAATATTGAAAATATATATAAATATACTAAATGACAGGATTTAAAAAAAAAATATGACTGTTATTTATGCATCAGTAATGTTTCTTGGATCGATTTTTATTTAAATCTAATTGTTCTAATTGTTCTATTTTAAAAGGATATTTTCTGAATTGAAGAATAATTTTCTATATTATAGGGCAGATTTCTTGAATTGCAAAAGGCAAATATTCTAATTTAGGCTGACCTGAGTTAAATTGATTTCTTTGTATAACTAAAATAACTATAAGGTGTAGTAAAAATTAACAAGATGGAAGCTAACTTCAGCACGCCGAAGTTTGTATACCCTTGCAGATTGAAATTTGATAATTAATAATTAATAAAATATAAATTATATACACTTCTATTAAAAATCAAGGAAGTAATTCCTACTTTTATTACATTCATCTATATATTTACAATTGTTCAGTTACAGTTTTACATTTACAGGTTGGCGATTTTCATAAAATTAAATCTGAAATTCTAGAATAATACAAAATGGCTAGATTTCAAATTTTATGAAAATTTGTTGAACACTGGAAAAGTTATAAGTTTTTCAAAAAATTTTCCGATTGTTCCTATGGCAGCAATATGATATAGTCGTCCGATCTATATATACGAATGAGAATATATAGAACACAAACTGCAAAGTTTCATTCAGACAGCTTCAAAACTTATAGACTAGTTTGCGTAGAAATAATAACCTGCAAGGGTATAAAAATGCAAAAATAAAAACAAAAACAAATTAATAAAGTGCTAAAGAATATTTAGCAACACCGTACAAAATGGCAAAAGTTTTGCATTCAGTTTTCTTCTTACAGGTAAATCTTACCCTTTGGGAATTACACACTCAAGCAAGATTAATAATTAATAATTAAGATAATATCAATAGCAATATTAAATAATATAATTGGAATAAAAGACACAACATTCATGCGCTAGAAGCCACTGCGTGGAACAGCAGGCTATTCTCAGCTCGGTCCACACTGCGCAGGTCTAGAGCATTGTGTGAAGCATACTTACGGGGTGCTTTCCCGTCGCCACCAGCGACATACGATTCCCAACTGGTTCTGGCAGCGTCGGCATGGAAACCCCGCCGCCGAGCCGAGGAAAGCATACTTACCTGGCGTAGAGGTTAACCGTGATCACGAAGGCGGTTCCTCCGGAGTGAGGCTTGGCCATTGCACCTCGGCTGAGTTGACCTCTGCGATTATTCCTAATGTGAATAACTCGTGCGTGTAATTTTTGGTAGCCGGGAATGGCGTTCGCGCCGTCCCGACATTGGTAATAAATGTGAAATTTTCAAGTAAGGTTAAGAGTGGGATAATTTCTTCTCAGAGAGTCAAAATTGAAACGGTGCTCGAGGGAATGCCGCCCTAAAATTAAAACAACCATGTTTGTTTTTCGAAAATTTATTTGTAGAATATTTGTTTTTACTTCGACTTTGTGTTTGTTTTTATAGCAGTTTTGATTTTGTTTGTGAAGCTGCTTATTGACATCAATCTTTCAATTCTCTACCGCTTGTTTCGGGAACTGGCCACCGTGGTGGCAAGTTATTGTCAATGGGGTTTGAGTTTCTTGGATCTGATACGATCTATATATTAACATTTAAAATGGAATAATTTCTCTGTTCGTCCTCCGCCGCCTAGCCTGCGCGTCATGCATACATATTTAATTATTAAATTGGAGATTTGAATGCAAGTTGCTTTTGATTTCGAGTTCGATTTATTTTATTCGTAATGAAAAGTACTTTGTTTAGGTAATGCAGAAAAATGTTGCTATCTAAGTACGAGAGATGTTAAGTTATAATCGACATGGAAATTCCTTAATATTGGGATATTCTTTGAATGTAATATTCTTGCCTCTTGTTTAATGTAAATATGTTCTTATGCGCGTTGTATATGTATATCAATTGAATATAAATGTGTGTGAATTTATAAATCCTTTACTCTTCGTACATATGTATATGTTTCGATTCGTTTTCGTGATCTCTGGACTCTTGTGCGCTTAGCTGCATTAATCTATACAAAACTAAATTTGACTTGCAATCCTTCTGCTCCTCCTCAGGATCTCCACAAGTTACAATACAAGTTACAAAACTCTCCATAGCTGAAGACCTCCTTACACACTTTTCTATGTCTTTGTTACCCCGGAAATGTACAGTTGTCCTTAATATTAGTAAATATTCTTATAGAGGGAGAGGAAACAAGGGAGAAGCCTCAACAGAACTCAACGCAACAACAGAAACTTAACAAACTCCAAGGTCCTTGCTCTTTTATACATCTATATAGCTTAGGGAAAGTAAGTCCATTCATTATAATTAGCTCATCGAATGAATCCAGTATGTGCTTACACCGAGCTAATGTAGAAAATAATGCGTAGAACTATCAAAAAGATTTACCGTACATGCATATTTATCCGATTTCGTAATATTATATATTCAATTTCCCTCGACTATCCTCTAGGCTCCTCTGTGTTGGCGCACTCTTTATTGTCGTACATCTTAGTTGCTTGTCTCTGCTTTTCGCTTATCGGTATTAACATATCGCTTATTGTAAACACGTACGAATATACATATATATATATACCATGCTTATGTAAAAACACCAATTACGCAAATATAGTTAAAAAAGTTTCAAGAAAACCATCAGCCATGTCCGTCGATAACAAAAGCCGCACTGAGCGTGATTTACATTTCGTCTAATATCGTTACAAGAAGCACCACAGTAGTTAGTGTCAGTAGCATTAAATAACATATGTTTGATCTGGTATTGTCAATTATCAATTATCAATTATCAATTAGTGTTTCCTTAGTACATTCAAATTGTGTAAAAGTATTGTATTGTCCGCCAACGAGACCGTTTCTCAAAATTCACAAATCTGTAGATATTATTATTGTCATACAAATTGCCTCTGATTCCGCGCTTTCTACACTCTCTTTCTCCTTATAATTGTGTTTGTTATTGTACAATGTCTAAACGTAAGTATTTATTGTGTTTCGTTCACATTATTTGTATTATAGTTATTATTATCGTTTGTTCGTTTATTGTCGCAGTGTCACCTCATTATTGTCGGCTTACACTTGGCGTAGAACCACGTTGGTTGGGTCTCTCTAGGCATGTAGCATAGGGTTTTCGTTTGTAGTTGTTGCTAGAAAATTACATTTTACTGCTCTAGAGATGTAGATGTATGTATAAGTAAATTGAATAAGTATACATGTAAAAAAGTAGAATTCCATACTCGTAAAATGTACAAAAAATCATCGCGCCTCGCCGCCAAAAGTCTACTGCCACCGACCGCATATATGCACTCCAGCGGTGGCCCCACACCCATTATTCGGCCACTGCACACTGTGCCGTGTACAGTGGACCCTCTCACGCATGCACACACAATTTTCAACACTTTTACATCTTACGAATTATTGTCAAGATATGTTTTTGTCAGATGATATTAGCCTGGTTGTGAAAGTCGCCCTAGTCCACTACTGGCCCGAACCCCAGGCCCTCGACAGACACCCGGGTCCGGTCATCATTTTAATGGGATTGAGAAATCATAAATTCGTCACGAGAAGCGGGTTTCGTCGTTGTGTTAAAGGATATGTAGGGAGCTGGATATGTGCTCGAATGATGCCGGAGGACCTTGTCTGTCGATGGCCCCTAAGTAAACCTACAGTTTAATCCAATTTACTGGCCAGAGCACTATCAGGCAAGCACGTGGCCAGTCAGTAGCAGACGTGTCGCAACCAGGCCAAGGAGTGTGGAAAGCCCCCTTAAAACGATAAGGTTAACGCTGACGCTGGATCCGATAGAGGCTCCCATGTTGACGACGTTGATCTTCCAGCCCAGATTGTTGTGCGTAAAGCACTGCATCGGTGGAGAAAGGTGAAGGGATTAATCTTTATTAAACTCTTGCGGCTACGGAAACACTCACCTGGTAGTACAGCAAATCCGGAGCATCCAGGGGCACAGTCCAGTTAAGATATCCCGGCTCCCCATCCTCACACTTGTACTCCAGAGTCTTCATGTATTCATCGAAGGTTTCGATTTCCAGCGATCGGTCAACGGTCTGATGCTCCCACTCGCAGTAGCGACCACCTATTGGAGTATATGCATTGGTTATGTGGCAAGGAAGTCACTGATCTCAACTCACCTCCAGTGGGAATGGCATCGCCATCCTCGTCGTACTCCACTCCAGCGTAGGCCTTTTGTTTGCGGGCATCCAGACCGACCTTCTGACCCAGGCCGCCCTCCGGCGAGTCCGTGATGTAAAACGGATGATATCTGTTTGTGAAACAAACATTAGTCAGCTACAAAGTCATGCTTCTGGCTTGTACAGCTCACCTGGCTGGCATGGAGGGATCGTTGCCGCCCTCAACGATGAACTCGTAGGTCTGGCCACGCTCCACCGTGATCTCGGGGATCAGCAGATCGTTCACGTACCAGGCAATGCCCCACGAGGGCACTCCGGTGATGGGCGTGTAGCCACGCTTGCCGCCCGTGGGTCCAATGCTGGCCCGGAACTTCCTGACGCCCTCGATCTTCCGCGTGGGCCATGGCTTGGGTCCAGTCTCGTCCTTCACGTCATACAGTGAGCTCTTGCAGGCGTGATCGTTCTAAAGGAGCAACGTTAAGTTATCACCAGTTATTTTTGCCTCTGGACTTACACTTACCCGAGCCCCAAAATTGATGCGGATGTCGTCCTGATTGTGGTCGCTGGCGGTGTGCGAGTGGGCGTTGGCCTCCTTTCGGGCGTTGAGGGGTCCGATGGCGGCGATTACGGAGACCTCGCGATCGATGGGAATCGGTGAATCGTAGATGGCTTCGTTGGTCTGCAACAGGCGCTTGTATCGGATGCTCGTGACCCCGTTTTTCCTGTCGCCGCTCACTAGTAGGATTAAGAAGTAATGAGAAATAAATGTGAGCTCAAGTACTCTAGGCACTTACCAACTATCACATCGTTGCGGGCCCCAATACGCTCATCGGGACAGGCACCTCTCTGTCCGTCACACTGGGACAAGTCTGAAATGAAGTAGTCCTCCGCCCGGAAGACGCGAGCATTGGTGTCGTAGAAGGCCACCACCACGTCGGACTGGGCCATCTGTGCGCGTCCGTTAGCGCCGGATAGACCGAAGGCCATGTACTGGTTCTCGGCGATACGTCCGAAGAGCTCCACCTGCAGGTGCTCGCCCTGGAGCTCCCACTTTACCTGCAGCCGGTTTGGCAGGATCTCGCGACAGTTACTGTACACTGCGGGCCGCGGGGTGGTCGTGGTCTGGAATGGAGAGATGGAGGTGTTAGGGACGTGGCCTGGCCAGGGAACGGGTCATGCATGGGGCTAAGTCTAGTACTCACGGGTGAATACCACCATAATGGCTAATGCGGCGCGCATAGGTCAAAGAGATATATATTATGAGTTTAATGCAAATGAACAAATGCTAGCATATGGAGCGGGGTATGGTCGGGATCAATCTAACCCGTCTCCGGGGTAAGCACTTACCGTGATCTTGGTCTGGCCCAAGGCCGGCGGAACGTCCAGGTCCCGCGGAATGTAGACATGTCCGAAGTTGTGCCGGTACTCCACGCACCACACGGCCAGCCAGTCGATGTCGTAGACGGTGAGGTTGGCCGGCAGCTGGATCTCGATGTCCTCGCCCTGGTAGCCGCGCAATGGTTCCAGCGACCCCACCTCGTTCGGCACCTTTCGAAAAAGACATCAAATTGAGTTATCTAATCCTTTCTTAATCGGAATCTAGGCGTTACTAACCTTTATGCCCATGATGTTCGGTTCACTGCCGTTGCCCACCCAGAAGTAGGCGTCGGGTCCGGCTCCGTCGTAGTGCAGGTTGGGTCTGAAAGGGAGGAGGAAACATGGTCAATCCTTGGAAAAATATGTAGGGTGCAATGGATCTCACATGTAGAACGTCCTGGCGTCCAGCACGCTGATGTTGCTCGAACGGAGTCCGTGGGCCAGGCGCTTGAACTCGGGCAGGACCCGGGGCTTGGGCACATCCAGATTGGGTGGAATGAACACCTCGCCAAAGTCGACCTGGAGGCAAGGGTAGGGTCATCATCGTTTGCATTTATATCTCACAAAGGACAATAAAGTGCCCTTTGAGCACATTGTGCAGTTTCACTTTAATGTTCAAGGCGTGGCATGTGACAGGGTTTTACTACTGTCTACATAGTACTTTTCTGCTTTCTACATCACATACCTCTGACTTTGAGCGAAGTATGCAAATACCCTTTATACTGAATTATTTCAAAGCAAATTATTTAAGAAGTTGAGACTTGGTATGATTGGTTATTTTTAGTTGGTTAGTAATACACAGTCAGTAGAGTATTTACTTTTAACTGCTTTGCTTATTTAAATTTGAATATAACTTGGTATTATTGGTTAAGTCTGCTTTAAATTTTAATAGAAATTAACTTAAATAGGTATTTGAAATTTCTATTGTCACTAAACAGTCCTGACATGCCGCAGAGCTTTCTGTTTCCTTGAAATCATGTTTAAAAGTATGTTTCAAAATGTCACAGATGGGAATAAAGTAAGTTTTTAAGTAATCTTTATATTTTGGGATACCTTTCACTTGATTTCAAACTCTTAGTTATTTTCTACTATTATTAAACTGTGTGGATGAGCATACCCTTTACTTCTATTGAATAAATATTTGTAAAAATTCAAACTTAATTCTTGAAGGACCTTTACCTCCTTTAAAGTATATATAATATATTATTCTTGATTAAAAGTAAAGGGTATCTAGGTTAGTTGTCTCCCAAAAAAGATTCCCTAAATTTGACTCAATTCCACGCGATTTTACTTGACAATCTACATGCGACGCGGGATGGCGCGGCGACTCTAAGTAAGCAAACAACTGCTTTGTTGTTGTATACCCAAAACATAATGTACATAATGTGTGTGTGTGTGTGTTTATGTATGGGGGCTGGAGCCCCTCTCGTGCTCCCCATCCCCGCCCACAAAAAATCGGGCATGCGCGCTCCAAACTCCATAAACAGCGCACTCACACAGCGGCACTAACTAACCCCAATCCGAGCGGCATTTGTGTGCGTGCGTGAGCAGCCCCCAAGAAGTTTTTTGGCTGTCAGTCAATGGAAGGCGGCGTACGCCCACCCACCCGCACACACACACACACAAGATGGAGCGTAGACGGGACACCCTGTATGCCGCACGGATACACACAACCAGTGTCCATGTGAGGGGGCTGTGTCGGTGTCCTGCCTGTTTCTGTGTCTGTGTCTGTGACTGGGTCTGTGCCTGCGTCTGTGTCTGTGTATTTATATGCAACCACTTGAGTTAATCAAAAATGTCTGCTGTAATTTATTTTACTACGGCCGCCATCTTTTATTCCCGCCCAGAACTAGAACCCGGAGCGGTGGCCATTTGGGGAATTTATCCGGGGGAATGCATTTTGCCGGTAGTCCCCTCTCGTCCTAGTCCTCGTCCTTATCCCTTTTGGCAACCTTTTGGACAAAAGCAATTTTCGCCGGACGAAGTTGCCAAAGCAAACATAATTGCCAGTACTGCTGGGCGGGGGCACTTGCATATTCAGCACTGTAATTAGAACCTAAAACTAAAGCTCGAATGGAAGCCGGCGCCTCGCCCTGGCTGACCCACATTACTATATCGGAGTGTGGACAAAGGCGGGATTCCATCGTGCTGGGCAAATCCTTAATTTACTCTTAAGCAAACCCTAGGAGGAGAAACCAAATAACTTCCCCCCTTTTGAAAAGCCATTAAGACGATAATCGATAGCCGGGACCGGGACCGGGAACGGGACCGGACAAGAGCATAATGCTCGTATCCTTGTGCAGGCGGCTGCAGTTAAATTACGAAAAATGTAATTACAAAAAAAAAGGCTCTTGCCCCGGCTAAATACACACATAAATCTGCGAGGATGGCGCGTGCCATCCTTGCGTTCATCCGTCCGCTAGAAGAGCGCTGTCAAAAGGAAGAGGAGTGGGCTGGGACTCACCGTGAAGCGTCTGCACCACACTGACAGCCATCGAATGTCCTTAATCCTTTTGCCCATGGGTAAGCGCAGTAGGATGTCCGTTCCGTTGTGCGCCTGCAGGATGGGTGGATCCCTGCGGGTGGCGATGGTGGCCAAGAACGAGAGTAAGATAAAGAAAGAGAGCGTTAAATGAGAGGTCCTGGCCATGTCAAACTATATGTAGGAAGTAGCACAAGGAGCTTGCTGAAAAAATCAAATGGAATGAATATCATATTGAAGGCAAAAGAATTCCTGAACCTTGCCACATTTCTGCTGTGGTTTTTTCTCTCCCAAAAGGAATTATGTTCATAGATTATTTATTAAAAAAGGATACAACATGCTCGCCATGAAATGATACGTATTATCCCCCATTCCCACCTCTTATATAGCTTGTTGTTATAGTTCCAGTTTTACCTTCACAGCCATGTCCTTTGTGTTATGTCTTGGTTAAAAGGAAATTACACATACCGATAGCCAGCCCTGTGATTGTCCGATGCGGAGACACGCCTCCACGTTTGCACGTTCGTTACCAATGTGTGCATAGAGATTAATGTGTGACCAGCCAGAAAATGCAACGGATTGGACAGCCCCCAGACCCTTGGCCTGGTTTCCATCGCCACTATTAAAATCATTAAAACTAAAGCAAAAACCAAGCGACCGGCGACAAAGCCAAACCAAAAACATTTCTCATTTTCGCATACTGGCATTATTTATGAGGGGAGCGAGCGTTGATGAAGATTTATGGCTAATGCAGCGAACCGAGGCATTACACACGTCTCCGTGCCGCCTCCTCTGCCACTTGGCCCCTTCTCCCTCCTCCGCGGCGAATGGATTTCTAGGTGGCTGCCACTTTTTGCGGCGGCTTAAAGCTTTTAGCCAATTAGCGACTCTTTCGGGCTTCAATCTCAGTGCCTCTGGCGGCGCATCTCTGTGGGAATCGAAGCGGAGCCTTGGCACAGAGATGTTAATTGCAATGGTTGGGCAATTATCGCGAATAGTGAGTATCATTAGCTTAGGTATTTCTTAGCATTTTCCATTCCCTGCAATTATTGCAAGTCTTATGTAAATGCACACTCCCTGTATGCACTTGAAATAATGTTTAGTGGGGTAAGGCACCCTCTGATTTCCTCAGTGCAGTGGCTTGCTTTTATAATCATGTGGATTTTCCGATGATTACATATCCTCCAGTTGCTGCATCTCATCTCGCTTCCACGACCGACTCCTGGGAATATTAATAATCAACTTGAAGTCTAAGTATGCCAATCCCAAGGGGGCTGTCGTCGTCGGTGGCAGTCAGCAGCAGCAGCAGCCGCACCGAGTGTTTGCCCAGATGAATCTGTATCTGTCGACACGGCGGGATGTGGTATAAATCATGGCAGAGAGAGCTCGAGCTCCTTGAGGGCGCTGGGGGTGGAGGAGGATCGATCCATCGCAACTGGGACAAGTGGCGGGCGGCGAGTCAATCAGTCAGTTAGTGGGCTAGTCGGCTCTAGCCGCTGAAGTGGAAAGGTCGCCGTCTAATGAATGTCAGCGGAGGCCACGCAATCCGCATTAGACACGGCTAAGCACTTAGACAATAATACCCTTGAACCGAGGCTGTCGACGGGTGGACGGGTCGCTGGGTCGAGGTCCGAGGTCCGAGGTCCTGTCCGGACGCCAGCAGCAACTGGTGCAGCCTCTAATGAGCCAAAACAAATTGAATGGCTCTGTGTCAACAGTGCATCAAATGTATCTATGTGCTGGTTGCCCAGGGATGTGTCCTGTCGCCCTGTGTCCTGCCACCCCCGAAGACACCAGTGTATCGAGAGCGTCTTCCTCGGCTCAAGTCTGTTTGCCTTCGATTCCCAGTTCCATTACAGTTTCCGCCTGGCAAATATGTGTGTTTGTTGCCCTGTTTGATTTGCCTGTCCTCCCTCTCGGCAAGGACATCTCCGCCTGGCTTGAGTGAGTTCGAGTTCGACATTTATTGATGCACTTAGAATGGATTGGAATGGCAGTCGGAGTGGGCGCTGGCTGCCCATCGATTTTATTCTATTTGCCTTCGCTCAGCGCTAAGCATCCGTGCACTTTCACCCAATTAGTTAAGTTGGAATTCGGAGCCCGCTTCCACTCGCAACTAAGCCCTTAACTTGTTGCTCGACCACCGGATTCCGTTCCTGCTGACTGGCAGTATATGTATGTATATACTGCCTGCCGCTCGATAAACAAAACGCACAACAATTGAGGGCATTTCGCAGACAATAAAACGCGCCAACTCAGCAGAAGGCCCAATCATCCCAGACCCAACATCCCACACTCACACTCACACCCAACCCCATCCGGATTCCCCGAACAAAGCCAAACCGAGGACGAGCCACCCCCGAAAATATTCTAAAATTATTATGAATATTTCATGTTTCGGTGACGGAGCCAAGCCAACGCCCCCGCTTCTGTGGGTGACAGTCCGCAGACGGATGATGAGTCCCAGTCCAGCAACGACTACTCAATTAAATTTGTATTAAAGTGCAGGCAGCAGGGGTGTACGCGCCGGAGATAGCGCCGGGCGGGGGCATTAATCACGCCAGCAACAATAATAATTAGTAAGGCTTTGGTCCCGGGAAGAAAACCACTACAGACTACGGCGAAATGTTCCCTAACGAGCTGCGGAAAATCTAGTTAGCAGTAAATGCATGGAAAATATATACGCATAAAGGGATGGAACTTTACTTTTGTACAATTTTAAGAGAGCATAATGCTTTTCCAGATGTGAAAATAATTTAAAAAGTAACCCATATAAATTACTAAATAAATTTAATAGATTTTTAATAGGAAAAAGGGTTCAGCGAGACCCAGAATAAACCTCTCAAATAGAAAAGAAATCATATGGAAAATATCTGCAGAAAACTGTGAAACATTTCATGAAAAACTTATTGTACTTCTATTCTTAAAACTTTCTTGACTTGAATTTATTTAATTTTTGAATTAAAAGATAATACTCAATAGAGCGGGATTTGATAATTAACATTTTTGGTTATGTTGAATTAAAGTTTTATGAATAATAATTAAATAAGTTATTCACTTAACTAAAAGGAAAATAAACTTTAAATTTCAAAGATTAAATCATAAGTGAAGTGTACAGTTAAGAAATAGGTTTCTATACAAATAACAATAAATAATAATTAACTAATAGTATTAAGAAAGTCAAATAGCAACTGAATTTAAAAACACCCCAAGGATCTGCAGCAATTCCTTGTTTATAATTCATTTCCGGCAAAGGTGTCAGAATCGTTGCCTACTTATGAGCGCACGGGGACGGAAGTGACAGCAACAGGCGCAGCCACTTGAGGGCCTCAAAGGGGAGGGGAGGTGGAGTTTTTACTGGAGAACTGCATCCGAATAAATCCACCAACTCTGGTGCTTAATCGAGTTAATGACAATGGGCGCAACACAGCCCAAGGCGACAGCCAAAACACTATTTCGCGTTGCGGCTGCGCTGTCAGCGATGATTAACACCACGAAGGACGATCCGGGTGGCACATCCTGCTCCTGGTTGGTACATAGTAGCTGCCAGGAGGAGGAGGACACACAACTAAAACTTCATTTGCTACTTTGCACGAAGCAAACTTTAATGAAATCTGCATAAATCAGAGCTAAGCGAAAAGGCAAGCGCCAAGGTGGATGCGCGGCGTTGTGTTGTGCGGATGCAAATGAGCAACAGCCGGGGCAGGGGGCAAGGGGGAAAGAGGGGAAATGCAGGGGGTTGGCCGTGGGTGGTGGTGTCACTGGGACAAGGCAACGGCTTCTCCACTCATTGTCATGGCAACGGGCGTTAATCAGCGCTGCGTCGCTTTCATGCTTCTCAAAAAATTCTAATTTAATTACTTATGCTCGATGCATCCATTGTGACACAGCCACCATCCAACCCCAGCCTCATCCCCTCCCAGGCAACCAATCTCCCCCTTTCGCCAGGGCAGAGCTAAAGCGAGCGTGAACACAAAAAAGTGAGCAGCGCCAGGAGCAGGAGTCCACTCAAGAAAAAGCATGGATACTCTTCGGAGTACAGTAAAACGTTGGGAAAGTTTGTATTATAATAAGTTGAGCAAAGAAATATTATCTAGAAACTAGTTTCTATTTATATAATACACTATCTAAATGGCTATGTTTCTAGCTTTACAGGAACCATCATTTCCAGTAACTCTAGAAGCTTAAACAGGACATACCATACTTCTCGGAGGAATGAAATTCCTTATCTATTTCCCTATACATGTTAACCATGATTTTCCGAGTTAGAAAGCTTTTGTTTCCCTTCCTGGAACACCTTACTTTTCTTTTTGCCCGCGAACACACTTGTGATGCAGCAGGATTGGCAGCCCTTCAACGGAGCCCGCCAAAAGCAGTCGGGATAATTAACGTTGATTGGCATACGTCCGGAAAGCTTAGCAAGAAGCCAGCTCCGGGGCTGTCACTCGCCACTCCTGTCAGGCGGAGGACGCCTGTCCCAGTGCCAATCAGTTGCATTTATCAATTATCGTTCGGCGACAGACAGACACACATAATTTCGTACATAAAAATCATTAGACATAATAAACGCGCGCAATTTGTTGGCTCAAATGCATGCGATTGCGATAGCGGCGGCGGTGTGCCACATAATACAGCAATCATCATCGTGCTAACACCACACACACACACACACTGCCGCCGACCTTCAGCCACCTACCACCCACATTCCCAGCCCAACCAGCGCGTCAGAAGGTGCACGCGGTAATGTACAACGGGGGGTATGGGTAATGTGTCTGAAAGCGTAAAAGCGTGCAATCGCTACGGCGTTCCGGGCTTCCACCTCCACCCACAATCTCCTGCCCCAACCCCTCCACACAATGTTGCTCTTTGTCAGGAGGATAGCAGGGGGGGTGGATGGGTAAACGGGCGGATGGGTGGATGGGGGAGGCGCGCCACTGGATGGATGAATGTGGAGGCGATGGCATCGTTGTACATTGAACTAATAAAGCCCGGCACGTGGCATCAACAATGAAACGCATTAAAGTCGATTACAATATGAATGCCTTGGGTTTGGGCCACCGATTCGCCTCGGATGGTTTTCTGCATCCTTCAGCCTTCAGTCCGCCGCACTCACACATCATCAGGCAGGCAGCGATTCTGATTCCGAATCTGAATCCGATTCCTCAAGCGAGAAACCGCGTCGAGCAGTTGAGATTTTCGAATGGGCAAATCCAACGCGTAAACATTCTCAGGTCTTTTCTATATCCTGGGAAACGGAAGATGGGAATTGGGTTTGGGTTGGCTTGGGGGATTCAGACTGGGATTGGGGAGCATGGAGACTGCGCAATGGGAGGAAGCCGCTTTGTGAGAATCGCTTATTCCACGCACGCTACGTTTTGTTATCCTTGGCATTAGGGAAATATTTTGGCAAAGATTGAATATGCAAAAATCTGTTATCAAGATGGGGTTTTAAAGTGAAATATACAATAATATTTAAGAATCTTGTAACAAACAAGAATGATGTCCTTTTTTCCTTTTATTTCATTAAATATTAGAGCTCAAACTGAAACTAAGCCGTTACTAGATATTATGGTGGGGCTTTAAAACCCCTAAAACTGTGTCCAAGATTATGCAACATAAAGAGTACAACATTGCACTAAATTTGGTACCTACAATCAAATTAATTTTCACATATTCAAGAGTATATCCTAGAATATTTCCAAGTGATTTCTTAACCAAGAATATAATAGCATTTCGCTATAATCCTTCCCTGTCTCTAGGTTTTCATTCCAAGGACGCTACATCCTTGGAATGCTACAACCTTGGCATTGACTACCCTCTTAGGTAGTGGAAATCGTGAAAATCAAAGACAACATTCACCTTAGCTATGTTTTCTTTCCATTGCGCCTGAGAAAATGCCAATGTCGCGTGGGGAGCCACTTTACCCGTGCCTTGGCGGAGCTGGCGGGATGAGGGAATTAGGATGAGGCTCGGGATTAGCTAGTGGGGCTGCATTGTTCGTGATAATGAAATGTGCAGGCCAAATGACGTCAAATTGTGTGCGTGGCCAGGATGCACCGACGGATTAGGCCAAGTGGGTGGCTTGGGGGCAACGGAAGCAGGGAGCGACTTAGTGCGTTCAAGTAGCAGTGCCAGGAGGAGGACTGCCAGGAGACTGGCAAGGTAAATACTTAGTTGAGCGGCTTAACCTTGTGGCGACTCAAGTAAATAGTAGCTAAAAAGCTGAAACTTTCTGCCATCGCTTTGTGCTCGTGTCTTGCGGCTTTCTTTGTTTGCTGCGACTGTGACTGTGCCTGTGCCTGTCCTGTGCCTGCGACTGCGACTGCGAGTGTGACTGCCACTCCCGCCTCCACATATGACCACAAATCTAACGTGAAGAAATAAATGAGTTTTTCACATTAGGAGGCAACGAAGCGACACACACACAAGGCACAACCAACAGCAACCAAAGCAACAAAGGGAGAAGGAAAACGAGAGCGAGAGCGAGCACAAATGGCAGGCGAGATGAAAAATGTTTTTTAATTTTTGAAAGTGGTTTCATTGTCAGCCGTGCGTAACGTAAAGTCGGCAAGGATCCAGGCACACACACACACACAATCTGAGGAAATGGCCTGCTGCGCTCGAGTAGCCAGGACATCTCCATCACCGTCTCCTTCTCGGTCCCGACCTCCATCTCCGCTTCCGTCTTCAACAAGGTCCAGTCTCTGAGACTCTCAAAAACCAAAACAAGTGCATTCTCCGCTACTCACATGCCCATGTACTCCTCCGGATAGGGTATGATGTAGCCATCGGGGCTCGGCCGGGGCGTCTTGCCCACCCAGAAGAAGGCGTCCGGTCCGGTGCCGTCGTAGGCGAAGGATTTGACAAACAGCGTCGACTCGTCCACCGCATAGATTCGACCCTAAGGAAAGTATATTTTCGGTTTATTTAATATATAAATATATATTAAAATTCAAAGGGTTACAAGGAGTTTAGACTCTGGGACTGGCTGGACTTACCTTGATGCCGTGGGCAAAGTTGGTAAACTCTCCGACGTAACTGCCGTAGTAGGGCTCCGGAGGCGCTCGCCCGGCTAAGGGAGAGGGATGAAAAACAAGGGGTTGCGAGATCGTTAGTTGCAGCATATTTAATTGAAGCGAAGGCTCAAAAATAAGTTTCCCCCATCCCAAATGCAGTGTTTCAGGTGCCTGCCAGGGATTCGTAATCCGAAGGAGGCTCAGGGACAAAGAGCGCAAGAGCTGCTTTCCAAATTAATCCTCAGACGAAAGAAGAACTTTGCCATACAAAAAGTTGCTGGCGTGCAGCTTTCCCGGACCAGTGTTCAGGTTGCTTCAGCTCCGGTTCGTGCTTCTTCCTCTGCGGACGAGGAGGATGATGATGAGAAGGCTGATGGTTGATGACGATGACGAACCATGCTCTCGACAAGTCCCAGGGGGAGGACTGTCCCTTTGGGACTTTGCCATGAAATTGATTGAAAACCATGAAATATATTGAAATTCAATGCTAAGCTCGCTGACTCTGCTGCCGGCGACCTCCCAGCTAAACAATGCAAATGTATGCCAAATGTTTAAACAGACAGACAACATCCAGCGATAGGTGTCAGAGGTGGAACCGCGCGCAGGAACATCTTCTCGGCAATCCCCTCGATTGAAATTTGCTTTCCGCCGCCTGTAGATTCGATATTAAATTCGCTTGCCTTAAGCTGCTCCGCTGCTCCTCCTCATTGTCTGCTCCCACAATTGTTGCCAGGGAATTCCCCAGAATGTCTCAATTGCCGCTGGTGACCAGGACAACAGCCGCAGCAACAACTGAGGCTGGAATAGCCGGCGTAATATGAATTAAATCAACTAATGCGTGCATTAATCTCCCAAGTCCTGGACCCACGCTCACCGAGCACGTGGCCCCATGGAATATACGTGCTCGGGGATATTTGTACAAAGTGATGACGAGCACGTTGACATCCCCAAGCACAACAACAACAGGGACAACACCCCGATACAGTCACAATGAGCAGGGATTCCTCCTTGACGCCGTCGCCGGAGGCTGAGCCTGAGCCTGGGGCTGCCCGGCACACGACCGCCGATGGTTGTTGTTAATAATGTTTGGCCCGGGTTCGAGCTTGGGTTCCGGGGTTCCGGGGGGGAACAAATAATACTCAATGGCCATGTCTATCTTTCTGGCTGGCTGAGTGGTTGTGTCTGGCTGCGTCTCCTGATATTTCGTCACTGGACGCGATAAGATTCCCGGCAGCCGATAAGAAGGACAGAAGCGACGTGGAGACCTTGCCAACCGGGCAGATGGCTTTATTTTTGACTTGTTGCCAGGTTGGCGCTGGAAAATTGATTGGCAACCGGACGACATCGACCCACATTGCGAGCAGTCATCACTTTGCCAATTGAATTTCCAGCCGTGGAATCATCATCATCGCCCGGACGACCGACCGACCCACCGAGAGACCGATTCGATGTGCCTCGGATACCGGAGACAATAAACGCCTTTAATCCACTAATCGCATCTAAGTGCAGGGCCCAGCTGGCGGGAAAGCAAGGGCAGGGCATCTCGACTGGATCGCAGACACATAAGCTCTATAAATTAACGGGTTGCCAGGGATACTTAGCAGGACGAGAGCATCCCTTTGAGTCCCGAATTGGCAGCGTACAACCGTGGCATCAGAAAGGGTTGGCCCATCCTTGATGCTCGCACTCCCCACGACAAGTGCCCGGGAACTTGGATCTCGGGGCGGGTGGACATATGGACGTGCTGCCGGGCGGGTTACCGCAGGCAACCCACAGTGCACTCCGTATCTGATTTTGGAGGTTTCATGGCGGACATAGATGGATGGACAAATGATTGACTCTCCGTTTACGACAAATATTTGCACTAACCAGTTACTGGAGAAGCACCAAAAAAAATTTAGGGGGAACGTGAAGTGGATTTGTGTCCTGTTTTGCTCCTGGGAGTTGTGTTTGAACTCATGTTGAGGCTTAAATAATCATCCTCCCAAGCAGACAACTTTAAAAATGATAGGCGAAGTTAACAATTCAAAAGTAAAGATTGCAATAAATCAAATAATGTTTTGTTTCCATATATACAAACGAAATATTGTACATCAATTTAAAGGGCAAATGTTCCAAATATTTTAGGTCATGATGAATAAAGTTTACCAAAAATAAAACCGCTTTAAAAATTACGTTAATTATGTCATGTTACTTTGCTCAGTTCAAAAACCAAGGTTCGAAAACTCTGTTAACTAAACGAGATGAAGAAGGAAGGGTGAAGCTTTAATAGTATTAATTTTATATTATTAAGAATTTTGTAAAAGCAAAATCAATCGAAAAGTAATATATTTTACAACTTTTAATATACATTTTTTATTTATTAAAAATTAAATTATGTAAGAAAAAAATTAAAGAATATAAATATGAGTTCAATCTTTTCATTTAATTTACAAAGATTATAATTTAAAGCAACTGAAGTCTTTTTTTACCATTGAAAGATATTACAACATTAGTTAGAAGTTTGCAACTCACTAAGTCATTTCCGACCTTATAAACCATATATCTTAACGATCAGCATTAACAGCCGAGTCGATCTAGCTATGTTAGGGAAAAAAGTTATTGCTTAGTTAGGAAGATCAAACTGGGAGGGTATACAAACTTTGGTTTCCCTAAGTTAGCTTATTATTTACCTCTCCTTAGTTTTTATGGAACAACAGTATCGTGATAATACCCCCGAAGATATTGAATACCACCATCTACGATTTTTTACAGCTCTTAGTACCTGATATCTTTAAAATTATGTTGACTTAATTATCAAGAAAAACCTCTGGGGGGTGAATATGAATAATTATGTTAACTTATATATTGCACTTTGCGTATCATTCCTAATTTATTTCTCATGTCGGGACGGCGCGTACGCCATTCCCGGCTACCAAAAATTGCACGCACGAGTTATTCACATGAGGAATAATCGCAGAGGTCAACTCGGCCGAGGTGCAATGGCCAAGCCTCACCCCGGAGGAACCGCCTTCGTGATCACGGTTAACCTCTACGCCAGGTAAGTATGCTTTCCTCGGCTGGGCGGCGGCGTTTCCATGCCGGCGGTGAAAGAAGCAGTTGAGAATTACAAGAACAGCGCCTGAAATAGGCTCGTCTAGGGTTGGGAAATCTCAGGTAGCCATGCATTTTCCAAGCCCGACCTCACATATTTCGCACAATTAAGTGGGGACGGAAATAATGTTGTTAGAACTGCCGTTCCAATAACCTCCATATTTATTCCCTTTATTTACTTGGCGCGACATCAAAGGAACAAACGATAATTAAATTCGCACTAATCTGCCCGTAATTTATTTTATCACATGGCCCATCTTCGACTTTGACGTCGTCATCAGCATCAACAACATCATCAGCATTCCCTTCCCGTTGGGGGTTGAGCCCGGCTTCGGGTTCGGGTTTGGGTTTGGGTTTGGGTTTGGGTTCCGGTTCGAGTGCGAGTCGAGATCCTGGCACGCACGCACGACCAGGACACACGAAATTCCAAATCAAATTTTCATTTACTTCCGAAATAGACTCTTCCAAAGCCGAGGGGCTGGGGCGGAAAGCAGGTCCGACCCCCACCCAGGGATTCCCTGGTTGGTTGCTCGCCCAACCTCATTAAAGCTCGCAAATATTCCTCCCCAGGAATGTTGTGCCTGTCCTCCTGACAGGGGATGTTGGGATGCTGCTGGTGGAACACTCCCTGCTACATCTGTATTTGTCTTTGGCCCGGCGGGGGTGTGCGGTGGTCTCTCTGTGTGTGTTTGTGTGTGTGTGGATGGTAAATCGAATAAAATTTAGCTGACTCAATAAAAATCAAAAAGCGTTAATGCTAACGATATGACTTTAACCTGAAACCGAGTAAATTGTTGCTTGTGTCTAAGCCAAAAGGGGGAAAGGGGGGGAAGTCCCTTCTTCTCTGCCAGTATCGCGCTTCCCTCGTCCTTCGCCGTTACGGCAGCGTGACTTTGGGCGGAAGGACGGCAGGACGGCAGGACGGCAGGATATGGCAACTGGAAGCAATATTGCAACGTAATCTGACAGCGACGATTTTTTGCCGAACTCGGCCCAACGACTCCTTTCTTGGCATCGGAAACTTGGCAGGGAAGCGCGAGCGTTTAATAAATGATGATAAATAAATAAGAAAGCGCGAAAAAGGAGGCTGGACCCCAGGAGCACGCAAACAAAACGACGGAAAGCCGCTTAATGGCCAGAACGGGCTGCTGGGGGATGCGAATCCGAGGGAGAGCCACGCCTCCCACGACGGCTAATGATCGATGATGGATGGAGAGATCCGAACGGGGGCACACTGGCCGGACATTTGTTTAAATTACCCTCGAATACCCGTTCCAAAGTAACACATCCAGGGATTCATTCAATTAATAATTTGAAAGATATTGAAGAGACTAGCTTATGGAGAACCCTATATTTATATCTTCTTTTAAATATTTATAGAATTTATTCTTCAAATCGGGACGGCGCGTACGCCATTCCCGGCTACCAAAAATTGCACGCACGAGTTATTCACATGAGGAATAATCGCAGAGGTCAACTCAGCCGAGGTGCAATGGCCAAGCCTCACCCCGGAGGAACCGCCTTCGTGATCACGGTTAACCTCTACGCCAGGTAAGTATGCTTTCCTCGGCTCGGCGGCAGGATTTTCCTGGGAAAACTGCCTAAAGCAGTTGGGAATTATAAGTGGATGTGGGAAAACTAATGCATCCTAAGGTATGCAACATAAGATTTAATACCTGAAATCGTTCGACCCTTGTAAAGGACACTGAAGCCTTCCATATAATTTGTTCGTCGACATTCGGCGGCTTCTGCAGAAATCCTTCGTCCTTCCACGGCATCCTCCTGGGGGATTTGCGAGCCCCCACGCTGGGAAGGATGCCACCGCTCAACCACCGTCGATTCCCCCGTCTTAAAAGGAGGCGTGACCGCTCAGCTGGAAATCAGCGCGAGTCGCATTTGTATTTATTTCAATTTTATGACTTCATGTTAGCCAAAACGTAGCCACAAACGAAATGAAACTCAAATATGTACACAAAGTTTGAATGTGGTTGTGCGAGGGGGAGAGCTTTCCAGCGGGGGGTTCCCTGGGAAGGCAATGTGTAAATCCGCCGTAGAGATTAGAACGTTTTCCGCGGCAACATCACAGAGAATTATGCGGCTCACAGTGGGCGGTACACTCTGGGAGGGGGGCGTGGCGCCTTTACACCCGCCCAGGCAATGCCTCGTCCTGCTCTATGTCCGGAGTCTTGGTGGTGGCTTCATATGCAACCACAGACCCCCCTCCCCCCAACACATCACCGAAACTCCGGCTCATGGAGTATTTGTATACATTTAATACCTTAGTCCTTGGCAATAACAACAACGACACAGGGAGTTGGAGCGGGGCAATCGCTTCTTCCTCGGCGGCACGCTTGAGCTAATTTAATCGCTGCAAATTGCTCGACAATCTGCTCCCCTCACACACACACACACACACACGTGAAATCCGAGCAACCGAAGGACATGGCATTATGGATCTGGATGCCAGGATGCTGCTGCCGAGTGGCTGCTCCGGCAATGCTGGTGCGAATTAGATTACATTGCCATGGGAGCGGACACAAAAAAGTTGGTTCCCGCTTGCCGACTGCCAACGGCCGATAAGCCAGTCGAGAACTGCACTTTCCGGGCACCGCAACACACATTTTATAAACATAAATTGGTGAAACATTTCTATTCCATTAAAACAATTACGAACGACATCCAGGGTCTGCAAATTAAATCTTTCTAGCTGCTGGAAGAGACAAAGCCAAGCTTTGAAGTTGTGCTTATCCTGTGTTAAATGCTGATCTCAATCGAAGTCCAGATCGAACACTTATCCCTTCTTTTGTGTCCCAGTCAGAGTTTTAATCCCGTATACGATTAGCAATCCCCGTGCCATGTTCAATACGCAGTGACATCTGAAATTGGCAACTGGGAAGGGAAAGGAAATAAAGTGATGTAAGAGCCACATTGCACAACCGAATCAGTTTGATATTTTCGCTGTTATGGCTCTGGTCCCATTGCACCGCCCATCGCCCATCGCCCACCGCCCACAATTGAAATTCAATGAACCGCACCACCAAAGCCCCAACAAGCCAGTCTGCAGCCTTCCACAGCCAACTCTTCCCCTGCCACCAACAGGCAGGAGCCAGCGGAAAGTTACCAAAATGGCTGGACAAGAGTGCAGCTCGACGAGATTTAATTGGCCGCTCCATATCTCACATGGGGGATTATGAAGATTCTATCGCATAGGACATGGACGATGTCAACAGGAAAACTATTCTCGGCTCATCCCTCTATGGTGATGATTATAATGTGAATAATTTCATGAACACCATGAATTTAGCATCTTTTAATGAGCTTAATAGGGTATGAATTCTACTCATCTTGCCTTTTGTGATAACACTCCAATTTTAATTTAGTTTTATTATCATTTGACTTTAAGCCTTTAAGAATTCGTTGGATATTCTTAGTATAAGATTTAGATTCGACGGTCCTAATTGATTAGGCTTTACGTCATTTTCGGGCTCACATTGAATCACAATTAATAAAATGGCTTAATGATTAGAGCCGGATCTCTTCATGATAAATGACTTTCAGCTTAAGCTGATTAAACGATTAATTTTTATGAGATTATGTTTGGATTCAAAAGTATTTGCAAAAGCTACACGATTGTCAAAATAATTACCAAATGAATTGTACTGAAAATGTTTCCCATAGTTTAGCATTATTACCAGTCGCATTTTGCAAATAAACTCTTCAATTATCTATATGATATATTTGAGTATAAAAGGCTTCTTTTTTTGGGCATTTTATTTCTAGATATTCCTCTAAAATAAATTGCTAATTAGTAAGTTATGTCAGCACAAATTATTTGGTATTTATTTCCCTTGGCAAAAAGTAAATTATCCATGATGTATCCGTAATTTATGCACTAATTATTTAGTACCCTTTCTTATTATAAATTATATATTCATGATGCTCTGCCTTCAATGGATGGTAGTCCCATTCTTCTGTCCTAACCCAGTAACCCACAGCTTCCAGTAAGAAAGGCATCAGATCGACATCCGACATAAGCAACGCATTGACACGAAAATGCCTGACGGTGGAAAAACTAGTTTCGTTATTTTTATGATCTTTTTTTTTTGTGTATAGTTAGTGGTAAGTAACTGGAATTGCGTGCCTACGCGGAGACACGCACTTTTAAAGACCGCTCGATTGCATCGTCGACGCCGACACACTTTCATTTTTGCCAGGCCGCGTTAATTTACATTGACGGAGTCAAGCGTTCCATTGGTTTCTCATTTTTTCAGCCGGGCTCAATGGGCTGCACTTCGCCTCATTTTCCTTGGCATTTTATTTTGTGTTTCTTGTGGCTTGTTTTGCGGCCGAGTGTGTTACATAAGTGTCGGGGACTGGGACTGGGACTGGGACTGGAGCGACAAGATTGCTGCCGACTCACTTCTGTTTGCCTCCGCTGCTGGATGTGTGTTACTTTTGGGCCGCGTCGAGCTGGTATCTGGGAGCTGGGAGCTGGGAACTGGGAACTGGGAACTGCCAACTGGGGACCAAGTACAAAGCCCAATACCGACTGTCAACCGGTTTCCATATAAACACCGATTCCCACCCCCACAGAGACCAGGGACAGCCTCCATTCTCGGCTCGATTTTTTGGCAGTACCTCGCGAGCCAGATATGAATGATTTAGTTTGTTTGCGGTTCATTGGCCCCTCTAATGCCTTATCGCAGTGTTTTGCATAATGCGAAGAGTAATTTGTGGCCATAAATTAGAATTTCCTGCTGGCCCGGCACTTGGCTGAATTTATAAGCAAGTGTCAAGAGCGCCAAGCGAATAGAAAGGAAAGTTCGGCCCAAGATAAAGACCACAGGCAGAAGTTTAAATTGGTCCGAACGACTGGGAACTTCATTTTAGCCAACATGGTCTCACAATGGGTTAATTCTGAAGCGTCCAATGAAAGTCACATTCCCATCGCCGAGAGTACCTGCGTATCCGTATCTCTGGGCTTTTTCTGCCCACTGACCAATTGCGTGTCGGTTCATTGAACCCCAGGGACGTCGGAGACTGAGACCGACCCTTGTGGTCGCAGCTAATTATGGCCATTAAGTAGTCATAGCCAAATGTGGACAATAATATGCAAAACAATGGGTCTGCTTTGATTTAAGGTGCCTCCTTTGCATAATGTATTTACACGGCCATAAATGACAAGAGGAGAATTGAGACCGGAGTGTAAAGAGCTTCGAAAATATGCCGAAGGTATTTATTACTATATTCTGTAGGCATGCGATCTGTCATAGTTTTGACCAATTAATTGGTCTTGAAAATGTTTTCAACCGGACCAGTTTCGCCTTGAAAAACGTGAATACAAATGTATCTAAATCTGTTCGGTTTTTATAGTTTCCATTTAATTCCATTTAATAATCGAAAAGAAAGGGAACACCGGTTCAAATTCTATTTATAGCTTAGTGATGCTTAGAAAAGTGCAATTGCTACATACAAAGATTTATAGTCGCCTTAAGTACTCAGTACAATAAGTCAAGACTGCAAAATATTGTTTGTGTCGGAACTACTAACAGAGTCTCACGGGGAGGCGCTAATAGTTTTTACAGACTTTTGTTGTTTTCAGCTTTATTTTGAGGTTTTTATGACTGCCCAAATAAAAAGGCCTGTGTGAGCCTTCATTGGAGGTATGACGCATCAATTTACATTTTTTTAGCTAGATACAAAGAGTCATTAAAAGTACATCATAGCCTTAGAGCCAGGGCTTGATCATTTGCGATACATTCAACAGTTTTATTGAGTTCGCACTCGCCAGCTCTCGAGGGCCTCGAGGCCCCGTGAAAAAAGGGTGCTTGAATTAATTGAATTGAGGTTTCGAGGCAAAGTGCTCACTCTTAGCCGCAGTGCTTAAGGCCAGCGAATTCGTCATACTTTTGAAGCTTGAAGTTGGCATTTATTGAGCCGTCTGGTGGACATGCTGACAAACCGCAAGGCAATACCTATTTATTTAATTTAGTATTCTCAACCGTCGGGCGGCAATGAAAAGCGAAAGTACTTGGCATCCAAACTCGTCTCAAAAGATTCCTAAACTTAATTCTTGGAAGAAGTAAACCAGACTCTTTCGTGACTTGGAGAATTTCTTAAGCAATCTTAAGTCAGTTATCATACTATTGTTTCCTATAGGGTTAAGTAAATCCACTGCTGCAATTTTGAAAAAAAATGAATCAGTTAGATTGGCTTAAATATAGCCAAAGCCAGCTACAAGATAATTGAGTCAAGCGATTTGAAAACATTTGTTGGGATCAAACACGGAATTAGCAGCAAGCATACATATGTATATGTATAACCGAGTTAAATATAAGGAAAACGTTCTGTTATTCTAAAATATTTAAATTGTATCAAATGTAACTGATGCCTGAGCATGAATAAATTAGCTTGCCCTTGGGGCGAAAGGTTCCCGATGGGAAACACCTTGCAAAATTCCATTGAATTTTTGAATTTGCCTTTCAATTTATTTAATAAGAAATCTGATATGGAAGAGCCTCTCACCTTGACAGTCTGAGGAGTTGAGCAGTGCTGCAACAACAGCAACAACTGCCAACTGCGACCATGTGATGATTAATCCTTGGGTCGTGTGTGTCCTTGTCCTGGCTGGTGTTGTTGGTGTTGTTGTTGCTGCTGTTGGGGCTTCCGTTTGGCCCTGACGACGCGTTTTCCACGAGGTGGTCTCCCTGACCATCCTGCTCGCCTTCCTCCACATGTTGAAACAATTGGCCAAATTAAATCAATGTAAAAGCAATTTCGGCAGCTCCTTCCTCCTTCGGTCCCCTTTTATTGTCTTAATTTTTCGAGTGTGTGTTTTTTCTGGTGGCTTTGGTGCTATGTATGGTTCCCGGGGAGCCTGCGCTTGCGTGCGTGGGTGAAAATTCCCAGGTGCCGCGGGGATAGGTAGGTGCTTCCTGCTCCTGGTCAGGTGGGCATTCAGATTTCGACTGTGATTCTGTTTCAGATTCGTTCCTGTTCTCGTTGGTGGGTTTTCTTGTTTCCTTTAGCCAAAACTTGGCGGCAAAATGTAATCCAATGTTTGTAGTATTTGTTGCCCTCCTTATTTCTAGGTCTCAGGCTCCGCTATATACACACATCCTTCTGTATATATGGATATATAGTCGTGCATATATGTACATCTGTGTATGTACTGCGCGACTCTGTGGTATTTGTTTTCTGTTCAAAGAGCAGAATTTGTGATTGGTTGTTTGTTGGTTGAATTATTTGTGTAACATTAAGTTGCATAACATGCTGTATTTTCGCATTTATTGGCTATTTATTATCAGAGCACACTTATGAATTTCTCATAGAAATTGCTATAAATTACTGCACAATTTGCACTTTAACTATTTACTTTGAGTAAATGTCGCCGCCATTCGATTAATTTTTTATGTGGTTAATGCAAAACAAACTATTTAAAAAGAAACGAAAAAGTTGTATTTTGGGCTAGGCCCATTTCAATTATTCGGGTTTTTATTCGCGCACTATTTCTATTTTTGTTTTCACATTGAAGGGGAGTTAAATCAATACATCTATAGTGAATAGTGTTATCAGGCTAGGTGCAGCGTCGGTTTATGGTTGCAAATTCGATTTGGTGCATCCTTTTTTGCATTTATTGGGTTGGATTTTTCAGCGCCAAATGAGTGTGGAGGAAATGCGGGAAAAACGTTACGCGCGTCAGGGCGAGTCGAGCTTCAGACTTAGTGTGAACTTAGCCGGAGCCACTGAAAACGGCACCAATATGGCCGTAGATGCGCCGACGCAATATACCGATTCTGCGAAATATACCGAAATAGTTAGTATAATACAGGAAAAATACCCCTTGCCAGGGGCGTACAAGGGCACTTAGGATTAATCTTATAACTTAACTTGAATATTTACTTCAAAATTATCTATCTAACGTATCCTAACGTCTATTGCTTTGTATTATATTGTATTGCTTTGTATTATTGACAAACAAATTTAAATACAACAGAGTGTGGTAGGTTTCTAAACCGTTAAACACCTGAATTCGAAGCCACTTCCGCTGCCAACCTCCTAGGTGTCGCCTTTGAGCGACCGTTAAAACTGCAAATGTGTCGAGCTAAAGAAGAAACTATTAAAATTTTGTTGTATCCTGCACTTGCATTGTCCTCTTAGTCCATTGCGACCACAGAAGCCGCAAAAAAGACAGGAAAACAAGCAATGCAAATGCGGCGTAACTTTATGGACAACACTTTGTCTTTGTGTGTGTGTTCCTGCGGTTTCGTTTTGCCAACTTTAAACATTTGCATTTGCGGTCTGGACTCTTTGCTTTCCCGGCCACAAAATAATCCTTTTAGTTATTTTATTAAGTGAATTATTGAAAAGGAAATAAAATAGATAGTTAACATTTAAGAATGCATATAGTAAGCATATTTTTAATGCAAAATATGCATCTGGAAATAACACAGTAAAAGAAGAAGCTGATAAGCCGGCATCCAAAATGACAATGCGTAGCAAGAAAAGTAGGAGTGGGCGGCAGCCATGACTGCACATCCGGCGGAATACAAAGGGCAAAACTTTTACTACAAGCGCGTAAACACTGCAAGTGTTTCCCGGGAAAGTGGGCGGGGTTGGGCGGCACGACGGAAGCTGCGAATGGAAGGCTGAATTCTGCGCATGTGCACACCCACACAAGGACATAGGTCGTACATAAAGCAATATACCCGATTTCCATGCCGTCAAAGTCATAGCATGTATAAGTAAAATAATTTCACAGTTTCAACAGATTTAACTTTAATTTATTTTATATTGGTCGATTCCGCTTAAAACTTAACTTTATTCTCTCAAGCGACATCTAGTGGCTAATTTTAATACTAACTGTCCGGGTAAAAATAACATCTTTTATTGACCACGATTTCTATCCAAGTTAATACCCTAATTTATTTTTGCTTTTTGAATTTATATGATTGTTCTTCAGAATATGAAAAAAAAACTAAATACATCATAATAAGAAGACGCACAAAATGTTTTTAAATTGAAAAATCTATTAATCATTTCCGCCGAGGTTTTGTTCCAGGATATTTCACTGTTTCTGTAAACTTGTAAAATGGTTTTCTAGACGTGTACATGTAAAATTTTAAATAACAGCTTCGATTCAGAGTGACCAAATCAAAAATATAACAAATATCATACAACAAATATCCCTACATCGATATTTGGGTAAACTAAATATCGATAAACGACCGACGCCCGACAGCAAACGAAAAAGAATTCTGTTAACTTACGCTCTTTCTCTGGAGGGGAGCATCTCTGTTAATGAATTTGACTTCCTACATAAACATTCTACCCCATGTATCTGTAACCGTGTACAATTGTTTTATACACGTGTAAGGTGTAAAATGCTAAGTAACAGCTTCGGAATTCAGAGTGACCAAAACAAAAATATCCAAAAAAGTATCGCAAAATATCGCATCATCGATATTTGCGCAAACCCGACAGCTAACGACAGAAAATTCTGTTAACTGCGCTCACCCGACAGCAAACGAGAGAGAATTCTGTAAACTTACGCTCTTTCTCTCTGGGTGAGACCAGGTATGTCAATTAATTTTACATTCTACATGATAATTCGACCCCATGTATGAGAATTCGACCCCAAAGGCGAGAATTCGACCCCATGTATCTGTAAACATGTAAAATGGAAATCTAGACGTGTCAAATGTAGAATGTTCGATAACAGCGCCGAAGTTTAGAGTGACCAAACCAAAACCACCTCAAAATATCAACCGAAAATATCGCAGCGACGAATTGCCACAATTAATCGCAAAAAATCGCAACACGGACGTGCTTCTGTGGAATATTTACAATTACAAAATTATTTGTAACTTATAAATGTAATAATTATATTAGTAAACAAGCGAGGCGAAGCGGACGATGCACTGATGTAAAGGCAGGTGCCTGTGCAACGTTTTCGGCGTGTTCCCCGCGCGGAACTGTATTTTTTTTTCGTTTCCTCAGTTTTGTGTGTGTGTGGTGCGCGCGAGCGAGAGCGCTAGAGCGATAGCCAGGAACGGAGCGGTAAGTGCCGGCAGCCAGACAGGGACGGGGCGAAAGGAAAAGCGAATTGCAAGAACAACAACCAACGCCTCGCCTCGGCGCACGAAAAACTGAAAAGGGAAAACTGGACTGAAGAGCCTTTGGGCTGGCCATCCGACTTTCAATTGGGAATTATTCGAATTTGTTCTTAGTCCGGGCCGGGCCTGTTCAGCTGGGACAGAGGCAAAAGAGGGACAAAAGGTCGTAGCAGGCTCTGCTCGGGCCTTCGTAATATTAGTAAAAAAACCGTAATTGTAATTTAAGGCAAAATTCAAGCATTTTCACTTTCTATTAATTATAGAAAAATTATCGTGAAAATTTATCACTCGCCGTGTGCGTTGTTTTTTACCTTTTTGTACGTATGTATGTACGTGTACGTGCCCCTCATCCCTCGTCTGCACCAATGTGGATGTGGATGTGCTGCACCATAGACTCGCGTATTTTTATATATGGAATATCTGAAAATTCCGGATAGAGCGCCCCACAACGACGAACATAGAGTGAACTAAGGTATCGGAAGAGGACGAAGGAGGAGGAGTAGTGGGCAGGATCTCACCGAGCCCAGCTAGAAGCAACACAACAACACTACTACTACACGGCAACAGCTGCCATTGGCGTGGACTCATCAGCGGGAGCAGCACAGGAAGCGGTAAGTTGGGCAGTGGCCACAATTGCTCATCCTCATCCAAACAACTCTAATCCCCGTGTAAAAAATTCGCATTAGTTATTGTTGCTTATTTAGCTTAATCGCCCCACCGCACTCTCTGGCTCTCGTTCTCTCTCCGCCCACCCATTGCCAGCGAATTCCAATCGCCGCTGCGATCCCAATCAGAGGAGCTCCGATTCGTATAGGGTCTCTCACCCACACAGCCGTCCCAACTGGTTTTGTTTACAAACAAACAAGAAATCGAGTAAGCATTTCTTTCTGCCAGCGAGTCCGACCCTCGGCTGCATGCATCTTCTGCAGCCTCTGCGCTGGGCGGGCGGAAACTGGTTTTTCCCGTGGCGAGGTGCATGGCCTCAAAACCGCAGCAGTGGTCGCTGTTTTCTAGGCCAGCACACGTAGCACAAGACAGTGGAAACTGGCTCTGATTAATTTTATTTTCATATTTATGTCAAAATATTCGTTTTATTTTTGTTTTCTTAGTAAAAAAAATATTGAATACTACTTAAATAGGCAAATATTGAGAAATTCGTACAACTATTGAACAAAATTATGGATAGAAACCCATTAGAACTTCTTTTAAGACTATTTCTCACTGTGTAACATGTGCTTGATCATAAGGAAATTCATGTTTATGGATTTCGGAGTAAACACTTCGTTTGACAGTTCTGATATGTATATTCTCCCATAGCCCATATCATGTTTGATTCGCAAAGCAAAGCCATTTGTGGCAACTGGTACTGTGCCGAGGAAAGTGTCTCTGACGACGTGCCAAACTGGTTGTGGCCTCACAACCGACAGAAGATCCATCCATTGCTCACCTCCCACGCCCGCTGGTCGGTGCTCTGCAACTGAGTAATAACGCCACCTGTTGTAGTGTGTCACCAGCAGCTTACTCAGTACATAGTTTCTTTGTTCGGCACTTTTTGCTGCCGTTGACTAGACCATTGATAAAAGCGGCGATAACGCAAGGCGTGTGGCCATCTTCGAGCACCGCCGCCGCCCCACGATAGTGACATCATACTCCACACATTCCACAGAACTGAAGAGCTCAATTAAGTGGAAGAATCGACAAGGGAAGACAGCGAGAGGAAAAGAGAGTAGGGAGTGCATTTCAGGGCTGTATCCGTATTTTTGGGATCACAGTGTTAGTCATAAGGTTTACATGCCGCTATTTGGGTTTTTGCTTTCTCACCAATTCTCGCACGCATGCATCCCACCGCTTTACGAGACTTAATAATACCAGCCAAGCTTTTCCCACATCCGCCATGCCCATTTTCACTTCCATTTCCATCTTACTAACATTACGATTTGTACATCTGCTCCTGTTCCGGCCGCGCGTTTCTTAACTCCTCCGTGTGCCTGTTCACGTGCCTCTGTGTGTGTGTTGTGTGCGTGCGTGTGCAGATCCTCCGAAGGTCCTCCTATGTTCCTGCAAACGGGAGGGGGTGGGAAGGGAACCAGGCCACAGTCGACACACCAGCAGAACCACAACCACCAAGCCCAGCACCACCAGACGGCGCACTCGCACCACCATCACCTGCAGCAGCAGCAACAGCAGCAACAACAACAGCAGCAGCAGCAGCAGGTGCGCAGCAATCTCCTTCACCAACAGGAGCAACAGCAGGCCGCCCACACATTGTTCGTCCCGAACCACAGCGGTCTCCACCACCACCAGCAGCAGCAGCTGTTGCAGCAGCAGCACCAACAACAGCAACATCAGGCGGCAGCCGCCGCCCACCTTCAGCAGCAGCTTCAACAACAGCAGCAGGTCCAGCAGCAGCAGGTACAAGCGCAGGCGCATCATCCTCCTGTAATATTCTACAACTCGCCGCCGCCATACGCTGCCCACTCGGCTGCGGGCAATAGTAATGCTAATGGCGGCGGCGGCGCTGCCCTCCAACTGAGCGCCGCCGCCAGCAGCAGCAGCTCGCTGGGACACCAGGGACACAGTGGCGGACATCATGCTGGTGGTGTCCACGGTGCCAATGGAGTGCTTGCGCCCTCCAACTCCAGCGCCGCCAATCTCACCCGGGCGCTGAGCAACGCCACTTTACCGCCTCACTTCTCGCAGTCAGCTGGACTGATCGCAACCCCCGGCAGCAATGCGCCCGGAACCGCAGCCACCTACATCTCCACCGCCTACTTACCGTACAACCAAGGCGCACAGCTCCTGGGTATGCAGTCGGCGGTGGCTTTCCCCACGAACGGAACAGGAGGAGCTCCGACGGCCGCCTTCTATGGGCCACCACCACCACAGCCGCAGCAGCAACAGAAGCAGCTACAGCCGCCCAACGGCCAGCAGACAGGCCCGGGTGGTGCTGCCGCAACAGGACAGCCGCATCCCTTTGCCTACTATGTGAATGCCCCAGCGCAGAATAGTGGCGCTGGCAATGTGGCCAGCGGCGGCAACTCACACAGTCGTAACATGCGAGGTGCCCAGAGGGCAGCGGCCACGCCCCAGCATACAAACTTCTTCACCGCCTACACTATGGCCTCGACCAATACCCAGCGTCCCGCTCCGACTGCCGTGGCTCCCATGATAAACTCACACAACGGGGCCCTGAACGGAGCCGCCACCTTCCATCTGGCCCCCAACTTTATTCCGGGCCTGACGCTGGGACTGCCGCCCACCGGGATGACAGCGGCACCCATGCTGGCCCCGGCTCAGATGCAGACTGCACCTCCCCAAGCGCCATCAGGATTACACACCTATACACAACCCATTCACATGCAGAACAACAGCGCGACGGCTATGGCCGGCAGTGTGCCGAATGTGACTGGAGTGCAGACAGTGGCCACTGGCGGATTCTCCAACACATCGCTAACGGCTCCCCCTGTAGGCGGCGGGACACAGCAACAGCCACTAGGAGGAGCCAGCTGCGACAAGGCGGGTAAACGCCGATTTGCCATTCCCATTATTCATCCGGACACTATGGAAAACGTGATGGATACCTTGCCCATTAAAAAGGACTCGAACTCCTCGACGATGACACCGAGCACAGAGCTGCTAGATTCGGATAGCAACAGCACCACTTGCTTATACCAGGCGCCGGCCGTTCTCATGGATTCCACCTCGGGCTCGTCGCTCCTCTCTTCCGCATTGGTAGAACATCAGATGCAGAATGTGCAGCCAAATGTTGCTCCCTCTATGGGGGAAATATCAGGACTGCGATTCGGAGCGGACGACGAGGAGGAAACTGGTATTGATCAAAGCGGTCTCTCCACCAAGTCCGGGGTCACGGATAAGGACCAGATCAGTGTGATTGTGAAGGATATACTGGCCCACTCCGGCAACACCGATGAGCATCTCAGCTTCTGGCAGTACAGTGACGGTAAGTCTGACCTTTGATATAAGTTCTTTAGGATTTTAATAAGAACATAACACACTTTGTGTTTGTAATTTTTTTATCATTATCCATTTCAAGTCTTTGAGAGTATTGCAGTTTGTTCCGAATCCTTTTTTTTAATATAAAATGGCAACAGCTGATAATAGCTAAACATCTTAGTAACCCTATATAAATTATTGAAAAAATGTAATGTAAAGTCTAATAAGCATTTAGCAAAAACCATAATTTATAAACTGTAAACATAAAGGAATCTCGGCAAGCCGTAGTTGGCCTAAACTTAACTGTCCAAGCCAAAGTCTAATAGTCCATCTTGCAGTCGACAATGTCACGGAGACCCATCCTAGCCTGCCACGCGTACACAAGGAATTGACTCAGGCGACTGAAGCTATCGAGGCGGGACCCCAGCCCGCCGTTCTGTTCCAAGAGCCATCCAAGAAGCAGCGCCCCAAGTCGGCCAACAAGCAAAGTAAGTGCTTGACCAGTGATTACCTTTGGGATCCCATAATGTCGTTTTTCTTACAGGTACCGCCACGCCTACATCCATAGCGAATGACGTGGCCGAGGCAACGGCCAGCGGTTGCACGGGAAACATATCCATTCTGCCCAGAAGCCAGCCAATGCAGACGCCTCTCTCGTCGCCAGGGTCACGACCGCCAGTTCAGAAGCCCATCAGTAAATCTATAGCGACCACAGCGGTTCCGACTGCGTCGCCCATTAGGAAGTCCAGTATTGCTCCACTGGCGACCACCACCTCCACCACGACAAGTTCGGGGGCCTCCTCATCGGCAGCCTCCACGCCCACACACACGGTTAGGCAGCCACCACAACAACAGCAGCATCAAGTGAATCTCCCACAACAGGGAAAGCTGCAGCAGGTGTCAGGTGGCCAGGTGACGGGAAGACTAGTCCCGACTCCCAACCGCATTTCGGCGGCCGTCACCCAGCTCGCCGGCACCAACAGTTCCAACAGCAGCAGCATAACCAAAAAACAGCGCAAGGCACAGAAGCGGGCCAAGGACTTGGAGAAAAAGAAACAAAAGTCGACGATAATCAGCACCACCACAAGCAGCAGCCAAGGCCAGACCAACAATGGCAACAATACCAACAGGGGCAACGGAGGCAACGGAGGAGCGCCAGAGGCTAACACAAACACAAACACAAACAACAACAACTCAACATCAACAACAACTCTAACAGCGGCAACAACAAATACAACTAAACACGACGAAACGGCGACAACTGTCGATGACAAGGCTACGGCGCAACCGACGACTGATAAGCTTAGTGCAACAACTAGTAATAATCCTAGCTTCGTAAGTTCTACTCTAAGAGACGACAACACTGTGCTCAGGCCCAAAGAGCAGTTGATGAGCTACAACAACAATAACAATGACGAAGATGACATCACCGACGACCTGGATGCTGAGGCGGTCAGCGATCCTGAATGTGAGTTTCTAAAAATGCATGTATTTTATTCTTTAGCCGTGGTACTTATGTTTGCTTCATCATCTTTCCTCTCAGCCGACAGCAAAGAGGACAGCGGAGTGTCAAGCCGGAATCCTGAAGTCAAGCACTTGGCCAACGATGAGATAGTGGCCAAGTTCTTACAGAAGAGCAGCCCTGATACATCCGTCGCATCCCTGTCGGAGACACAGCAGTTACAGTTCCTTAACAGCAGCAGTTCGGCGTGTGAGGAAGATGAGCCGCCAACTCGCGGTGCCGCCGTGTGCAGCAAAATTGAGGAGAATCCCATGACGGACCTCAAGTTTGGAGATTTTAACGAGGAGGCGGCGCGCCACGATACCGGTTTCATATGCAGCTCCACATGGTCCAGCTCGACCATTAGCAAGGCAGCAGACGATGCCTCATCCCTCAGCAGCAAGAGCGGCGACAATGTGGATTGTGCTCCCAAGGTGAGTGCCGCATCCATTGCTAATGCTGGAGAGAGGAGCGCAGGCGGCAGCAAGAAGTGCTCACCGGTCCATCAGTCAAAAGGCAAAGGAGTGGAATCGTCACCCAAAACCAAGCAGCAAAAGACTACAAAGTCAAAGAGCCCCAGTCCGAGTTCCAGTTCAGCCTCTTGTGCCGGCACAAGTTCCGGTGCCAATCCTCCCGTCAGGAACTATCGCTATAGCTTGGAGACGCTGCGTGAGCTGTCCAAGCTGATCGATTCCCGCAAGCCGCCAATGGTGCCCTGCCAGAAGGGTGACTGCATCGCACAGCTGTTCGTTTCCCGCCAGCAGCAACAGCAGCAGCATCATGCCCACACCCACGCTCACGCCCATGGCCAGCAGTTCCAGCAGTACCAGCATATGAACTTCAACGAGTCCCTGGACTATGTGCCCGGCAAGCGAGGCGGTCGGGGCCATGGAGCCAGCAAGAAGCACCACGACGGACACCAGCAAATGGGCGGTTCCGGTGGCATGGGCGGCGGCCCTACATCCAGTTCGAGTCAGCGCCATATGGACATAATCCGGGTACAACTATCGCTTAAGGAGGAGATCAAGCTATCGGAGTGCGAGAATGCCTGGCAACCGGAGCCGTTGCGCCGCACATCCATGGCCACCGCTCAGGATGAGGATAACGATGTGGAGGGCGTGCTGAAGAAGGTCCGCGGCATACTGAACAAGTTGACGCCCGACAATTTCGAAGTTCTGCTCAAGGAGATGTCCAGCATCAAAATGGACAATGAGGCGAAAATGACAAATGTAAGTCGAATTCTGTATTGCAATCATGAAAATGTTTTTTTGTTTTGGAACATATTTGCATTGTAAGCAACCCCTTAACCCTTAACCCCTAAACCAAAACTTGAATCTCTTTCAGGTTATGCTGCTGATATTCGAAAAGACCATTAGCGAACCGAATTTTGCGCCCACCTACGCCCGCTTCTGCAAGGTGCTTTTCCACGAAATCAAAGCCGAGAACAAGTCGCTCTTCACCAGCTCCCTGATCACGCGCATTCAGCACGAGTTCGAGTCGAACGTAAACGACGCCAATGCCAAGGCCAAGAAGCTGCAGCCTACTGTGGATCGCATCAACCAGTGCACGGACCCCGCTAAGAAAGCGGAGTTGCGTTCCGAAATGGAAGACCTGGAGTACCAGTTCCGAAGACGTGCCTGGGGCACAGTTCGTTTCATTGGCGAGCTCTTCAAACTGCAATCGCTGACCAGTGACCGAGTGCTGAACTGCATCGAGTCGCTGCTGGAGCACGGCTGCGAGGAGAAGCTGGAGTACATGTGCAAACTTCTGACCACCGTCGGCCATCTGCTGGAGACCACGCTCCCCGAACAGTACCAGCTGCGGGACCGCATCGAGAAGATCTTTCGTCGCATACAGGACATTGTGAACCGGTCTCGCGGGACGGGCCATCGGCAACAGGCTCACATCAAGATCAGCAGTCGGGTGCGTTTTATGATGCAGGACGTGTTAGATTTGAGGCTGCGGAACTGGGATCAGCCGGCGAGTAACCAGACGCAGGGCGGTGCGCGCAACCAGCGCCACAAGACGCACGACGACACAAAGGATCAGCAACAGCACCACAGTGGAGGAGGAGGCGGTGGCGGCGGCAGTCGAGGCGGCGGAATGAGCCAGCACTCGCAGCCGATGCATCACCAGCAGCAACAGCAGCAGAAACACCACCATCACCAGCATGGCCACGACGGCAGCAGCAACTACTTTATGCAGAAATTGCCCAAGCAGCAGCAGCACGAGAACCAGGCTCTGAGTATTGATCCCAGCAAGCTGCGCTTTAGCAGCAGCAACGTCAGTGACGACTCGCATGCCAAGCTGGGCAACTCCTCGCTCTACCAGTGGCGTAGTGTCGACAACCGTCCGGTTAGCGGCCCTCCGTCGACCAACACTAGTGTGCCGCCACCTCCGCCCACATCCCTGCTCAAGCGCCTTCCACCTCCAGGTCAGAACTTCAGTGGTTCGCCCTACCGGCAGCCACCACCTCCTTTGGGCACTCCCCTGCCACCTGGCCATGTCGGTGGCAACAGAAGCAGCCATGTGGAGCACCAGGCTGATATCGACTTGACGGGCAAACAGTGCCAGGACCTCGTTGACAAACTGGTGGAGGAGGCTCTAAATACACGCGACTGGCAGCCAGAGGTCCTAACTATTTGGCGTTCGTACACCATTAAGCAGCAGTCGAAGGCATTGCTATACCTGATGATGGACTACCTGCACGGGGCTGAGGTGAAGCGGCAGCAGCGTCTTGCCTGCGGCAACATCTTTGCCTACCTGATGAGTAAGGAAGCGCTGGACAAGGCAATCTTCAGCCAGGCGTATTCCCGGTTCGGCGACGAATTTCCTGACCTTCTCGTGGACGTCCCTAACGGCTGGAGCTATGTCTTCGAGTTTCTCGGGCCTATTATGCATTCCGGCCGCCTGGACCTCAAGGATGTGTGGCAGAGGCGCTGGTTGGAGGACTCGTTTTTCACTGAACGCTTCGTGTTCGCCTTTGTTAACTATTTTGTGCAGGAATTCGGGGCCGCCTACGCCCGCAAGGTGTGGCACAACGACTACAAGCTGGATCGCGGACAGCTGTTCTGGAACGATGTTAACAAGTATCGCGAGTTCGTGCAGTCGCACAGCTTTTACTTTCTGGATAACGGCGTGCCCGGCCAGGCCCAAGGAAAGGGACAGGCAAAAGCGAAAGGAGGACCGTCGAGTAGCGCGACGACGCCACGCTCACCGTTGGAGCATGTTGAGCGGATCAGACATCTTCTGGCCCTGTCCTGTGACATGGCCATCGACTACATCAACACCAACGTGGCCATCAATGCGCACTTTGTGAGGCAGCTCACCAAATTCCTGTGCTGTGATTATGCGTTGACTGTGATGAATAAAAGCAACAAGGGAGGCGGCGGAAAGGCACTGCAGTTGCAGCTAAACACAGAAAGCTTCCGCACCAGGTGCACACCGCTGCTGCGTCTCTGCATTGACGCCCAGGAGGCGCTGGAAATAGCTTGCATAGACGAAGCGGTAGACTCTCTCCAGCAGCATTTTATGGCCGAGCTCGAAGGCGACGAGATGGCAGCCGGCGAGACCATATGCAGCACGTTCAGCGTGCTCTACGACAGCGAGGTGATACCCAAGGAGTCTTTCGACAAGTGGTACAAGTTAGAGATTGGGCACTCGTCAGCCTACCGCCGGCCCTTTATCGACCAGCTGCGCGACTTTATCGAGGAGATGTAACAAATCAACGGGAAGCGGGAACCTAAAAAAGAAACACCACAACGAAGCAAGCCAATCCGATACATTTAGCAAGAACATCGCGCGGTCGTAGTCACACACCAAAAAACACCTAATTCGCACACACAATAATTTGTAGTACGATCAATCCAAGAATAATCTGTCGAGAAACGAAAATTCCTTGTTTTTAAACACTGCACAGATTTCCCTTGCAAATCTTCAAGACACATTGACCAAAATCAATTTTATTTGTATCACCACAACACGTACGTTCCTTACGAGAAAGCCAAGAGAGATAATTCCCCTTCGATGACTCGGTCATAGTAATGCAACACAAAGTTATACACGTATTCTAACACATTTACTCGTCGCATCAAATGAATAAATAGAAAAGCAAAAGCAAACAATAACGGAAAGCTATTTAGTATAAAGGAATCTCTGAAATTCGAAAACTACTTTCAAGAACTCCATTCGCAACCAATTTATATAGGAATGTATATTTACTTCTCGAAACTTCAGTATTTCGTTCGAAACTCGTTTAAATTAAAGAGCTGACATAATTTGTATGCAGGTCCAGCTTTGCGTAGCTTAGCTTAACTTCTCAATAGACTTGTAACGAATTTTTTGTTTAATTTTACCTTTCAGTACAAAGTATTATGAATTCGACTATTGTTTCGTTTGATTTATTATAAAACAAACATCTTTATTTACTTGTATTTTCAATGCAAACCGGGCTCAAAACATAAACGAAAATTTAAAAGTTAACCCTTACCCTTTCTCCTGCTTACAGAATCTTCAAATATATATATAAAAAAAAAAAATAAAAAAATAAAAATAAAAAAAAACTATAACTAAAGCTATATATAAATAAATTATAACAATATTAATTTATAAACAAAAACTTATACGTACGTATACTAAAAAGAAAAAAAAACGAAAAACAACAACAATGTAAATTATAAAATGCGTAAAGACATGTAAAGTATTTAGCACACGAAAAGCATGATGATTATCCAAAGATAAATCTTAAAATTAGCTGTAAAAAGGAAAGAAAAAATACACTAATATTAATTTCGAAACACATTAATTATATAGCTATTTAAACCAAATTGAAACGTAAACAAAACAAAACATTCAAGCATAAAAGCATACACAAAACCATAACGAAAACAAGCAAAAACAAAGAGCTCTAAGCCGCCTTCAATTAGTTATTTTTATAAAATTGAATGAAAAACAAAGCAACTCTCTCAAAAGTTTATATATAATATTAAAAGCGTGGCAAAACAAAAACAAAACAACAAAAGGTAGCGACATATTTGTGTATAAACTTTAGGTTTTTTTTATTTTTACACTACAAGTGACAAAACATGAGAAATGGCGATGATTAATGGCAAAGAAAGCAAAGGAAATTGTACGCATAAGTGATTAGCAAAACGAAACGAAAAACAAATGGCAAAAAACAGTTAATTTAAAATAGTTAAGGAATGATATAAAAACACAAACCAGACAATGAGAGGATGTAAATGAAACGCTTCTGCACAGACACACTGAGCCATCAAGCTAATATTTCTGAGGCAAAGCGAGACACTTGCAGGCGCTGTGGGCGTGTCACTTTAACTAGTTTCGTAGCAACTTTCGGCAGGCATTCCAAATGCTTTCGGCCAACTTCTGTAGTATTTTGAACCCAGAGCAGGACCCCTGCAGAAGCAAAAGATCACAAAAGCAGAAAAGAGAGCAGGAGCTGAAGCTGAAGCGCAGCCCAGATGGGCAGGAACACAGGGACATTAGAGCAAGGGGCGGGCAAGCGCCAGGCAAAGCAAGTTAAAACCGAAATCAAGAAGAAATTGTAAACAGCAAATAATAAAAACGAAAAGTAAATATGCAAGGCGTTTTAATGTGGGCTCATCAATTCCAAGGCATGCCGTGCAGCACACACACCCCCCAAGCATCTCTCATAAACACCACAAACACCACCCCCCAGTGCATCCAAACACACACTCATCATTTGGTGATGGCCGAGCATTAGTTCCATTTGCATCACTTAGCTTAAGAAGAGGTTAAGGACTTGCCTTTAATGTGAAACGTAAGCAGAGTTAAGATTAACCTTCCCCACTTTCCCACCAAATATAACAGCAATATTCTTTTTGTTCGCCCACAGCAGGCATTAGATCTGGTGCAAGATGGAGAGACGTGGACGCATACCAGTGGCCAAGTTCCGCAACCAGGAGGCCAAGACGCGCAGTCGGAGTAGGGTGCGGGAGCCGGACTACAACGAGCAGGATCCGGAGCATGATATGTTCACGCTGTTGGAGGATAACATTGCTCTGCGAGAGGAGAACAAGGCGCTTAAGCTGGAGATTGACACGCGTAAGTTACTTATATTCTTTGATTGCTTCAATTGTTCTAACGAGTTTTATTGCAGATAAAACCACGCAGGAGGAGCAACAGGCTCAGCACGAAAAGCTTTGCGCCCAGCTCGAAGCTTTGCAGCAGCAGCAGACCAATTTTGAGACCCAAATCAAGGAGATGAGCTCCAAGTTCAGCAAGGCTCTGAACGAGCGAAACGCATTGGACAAGCTGCACAAAATGAAGGTCGATCAGATACAAAAGTGAGTGCTGGGAAAAAATAAAAAAGTTTCGATATTTTACGCGAAAGTCGATACACACAAGAATCTGTATTTATATCTTTGAAAATGGTATTATGATTTTATGCAGAAGAGGAACCCAAGGATAATCTAGTCATGTCCGACTCTCTATTTCTAAGTAAAACACAGAGCTATTAGAATAAAACTGCGCACATTACACATTATAGTTATATATACACGAGTGAAAACAGACGATAACATAGAAATTATTGAAAAATTTTTAGAAAAAAAAAAAAATAAACTAACATCGCGAGGCGAAAGTTTATATACCCTTACAGTTTGCAATTGAATTATCGGAACACACAACTAAGCTTAAAATATGTGCATTTTTTCAATCCATATTTTTATATGACGTGATTTTTCAACTCATAACTAGGCCATTAAATTATTAATTTGTAGTTAGGCTAATGTAATGCATATTTAACTTATAATTAACAAAATTAAAACGTTTGACAATTTTAAGAGGTTACCCCTTATAATATTTTGAAACAATGTTAAACATTTATTTTTCTGCCTGAAATCATCTCGTCTGTTGATTCTGATCAAGAATATTAATATATATAAATGTGGTCGGAAATGAATACTTCAGCGTTTCAAGTTTCTGACCTTAATTTAAATACCTTGCAAGACTATAAATATAGCTTTGTAGATTTTCAAGATATTTTCATCTAATTTAAATACCTTGCAAGACTATAAATATAGCTTTGTAGATTTTCAAGATATTTTCATCTAGCCCGAGGTATGGGAATTTTATGGTGTCCTGAATGGCCCTTAAAAACTAAAGAGTTATATAGTGTTATTGATATAATTGCTATTTTACATAAACTTCGGCTTGTCTTTCTTGTTTAACTTAGTGGGATACTTCTATGATATATTGGACGAATATAATTTAAAAATAAACAAATAATTTAAATAAAGTTTCTCGAAGACATCCATAATATTGATTTTATTAACGATATTTTTCGATATATCAAAGGAGTTTTCCTTTAGAAATATATTCCTATTGCTCAGTGATAGTAGTAGCAAAATTAGTAAAAATTGTTCTTTTACACTTTTAGTCTCACAAGCGAGTTGGAGCACATGCGCGAGAAGCAGACGATGGTTCAGGTGCCGCAGATAAGTCCCCGCACCCTTGTCGGATCCGTGGAACTCAAGAGAAAACTCTTCAAAATTCTGCAACAGGGCAGCACGGACAGCGGCGACAGTGTCAGCGGCACTCAAGATCTGGACAGCATTGTGGATGTCAATTCGGAGGAGGTGCCCATCACCAGTGTTCTAGTGGAACGTCTGGCCGATGAGTTCCTCACCCTCAAAAATGCGACCAATGCCGTGGAGCTGCAACTGTACGAGGCCAACGAGAAGATGGCCGAACTATTGGAGCAGGTGATTGAGGAGACTTACTTGAAGTTAAATGAAAGTAACCTTTTCCTTTTCGTATCCTACTTAACAGCAACATTCATGGGAGGAGGAGAACGAATCCCTGCGCTCTGAGAACAGCAACCTGACGAAAGTGGCCAAGCTGCTCACCGAAAACATGAAGGAGAGTGTGGAAACCAGCCAGAAGTGAGTTTAAGCAAGTTCTTTAATAGGAAGTAAATAAATTTAAAGCCACATTACAGAATGGAGGCAGCGCTGATCAAGCTGAAGCAGCGCAATGATGAGCTTACAGCAAAGGCTCGGGATTTGACCGACGGGCAACAGGCGGGATCGAGGGTCAGCACCTCGTCGAGCGTGCTCAGCGAGCAGGCGGAATTCGAGCAGATCCAGGACCAGGTGCAGCAGCAGGCTAGGGAGCACAACGAGCGCATCGTGGAAATGGTTAGTCTACAGATTCTCGGTTGATCTTGAATCGCAACACTTGGTAGTATCTACGGCTATCAAAACAATCTTTTCTGTCCATCTGTCCATCTAATCCTTTAGCAAACACGCAGCGTGTTTGACATTTTCAAGCCGCTCTCGAATATCTTCAAGAGCAACTGAGCCCCAAGATCAGTTGGTGGTGGCGTCTCTCCCCTGCACGCCTAATACGACAATCTGATAAATGCACAGAATGCGCCTGGCCAGCTGGGCGTGTTGTTGTTGTTACCTAATCTCGGTGCCGGGTCAACTCACCTCTCTGCACTCCTCACCCCTCTCCGAAAACCAACCGAGACACGTAAGCAGCTCGCTTGCCGTGCGCCGCTTCCTCCACCCACCACTCACGCTACCCTAGCTTCTGCCGCACTAACCCCTGACCCTTAGATGCTTTGAAAAATCTACTAATTTTCTTACCTATACCCACACCATGCCACACCCGCTCCCGCGCCCCGTTCTACCCTTGTTCTCTCGTTTCTTGCATTTGTAGCAAAGTCTAATGGATGCGGCTATTGCCAAAACTACTAACGATGAACTAAAAAAATTACAACTTAAGTTGGAGATCCTCGAGGAGCAGCTGCGCGAGGCTCACACGCGGGCCGAGCGTGCCGAGGAGAAGCTGGCCCGCTTAGAGCAAAAGTCCGAGCAAAAGGCGCTGGCTGCTCCACCACCGCCGCCACCTCCTCCTCCTCCTCCGCCACTTTCTTCCAAGTCGGGTCCGGTGGCAGCTGGCGGCGGCAGCTTCAGCGACCACATTGCAGGGCACACTTTGCGGAAAGGCAGCGGCGACAAGATCATTGACAACGTGAAGCATCAGGTACAGGCCGAGGCAGCGACAGGTATGTACCCTACCGCAGAGATAACTTTGTACCCCAGAGCTGCCCATGGAAAACTTGAGGGGTGTATCTATCAGGTTCAGGTTCACCCAAAAGGTTAACGACCTACGAACACTTTTCCTTTTGCCTTGGTCAGACTCATGAATTTCTTCTTTTACGATTTTCTTTTTCCATTCCGAAGTCGACCTTAGAGACCTTTGTTCACAAGCGCATATGAAATTTGATAAACTTTTGGAGCTGCTCGCCGTTAGCGTCTTGCCATTGTTGAAAAGTTGTGCCCTTCAAGAAGGAGCCCCTCGAGTGGGCAGATGAACTCCCTCGGCGGCGGTGGAAACTATGCACAAGTGGAAAAGTCCTTGAAATACTTTGGATCGAAGCGTTTCAATGGTCCAGCATTGGTTTCAGCACCCAAATTAGGGAAATTGGCCTGAAAAAACTGGTGGCAGCCCGTCGTCAATTGAATCAGTGTTGGAACTTTCCCCCGTTCAGGCCACTCATGTTCGCCACCATAGTGTGTCTGCGGCTAATCCCTGGCAGCCGTGCGTTGACAAGTGCCCTGCTATTGTGTCGCCTTGTCCCGGAGAGGAGGTCTGTTTGAAGGGCCCAACTTGTTGCTGTCAATTGTCAGTTACGGCCCAGGCCCCATGCCACTCATGCTGCCAATGGCAGCCCACCGCCCACTCCGCTCGACACACGCAACACAACACAACAACCCGTCTGCGATTGTAATTGATTTTACCTACACGTCGGGTTCTTTTACGGCTCAATGCAGGCTTTCACTAGCTCCGCTCCTGCTGCTCCCCACTGGGCCATCCTCGTGCCATTCACTGTCGACTGCTGCAGCAGCAACTTCTTAATTAAGTTTGCGAGCAGCTCTTTGAGGAGGGAGGGAACAGAAGCCTGCCGCGACTGGACTACTATCAATAGGGAATACTGACATTTATGGCATTTATGTTTAAAATCATATATTGTAAGGCTTAACACACATTCAAATCCACTGAGTTGGGGGTTGCAAACCGAAAACAGTTGTGACGATTCAGGATTCAATCTTTGTTACAGATTTTAACATCTTATTCTTCTTAATTTAACCTATCCTATATGTATGCTATTCTATCCATGGTTCGGAACCCACTTCAAGGTCGGAGACAGAAAATGGACATCGAGAGTTGTTTTGGGTTTAGTTAATCCCTAGTGACCATTCTGCTTGGGTTTCGATGTTGTAGCTCAGACTGTTACTTCCCAAGGCTTTCAAGAAACTTATCTATAACTATAAACTAAACATACAAACGAAATAGCTTTAGTCCTTGTTCATCTTTGCGCCAAAAATAACTAAAAGCCTAAACTATTTAGTTTGAGAACTCTATAGCATAATTCACTTTTCAACTTAGAAATCCCAGCTTCTAGTTAAAGTGGATATAAACCAGAAACTTAATTGGCTTTTGAGATTTTCACTTAGCTGCGTAACAGAATTTTCCGACTGTCATCATTTCATACTGTACGTTTGCCAGCACAATGCGAAGCCGAGTTAAAGGGAATGCGAACTATATATATATACAAATATGTATATATGAGTAAACAACGCCAAGGGAGAGGTGTTTATTCAGTCATTGCACTTGTGGGCCATCCTTGTCGTTTAATTTACGCTTTTATTGCGATGAAACAATTGTGGAACACCTCGATTGAGTTTCTGGGCAATATGTACTGGACTTTAAATCTGAGTGTTGAGTGTTGTCAATAGAGAAATCAGCTGCCGCCTGCACATGGCAGGGCAGCCTGCTTGGGCTGAGCTCCGATGAAAATTGAATCAGCCCGCATAAAAGTGTAAATACATTGTTGCTCCACCTTTGTGTGTCTGTGCCTCAGTGTGTGTGTGTGTGTGCAGCAGGATAATATATATCATATTTTTGTATATCTATACTAGATTCGACACAGTCCCAGGAGAAGGAAATATTCTAGATTTAATGGGATGATTTATGCCTCAACAATATCTCTTTTTAATGCGAATGGAGGGAGAATCCCTACCGATTGCCATTAACTGGCACTTAATCCTCCTCCGCTTGTTCACTTACCCGAATGAGGAGTCCAGACAGCAGGCCTGCAATGTCACGGCCACATTCACATTCACATACAAAGTGACACTTCAACGCTTTCACTAAGCACTTCCGTTTCCGTTTTGTTTTGGCGCTGACTTCAGCAATGTTGCTGTTGCTCTTGCCTACTTTTTGGCGCGCACCACGCGTCGTATGCGTAACGAGCGCACATTCAAATCAAAATCAATCAACGCGCGTATTGTTGGAAGCCAGAAAAGTGACGCCACGATAGTTATATAGCTCTATATAGCATATATATATGTATATGTATATCAGTATAGGGAACGCGGCACCTTGCTGCGAGCGGAGTGGAGCGTAGAGCACGCGCGCGCGTCTCTTGAAGCACGTGAAGCGTTTGAGCTGGTAGCCAGCCGTACATCAGCTTTACGGCTAGGCATCAGCGCTGCTCGTGTCCTGGCCGCACTCGTCAAGTCAGGCTCGTTCTCGTCCTGCTCGGCGGCAAGGCCCAAAAACAAATGAAGCGAGGCAGAGCGAGGTGGAACGAAGCGTGGCGAGGCGAGGCGAAGCGAATGGAAATGCTGATATTGTCCAAGCTCAATACACACATCGTAGGTATACATAACAACAAGTTGCTGCCATTCATTGTTGGTGTCGCTGCCATGGCCACCAGAATGCCAGCTTTACTTTCTACGGAGGCCCGACTCCATGACCTGCCCTCTTTGCCGAATCCACGGGCCTGGCATCGGTTTAAACGAATTGGGATGCTACCTGCTCCCTGCTCTCCCGGGTGCGGGAGCCAGAACGGAAGCGGAAATTCCAGCACACATTTGTCAATATCCTGTCGACACTAAAGCTCTCAGCGTCGTGAGTAGCATTTCCGGTTCCATGCGATACATTGAAAACTTAAATTTGATTTAAGTTCGACCCGTGCCCTAGCCCCGTGTCCTTTCCCTTTCTGGAGAACTGGAGCAAAAAGGTACTTGCCTGGCTTCCATTCCCTGGCAACCTTTCTGGCACAACCTGCCAGAGTTTCGGCTTTAAGCGAAGCGAAGCGTAGAGCGTTCGCATTTTTCCTATATTTTACGCTCGCTTTTGCAGCTTTATGCCGCCGCCTTGCCCGGCCCACTCCAGTTTCCATTCTCCCCTGTCAAGCCAGGAGACCGTATCAAATTCGACGACGACGAAGAGGACGTCGACGATGATGATGACGATGGCGGGAGAGGACGCAATTTATTATTTTTACGAGGAGAGGGGCCCAAGCCATAGCACCGTTCCAGAACTAGAAGAAGCGCCGGCAGGCAAGCCGCATTGTTGCCGCTGGTCCCGGCCTGGCTTATTATTATTATTATTTGTGCGTTTTATATTTCCGTGTTTTATTGCGCCACTTTTCTTGGCGCCCTTCCACTTTTCCTGCTCCTTCCACTGATGTCACACACACACTAGTTTTAAGGCGGAGTGGACCGTACATTTCCATTGACTTGTAGCCCCAGAGTACATGTGTCTCCAGCTTCATTTGTCGCCGGTGACAGACTTCGCCATTCCACTCGGAGATCCCACCACAACCCGTTCCCCGACCTTCGTCCTGTGATTTATGTCCTATTGCCACCTTACCCAAATAAAACACCCTTTAAAGTCCCGGGCTTACTCGATTGCGTTGGTGGGTGAGTATCTCGGCTGCTCCTTGGGCCAACAGCTAACCGCATGTCAGATAAGCTTCTGCTAGCCAGCTACTTAATGTAATTCCATCACAAAGCCCAGAAAGCACGAATTAAATTGAATTTAACTTTTGTTCTCCCCAGGTCTTGACGCTCTGATGCGAGAGTTCAAGTCGGGTGGCGTGACCCTGCGGAGGCGCAACCGTCGCAAAACGGGCACCAGCGAGGCCCTTAAGGAGATGTTCCAAGTGCTAGAGATAAGTCAGAAGCAGAACCGCAACTCCAAGATCTGCGTGGACCTGCATTCGAACCGTGGCGTTGATGTCTAAGTCCTGTTTGTGTTCCTGCTCCAGCCTCTCTGCTCTCTTACACTTTGGTCTCAAATCTCAGGGCTCAGCTGTCGTCCCTGAACAACAACGAACATTCCGTGCATTTTCAAACTGTATTATTAATATGTGCCTTCATTTCGATGGGGAGAATCAAAAGCCATTTTACAATTTACTAAGATTTAGGCCCTACTTTTAGGTCTTTTTTAATGGAGCTGGAAAAACATAGATATTTTGTTGCTTTTTTATATACATATATTCTATATTTACTCCATGTGTCGAAAGAAACAGTCTGATATCAAAAATTGTATAACAACAATTTTTAAATATCATAAATATTGAATTTAACTATAAAATATGAATATTGTCTGCAAATATCAAAAAATTTGATAAACTCTTGCAAGATTACAACGCAATCATAACTGCTAATCATAATATTATAAAATTCCTAAATTCAATATACTGAACTGTTAATCTAATCTAATCCGGTATACAAGAGTATACAGAGCTCGGCTTCAAGGTATTCATTGATTCCTGCCATCCCTTCTATGTTTTTCCATCTCTAAAAACTATCCTATAAACTTTACTCCATCGTCTGACTTATTGACCAAACTATTTATTAATATTTAACCAAATCTATAAACCTTCCCCTTGCTACTGTGTTCATTTTAACAGGTTTTACGTCTCACTAATCTGATCTAACAAAATATATCTTGAATAAACGATTTATAACCAAATAAAATTACGAATTGTTCTTTATTTAAAGGTTCGTGGTTTTATACTTTAATAAAGGTAACATAATGGTGAAACGCTTAATGCTAGACATTATTGCTTAATCTTTGGCCGATACACAGATCGCGAATTACACAGAATCCATTAAAATACACAAGAAAATTAAACTTTGATTGTTGCTAAAATGAAACATACATATATGTATGTATACTCGATTTTGTTAAAATAGTTGTGCCTTGATATATATAGTATGTATATACGTTTACCGAATAAATCTCATCGGTTAGTTGCTCTAAATTATGGCTATTTTTGAATCGTATAAAAAAACAGCAGTGTAAATATGCATTCTTTAAAAAATTACATTATCTAAAAATTGAGGCATACAAGATTTCGTTTTTGTTTTTAATTGACTCGTTAGTAAATTTGTGCTAAAACCATTAATATTCATGATCGTGAAATCGTAGATATGGTCGTAGGTATGCTAGTTGCAATTGTATATAGACTTGTGGCACTTGTTTGCATAAAGAGACGTACGAATTACAGGTTTAGGCTTATAACTAAATTGTAGATAACTTAAGGTACAACACACATTATTATTTAGTACTTGTGGAAGACAAGCAGTTGCGTTCGTTCGAAAACGAATTACACGACGAAAATGACCACATGTTCAACATAATATCATTTAAACGTAAGCAAAACACTTAACACCAATGCTAAAACATAGTTATCGGATAATCTGAATGCTACAAGCTAATGCGATCGATCGATTGTTAAGACACTTGATTTGGTCGTAGTTTGAGGCGAAAGGTCGGTGCATTGTCGCTCAATTGCCGCCGCTATACATGTAGTAACAGGAATACATAATTGGCACTTGACAACGTGAACGTTTGAACATTTATATGGCGCTACACTGGAAGCTTTGGGGCAGAGAGACACCTTCACCCTTGGCTACCCTCATCATGGAATGTGCTTGCTGTGGCGCGATGGCTTCGGCGGCGGCGTCGGTGGACGTGGCTTGCTGCCATCCACTAGGGTAAAGTTAGTGGCCTCCAAATACTCGTACGTGGTGTTCGTAATACTGGTCTTTGTCAAGGTCGATGTGGTGCTCATGCTGCTGGTGCTGTTCAAGGTGCTTAGCATCGCATAGCCATTCGGCGCCCAATCCATGTTCTGGGACAGGCTGGAAAAGTCCGTGGAGTCACGTGCTTTGGCGGGCAACGGCGGCGGTTGAATGTCTTCCTCCGATGTGGAATCCGTGGTCTCTGCGGTCCAGGAAAAACGTATTAATTCTAAACCTCGCTGGCATTATTAATTTGTTATGTCATCTTACCGACTGAGTTGCGGTTGCTGCTTTCGGAGAGCGAGCGTGTGTCGGGGAAGTTCTTGATGCTGGCTGTGGGTGTGGCAATACTGGCCGGGCGCGACAGCCGCCGCTCCTTCTCCTTTTCCGAGCGCAAAGGTCGCTTGGGCGTGAGCTGTTGGTGGGTTTAAAGTCTTAGATGGTGGACACAAGCCTTAAATTCCATTCAAATTTACCTCCTCGGTGAGAACATGAGGATCGGGGGTCTTGGGGCCACTCAAAGAGCTGTTGGACACGCTGCCCAGCGACGCTATGGACGTGTTGATCTCCTTCTCCGGCGTCGAGGTAATGGTGCTCAGTGGGGGAGTATACCACTGGCTGCTGGGCAAGCTAAGGGCATCGCGATCCTGTTTGGTTCAATGAATCGGTTAGTAGAAGCAGAGCTTCCCAGTACAAGCCCGCACTTACCTTTTTCATGGATCGTCGCTTGGCTGGTGTTTTGTCCTTGGTCTTGCTGCTCTTGGTGCTCGGCGAGTGTCCCAAACTGGGTCTGGACGTGGTAAGCGTAGACAAATAAGCAAAATAACGCAAATTTAATTAAACAAAACGAAAGGATAAAGGCAAATCAAGCAAAAATGAAACAACATGAATACGAAAGTTACAGCCTCAAGCTTAAAGTGCAGCATAGTTAGTTAGCATGGAGAGAGGTCAGAAGAAAAGTTCTCAGGTTAGGGCGGGGCATTCAACAACCGTGGCTCACTCACCTGGTGTTAAAGCTAAAGTTGGCCAGCGTGGTTTTGATCGAAGAGGTTTGTGGCCGTGGCAGAAACGTTGACTTCGACAGGCCGCTGCTGCAAGGTGGAAAAAGATACCAAGACAAGGATTAGGCTATAGTTGAGCCAGCATCAGCGGAAAACTTACTCTGAGGATCCCATACTGGTCTCCGAATGCCGGTTGATGTTGCTGCCATCGAAAAGGGTGGGCAGGATGGAGTTGGTGCGCCGCATCACCACTGTATCCCGTACGCTCTTCAGGTCGCATGCCCGGCAACCGTAGCGCAACTCCACGTGCTGCTGCATCTCACTGAAGCAGTCCTCAAGGTGCTCTTGCATGGCCCTCAAGCTCTCGGGGGCCCGTTGCCGGTGAATTCCAATGGCGATATCCAGCAGCGGAATCTGATTGGCAATTAGTTCCTTTAACTCCTCAACCAGATCCTTGTCGTCGGGGTTCTGTTCCAAGTACTCGTCGGTGAGGAAGGCTTCCTCGTACTTGGCAAAGCCCCCCATTACGGCTGGATCCACGATGCCGCTGAGCTTCATGCTCAAAGGATTGATGTGCAGCTTATCGTCGCTCCTGTGCAAGATGACCAACTGCCGAATGTCCCGATTTGTGTCCTTCATGATCTCAACGGCCCGCTCCAACGGCGAGATCTTAAACGTGTTGGTCTCGATGACGGGGAACCAGCGCAGTATACCCGGCAGGGTGAAGCGGGTGAGCAGCTCCGTGCGTTCCAGCCAGAGATTCCTCACATCGTCCATGTTGCCACCACCACCGCTGCTATCTCGGAAGGGACGTGAAAACTGGAACTTCTGCACGTTGTTGGCGGCAAAGTACTTGACGATCTCATTGTTAATGATCTTGTCGTTGAACTTGTTGTAGGACTGATCCATTATCGGCTCGACCTTGTTCACCTGAATGTACTGGCCGTCACTGTTGGTGATGTCCTCGCCGGGCGCCTCCAAGGTTTGCATGAGCTCGGCCTGTGGATGCTGGACTAACATTCTGGCGCAGAAGTCGCTGTGCCGCTCGTACTCCTTGCCCCGGAAGATGTAGACACGGTTTTGGAGTAGACGCGGGAATCCTCGTCCGTAGAAGCACACCCGGAAGTACTCGGAATTGTGGCGCAGCTCCTTGATGATCTTCTCAAAGAACATGGCCATCATCTTCAATAACTCCGCCAGCTTTAGATAATCATAGGTTTCCTCCTCGTACTGGCGGGCCAGCACGCGGCACATGTCGATGGCGCACTCCCACTGCTTCCCCTTGTCAAAGTACTCCATGATCTCAAAATAGAGGGCCTCCTTCAGCTGCCGGTGGGTCAGGCAGTTCGGATGCCGGAAGCTGCGCAGCTGCAGCGACAGCGCCGTGTCCGTCCACCGCAGCAGCTCCGTGTGTAGCTTGAGGGTGAAGGCCGCTTCGGTGTAGTTCTCGAACTCCATGTGCAGGGCGCAGAGCTTGTAGACATACCGAATGTACATCTCCTTGAGGTCCACCTCGGAGTAAAACTGGAGCAGCGAAAAGGTGCACGCCATGCGGTTCTCCTTGCTCTCGTCCTGGATGATGAAGCGGTACTCCAGCAGCTTCTCCATCAGCCGGGTGACCATCTCCACAAAGGCAGTTCCATCCACATTTAATGTGTTGTGCGCGGCACAGCGCTGCATCATTATCGTCTCGAACAGCTGCTTGTACTCCGCATCGCCCTTACCGGCTCCGATCAGGATGTCGAGCTTCTCAATCATCGCCGTCTTGAAGTCATTGAAATTGCCCTTGTGGTGAGCATTGTTGAACTTGGTGTCCCCGTAGCTCTCCTGCTCCAGTCGGGAGCTGTAATACTCGCACTGCATCATATCAAAGAAGATGGGAATGGTCTCCTGACGCAGCTCCTTCTCCGGGATCATGCTCATCTCCAGGATAGGCTCCACCAGCTGCGGTATGAACTTAGGCTTGTGCTGGCCCAGCTGGAACCACATCTTACGGATCTCCGTCGCCGTGTCCTTGCGGATATCACGATACCGGGCGAACACTATCTGCCGCTTATTGTCGTTAAAGTCGTTCAACTGCAGCGGCGACTGCACCAGAAAGGCGATGGAGCACTGGAAGAAGTTCGACCAGATCTGCCTTTCAAACGGACACAGGAAGTAGTCCGTAATGACTACACTGAGGTTCTTCAGAGCTCCGAGGATCACGGTGTTTTGGTGCATGATCATGTCCATCCAATCGCGCGGGAAAACCTCCTTTAAGTGCGGAGACACTAGCTCCTCAAACACCAGCAGAATCTCTATGACAAAGTCCTTCAACTCGTCGCGCTGATGCAGGTCCTTCACCAGATACTCATAATGCTGGGCATCCATGCGCTGCAAGATCCCCAGCATGATGGCAAAGAACCTGCCCACCAAGCCCGTGTCTCTGTCCAAAACGCGGGCCGCCTTCATCACCGTGCGCAGCAGGATGATCATAATATCGCGGACATCGTTGTGCGTGGAGCCCACGTCCGAGCGGAAGAGCAGCTTCAGTATATTGTTCATGATGTTGATGCACTCGGCAATCTAACGACAAAGTTTGATATAGATTAGAAAGGGTCAAGAATGGAGGGGAAGGAGGCAATGATTGAGTTTTAGGGAGTTCAAGTTTGTAATTCAAGTCAATTTGGGATTATATCGGAGAGGTTTCAGAGCTCTGTAGATACAGATCTGGCTAGGATTCTCGATTACTCTCCCAATTTTACTGAATTGACAAAAGATGTGTTCTTAATTAAATTATTACGCTTCTAGACTTCTTCAGGGCTCTGCCAACTGTCTGGCTCTGGGCTCTTCTCTGGACGGGATTAACATTAGTGTTTAATATAATTAACATAAAAAACGTTGCAGGTATAGTAAAAAAAACACGAAACCATTGAACATTGCATTGCAAAAAGCTGGAACAACTTAAGCCTAACTTAGCAGGTGTCGAGTGGAGTTGGAAACCCCGTAGCCAGGATTTCCTCCCCACTAACTGAGCAAGCTTTCCAAGCCCAAGACTGAGCACGATAATCACTGGCCCAGAAAGCAGCAACATATAGAGATCTTAGGCGGTAAGGTGTTTATGATATTAATACAAAACAATTCGGGTTACATTTCAAAAGATGCTCTGATGCTGAGCACGGGAACGTGGGACCCGGACCCGTACCCGGACCCGACCCGACCTGACTGGGAGTTCAAGATGAGAGAGTTATGTATTCATTTCCTTTACCTTTTTGTTGGCAGTTGTATCACATGTGTGCAGTTGGGATTTTTTCTGTCCGAGCACTTTGGCGGCTTTCGAAAGATTCTTTTCTTGCTGCCAGATATCGGTTTTCGAGTCGCCCTATAGTTTTTGTACAAGCAATAGCGAGAACAACACGTCGATTGTTGGGTTGGGTTGTGCGTGGATAAAGATTCGGATTGATTTTGATTGGTATTTGAGTTTGATACGAAAACGAATAACACTTAGCGGTAATGATTTAGAGAAGAGTTACAGACAGATAGATAATAGGGTGCCAGTGTGTAGAGATCGCACATTCACAATTGCGAGGGTGTGTTTGGTGTTGCGGTGTGTGTTCCCAGGTGGTGTGTGTGTGTGATGTGATTTGTGAGGTGCTCTGAATGCAAATTGCTCTCTAACAATGACTATGAGACGGCGGGTGAGCGGGTGCAATACTAATTGGCCAAAACTAAACACGTCTGTGAAATGTTTACACAACATTTACATGAGTTCGCTACGCCCCATGGTCAGATGGAAATCGCTATTAACACACACACAGGAGGATCGCTAACTAACATGGAGCTATCGAGGACAAGTCACTTGGCTAGGTCACTACTTTGTATAATAATTTGTGCGTTGCTTAGGTCTAGGACGTGGACAAAACATTGATCTAAACTAAGACACAAGACACGTAACATAACATAACATAATAGAGACTAAATCAATCGCGTTTGCCCATATTTGCATGCCAAAAACGTTCTTAAAAATCACTAGGAAGCAAAATGCAACATGCTTAACACTAAATAAACATTGCTAGCAGTAATTACACACTCTTAACTAGTTAATATTATCAAACTAAAATTGAGCAAAATTAAGACAAATTCACATGTCAAGATCCTGAAATATTGCCGAAATGCTTGATGTCCCTGAGTAATAATGCAAGTAATTGGTACATCTTTTTGTACTGAGTTTCTATTGAATATTTAACGAGGCATTTTAAACGGATAAGGTTTAAGTAATTGCTTTATGTTCTCAATTGAGTTAATTTAGTAATGGTGATACTTTTAATTTCAAAAGATTTTTGTCTTTATTAAGAAATGAATTCCTTTACCTCTTGATTTACTTAATTGCAATTCAATTAATTATATGAAAGTTAAGACAGGAACAGAAGCAAATGTGCGTATGGTAAATATTTTAATTATTTAAGCTGAATTCAGTTAGTTACTTTCGGAGCTGTCTTGACACTTGATCATGTGTTGGGGTTATGTTTTAATTTTGCGTCTTGTCGGCGTTTGCATTCACAAGACAAGTTTCGAGGACGATGCATCGGATTAAGAACAAAATGCAGTTTCCAAATGGTAAATTAGTGGCACACGCAATGCAGCTTTGGCTCGATGGCTTACCTCCTCCTTGCTCTCGAGATGATCCCTAATGTGCTTGCAGAACACAGGCAGCAGGATGGCGCGACACTTGGGCAAGGTGAAGAGCTTCGTGTCCACAAAGTCCTTGATGCAGCCCATCTTGGACTGTGTAAGTCGGCGGGGCGGAAACTTCTCAAGGATCTCAACTATAGACACGCTGTAAAAACACAAATTAATTATAAGCAAATGCTACATTTGGTTTAATTTCTACTAGTGACCTACCTCAAACGTACTTGATCAAAGACCTGCATCAGATCGGTGGCTATAATGTGCAGGTTCTTGAGCAGCGCTCCCTCGGACTTTAGCAGGTTGCTGGGACAGCCAATCATATCGATAAACATGCGAAGCAGCTCCTGCAGCCGGGAGGCAAAGTCCACGTAGTCCGTGTTGCAGTTCATCTCGGCGTAGAGCACGCGTGACCGGATCACGAACTTCATCACGTAGTGGAGATACCGCGTGGTCTTGTACAGCCGCCGCACCTCTGCGCTTTCCTCATGCGTGTTCCCATCGACCGACTTCTCTTTCGGCGTTATGGCATCGCTGATGTTCTTCTGCAGCACATCCATCAGTTTGCTAAGAGTCGTTAAAACCAGGATTAGTTAGCTGTTGAACCTCCTCAGAGTCAATCGTCTACTTACGTATACGCCAGCGTAAAGGAGAAGCTCTCGTTGATGTACACATCGAGAACGGTGAGGAAGTGCTGATACTTGAGATCGGACACGGTTTCAATCAGATGTATGATGCTCATGAAGACCAGCTGATCGTACTTCTCGGGCTGGTCGTTCTCCACGAGGATGTTGAACAGGGCATCGAGTATGTCCTGCAGGAATTTGACCACCTCCTCGCCGGGCACCGTGGAAAGGGCGGTCAGCGATTGCTCCAGCGTCTCCTTGTGGGCGGACCAGTTTAAGAGTCCGAGTAGACTCACACTCTGCGTGAGTTTGGTGCTACACAAGTTGACGCCAATGGAGAGCTGGTCCTTGGGGAGGAGACTAAGCCCACTGGTCGAGGGCTTAGTGCCCTGCAGCTCGGCCACTGTGGCCGGCAGCTCCATGTAGCTGTTGGCCACTGTCTTGTCGTACTTCTTGTGATCGATCTTGTATACGGCGAGGATATGCTGCCCCTGGGGAATGGTTGTACCGTTTGACTGCATCAGACGTACGTAGGCCAGGCCGAATGGCTTTTCGGTGCGATCCTTCTGCTCGTTGCTGCTGCGGTGCTTGAGCACGAAACGCAAGTGGCACTGCTTGAAGTCCTCGATAGGCACGTGGATCTTGAAGGTCTCCTGCCACTTGGGCTTGTCGTCGTGGTAATACACCACCGATTTGTACTCATCAATGGGTGGGTGGCCGGCTCCGATGCTGAGTACACCGGGAATGAGGTAGCCCTGCTCGTTGGCCACACACACTGAAACCTCCACGTTCTTCTCTGAGGTTTTGGCAATGCGCGCAAACTCGCCGCTGCAGATCGTAAGGTAGAGATCGTTCCGCACATCGCCGGGTAGAATAACCTCGGGGAAGCCCATCTTGCGAGCCACCGGCACATTGGTGTGGACTAGACGTGGGAAGTCCTCCTTGATCTGCTTAATGTCGCCGCGCAGCACCTCGATGGTCACTGCCATCTTGGAGTCGATCTTGCCGATGTCCTTGTTGCTGATTAGCTTGCGTAGCGTCCCATCCAGCGTGTCCTTGTCGCACATAATGAACGGCAAGTCCAAATTGCCGCGAAAGTCCTCCGCCTTGCTAATGATGGGCGTAAGGTCCTTGCAGGCCACTCCAAACGGACGCCGGATGATGTACTCGCCCGTACTGCCAGAGGATCCACTAGAGCTAACCGACAGCTGCGACGCCTTGCGACTGGAGGCATTGAGCATGCTGTTGGCTATGCTCATGCTGGTCCGCTTGCCATCGGTTGACTCCTTGAACTCCATGGCCCCGATGCGAATGGCATAGCATACCAGGTACATCTTGGCGATGCCCAGATCGCTCTTGCTGAGATCGGTGAAAAGCACACGGTTGTTGTCGATCTGTTCGATGTCCCGCGCGATTCCCGTGCGCGACCACTTCACCACGTAGTTCTCGCTGATGGGCTTGTGAGTCTCTCCGTCGAAGAGTGTGAAAAGCAGGTCCGAATCCTCCTGGAATTTGCAAACGAAGGCGTTCACGTGCAGCAGGATGTTGTGTGAGAACTTGTTCAAGGTTCGCGTCGTTCCGCGTTCGGTGGACAGGCGCTAAGGGACAAGCAGAGACATATTAAAATATAGCAATGCATAGCTTCAGTTACAAGTAACTCACATTGGCCTTGTCGATACGCTGGATGGCGTGCACGTGCTGCTCGTAGAGTTCGGTGGTGCAAATGGCATTGGTGTCCAGAATATCGCCGCTCTCGTCCCGCACCACCATGTCCAGGCCGAGGAGCTTGTTGCCAGTATCGATCTGGTTGGTGGCTTGTAGCTTCACCTTGCGCACCTCGTCCAGCGGCAGATTGCCGGAGATCAATGCCGCCCGATTATTGTTCAACTCGTTCATCTTGCGGCGAATCTTTGGAAAGCTGGGATTTGTGGACTGCAGCAAAGGCATTTCATTGAGAATTGGATTATTTTGAAACCGCACTTTTGCACTCACCAGAAAGTAGTCCTTGGCTATGGAGCCCCACTCCAGGAGCACTTTGGTGATCTCCTCAACGATATCCGTACGCTGGATGCAGAACTCCCCGTTGACGATATTGTACTCGCATAAATGTATGTAGCTCTTGGGAAATATGCCGCGAGTTTCCTTGGCTCTGCAACAACAATACGAATAAAGAGGGGGAGGAGTCATTAAAATGTGGCATGCACATGGGATGCAACACAAAAAGGGAAAACAAATTGCCACTTTGGGTTCTGCAGTCAGTCAGTACAGTAAACCCTCACTTTGTGGCTTCCCTTTATCTGGTAAATGAAGCATATTGAATCAAACTGACGCGACGCTCCGTTGTGGACACTTCACATTTACATATATGACACCATTCAGCACAGCCATCGCGGCTGATGAATTACCCAACCCGAGCCAAGCGATAGGGGGAACTTGGAGTGCAGGAAAGTCTACTACACTTGGAAAAAGAAAAGATTTGCCTCCTTGAAAATATAATCAAAAATTCAAATTTTAACTTTTAAGTACTAAATGTGAGTGGTCAGTACTAAGTGGCTCTGTCAGCTTACACGGCTCCTTTCGTTATATTTTTTGGTAGCAGAAGTATTGGATCCAGACGTTCTTTGACCGTAAGTAAAAAACATTATCATTAACATTTCACATCCGAGGTGGCAAATATTGTTAGACGCCGCTCTCTCGAGATTTGATGCATATAATTCTAGTTTTTATATATCTCTTCCCCAACGGCGCTCAAGAATGTCCTGTAAAGTCTATATAACTACCAAAATAAACCCATCTTAAATAGTTGTAATGAAGAAAATAGGATCGTAGTCTCTTAATAAGTGACTCCATTGTAAATTCCCTTGTTATAATAAATTTATAAATAAATTCTCCAGTGTTGGTTGCGGCGTCTGCAGAGGAAGTGCGCTCAAAGTGTGACATTGTCGGATGAATTGGAATGCTGTAATTTGGCTCAATTCGCCGCTTGACATGCGGGGTGGCCGCTTTAATTGCTCGAGGCATTCATCACTTAGAGAATCAGCTTCCCCTCCATCAGTTCTGTTTCCTCCACGGGTCCCTGAACTCTGGTCAAAGTTCTATGTGGTCGTTCGGTTCAGGTATCTTACTAGTTCTGCCTCACTCCGTGTGACCTTCGATTTGATTAAGCATTGCCAATTGATTTCGATGCCCCCTGTCCGCCCGAAGACAGCGAGACGTTGTAATTTTCAATGTTTACGCTTTAAAATCGTGAGAAAATGTACAATTAAAATTGATATTTTTCCACAAACAAAAATAGGAATTTGAGGGGCAGCCCCCAGAGAGCCAGAGAACCGAAAGCAAACATGAAATTCGGGCCAAAGGGGTTATCAGTAGTATCGAGTATCGTCTCGTCTCGCCTCAAATTTCCACACAGTGAAGTGTGGGAATTATCCAACACAATTAAGGCAAATTAATGGAGAGCACCTTCTGGATTTCAACTGGTTTTCCCTACTGTGGTCCCACTGCGATCGGGGAATGTATTTATTTATTTACTTTCTTTGCTACCCATCATATGTATATATTTTTCCATCCGAGATGTCTGGCTATCTGCTGTGACTCTGTGTGTGTGTGCTGTCCATCTCTGAATCTCTGGTTCCACTTGGAGTGGGCTGGCTTGTTTGGGTCAGCAGAAATGTGGAAAAAGGTCAGCCCCGTCAATTCGGATGGCGTTCTGTTCTTCTCGTTTTCCTCGTTTTTCTTGATAAGAAGACGTGGTGGTCAGCGCCTCCAGATAAAACCCGGACAGGCCACCAGAGCACCGAGATGCATACATAAAACGAGACGAGCCCAAAGGCCAAGCAAACGAAGCAGCAGCAAAAGGGTCAGAAGAGCATACAGATATATAAATATTGATTGGTGGAAAGGGTAAAGAAAACTTTATCTTTCGACATCGCTGCGGCTGCCACATGGCGGCAACTGGTTGCAGTCAGGATGAAGGAGCGTCGGGCAGACGCTGGCACAATTTCCCCCGAAATACCAAGAGGCTGGAGGAGTAAACAAAGGCCAAACCAAATGGGCGGCGCTTGTGTACCTGATTTACGATCGCTTCAATTCTGCCTGTGAAAAGTCTGTTTCAAGCATTTCCGCTTCTGAACTTTTCCTGCTGTTTTCTGCTGCTGTTTTCCGTTGCTGTTTTCTGTTTTGCCCGCTAATGTCGGGAATGGGATGGGTTCAGTGGGATGTTTTTCCCTCCGCTCATGCATATGCATTAGACTAACGAGACTGCAGTGAAAGTCGGGGGAAAAGATCTCGCCGAGATTGCTGATTAGACAACAAACCGAGTTTGGAATAATAGCACTGCATAGTTAACAAACAAATTGATGAAACCTGGCGACTCACAAGTCTGTTTGGTGATAATTACAGCTGTTTTATATGATTTTAATTTGACAATAGCATCTTAGATTCAGAAATACTGTTTTAATTTAGTTTAAATTGCATTCATTTTTTTTGTATTGTTTATTATACCAAGAGTACTCACTTTTGCCTGTAGCCGTAGTACCAGTGTGTGGTCTCCTTGAGTATTATGACCGCATCGCCCACATCCAGGTTGAGGCGATGTGGCTTCGTCTCCTGGTCGAAATTGCACTTGGCTGGAAAGCAGAAAAGATGCAAACATTAGTCTCTAACACAATAGAATTTAGATCCGTAGCTTGGAGCACCTTTCCCCGTTGTCAGTCGCTGCCAACTGAGCGAAATCACAGCGAAATCAGCGCGACCCAACGGGAGCGGAAGGTTATCAATTAGCCCATGCCACCAAGAGGGGACGCGCTGATCATCGGAAACTGGGTTGCCGCTATCTGCGCAAAACAGCGGATGGGATATTTGATAAACCCATCGCCCCCACCAGCATCCACTTGGCCGTCCCGCCAGAACCCCATTTCCCTTCTACGTGAGATCTAACACACAAGATCTGAACCAGAAACGCAATGGGAAATGGATCTAGCTTTGGGCAACTTCCTCGTAGCTCGAATAGCGATAAAACTTGGATGTCTGGCGGGAACTGCAAATGACGCATTTGCATTCGAAACAGAAATTGATATCGTACTAAGAAGTCGGAAAATACATATAATCCAGCGCCTTGCTAGTTTATTTCTGCAAGATAAGCATTTCTTTTAAATGGAAACAGTAGTTAAGAATCAATACTACTATTAAATTAGGTCTAAATTAGATTCAATAATAGATTATAATCCCTTTAATCCTATATTCCTTAAGGAGTAGCTGTGCTGCTGCTCCTCCCACATGAGACATAATGGGACACAAGCATCTCCCTGGGCGACAGCGACGACGGCATGACAAACTTCCTCCTCGCCCTGATAGTGCAACTTCCAGAGATATACGACAGCCATATAACATATTAAATATATATTCGAGTATAGTTGGGCGAGCACACACATGTGCATCCCCCATGTAAGCCCGTACACTCGCATCCCCAGCGCCGCAGTCAAGCACAAAAAGATACAAAACAAAGCTGAGCCGCCTTCGCGTGGCACGCTCCGGGTGGTGGTGGTGCTGCTGCTGCTGCTGATGGCGGTGGTGGTAATGCTTGGGGCTGGCACTGGGCGCGATGGTGCCTCATGGTGGTGGTGGTGCCGCTGGCGGCTGCGCAGCAGAGGAGAAACAGGAGCAACGGGAGCGGAGCAGCCACGGTCCAATGACCGATGCTCGCCATGTTCGCGCTCCGCCCGATCTCGATGGAAGGCATAACAAGCGAGAACGACCTCCACAGCACATTAAGAGCGACAGCGGCAGAGCAATTCGCAAAAGGTATTCATTGTCGCTCTGCTGTCATACACGCACAGACGCGGTCAAGAAAACAAGACCCGGTCCACTAGATTCATATTATACAAATTGCCATGTCATAAAAATGGAATGAAATATGAAAAGGATTGTAAGTTAGTTATAGTTCAAAGCATTTAAACAAATCTTTAAATTTTATAATAATAAAATTATGTATCTATAAATTGTATCTTGAAGGCTATATGTATTTCTTGTAACCTAATTTTAATTATAGTCATTTTAATTATATTTATTTGATTTGATTTATTTATTTAAGATCATGAAGCTACAATTATTATAGTTTTAAGTTACTGCGTCAGTCACAAAATGATTTTAATAATCATAATAAAAACTTAATTTTAACATTATTTCAATATGAATTACTTTTTGAATGTCTTTAATTTCATTTCCATAATTTATTTAGTTGTTTATTTAATGTTTATCCCAATTACTCATAGTACGAAACCAAATACTTTTACAATACAAAAGACCTCCTGCATTCCTACTATTTTGACCGCTATTATATCCGTAACATACTGTTTGGTTTGTTACTTTTTTTGCGCTTTGCATTTTATTTCTTCTGTCCAATTGCTTGGAAAGTTAACTTGGAGTGGGACTGGGTCAATTGCGGAAACCAGTTCCAAGGAGAACTTTCCCAGCTGCGAAAGTTTCCCAAGAAGCGCGTACAATTAGATGAAATCCATAGCCACAAAGACTTATCGAATCGATTGGATTGGATTTATTTATAATATCCAAATGCGCAGGGCTATTAAAAGGAATTAATTTCCCCACTTCTGCGGCTACTTATGCGCAAGTTAAGTAAATACTCGGAAATGGCAAGTCAGTGAATCACGCGACGACGCCTGTGCTGCGGTCAAGCAATCAGTCACAGTGAGCGACACACCTATAAGGCCCGATCAGATCGGTGCGGGGGAGGAGTGGCGGTTGGTTGGGTTCAAGAACGATCAGAAACGTCATTAAATCGAGCCCATTTCCTTTTCTCCAGTGCGCCGATAAGCGAAACAAAGCCTATCCCAAGACCCTTTTTCCATTCTGCTGCAACGACAAACTTGTTGACTAACGGAAACGCTCATAAATAATGAAATGCACAAGTTCTTGGTCTATATATAAGCCGAGACGCGGAGGAGGAGCTGGGCAGGAGAGTCACGGCTCAATGGCAGGGGAACGAAGGAAGGAAGGCCAAAATAAAAAAGGGTTCGGACCAGTACCTACAGCTGAAAACGGCCAGCACTCAACAGGCAATAAGGCAGGTAAATGAAAAAGATGCATACACATAGGTATGTATTTCCAGCAGGCTTATTTTATGGAACTGCACACAGAAAAACAGAAATTTTAATTCTTAAAATCAGTAGATGTTATTATCAGTATTTTACATTACTGAAATCTTTTATTTTCAAATAGAGCTGATAGTAACAGCTATAAACATTTTATATTATGATAAGACAAATGAGTAAGCCACTTTTTGCATTTCGTAGAGAGCAAATAAAATCTTGCTTATATGAGTAATAATTATGCGTTCTAGTTTCATTTTGATATGTGGGCAGAAATGGTAGTGAGACATGATTTCATTTCAAGCTGAACTTAGCTTAGAAATATAAAGTTTCAGTACTGTTGGAGTTTCCTCTGACTTTTGATTTACTTTCCTATAAAGAACTGTGCAGGTGAAGAGATGTGTCCCTCCCAAGCACGTGGATAAAGTGTGCTATTCGTCGGCAGCAAACTGCCCGCTTTGCGAGGTTAAAGTTTGCCCAAAGCTAGATAAAATTCAAAACACAAAACAATAACAAATCGTAGCAATATAACAATATACATATATATAAAACCGCAGTCGAGGCGCTTCGTCATCAATTGGTGTCGGAGTCAGCATCGTCGTGACTGGTGACTGGCCAGTAAAAAATAAAGTGAAACAAAAACTACAACAACGTGACGGAGCGGCGACAGCCAGCCACAGCCACAGCCACAGAAACTTGGCTCATTCCAAAATTTCTGGTTTAAATAGCACGCGGCTCAGAGAAGATTCTGTATAGAGGCTATATATGATCAGACACAAATGCAAATTGTGTGCCGGAACACAGGCACTTTTGTGTGTTTGTTCTCTGTATAGAGGCAGAGGGTCTCATCTCACCGTACCCAAAGTATAAATATCCGAGCATGAGCTCCTATGAGCTAAGCCCCCGAAGCTATATGTACATATATCCATATATACATTTTTCCACATATGCGTCTTTAATTGCCCAAAGCCCGAGGAACGGCTTCGAGGGTTAATTATAATGATTCTCATCGGTTAAGATGCTCTGGCATTGACTAATTACAAGTGGCGGAGGAGATCTCTAAGCGGGAGTGGGGTGAAATTAATACGGATACCAAAAATAATGCATGGAGAGCGGTGGGAGTTCTGTCCATTGTTTATTTTGAGTTTCCAGATGCGGCTAATTGCAGATGCTGAGAGGAATTCGTAATGAGATATTGTGAATTAATTATTTAGCATTACAATACAATCAAAGCTGGGAGCTTAAAGGGAAGTTAAAAATAAAAATAGAATAAAGCCAAGCACTTTGATATATTTCTGATCGATTGGTTTTACCTGTCGATTATAAGATTACTATTATTTCCTTGAAGTAAAATATATCTATTTATAGATCTATTAATCATTGTGACTGACAGAAGAAGTGATTGTTTTGGCATACAAGTAACGTCTTTTTGGTCCCCTCCTCGGCGCTTTAGACATATTTTTGGGCTTGCCGAAATGGAATTATTCAACAGGCACACATATAACCAATTGGGTAAACCTCAAGCCGTAACCCACCGGCAGCCCCTTCCTCCTAGAACCCCCGGAGATAATGACAATATTTGATGGGACATAAATTCATAAAAATACTTGCACAACCGCTTGGAACGCTGGGCCGTTGACAGTTACGGTTAATGTTGCTGCGGTCGTAAAAAGTATCTAGATACAAATTAGAAACCAAAGAAAAGAATTTTGACAACCAAAAAAAAGTGCGTTATTATTACGGAGCAGAGCCATAAAAAATTGCGGAGCAACAGACAGACAAAAGAGGAAATGTAAACACAAACTTGACCCATTTGGGACATTTGGGGAAATCACTTAAAAACAATCTCAAATTGGTTTTATGACTTTTTGAACAAGTAAGGTTAACTGCTCGCTTGGAGGAGCTATTCCCTAAAACAATTCCATGTGGGACTATTTTGAAGTATCTGTATGTTTCACTAGAATATGCATTACGTTCTTGGAATCTTTAACTTTAATGGTTCTGCTGGAAAATTGTATTATGCATATTAGGATATTTTGCCTTAAAACTGATCGACTTTATTGAGGTTTTACTGATAAAAATCCCATCAAATGTGAGACGGTACGATTGTTGAACATATTTCAATGAAACCGGACAACCGGACAACCGGACAACCTTTGCAACCACAGCTCACATTTCTGGTGCAGCTGAAACCAGTTTCCACTGACACCGGATGACGCACTGTGCCCCAGTGACGCAGCCACCTCCTCCTCCTCCTCTCAGCTCTCAGTTTTAAACCGCCCGATCGCCTTCGATCCCGTGTCAAGCAATTTATGTTTAATTAAGCCATTGGGCAGAGCAATCGAAGATTGCACTCGGTCAATTAGCATAAGGGGAATCCACAAATGCGACAATCTCCGACATTGGCAATCTCCGGCATGGGGTGGACCGCATACGATTGAGTTTCCATTTCCATTTGATTGCGAAATGGAAAGCAGAGATTCGCTGCATTACAGGGTTGATGGGGGTGGTGGTGTTCCAAGTGGAATCAGAAACTCAAGTGGCGACTGCCAGTTGCTTAACTTCAAACTTCAATCTTGGTGCTCCGGAGGATGGCTGAATCCGAGGGATGAGTGGTCTTCCCCTGCGCTGAGTCAGCAGTGCAAACAACTTTATACAGCTGCCCGGAGGGAAGGGCATCTGCCACATGATAACACATATCGGGGGACTCTCATTCGGTTTAGCAACATTATCTTGTTTGCCTTTGAAATGATGGGGCAGGGTCTCTACCAAAAGATATAAACTTATAGCGGGGTTCATTCTTAGAACCAAGATTTGGCAATTTTTGTGTATCTTGTAAATTCTTTGATATATCTAAGGCTGAGAAAGTCATTTCTTTTTAGATTTCTTGCCTTAATTTCCACATGATAGTTATCCAAATTAGAAATCTGAGCAAACCAGATCTAGATTACAATTAAAGCCTCTTCCCAGCTAGCTGCCGAATTTGATGGAGTTTTCACTCAACGTGTGGAAATGGTGGTAGTCGGGAGAGAAAAAAGACTTTCCTTTGAAATTATGCAAATCAAAAGGCACATTTCATGCATCTCAAACTCCAACGAGCTGGAAAATTTTAATTAAATTGAGAAAAGCGAGACTCTGAAATCAGAAACCAAATCAACTCCGAGGCTCCACTCTTCCCCCTCCCCAGCTCCCTCTCAGCGTCATTAAGTTTTATGTTTACTTTCCTGCCCTAGCCCTCGCTGCTGCATCTTGTTGTATTTATTATTAACGCGGTTGCTTGTTGTTGCTATTCAAATTTAGAAGCAGAATGCACGAGTGGAGTAGTGCCCCGCACCTGGAGGGGGAGTAAATAGAAGGAAGGCTGCCGGCTGCCGGCTGCAGGTGCGGAGGCAATGAACAGTGGAGTAGTGCAGCAAAGAAGTGAAGATGTCACCGCAGGGCAAACTTTTAACTTGGTCTGCAAACAGACGAATCGTCAAAGCCTGTCCGTGGGTGGGGCGGCGGAAGGAGTGCAACTTGCAGACATGCATAGTGCAACAGAATCTCTCCAAGTGCGAGTGAGTGGATGAGAGTGCTATGCAGGAGGCAGGCGACACACTCACTCCCCCTTCAATGGAAATAAATTCAGTCGCACTCGCACACACACACACACACTGGCCGTCGATCGATAGACGATAACCGAAATGAGGCTCATAAAAAGATAAAGCGATTACTCAATGTTTACCGGCCTTCGTCCACTTATAATTAAAGTTTTAATAAGCAAAATGGATGAGCTGCCAAGCAAAGCGGCGGCTAGATCAACGCCTCTCCCCCTGAGACAGCCGAAATGTAACAACGAGCTTAGCATGCGAGAGTTCTTAAGACGCAGAGCAGCACAAAAGGAGCGCGATAAGACAAGAGCTGGCTGATAAGGAGTTTCCACTCGAATTCCGTGCATTCTGTAAGGCAATTCGCACTTACAGGGGCCAAAAACTACAGCCCCAATGTCAAATAATAATAAATAATAACTTATCTCACGGCCCATATTCGTATTTACTTTTTACGGCCACGCCCTCCAGTATCTATTATCGGGTATTTCGACAGTTAGCATGAGCACAAACACGACGAAAAAAAGCTAAACGCTGACATGTGTAAGCAACAAGTGCAAACAATTCGAGGCGAGTACTCTCTGTACCTGTACCTCATGGTCTGTACCTGTCGTATCTACGGATCAACGGAGAAAAGGTCAACAGAGCGACAAGCGGGTCCCATAAAAAATTCACACGTATTGTGAGTGCGACCCGCGATTAGATATTTCATGGTCACTGCCAGTGAATCGGGATCGAGCACCTTTTCTGTGAGTGTAACAGGCGTTGCAAGCGAATGCACACCATCGAGAGGGAGAGCGAGAGCGAGAGGCAGAGGGAGGATGCGGACAGACAGGCAGACGATAGAAAACAGGTTTTCGTTTCAAGAGCAAATCTCAGAATTCTGTGCTAGTGTTGCTTGGCTGTGTGGACCGAGGCAGAGGCTGGAAAAACAGGATGAAATTGAAAGAAAAACGAAATTACGATCGGCGGCATGGAAGCCGCGTGTGCAAGCGAGAAGGTGCAACAAGTTTTACCGTAGCGAACGCAGCAGGGGGGCAGGCACATGGGGCGAAACAATGAGCGAGAGAGAGAGAGAGAGAGAGCGTTCTCGGAAGGAGCCCATAAACCTCTCCTTCACGCTTGTTTACAAAGCACTTTGTTTAAACATTCTTCGTGGGCCGTAATCTAGCCAGTTTATTTATATGTTTGATTTCCCCCAAAATTGTTAACTCACCAATGCCGAATGCCTGCTTGGCATTGCAATCGCTCCACACAGTCATCTTGAAGGCTTTTGTTGTTGCTGCTTCTGTTTTCGGCGCCGACTTTTACACCAACACAGCCACTGTCGTGTACGTGTACCCGATCACCACTCACACATGCAGAGCGGCAGACTTTCGTTTGCGAAAATAAAAACAACAAAACCGAAAATTAGGCAACAGAAAGAGCAACACGTAGTTGAAATTCGTTTTCACACTAAAACCGCCGCCAGCAGAAGCATTTCGCTACAGATTTCGCCGAACCGATTTCAAGTAATGATTATTATTGCACAAAGCCTGCATTCCGCGCAGAATTGTCACAAATGCATTTTGCGTTGTTTTCCTTGCCTTTGCCGCTGTGTTCTCGATTTGGGAGTTGGCCGCTCAGCCAATAATTTTCGCTCTCACTCCCGCACACGCACCGCCGCAACAGGCTCACACACACACGTGCACATGGGCTCACAATTAATTAGTTTCAGGCGCTCGGTAAGAACTCGCGCGCTCCGTTCGGTTTTGAGTTGAAAACGTAATGAATGAAGACGAAGCAAAACAAACGTATGATACGAAGAGTATAAAGAGAAATTTGAAAATAGTATCGATAGCTAATCGATATATCGAAAGTGAGATGAAGACGGTGCTGCCGGTTTGGATTTTTTCCCGTCAAAACGGACTATTTTTGAAGGCTAACAGCGGGAAAAATTTTTGAATTGCGGGAATAGATAAAAGCGGGAATTCTTTTTTGTGTCGATTGTTCCCAATATCTGAATGTATACTTTTCCCACGGAGATAATTCCGTTAGGGTACGCTCTCTCTCTCCGATCCGTTAATTTCTCCGTGATAATTCCAAACATCCCCCAACATGAGAATTCGACCCCAAACATTTGTAAACATGCAGAACCGTTATGTAACCGTGTCAAATGCAAACTGCAAATCTGTAATTTAAAATTTATAAAAAAGGATTCAAATTACTAGCAACAGAATTATTTTTATAAATAGTAGCTTATAAATTTATTCCACACCAAATTTTGCTGCCAGAAAGCTAGCGGCCAGTGGGTGAATTTTGAGTAGCTTTAAAGTAGTAAATTAAATATTTGAATTATAAACTTTTGCGGGGTTTCAATTATCGATAATAGAGATTGCTTGCATTCACACTGCCCGTGTTGTGATTATTTAGTATAAATTATTAAGAAACCCTTGTGTTCCTTGACGAGTAATATTTGAAAACTAAAAAATGGTTACAAAATATACCGTCTAAGGCTGAAATACTATTCAATTAGTTCTTTTAGGGGATTCGCTAAATATATATTTAACAATAATAGCTTTTTTTGTTGGTCAAAAGTTGGCAGCACTGCTGCCAGAAGATATGGACTGAAACACTGCTTTCTCAAATTGGCATATTCTGGCACTGCTTATCTCAGACGAACGAAGGGGAGAAAAAGGTTTTTAGAAATACTGGGTGGAAAACTTCGACCAGCTAAGCCGAGTTTTTAAACCGAGGTTGTTGTCAATGCTTGTACTGCTTATTTTTTAAACTATTTTCTGTTATAAATTATTTAAAATCTTAAATATTATTGGGATTATTTAATTTGTTAATTTTGCCACCAGTAGTGAAAATAAGTGAATAATTTATATAATCTTGCCTCAGAAATATGACAAATTTTACTTTTCCCTGCGAGTTCTCCTATTTTATAAGCTCTATCTTCTAAGAACATTAAAATATATACATATTTCAATATAATATTAAGAAACTTCCTGCGTTTGTGGTATGCTTCTCTTTATTAACTATTCTAAAAACACGCGACACGCTTTAGATGTCTCCTCTCAATCATCCTCGATGACGACCAAGATGTCCCGGAAGCAGAACGGGGTGAAGGGGTGGCCGGCTCCCTCGTAGAACTTGCTCATGAACTCCACCCAGTGCAGACGCAGGGTGTGCAGGAAGGCGGACAGACCCTCCATCATCACCATGATAGCGATGGTGAAGAACTCCCAGACGGCGAAGATCAGGAAAATCCAGATGCAGCCCGTGTAGCCGGTGGTCTGCAGACCCATCGCCAGCACCATGGTCCACAGCACCTCCGAGAGCTCTGCAATGCAATGCAAGCCCAGCTTAATCGTAAATCCCTAATAGAATCTGAAGGCAATACGTACGGGCATGGGCCAGGGACAGAGCCCAGAGACGCAGGTAGGAGGCCGTGTGCGAGATGGTACTCAGGATATACTCAATGGTGTGGATGGCCTGGTGGATCCAGATCTCGCTCATGGGCTCGTCGTCCTCGCTGTGTCCGCCCGACTCGTGTGCCTCGGCCACTTCCGTAATGATGATCTCCTTGCCCGTGGTGATCTCAATTTTCTCCACGATCTCATCCTCCACGGGTCCAACGGGCTGCAGGAAGAACCCAGATGCAGGATTAGGTCACCTCTTACCGTCCCAATCTTGTTCAGACTCACCCTGTTGCGGCGCTTGAACTTAATATACAGAGGCTTGCCCAGCAGGATCCAGGGGATGCAGATAAGCGCAATCACGAGAAATATCGTCTCCAACTGGCGCTGGATGGGGAACATGCTGGCATCGCAGCCCGGCGAGGCTGTCTCCGTCTTGAAGAGCACCATGTCGATGAACATGATCAGGACCGAGGGCGCGCATCCGGGGGAATCGGCCAGCACATCTGAGGTGGGACTGTACTTGACCCACTTGTAGAACATCATGAAGCACATGTAGCCGAACATGAGCAGCAGGAACAGGACCTGCGGCACGAACTGCAGGATGATGTAGGCGTACTTCTTGAAGAACACGAAGTTCTCCACCGACAGACAGACGCCAAAGGTCATGTGCAGCACGCCGAAGATGATCGACAGCTTCATCTTGTAGGTGTTCAGGAAGATGATCTTGTTGGAAGCCGACTGCCAGACCGGATCGATGCCCATGGGATAGACACCGCGCGCGGCTACCGTGGGATTGAGCGTCAGGGTGGGATTGGTCAGGACAGTGGTTCGGTTGTAGACATTCACCCAGCGACTGCCGAACACGTTGAAGGACTTGGAGAAGATGTCGTTGTAGTGGAAGCCCGTGTACATGGCGAACAGACCCATCAGCATGATGATGTAGCGCCCGGCGAAGAAGATGTTCCAGATCTCGCCGCCCCGCTTCTTGCTCAGCCGCTTCTCGTCGATAACCATCCAGAGGCCCAAGAGGAAGAGGATAGTGCCGTGTCCCATGTCGCCGAACATCACGGCGAACAAGAAGGGGAAGGTGATGCAGGTGTACAGGCCGGGATTGACCTCGCGGTAGCCGGCGATTCCGTAGGCATCGATTAGGTTCTGGAATCCGCGAGTGAACTTGTTCGTCCGGAAGTAGGTCGGTGGCTCCTTCTTGGTGTCCAGTACGTTGATGAAAGAGGGCACCGTGCTGCCCACACTGGCGGATCCCGCGGCCAGGGCCACCTCTACCTGCTCCAGCTCCCGCTTGGGCACCCAGCCCTCGCCAATCAGGCACTTGCTGCCCAGGTCCACGTTGAACAGATTGAGCGTGTGGTAAATGGCCTTCATCTTCTTGATCATGGCCGACCACTTTGGCAGCTGCTTGAGGGCCGCTTGGAGCACACAGGTCCTGTGGTCGCTCGTCTGGTCGATGATCGCCTGGAGGTCATCCAGACGAATCTTCACGTTCTTCACCATCTCCTGGCGCTCGGCATGCGAGCTGGGACAGGGATACATGTGGGCGTGGAAGCCGGTGCACACCTTACGGATCCTGGCCTGCAGCATATCGCCCTGGAAGAAGACCACGAAGACACTCTTGTGGAGCACACTGCCGGTCTTGGGATCCGTCAGGGGGACGTCCACCTCGCAGCGGCGCACGAAGACATTGCCGCGCGAGATGCGCCACAGCATCCGCTCGAAGGCGTACTCCCGCTCCCTGCTGATCACTCCGGCCACGAAGCCCAGGCGGCCATTGGACTGCTCGGGGTCCTGGTGCGTTCCCTTCTTGTTCAAGTCAAAGTTGTGGGACTCCTGGTCCGAGAAGAACTGGTCGGTGCGCTCCAGCACTTGGATCATCTCGGTTAGCTCAAGGAAGCTCGTATGCAGATTCACATTGTTGGCAGCCAGTTCCATGATCTCCGTCTCGGTTTTCTCCAGATGGGTCTCCAGATCGATGATCTCGCGGGGCTGTGGTGCCGGCGGGAAGTCGTCGATGAGGTCGAGTACCTTGTGACCCTCTTTGGACAGTTCGGAGCTTATGTAACGGATACGGCGCTCAAGCTCATCGCAGCGCCTCACCTCGCCGACGAACTTGCGTTGCTGAGCATTGACCTTCTCGTTCATCTTTATTTCGAATAAAAAAGGATACGGATGTCCATCAGAAAAAGTCCTTACACTCGTTCCCCCATTCACTTACATCACGGAACTGGACACATCCCACTTCGCCCAATGCGGCAATCGTATCGTAGGCTGCCTCCGGCTGCAGATACATCTGCACCAAGGACATCACCTCGCTGCGGAAGATGCTGTTGCTCTCCTGATTGGAGCCGCAGCTCCACCACTTGGACATGATTACAGATCCTGTTGCTCCTTTGACGAGTGAATAATATTCCGGAGTTGGGCCCCGCACATTCGGAGCGCAGCTGACGGACGACTGATTGGTCTGGTCAAGTGACTTGGACGAGGAAGGCTAGCGCTGACCCACGAGCACCTTCTTTCCCGGCTTATCAGTCTGCCTTGGATAAATATTTGGGGAACTTCTATGCCCCATGGAGCCATCCATCAATGTGATGGAATGCATGTCCATTTCCCCCATAGCCTTTCCTCCCATCCAACCTTTTTCCACTTATCAACTGATAGTTCTCAGTCAGTTTGGACTTAAAAACCAATTGCCAGGCAATTACAAACTGATTTCAGAGGGAACTCTAAGTACTTATCGTATGAATTGTGTACCTAGACATCGGAGTACATACAGTAGTGACCTGTAGCAAGGTAAGAACTGTACCGCAAATAATATATTTATAAAATTTTAATTTAACACTTCGCGTTTCTCTGCCCGATCTCTGCAGTCACACAAGGCAGAAAAGAAAAACCATTGCTGTAACATTGTAACTAGAAATAGAATTTGTTATAGAATTTATGCATTCACAAATAAATCCACCTTTTGCTGTTCTCTTCTTTGCTGTATTTTATTTATTACAATTAATTTATTTTGCATAAGTTAATTATTTATAACAATGAATATCAAATTATTGCTTTTGAAACAGTTTTTCTTTTGAGAATACTAGGCACAACTCCGTTCTAGGAGAAGGAATACTTTTGGACAACAGATGGAATACAAAAACGGGAGGGGATACAAAAAATGTGGGAAGAGCACCACAATACTGACGATTTCCGAGAAAGGAATAAACAAAACAAAAACATTTAACAAACAATTCAAAACATATCTGTGGGCTGAGGGGAAAACAAAGCTTCCTGGATAATTGTATACATATTTTCGTGGTTTGAGCTCTCTACTCCTCCTCCTCGCCATCCAGGATGGCCTTGAAGCTGAAGGGCTGGAAGGCGTAGCCCAGGCCCTCGTAGAACTTGCTCATGAACTCCACCCAGTGCAGACGCAGGGTGTGCAGGAAGGCGGACAGACCCTCCATCAGGACCAGGATGGCCAAAGTGAACAGGCACCAGGCGCCGAAGATGAGGAAGAGCCCGATGGCGCCGCCCACTCCGGACATCTTCAGACCCAGTGACAACACCATGTTCCACAGCACCTCAGAGAGCTCTGCAATACACCAGCGATTAATAAAGAGGTTATCAAACAGCTCCACAAGAGCACTTACGGGCATGGGCCAGGGACAGAGCCCAGAGACGCAGATAGGAGGCCGTGTGCGAGATGGTACTGAGCACATATTCGATGGTGTGGATGGCCTGGTGGATGTAGATCTCGCTCATCGGCTCATCATCGTGGCCGTGGGCGCCTCCTGCGTTCTCCTCGTTTCCAGAGAAGCCCGTGGGCAGAGGGGTCTCGCCTTCAGCCAGCTCCATGTTGCCAGTTAGCTGACCATTGTGCTTGGCCTGTCCGGGCGAAAGAAATAACAAGATAACGTTAAGCTTAAGAGGATCAGATCATGAGGGAAACCTACATGAGCGTTGTTCTTGCGGGTGAACTTGATGTACAGGGGCTTGCCCAGCAGCATCCAGGGAATGCAGCACAGCCCGATGAGCACGAATGCCTTCTGCAGCTCCGGCTGCGATTCAAACATGAACTCGTTGCATCCCTTGGGCGGCGGTGTGTTCTTGAACAGCATCATGTTGATGAACATGATCAGGACGGACGGAGCGCAGCCGGGTGTCTCCGGCTGGAAGTCTGTCTTGGCGTTGTAGCTAACCCACTTGAAGAACCTTTAAATAGAGTTCAATTATAGAGAAGCAGCCACTTGTGGAAATACTCAATCCTACTCACATCATGAACACCATGTAGCCGAAGAGCAGCAGCAGGAAGAGAATCTGGGGCACAAACTCCAGGAAGATGGAAGCGTAACGCTTGAAGTGGGTGAAGTTAACCACGGACATGCACACGCCAAACACCATGTGCAGCACACCGAAGATAATCGAGAGCTTCATCTTGAAGCTGTTCAGGAAGATGATCTTGTTGTCAGCCAGCTGCCAGATGGGATCCATGCCGAAGGTATAAACGCCGTTGGCGGAGCTATTGGGCGGCATCTGTAGGCTGGGATTGCTCAGGACCGTGGAGGTGTTGTAGTTGTTGCTCCAGCGCGATCCAAACAGGTTCATCGACTTGGAGAAGATGTCATTGTAGACCAATCCAGTGTAGCAGGCAAACAGACCCATCAGCAGGATGATGTAGCGGCCGCCAAAGAAGATATTCCAGATCTCGCCACCGTTACGGATGCGAGCCAGCTTCCTCTCGGAGAGAACCATCCAGGCGCCAAAGAGAACCAGAATAAGTCCGTGGCCCAGATCGCCGAACATCACAGCGAACAGGAAGGGGAAGGTGATGCAGGTGTACAGAGCGGGGTTGCACTCCCTGTAGGAGGCCACACCGTAGGCATCGATCAAGTTCTGGAATCCGCGAGTGAACTTGTTGGTCCTGTTGAAGGTTGGCGGCTGCTCGTTGGTATCGATCACGTTGAGGAACGAGGGAATGGTGCTGCCCACGGCAGCGGATCCGTCGGAGAGGGCCTTCTGGACAATGGGCAGATCCTTGGTGGGCACCCAGCACTCTCCGATCAGGCACTTCTTGGTCACATCCATGTTGAACAGATTGAGCGTGTGGTAAATGGCCTTCATCTTCTTGACCATGATCGACCACGAGGGCAGATTCTTGGACACGGTGGCCAGGACCCGGCTGCGGTGATCCTCCGTCTGGCTGAGGACAAGCTTCAAGTCCTCCAGGCGAGTGCGCACGTTGCGCACCATCTCCTCACGCTCGTTGTGCGAGCTGGGACAGGGGTATAGCGAGGCGTGGAAGCCAGTGCACACCTTCTTGATGCGGTTCTTCAGCTGCTCGCCCTGGAAGAAGGCCACGAAGACGGTCTTGTAGATGGGGTGTCCCGTAGCCGGATCGTTCAACGGCTCGTCCAGGTCGGAGCGCTTGAGGAAGACATTACCGCGCGAGATGCGCCACAACATCCTCTCGAAAGCAAACACGCGCTCGCGGTTGATTACACCGGCCACAAAGCCAAGACGTCCACGATGCTGGGCGGTGGCCTCGTCCACGCCACCAGCTCGGTTCGTGGAGTCCAGGTTAAGCACCTCCTGGTCCGAGAAGAAGCCCTGCGTGTTCTCCAGCACCTTTCGCAGCTCGGTGAGCTCCAGGTAGTTGGACTTCATGTTCACCTCGTTCTGGGCCAGCTCGATCATCTCCGACTCGGTCTTCTCCAGGTGCGCCTCCAGATCGATGATCTCGCGTGGGTTCGGTGCCCGCGGAATGTCATCCTGGATGTCCGGCAGCACGATGCCGTCCTTCTTGATCTCCGTCTCGATGTAGCGGATCTTGCGCTCCAGCTCATCGCAGCGACGCACCTCGGTGACGAACTTCCGCTGGAAGGCGTTCACATTCACGTTCAACTGGAAGGAGGAGCTTCGATTAGTGGCAGTGCCAACGGGTAACCACAATCCGTACTTACATCGCGGAACTGCACGCAGCCGGTTTCGCCCAGCTCAGATACGGAGGTGTACGCGGCCTCCGGCTGAATGAACATCTGGCAGAGTGCCATTTCCTCACTTCGGAACATGTCCCCCATCTTGGCGACTGTTTACGTTCCCTGTAGACGAAAGAGGTGGCAAGGGGATTAGTTTTAGCATTCCGCAGACATGCAATTAAAATAAAGAATAGCGACCACGATTTGTTTTTCGCCATCGTTTGGCTTTGGCGTCTGGTCAAGAGAGGGAATATGCTATAAACAATAGTTTCACTTGGCCAAAAAATAAAACAAAAATAACTGAAAATTTTATTATTAATAATATTATTAAATAAACAAAAAGAATTATCGGATATATGGTATGTCTTGTCTCAGAAGATATCCCATCCTTCTCATTAGTATGCCTTGCTTTCAATTGTCAGCTTTTAATAAACCACATTTTAAACTAAATTAATTATATATTTGCAAATTAATTTTTTTGATTTTTTTTCTTTTAAAAACAATTTGTCTCAGTGCATCTTCGTCCCCTATTTAACCCGACATATTTATGTACAAAATTTCGCTGCGTTGCTCTGCAAATGATTCTATTTATTTATTTGTCTTTCATTTGTTTTTCTTTGGTGTGGAAAGGCAATCACTCTATTTTCAGCTCCATGTGGCGCTCACAACCAGGGAATCGAATCAGGGGAGTCCAAATCCCAAACAAGTTTCGAATTCTTAATCACAATACCCAGTCACGTTCTAGATGAATTTAACAGCGAAATCACGTAACTCTACATGAATTGTTCAGTAAATAAATATTTTAGACTGGGGGAGCTCCTTTTGTATGAGTTTCAAGGTTGAGGGAGTCAAACATTTTACTGAATTTTCTTATTTTTTAAACAATATAAGGTTCAATTCTGAAGAGTCTGCTATAAGACTGAAAGTAATAATTTGGACCTTAAGCAACGGAAGTACTTTTAAACCGTTTCACACATAAAATTGTATTATGATATGTGCATATAAATACAGTTCCAATTCGTGGAATCTACCGATTTATGAACCAAATATAAAAACCGCCATAAAGATTAGTTTCAACACAAAGTAAAATTCATTGTTGATAGATTTCCTTCCTGCCAGGCCAGATGGCATGACCGTATTTTATTTTAGGTTGATGAAGATATTATTTTAAGAACTTGTATGGTTTTCTTTCCCCCCGTTACCTGTATGATCTAGTTGAGAAAGAATGTAGCTTCACGTTCCCAAAATGTCGCTTTCCAAAGTCTTATGGCTTAACTTAACTTATTTACCAGACTTATCTCGGTACTGCTGCAATATTGTTTACAGCCTTAAGTACAAACACAACTTTTATCGCTGCGTCGACCCAAAATGCACCGACACTTCCTCAAGAAACCTTAACCCCACAAAACATATGGGGGCCTTTTACATATGTACATAAATTATGATTATGGCAAATTAACTGATAATTGTCAGTTTATCAGAAACTGTCAGTCAGGCCCGTCCCGCCATGTGCAAATAGAGCTGACTTCTCCCAAAAAAAAAATCGCTGGAACTCAGATAATGCAAGTAATGTCTGACTAAATTGGGTCGCCTCCGCACTGACGCCTCTGGGGACGGGTCGGAGTTAAGGTGGGCGGGGTCCTGGGCAGGGCAGTGTCTGCACTCGAGAGCATTTCGCCATTTCGCAGTGTACACACAGACGACATCAAGGCTCGCAGTGACATCATCAGCCAAACAGTCAACGACACGGCGACGTCAGCCTCGCACATTATCGAACTTTCATGGTCCCACGGACTACATATGGTCCCTGGCTCCTCTCCTCCCCACACCGCATCCGAATCCCGTCCAAATGCCCATTCCCACATCCATTCTCCGGCAGGAGAGAAGAATTAGCTTTCGCTCGTTAGGTAGATATAAAACGTATGATGTGTTAAATTTAGGACACATTTTTATGCAAAAGTTGTGTGCACTGAAAACATTAGGAATATAATAATTTCAGCCCAATTGAGAGGTCATTTATTCTGAAAATACTCTGTTGATATTTCCACCAGATTACTTTGCATTATCATTTTTTCGTTAACGCCTTAGTCTCTGTTTCTAGGCTAGAAAACAAATTTTTAATATTTAGTTTTCATAATTCATTAACTAGAAAACTAATTTTTAACATTTAGTTTTCATAATTAGCAGTGGCCACATAGAAATTTTATACCTTTCGGGATCTTAAACGCTTTGAATATAATAAGCAAGCTTTGAATTGCTATTAATGATATATTTTTATACATAAATCTCAACTATTATGAATGATTCATTTCTGAAGCTCTGTTGTGATTATTTAGCCTCAGACTTAAGTTATGAATTCTAGACATATTTTATCTGTAATTAGGGGATTTTTATTCTGAATCACAAGTTCGACATTTGAGATATGAGATTTTAAGTACTTTCTGTTCCAATATATTAGTTATTAATTCTACGACACTCTGCTAATTATCTCACTGTGTAGAAGCGTTCGAGTCATTTGTAAAACAGCATTAAAATAACAAAACCATGGCCCAGACAATTGGCCAGCTGCCAGAGACAGGGGACCCCATCCAACCATCAGTGCTCTCTTAGATCCATTAATCCCATGACATGACCACTAACATCTCCACTGCAGTGGCAAGAGTCGGATTGGAGTTCCCCCCTTGACTTGTGCTATCGAGTTCTGGGGAGGAGTGGGAAATGGGATCCACTTGATGCTCCTCACATAGCCTGTTGCTCGTGTATTTTGCCTGGTTTTAGCTTTATCGCTTACTTTGGCACTTTTATCGGGCCAACTTATACAAATATGTAAGAGTGTGGCGCTGGCTGGCACTTTGTTGGTTTTTTCTGGGCCTTTGGCCGGTTGTCGCCAGTTTGCTAAAAATAGCAGAGTCATGAAACCCGCAGCCCTAATTGCTCCTATTATTAATTACGAATACGCGTCCAATTGTCGGGTCATTAGAGATCGTTTTAGAATGTTTGCCAGCTCAATTGTTTGTAGTTTTTATAGCTTCATTAGCCTAGTATTGGGCGTGCGCCGAAGCAGAAACGTGGGAGGAAAATCCATATAGATTTGGGTTCCAATATAACGCCGGCTACTTGTTAATTTTTACAATGTCATATTGTGCATTTTAAAATACTTTATAGTGTAATTAACGAACTTACACCTTGTGCACTCTCAAAGTAATTACGAATTAATTTATGTACATACATATGTAACTTATGCCACATATTTCTGGCTTACCGATTACTAACTACTAACTATATTAATAAATGGATTTATGGCTTTCTATAGATAGTTTGTAATCACGATATTCATATTTTATGTGTTTTACTCACTTGAAAAATAATATGAGGACTAATTAATAATTACACACTCCACTCTAAAATTCAAAAGAGGACTATGGATTAAGGAAATACATATTGTACAGTTATTTATAATTGAATTGATTAAAATGTAATCATAAGGGCGGGGTTGCCTTCTTAGAAGGTTTTATCGCTTCAAGGCGGCAATCACCACAGCTCGGACACGAACCCTGTCAGTACGTAGCAATACGATATCAGGCTTTTATATAGTCATATGTACATACATATGTATATATGTAGATAGATGTATGTATGGATATAGGTACCCCTATACACAATCGATGCTTATAAACACAATATCCAGACGAGGACAAACAAAGCACTGTTTCTAAATATTTATTCGTTTCTCTTGAATTGGCAACTTTTTTGTAAAACGATGATTGGAAAACAGGTATTTATTTCAATTGAACTCGCCTGCTCAAGTGCTGCTTTCGTTTTAATAAATTCAATTCACTGAAAACTGGAATTTCGAATCCCAATTGCCCAATATCGCTCACGCAGCTCGAACACGAGAAAAACACTGAAAGCGTTGAAAACACCGAGGCGGCGAAACAGCTGCGCTAACTGTAAACCAGTTCAACTTCAAAACAACAACTAGGCGCTAAGCGACGTCGTAGCCATCGCTGTTTGCTATCCGCTTCTCGCCTCTTTCCTTCCTCTCTTTGCTCGCTCCTCTTCGCTGGTCATTTTCGTGAGTGGACTCTAGCCTTGCGTGCCTGTGTGTGGGTGCAAGCCACCTCCAAATACAGTTAGACGTGTATAATAACTAATCATAGTTAATCTGACTAACTTTGCTATGAATTGAAAACTTTATTTTATTCTTAAATACTTTAAACCAAAAAGTATGCTTTGGTTTTTATCGTATGAAGATCAAAACATATTTATTAACATATATTCATAAACTTTAACACGATATTTTGAAAATAAAGTTTTAAGCCGTGAAAGTATTGAGATTCGATTCCCAAACATATATTCATAAACTTTAACACGATATTTTGAAAATAAAGTTTTAAGCCGTGAAAGTATTGAGATTCGATTCCCAAAAAATAATATGTATAAAGATCCAAGTTCGGCATTATTAGTTCGTATTGCAGAAGCTCCACTGTGGTTAAAATGCAGCTGTTGTTGCTCCTGTCTAACACACGCGAGTTGTGGGTGAGCCTTAATCACATTTAATAGACGGAGAGGGGCACAGAGAGGGGAAAAGGCTAGGCGGAGAGCGGTGACATTGACAACCCCCTTTTTTATTTGGGAGCGGGCGCACGCCCATGTAAGCTAATATCGCTACGCTTCGAAGTTTCGTTCACTTTTCGCTCTGTTTTGTTTGTTTCTCTCTATTTTTCTACTCTCCGGCTCTACCATTCGGCGGGCTCTCTTGCTGCTATTTGTTGTTAATTCAAATGCGAATATAACTTCTACTTTTTATTGAGAGCGTTCGATTTTATGAAAATTCTATTTTTTCCTCTGCGAGTAATTAAGACTTTGCCTTATGTATGTATGTATGTATGTACATACATATATACATGTGTATGTTTATAATTCCTATGTGAATCCATATACAGATACGATCGGGAGAAGAGAGACCCAGGCCCACACTCATATTTATTAACGCCAATTGTCAATTCAATTGATTTTCCAAAACTACTTCTTTGCGAGGAAAGTAAAAAAAGACAACTAAAGAGCTTCCATTGCGTCACAAATACCAATTATGTAGCACATATGGCGGACTTATCTGAAAGGTAATTAGTGTCAGAGAACCAAAATTAAAGGCGAGTTGTAAAACAGAAGCGCGAACTCATAAATTTACTGATGTTAAACTCATGGCTATTAATCGTTTTATGTACATACATATAACCCCCGTTACTCATATTCTAATGTTAATTTAATGGACATTTTTTATAAAGTTACACAGAACTGATATTTAGATATTTTTTTAAAACGTCCAGTGTATGATTCAACAAAGGCTTTAAAATCAAAGCTCATTGAAAATTGCAATATTTCGATTGCAATGCGAGTGGTCGACGCCCTAATGCCGATAAGCTTTGGGCTGGGGAGTTGCGCAACTGGAGATCGGGGACTCGAGTGCGGGGCTTTATAAGGCTTATTTGCACTCGTACTTGAGATCTGGGATTTCCTGATTTCTGGAACGTTCAGATTTTCCATTCATAAACGGGCTCTGCTGCTGGGCTAATCAGCTAAAGTTGATTGATCGATGGGAAGTGCGACGACGACGACGGCGACGGGAAATTTATAGAGTGATCCATAAATCATAATCGACTGGAATTTATTGTGTGCAATTACTCGAAGCTATGTATATTGAAGTACTCAATCGAGCCCAGCTTCTGGTTCTCGCTTTCGCTTCTCCTCCGTTCTAGCAGAAGATTTTTCTAGGCCGACCACAAGCCCCGGAGATCACATGATACCCGTATTATTTGATTGCATAAAACTCGAAAACTCGCGACTCTGTGGGAGAGCGCGACTCACAGATATTCGTACATACAAACGCTGGCGCAGTGTCTGTGTGCTCGACCAACACTCACACTGGCGCAGTATGACACGCACGACGACGACCGCGACGTATCTCAGAGATACTCGCGGGCTCCAGACAGAGACGGAGCTAGCGCGCTCTGACTTTACCTGTGACTTCGGACAGGTGGGAGCGCCGCTTGCACAACGGGTCCCATGACAGGCGCGGTGACGGTGACCCCCTCCCCGCTGCATAACTAACTAACTAGCTGGTAGCTATCACTGGGCATCGTCACGTGCCGGAATGCAGACTTTGCAGCTGGGGCACGTGCTCTCCGAGATGCTTTTGCCTCTTTTGCGGTCTGAAATCTATGACACACTTTCCTGTCACAGCTAAAGATGGATCACCTTGAACCCACTGGGCTAATCGAGTTTTGCGGGGTCTTCGCCTGGGATTCGCTTACCTTCGCAGCTCCGAAAACGCTTTAGAATGTCAAAGGCACTACAGATTCGATTCCCCGCGAGTACGAGCGATAAATTTAGAACTTGTTTGCTGCCGACCGAGAGTATCTGACTGAGTGCCTGAGTATCTGTGTCTCAGCGATCGACCGCGTTTAAATTTGGAACTTGCCGCGACAAGCGCAGTGTTGTTGAAAATGTATCAATATATCGATATTTTTTCAAAGTGATATATTTACATCGTGATATTTTGTTTGCCCAAATATTGATGTTGAGATTTTTTTTATTTTTTGATATTATCAATGATAGTAGCAATTATTTAAAAAACTTGCTGTTATTTAACATTTTACACGTTTATACAGGTTATATATTTTACACGTTTACAGATACATGAGGTAGAATTACCGCCTTTGGGCAAAAATTCTGAAAAAATTGAGAATTGCGGGAATTCTGATTTTTTTTAAGTGTTCCAGTTTTTATATAAATTGTCACAAATTGACAATTTAGGTAACTTATACAAGAAGTATTTTGATTAGGGTTGTTAAAAATATATTAAGGTATCAATATATTATATATTTTTTTATAACAAAAAATATCATCTATACGATATTTTTTAAATTATCCTAGACCAGCGACGAGTTGAGAACCCGTTTGCCTATCGGCTTTCTCCCGCCTCCTATAGTTGCTATATCTTCGGATCGGGTGAGCATGCCATGTCGGCCATGTATGATCAGCTAGGTGGCACAACAGAGGTCGTTATCAGGAATCAAAAATCGACAAATACCCGCACTAAAGTCAAAACTCTTCGAGTGCTACATATGTACGGTCTGCATTGCGTAGCCACTAGCTATCAATTTAAATTAATAACGCTTCAGCCGAGTAATTCCCTGTTCCAGATAAGACAACCTGATATTGATAGCTGTTTGTTTTGGTTTTGTCAGCCTTTATAAATCGCCCCTCTTGTCGGCCTTAGCAACTGTCAGGGGGGTGCACGGGTGCACAGGGGTGGGGGTAAAAATGGTAGTTGATAAATTTATACTACCCTTTCTATTTATGGGCAAACCTCTTGACTTTTGAATTAACGGCTGTCTCCAGTGCAGACCCATTGTTTCTCGGAAGTGTTGAAGCCTTTGAAATCAATTAATCATAAACATTATATTTCCAAGAAGACCATTTGTTAAAACTTTGTTATTTAGATTTAATATAATAATAATAATTGTTATAAGTACCTATGATATCAAATCTTATCAAAGGGATTTTTTTATATAGTGTTCAAAACGAAAAAACCTGTGTGGACTTTTAGGAAAAAATTTTAAGAAACATATATTTATCCAGCACATCTTATAATAATAATAGATTGAAACCTAGTTTTTTAAACTGAAGATCAATAACGGTTGCGATTTAGTGATGTGCCAAAGTCATCGATAGTTGCCATTAAAAATCGATGTCAAAAGGGAAAACTCTATGCGTTAGTCCCTCCTAAAAGCGTTTTGGATTTCCTTTTTGTCACAACGGTCACACCCTGCCTTTGTTTTTATTTTGTTTTTCCAAACCTGACCAAAATCGCATTTAATTTAATTTAAAAACTTACCCAACATCATGTCCAACGCCGGCTATCACCAACTGCCCAGCGGCGGAGACTACGATAGCCGCCAAGCGCAGCTATCAGCCAACATGAACGATGTACTGCAACGCACGACGGAGAGCATCCAGAGATCCAACCAGATTGCCATCGAAACGGAGAACATGGGAGTGGAGGTAGGTACATATCAAAAGGGCATGGATCAGCTTATGTAGATATGTTAACATCCCAACAGGTGCTGGGCGAATTGGGCGAGCAGAGGGAGTCACTCCTGCGCACCACTCGTCGCCTGGAGGACGCCGATCAGGATCTGTCCAAGTCGCGTGCCATCATTCGAAAATTAAGCAGGGAGGTGCTCTACAACAAGATCATTCTGATACTTATTATCATACTGGAGGTGGGCATCCTAATCGGTCTCTTGGTGCTCAAGTTTGCCCACCTGTGAGCGGCAGCGTTTGTATTCCAAAGTTATAGCCACGGATTATCGATGGACTATTTTTACTTTTAAAATTGTTATGTCTACAGTATGCCCTAGCGAACTTTAACTTTAAGTTATATCAAAAGTATGTATGTGTATAAAATGGAAATAAAAGACGTAAGATTGGAGTGGATTAGAAACGTAATGACATGGGTTCCACCCGCAGAATTCGTATTTATAAGCTCAAACAAATATAAAGGATAATTCACATCCATTTTGAGGGTTAATGCATCTAGAAGTGCTTGATTATGTTTATTCATGTTCGCTAATAACGTCAATGCTTTAGACACCTATAATATGTATATGTTATGTAGGATAGTAAACACAGTAAAATACGAATTGGACTTCGGAAGTCCAGCCCAATCCCCACGCATATATGTTATAACAATGATAATATGTAGTACATATCAGCACTTGACGATGTGCCGCGACTATTTGGCAAAAGCAACAGTAATTACACTCAGTGGTTCGACATCTAGAACATCTTGAACAATGTCTGCATAATACTTGATCTAAATTTTAACGGCTACACACATAAGTATGAGCATCACTGGCGGATGCTCTGTTCGAGAGATGTTTTACGTTCCGAGGGGGCTGCCTGCTCATCCAGCTTATCCTTCTTTGGGAGCAGCTCCCCCTTTTAACCGCCTTCAATTGTCCTTGGGCAGGACGATGGACCAGCCAAAGACGCGGCGATCGAAGCCACAGGAGAAGAGGTCGCAGTCGAGCAGCGGCTCCTCCGCCCAGGCCACCGAGGACACCATCCGCCGATGACCCTGGCGACTGGTGCGGGGCAATCTGGCCACCCTTTGTCCATTCAAATCGAACAGCCGGATCTGGCGATTGTCATGTGGTATTGCGATGATCCCACCGCTGGAGACGGCCAGGCGGTTAACCGAGGAATCAGTCCGAATCGTGGCCAAGGCCGAGCGCATATTGCGCAGCTCCCACACCTTGATGGTGCGATCATCCGATCCGGACACCACTTTGTCATCCCGCGCAAACACACTAGAGGTAACGGTTTCCGTGTGGCCCTGAAATACGGACACCGCGGGAATGGCCTCCCGGAAGTCCCACAGCCGAAACGTGGTGTCCCTGGAGGCGGTCACTACCAAGCGCTGTGTGGGATGGGCCGAAACGTGAGTCAGCTCGTGGTCGTGTCCGGTCAACGGCTGCAGTGGCTGGCCTGTTTCAACGTCCCACAATATGGCGGTCCTGTCCCAGCTGCCGGTGATGATCTGGTCCATCGAGGAGAGCCAGTCGGCGGCCACCACAACAGACAGGTGGCCACCGGGGCCTGTAAACTCACACAGCGGTGTGCGCAAGGTGTCCACACGATCACGGTCCTCCACCTGTTCATCGCTGTCATCTAGCTCCTCCTCCGATGAATGACCTTTCCTGTTGGGCAAAGAATATTGTAACTTATGATCTACGTCACTGTTTTGACACTTACTTGGACACCTCCCAGTTGACGGCCGCCTGCCAAATGTGGGCTGTTCCGTCGCCGCTGCCCGTTAGCACGAGATCCCTTTGCTTGTGAAACTTAATGGAGTTGACAGAGCCGGCGTGTCCTTGATACTGCAGCAAACACCGTGCACTCTCCACGCCCCAGATGCAGGCTGTGTGATCGGCGGAAGCGGTGCCTATAATAGGTTGTCCCGCCTTTGCAGCCACCTGCCAAATCCCATCCTTATGTCCACCAAACTCTCGCACCACTGTGCTGACCACTGTGGGAGCCTTAAAGCTGGACACTATGCGACTTGTTTGGGCTTTGATTTTGTTGCTGGCCTTTGCTTTGCTGCCGCCTGTGGCGCTGCTCAGTTTGGCCTTCAAGCTCTTGTGTGTGCTGGAAGCGGCGGCCAGAAAGCTGGCGCCCACTTCATCAGTTTGGGTGGCCGGAGTGGGCAAAGCGGAGGAGGAAGGTGGAGCGCTCAGCACTCCTCCTGCGGTACACCTTTGCTCCTGTTGGACCACGGATTCCTTGGTGGCGGTGGCAATGTCCAGTTTATCCTGCACTATAATTAATTATAAATAATTAAAATGTGATAAACTATTTTTTAAGGGTATATTTGACAAGCGGATTCTTTATAAAATCCACAGATTTAGTGGGAACACTTAAATTCCATAAAACTCACAGCTCTGATTCTCCAGGTAAAGTTGTTCGAATTCCCGCTCGATTTGGGCGAACAGAAAGTGGAGGCGCGCCCGGAAAGGAGCATCCTCCGGAACGCTGGTCACGTCCTCTGTCAAGCTTGTGAGGCGGACAGCCCGCGTCTTGGTCGCCTTCATCTTCTGTTTGTTTGTGCTTCTTTGTGTATCTCGCAAGCGATTTGCTTGCTGGCCGTTGCAGATTTCCGTTTCCTGTCGCTGGGCGCACAATGGAATCCAATTAGCGGTCACGGGGTTTGCGAGTTAGCCCTGGCTGGCGCGTTATTGATCCATTTTCGCCTGGTTGCGACGGATTTGCTGTTTTTCTGCACTTGGTTTTCGCAATGATAATAAATGTGTGTGGGACGGGCGAGCGGGGGAACAGAGTGGAACAGCTGGCGGCGATGGGGATGTGTATTGTGTAATCGGTAGCTATCGATATACGTTATCGGCTAATGCTGCACTGAGAGAAATCGTATCTCGAGTAAGAGGGATATTTAACTCTCATGACTTTGGGGATATATTTATAGGAAAAACTCTAAGGTATTGTTAATGTATATCTAAAGATTAAAATATTTATTAATATTCCAAGGAACCCTTGTTTATGATTTTATATGAATATTAGGATTTGCTTGAAGTTTTTAATATTGATTAAGTTACACTCCTTGGTTTAAGTAACTTTTAAAGGCTCAGTTTATCGAATCATCAAGTGTTGTAGTTTCACAAGCCGTTTTCCAACACTGTCAAAACCCACCAGCTGTTGAGCCGGCATGCAACTACTTTTAAAATGGGAAAATTTGTGATTTTTAAAAAAGTTGGCCACCATTTTAAGTGAAATCAGAACAGCTGTAGTAGCCTCGCCGGTCGCCCCGTTAGTTTTCCCGTTCCGATTGCACTTCGTCTTGCAATTCCTCCGCCGCTGCAGTCCGAACCGGTTTGCCGCCTCTCGGTTTTTCGGTGTGCCTCCATCCCGTATTTAGGCTTTCAGCTGCCAGCTGACCTGCAGTCTCGCTTTATCCAGTCTGCTGCGTGGGCCAACGAACTCGCAATCAAAATCGGTACTGCTGCGACCCCAACCACCAATTTCAATAAATACGCTCGATTCGGCAATTACCTGTGAGAATGAAGAACGTTTTGGATGTCATGTCGTTGCAGCAGCACGTGGATTCGAACAAGTCGCAGGGCGTGAAGCCCATCGACTATAGGTGAGTGGAGCACATGAAGTCTTGTTGATTCCATTTGACGTGCTTGAATGTCCGCCAGGAAGCTGAACAAAGCCGGATTGGTTCCCCTGTACATTTTCGAGTGCGCTGCCAAGCTGAAGATGAAACCTTTGACGGCTGCCTGTGCGGCCATTGTGTACCACCGCTTCTTCCGGGAGGTGAAGACCAGCGACTACGATGAGTTCGTGCGTATTGGCTTTCCTTTAAAGTGTAACGCATCTCACAGACTTATTTCCCCCAAACAAAACAGCTAATTGCCGCCGCCTCGCTGTACTTGGCTGGCAAGATCAAGGAAGACGACAGTGTGAAGATCCGCGATGTGATCAACGTGGCATACTGCACCCTCAACAGGGGCAATGATCCCCTGGATCTCAACGACGAGTACTGGTCCATGCGCGATGCCATCGTGCAGGCGGAGCTGCTCATCACACGCACCCTGGGCTTCGATCTCAACATCGACCTGGCACACAAAGTGAGTTCTTCAGTTAACAGTTGCTACGTATTCTAGAAAAGAGCTCTCCCCCTCTAAATTTCTATATTGCAGTACCTACTCTACTACATGAAGACCCTACAAGACTGGGTGGGCGCCGAGGTGTGGAACTCGGTGCCCATTGCCAAAGCTGCAGCCTCCTACCTGCAAGACTTCCACCACAGCGCCAATATCCTCAAGTACAAGCCCACCCATGTGGCCATCGGCTGTCTATCGCTGGCCCTGCAGACCTACGGCGTCCAGGTGCCGCTCACCGATGAGTCCGACGAGTCGGCCATGTGGTACAAGCCGCTCGTCAAGGACTTCAGCCGCGAGCATCAGTGGGAGATTATCGAGAGCGTGATCGAAGTGTACAAGCATGAGTCTTTCCTGAAGACCACCTAATCTCCAACCCCCTGCCACTCTACCATTCCCATCTACACTTATTTATTTTCCTTTCGCGCCTCATGTTACTTTCACTTTACGTGCTGTAAGCTCAAATAAAAGTCTACGAAATGAAAAAAACCTCTGCAAGATGACCTGGGTACCTTTTGTGAGCAATGAGCTTATCTGTTTTGGTGTTAGTTTTAATAAAAGTCAATGGAATTAAAGAAAATATATTTGCAATATGAACCACAAGCTATATTTCTGAGTTTGTAGGTGACGTAAAAAGAGGAAATGTATTTACAAAAAAAAGTGAAAAGTAAATTAAGCAGATTAAGCTGTATGTAAGCTTGTGAGCTTTATATTAAAGAGGCCTGTAACGTTTTCACACTTCCTTACTAATTGTTTATTAAATCTATTTTGAGCATTATCTGGGTTTCAATATATAAATTTATCAAAATCCCCAATTTCGTTTACCAATGTTATAAGGAGTCAAAAAATTTTAAACTGATTAAATTTCACAGAAAATTTAAAAAATGTTTATTTAGCTGGTCACACTTAAACGTTTCATCCCTAGAGGTGATGGCAACTCCGGACAGTGTTGGTAAAGCGGATGGCACAACAACAATGCTGTCTAATAAACAAAACATATTTTTATACAGAATCTGAACCATTCCCAGAGCTAAAAGACAACTATGCGAAAGACATGGGTGAAGCGAGAAAACATTTACTACAAGCCGTTCTACAAGCAGAAGTCCAAGATGTTCCTGCTGCTCATCTTCCTGGTCGGCATATCCTTCATCGCCTATCAGGTGAGTTCGAGCGAGGACATACTATTTGGGTTTAAAGTGCGGCCGCTAACGAGTAAAATAAACAATAATTAGGCCTTCTCGCTGAACCAGCTGCCGGGAGTGCCTACGCCATGGAACCTGCAACAGATCAAGCGGAAGCACCAGCAGATGAGACAGTCGCTGGGCAGCAAGCAGCGCGATGTCGACGACTTCGATGGCGGCGGAGGCGGTGCGGTGGCTCCAGCTGCATTCGCGGGCGGTGGCACTGCAGCTGGAGCCGGGAACGAGGATCCCATCAAGATCATAAGGTAAGCGTGAAAATTGGCTACAAGTAATACGAATGTACTCACTCGACCTTGCTCTGCTTCAAGGGGCACCCGTCTCTTCGACTACGATGCATACAAGCCCAACTTCGAGGGCAAGTTCAGGTGTCTAGATGGAACGAAGGAGATACCCTTCGATCATCTCAACGACAACTACTGCGATTGCGAGGGCGACGGCAGCGATGAGCCCAGCACGAACGCCTGCTCCGTGGGGCGATTCTACTGTCGCTATCAGAAGCGTCACATTACGGGCCGGGGCCTGGATGTTTACGTGGCCAGCAGCCGGATAAATGACCACGTGTGTGACTGCTGCGATGGCAGCGACGAGTGGACGACGGCGGTCAAGTGCCACAACAACTGTGCGTAGTCGGGCGCCATTCATCCTCTTCCACATCCACCTCCCCCACCACCTGTGCGCACTAAGGACATCAATCTCAAGGATGAAGCTGTCGGGCACATCACAAGCGATATTTTTTGTACGAGTACAATAGAATTGTAATTTATTTTTAAAATAAGTAGATGGATTAAAAAGAAATGAGTCGAAGAAATACTATTGGGACTTTTACACACTCTTTTGATTAATTTAAAAAAGTATCAAATAGATTTTTTGGATTTGCTATCATTTCAAATCGCATCTAAAAGTGTGCACTAAAATAGAACTTTGATTCGTGTTGGGATTGAATTTAGTGCGGAATCTTATCTGTAGAAGAGATGACTATGACCTTATCACAAATCATTATGTGGCAAGCGAGAGATTCAAATTGATGGCAAATCTTCTTTTTAAGAGCAGACATGTGATAGATTTAGCACATAAATTAACCCACCAATGAGACTTTTCCAACAGTAGAAAGCACGTAATGCCTGCAAGTTCGGCATTAAAGTTTTACATATGTACTCCCACCGTGTAATAGCCTGAAAACCAGAAATTTTACAATGTATTTATGAAGTAATAATTTATATAGTTATTTTTATCTAATTTGAAATCTACAGTAATTTCTGTGGCACCCCATTAGGTATAAAAACCGAAAAAAGTGGTTACTTTTTATCCATATATTATGCTTTTTATTTACCAGACTCACAAATATCAGTAGAATTTACATTGGGAACTCTCTATTTAGTAGATTTCATTTGCTTGACTTTCTTCTTAGAACTCTCTTCCGTTTCGTTTCAAATTCGCAGCGGTTTTTCTTTATCATTTATAATGGTTTAATTTACATCTACAAAACACATTCCATTGTATCATTCTCTGTATACTTTTATTAATTAGGTTTCTTGCCTAAATTGTATGTGAACTTTTAAGCCGTACAACTTACATTGACAAAACTCTCGTAAAGCAATTTTGAACTGCAAATTCGACAGAGGTACGAAATTTTGTGTAATTTATTATTCGTTTCTCTATGCACTATATAAGTTTAATTGGATTTGTGTTTGATCGGTTTGTCTGTTTGTTGGATAAGCGGAAGCGGTAATGATGATTTCCATATCGATTAAATAGTGTATAAACAAAGACCCTATAATAACAAGATTGGTAAAGCCATAACATTTTGTTGTTCAAATTTGTAGCTTGCATTTGACAATTCAAATTATGGTCGTTAAGCATCTTGTTATTATAAGCTCTTTGGTATAAGGAACGCGCGCCATTACAATTACTTATCGCATCTGGATCGTACTTGGCAAAAGTTCACTTAACTCCCACATTGAGTACTTCTCCCTTGACTTGTCCAGCACAATCAGAAAAAACTACGTGTACTACGAATGCCTCCTGGACGAGAGCTTATCTCTCGGCTTCTCGCGAATTTGTTACTTCGGCCTCAGTTCGCGCTATCGAATCTGAGGATCGTCGTCCTAAGTAAAGTACATTTTGTCGTGGGATCCTTGCCAGTTTGCAACTTAAATTAAAGCTCACTTAACGCTAAGTAATACTTAATCAGAGGGGGACTTTGTGTGGGGCCTGGGGGTGTTCTAAGATTGGTTAGAGTACTGCGTCGACGTACATATAAATTCCTTGGGGGTACTTAAAACGATAATTGCTTGAGTCAATGGAGGATGCTTGCCTTGCGAAGTGTTCTTAGTTCATGTGCGCAAATCACAAATCGTTTTTCGATTACAAATAAATTAGCTTGGAGTGTTTGTATACATAGAGATGATTTTAAAATCAGCATATACACATACATATTTGTGTAAATATATACTTGTAGACGTATCTACCTACATTATTGCACTGATGAGATTTTTGCTTCACTTTTTGGGACAATAATTACGAAAATGAGGTGATGTAAAAGTGTAGAAAAAAATGGGAATAAATAAATACATATACACAAAAAATAGACATACAAACGACACTTTGGAATTGACTGGGAAAAGGTAGGTGCTTGCTAATGGTGGTTCTAAGAAACTGTCTCTCGTACAAGTATACATTAGATAAAGTTAAGTTACAGATCTAACGGCAAAGCGTATAATACAGTTTCTGCAGTTTGCGTTTCGAGCGACACTGATGGTGCGAGTGGTGATGCGAATGGTGGTGCGAGTGGTGGTGGTGGTGATGCCTGTGGGTGTGCTGGTGATGCTGATGATGGCGTGTCTGCGGTGGCTGAGGCAGCTGCTCCTGCTGCTGCTGTTGTTGCATATGGCTGTGATGATGATTATTTACAATGCTCCCGGCGGCGGTTGAGGAGGCGCTGCTCAGGGCCACCGCCGACGAGATCAGGGCCGCGGCCAGGCGCGATGAGGAGGCTAATGCTAACTCCGGTGCGGCGGCCAGCAGCTGCTGATGATGCTGACGCAGCTGTGCCACCTGTTGGCGCTTCAGGGCGGCAGTTCCCTTGCGCATTGCATGCAAACGACGCCTGTGATGGTGGTGCGGATGCAGTTGCAGCTGTCACTTTGCCTCCTCGCCGCTTTCCAGTAGACTGTTGTTGGTCCCGCCGTTGTTGGTAGCCACTGCCGACTGATCGCTTATCCCCACTCCCTGCTGCTGCTGTTGTTGCTGAAGCTGCTGCTGCTGGTTGAGGGCATGGACGTGCTGGCAAAAAGCCTGCAGCACCTCAAAGTGGGTCATAAGGTTGGCCGGTTGGTTGTCATAGTGCAGGTGCCGCGTGATCGGCGCATTCAGCCGCCTCAGCATCTCCGTGAACAGCTTCTCCTCCTTGCGGATCCAGGGCCGGCGGTCGTCCTGCACCTGGTAGGGCGTCAAATGAACGTGGATGTTCATGCCTGCTTAAAGAGTACCATTCGTTAGTCAAAGAGGTTTCGAAGCGATGGCTTCTCTCCACTTACCCATGCGCGTTAGTGTTTCCAGTAAGCTACGTGATGTTATCCATGTGTTTTTTTGGCCTCCATGACCGCCATCCAGCCAGTACATGTCCGATATGCGGGAGAGCAAGCGGCACATGCTGCTGTCGTCGGGCGTGAGGGTTTTCAAATAATGGAACTCGTAGATGAACTGCAATAGAGATGGAATACAAAGGATTAGCTAAAGGTCACCAAGCTAATGATTCCCGCAAACCCCTTCAGACCCTGATTAATGGATTCATGTTTCAGTTCTGAACGGGATTGGAGCGCCGGCACAACCAGTTAACGAACCAAACGCGACTCACTTGATTGAGCACGACGCAGCCCTTGCTGAAGCCAATCAGCACCAGCTTCGACTTGTCCAGGTTTAGGTTTTCCCGCCACCAAAGGGGATTGCTGTCGCTGGTTGCCGCCGCTGTTGCTGTTGATGTGGCTGTTGCCGCCGCAGCCGTTGCAGTTGCATTTGCTGCAGGAACCTGCCTCGTGGCACAGTCATTGTTGTAGTGCTCCACGTTGTTGGTGGCAGAAGTCAACTTGATGGCCGCCGCCTGTTGCGTTTGCTGCTGGATCTGATTGTTCGCCTGCTCCTCCTGATGGTTGTTCGCACTGGCCTCGTTGCCGCCGCCAATGTTTCCATTATTTCCAGTGACATTATTGACTGTCTCTGCCGCTTCGCTGCCAACAATCGGGAATATGACAGCTCCGTCGGCATCCACGGTCACATTCTCCTGCACCTGCAGAATGTCTATATCCATATCCTGGCTGCTGTCGTTGGAGGCGGGCGCCGACTGCGAGTTGGACTCCGAGGTGACGGTGGCATTGGATAGCGTTAGAGCAGCGGCCGCAGCAGCAGCAGCCACTGCCGCCGCTGCAGCCGCCGCCTGGGCAGCCTGATCAAGGATCTCGTTCTCGGGTATGGAGATCAAGCGCTGTGACAGATTCTGCAACAATCTGAAGACGAGACAAGGCGGGTAATCATAAGAATCACAGTGATGCCTGCTTGTAGAATTCACACTCACTTTTCCAGATGCTGGAGGGCATGGTTCATAGGAGTGTGATCTGGGACTCCAGCGTTGTTGCCTCTTACGAAGTTATCGAAGCAGCTAAATGTCTTAAACTCCATGCTGTATGGGAAAAATATAAAAATATATTATTATTATTATGATTACATAATACAATAATTAATCACACACTCACCGCACTGGCCGGATGACGATGATGTGGGACCTGGGGAAAGCCTCGCGCAACAGAATGGCCGAATTCTCGAGATTGTACTTCATATAGCCCCTGCTGTCGCGATTCGTCTCCATGCTCTCCGGAAAATCCTGGACGTCGCCGCCAAAGTAGATAATGGCCGTGGAGTCCTCCGGCACATGCTGCGACTGCTGCTGGCGCACAATTGGCGGACAGTAGACGATGTCATTGGCCCGGTTTTGGAATCCGGCCACAGAGAAGATGCGGAAGGGGCCGGCCGAAGTGCTTGGCGTGCACAAACGCTCCCCGCTGCCGCCGCCAAGCATGCCCTCGAAGTTACGGATCCGCTCTTGCAGTTGCAGGAATTGATCAATGGTGAGCTGCAGGTTCGGATTGGATTACATTCGATGTCGTTGGGGATGTAGTCACATAGTTACACACATTTAACACACTTTGCACTCATACACAACACATTTTATGTCTAACAGATTGTATGCCCTATCGTTATTAAATTCGTAATTCTCCTAAATTAGATACATAATCTAAATTTTAAAACAGAGGTCTTGATAGCCAAGAATAAATTTAACGTAAATTGGCGTTGGTTCGTCCCAAAACATCACCCTCAACATCCGCCTATTACTCGTAGTCATCCTAATAGTAATCACTCTCGTAGGCATCCCGGGGATTCCCGCAGCAACCGACAAAACGCAGCCGCGTGTCCTCCATGCACAGCTTGGCGTCCTCGCGCATCTCTCGCATCTTCATCCGGACCTCCTCGCGCATCAGGTTGCGACACATGGCCACCAGGCCCATGCCCAGCAGCATGTACACGAAGTTGATGGCCAGCTTCGAGTGCTGATCGGCGGCCACCGACTGCAGCTGAGCCAACTCTTCTGGATCAGCGCCTATGTCCTCCTGCAACTTTTGCGTGGCGGCATTCACGTCGGCTGCGGTGGTAAGCGAGGCACCCGGGACAAAGTCACCGAAACCGATCTTGCACAGCGACGTCATGCAGAAGTAGAAGCTGTTCAGGAAGCTCCATTTCTCCCAGTTGGCGAACATGACGGTGCCGGTGAGTACGTAGAAGAATATAACCCACAGACAGGCCGTCGAGGGCACAATAACCTTCTTGCGGGGCAGGTTAACGCCACCCTCGAGGGCATCCAGGCGATCCAGACCGGGATGTTCCTGAGTGCAGTCGTGCATGGAGCGGTACAGGAACTTAAAGGAGCGCGCCAGCACCCGTCCCATGCTCAGAAAGTACAGAATGTACAAGGGTATGCCAAAGGTGGCATAGATAACGGTCAATCCCTTACCCCACGGCGTTCGGGGAACCATATTTCCGTAACCGATCATGGTTATCACCGAGAGGCAAAACATCAAGGCGGCCGGGAAGCTCCAGATCTGTTCAGGACTCCGGCCCACATAGCCGTGCTTGACGACGCCAGCTATCTTGACCTGGTAGTCCTGCAGCACAGCATTTGTCGCCTCCGTCCAGCGTAGACGATCGACGACGTTGTGCTCCTCCGTAATGCGCCACAGCTGTTGAGAGCAGTCCTGGCGCAGCTCCATCACATGGCCAGCGGTCTCGTCCACGAACTGCCGCTCTATATGCATAAATGCGAAGGCGCCACAGATGGCGTAGAACACTATGAGGGCGCCCACGCCCACCTGTGTGCACATAAAAGTGACGAAGTTCCGGCAGCACCGTTTCACCCTTTTTCTCGGCTGATTGCTGGGCGTGGAGGAAACTGAAGACGCTCCTCCCACTGCTCCACCTCCTCCTCCTCCTCCCCCTCCTGTGGCTGGAGAGCTTTTCCTCTGAAATTTACTGGGCATTATCGTTAATCGTTCCTGGGTTATATAATAGATTCCACGGATGTTGAAGCTATCTGGAACTCTTCCCTAAAGCCACACAGGCAAACGTTGCCTTTCATGTGCAATTAATTTGGCAGTTGTCGATTGTCGGTCCAATTTGGAGCACTGGGAGTGTGGAAATATCGGCACGTTGGCTAAAAATAAACGAACGCCTTTGCACGGCACATTTTCCAAAGGCCAGACGCACGATTTTCCTTCCGGTTGCACGACTGATCCACGCGGGCGCCAAAATTCAACTGAGGAATACTATTTCGAGGGAAAACCTCCCAGAAAGCGGCGAGAGATACACAGAGAGCGATTGAGCGGGAAAGCCAGAGGCAGAGCAGATGAAGATCCCCAATGTATGGGAAGGCGGTTGATAAATAATGCGAGCAAGTGCCTGCCGCGGCTGCCCGCGGTTCTAAATGTGGTAATTTACGTCAAAATTATGAACAATCAAGACATCACCTTGGGACAGGTGCAATATGGACAACCGATATGGAATCCTAATATGACAGATAAAGACTGAAATATTTACATTGGAAACGGATGCTACAAAAAGTTGTGAAATTGCTGAAAGGGATGTAAATCAATACCATTTGGTAATCTGATCGGTTGTCACAGTGTAAAATATTCAATTAGTCAAACTCTTTTAATTTTAAATATCCCTCAGGAAGTTTGAAATTTTTAATACTATATTTCTCAATAGTATTAAAAATATATTCCAAACTAATTTTTTTTAAATAATCTATTTATTCAGAATCAGAGAATCGTATGCAAATCCTTGTAAGCTCGATCTTTTTTGGGGTGTAATCTTTTGTAACCTTCTCATAATCACAAGATTTTGAACTTCTTTTCAAATCCTTGGAGTTCCTAAAGATACTTTTAATAGAATAAGTAAAATATTTCATTAAGCCCACCATTGAATTTTGAAATTTGATTGTATGGAACCGATCTACAATTATTTAGACGCAGGAAGATTGCGAAAGGAAATTACTGAGTATTTATCGAAAAAGCTATCCTAGCTTGAGAGACCTTTAAAAACCTATTCATATATCTAATGCGCAACATTTTGCAATTATTGTGCCACCAAGAATCAAAGAGTTTAATCCAAAAGAAGGGATATAGGGATTGTCTGCTCGCAGTTTATAAAAAATTATGGCACTCTGATTAACGGCTGTGTATGTGGGGCTAAGCTGAGGCAGAGGCAGACGGCGAGGGAAAAGCTCTCGGTACATTTTTTAGCTTGGCAGATCTACGCGGAAAGAGCATCCCAAGTCGGGCAACAACAATTGTGCGGGACGCCAAACAAACTATTCGTAAATATAAACAAAGAATTAAAAAACGAAAGCAAAGACCGAACACACACACACACACACACTCAATAACGCGGCTACGCTGATACAGAAGAAGAGGAAGAGAGATCAAATGAATACGCAAAAACGGGGGGTGAAATGCGTAGCGAAGAGATAGATTTTTTCAACACCAGCACACACACACACATATATAGCTGCACTCGGGTCGCACACTCTCGCAGACAAACACTCACACACACTCACACAGGCGCTCGAAAATTCACAAAATTTATGCAAAAACTTTCGGCGCATCGCGCACTGCGTTTGGCGTTGCAATTGGGCTCCACATTTCTCCTACTTACGCTGTTTATGGTTCTTAATAGTTGCGCGTGAAAATTTTGGCGATTTTTCTGCACTTCCCGCTAATTTCGGTCTTTCTCTGTTTTTCTTTTATCCAATGTGACCATGGCAGGCTTGCAATATATTCCCACTCACTGCTGCCAACTTTTGACCAACAAAAAAGCTGTTTTTGACGGGAAGAATGAAGAAAAAAGCTAAAAATGAAAAAAAAAAAAAAAATTATAACAATTTATTAAGTTAATTTTTGTTGAAAATTTAAAAGTTATCAATATCTTCTTGGCGTATGACGTATTAGTGCCTAATATAAATTCACGGAGTTCCCTTTAAGAACTGATTGAATAGTATGTCGGCCATAGACGGTATATTTTGTAAACAATTAAATTTTCAAACAAAGCGCAGTTGCAAGACCTTTCTTTATTTTTGTGATATTCCTCTATATAAATTCGTTAAATTTATTAACCATATTTTATTGTATAAATACTGAAGTTTCTTTCTCCTCACAGGTTCTTCATACATATTGGATTATATGCCAAAGATCTTTCAAGGACTAAATTGCTGAAAGTTTGATGTGGCTCCATCTAAGTTATCTTAACTTTTAAAATAATTTAAATTTAATAATTCAAATATTTAATTGACTACTTTAAGACTACTCAAAATTCATCCACTGAGCGCTAGCTTGCTGGCCGCTAAATTTGCTGTGGGATAAATTTATAAATCACTATTTACATATACATACACTATTTATATCACTATTTTACAGATTGCAGTTTGCATTTGACACGTTTACAGAACGGTTCTACACGGTTACAGATGCTTGCGGTCGTATTCTCATGTAGAAATTTACAGATCGGAGAGGGAGAGCGTAACTTAACAGAATTCTCTGTTTGTCAATGTGACCAAAGGCCTTATTGGGACTATCGTTGTTATTTTCTAACACTTAGTAGCAAGAAGTGCCAATATCGCAAGCAGTGGCGGTGGATAACTTTGATAAAAAGGTGTGAAACTTAGATATAATTTTACACTACGTAGATAAATTATGATATTTGACATAGAGCCCGACATGGTAGTGCTTGGCTTAGCAGCACTGACTCGAACCATATCTGGGAGAGCGCGTGTTTTAAATTTGTGTCGATGTAACGTATTCTAAGCGTTAACATATAATATTTAGACATATCAAAAATTGATCAGGCGAGGTTGGTGGAAAATAATTTTGTCGTCGTACGTTGTACGATGCAAGCGTCATTTATTTACAATGGAAAATGGTCTTTAAAAATTAAAACCTGAAAATTTTAGAAAAATTATTTAATTTAATCTTTCTTTTTATTTAATTTATTATGGAAAAAGTTTATTATATTTTTAAAGATTCACCTGTTTTACGAAATACTTTATTGGTTTGGACTGTTGATTCCAACTTTCTGTGTTGTATTTGTTATTGTTTTATTCATTATGTATTACAAAGAAAATCAATTCTTTTGTATATATTTAATTAATAATTAATATCTGGGAATATTTACAAGGGCTCACTCTAGCAGTGCATCTTTGGAGATGCACCCGGATATAGTAGATCGATCTAACCAATTTAAAATTCTATATACTTATATAATTAATTTAGTAATATAAATTTATTCTCAATGCAAGACATTTTGAAACCTGATTTCTCAAGTTTTGGCCCTTTTTCAATGTTTTGCAACATTAACAAGTAAAACTAATAACATAGAGCTATTATTGGCTTACAAAACAATTAATTTAATAAAATAGTAGAACAGTGATATTCACTACAAAATGAATATATTTGCCTTTTTAGAGGTGGAAAATAAGAAATATGTTGATGTATACGAAATATTGTCGCTATTGTTCTAAAAAATTGTAAGGTGATCAAATTATTAAAGTTTGTGATTTGTTGAAACTCAACGCTGGTGCGGTTTTGACATGAAGATTGTTGGTGTTCTATCTTGGAATAGTTTTTGTTTGTATTTTTTCCTATAATTTTTTTAGATAGAATAATAAAAAGAAAAATCTAGACCTTACATAAGGATATATATTTTTTTTATGTCAATACTATTTCTTTTTCTTGCAATATCAATTATGGAATAGCTATTTTTATTTTTAATACTCTGAAGAGACTACTTTCAGGATAATCATATTGTTAATCTACAAATGTATGTTTAACGGCGCTATACTTATTTATAATAATAAATGATAAATACACACACTATACAAACATTCGTGAAATTTTTTACGACATTTTTTAGAATATTCTTTATATTGATTTATTTATTATTACAAATTTAATATTTTATTAATAAATTAATAAATTTGTTTTATTTAAAATTTATTAATAAATAAAGATTTTGAATTTTATTCTGAAGTTTGCAGCACAGCAAGGGAAGACAGCATCAAAATCCGAGTCGATGTCCGTATCCATTTCTAAGCTAAGAATTAGTCCTTCGCATGTATTTGATGGAATTTGATTTATTTATTACAATGCCAGCAACGAGGACATCGGCCGACTGCAATACATATGTTAGCTGGAAAATGAAGGAGCTTGATCCTTGTGACGGCTTCAAAAAATCGAAAAAACATGTTACATATTTTGCTTCCATAACTTTTGTAATATATATACTTTTGTAACATAATATATGGGTTAAAAGGATAATTCGATACTCGATGTCGTTAAAGGGTTACAGCGTCCCCTCAGGCGTTTCCCACTTTCAAGAAATTAAAAGTTTGCTCTATTTTTCAGATATCAACTTGAAGCTTAGCCAATCTTAGTTTCGTAATCATAGGAAGATACTGGATGCAAATTTTCTGTATTATATAACCATAACCTATAGCTTTCATAGGACCAATTGGAAAATTTTAAGTTTCTTCCAATGTTCTCGCCCAGGATGAATGCCAGGAGCAGCCATACAGCATTAATCGATTTCTACGCAGAGTAGGTAGGTGTCCTATAAGTTATCGTTGATGCGTGGAAAGGCACGGTTCCATAGTGCAATTGGATTATAAACATAAACATATGCGTTTTTCTTAAAACCTTGAACCTAGCTCAAAAAAGATTTCTCAAAAACTTCTTGATATATCGCCTTAAATTTTATATTAATTTAAATAAACCAAATGAATAAATAAAAAGTGCGGCTAAATATACACATTCATTGATATCATAATGGCATATGGAATCGCCCAAGTTCGCCAGAATTTTGTAACACATGAGAGTAACTTTTATCAGTGTAGTACAACAGTCTGTTATCTCGGAAAAATTAAATAAAATACTTTATAATTTACTTAATAACTAGGCGAAAAATCGAAATTGCAAAGTCTTAAGGGCTCTTCAGAAAAAATGTCAAAAAACTGTCATAAAAACGGGCCAATCTCTTAAAGAGAAAATAGTAATATAGCCATTTTTAAACATATTTTCATATACTTTTTATGGTACCAAAATTTGGACACTAATATATTAATGATCGGAGGACTATATAGAGCTGTTATAGCTATCGATCAATTCCATTTACATGAGCCTAGGAAATTAAACAACATTTTTGGATTCTCAATGATTTAATTGCAAGTTGCAACCTGCTAGTCTATATATTCAAAAGATTTTGCTTTACATTTTGCTGTGCCTTTACCTTTTGCTATAATTCATTCTCTAAACGTCAAAATGAATTATTAAGCTATTACTTAGTTGTTCCTTGTCAAACATTTCTGAGGTTGCAAACAGCAAAGGACATCGGCAATAAAAATGCAATAAAATAAATAATCTCAACTTAATTGGCAAACAAATGCACGACTCGAGTGTTTCGGTCATTCAAGTATTCGCTTTACTTACCGCAACACATCAAGTACTTACTGTGTGCCCAGCGGGTGAGTGGCCAGTTCAATTGTTTGTTTTGCCTGAAAAGTAATATTGCTCATACGCAACGTATAACCCTCACCCTGAGAGGGGCCTCCGACACCCAAATCCAAACCCAATCCCAATCCCAATCCCAATCCCGAAACCTAACGATTTGAATTGTGCTTCCAAGTAGGGACGTGGTCATGAAGGGCAGAGAGCGAACGAGAAGATGAAACGATATTGGTATTGGTATATGTAATAATAATAATCATAAATTTTATTTGGTTTTATTTGCTTGACATTTAAATGCTGCTAGTGAATTATATTTTGATTTTAATTTGAATAAATTTGAGATATACATACATATGTGTATATTCCGCTTGATATATATATATATATATCTTTATGGATTGATTTATTTAAACTGGTAGACGACGAAAAACTGTTAATAATATTTGCACTCCGACACATGTGTGCCTGCATTTGCATATTGATTAATTGAGTTTTGTGAGTGTAGAGCAAAAAAGTAAGCAACAACTCGGCGTTGCTCCTTCCGTTCGCGTAGATGGGATTCGTGTCCAAGTCCTGATGCCTCCGCTCCGCTCCGCTCCAGCCCCGGATCTCGGGCGGCTCTCGGTTGATTACAAGATGGATGTACAAAAATATTTCGTGTTTAGGCTTAAGTATGTGGGATAAAAGTTTAGAAAAATCCATCGTCTCCGCTCTAGTTTGATTTTGGTTTCTTGTTGCTTGTTTCTCGTTTTTTTGTTTTATATAATTTCATATTTATTACATTTTTGGTACATAAATCTGTGTGTAGTAGTGTTGGTTTTGCCTTAACATCTGTGCTGTGTTTTTGTTTTTTGAATTTTTGCTGTAGTTTATTGGCTTCAAGTTTCGCAACTCAATCAGTGTAAAACTAAATAAAATTATGATGTATATATATTTTTTGAATGAATTATATACACACGCACATGCGTACATACGAAACGGAGCACGTAACTTAAACTAGGAAATCAAGTAAGTAGTTTAAAGTTAAAGTAGGAGTAATTTTAGGGGATAAACTAGAAAGTAATTTTATACATTTTGTGCTTTGGACCGAAAGATAACAATTTTGAATAATAATGCTATAACAAAAGATATTTTCCTAACTAAATATGCAAAAGGCAGGCAACCTTGGCCGAAAACGTTGCCTTTCCTTGCATTCTTTTCGTAATTTTCCTCTTGTATTATGTGGTTCTTTAGTTATTTGTGTAAAGTTTTGTGCCGAAAATATCACATTGATTGTTTCATATCTCGTTCTATTATAGATTTTAATTTTGCGCCGAAACATATAATTTTGTGTATCACAAAATGTTTAAAATTAATTACTTTTGCCGTCTCTGCGAGGACGTTTTGGTTATTGTAATCAAGAAGCAAGATAATCGATAATTATACCCTGAAATTGTAATTAATTCAATTGTCCAATCTCTTGCCAATTGAGCAGAAGGTTAAGCGGTATTAAAGTAAAATGTTTTATACATATTAATCCGAACAATTTTCTTTCTTTTTTTTGTTTAGGTTTTCCGTGATATGGTTTTTTTTTGTTGTTTTTGTAGTATATATAGCCATCTCATATATCAACTAGGGTTTACAAAATAAACATTTGACCATAAATATAAACAAGCTTAACAAGAAAGTGAGGTGGTTTCAAGTGGTTCGAGCTAATCCTAAATAAACTTTAGCCTAGGACGTAGGATCATCGTCAAATCAGGACAAAGAATGGGAGAACACAATAATAATAATTATAAAAAAAAACAGCTATCGTTGAATTATTATCGGAACCGATTACATCAAAATTAAATGTATAGGTGCTAACGGTCTACGTAGACTAAAATTAAGCAATCAACAATAAAACTGAAATGCATTTGAGGTATATGAAAATTTCTTTGTAGTTGGTTGAGTAGCCCCCCGTGTCCTCCTGCGCCTACTCTGCAGAACATATCGGTTAAGCACTAAGATCTAAGATTGGTAAACATAAAACTAAAACCTAGTGTGACGACCTTCTTCGTATGAGTAGTAGTTGTGGGTGACTGTTGCTGCGGCGGCTCCTGCTCGCGCTCCTTTTCCGGTTCAGGTTCCGGTTCCGTTTCCGCTTCCGCTTCCGACTCCCGCCTACCATTATGTATAGTTGTAGTAGTTATATTACTTGTATTTTAGGAAACAACATTTAGAAACCTTCGAAATGGTTGACGGTTCTCCTCCCTCCTCATTGCGGGTATAGCTATCCCCCGTCTTAGTTAGCAACTGAAACCTTTTCCTAATCTTCTTCAGTTATACACATTTCATATAGTATATCAATTGATGGGACGTTTGTGTCAAATAGTTAGAGTTAATATTAGCATTATATTGTATATATATATGTATGGGTGTGATTACGTAATTAGCATCTTCGGTTCTACTAGTGTTTGGGTTATTGTTATTGCTGGGCTAGCTCTGCGGGTAGTATGGTACACGACGACTATGTAAATGCAAGAAAAGAATCCACCTAATTGCTGTAGCGATTTACAATAAACTCTCGCTGAAGCTGCTGTATCTATTGCTGAAGTGGCTCAAGTTGCTCAAGTTGCTGTTGATGTAGTAAGCTGGTTGTTGCTGCTGTTGCTGCTGCTGCTGCTGCTGCTGGTGATGTTGCTGCTGCTGTTGCTGGTAATAGTGCTGGCGATGATGGGCTGGATTCGGGCCCCGGCCACGCCCTTAAATGGACGAGTTCAGCTTGAGCAGGCGATCCGGATGCTTGACGCGCAGATGCGAGCGCAGCGTGTCGATCCTGCTGTAGGTGGCCGGGCAGTAGGGACACATGGACCGCTGGGCGGTGTGGGAGTGGAAGTGGTGCCAGCGGTTGGTCACCTCCTTGCCGCAGGAGCGGCAGCGCCACATGGTGCCCGGGTCGCGGGACGGCGTGAACATGTTGTGATACGACATGGTGTGATGTGAATTGTGACCGGCGGCTCCTGCGGCTCCTCCTCCACCGGCGGCTCCTACACCAGCTCCTGCTCCGCTATTGGGGGCATTGCCCGCGCCCAGATTGTAGCCGTGGGCTGGGGGCGTGCCACCGGCATGGCCGTTTCCGGCGGCGATGTAGTGCAGCGGATACTCGCGCTTCAGGGCCGCCGACAAGTGCATGCCGAAGGGCGGCGGCGGGGGCGAGGCCGAGGACGAGGTCGACAGCGGGGTCGACAGGTGGTGGCGGGCGGTGCTGCCTGCGGTTCGAGAACGAGAAAGAGAAGAACAGAACACACAACAGCCCGTCGAGCGGGACGAAAATCAGCCCAGAGAAATAGATTTCTTTTTTGTTTGGTTTTTTGGTTTGTAGTTTTTGCTTTTCGTATTTTTTATGTATTTTTTTTTATAATAGAAAGGGATAGAGAGTTTGGTGTAAGAGTGAGAGTGTGTGTGAGGGACAGAGAGAGAGACAGAGAGACAGATAGAAAGAGAGAGACATGGCTTGAGACGGAGAGGGGTAGAGTTTCGTTTTGTGAGCAAAAAAACACAAAAAAACGTTTGTGTACTTTGGGCAACTTAATGGAAAAAGATCTCAAAACTAAACTAAAAACAACTAAGGGATAGAGTACTAAAAAAACAGAGGTAACTATTAAAAACAAACGCGACTAACTACAATTCAAGCAACTTAGGTCAACAAAGGAATATACATAAATAATAACCAAATTACAAGAAACTCATCGAACCTTCGGTTCGGCTCATTTCCGCTGCCTCACGTACATATTTCAGCGTGCAAATGAAATATTCTTTACTTCTCCGTTAAATAATATAATGTATATAATTCATAAAGTATATATAGATGTATATAAAGGCGAGCGCGCTCATTTTACAACTAAGCGTTTAGGAAATATATGCTAGGTGAGGGGGGCCATAAAAGTGGGCAACACTTTTACATATTCTTTAAATTGAAATTGAAACTTGAACTTTTTAAATATATATAATGTAGCTTAAGAGTGTTGCCCAGTTTTAGGGGACCCCCCGGCCCGTTTACACATTAACTTATGAAAATGCCTCCGTTTGTTCCTGCAAAGTTCCTTTAGTTCGGAATTACTTTCTATTTAATTTTATTAATTTTATACAAATGAAATTAGTCACAATCGACGCATACATTTAGATGTATTTATTTGGCATACTCATTTAGACATGAAATATGTATATTTTATAGCACAAAAGTGAAAAAACAATTCGCTTATGGTCAAATGATATAGGGGAGTCCTCGCTTTCGCACATTTAACCTACTTGTAGGAAAATATATTTCGTTTTATTTTTTGGGTGTAACTTATTCTGTGCGAAGAATTACACTTACACTTAGCGATAGTCTTTATCGGGCTGAAACTCAAAGGTAATTCGATACGTACAATAAATCCATACATTATTTATTTAGTTTGAATTAAAGTAGGGTATTTGAAAATCTTTCAAAAGAGAGGTTAACAAAAATCATACAAAGAAAATACAAATTAAACAAGAATTCAAAATAAAAAAAAAAAACAGGAAATTGGGCCGAGGTTTGAAAATTCTCTATGTGTATATATGGCATTTGGTGTGTGTGTTCGGTGGGTGTGTGTGTGCGTGCGCGCATGTGTGTAGACATATGTGCAGGTGAGTGTGTTGGCATATAGTAGGATATATATGGGTATAGTTTCTTAGACAATAGTTCGACTTTTCATGGGCACCCCTAACGTATTGGAAGCACAATTCAAAGCGCACAGCAGAACGGGACTTGGAGACTGGCAATCGATATCGGTATCGGTATCGGTACCGCATCAAGGACTTATCGATTTCGCTTGCTCAGAGTCAGAGGATCAAAATAATAAGGAATAAGTAAGTAAGTGATCACCATTTCGTTTTGTTTTCCATAAAATTCAATTTATTTGATTTAGTTTTGATTTCTTTTTTTGTTTGTTTTTCGTTTGTTTGTTTTGTTTGTGTTCTTCTGTCTGTCTCTGTGGGTTCAGCGTGTTTTTGTGTGTATTATGTCTGCCTGGTATCCTTCGGTTATATCTTTTTATATATGCTTTTATTACGGTTTTATTTTGGGTTTAGTAATTCGATTTCTTTCGCTCATTGAAAGAGGCTGCCATAATAGATAGAATGTTTATTAAAAATCGTTTTAAAAAATATTGTAATATATTTATATTTATATATGTGTTTGTGTGTGGGTGTGTGTGTGAGAGAGAGTTTGTGTGTATATATATATAAATTGTAACAAATGCTGCAAGCATTTTTTGGACTTGCTTCAATTTGCTTAACGTTAATTTAAACTGATTTCATATTTTTTTTTCGCTATTCGGTTTTTGTTTTCTTTATATTTTTAGCTGTTGCTTTGCTGCTGTTGCTGTTGTTGTTGATGCTGCCGCTGTTGTTGTTGTTGTTTTATCTTTCTCTTTTTTATAAATAAAACTAAAAATAGTTTGTATTGCATTTATTATTAATACAAAAATATAAGATTAAACTAAGTTTACATTGAAACTAGCACGTCATTAAAATTAAGGGCTCGAACAACGCTTGATCGACTGCAAAAATGCTTATTTTGTTTGTTATTAATTGGTTAAACAAAGTCAAAGTCAAAGTCAAAATCGAAATCAAGGACAAGGAAAGTGTTTTTTCAAAAAAGGCACCAAAATAAATATGAGAGAGTGTTGGCTGTGGGTGTGTGGGCGGTGTGTGTCAGTGTTCTCTTCAATTTGATAAGCTTTATGACATTTATTGTAAATAGACACAGAAATAGTAGCGAAAAGTTGCTCATTAACTAACTGCTGCTATATCAGATGTATATATAATCATATTCATAGTGATATGCTAACATTTATTTAGTGTTATTTTTCTAGGCGGTGTCTTTCCATATCAATTGTTCCAAGTTCTGGCGCATTTTGTGACGTGTGACGACGGGGTGTTTTCGAATTACATTTCCTAAGCACCGCTCTCTATTTACAAATATCCCTAATTTTCATCATTTTCCTCATTTTCCTCATTTTATATATATTTTTTTGCTTGTTGCTTGTTTGTTTGCGTGGTCTTGTCAAAGTCCTGCTGCTGCTTAAACGAAAACTAGTCATATTGCACATACGATCCGATTCAAGGAAGGCTCTCTTTCTCGTCCTTCCTTGGCTAAAACTGCCTCCTTAACATCCTTTAGCTGCTTTGCATCTCCTATTCGTTATACTTTAAAGTATATTTGGATTTAGCACCATTTTGCATACCACACAAATTAATTAAAGATTACCTTCGTTCTCGTTTTTTAAAAAAACTTCAACTCACTCTACTCTTCGTCTGCTTAATTAACATAATTTCAATTTGTAATGCGTGTGTGTCTGTGTGTTGTGTATGAGTGTGTGATTTTGTGTGTGTGTGTTTAGTTTTACTATAGTTATCACATCATATATAGATAAATTTCTTAAATTTGTTGTTTAACAAAACAGCGTTAAAAATAAACATTAAACAAACATTAAGTCGGGGGCAGTATTTGATGTAGCATTATAATTATTAATAATTGTAAATTTAATCACTAAACATTTCATGTTAAGAAGTAGAACAAATAAATATTATGAATATATGTGTATGTGTATTTAATATATAGATAACTATATAAATTTAATATATTTTACTCGAATTATGCATTAATTCTTTAGGCAATTAGACAATTGTGTTTGTGTGTTTGTTGCTTCTTGTGTCTGTGTGAGTGTGTGTGTGTGCGCACCAATATTTGTATATATTTTTATATTTTTGTTTTCATATTTGTTTTTTTCTTGGGATTTTGGCAATCAATGTACAACAACGAATTACAAAGAAAACGGACTTTAAATATACACTAACTAGCAGAAACCGGATGCGGGAGGGAGAATCATCGTCATATTTACACCGCAAGAAGAGTCGCGAATCTAATTAATATTAATATATTATCATATATATTTATATAGACTGGATAACAAACTCGGCCCCATGCACGGACAGCTGATCGATCGATCGAAAGTATCGCTAACTATAGTACATCGGATCGGGCCAGATCGGAACAGATCGCTCCCCTCAGTTCGAGACTCATTCGCACACACTCTCGGGTTGGTTATAAATAAATTAACATTAGTTTAGTATCCGTAATCAGTGAATTAGTCGTAGTTTACTTTAGTTTAGGGTTTAGAGTTAAAACTGCTTCGCTAAGATTAGGTTGCCGTGTAATGCATGTCTTCTTCAAGGTCAACTAACATCGATCAAACGCACAGATATTTGTACATCATAGATACCACATATATGTGTTCGCATATGTGTAGAAAATCCCATTGAATAGTTGTGTATAAATATCGATTAAATTCAGTTACGCTAATTACGCTTTTATGATATTTTACAGTTCTCGTTATTGCGCATAGATCCGCTAGATCGTAATTAATAATTAAACATTTATGTAAAACAGTAAAGTGTTGTGTTTTGTTTTGTTTTGTTTTGTTTTTAGCAGCATAGAAATCTCTCGTTTCAAATGTCTTCAGTGTTCGGTGTTAGCTCCTAACGTTCTTCTAACCTTTCTAGAGTATCAGAGTGGTTGGTTTCCCCGGGGTGGGTGGGTTAGTGTGTGTGTCAGATGGGTGTGCACATACTAGTGTTAAATGCAACAACAAACAGGTGCAGAGAGAGAGAGAGTGTGCAGCCAAGGAATTTGTGGCACTACCACCAAGAGATTTTTGGCACAAATGTCAGGTGACAGGTCCAACGATTTGAGTTTTGTAAAATTTGTAATTCCATATGTGAGTAGTTCTGAAGTACAATTAGTTTTAATTGGAGTTTAGTTCAAGCTTTTCGTGGTGTAAATATTGTTTGGAGTGCTGCTAATTAAAACCTTTGCTTTATCCTCACCCTCTTCCTCTTAGCTGCCTTGGAAACCCTTTTTCTGGTCGCTTGTCCCTCGAACAAGACTCTTTACAATTTAAAACCTCATTACGATTAAATTCTCTTACTAAACTGTATGTATAAGTGCAACTGCAACATCCATTTTTAGTTTATGGTTGAAACCATGTGACAATGTGGGGTTGGTTGGTTGCCTGCATCCTCCGCCACAGATCAGCATTTCGGATTCTCCGCTCCTCGGGCAGCGACTCCTTGTCCTTGTCCACTCTTCGCCTACATAATTGACAAATTAATTTTGGCTTACCCTCAAAGTTACCTAAAAGTTGCCTACTTCATGGCTTCTCATCTATATTTAATTTTTTCTTTGAGTATCAATTGGTTGCTTTTGCTCTTTCTGTTTTTCCTATTCACGGTGGATGTTGCTCCTGCTGATCCTGTTGCTCCTGCTGCTCCTGCTGCTCCTCTTCCTCCTGCTGCTGCCTTTTGCCGTAGTTCCTAGCACTGTTAGCGTAACTATTGTTATTGTTATTATTATTGTTAGCATTATCATTACTATTAGTAGTAGTAGTTGTAGTAGCTTCCATTTGATTGGCATTTGTGGGCTCGTCGCTTCTGCTGCTGCTGCTATTATTATTTATATTGGTGTTGCTGCTGTTGCTATTGCACATAGTTTCCTGGGGATCATACGGCGCCAACTGCTTCAGCTGCTCCATGTACCGCTCGAAGTTCAGCCTCATCTGCTGCTCCTCATCCAGCTCCGTGTCGCTCTCATCGATGATGATCGTCTGCGTTGCTGGCTGCCGTCTTTGGGGTCGCATGCTGCCATTGCTTAGGGAGCCGACGAAGGGATGTTGCTGCTGCTGTTGCTGCTGCTGCTGCTGGGATTGCTGGTAGTAGTAGTCGCGTGCATAAAAGTTAAAGGGCGGAGCCTTGCGATGTGACTGCTGCTGCTGCTGCTGCTTGAGGTTCTGGTCATCGTTGCGCCAGGCTCCATAGTTCCAGCCCAGATACTGGCTGTATCATTCGCTCGTGGCATTGTGCTGCTGCTGCTGATGGTGCTGCGGCTGCAGTTGCTGATGCAGCATGTGCTGCTGGGCCAGGCTGTGGGCGTGCTGTTGCAGCTGCTGCTGCGATTGCTGCTGCTGCTGTTGTTGGGACTGCTGTTGCTGCTGCTGCTGCTGGGATTGCTGATGCTGCTGCTGGTGTTGCTGCTGCTGCTGCTGCTGCTGTTGCGCCGCATTGAAGGCCGCTGCAGCTGCCGCCGCCATGGCTGCCTGGGAGGCCACCGCCAGCTGGCTGGCCGTGGGCGTGGATGCCGCCGCCGCCGCCGCCGTGGACATGAGGTTGTCGAACTTGCGCGTGTCCGGATTGTACATGGGATGCTTGAACTTGCAGTGCGTGCGCAGGTTGTCGCTGCGCGTGTAGGTCGCCCGGCACAGCGGGCACTCGAAGCGGCCGGGGAAGTGGACGTGGTAGTGGTTGCGGATGTGGGTGACGACCTTGCCGCACAGCTTGCAACGGTGCAGGTTGCAGCCGCCGGAGAGGCGCTCGAACGTTAGCCGCATGTGCCAGGCCTTTGAGCCTGCGTCAATGCAATTTATTCGATTCGATTGAGTTGTTTATATTTATTAGCATTTTTTATTTAGTTTTTTTCAGTTTCAGTTTGGGTATTTTTTTTCGTTTTCGTTTTTGTTTTTATTTATTAATTTGTTCGTTCGAACGCGCAAAGAAAAAAAGAAGAGAAAAACAATGTTGTTGTTGGTGATTCACAGAAACAGAAAAATCATTTTTATAATAATTCTTAAACTGTATAATTAGATGGTTTTCAGAGTCTGCTGGTGTGTGTGTGTTGGTGTGTTGGTGTATTGGTGTGTGTGTGTTTATGCGTGTATGTGTGGTAGTATATTCGTAATTTCTGTTTCCTTTTTTAGGTTTTATTTTATCTCTTTTGCCATGGAAAGAATGATTATTAAAAACTGAAACTTTTTCACATCGCCGAGACATGGGTTTGATCGGGTTTTGTGGGGTTAAATATATATATATATGTGTAATATATAATTGCTCGCAATCAAATTTTGTTACACCCAAAAAATCACGGTAAATAAATACAGTTTTTGAATAAAATTTGTTTTCCTTTTAACTACTACTTTTTCCATGGGGTTATTATTATTATTATTATTTTATTTCGGGAGCTCGAGAAATGCAGAACAACAGCACTTGAATGATGGTAGGAGGGTGTGGGGTGTGGGGAGGAACAACAATATATTACGAGGTAAAAAATGATTATTTAAATCAAATGATTTGTCGTCGCTGGAATTTATTCGATGGTTCACTTAAAAAGTACTCTCGAGGAAATTATTTACAATAATGCGAATTAGGGGACCGGAACTGTATTTTCTTTGAGGAACCCAAACCAAATTATATTTACTGATGTATGTATGTGCAATGATTCGTGTCGGACACTTGTGTAAGATCTAAAATAATGCTCTATGTATTGTTTTTAATATATATTATATAAATGATACAGTTCGCGACTTGTTTTCTTTTTTAATTTGTCAAGAGAGCCCAAGAACCGTATTAGTGTTTAATTTCTTTCGCTGTTTTTTTTCGATAGGTTGCGTTTGCGTATGCTAAGGGAAGTGGAGTTTATTGTTTATTGTTTTTCGGTGAATGTACATAAGTTTGGAGGGAGACAGAGAGAGTGAGAGAGGGTAAAAAAAAAAAACAATTAAACGCAGATGAGGTTAAGAAACAATGAGACAAAACGGTTAAATTAATATGACTGAGTTCTGGGATGAATACCATTAACGAAATAACTGTAGCGCAGCAAACAACGATAAGTATCGGATATCGCACGTTGTATATCGACCTATTGGTTATCGTTTATCGAACACATTTCATTCAACACCCCTCCTGCCTGGCAGAACAAAAACAAATTTCGGGTCTCGCTGAATATAACAGAGCGAGACCGACTGTGTGTACAGTATTTAGAGAAAGAGATAGACAGAGAGAGAGAGCGAGACAGACTGAGTGTGACAGGGAGAGAGAAATACAGCTAAAGAGCAAGATAGATATAGATCGAGTGAGTGAGTGAGTGAGTAGAGGCAAGTGTTTTCAAATAACTAAATCAAATTTTCAATCGTTTGGCCAATTCCTGTTTTTTTCTTTTCTTTTCTGTATGTTTCATTTATTTTTGTTCGAATTTGTTGATTTTGAGAATTCATAAGACGTAAATCATATAAATATGTATGTGTATATAGAGTTAACTTAGGTAACGTAAGTCTAAATTATAGGGGAGGAGGTATTTGTGCTTAAATAGATCTTAGAAATTTGAACTTACCGTTAAGAGAGTGCGCTTGATGTTTAAATATTTGTATTAAAATTTGGATTTGATTTTCTTGTGTTCTTTTTGATCGTTATCGTAATCGTAAGAGTTATGTTCTTTTGTATATTTTATTCAATTGTGTTTAGTGGTTTTTAGTACCTAGGGATGAGGGTTTAATGTACCAACAAGTTTCTTTTGCTTTTTTATTGAATGAAAAGAACTGGAATTTGATTTGAAAGAGATTTATTAAGTAAAGTTAAAGACGTTAAAGATTGATTTATCCGTTTCACATACATGTGTGTACTTGTATATATTTGTATTGAGTGTTAATTAATTGGATTCTTTGCTTGATTGGTTTCTCTATTTCTAAGGTTTTAAGTACATCGTTTCTCGTTAAAATCCGATTTAAATTTGATCTTTAGCAAAGCACTGAATTGTGTAGATTGAATGAATCGAATAAGTAAACCAACTTCGGTGGGTGTTTTGCCAAAGATATACATTCATAGTACAGGAGAGCGTCCAACCTCAGCTTCCCGATGATGTTCTCTGGGGCTCGGCATAAACGGTTTGAAGTTGGACGCTGCCCGGATAGTATTTCTCAATTTATTTGTATTTTTTTTGGGACAAAATATTTGAGACAAGACTAGAGACCTTACAGAGAAAGAGATTCTCAAAAATAGTCGATATATTTAGCTTTGCCTCTATGGTTCAAGTCTTCACGTTGATCAAGCTTGCTTGCCTCACTCGATTTTGCCTAGATTAATCATTAATTATTTAACCTTTCGTTATCTTTAGCGACCTTAGGGCCTATGGACTAGAAGAGAGATTAGCTAATATGGCACAAAATGACACGAACGAACAAAAATTAGTCAACATTCACTACAGCACATGTTAAGTAAGTAAATAAAATAATAACTGACGCGGAAATCGATTGGAATTCTACATATAATACTTGTCAAAGTTCCCTCCACTGAGTACTGGTCTCGGTATTTAATAACTCGCAAAATTAACTCGACATTATCGATCTCATCTCGATAAGCGATCATCGATAATTATCCATTTGGTTCGCTCTATGTGTGATCTACAAAAGAAGCAGCTCTATAGAGGTTTCGACGATTTAACAATAATAGATAGTTTAGAGTCTTGAAGTCAACTACGATTAGCATAGGTGTGTGTGTGTGTTGCTGTGTGTATATAAGGATTATAAATAGATATATTGATGTACATCCAACTGCCAAGACGTTGGCTCCTCACTCTAGCTTGCATTAAATTACGTATACGTTGCTTGATTCGTGGCTACTTTACTCAATAGTGGTGAAAACCTGTCTTCCATTATATCTTTTGATTTGCCTCGACTCGATCAGACGCCTAGAGAAGTGATCACATATGTACATAGTGGCTGAAGAACCGATCCTTGATGTCCGCATGCTTGATCTTGCAGTGGGCCTTCATGTTGTCCCGGCGCGTGAACTTCTGGCCGCACACCGGGCACTCGTGGCTCTGCGGCCGGTGGATATTGGCATGGTGCCACCGATTGGACACGATCTTGTTGCAGCTCACGCAGCGGTACAGGGTGGGCAGCGTGCCGGACAGCTGGACGAACAGGGTGGAGTAGTCGATGTTGTGGTCCCGCCGGTTGGCCGCCGCCGCGGCTGCCGCTGCCACTGCCGCCGCCGAGGAGGAGGAGCCGCTGGAGCTGGAGCTGGGCTGCGGCGAGACAGCCGATGTAGCCACCGATGGCGGTGCGGATGCGGCCGAACCCGAAGCTGATCCCGCTATCGATGCCGACCCGGAGATCCCGCCAGAGCCGGAGCCGGAACCGGAGGCAGTCGGATAGTGTTGAGGCGATCCTTGAGAGTGACTGGGCGGTGGTGGTGCTATCGGCAGGGGCGAGGGATGATGGTGATGGCCATGGCTGTGTCCGTGGTAGTTGGACAGATCCAACTGCTGCACCGATCCGTTGCTGGCCAGGTAGGCCTGACTGCCGGCCACACTCGGTGGCGAGTAGGCCGCCTCGGCGGGACAATCCATCAGGGAGCGGTGGTGCTGATGGTGGGGCGGGTAGTGGGACATCAGGTGCTGCTGTCGGCTGCAGCGGATGGCCCGCATATTGAGCTCCTTGCACTTGTACTCGCACTGATAGCCACCGTCCACGTATATATCCGATCCGGAGGCAGCCGCCTCGTCGGGATGGGGCGGGGCATAGACCACCGCCCGGCGGTATTTCGGCGGCGTGGCATGGTAGGCCGCCGCCGCCGCCGACGCCGCCTCCTCATCGATATCCTCCTGGTCCTGCTGCTCCATGTCCTCCGCATCCATGTCCCGATCGCGGTGCACCTGCACATCGTGCTCCAGCTCCCTATCGCGTTCCTGCTCCTCCCGTTCCCGCTCCCGATCCTCACTGTTAAAACACTTGACGCGACCTGCAAACATTTGCTTCGTTTCATATTAGGCGTCATCACTGTGGGGTGTGGGATCTCAGGGGTGGACAGATGGACGGGTGGTGGCCAGGTGGACAGACAGTAAGAGATTGGTTTCGGTCGCGCCTCACGTGCATTCCATGCGCACTGTGGTCTAAAGCCAATGGTTTTCGGGCGTGTTTTGGTGGAGTTGTGTGGTTGGAAACTAAGTTCAACTAAGTAGGAGGACTGAATAACTTGGGCATAAATTCAAAAAGTGTGTGTGGGTGGCATGTGTATAAAAATATGTATCCGGGTTCCTCAGAAATCCTCAGGGGCTTGAAGTCCTGTAGAAGTGTGACCAAACTCGAGCATTTTATTGCATAGTTTTAGATACCTTTAGAGATTTCTAAGTTCCCAGGATTTCTGTTGCACCCGCGTATATTCCTCTTAGGGTGGACCAATATTGATTAAAAAATAATAAATAAAAGACCTCAAAATATTTTACTAATTTTCCTACTATCATAGCAAAATTTTAACTTATTTCTTTCGACGGTTCCTATTGTTTTTATTTTTTTAATTTTAAGCAATTAAATTAACTAAAAAAAAGCAGTGAAATCAGCTAATGATCTCTAAAGATCTTGCAAGAACAAAACCATTAATAGCTAACGTTACAAATTCAGGATCATATTCAAATGTTTCTTGTTTATTAACGAATAAATTTTCAATTCAAGATAATAATTCTAGGAGTTTTAAAAACCTTTAAAAAACTAGGCTTGAAAACAAACACTGATTCCGGTATTTGGAAAATATCATTGCATACTTTAAGACACTTTTTAAGGGCTTTAAAATCACTAGTATGATATTTTTTATTCGTTTCCCTCTTTATTTTTCAAAATTTGGTTTAATAATCTGCAATCTTAATTTTAAATTTAATAAAATCTGAGGGAATTGGCCCACCCTAATACAGGGTATACCCACATATCTTTATGGTTTATGCAGCCCCCGAGTTTTGACTGTGTTTTTTTAGGGGGGAAATGCGAGACGAATGTATCAGCTACGATATTGGTTTAAATGCTTTTGAATGTGAGGACGTGACCATATCGTTTTGCGTTTTATTCGAAACAAACTGTGTGTCTGGGGACGAGTGTTGCGGTGATCAAAGGATAAGAAAGATAACGCAGGGCAGAAACACAAGTCAAGGATAAAGGATAATGGAACGGGGTGTCTTTGAGAAGCCTGGAAATCAAAATGTACAGTTCGATCGTGGGCAAGGGATTGGATTCAAATCAAATAAAGTCTTAATCATACGGCTGGCAGAGTCTGTGGAGATATAACAAAACAAATCAAACCAAGGCTGGACTTAAAGCTAAGGCGGCATCGACTCGGATCGGCGGGACTTAATAGCTCTAAGAAACAATTCAGCTAAATTAAATATACTTTGCATCAAAGCAAATCAATCAATCAATCAACAGTGTGTTGTGAACGGTGTGAAACGGATTGGGAGAACTAAATCAAAATTAAATCAAAATCAATGGTAAACAACAACTTCGGTTTCGTGTCATTTTGTGGCATCGACAATTTGTTCGTTTTTTTGGACTTATTATAATATATAGATTCGATCATTATAATACATTCTTTTTCGTACAAAATATTCTTTTCTTTGTGGTTTGTTTTTGCGGGATTACTTTCGTTTTAGTACTTCAATGTTGCAACAGATGTTTAGGCTGTATATATTGTCTTAAATATAATTTTATTTGTATTGTTTTTTGTACACTTGTTTTTATTTTTTTTAGTTTAGCAAATTCCAGTTCTTTTTCGTTTTTCTTTTCATATATTTTGTTGGTTTTGAAGGTGGTGGTGAGGGGGTTCTTTTTGTTTGGGGGCGCTGGGTAAGGGTTATTTTTTATTTTTTAGCTGTAAGGTAATTTCAATTTCGATTTAATTTCAATTAAGGATTTTTGTATTTCGTATTATTAATTTTTTAAATACTCTTTGTGTGCATTCTGGAGCCAATAATGTGCGAGCTTGGTGTCTCTCTCCTTTTCACTTTACCCTTTGTTTTTTTTTTTTTTCAAATCAATTCTTTGAGGCTGCTCTCGTTTTTTAACTTAATTGAGGTTATGTGCAACACACACACACAAGCATACACACACACACACACACTGACAGTTAAGTACAGAAACAGAGAGAGAGATAGAGAGAGAGAGAGCGACAGAGAGAGAGATATATAGAAAGAGTGTAGGCAAAAGAAAGATAGATTGGAATACACTTAGTTAGCTTGGCAATAACCAATTGGTAAAAACACAGACAGTCAGTTACGGTTATCTCGTTACAAAAAAACAGTGTGACCAAAATATGTTTCAACGGTTCTCGACATCAAAATCATAAATGCAGCAATGTTAGTTAGTAGAAATATCCAAAAAAGACGAAAAGTACAGTCTGTACCTGTGTGTTGCGATTGTGTCTGCGTGTGTGTATGTGTAAGTGTGTTTGTGTGGAAATAACGGAAATAAAGAACACATCGATTTTGGAAGCTTGGTTTTTTTTTATCGTATTCACACTGAAAAGTTTCCATACATATTTTTTAGGCTTGCTTTTTGGTTTTTTGTTTCCATTTCTTAGACAATAAGTTGCAACATTAAAGACGAAAAGAGATTTGGAAAAATTTTAGAAGGTTTTCTTGTTTCTTTGTTCGGAATTAAATTTTTTGTTTTATTTTTTTTTTTCAGCAGTTTTGAAACGAAGCATGGAAAACAATAGAAGAAAATTAAATGTACTTAGGAGGCAATAAAAAATGGTTGAATATGGGGTTAAATCCAAAAGGAAAGCGCTTGGAAAATAACTACGCGTGTGTGTGTGTGTCTCTATTTAAGTGAAATTATAAATAGAATTTGAAATTTGTTACATGTTTTTATTGTTTGATATTATTGTATTTTTGTTATGTATTTTGAATTAATGCCGATGTGTACGCCAATCGATCTAAGTAACTGAAATTGTTTGGTTTCTGTTTTTTGGATTTTTTGTTTTTTTTTTTGTAATGACATTCGGAGGCATTTTGAGTTCTACAAACTAATTGGAATTATTCCGGGTATATATGTTTGTTGGAAACTGACTTACGACTAAAATATGGCGGCATGAGGTAGATGAATATCAATCGATAACTTTTAAATAATACATATCAAAATTAAAAATAAATCGATACATAAACGATAAGTCTATGTGTGTGTGTTGTGTGTCTATGTGGGGTTGTGTGAGTATCAAATGTGTGTGTGTGTGTGTATGGCTATGTATGTGTAAAGGACTTAAAAAAGCATGCAACATGCAAACGTATAGCAAAAACTAGGAAAGCAATCGAAATCACAATCCAGTCTCGGCCCAAAGGAAAAAAAAAAACAATGGGAAAAACTCATCCTAAAAGCTAGATTTATAGTATATATTTATCAATATAGAATACCATACGATATACGACAAACAACGAAATAATAAAGATATGCATGTAAAGACAGATATAGAGAGAGATATTTATATATATAATTTTTCGGTAGGAGAGGTGTTGTTGATCTGTTGCTCTAGCTAGCACTTTTGGGTCTTACTTCTCTTAGGGTTATATATCATTCGGAATATATATATTTTTAGCTATTAAATACATAGGACAAATTAAAATACTGTACTTACAAAAGCATACGAAATAGGGGGTAATTAAGTAGGAGTATTACTTGTCTCAGGATGTGGAGGGGATTTATATAAATGCATGCAGGAACATTCAGGGACCTAGATATATAAGCTGGAGATGGTTCTTGAGGTTCCATTAATATTATATATTACATATTATTTATATCCAAGACCATCTCCAAGTTATACATCCATTTTCTGACACTTTCCAAGGGGTTTTACTTCTACTTAACCATCTAGATTAGAATAGTTTTGCTCTTTGTGGTTAGATTTTAATTACTGGGTGGTTCAGGGCAGGGGCGGGTCAGGAAAATGAACAGAAGTTAAGCTACGAATTTTCTACAGTTTTTCTATACAGTTTTTCTATTTTCTTATTTTGTTTTGGCGGGGTTTTATTTCTCGCATTTCTTTGAGTTTCTAATAGTTTTGAACGCGTGGTGGAAACAAAGTTTTGGTTAAACAAACAAAAACAGATTGTATATTAACCAAAAGCTAATAACAAATTACATACGCAATATACAGACAGAATATAGGGTAAGATATTCTTTCGGTTTTGGTTTTTTTTTTCGAGTGCGTTAAGGTATTCAAAAGCTCAGAGAGAAGATTCTTTATGTGTGGTTTTAATATTTTTTCTTTCTTTTTTTTGTAGTATTTGTAGTTGTAGTGGTGCTAGCTCGGTTCTGGCTAAATGGCTAATGGCTAGTGGCTAGTGGCTAGTGGCTAGTGGCTAATGGCTAAATGGCAGTGCTCCACCTGAGTAGTACTCACCGTCAATGTTGTCGGTCTGATCCAGCTGCATCTGCTTGACATCGTTGTGATCCTCGCGTGCATCCGCCGCCTGCAGGGCGTGCTGCGACAGCAGCGTGGACATGTCCTCCGCGTGCAGCTTCAGGGCGGCGCTCTTTGGATTCAGGATCAGAAAGTGGGAGAGAGGGATATATATGGGTAAGTCGAGGACAAATCTGGTTACTATATAGGGGCTTAAATTGGATAATGTGACAATCAAAAAGTCAATCGAATAACCCTGCTAAAAAGATATGCATATTTCTTCATATAACTAACTCTACAATCTTCTTGGTTTTCTTTAAAATAATATATTGATAATTGAAGCATTTTAAGTTGTTATTTAACTATAATATAGGTTGAAAGATGTTCCACATTATTATTGGGTAAAAGAAGTCTCAAGGGATAACTTTAATGATTTCACTCATATCTAAAAGGGAGTCGAACTTAAACTATTTCTATGCTACAAAAAATATGTATAATATTTCTATATAACCTCCGGTTCCAGCTCTGTAACAAAATCAAAACTAATTCCTAATAGATCTGAAAATATTCCTATAATACCAAAATGCTGCTTCATAGCCACTTTTTCATATTGCTCACAGTGCTTACGTTCGTAATTATTATTATTATATGATAATTGAAGCTTTTAAAATTAATTATAAATTTAGTTGAAAAGTGTACCTTAATATTATTGAGTAAAAGAAGTTCCTAGGGGTTGCTATTACTGCAATGATTTCTCTCTTATTTAAAAGGCAGTTAAACTGAAACAATTTCTATACTACCTAAAATATGTATTATATTTCTATATAACCTCCTGTTCCAGCTCTGTAAGAAAAAACTAAATTACGGATAGATCTAAGAATATTCCTATAATACCAAAATGCTGCCACAAAGCCACTTCTTCATATTGCTCATAGTGCTTACTTTCGAAATTTATTCTTAAATACACATTCTTTATTCATTTGTCATACATTTTGTTATTGTCAAAGTCTAATGCTAATGCCTATGGCTAATCCTGAGCGGTGTATATGTTGGTTGCCTCTTCCAAGGACCTGTCTCCCTCCCTATGAGCTCTCCTTGCCCACATTTATGGTGATGACATCGGGCGAACGTCGCTTGGAGCTGCCACTGCCACTGGGCGCCTGGTTCTGGTTCTGATTTAGAGTCTGATGCTGCTGCTGATCCTGCAGCTCCCGCTCGTAGCACAGGCGATGCGACTTGCACTTGTTGTGGTGATTGACAATCTCCAGCCGGAAATTGGAGTTGCCCTCGACGAAGGAGGTGCGTATGTCGGCCAGCTCGCCGCTCCACTTGCGGCAGTGCCGGCAGAACATGGTGTTGGCCCGCTCGTCGTACTGCAGCCACTCGAACTGGTAAAGCCAGTTGGCCCGAAAGCGACCGCTCTTCCGGGAGCTGGAGCCCAGGGCAGACAGCGATGACTTCCCCACCGAAGGATGCGGCGACTGCTGGTGCGCGTCCTGCTGCTGATGGTGCTGTTGCTGCTGCTGCTGCTGCTGCTGTTGCTGTTGCTGCTTATGGAGCAGCCTCTGCACGGCAGAGTCCAGGCTTTCGTTTTGATAGTGCAACTGGAGGCTCTTCAGCTGCGCCTCCATGGCCTGGTGCAAGAGCAGCTGGTGCATCGACTTGGTGCTGCTGGTGCTGCCTAAAAACGCTTCTGACTTTTTCACCTACACGCCGGCGGATTGAGAAAATTGTGGGTCTGAGTAGAAGGAAGGATTTGCTGGTCTTTACTTTACTTTTACTTTTACTTGAACGTTAACTTTAACAGCATTGTTGAGATTTTTTCTTTCTTTTCTTTGGCCGATATATATTCCGCTGAGATCATTTGGAAAACTCAATTAAACGCAATTCACCAATCCTTCGTTCTGCCCCCAATTTGCTAGACTTTCTATGCAATTTCCCTTAAACATTTTAACAAACAAAATGAGCAATATGTTGGTTACAATTCACGGGCTTTGGCTTTGGCCATTCTGTGGCAAGCATTTTGCAATTGGCGGCTAGCTACAGAGAGACAGAAATGATGGTTTAACAAACAAAACAAACGAAAAGGCTTTACAAGAATGTTCTGTACAGTAGCTGGAACCATCGAACCGCTTCAAAAAAAGAAAAAACCTTAACAAACTAAAACAAACGATGCGGCGGCGGCGGCAACGAAATCATAATTGAAATTGAATCAAACTTTGCAACCTATCGATGAGTTCTAATGCGATCTGTTTGTGGACTTACCGGCAAGTAGTCGGGCGGCAGGGCCACATGGTGCTCGCGATGCTGCTGCTGCTGCTGCTGGGCGTCCATCAGCTCCTGCTTGATGCTCAGCGATTGGCTGAGACCGCTCAGGGCGCTGGCCGCGCCCACATTGCCACCGCCAAGGCTGCCCAGGTGGCCGCCGGTGGTCATCGAGAGCGGCGAGTCGTGGCGCCCGCCGGCGTCCTCCGATTCTGATGTACTGCCGCCCGTCTTGGGCACGGGACTCGACTTGAAGTTGGCCTGCAATTTGAGTTAAAAATGTGAGTAAAATGTAAACAAAGAAGGAGTTTTGGGAACTAATTAAATGTTATAGTTTATAGCTGGTTATTAAAAAAGTATGCAAGTTGTCTCTTTGCCCAATTATAATACCCCTAAAAGGGCCATTAAAGCCGCCTCTATTTGGTGGCCTTTATCAGCACGTGCCACAGAGAGAGCCCAAAGAAAGGGAGAGCGGCACGTGCCTCCACTCGCGCTGATAAGAGCCCGAAATAACTGCCAAAATCGCTGCCAGCGCAGCACTATTTGATCGCAGATCACCGGCCCCGGCTGATAGCCGGAGTCATGTGAGCGAGCGGAGCGTGTGCCCAGTTGGCCTGCCCTCCAGCCAAGCCCATCTCCTCATCCATATCGTAAATGCCAAAACATAAATGTTGATATTCTTTGTTTGTTTGCATGCCACCCGCCCGGCCGATAAGCGAAAAGTTTGGCAAGCTTATGGCCATAAGGCATGAAGGCTAACTCATAGATTGGGGTTGGTAATGTGGCCCATATATCTAAAAGATATCTTACAGCTTTCATAGGAAAAGATGAGGACTCAAGGAATCCAAAAATAATCAAAATATTACATTAAGTGTTTTGTATAATCTCTGCATCTACATCTTAACACCTAACATTAACATTTGTTATATTATAAGCAATTCCTATATTTATTTAAAAAAAAAAGGCTTCGAAAGCTTTGTTTAATACAAAGTTCAAGGGATAATTCAATTCTCGAACAATGAATTTACTTAAATAAATACAACATTACACGCCTATTCAAAAAGTATAGTAAAGCGTGCAACCGCAAAGTTAATCAAAATGTTACTGTGTAAACACATATATAAATTAATGTTTTATAGCTTTCAGAAAATAGTCCGAAATAGACAAAATTACTACAATGAACAATGTAAATAAAATGTTTATAGTATTATATTTGAAACCCCTAAATAATGTAAAATATAGAGCTGTAATTATGCTTTAAATAATAAACATTTGACGCCCCGTTTGAATGTGTGATATTTTCTAATTAAATTTAATTGTGTGGCAATTAAAATACACAGATACATATAAACAACAGCAAAAAGTGCTTTAAATTTCAAATGCGGAATTCCTCCATGAATGACTGACTGACAGAGAAGCATTCAAATGGTTTAGGTTTTGGTCTGTGGGAAACAGAAAACCAGAAAAAGCGACAATTTAATTACAGGGCAATGTACTGGCCAATAAAACAATTAAACAAATACGGAAGGTTGGCTGGGTGACTCCTAAACTGGCACTGCCTTTGCAAGTTAATTTTTTCCTTTTTTTTTAATATATATAAAATGTATAATAGGCTGGGGAGATTCTGGGTAATTGAATTTGATTCCGTATAATGCGGATAATTTTTTTGTTAACAAGAATTACATATTAAATTAGGTTTTTTTTTATAATTAGTTATTAAAGCACTTGGAAATATATAATTTAAATTAAATATTGCAAAATGAGAAATAATATTAAAAATATATATATGAAATTATAATATAATTGCATACCTTAATTTGAAAGTAATTTTTTAAAGTTTAAATATTTATTTTAGGCTCAACACTGCGTATACGTAATTTTTCAGCCAATCAATATTACGTATACGTAATATTGAAGAATATTTTTGGAAATAAATATCCTTTTGAGTAAGAGTTTAATTATGAATTGATACATTTTAATTGATGTTCTATTTGTTTATATTTAAAATAAATATGAAAATAATTTGGAATATTACATACTTCCAAATAAATATATTAAAATGTAAAAAAATATATATTATGTATACAATTAAAGTAAGACCTGCATTTTTTTCCTATTCTGCAAAAAAATGTATAAAACAAAATTTTAAGCGTTATTTTAAGCTCAACACTGCGTATACGTAATTCGTCAGAGTAACAATAATGCGTATACGTAGTTACATTTTTTTCTTTGAAATTATATAATTCCTGACAAATATTGTAAAGTGAAATCATACTATTATTATTTCTAATCATAAGTATACTTGAAAACATTAATAAATAAATTAAGAGATGTTTCCAGCACCACGATGCGTATACGTAATTAGTCGAGCTAGGAATATTGCGTATACGTATAAAAAGCAACGAATTTGTTCGAAATGTTTATAATTCTGAGCAAGAGTGTAATATAAATTGATCCATTTAATTGCCATTTTTTGTTTATTTAGTTATAATTATATAGTTTTAGAACATATTTCAAATGTAAACAAAAAAATGGCAATTAAATGGATGAATTCAAACAAATATTGTAAACAGAGGAAAAATATGTAATATATTACATATAATTATTGAAAGACAAGAAAGTATACTTGAGAAAAAAAAACAAAACAATATTTACTTCAGGCTCAACACTGCGTATACGTTATTTGCTATACTGGAATATTACGTATACGTAATAATTATAAAACACTTCTTCGACGTACATCATTTTAAGTACCAGCTTAGTTATTAATTTACTCAATCAACTTGGTTAAATAACATTTAAAATAATTTCTACATATGAGACTATTTGCTCACCTGAGAGTCCTGCGGGTAGTGCCTGTCCTGGTGGCTCGAGGACAGCGAGTTATCACAGTTGGATGATGAGTTCTTACGTCTGCGCTTACTACTACTCAGCTGCTCCACGGGCGTAGTGGACATCTCCCGCTCCCTGTCCCGATCCCTTTCGCGCTCCCGCTCCCGCTCTCGCTCACGCTCCCTTTCCCGCTCTCTGCTGTTGTTTCGCTCTCGATTGCTGCTGTTGTTGTTGTTGTTGTTGCTGCTGCTGTTGTTATTATTGTTGTTGTTGCTGCTGCTGTTGTTGTTGTTGCCGGTACTACTGCTGTTGCTATTATTGTTATCCTTGTTGCTATAATCCAACTGCAACAAATCATCGCGACTATCGGAACGATCAAGTGTTCCACGCTCGCTGCCGCGGTCGCTGCACGCATCGGCGCTGGCACTGCGATTGGCAGCGGCCGCCACAGCCGCTGCCACCGCCGCTGCCGCTGCCGCAGCACTGGCACTGGCACTGCCAACGCTCGGAGATCGTTCGCCGCCGGTGGGCGTGGCCAGGCCCAGGGCCACGGCCGCCGCATTCATGGCATTGCCGCCGGCGGCCGCCACCGCTGCAGCTGCTGCCGCCGCGGCTGCTGCTGCCGCCGAGCTGCGTTCGCTCAGGCTGCTGCTGCTGCGCTGCGTCAGCTCGTCGCGCAGATCGCGTTCGCAGCGGGAGCGCAGGGAGTCGCGGGAATCGCGCATCGCATCGGCCACGCTGCCGCTGCCGCCACCGCCGCTGCCGCCGCCAAGGCCGGCGCTGTAGTTGCTGGGACCGCGGCCGGTGGGCGAGCTGGCCGCCGAGTCGCGCAGCTTGTCGCAGTCGGAGCGATAGTTCAGATTGTTGTTATCTGTGAGGCCACGCACCTGGAGAGATTAGGGAAGAGAAATGGTGGTTTAATTACACAAATTGTCATTTCATTTAAAAACTGTTATCTAGTAAATATTCTAGGATGCTTCAGAAATCCTTGGGGATGTGTTAAAAACCCCTTAAATGCTATTTATAAGGTGCCAAATTTATTGTAAATTGGTTTTTCATGTTGTAAGTTTGAGAACCTTTCTTTTAATGATTTCTGTAGCATTCCTGATTTGTTTATTTCATCCTATTCATCTTATTATTAATACAAACACACACCTGCAGACTTTCGGCCGTCTTGAGGAACATGGGCAGCGAACTCTGACCCACGTTGACCTCGCCCTTGTACATGAAGTCGAGCAGAGAACGCATCTCTGAGTATCTGACATCTTTCAAGTAGATGATGGGATGTGGATGCTGGTTCTGTAGGAAAATCGTCTCGAAATACGGACTGCAGGCTGACAGTATGGTTTGGTGAGCCTGCAAGCAGAACATTTAACTTAGTGACTGTTTCAAAAACATATTAATATTTAAAAGTCCTTGTACCTTGACTGTCTCGCCCTCGCAGGCGAGCGTGACATCGCAGAGCGCCTCCCGCTGGAGCAGGGAGGTGAGGACGCCGGTCAGATTTGTGGGATGATTGTTCCAGCGCAAGCAGAATTGCTGGTCCATCGCTCCTTGGTCAGTGTTGTACCTGTAAGTGTGGATAAAGTGCATTTAGAATATGGTGTGATACATGAAAATCAAAATAAAATCAAAGTTTAACATTGTCGCAAACTTCTTAAATATGCATAATAATCGAAACAATCGAATTACAGGAATTCTATAATTAATGAGAATATTACATTTGTAATCTAGTAAGTAATTATTGAGTTCTCAATTATTTAGTTAATACAACAGAAAACAGAACAAGCAATATATTTCAATTTAGTTCTTTCTCTCTTTTTTCGAATGCTTCCGGAAACGGAAGCGGAAGCAATTCGATTTTCAGCCGGAACCGTTATCGTTATCGTTATCGCCGGCGGCTCACCACAGTGGTGGGCGTGTGTAAACCGTTTGTACAAGAAATACCAATGATAATTTGTCATTGAACACAATTGCTCATTACAATTGCCGAAGCTGTGCGCCCCGAGGCTGTTCTCAATTATTTATTGCATTTCCGTTGGCCGATAACAAAAGCGCACACGATGTGTTTGCAGTTGTTGTTTTTGTGGCCGAAAACACCACAGTTGCAACTGTATTAGTGCACTGTGTGTGTGTGTGTGTGTGTGTGGAGTGTTAATTGCCATTTGTTGCCGCCATGTTTTGGCTGCTGGCTAACTGTTAATTACTCGGCCAAATAGACGAGCAATCGATGCAAATTGCAAGTTGGCGGCCAGAAAAAGAAGGGAGCATAATGTATGGTATTCCGGGGCTTATCTATGCCACGATTTATGGAGCCCTCAAACCCACTTACAGCTTGTCGTGTTAAGAATAGCATTCATGTTGATATTTCTTTATTACAATTGCCTGGAATCCAGCCTAATCTTAACGGCCTTTGGTCAAAGTTCTATGTGCGGGATGAGTGCGGCGGTGGAAGTTGATAAGAAGCACTTTTGCTTTTCGTCTATTATTTTTCTTTCTTTTTTTTTGCAACACCGCTGCCTTTGTATTCAATTAAATGGAAATGGATTGTTAGTAAGATATACTACGACTATTAAACACCCGGTAAAAGGTCTTATAAAATGGTTGTTTTAATGAATTTATTATTAAGTTTTTTATAAAGGTGTTTTTGAATTAAAAAGTTCGTGTATCTTGTATTGAATATAGGAAAATGGTAATAACCCTTGTTTAAAATATGCACAATCCTTAATTGTTTATAAATATTTCAGATATAACATCTGCAGTTCATTAAAAGAAAACCTTTCTGAGAACCTTTAACTATGAAATATAAGTTGTACGATAACATTGTTATAAGCGTTCGAATTTACAATAACTAAAATTATCATACATTTATTGAATAATATATATATATAAATGTGAAATATCATATTTTATATAAATGTGAATTTATCAGAAACGTTTACAAAAAAAAAAATTACTACTGCTCCACATTATCTATAAATAAATGGACTGAAGAAAATGAAAACACAAAATCTTAAGTTAAATTTCATATTACTAAAATTTCAAGTAATAATCCCGAGTCGATGGCCTTAGTAGCTAGTTACTCCTTTCTTTGATTAGGTATTATATTATAAATACTTTTATGTATAATAGCTAATAGTAAAAAAAAATAAATAAATAAGTATTAATCAATTTAGACACAAAATCATAATACCCAAAAATGTAATAAATACCCTGTAAAGAATCATAGAGAGAGAGAGAGAGAAAAACACCGGAGCTTTAAGCTTTTGCCGGCAACGCTTAGCGCTTAACAAAATAAATAAACAAAGCGTCAAAGAACTTTTTCGCAAACGAGTGCTGACCGTGAGAAAGAGGCACCCAACGGCGAGTGCGAGTGGGAGAGAGAGAGAGAGGGGGAGAGTGGGGGCGCGCGTGCGAGAGAGATTAGATCGGTTATAGTGTGTACATGTGTGCATGTATGTATGTTTGTGCTTGTAGCAATAATAACAATTACAGCGTGTGTGCGTGTGGGGGGGGCGCTGTCGTAAGCGTTTTTTATTGGCGATCCTCCCCCCACCCCCTCCCCCTCTCTCGCGCTCTCACTCTCCCCCAGTCTTTGTTCGAAAAAAGAATCGAGGAAAAAGCTACAACAAAAGTAAACTTTCGTTTTCATTCGAGCAAATCTTTTCGCATTCCTCTTCTATCAATCTTTTTGTAAATGGTTCTTTTGCTCTCTTCCCCCTCTTCCCCTCTTTATTTTATTTTGATTTGGTAGTAAAATTATATGCATGTAGATCTGAATTATTCGATATAAGTAAGTATTCCGTATATATTCACATATTTCGCAAGGCAAATTGAGTTGTGCATTCGAAATTCGAATTTGTATTCACAAAACACGTGATTTCTTGCATAAAGAAGAGTATAACAAATTTAATAACAATTTATATATAAACATTTTTATTCCTATAAATTCAAATCTATTTGTTATATTGCTTGGAATTTATAGATTACTTATTCGATTTTTTTGATAAGAAAATAATTTATGAGTAAACTTTACAGGGGCAGTAAATTTTTGTTCCGAAAATAACTAAAGGAAACCAAAAAGTTATCTAATTTAATTGTCACTCATTGTACATAGTAAAAAAAACTATGATTCATACAATGAAAAATAAAATATGACAAAGATATAGGTTTCAACTGGGATTAAGTTTATATAGAAAGTGTTGAAAAGCATTTTATTTTTATACCCTTGCAAAGTATTTAAATTTAAGTCAAACGGTTGCAACGCTGCGAAGGAGTCATTTCCAACCCTATAAATCATATAAATATATTCTTGATCAGCATCACCAGACGAATCGATTTAGCTAGTTCGAGCAGAACTAAAAACATACCTTCTTTTCAAAATTGTTTGTTATGTCGTTAAAGTTGTCGAAAACTGGCACAAATCTTTTAATTTTAAATGGAGTATAAAAATATATTAACTTAATGAAAACTAATATAGAGAAGCCCTCTAGATCAATGTTCTTTTGGCTTTGTTATGAGTTTTTTTGTTCTATAAAAAGATCGATAAATATCGATTCAAAGAATTTGAATATTTTAAGCTTAGTTAAAATACATTTCCGATTCGATCATATAATTCAATTGCAAACTGCAAGGGTATATAAACTTCGGCTTGTTTCTTATTATATTCAAAATATGAAGGCTTTAAAATCAGTTTGAATTATGACTAAGAAAAATATAAATTAAAATTCTATTATTTTAGAAAGAGTGTTTTTTTTTAAATACAGCTAAAGGTAAAGGTCTCTAGACAAAGCTAATGTCTGTCATTAGTATTCATTTTGCTGACCTACGTCAATATTCTGTTTACGTCATGAACTAGCTTAAGTAATAATTAACTTGTGCAATAACGTTTTAACTACAGCTAAAAAATATTAAAATAACAATAAACCCTACAGAAATTTTTGTTATATTAAAGCAATCAAATTTATTTTGTAGATTATCTTCCAACTGGTTTTTTAGCAGTCACAAATTAAAATAAATACCCAGAATGCAATAAATAATTTCAAAAAATATATGTCTTAAGCGCAACTGCCTCCCATTTAATTGTGTCACTTTAGCTTAATTTTTTCTTTCTTTAATAACTCAGGGAAGTTAAACAAAACAAAGCAAAAAAATATTTAAAAATGTAGAACGCAACGTTGCCAGCGCCGGCGCCAACGTAAAAAAAAAATATAACTAAAAGGCAAGCAATTTAAGAATTTTTTTTTTTCATTCAATTTCGTTTTCGTTGACGCCAGCAGAGGTGCCGGCTTCGGCGTCGCTGTCAGCGTCGCGTCGGCGTCGGCGTCGTTGCATGCGATTGCAGTTTTTATTTACACTTGCGCTTTCAATGCAAATTTCGCTGCGAATGCAAACAAAGTCGCTGTGGCCGCTCGCCTCTGTTTAATTAATGAGAACTCTCACTCTTACTTTCAAACGGCGTCCCGCTTACGTAAATTGTTTAAAAATACTACGTTAGGCGCTTATCAGCGCGCCTCGCGTGGCAGCCGAAGGGGCCGACGGGGCCGACGGGGCCGACGGGGGCGATGGGAGCGATTGTTTGAGCGATCAGCAAATTGCGCAATATGTTAAACGCCGCTCACCAGCCCATCACCAGCGGCGACGTGTTGCTGTAACGCTCCGCGAATCGATATCAAGATGCAGATACACACACAGCCAAGATACAGATAAGCGGCAGAAGAATAAAATAAAAAATTAAGAATTATAATAAATAAAGCGAAAAAAAGCATTTTGTCACGCGTCAACAGCATACTTAGATAATCAACGCTAACTGCCAGTCACACAGCCAGCAAGACCCAAAAAAGTGAAGTTGGAAAAAAGAGGCTAGAGAAGTTAAGATACCCTAAATTCCCTAGAACATGGATATATATCTTTAAAAATCAATATTAACAAATAAAATTAATAATAGATTAATAATGTACATTTCATCCTTATCCCTTAACATGTTCTTTTTAATAACAACAGAAACAGTGCATTTGAAAATTTTAAAGCTTGAACTTTGGTTTTGATTCAGTTGAAAATGCTCTCATTATACTACAAAATCTTTCTTTCATATATTTTTAAAGGGTGTATAAACTTCATATAATATATATATTTGTATGTATTTTTAAATATTAAATTAAATATTCTAAATATTATATAATGTACTATAAAGAGTGTAGTAAATTATATACACTTGAACTAGGAAATTGGTTATTGAGATTTCTACCAATAGTTGAGTAAAAAAAACCCCTGTTTCTTGTGGAATCGTGTCAAGATATGTTACTCTTGAAAATGTTATACATATTTATATATATGTATATGTTGCTTAAACTATAACAAACTATAACTATATATATATATATGAGTACACAAAGAGTATTTACTCTTTTACAACATATATTTGTATACCCTTGCAAAAATTATTATGATTTCTTCATTAATATCATGAATAAAATTTGAATAAAATCATAGTACTTTTTGCAAGAGTATACAAATCTGTGTTTTAAAAAATAAAATACTCAGTGTGAACTCATCACTTACATTGTAGTAAAAAGAAGACATATGTATACAATCCTATAAAGTATTTAAAAATACATATTTTTAATCAGTATCAACAGCCGAGTTAATATAGCTATTTCCTTCTATCGCTCAGTCCGTTTTTTCTAAAACTAGTCAACCTGAATAAGTGCTTTCTAAATAAAACTTGGCAGATAGTCTTTTTTGTATTATGTACATGTAGTTTGTAGTATATATCGGAACGGAAATCTTAAGGTTCTCATAGCAATAATACAAAATATATATAATAATAGTTAATTATTCTGTTCAGACTCGAGGCTTCCATTTATATAAAATCAAAAGAACAACTTTGAATTGAGAATTTTCAATAATTTCAAAATTACTGAAATTCAACTTAATAACAATTTCCAAGTGTTATGATTATAACAGTTCTTGTTGCAGTTAGCTTTCGTTTCTGTTATATAAAAATGTGTTCAATTTAAAAACATATATTTTTCTAGATATTTAAACAAAGATGTAAGACCTAACATATAATTCCGCATACTGCCATAGAGTACATTATAGATCGTAGATCTCAAAGACCGTTATTATCATACCCATTGCGAGGGTATAAAAAACGTAACAAAAAGGAGAGCGAGACCGAGAGAGATAGAATAATACTTAAGAGGCGCACGGGGCGTATCAGTAATGGCCTTCAACTTTCAGTTAGTGGCGCCTTATCGTGCGAGACGGCGACGCTGGCAGCGCTGTCGCCGCTCAGCGCTCAGCTGTAAGCGAAATAGTTGTTTCCCCCATTTTTGTTGTTAGTATTTTTTGTTGCGCTGCCGCTGCCTGCGCTCAATTTACACGTTCTAAATAGTTTGAGCAAAGCCGAACGCAAGGGTGGTGTGCGGGTATCTGAGAGATACGCGAGTACTCGCCGATACACACACGCACACACACACACACACACACTTGAGCTCGAGCGATAATAATTATAAATACAAAGTAGTTTGTTGATATTTGTTGTTGCCTGACGCTGACGCTTGACGCTTGTTGATCTTCTCGTTTTTGTTGTTATTGCTGATAGTTTTCAATTTTCGCTTTGCTGTTTATCTTTTGCTTTAGAACTTTACATGTTGGCGTAGATTGTTGTTGTTGCTGTTGCTGTTTGGCGTTTTCGCGTTGTAAATTTACCGTTGCGAGTTCAACGAACGCGGGAGAAAAAAAACCAACCTGGCTAGAAATAATGAGCGCCCACATGGCCATTACACGGCATCGCTCATACCTGTATCTGATCTGTCTCGGGTGTATCCGTATCCGTCAGCACGAACAGATAGCCCTGAAAATCTGCGCCCTTTTGGCGCCAAATAAATCAAACGAAAAAATGTTACACAAAGCAAGAGGTAAATATGTGTTTAGCCCCAAGGTTTTTGCTGGATAATTTTAGAAGTAATAGTTAAAAAATAAAGAAATATTTATTTAGTTTAAGATATCTAAAAGCATAGTTTAAGGAATTTTATTGGTAACTAAAACATATGCCCTTCAATAAAATCGGATCAGTTATAAATCAATGGGAATCCTAATCGAAGAGATGACTTTAAGCAGATAACCGAAATGAATATTTTAAATTTACTAATGCACACAGATACAGAAACAGATACAGATACAGATACAGATACATCTACAGCTAGAGAAACACACTTGCAGAAGGCAAACGAGATCAAGATTAGCGCGATCGCGGTTCACCTTGACTCAATGGTCAAATGTGCAAAATGCCGCAAAGTAAACTTTGAGCAGCAACAACGAGCGTGGCTCAAATGAATCAGCCTGGCCAAAAGCATTTGCCAAAGGTTTGGCCAGCTTGTAAAAGATGAAGGTCGCCGGTTACAGATACAGATACATTAGCAGCCACAGCCACAGATACAGATACTGATGCAGCCGCGCCAGATCATGATTGATTGAGCGCGGCCTGTAAGTTGAGGCCAAAAACTCCATTTAGCCTTTGGCTCGAGGCTTGGCTCGGCCCGGCTGAAACACAAATAAAAAGCAGCGAAAATGTTGAGCAAGGTCAGCCGTAGGAGGTTGCTAGATACTGAATACTGGAATACTGCTCACTGGATACTGGGAAAACAACAGCAAAATGGCTAATAGCTGGGCCTAACTGGGTCACGAAGCCGGATAGCCAGCTACTCCGCAGTTTTGTGGGCGATGTTGTGGGAGTTGGGGGATATTGGGCTAATGGTAATGGTTTCCTTCGCCAAACTGATTTACACACGTGCCCGTTGAACTAAATCAAATGTTTACCTGCTTAATTATCTCATAGAGGGGATGGGAATAGGGCCTCTTAGGCCCATCAATACCACTAAAAAGTGAGAGTTTTTGGCTTAAGTAAAACGAGGTTAAATTACCCAAGACAATAGGGATTAAATAAATTGGCTCTGAGATGTTATATTTACGATTTTTAGTTTATATTAATGTTATTAGAAATACGCTATCTGTAATTATACCTTAATAAAATTAAGATTAACTTAATAAGGTATACATTTAAAAATGTACTTTCTTTATGAATTCAAAATTTACGTTGGGTAAACTTTAAAAACTTTAGTTTTAATGAACTCCAGAGAATAAATTAAGCCCAGAATATTTTTTAAATGAATCAAACTTAATATGTTTTTTAATAAGTTTAATATACTAATAACTTATCGAAATTTTCTAAATATTTTTGAAGTGAACATTAAATTACTTTCCCACTTGTTTAATAACTCAACGCTCTTATTAATTCAAACTCATAGATTTAATTAACACAATTATCCTTTTCTTAAATTATTTGAAATGTTAAATATACTACATACTTTTCCAAGTAAACTGACTATGTTTTATGTGAACATTCAACTACTTTCCCCCTTATTAAACAACTCACTGTTCTTATTCATTCCAATTCATATACTATTCAATTAACACAATTTTATCCTTATCCTAATTAATTTGTTTACCACTTCATTGTTGCAGGCATTCATCGTTAAAAATTGCACGGAAAATGAAACAAAAAAATCAGTGACAAGTTTTCCAAGGCGTTTACATGGCGACCGGCAAACCAGCAGGCAGATATAATAATTTAACTTGTCGCTCATTGAGCGGGGATATATATGTGTATTTTCAGAGAAATGCATTATTAGGCAGCGGCGCAGTCCATTCAGCGGCGTGCAGTGCACCGCAAAGATACATTTTGCATTTGTCAGATACAAATGTGTTAATTGCCTTGCACCGAGTGCGTGCTGGCGGTGCCAGGAATAGAACGCCCACACGCAGAACACTTTCTGCTGGCCGGGATGCGCGCAGACATTAGTGCGAAACTGTGTCGAGCTGCGTGTGGGCGGCAAAGAAGTGCGAAATAGTGTAAAAGGCGACAAATGAAATTAGCCGACTATCACATATAATATAAACACCACATATATCTATATATTGCTGGAAAATCGTGGAACGGGAGGGGCACTGGACAGCGGAGAGAGGCCTCCATAACATAGGCTGAGTTATGATCGGAGGTGAATTGGACTTGCCACTCGTTAGCAGGTCATGATGATGTCATCGCCAACTATACGCAGTGGAGACCCATTGAACAGTGAGAAAAATTATTAATATACCCTTACGAAACATTCTTCAATAAATGTATTTTTTTGTTATATTTCCATATTAACATTGAAATCCTAAATACTAACTAAACAAAAGTAAAAACATTTTTGTTTGTGCAAAATATACATTTTTAAGAAATTTTGAAGCAAAGTTGTAAGTGGTGTAAGTAAAAAAATAAAATAAATATATATTCAACAAAAAATAAAAGAAATTATTTTTGAGAAGCTTTACATTTTAAATTGATTGAACATTAAGTTAAGTTTTAAATACAGAAATAAAATATTAAAGAAAAATAATAAAAATCACACAAACATAAAAACATTTTTGTTTATGAGAAGCATTATTTAAAAAAGTAGCATTAAGCCTTGTGTTTGAGTTTTTAAAAATAATATGTATCAAAAAAAGGAGAAATTATTAAATGGCAAACATCTAAATTTGAAATATTATTAAATAAATAAAATAAATAATTTATATATATATTTAATTCAACAAAAAAAATTGTTGTTTTTGAAAATCATTTAAAAAGTTGAATGCTTAGTTTGATATTCAGGATTAATGTTTAGTTTAATGAAATAACATATAAAAGGAAATTTAAGGAAAATTATAACAAATATGACAACTCTTCTGTTTATGATAAACATTATTAAATAAAAAGTTCAATGCTTTTATAAGTTTTTAAAAATAAAATAATAAAAGAAGGGAGAAATTATTCAAATTCAAGTATCCAAATTATAGATATTATTTAAATATTACATTGATAAGTTTCCGAGTCTATAATATTTTTCGTTTATATCTGTGTTTACAAATTTATTGACATATTTTAATTTATGAATTTCTATGACAGTTATGGTAATAAATTAAAAATAAACTGAAAAATTATAAATGATCGAATTGAATTTAAAACAAATTTGAAACGTCTCATACATATCATATTTAATTATCCTTAAAGCAAAGAAATTATAGTTCCGAATTTCCCCGATTTTGCATATTTTTCTCACAGTGCATGTCCAGTGCTTTCCAATACTGATTCACCGACAGCCAACGCTTGTAACGATTACAGTTATGCCGGCTGTGGGTGCCCACGGGCAATAATCGGTTGCCTGGAATCTGGAAACCTGGCAACTGGAGTCTGGCCAGCAGCAAGCACTCGATCTTGCCCCGGGTTTCAAGTGCCAAGTGCCCGGACTTGGCTCCGTATCTGTCCGCAACTCGAGGAGCTCTGTCATCGAAATTGCCGAAATGAGCCCGTGGGCAGAACGAGCCAGCATCGATGGATTTCAATGATTTTTACAAGAATCATAAGTAAGCATCCAAGAGATATTGCGTTTTATCTTTTTATAAAGACTCTTTTGGTTCAAAATTTATATTTTTTAATTAAATTATATCCATTACTTACAATTAACCTTATTCAGAAGACGAGAAAATTGGTTTATAGTAAATTAAAAGGTAATATCATTTGTTGTTTTAAGTGATTAATATAGTTTAAGCCTGAAATAGCTATTTTTCTATTGTTAGTTCCCATGTAAACTCCCTTAAAGAACTCTTAAAACCGGTTACATACATCGAATCTCTGATTATTTATGTAATTTAAATTTAAAGTCTTTTGGCAATTCCCGCAAAAATAAAAAAAATGCCTTAGTCATGAAAAATAATAATAATAAAACTCTTCAAAGATTTATTTAGCAGCTAATAAATCTTTCCCTCAAAGAAATCTCAAACAGACGATCTCTGATTATTTGTGTAACCTAAATTTAATTTAATTAAAATTTAATTTTTTGGAAATTTCCCTAGAGAATAAAAGGGCATTCCTTAAAGGTCATAAAAATAATAATAAAACTCTCCATCATTTTATTGGCTGCTAAGTGATGAGCTTTCGTCGATCGTGCTGCCTGAATTAAACGGGGCGTATGCTTAATATATTGCGCATACGTCACGTGGCGCACAAACGCAACTCAATTAGCACAAGTTACCAAACGAACAGAATGCATGCAAATTGCATTTATCGAAATAATCAAAAGCCAAATTCATTTCAATTTTGGCCAGCAAAACATTTGGCAGCACACAGAGCATAAGTGGTGCAAAAAAAAAATAAAAATAAAAATAAAAACAAAAAGCAAAAACCGAAACCGAAAGGAACTAAACAAATACGACTTGGCCGGCCAATTACGTCAAGTGTCTGTGGTCAGACACTCTCTGGGCAATTAAATGCGCTAATTTCCCCTTGATACTGCCCCAGTGTGTACACATTTATGCAAAAGATACAAATAAGAAAAAGTAAGGATGATGCACAAATTCTGACAGGCGTGGGCAGCCGAAATGCCCGGCAAAATGCTCGCCAGATTCTGTATCTGCATCTTTTTGTCCCTGCCTCGGATATTTGCAATTACAATGACACTCTGGTGGCTGTGTCTGCGACGGTGGCGGCGTAAAAGAGGGGCAGGCAGGCTGGCAGGCTGGCAGGCCCGAGGGGCAACTTTTCGCTGACTGACCCAAATTCAACGGAACACACTTAGAAATTGTCTACGAGAGAGCAGCGACAACAACTTGGATAGCACTAAGTACACGCAAACAACATGACAAAACAAACAGACGCGCGAAGGCGTATATATCGCCGTACCTACACCTCTCCACACAGCCACATCTGCGCGTATGTGTGGGCCCACTTAAACCCTGCCAAAAGCAACCTCAGGCACAGCGGCACATGAGCAAGAACCGACAATAAACACTAAGGCACATAACGCGGCGGCGGCGACGGCGGCGGGAAAATAAACGAAGAGAAGACTTTTCGCCGGCTGACAAATCGCGCGCGCTTCTGCGTGGGCAGCCTCAGTCACAGTCACAGTCGCAGTCACAGTCTCCCTCGATCCTCAGTGCTCAGTTCCCCAGTCCCCAGTCCTCAGTCCTCTGGTAACGTCGATCGCCGACATGTGGCCCTAATTCATGCAAAAAAAAATATAAACTTATACATACTAAACAGCAAAAACAAAAAATACATATTGAGAAACATGTGCCACTGCCTTGAGACTGCGGAATTCCCAGGTGGAAGTGCAGGAAATAAAGGGAATTTTGGCATTAGGATTTATAGGGAAAATAATAATACAAGTAATCTCTAAAACGAATTAAAATGGGAAATTAAATTAGGCATGATTATTTATATTTTGCTATTTACTGAAGAGCTTTCAAATGTGGCCCTAATTTATGCAGAAAAAAAATATATTTAAACTTATACATACTAAACAGCAAAAACAAAAAATACATATTTAGAAACATGTGCCAGTGCCTTGAGACTGCAGAATTCCCAGGTGGAAGTGCAGGAAATAAAGGGAATTTTGGCATTAGGTTTTATAGGGAAAATAATTATACAAATAATATCTAAAACGAATTAAATGGGACATTAAATTAGGCATGATTATTTATATTTTACTATTTACTTGAGGGCTTTAAAATTACTATATTATTTGCAATATCAAATCCTTGTTGGAAACTCTTAAAATAAAGCCTATAAAACCTGTAAAATTGCTTAAACAATATAAAGAACTTTCAGTAGGATTCGTAGTCTGAAATGTTAACAATTAAATTGAATTATGATTTGTTAACTAAGACACCTCAACTTCCCAGTGAATTTAAAGGAAGTTTATTTTGAACTTTGAAATGGCCCTAATTCATGCAAAATAAATAGAGTACTTATATACTGAACAACAAAATAAAAATGTTAGCAATGAAAATGAATAAAGATTTGTTAACTAAAAGACATTTAAAGGGAGTTAATTTTGAACCTAGTCGTTTACTTCCTTAGGTATTCAAGAAATTGAAGTACGGAAATATTTATAAAAAAAACTAAAACTGCAAAGAAAACACCTAATTCCCATAATGAGAGCTCACAGAAAATTATATCTCCTAAAACAATAAAAAACCGATTAAACCAAATAAATTTGTAGTTATTAAAAAACCCAAGTAAGCTTAAATAAAAACCCAATTATTGAAGTATTGAATTATTTCAAGTTAAAGGATAATTCTCCCTAACAAATACCAACAAGTCACTCCTTCTTGGAGAGATCTAATATTAAACTTGACCAACAAAACACACCCCTTAACTGAGGGTTATAAATAGGCCAAGAGATCTCGCAACGCAAATTATAAATATGCATCCATTGAGGCAAGCAAAATAATTTATGTTTTTGTTTGCAAATACTTGGGAGGTATTCGCATTTGGCATGTCTTCCGATTCCTGAGGTGGGCTCACGTATATATGTGCATATACATACTATAAAGCTTTTATCCCCAGTTTCCCCGCTCCCCTCTCTTGAAAGTATTTATAAGTTGGCGCGAAATACACAAAAATAAACCAAGGGAGCAAAAAAAATCAAAATAAATAAATAAAAAAAAAAGACGAACAAATTCTGAGGGAGCAAGAGATCTTCAGCGTTCAAAAATGAGGGAATGAGGGGCTAGATTGGCCCTGGGTTTCGGCCGATTTGTGTGCCGCACACAAAGATACACTTATAACCAACTAATAGGGTGGAACATCCCTCTCCCCCCTCGCTGGGACTCTTATACCGTCTTATACAATAACAGCACCGTGTGCGCACCATATTTACACAGTTGGTGCGAACACAACTCGCACAGGGAAAATGCCACACACACACAGTCACACACGGGACTCGTATACAAATCACAATAAAAAAAAATGTTTAATAAATATATTGCATAAATACATAAATAAATAAATAACACAACGCAAAAGGGTAACAATGCAGCGGCTCTGTGCGTTGGAGCGTTCTCGTCTTTTATTATTTTAAAGACAATCTGTTGTGCGCAACTTTTGTAAATTTTTTATTTTTTCTAAATTTTCTATTAAATTAAGCATTTTAAAATATTAGCAGCTGTTTTAATCATTTTAAATATGTAATTTTTGGGTGATTATTTAATTTGAATTATACGCTATAAATAAGATTTCAAAGATTTTATAGAGTTTATACGGCTACGTAATCTAAAGAAAATCTATAAATCAATAAATAAGATAGATAACCTTCTTCGTTTTGGGATCCTTTCATTCTTTTTATACCCTTGCGGAGTATAATAATTAAAGTCAGAAGATTTTAACGCAGTGAAGGATTCAATTCTGACCTTATAAATCATATAAATTCTTGATCACTATCAGCCCAGTCGATCTAGCCATCTCCGGTGAAAAAAAATACAATTTTCCTTTTTATTTTATAAGTTAAAATTGTTAAAAATATATTATGAAGATTATTATTTATAAAGGGTTATTAAAAACTAAAACAGAAAAACTTTCCGAAGTAAAATTAATGATTTAAGACCTTTAAACGTTTTTTATTAACTTTTTTTTAACTTTGACTTGTCATAAAAAATTCGTCACATAAAAATATTAATTCAAACTAACGATTAGTTATCCAATAATTCGATTGCAAACTGCAAACCTATATAAACTTCGGTTTCCCAAAGTTAGTTTCTATTCTAGTTGTTTTTTCTTTTTATTTTCTTATAAGATTATTGTTCTTTTGTTTATTTGATCCAAAGGATCAAGGAACTTCTTATTAAAACACTGATAATAAATTGATGATGAAATGATTATCATTCTCTAAAATCCTTAGGATAAGCTTAACTGCAAATCAATAATCTTAAAATAAAATCAAACATAAACCAAAATAATTGTTTATTGTTATGTCATATTAAATATTAAATGTTCTGTTAAATTTCAATATTTTTTAGGTGATTTATTTAGTTTATTTTATTTTATTTAGTTATCTATATTAATCATTAAAAACTTCCTAGCATTCCTACTTTTCTCGAATGAATTGCATTCCAAAAATCACAAAATGTCTTGATGGCTTTTCCATGAAATTGAAATTCGGGACTAGGCCCTGTAACCCAAACCCGCCACCCTCTAGATAACCTTTCTTTGTGGGGTTTTGCTTCTATTTTGTATTATTTTTTTTTCATTCGATTGTTCCCCTACTTGTATTATTTGCGAGCTGGGTGGGCTGTGAAAGGGGCGTGGTTCCGCTCGTTTGCCTTTAATCTAAATTGGCACATAGTAATGAGTGTGTGTGTGTGTGTGTGCGTGCTGGCATGAGCGATCGCCCATGTCTTCCATATAGAATATAGAATATACAATATATATATATGTATGTATATACATATCTCTCTCGATCTCTCTGCCTGCTTTTCGTGCACACCCTTAATTGTGTAAAATAAATTGGCGCTGCCGGCGGAGCTGTCGCTGCGCGTTTGACGTCAGCTCAAAGCTTTTTCTTTATTATTTCTTTTTGTTGCTCTCTTAATTTTTTTTTTTTTGGTAGCACTCTTTGTTGTTGTTGTTGTTGTTTCTATAATCGCGCACAGATTGTAAAAATTTAAATTTATAGATAATTTTCGCATGTTTTAGGTTTTTCGTGCTGGTCCGCGTGAGCGGTCGTGTATGCGAGTGTGTATTTTCGTGTATATTTTTAGAGATAACTTTTACGCATGACTTGATATGCTAAATTTGTAAGGGTGAAGGGGAGTGGGTGGGTGGGTGGTTGGGTGGTTGGGTGGTGAATACCTTCGGTTTACACCCCACCCAGGAACCACACACACTCACGTACCGAGAGATAGTAGATAGTCGCTCGGATTGCCATTGTACTCGGTAGGGTTTTTCGCATACATAATGGATGGATTCCAACTCAATCGCCATATCGAACTGTGATGTAAGTGATCCGAGGTTTTATTTTTTCTATACATACATATGTCACAGGGCGCCCCTGTGCTTTTCCGACAGATAAGAAATGTCAAAAATCACCAAAAAACTACCGTTTTGAACGGTGTAGGACAGTTGAAGGTCCCTGGCACACAGATACATATACATCTCATAAAGGGGGGAAAACTTGGCAGAAAACAGGGGAAATAAATATGTATAGGGACATGGATACTTCTATATTTTATTTTACAACTTTATTCACTAAAGATATTCATTTAAAATAATATTCTCAAGAGTTACCCTTAAGGTAGTATGACTAAAAACTAGTTATGTCTATATAAAGTCTATAAAAAGTTGCAATAAATCCTTATAAATTTAAATTTTAATAGAATTTCCCTTTTCCGCACATCTTCAAAAGAGACTTAGCCCTAGTTAATATTTTTAATAAGCATTAAAAGTTTTATCATTATTTAAAGTCTATAAAAAGGACAATTAAAAGTTGCAAAAAGTATTAGAAATTGTAATCATAATAGAATAATGCTTTATCACATATTTAAAGACACAGTTACCCACAATAAATGTTATTAATAAGTATTAAAAGTGCCATCAGTCGATTAATGTATATATACAAAGTCTAAAGTTGCAAAAAAATCAAATATAAATTTAAGTTATAAAAGAATTTCACTTTATCATATATTTAAGATAGTATTAACCCAAAATTAATGTTACTAATAAGTATTAAAAATGCCATCAGTCAATTAATGTGTCAAAAGTTGCAAAAAAAATCAAATATAAATTTAAGTCATAAAACAATTCCACTTTAGCAAATCTTTAAGACAGAATTAACCCACAATTAATGTTATTAATAAGTATTTAAAGTGCCATCAGTCGCAGAAAGAGATTTTTGGCTATCTTAAGATACCTTTCCGTTCCAAGATTTTTGTAAAAATTGTTACAGAAACACCCTGAAGATCAGGTAAACCATAAAAAGATATCACTCGTCTTCCGGCTGCGATAAAAGAATGCCCAGAAGAAAGAGAATACTTCTGACATTCGACACATTTCTTGGGATTATATAACGCACTCACCGGATGGATGAGCTGTGCTGATGCTTAGCTAATCGGTTTTTCACTTTCAAAGAGCGCAACTCAGAACGTTTATCTGCGAGATACTATCTGCCCTATCTGTCCCTTCGCAACCCCTCTCCACTCGTAAAGTGTGTAGTAATGCTGAGGAATGCCTGGCTGGAAATTCGCAGGAAAAATAAACCTTATCTTGGACACTTGTCCGCACTATATAGTATGTGCAGTATGCGATTATGGGCACTCTGTGTGTGTGGGTATTCGTGTTACTTAATGCGCCACACACTTGGGCACTTTCGCTTTCCGTTCTGGGTGCACACACACACACACGGTTCCTACACCCTTTCACTTTCGAGGCGTTGAGACAGGTCGTATACGTGATATTGGATGGTAGTACTAACCTTTCCCAGAGTGATTGCAGCAGCCAAAAGTTTGTGTAATCCAATTTGATGCGTTGTTTTTCTTCTCTATAGATTTTCTTCTTCTTTTTTTGTTCGCGGCGATCGCTTTTGGTGGCGAGCAGTACAGTTGGGTTCAGTTTTCAATATGTATTTATGTATATGTATAGATTTTGAATTTTTCTCGCTTTAAGCATAAAACTTTAAAATCCTATCAAGGCACCACATTTTTCTCAGCACTGATCTTTGTTGATCTGCCGCGTTATTACAATAATTATTTGATGGCTTTTAAAGGCACTGAATTTAGCACTATTTTTGTAACGAAAATTAATTATGATTAATTAATTATTATTTAAAAATATTACAATTTTTGCAAAAATATTTTCTTGCAGGAAAATATCAATTTTTCTTGCAGCTTTTCCGACTGCAATGTCGCCGCACTTTTGTTGCAATTATTTACTGGCCCGATCCATGCGTATGGGTGCGTATGTGTGTGGGGGGGCGGCGTGGGCGTGTGTGCGTCGAGAGTGTGTGTGTGTAAGAGTGTGTGTGTGAGCTTAGAATCCGCGCAAACGCAACCCGTCCGAATCCGCCGCGTATCTGCCGCGCAACATCAAAACAAAATTGTAACTAATGTTCGCTTGCCGAGAAAATAGGTTAAGAGTGCCGCGCGAAACGTGCGTCGCCGCTGGCGTTGACGGCGCTGCGGGCGCAGGCAGAGCGGCAGAGCGATTTGTGAATTTTTTTTGTATCTCGAGCGCACGCGAGCACGCTGATCTCCGCACGGCGATTCGCAAAAACAGAAGAAGCGTACGGCGAATATAAAAATAAAGACAACAACAACAACAAAAGAAACGCAGAAACAGCAACGCAACTAGAAAAAGGCGCAGCCGGCTGAGGCAGCAGCGGCAGCTGAGGCAGAGACCGAGGCAGCGGCAGAGCAGCGACCTACCAACCGACTGAAGCGGCGGACGCGAACCAAATTGCCAAAAACCTTGATACCGATCGCCGCTCGCAAACACACACACACACACACACGCGACACATGAGCGAACTTTTGCACAAAAGAGCGCCATTTCTCTCGCTCGCTACTTGTGCGCGCTCTCTCTCGCAATTCGCACAGCATGAGCAGAAAGAGAAAGAAAAAGAGAGAGATAGAGAGAGCGTGAAAAGCATAAAAGCGCACTATTTGTTGCCAGTTCAAAAAAATACATAAATGTTTGCCAAAAAAGAAAAGATCTATCAAGCAAATTAATAACAATTAACAAGAAAATATGTAACAAGAAGGAAATACTGAAGTGTTGAATTGAATTGTTGAAATACTTTAATGTTGAATGTCATTTGTATATTGTACAAATGTATATTTATATTTAAGAAAGTACATATTTCAGTGATTACAAGAAGTAATCAAATATTAAAAAGTAATCAAATCAGAAGGAATTTCCAGAACATATTTTAAAAAAAGATTTAAAATTATACTATTACGATTCTGATTTTATGCTAAAAACGGTTCAAGAAACAGGAAACATTTCTAAACTGTATTATATATTAATTTTAAAAGATTTATAACAATAAAATTACACTTTTTTAAATCCTTTTCTCTTTTTTAAACATTAAAACTTTTCAAAATTAAAAAAAAATTACTTTTTATGTATGTACATATATTACAAGGTTGTTTTTAATTTCCATATCATACAAAAATAGTTCCCTTTGATTAATACATTCCAAGAGTACATAAACTTTTTATAGATTCAAAAACATAAAAAAAAAACATCACAAAAATTAAAAAAATAACACTAAAATACGAATTTAGATCATCAAAAGATTTGTGAGATCCTTTTGAATTTAAGATTTTATGTGGTATTAAAATTCTACCAAAAGAAGATCAAAATAATACCCACAGTTTAGTAGTTTTTTTTTCATAAAAAAAAACATGGATTTAGAAAAGTAACTAAATCAAATTTATTGCATCCAATTAATAACTAAATTTCAGCAAATAGGAAATAATTTAGGAAGACTACAAATATTGCAAAAAAAAAAATATATGTACAAAAAATGTAAAACAGCATCGAAAGACTTTTAAGAAACTGGCGACTGCTGCGCAGCGGCAGCGACGCCGACAGCGATCGCCCGCTCACTGTCTATCTACCTCTATCTCTTTCGCTCTTGTGGCTACTATCTCTCTCTCTCTTCCTCGCTGCCTGTTGCTCTGTAAAAATGCGCTCGCCAAATTAGATTTTATGAGACAACAAAAACAGCAACAAAGCGGTATCATGGTATGCACATAGCGTCATCATCGTTACTGCTACAGCCCCTCCCTCCCCTTGGCCCAACGGGCTCCTGTGTGTGTGTGTGTGTGTGTGCTCGTAGGGGCGCAGCCCAAAAACAAAACAACAATAAAAAAGCTTGCAATTTTTTGGCCAATTTTTGGCTGGTGTGCCGAGCGCACGTGTGTGCGTGTGTGAGAGTGTGTGTGCGTCGGATTGTCGTTCGTCGTGTTTTTTCGCATGTTTGCATGGGTGTGTGTGCGTGTGTGTGTGTTTTTTTGGTTGCTCGTATTTTTTCGGCAAATGTTGCTGTTTGAAGGTCAACTTTACGACCCATAAGCACAAAAAAATGTGTGTTTCTAATACCCTTGACGAGGGCATTTCAATTTCGATCGCAAGTTTGGCAAATTTAAGAGTCTCTGATAATCAATATTTACTAGTTTATTCCAATTTCCGGTCTAATGATCTAAGTTAGAATTAGGCACATACAAATGGATGTTTAATAATTCTGATTATTAGGTTTTTTTTTACATTAAAACTTACATCTTTTAAGAGAGTTATTAGAAATATTTATGTATGTGGTACTATAATTTACAGATCATTAAACATTAATATGTTTATGTAATTACATTCCAGGTTTGCAGAATTTTAAAAACTTTAAAATCTTGTAAATTAATAAAGTATCTTTCAAATTTTTCATATAATTTAAGAATTGATATCAAATCAAAAATCAATTAAAAGCAATTTAACGTCAATTATGTATAAGAAAACGTAAAGGAAGGTCCTATAAGTTTATAGCAAATGCACTTTAAATTTGAAATTTTTGTTATAAAAATAAAATAAATAATAAATTTAATAACTACACATAAATCATATTTCAAAGATAATAAAGTACTACAAAAAGAGAAGACGGGAATTACAGGTATTTTCAAAAAGAACTTTATAGTGTTTTCTATTTTTTATTTCTATTTCTTTTTACTATTTAAAAGTGGAAACGGTAATTGCAAATACATATTATTTAATAATTTGTAAATTAAAATACATTTCTGCTATGTTTAAGTAACAAAAATGCCATTTTTGGCATAATTCCAACGTATGTTCAAGTAACAAAAATGCCATATTATTATTATATTTGCGTACATAGATTCTTTTAACATTTTAATGCATTTGAAAGGGCGATTAAATCATCGCTTGGCGCATGGTTTTTGTTGCCTGTGTTAAAAAAAAATGTTTCATTTTTGGCATAATTCCCACGTAATAAATAGCTCAAGGAAGCATAAATATTTCTATTATTATTTAACATAGATTCTTTTAAATTTTAATGCATATAAAAAGGGTATTTAAGTCTTCGCTTGGCCCTCATCTTCCGTTGTTTTTTTTGCCATGGTTTTTGTTGCCTGTTTTATATGGCGTTAGTTGCGCGAGTCGCAGTCGCAGTCGACGCTACTTCTGTTTGTTGTCTTTGTTGTTGTTACTTTATTTTTGGCACACTCGGGTGTACGGGTGTACGGGTGTGTGTGTGTGTGTGTGTGCTAGCAGTGCGTTGGTGTGCGAGGCAACTTTACATGCGCGTGTAGGGCTCACTTTGCTGATTTTTTAACGGCCGACGCCTGCGTCGACTGCGCTGCCTTGATCAGGCACTCACACAGATACACACACACACCAGCGCACACTTGTTGGCGAGCCCAATTTGTTGTAGCTGTTAGTGAATTTAATACATAATACACACATGTGCGAAACATGTGTGCGAGTTTGATTGTTGCTGCTGCTGTTATTTTTTCTCTAATTTTTCCTTTTTTTATAAATTTAGAATTTTTGCATTTTTGATACACAGCAAAAACTTGCCCTGATCCAATTCAATGACTATATCTTTCCGATTCCGATGTCGCTGCAGAAATATCAACTGAAAATATATCTCCGTTTGGAGGGCTTTATGAATGAATCGCAAATCTGGCAAATTATTTTGTGCGTGTGCGTGTGCTTGTGTTTATTGTGATAACGGTAAAGATAATCCTCGTGCGTGGTTCGAAATCGTAATCTCAAGGGCCCTCCAACTATTTTGGTTTTATTTTTCTTCACGTACGTTTTTATCATGATTTTTTGGGAAGGGAATTTATCTAACCGAACATTTTTTACGGGCCATGTTCTATGCAACACATTTGTTATGTAATTTACTTGTTAATTTACTTGTTTGCTAAACTAATTTGTAAGCGAAGCCCTATCTCTGAAGGCAAACTGAGGCAGTTCTTTTAACCAAGTATACATATATACGTTATATATATAATGTACATATATAAGGCGAATTCTTAGTAATAGTAATCATCTTATTCAAAATTGAGAGATTTTTCTTTAGGGGAATTTGCTAACAGCTTTCGTATTTCTTAGACTGTTTTACGTTTTCTTTAAAATTGTAATTTTTATATATAATTTATTTTAGTAATATTGCAAAACTTTATTTAGTTTAAAAACCCATTAATTTAATACTTTGTATAAATGTAAGATAAAAAAGTATCAATATCGAAATCTATTGAATATTGATCGATACTTATTAGTTATAAAGAACATTCCAAGTTCAATATTCACGTATTCTTATTTAGTAATATCGCAAAACTTTGTTTAGTTTAAAACCCCATTAATATATCGAAATCTTTAAAATATTTATCGATTGTGGTATACAAAAAATATGAAAATACTTAGTAAGTATAAAGAACATTCCAAGTTCAATATTCACGTACACATTCATATCAAAATACGTACATATGTACAATTATTTAAAAGTGAATTTGTATGACAAATAATTTCTAATTACAAAAGTTATCGAAAGTCCAATGTGTGGGTACATATCGATTACTATGCGGCTTTTGCTTATCAATGCTTTTTAACAGTTATCTTTGGCTACTGTGTGTTACTAATATTGAAACTTTAAACTTGCAAGAGTGGAACTTTAAAAAACACTTTCATTGATCATCAATAACTGTAAAAAACCAGAGTAAAGAGCTGTAATCACTTCGGGTACTTCGCAAAGTGCTCTCTTATCAGGGCCTTTTTCTGGTGACCCTTTCGCTTGATCGCTCGATCGATTGATCGCTTAATGTAACTGGGGCTAAAGCTCGGCAATCATCAATCACTTTTGATTAGGCGCTATAAATACGCATTATTATCGCACACACACACACTCAGTTATAGTCGCAGTCACGCAGTCACTTCAATTACAAGTCACAGCTCTCTTGGCGTCATCGTGACAACTTCACTTTTTAGCACGATCCGCGACAGAGACAGCGAGATCGGGGGCGAGGGAGATAGGGGGAGAGCGATATTATTACCGTAATAACCGCGACAATTGAGTGCGAAAAATCCAATGTGATTAGGAGAAGAATTACAACCGCATGCCGCTTAGAAAAGAAATCAACTGAACGAAGCGATGCCGGCAGCGCGTGGGCAGCGCAGCGCACGGCGGCTGCGAAGCCAGCGGCGCAGTTCGCATAATCGAGAAGAGAAGAAAAGAAAAGAGCGGCGAATTATTAAATAAACACTCGCACACACACACGAGCCAGCAGTTATGCGAAAAGCGTAAAGGGGGAGAAAATAAAGAACGGTATTTGCGTCGCAGGCAATGCAGGAAAGAGAGGGCAGCCTATCTCTCTCTATCTTCCATCATCTTCTCTTTTCTGGGCAAGCTTTATCAAAGGAAAGATCGGAGAGAGAGAGGGAGGACGCGAATTAGGACACAAGGCAAAGGGCGAATAGGCAAAAAGAGCGCAAGGCAAAGAGATTAATTTTTAGAGAAAGATATGAGGAAATACGCACTAAAATAAAGAGTAAAAGGGAATATAGAAATGTACAAATCAGATGAAATTTCCCTGCAGAACTTTGAACATTTCTAATCTACAAGTCAAAGTAGCTTAACTGTTTTTTAAGTGTAGGTTTCACGTGCAAATGTACTACGAATGTTCGTACACTGTACGTATACGTAATCTCTTTAGTTTGCAATGACGTCCCCAGTTTTCGATTGTGATTTGAGCTCTAATCTATCAATTCTTAAAAGACCACCAACATACAAGCAAGAATTCAAGAATATGTATTAAAAATAATACCTATTTAGCAAAGATATCTGAGGCAGACGTAAGCACGTGAGCCAGAACCGCCTCGAACCGATACCTTCCACGTCGGGCGTGACTACCATAAATTAGCAACCATTAAATATGAGGTTCCACAAACATCGCAAATCCCCTTAAAAGGCAGTTAGACTGATCGGATCTGATCGATCTGGGATCTGAGTTAGGATCAGAGCCGCATGAACCGAGTATCGATGGCATCGGCAGTTGCCTGGCCTGGCACTTGCAGTTCAAATTGCAATCCGCATTCGCCGGCGATGCCTTTTTGAGGGTGGCGCTGCTGCCTTGACACACTCGCCTCAAATGCAACCTGTGGCGCATGCGCCGTGCCAAAAAGTGCTGTAAACTATACAACAAAAATTACAAAAAACAAAACTAAGCATTTTTTGTTTCAACTTGTTGTCAGCCAAACCTTCTGGCGTCCATAAACGGCAATTCTCTTGCCGCCAGTCAGTTTACAACTTCGGGAATACAGTGAATACTCTAGAGAGCGGAAACGAGGCATATTGTTAAATTAGAAATTATATTTTTATTTAAGCGTTAATTATTATTATTTTTGATATTTTTACCAAATATTTGGTTAGTTTACAACTTCGGGAAAACAGTGAATACTCTAAGGAGTGGAAAAAATGCACTCTGTTTGGAGCAAATACTCTAAGTTTATATGCTATTTTTATTTAAGAGTTAATTTGTTAGTTATGATATTTATACCAAATATAAGCTTATTCCTTAAATTACAAATGTTATTTTTATTTAAGGGTATTTATTTACTATTTATGGTATTTTTACGAAATATTTAATTGAGCTACTAGAATTCTCAACAGGTTAAATCGGTCAAAGGGAAACAAAGATAAAAAGACAAATATCATCGGTAAGAAATAATAATTTATTGCCTAAGCATAGGAAAATTGTAGTAGAAATTATGTTTCTCGATTCTTTTAGATCTGTATATTATTACAACAAATATAGCAAACATATTTCTAGAAGCATAATTTTTTAACTGTTTAATTAACTGTTTTTTAATTGTAGGTTTTTACGTGTAGTTGTAGTAGGAACGAAATGTTCGTACACTATACGTATACGCAATCTCTTAAGGTTGCAAATATAGCAAACATATTTCTAGAAGCATAATATAAATTAATATTTCGTTTAGCTTTTTGCCTGAAATTATAATACATTATTATGATATATTTTAAAAATGTAATACTTTTTTTTTAATTAAACAAATTTAAAATGAATTTAAAAATTGAATACGCATGGTATAAATTACCAGAGAAGAAATGATTAATTATCGTGTTTAGCAAATTGAGGTTTAGTTTAAAATGTTTAATGGGTAAATTATATTCATTATAGCAAGCTTCTACTGTAGTAACAACAAAAATGTATAAATGCTATACCCAAGACAATGCGAAACAACAAAAACCATATTTTGAGCGTGAGAAACTGTTATGGCCCGACCATATACATATGTACATATATGTATATATATATATATACTATAAACCCAGCAGATATATGTACATAGTTGCCTCTGATAGGCGATCCAAAGTTCGCACTCGGCCAACAAAAAAATAAAATAAATAAAATAAAGGCGCGTGGGTGGCGCTGTAATGGAATATCAGAATATCAGCCCGTCGATGGGTGGTAGTAAAAAGCCATAAAAACAAAATAACAAAAAAACGCGTTCAACACTCACGTACTTGGGCCCAGAGATATGGCCAGAAGTGAAAAAATTCACTCGATCCGCACGAAAAGATAAATAAAACAATCTGTGGCATGCTGCTGCATACAACAAATAACTGGAGTATGTGTAAAAAGTATTTAATCGCAAATATTTTTCACATAAAAAGCAGCAAACTAATGAGTCGACACACTGTAATGTAAATCTATAAACTTTTTAAGATTTGAGTTCTAAAGAAGTGTGCAATAAATATTTGTAATATTTGTATTGCTTTTAATTGACTGTTTAATTTAATTTAATTTTAATTTTGGTAGAAAAGAAATCAAAGATCCTTACAGAATTTAATGGTTTTTGAAGATAAATTTAACCTTTTAGAAAAGGCTTTTAGTAAGATTTAAGTTAGGAAGAAAATGTTATAAATATTTGCATTATTATTATTGCTATTAATGAAATGTTTAATTTTAGTAAGCAAAAAACAAACACAAGATTCTTAGACGATCTTTGATAGATTTTATTCTTTACCTTTTGGTATAGATATAAGGCTTTAATTATGAAGAAAGTGTCACAAATATTTCAAATATATTAATTGCTCTTAATGAAATGTTTAGTTTTAGTAGACAAAAACCAGAAGATACTTAAAGTTACTTAAAGAATTTTTCTTAAAAAAGTAAAATTTTTATTCTATTCTATTCAAATCTTCGCCATTGATAAATAAGTTGGTACATATGAAACCTTAGAAGACGTTTAAAGGATGTTATATTTTCTTGAAGGTAAATCTATAAATTATTGGTAAAAATTTAAGTCTTTAATTATGAAGAAGGTACTATAAATGTAATATTGTGTCGTTCTATTGTAATTATTATTATTGTTTTTAATTAAATGTTTACCTTTATTAGGCAAATAACAGAAGATGTCTGAAAAACCTTAAGTTTTCTCAAACAAAGTAAAAACTTTCTATGAAAAACTTAACCATTCAAATCGATTGCTATATAGATATAGATTTATAACCCTTTTTCGGTGCCCCAATCGGTTGCTTCATATTTACATGAGTGAATGGGTTCTGGTCAGACTCGTCGACCGCAGAAAATTTGGTGTGTTTATACAAAAAATTTGAAGAAATCAGCGACGACGGGCCAAAAACAACTGATAAATTTGTAAGCGAAACGGAATCAAATCAAATGAAATCAAATTAGCGCCTCGCTAATAAGCCAAACAGTATGGTCTCACTCAATGGAATTTCTAATTAACTGACAACATATTTATTTATTGACAAATACGCATTCTGGCCTATACCATTTGGCCATGTAACAATGCACGAACACATTGTAGCCGCCTAACCAATTCGTACAATCAAAGCCTAAACACCATAAATGTTTAATTTCTGGCCAGAGCACGAATATATATATATATATATATATATCCCCCATTCGCATGGTAAATAAACTTTTGGCTGCCAGCGTATTATTACATTCATCAATGGGGGAGAAACTCTGAACAATTTGGTAGGGTCAATGTAAGGTAAACATTCGCGAAATTGCATTGGACAATTGTTTTCCAAAAAGTGAGCAGCACGAGGGCAATTCATTATGCCAAATATATGAATTCTGGATGGGGCTTTAACCTGTGTGCCTTTGCAGGAAATATTTGTGAGAAGATTTTGGTACAAGTTAAAGCAGAATTTAATTGTTTTGTAGTTAGAGGTAGTTTTGTTAGGAAAAGATTAATTACTACTTACGAATTTTCGATTGCAGAAAAGATGTATAATTATATTAATTATTTATTTCTTTGTTAAAGAAAGAAAATGACCTTTAATATATATTTATTATATAAATAATAAAACAATTTATTTATAAATAAATCAAATAACGTTACATATATTCATATTTATATTATTTATATTATTTATTTGATTTATTTAATTGTAATGCAGAACTATTGCTCCAAATTGTTTATTTTATTTATTTAATAAAGAAGATGTTTAATCTAATAACCTTTTATTGTAGAACATTTGTATATATTAAAACTTTTTATTATATTATTTATTAAATCGACAGAATGTTTTATTAAATAACCTTTAATTTCAGATCATATGTATATTTAAATGTTTTATTTAGAATTAGAATTATCTTCTAACTTTTAATTGCAAAACAATTGCTTTCCCATTGAGCTTGTATAAAAGTTTTGCGATAAATAAAATTCTATTGATAAATTCTTGTCATATTTGCTAATGAATATTTAAGTGTCAGCTTAACTGCAAAGGATTTATACTTAAACCGGATTAAAAAGCACTTTAAAGTAAGTATTTGTGTAAATATCAACAATCAAAAGGAAAATACAGCAAGACAAGTGAAAGTGTAAATTTCTGACACTTCAGAGCTCTGCATGAATTTAACTTTTGTAAATTTCCTTGGGAATTCCAGGTGCGAAAACTGTGCGAAACAATTAAACAAATTCCTAGACATTTCTATTCAGGAGTGGTAGAAACAATAAAATTTATATATTTACATACGCGCACAATTGCACAAAACGAGTTTATGTGAACAACTATTTTGATATGGGGCCAACATTATTTTTATTTGAATAAAATCAACAACAAAATTTTTGGTGAGACAACAAATAAATATTAAAAAAATGTCTGCCGTTGTCGTAGTCCCCCGACGAAGCTTTTGAAAAATGTTTTTACAACATTTGTACCTACACACACACCCGCACACACACACGCACACACACACACACTCACAACTAAGTGCTTGTGCAGAGCATTGCATATTTTAAGGCGCATTTGGGGGCCAGGGAATTCCCCCCGAGGCAAAAGCAATAAATAAACGACAAAAAACACTCGGCCGCACACAAATACATCTGCTTGTTTAATTTAATTTTTAATGCCCACAAAATATGCATAAAATATTAAGCGTGCGGTTTTTGTTAAAGCTCTCGCTGGTCGCATTTTCCTTTTCATTTTTTGTCGTGCCGCCTTTCTCCTTTTCTTTTGGCATCGGGAAATTTGCATTTTCCGTACCGCTTTTGCGGCACTCGACGGCTATGGATTGGCTCTCCGGCCGGAAACCGAGCACAAATACAAACACAAATAGTAGGCCCAGACCAGAACGAATTCAATAACCCGTGTGGCAATGCGAAAATTTGCAATGTCCAGTGTGCAATGTGCAATGTGCAATGTGCAATGTGCAATGTGCAATGCGCACATTAAAATCAATTAAATGACAAATTGAATTTCGGCAAAAAATGGCGGGCCATAAAAATTACATGTCCTTCTGCCGGGAATTGCAATCAACGCGTCATCAGGCAGCGCGAATGTCAATTTAATAACTCCAAAAACAATGACCATAAAGACCCATGTCCCCGCGCTTCTCCTCCTTCTGCTCGTTGCCGGAGACCTTACTGTACGGTCTGACACTGTACGCGGCACGGCACTCTGCCCTGGCAAATTAACACAACAATGTTGGCTCATTAACAGCGCCCAATCGGCATCCTCCCAATACCGATCCTGCCACCCAATCCACACCATTCACATTCCCTTTACAACTCCACAAAAGTTGGGCAAATAATTAAAAAACAATGCGTGAAACGGACTCGAAGCGGAGACAAGGTTCTGACAGATCAAAGCCCAGCGACAAAGGAGTAAGGACACTCTCAGGAAAAAGAGTTGTAACGAAAAAGAGTTATGTTTTCATATCTAGTTAATTTGAAATTAAACGAATAATATACAAGAGAGGAGAGGAGGAAATATATAAATAATCTTTACTATAGATATATTAAATATTATGTCCAAACTATCATTATCTTAAGGAATTAAACTATATAGTTAATATAGTAACTAATGAAATTGGCTCAAAAATATCCCTGAAACTTTACATGGTTCATTTTCAATATTCCAGAATTGGTGTTTTTATACTGACTGTGAAATAATTAAAATTGACAAAATTTCGTTTTCAAATTAGCAATGTACAGACCAAGATCTTTAAAAATAAGTCGCGTTTGGTGTCCATATAAATATAGTTCAATGTTCATTGACCTGTTTAATTAATAGTCTTAAAAATACAGGATATTCTTTTTACATTTCTTTGTCAGTGTAACGATCTGAGCTGTATCAGAGCCGCTCAAATTATGGCGTAATTAAAAGTCGGCAGGAGGCCGGACATCTCGCTGTCCTCCACTCCCATCCGCCAGCTTTCAATTCAATCTCCACGCTTTCACCGCAGGAGGCAATCGACGATTGCTGTAAATCCCTGTAACCAACAAAAGCAGAAAAAAACACAAAAAACTGAAAATAAAAGGATACAAGCAATGGCAAACAGTTGCCGTTTCACTTCCGCATCCGCATCCTCATCCCCATCCGGATCCGGATCCGAACAAGTCAAGTGAGGCAGGCGGTCGGTCATTAAAAATGCTCCACAATGCCGAAGCGAAAATTGACTTTAATTCCATTGCATTTAATTGTCAGCACAAGAGATTTCCAATTGCGCCCGCCATGAAAATCGTTTATTATTTATGGTTTTTCATACCCCGCAAAAACGCACAAGCACATTTCCACATTTCCATATACACGTGGATGACGCTCTGCTGAGCATTATCGAAAATTTGTCAAAGTTATAGCAAGTAATTGACTTTAATGGCTTTTCAATTTGCCCCACACCCCGCGCATTCGCAAATAGGATCAACAAAAATATACAATTGCACGTCAAAGCATTAAATTATTGTAATAAATAAAGAACGATATTGAAGTGCAATAAATAAGCAAAATAAAATAAACGGAAATCAAACAAAAAATTGGCATTAAAAGTTATTTTGCTGGTAAATCTTTGGTAGTTATAAATGAATCATTTTAACTTCAGTTTGATGGGGTAATTTTTAAGGGAATCTTTGGGAGGTTTTATATTTTTAACATCAGTTTGATATTTTTCCATTATTTAGGAAGTAAGCAAATTGTCTTGATTTATTTCAATTTACACTTAGTATTTACAACCATTTATTATTCACAATTTTTTTGTAAGATGGGTAATTGAGCTCTCAAATTAGACAATAAATATTCAGCATTTTCCATTTTTTAGAAAGCACATGTTGTTTTCCCCTATAAATCATCGGGAATGTAAATAGAACATGTGAAATCGCTTAGTTGTGTCCTTTAAAAAATATGTTTCTATGGCCATTGCAACAAATGTAATTGTCCCAAAAAAAAGGGTAATTACCCTCCATTAATTAATGCCATCTCGATAGCAGTGCTCGCACTCGGATGTAACCAGCGTGCTGTGTAATATTTATTTATCGTTGCCCAGTTAAAGCCATAAATTCTCAGCAGATCGCGACGGAAAGGGAAGTTGGCAAATAAAGCTCTAGCATTTCCACGAAGGATATGGAAAGTCGGAAATTTACATTGCGATGAAGCCAGCTGCTGGTTCGAGTGATGCATAAATTTGCAGATGCGAAGCAGCGGGGCTGAGGCGGGGGCCAAGGAGCCGGGCAGGAAGCAGGGGCAAGGCTGCGCCAAAGCGACGCCGCAGTGAACTTCCGCTTTGCAGCCAAGGTTGCCTTTTGGCCAACTGGCTGGCCAAAGTCTGACAGTTAGCCAGCCATTCAGCCAGCGCAGCTTTGTTGACTTTTGTGTGGCTTAAAAGTTCAGAGGGGCAAAGCGTTTTGGGGAGGAGAACGCTCGTCTCAGGCAGCGTGAGAGTTGTAATTGTGAAAGCAAGAGGATAGTGCGTTACAAAACTGTAAGTTGTGTGTTTGATAAAATTAAAAACAGAAATGTTTATGATATATTTCATGTTAAGAGATAGTTAAGAACCTAAAATAGCATTACACAAAGGATTCAATATGTTGGTTTTAAATAATAGGTTAAAATAAATATAATATATGATATAATATTTAATATTAATATAATATTTAAGTAGTATGTTGAACAAATTACAAGAAATATTCGCTTTTTTGTATTTAGAAATTATAGAGAAAAGTATTATAATACAAAGAATAAAATAAAAGATTCAAAGATATGTTTGAATTCAATATATTACACATGATGTGATTTAAAATATAAGTCGTATGTTGAAAAATGTTTGCTATTTTTTATATTTAGATATGTTAAAGCAATTATTATTACTCATAACATAAAAAATTCAAAGATTTGTTTGAATTCAATATGTTGCTGTTCTTATTTATTAAATTAAAGTATATATTGTTACAGGATAGCTAGGATATTTGATTATATACTAAATATATACCCCAAAGGTATACATACAACCCCGAAACGCACTGTAACCACAACATAGGAATGTACTATAAAAACAGTTACCATATGAGGGTGGAATGGGCGCGTCTAAGCCGCGATCTGTTCGCCCGAAAAAGCACTGAACTGTGAAATTAAACTACGCAAAAATGTTTAACTTTTTCCAAACCTTATTCTCTTTTTTATTTATTTACTTTTTTTGGTTCCCCGAGAAAACAAAAGGCCGATGATTTCAGACCGAAATTGTTGTGTGGCGAGAGATGGTGGGGGTGGTGGCTTATGTAATTCGATGGGTTTTAGGGCCTGAACACTAATTTCAGTTTGGGCAATAAATTCAACTATTAATATCTGTTCAATCAGGCCAGTTTGGCTTTAATCGGATGCATCAGCAAAGCCCGCATCTCAGAAATGCGAAAACCTTAAGCGAAGGCGGCCGGCAACAACAATAATGCCGTAAATTAAATGACCCGCTCTCATTTTATACACAAAAACCGTGGGGCAAAGATTATTATAAGAGATGTATTTATCATTAATTAAGTTGTTATTATTATTTCAGAGGAGATTATTTATTATAATATATTTAGAATCGTAGAATCATTTTTTTTTTTGCATTTTCTAGGCGATATTTATAGATTCTATGATGAGAATTGTGTATGTTTTATTTAGTTTGTAGGTATACATTTATACTCTTCACTAAGTGTACAATATATTGACATAAATAATAATTTATGGCTGTCATAAGAAAGGGTTTAAGAAACTATTGTTGAGAATATTATCTTGGCATAACCCTTACCAATTTTATTTAAAGTATTTATGTTTATATATTTTTATAATTTTTACTCATTATAAATTAGTCTACAATTTTTTAAGGATTGAGAAATTAGTTTTAAATGATAAATATAAACAATACGCTATGCCTAAGGGCTATCTAATGTATACAAAAGCCCATATATATTTATAAGAAATATTAAACAAATAATAAATAAAAGTTTTGTTGCGGATTTAATATTATTATATGTATATATAATTATATAATAGTTGAAGAATAATTATTGAAAGTTAAAGCAATAGTAAAAGTTAGTAGTAGTATTTATTTAATTATTAAAAAAAAATCTATACTCATTTGAGGATTTAATTTTTTAGTAAGTTTTGTACCACTGTGCCAAGTCCATAATCACTATCAAGTGACGGCGCTACCTTGACCCCGAGAATGCCAAGTAAAAAACGAACGAGGGAAGGAGGAAAAATAAAGAGACGAAAGAAAACAAAAGCGATGGATGGGAAGCGGGTGTGAATGCGAAAACGAACGGGATTGACGAATTGAATGGCTGAATGATCGTCTGACAGAGCGACCAACCAACCGACCAACCGACCAACCGACCGGCCGACTGACTGACTGACTGATTGACTGATTGAGTGAGTGGGGAAATTGTGGGTGGCTGAGAGGAGCTGCAAATGAGCGAAACGTGAGTCAGCCGAGCCCATGACGATGGCAAGGCGGCAACAATAACAATAAAGCCTTCACAATAGCAACAATAATGCCAGCGACCTTCGGGAGGCGCCTGAAGGAGGTGGTGAGGGGGTGTCTGTGACAGACAGACTTCGATGCAACGGCGGCAACAGCTTTTGTTTGTGTTTAAGCCTGCCCATGCTTACCACTCCATTTAGGCCAGGACGTTTTGGCCCTGAAAAAGAAGAAAAACCGAAAACGGCGCCTAACCAGCTTTGTTTGTTGCTTCCTGCTCGTCTGACACGTTTTCCTCAACGGAAAATGGGAAAACAAGGAACGAGAGACTTGTTGCACTCAATTAAGCTAAGCACTCTAAAAAAAGGGGTTGATTTTAATGGTAATTGAGGTAATTCTTAAAATTTACTTAATGTATAATAATAATAATTTTAAAATCTTCTTAATATAAATAATATATATAACGTTATTAGCAATTAGATTATAAATTTTAAAGTAAGCTAAATAGAAAGCTAAATAGAGGGAGTATATATTTATTTATTTTTTAATAAAACAGTTTGGAAAATTGTTCTTTTAAAATCCTTAAATTTGATATTAGTTACGTAAAAATGGCCTCATTCCTTTTTATTCGCTAATTATTAATGGCTTAAGCCTTTTATATATTAACTTTTAATGACAAAATAACTGACAAAATATTACAAATAAATTAAAATATATCATTATAATATGTTTTAATTCCCCTACTTTTTGTTTGTGCAGAATGGAGCAACAGAAATGCGAAGCCAGACATTTGCAGCTTGAAATTTAGCTGTTTAACTTGGCTTTCGGCTTTTGTTTACTCTCCAGCATCTCATCACTTCACACCACTCCCCTCGCACCCGTCCCCACCACTGGATGGATGCACATTATGAATGATGCGCAGCACGTGCCGGCAGCAACATCAGTAGCTACATCAGCAGCAGCAGCAGCAGCATCAGCAGCAGCAGCAGCAGCAACATCAACAGCAATTTCAGTTCACGCTACAATTTGCAGCTTAATTATTTTGGCTTCGTATCTTGGCTGGTGTTTTGCTGGTTTTGGGGTTTGTTTTGTGGCTGATTTGGGCTCTGATTGCCACTTTTACACGGCTCATTGGCCGGCACGTGTCGGCAATGGCTTAATGCCGCTGCTCTCGCCCAACGGATTGACCTTAAAAAATGTATATTGGCAAATTGCTTTGAGCCACATTTGCAAAAAAAAAAAATTGTTCAGTTGGTTTATTTGATCTAGAAAAAAATGTTACAGTTGGTTTATTTGAACAGTTGGCGGCGAAATAACATTTATATGATATTTAGCATATTCCACACCGAAAGCTCTAATTTCTTTTAGATTTATTTAATATTTGCTATTTATTTGGAGGTGAAACTAGTTTATTCTAAAGTAACAAGATACTTTAATTGTAACTATGAAATATTTATTTGAAGAGTAATTTAGATAGCCTTGATTTTCTAATATTTAAAAAGAATTTCAATGAGATAGTCGCCTTCCCAATAGCAATTACAATTACAAAGGTAAATGAATAACTTTAGAAATCGATATTTACCAGTATCTATTCTGGCGCCTTATTTCTTTAATTGCTGTGATTTACGATCTCGGTTTAGCAGCTTCCATTTATCATTTTAGTGCTACCCAAGCTCATCTTTCACTTGTAATAAGCGTTTAATTTACAATCAATTGAGCTTCCTTTTTACACACTCAATCGCTCCGTTTTTCTGCGCTTTTTTCCCCTCCATTGTTATCCCTAAGTGACCACAGACAACAATAATGGCATTGGCAAAAAACCAACTGCTGGCTCGCTACTTAAGCTGGATATTAATGCCCAGTCATATGGCCATTAGCGGCTGCCGCGTCTTAACGCAAGCGCAACGCTCGGCCAATTACACATAAATTAACCGCGGCTTACAGCTAATACCAACTGCTAACTGGCAAGTGCAAATCCGATATATATCTCTATATCTGTATATATGTTATATCTGAACAACCGTTAAGTGTCTGAGCACAGACAGGCCAGGGGCTGGGTGGCTGGCAAGGGATATGTGTATCGGGCAGATTATATGCCACGATGATGCGCGCGCTGATTATACGTTAAATCGAGATGGAAGTGTGCACAACCAGACGGTGTGCAAAAAACGAAGTAAAATAATAATCATAATAATGAGCAGAAGGTACCAAATACTGCAGCAAAAAACCAACAACTAGAAGCAGAAGCAGCCACGTGCAGCCGAGAGTTAACTCATGGAAAATCCACTGCCATAAAGTAAGCAAAGCCCTTCCTATGCATTACCTTCCTCCCAGATGACTCGTGACTCACACTAGGTTGTTGTGTATACCCTTACTTAAGATAGTTTTAGTTAAAGGAATTTTAAAATTATTTTGCGTAATATTTTTAAATACTTTTAAATATTTGATTACAATATAATAAGTGCAACATGGCGTATTCGTGATTCTAAATTAGTAAATGTAATACTTTTATATATTTTAAATATATATTTTAAATGTTAAATATATTTTTTTTAAAATATATTTTTAAATGTTAAATACAGTTCAAATATATAATAATATGAAATATGAATAATTACAATTAATGTAAGTTCAACATGGCGTATACGTGTTTCTTCAAACTTTCAGGTAGCATTAAATTAGAAAAATAGTAGTAAAACATATTATATATCTTAAATACTTTTCAAATTTAAAAATATATTTAATATATATAGAAATATAACATTTGCATAATTAAAATAAATGTAAGCTCAACATGGCGTATACGTGTTATTTACAAATTTATGGGTAATAATTGTGATTTCAAGAAATAACATTTTACTAAAGATAGACACGGAAACGCAGGATTTCAATTAATTAATTAATTTTAATTTTAAATATATTGGCATAATATTTATAACATAATCTGACATAAATTTCCCCAATTTTATTCGGTACAGAAAAGGATGACTAAGGAGAAATTGGTTTTCTGCTTTTCAAATTAGTTTTAACTTCGGAATTACATAAATTTCCTATTTACCAAAAGTCAGGCTAAATATTAATATTTTTCCACGAAAGTTTTATATTTAAAAGTACTTCAACTAATTTAAGAAACTCAATATAATTTATAATAATTTATCGAGAGAGAATTTCAAGTTCGTCTTCGTTCCGTTAAAAAATTCACCCTGTTTCTTTTTTATTGATGGATTAGCCAGGCAGGTTTCTGTGCCTTTTGCTGGCTGCAGCATAAAAAATAGCGAAAAATATATATATACATATGTTATGTTGGCTTGTGTTGGCCTTGCAACCATCCTGCCGCCCTTTTTTGCCCCTCGACTGACGTTGCATGTGCATTTCTATATGTATTTTTTGCTTAGTTCTTTGAATTTCTTCCTTCTGTTTAGAGATTTTTTTTTGCTTAACCCTCTGATATTTCACTTGATGTGGGTTTTATTTTATTTTTTTATTTAGTCTTTCTGTTTTGGTCAGCCAGGAGTTGTTTTTTTTTGGGACTGGGAAGTACACTGCAAAAAAATTGCGAACCAAGGAGCTTTCAAGTTAATAAAAGCGGAGAAAGAGTTTTTCAGGGGTTCACAAATTCATTTTTTAGATTTAGTTTGGAATTTATAATTCCTTTTTTCGTAGTAATATTGTTTTCTATTACTAAAGGAGAACGTACATAGGTAATTAATATTATATTTATTTCTAATATTTTCGCTAAATAAAAAACATTAAGACGCATAGACATTTAGTTTGCCGTATAAGAAATTCTTATTAAGGGTTTTAAATGCATTTTGGCATTGTTTAAAGTTAAATTAATATGTAAAAAAAATTAGTCTCCCTTTTACTAGTTAAAATATAGTTTTTTGCAGTGCTTCCACTGGCAACCAGTGAGCAGCAACTAGCAACTTGCAACTGCAACCGCTTTTGACCCGCGAAGCGTGTCGTGGCGCCAGCGATTATGTTTGTTTATATGCCTGCTTTGGTTGCTGTTGTTTCCGATGTTGTTGCTTTTGGATCGCTGCTTTACTGTTTTTTAGCTGTTGCCACTGTTGTTGCTATTATTATTATTATTATTATTATTATTATTGTTGCTGCTGCTGTTGTTGTTGTTGTTGTTGTTGTTTTTGGCACGCTGCAACGGTTTTGATGGCGCGCATTACTTCAGCACCGTTAAAAATATTTACAAGCCGCGTTAATTCTTAAAGCGTGGCCTTAATTTGATTAGCTTGGATTTGCTTGGCTTAGCTCGCCAAGCCCCAGACACTGTCCAGTTGGCTGCCTTTAAGGGTCTGGCCTGGCATTATTAAATTTTTCGTTATTAATTATTCACAAAAAGCAGCCAGTTTAATTGGAATTACTAATGCGCCGAAGCTCAATTAGCACATTATAAGACAGAAAAAGATTGGGAGAGGATCTAAATAAAAATATTAATCAAGAAATCTTATAATTAGTAACTTCTTCAATTGCAAAGAGAATCGTGAAAAACTTATGGCACTTATTAAAGAGTATTATATGCTTATAAGGCATAAAATATGTTTATAATTGAAATAAATTATTAAGAACCATTTTAGGGGAAACATTACCAAGAAAAGTAGTTTAAGAAGACATAATTACAAGGTTATCAAGTTCAAAAAACAAACTAAAGCTAAAATTAATATGATCTTAGTATAAGATGAATATTCCTATTTAATATATATCTTTATCATATCTGTAAGCTGTCACAAAATTAAAAAAAAAACAGTGTTAGCTGAACCGATAATGAAATTGATCATGATGAGGCTGCTGCATTTATATTCATTCTCTGAAGCAGAATCCCCAAAAACAAATAAATCAATAGATTATCGCTCACGCAAATCTCAACTATCGAGAATCGAGAATCGAGAATCAAAAGCCCAAAAGAATCGATGACCAAAGAAGCGTTTTGGCCAACACCTAGAGCAAGGAGCTGGAGAATAGGGTAAGGCCAACGCCATTTGGCCATTCAGAGTGCGCGCATATGGCCAAAATGGCCGCGGCATATTTGGCCACGTTGCACATTCGGCCCAAAGTTAAAAGTCAAATGTGAGCTTGAATTACCAGTAACAGCAGCTGGAGAGAAAATGAGAATTCTCGGGGATTTATGAGAGGCATGCAAAAGCACAAACCGGCCCAGCATGGCCAAGTGAGGGGAGGGCCAAGACTGGCCTAGGGCGACGTCTAACCAAATACGAGTAAGACTGGCAAGTCAAGTGGCGTGCAATGTTTTTTTCCTTGCATTTTATTTATTTTTTTTTTTTGGCCAGCTCAGCAGCAAATGCAGTTTTGGCCAAATATGGCGATCGCATGCTGCGAGCCCAAAAGTGGCCAAAGCCAAGCGACACAGATACGAGAACTTTGGCTTAGACGGCGACCATCCCTGCTCCATGCCCCTCTCATCCCCATTTGGGGGTGCCCAACTTGGTCCGAGGCTGAGACTCTGAGACTGCGACTTAAGCCCGGCTAAATGCCGCCGACGCCACCGACACCGCGGCCACTTTTGGCCAATTTTTGCACTTGCGCAAAAGGTCTCAAGACAGGTTACGCGCCTGCGGCGATTTAACCGTTTTTGAGGCGACCAGCAGCCGCAAAGAGAATTGGCTAGAAAGGTTACACCTGGCCAAGACGAAGCTATAATGCCCTTGGAAGGGATCCCTACGAAATGTGTGAATAAAATCACATGGGCTAAAGGCTAAAGCTTAAATATATTTCTTAAAAACATACCAGGACTTAAACTGAACTGAACTTAAATATAAAGTTTGAGTTAAATTCTTTTCTTTATTGAAAACTATATCAATAGAATAAGTAAAGAAACTAGTAACCCTCAAAAAGCAATAAATTGCATAATAGAGTAAAGAAAACTCCTTAATCAAAAAGTTAAATGAATGAAATTTGTAAATTAAAGTTATCATCAATTTAAGTTATTTATTCAGTATTTTTAAAACACTTTTCTGATCTCAGAGAAGCACCCAAAAACTCTAGAATGAATACCCATGTCTGTGCTAAGGAAAGACCAGAAATCTCCAGTGGTCACGCCAACGCCAAGTCAGGAAATCGTCGGGAAAAGGGAAAAATCGACGGCGGGCGGCGAGCGGCGGCTAAATATGCAAAGGGTCAGGCGGCATCGGCTTACATTTGGCATCCATTAGAAAGCAATCCGTCAGTGCGGTTTTGGGCTAACAAGATAGCTGCTGTGGTCAGTGTTTGGTTTCTGTTTTTCTGAATATTTTTTTGTTCTTTTTACTGTTTAATGCCACTGCCGTTTGTGGCACACCCACGCGATTCTGTGGGCTAGGAGAAGCCCGAAGTTGGAGTTTGGAGCCGAAGCCATGGCTAAAGCTAAGGCTAAAACCGGTCGCAAATGTTCTCCTTGACTTCATTACGAATCACGAGCCAGGGCCCAACCTCCGACCACCAAGAACAATGCCAAAAAGGAGCAATAGTCGCTATATCTGACCCAAAAGCAACGCCAACGTTAAAGGTTTTATATAGGGGAAAAAAGTGAGATACTTTACATTTTGGTTTAAATATAACTAAGTCTGTTTGAGATTTAAATGTAGTATTATTTTTCATAAATTCTTGGATACAATTTAAATGATTTAAGCTTGAAAATATCATGAAATATAGAGATATGTATTATTCTATTGCTTTTCTAAAGTTATTCAACAAAAGCTTTCCTCGTTATTATTATAAAATAAAGAACTATATTATATATAGTTAATTGCATGTAATTGGGATTATTTCTAAGTGTATTTATATATTTTTTTTTAGCAGTCAGCCTTTTGGCGACACATTTATGATGAGTAATGCTGGTGGACAAGGAGCAGGTCCGGGAGCTGATTGGGATCGCAGAGGGATCCGCATTTGTATCTGTATCCGACAGATGCAAGCAGCCTACGCCAAAAAGGAGACAAAAACAACAAGAAACAAAGAAAAGATACAATAATCCGTACGCTGTTTTTGGCCGCTGACATCATGCAGATTTGCATAGATCTTTTCACTGTTTGCTGTTTGTTTTTCGGGCACTCCATCTCCATGTTAGAGCCCATGTCTTGTTTTGGCATTTGTTTATTTGTTTAATTAATTTGTAGCCGCTGCCTGTCGCTTTATTGCTGCCCACGACGTTGCACGCCGTGGCCGATGCCGATGCCGATGCAGTTGCATTTGTGGCGTATTTACAAAATGAAGTCATAAAAGAATGGCGGTCATAAAGCGAAACGCGGACGCAGTGCGTATTAAAAATTGCGCATACGCCGCGTGGTCCCCCTGGGAACGGCGGAAAAAGGACAGCCGAATAACAAATAAAACGAAGGAGACGAAGCAGACAGCGGCGTGTGCCACCTCCGCGCTTTTGGCTTAAACGAAAAATTTATCTTCACGCATTAAACTTTATTGCATTCAAAATTACAGCAATTATTTGACCAACAATTATGGCAGACGCGCTCTCGCCCCGCGTTTTCAGCTGCTTGCCTCCTCTGCCGGCTTCTGGGCGTGTCCAAGTGGGACAAACACTTTATTATTCGTTTTTTACGACACTTTCGGTTAAGCGCTCTCCAGTTTCCGCTCCTCGTCCAACTCTTCCCTGCTTTTTTGTGTTTTGTTTGCCCTTCAGCTGTTGCGCTTTTTTCCCCAATGGCCAATTCCTCTCTGCTTTTCTTTTTTTTCCTGCAACTCGAGCTGCATTCTTTTGGCCTTTTTTTTCGGCTTTTGTGGTCAACGTTCAGGGAGGGGGTGTTAAAGTGGAATGCCGGGAAAAACAACAGCAAAACAACAAGGAAACGGGGAATCCTTGGCCACAGGAATTCCGCGCGGAAAGGGGGTAGCTTAAACGCTTAAGCCCCCCCGGCTATTAAATTGCATTTGCATGGCGATTAAAAGAGAATTGTTTTAAGAGTATCTCTTACAAGTGCCATTTAATTAATTGAGTTCGTATGAGGGAATTGTTTGTTATTTATTAACTAAGATACTTATTTTTTTAATAAATGTTCTACAAAGTAATGGTTTTTTTATATTGCTTGTATTTGTTTACCTGCTATGTGGTCTTTTCATATTGATATGTTGCCTTAACTCTTATGTAGTAAGTAATTTATAAAGACATCAGTCAACACAGGAACTTACCTAGAAATGGAAAAAGTTTAGAATTAGTTTAAAATATACAACTACACTAAAGATTCCGTGTTCAAACAAACTTAAAAGGTGATGCATTTAATTAAAAAGTAAAGAACTTAAAGTTTAAAAAATCAAAGTCCTAAAGATGCTTCGCTTTCAATTAAATACTTATTTACATACATATGATATAATATATTTATTTTCCATTACACTTTGGTTTATTTTTAAGCAAGACGTTGTGTTGGTTTTTAGCTGTTCTGATTCGGATTTTTCCTCTGGCGCAAATTCTTAAAACTAGGCTACGTACAAACACAGTACACTCGATTAGATATATAGATATTGTACAGATATCAACTAGGCAGCTCTAATCTTAGGACTAGGTAACAGATCAGGTGCGACCACGCCCAAATTGCCACAAGCATCGTGTAAACGGAGTGCAAATTACAATCATTTCTGGTTACCTCTACTGGTTGGCTTTACTGTCGATTGGCTACTAGTATTCGCAAGTATCTAAGCCTGTCTGTCTGTCACTCCCAGCCAGCAACATGCAACTCAATTCCTTTTGGCTTCGAATCAAATCATCAACGGAAAAGTCAAGCAAAAAACGATCAGGAAACCAGGCAGCTGTTGCCCCTTTTTCCAAGCATTTTCCCCATTTCCAATGCCTGTGGGTTAGATTGCGACAGATTGAGTACTTGTCAATCATTATTATAAAAGTAAACTATCATGAGCTTCTGTTCTTGGAAAATGTGGTACATGAAAGCAGGGTGTAAATAGGTATTTACATTTGCTAAAAAAGTATTTAAGAAAACCTTATGTATATCAAATTAAGTAATTAAATTAAGCAAATCTTGAAACTTTTTGGTATTAGTTTCGGTAATGATTTCCCTTGGAATTAGCTGCTCAACTTAACTTAACATAGCTATTTTCTTTACACCCATTTAAAGAATGCTTTAAATACATTTACACACCGAAATCACATTTGCATAATCGACGAAATAAGGCGGAGACATTTGTGCGAAATTCCACAAGCTGGCCACAACAAAGCCAAACGAAAGAACTCCCTTTTTGCCAAAGGTGGCAAAAGTCAACTGGCCAAGTGTTGGCTCAGTAGCTGAGTGCTGGTGTCGGGCCGTGTATCTGTCGGTGCGAGTATCTGCATCCAACGGCTATTTGCTCATCGTTGCAACGTTGGCGGCTAGTTTCAATATTGACTCTCAAAATGTTGTTGCGGCAATGGAGATTTGCAGGCAACTTGGAACTGCACTAAGCCAACAAGGGGCACCAAACCAGAAGATACTCGTCTCGTCCCGTCTGTTTGCCCGATTAATTAATTGCCCAAATGAAGAATCTGCTTCTTGTTCTTTTCTTTCTGTCTTCCTCGGCGATTGTTTTTCGCATCAATCGAAGGGGAGCAGAGACTGGCCGGCATAAAAACTTGTCAAACTGGCAAATTATTAAAAGGAAATTGTTGACATTCCTGGGTAAATATGCAACTGCCAGTTGCAACGGTAACTGCAACTGCAACGCCAAGTAGCCTGCTTGATTGCCCCTATAAGGAAGCCAAAAGCTATCTCTATTACAACAACCAGACAAACAAGACAAGCAGCCTTCCCCGGACCAGCTCCTTCCTTTTTATTGTAGATTTCCGCGGCAGAACTAGCAGCAACATTAGGCATAAGTTAAGGAAGGCCAGCTAGGGATGGAACTGGGGCTATCGATCGACATTGAAAGCCATTTTCGTTATCGATATTTTCAGCTAGGTGATCAATATTGGTCGATTGCCTAATGTAGATGGTAAAATTGAATTATAATACTTTTTTTTTAGAAATGTTCAGTTTTTGTACAAGAATAGGTTAAGACATGTTCAGAGGAACAGGCTAGAGATCGAACTGAAGCTATTGAAATCCATTTTCCTTATCGATATTTTTAAGCTAAGTGATAATATTTGATCGATAGTCATATAGAATCTAAATAGTAGATCGTATTGCATTTAAAATGTTTTGATAGATTAGATTGACATAGGCAAAGACAAGCCAGCTTAAGATGGAACTAAGACATTTTTGACATCGATATTTTAAGTTTGGAGATCGTATTCGATCGAAAAGAAGAGACTAGAGAAAGTGAAAGAGATAGATATTCTAAAAAGCGATCTATTGTATTTAATAAAGTTAATTATCTGATAAATTATATAGAAAATATGAGTATTTATAAAAAAATACATGGAACAAGGATATATCGTTATCAATATTTTAAGCTAAGTGATAATTGTATGGTTAATCTCCAAAAAACTTTAAAAAGATTTGTATTGTAGTAAAAATTGTTATTTTCTAATATTGTATACAGAAGCTTTGGCCCTTTTGCGCAAGTATAAAATATTTCTTTGTCTTTTGGGATTTACATATTTAGAATATTCACTATTTGAATTGAGTAAATATTTCTAAATTCAACATTATTTCCCATATTTTTCTTCTATTTATAGTGTTACCCTCTATTTAAATTTCCTGCTTTTAATACATTTATTTATATGCTATTTTCCCAACACATCCCTAAGGCCAGCCTTGGCATTTATCATTATTTGATTTCTACCACTGGCCCCTGTTAGTTGTTTTCTCCTGCTTTACAACTCGATCGTGTTTGCCTGTTGTGGGCCAAATAAATTTTTATAAATAATAAGCTTGGGCCAACGGACGTGGATGTTGCTGCTGCTGCGACTGCTGCTGCCAATGTTGCAGTTGCAGTTGCAGTGGCTGCTGCACTTGCAAGCACAGTTAGACAGCGACAGACTCGACTGGTTTTCCACAACAAGTGCGCGGGGCCAGCTTCCTTCTTTCTTAGCCTTCTCCTCCTGGCTGGAGAGAAACCAGCAATACCTTTGGCTGGCTACAGAAATTCTTGGCCAAAAGGGTATTTCGTGCAGCAGCAGCAACAGCAGCGGCAACAACTTTTTTTCCGCTCCAGAGCCAGTTCGTGCAGCTCGTTGCAGTTGCTAGATAAAAATGCAGTTAATAAAACTGTAAAAACTGGACGCACACACACCGATACACACGCACAGAGGAATCAAAGATTTATATACCTAGAGAGGGGCTTATGTACATACATAAGACCGACTTTGGGCCTTGGGATGTGGGCAAGTGCGGCCAGCAACGCCATTTAATTGCCTGTTTGCATTTCACATGAGCCGCAGCTCCAGCGGATAGTAGATGTGGCTGAGGATGAGGATGAGGCTGGGGATGAGGATGTGTTGGCCGCAGGCTAGAATATTATCCCAAATCTCTGGCTCTCTGGGTCTCGCATATTTATGGTATTTTTCCTGCCGTATGTTTGCCAGGCGGTCGCTTTGAACCATCTTTGGTTTTGATAGATCGCATGTGAAAGGTGACTTGACTTGACTTTGACTTTTGGGGGTAATCTATGGCGAAAGGCGAGAGAATTACAGCGGAGATTCGGGCTTAAGAAATATGTGAGTAGAATCACTGAAAAAGTTATGATCTTAGGTGCAAGCAATTGAAAAACTGGCTTTAAATAAATACTAATAAAGTAAATATTGAGCACACACTTTATTATCCTCGATCTTATGACAATTTCTGGTAAATTAACTCGCTTAACACGTGTAACATCCGCAAATACAGTCAGTTCCCAGCTAATAAAACCCCTCTAGAGAGACCGAGACTGCAGCTGTTGTTTGGTTTTCCTGTTCACATAACTAAACCGTGCAAATTAGTTGCCAAACAAATTATTTCATATTTTATTTTCGGTTGCCTTTCGGGTATAGCTTCAGTTTAAGAGCTTCAGCTTCAGTTTCAGCTTCAAAACCCGAACCGGCACTCACAGCCAACATACAAACTGACCTTCGTTCATTAACGACAGCAGAAGGCATAACAAGACATAAACCCCAAAAGGCTCCACATTTGGCGGCTGGTAGCAGCCAAACCAGTTAACTGCAGCCGGTAACTAACAAATAGTAAAATTAGCCCCAACATTTTGCATTTGATTAAAAGATTTTTTGAGTTTGCCAGCAGCCATGGCAGAGATTACAAAAAACCAGCAAAAAAAAAGAGACCCAACCAAGTTTGCTGAATTAATTTCGCATTAGAACACGCGCTTGCAATGCGGCCAAAACGCAGTTCACTTTTGGCCAAATGTCGACGACTATCGTCTAACCTAGGTAGGTATACAACATATATAAATATGCACAGATACATATGTATCTGTACTTTTTGAGGTTAACCTAAGCGGATGCCTCGCTGACGTTGCAGGCAAAATGATTCAAACTTGTTCTTAGACACTCCACACACATAAAGGTGAGATCAGTTTGATGTGATCTATTCAGCAGAGCGTTAATCAATTTGGCTGGGCTTATGGGGTTTTATAATTTATTCCATTTCGGGGATTATAGTATGATTCTGCTTTAATAATTAGGTACTTAAGTGGAGTAAGTGGGAGTAAGTGGAGTAGTTCAAATATTAATAAGAATGCATCATTAAACGGTATCTTGGATCATTTTATATCATAATTAGGCATTAAAGAGATTTATTTGAATAAATTTCTTTGAATATTCAGTCTTTAAATATAGTTCTTTAAATATTATTCAGCAAATTGTGCAGAGATTAACAAATGCAGAATTCCAAACAACTTTCAAGTTGATTTTTCGGACTTTTGTGGCCACAAAAGCGTTGAATTACAGCTATTTATTGTCGTGCTGTTACAGCATGACCCAATGGGCCATTATGCGTATATTTATATGGCTTATGTACGAATATGGTTCATATATTTATGTATAATTGTATATATGTGGAGACCCCAGACCTTCGCTCTTTTTGGCGCCGGGCATTCGCCATTGTAAGCTGAGAGGCCCCAAAAAGCGGCCCAGCTGCGTCAACAAAAAAAAAGTACAAAAAAATTAAGCAAAACAAATGAAAACAGAAAAAAAATATATATGTATGAAATAGTGAAAACTCCAATGCGTTTTGTTTAAACAAATCAGCAGAAATTTTTTCATGTTGCGGGCCAAGTTTGCTGGCGCTTGTAAGCGTACTTTGATGACACAAGAAAAAAGCGTACATAAAAACTGTATAAACTGTATAAGCCAACAAAAATTAAATCATTTTAAATATTTATGGCAGAGACCATTAATTGGTTTACATTCGTTACTCAAAAAAATTGTGCAAGTCAGTTGATCATGGTTCCGAATTAATATTATTTTTCCAACATTTTTTTCTATAGTTTTCAATAACTTTAATTGGTAAGAAGATATAAATATGGGTGGTACTTTATTATTTATGTAATAATTTACATAATCTTTAACTATTTGTAAATATGCAGTGGCAGCTATTCAAGTTCATTTCAAAAGCAAAACAAAACACAGAAAACAAACAGCAAAAATACATATTTAAATATGCCCAAATACTTTAGCTTGTCGTTGTCCATGTCAAGTGTAAGTTTACGTTTTTTATTGTTGGCAAAATTTCGAAGGTTGTGCCTCACTTGAAAAAAAACCCCCAAAAAGCAAATTATTCAGGAAAGGCAGTTGGACAGACAATGAGGAAGAGAACTTGAACATAAAATACAACGCAAAATTATAATTAAAATTGTAAGCACAAAAAGAAACCAACAATAAAATTTGAAGGGATTTTAACTAGGAAAAAATATATTAAAATTATATACAATAAATATAAGCAACAAGGTAAAATATTAGCAATAAATTAAGGACTTGTGTATAATATATAACAAGTAATATGAGCTCTAATATCTTGTAGAAATATTCCAAAGAATATAAAAATCTTTACAATCTTATTTATACTAAGGAAAAATATGTTAAAATTATATATAATAAATATAAGCAACAAGGTAAATTATTAGCAACAAACTAAGGACTTGTGTTTTAAATATAACAAGTAATATGAGCTTTAAAATCTTGTAAAAATATTTAAAAGAATATAGCAATCTTTACAATCGTTATAAATTCCAAATTCTATGACAAAATTGAGCTTTTTCAAAAAACATAACATAAAAATATAAATATAAACACCAGGAAACACTCACAATATCTGCGCCAACAGGGAATTCCTCTTGTAAAAATATGCAAAACTACAAACAACGATGGAACGGCAGAAATCCGCAATACCAACTCCTACGGTTATATTGACGGTAGTTCAGTAAAATCAATAAAAATATGAGCTAAGCCGAACAACAGCAAAGGTAGATACTACTGACGAGCCACTGAAGAATCGCCAACCGGCGGAGGCCCCTTCACGGGGCCGTCGGGCTATTTAGCATAAAATGTGTGTCAGCAAGGTAAAGGGCGGTCGTTCGTCACCGGTCCGCTGTCCCCACTTGCCACTCCCCCCGGTCTGCGGGGTCGGATTAACCCCACAACACCAGCATGGTCCCACGCTGGCTTCGAGCTGTAAAAATTTGAATACCTAAATAGGCGCTGGCTGGCCTATTTTCTTATTTGTTTGTTGTTTTTTTTTCGCTCCGACACGCATGCGAAATTGGGTTTTCATTTTGTTTTCGTATTGAAATTTTTGCGAGTGGTTTACACCACGGCTTGGTGGCTTTGCCATCGGAAGTTAACCTTGAAAATATTTTGTTTGTTGTTTTACCTTCGGGTGAGGTGACAGAAAGCTTACAGCAAATATTCGCCGAAGATTTTTACACATCATTAGCATTTAACTACTTTAAAGTCTACTTAAAAAGTTGCTTACAAGAAATATAAGCCGAGTAATTAAAAATTCATGGAATTTTGAGTTGAAAATATCAGTTATCGGAAGATAGTTTCTCTATCTTCTATGAGTTAATTAATGTTCTTTTCATTAAGTTTAAGGGCTCGCAATTTCAAGGTAAAGTGACTCATAATATTTATCTTTTTAGGAATTTTTTTGTATAAATTTATTGATCAATTTATTGGTATACTAATAAATTAAAGAGTTTTAAAAATAATATAATTTAAGCTATTGATTGGAGCTGTCATAGAATTATAAGTTACTATCATGAGGACTTGCCTTAAAATAAATAATAAAAATAAACGCATTGGTCTACTTTTTTAAAAACAGCTTCAAATAACTATAAACTAAGTTTGAATATTTTTAAATGTGAGAGGAAAATATATACAATTTAATATATTTTCAATAACTGTGATGCTTGCAGAAATTATGTTTTCTTTTAGTTAAGTTCAAAGGCTTAAATTTCAAGGTGAAGTTACCCTTAATATTTATTTATCTTTATAATAATTTGTAAACAATTTATTGATTAATTTAATGATATAATAATACAGAGACCGTAAAAATTGATGTTGTTTAAACTATTAAGTTCTAAGACAGCTCAGCAGTAAAAGTTACTATCAAACAGAGTATTTAGAATAAATCAACTATTTGAAATGTAAGAAGTTCAGTCCAAGGAATATGTTCTGCATATGTAACCCAGCTTTTAAATAAATCCCAAACTAAATTGCCTCTGACATGCAAGAGTGATTCCCCTGGAGAAATAAACCCCCCTTTATCAACCCTCAAGAAGGGGGGAATGGGTAAGCAAACTTCCAGTTGCAACGAAAAACATTTGCAGAACAGCGAAAACTCATCCTTCATCTTGTTTGGTTATAAAAACACTCAGAAAAATATCTTCAATATATTTTTGCCAAGCAAAAATAAAGAATAAAATACTCTGGAAGCTATTATTATTTGCAATTTAGTTTTAAAAGAGTAACCTACTTCCTTCTTTTCATCTATTGAAAAGTGTTATTTCTCTCATTTTTAGAATGATTTTCTGTTTGCTGTGTAGGAAACACTTGTCAGGTTCTGCAGCAGCTATGACACATGCCACTTGCCACTTGCTGCAACTCCTACTGCGACCCTTAAAAGTTGCCACAACTTGATGCAGATGAAGCCGCGAATGATGATGGTGATGGCGATGATGATGATGATGACGACGGGAGTTGTGGCTTTGTTTTGTCTTGGCTGTGATTTGATTTGCCAACGACTTGCGGATTTAGCCACATTCCCATGTTCTTCTCGGCTGTAAGTTGCCGCTCCGCTGGCATTTCTCCGCGGCTTGCACACTTTTTATTGGCTTGACTGGCTCATAACCGGGGAGGGGGAGGGGGACCAACTAAGATCGCCCGCACTCGGCATCCTGCCTCTCCTGCCACAGTTTGGTGTTTGCGGGGGCCTGCCATGAGTCAATTAATTTATATGCCGCACTGTCCAGACGAGTGCACAACACGCCCCGTCGGAATCCGATTCTGAGTGCGGACCGACTCCGGAGCTGAGCCCCTTGAAAATCCCTTAAGCTAAAAGGCTTTAAGTTGACAATGACAGGGATTGGGAAAAGTGATCGAGGCATCTTTATATTTGGGATACACTTTAAAAATAATTGCGAAAAACTGAAGTATATGTTAAGGTTGTTGAGGAGCAGAGTACTTTTTATCTTTCCCTTTTTCAATACAATATATCTAAAGAAATTTCGTGTATTTTAAAAGGTTTCGAATTAATGAAATTTGTACTAATTACTACGCATAATCCCATTACCAACATAAAAGTCCTTGAGGGATTTGTAAACTTTACATTTTAATATTAATCTTATTTAGAAAGGAAACTAACTTCAGAAAGTCGAAGATTATATACCTTTGCAGTTTGCAATCGAATTATAGAATCGAATCGGAAATCGATCAAAAGTTAAGCTTAAAAATGCATTTATTTAACCGATATTTTTATATGATAATGGATTTATCGAAGTTTAAAAAATACAAATAAGCCAAAAAAGCATTAATTTTAATTTGGAAAACTTTCTGATATTAGTTTTTATTAGATTAATATATCTGCATACGCAATTTGATTAAGAAATATTATAATTTTGCTAATTTTTGACAACTTTGATTATTTAAAACCTTATAAAAATTAAAAAAAAAAAATTGTAAATTTTTTTGCTCTCACTAAGATGGCTAGATCGACCCGGCTGTGGATGCGAATCAATAACATATCAGATTTATGGATTTATAACTCCTTCACAGCGTTACAAGCTTCTGACTAATATTATAAGACCCTGCAATACCCAAAAGTCCAAGCTAAGTAGAGACTCTAATTTTAAGATTTATTATTGCCTTGAATAAGATTATTTTTCCTTAAAAGTTATATTGCTTTAAGATTTAGTATCTATACTAAGCCCTAGAGAATTAATTAAAGTACAAAAAAAATATAAAGAATATAAAGACGGAGAGCCTAACACCTTCTAGTTTAAATTGTAAATAATGATTGTAAGAAAGCAATATTAGATATCTAATTCGCTTTTATTTCAACTTTTCTGAGTGCATAAAAAGAGAATCAATTGCGGCTTTTATTTCGTTGGTGATTCATGAGCTGCTAAGATTTATATGCGAATCGCAGCCAAAAAAATATTCACAGCCAAAACATTAACAACAAATTAAATAAATGTGCGCACATAAAAAGGCAAAATAAACAAGCCACTGCAGCCGGTGTCTCTGTCTCCCTCTTTTGGCCATAATAATGGCCAAAATCAGCAGCAAATAATGTTTTGATGACGGCACTTCCGGTGCAATTAAGTCCGAATGCTTCTAGTTAGCACTCGCCTGGAAGTCATCTACAAACTGACACGAAATGTGAATGTTTGTGGCTAAAAATACCCGATGCTTCCCTTTGGCACACATAACTTGGCCGAAAGCATGTAGAAACAGTGCTGCGCTGCTGCAGATCTCCCCCATGCCACTTCACACTTAATAAGACATAATTTTGCAGACTTTTATGAGTTGCAGCTTGGCGCGTGGGCCGGCAGAGAGAAAATAAGAAGAAAAACTCAATTAAATGGTCAGCAAATAATGCTTACACAGAGAGAATGGGAAAGTGTGTGTTTTACAGAGTGTGCACTGGGCCAAAACGCCTTCGCTTTGTGCACTCGTTCTGTCAACCGCAGGCGACAGGTTGGCCCCGCCACTTAGTTTTGGGACAAGTTAATTTTTTGGCTCCGCTTGTCTTTTGTCCGCTGATGTATTTAATTTCTAATTGTGCCAGACATGAGGATTTTTGCACAGTCCGAATGATAAATTACAAGCATGGGCAGAGCTGGCACTTTTCTGCAGTGTTTATGCGGATTTGCAAGACATTTGTATATTTAGGTAACAGTAAGGCTCTGTTTGTACTTATTACAAGCATATAAATATTGTATTTAAATTGGCTTGCAAACACCTTTATTTATTTAGAGTTAATAATTGCTAATTACAAATAACGGCCGCATAATCATTGGCTCTCTCTCTCTTGGCACGGTGGCGTATGCGCAATGTGCAATTAATTATACGCCGCGTGGTGCGCCCAGAGGTGTGACCGCTCAGCATCTCTTGACAATTCAATTAAAATTCGAATTGGTGGATATTAAGACGCCTTCGATTGGCAATTCGGTTAATTTGAGCGAATTAGCATGCGTCCGATGCCTGGGTGCAAGTTGCAGCATCGCTTTCATCTCGCAAATGAGGCGGAAGATTTGCCGGCTGCTGTCACAGCTGGCTGTCAGTTTGGAAAACATATCTGGCCACTTGACAAATCACCCTACGAGTGACAGCCGGGCCCAAAGACGCTTACAGCACTTCCTCCAACAACAACAACAACAACAAGTTTGCATTTCATATGTAAATAGATACATGTACATATGTGCCATGTCTCTGCGAGATGATGGCCCAGAATATTCGCACTCTTTCTCGGCTGTCAACCGAATTTGGGTCAAATTAATAACGTATAGTGTGGCCGAGTAATGCCAAACGGCTGAAACACACTCACCGCGGCCAAAAGCACTTTTCGAAAAAAATAAAAAAAATATAAACAGCAAGCAGAAAAACAAAGCACAAATATGAAAAACTAAATTAAACACAGCGGAGAGCCAAAATGTCGACAAATTTACAAAAAGAGCCAAAAGCAAGCTGCGGTGACACTTTCGATTTCAATTTCGTCGGTTCTGTAGCTTCACACACGCAAGTATCTGTGTGCTGTATCTGTATCTTGGCGTATTGTCAGTTAAAAGTTTATATTTATGTTTGCTTTTATTTGTTGTCTTCCTCTTAATTTTGTTGCCTGTTTTTCGACATCATGTAGCTGTGTGTCGAAGGTAGCGGCGACAGGTGCAAAAGTTGGCGACAAATTTTAATGAGCTGCAAAAGGCAGCAGCCAAACATCAAAATATCTACAACTTGCAACGTCCAACACAACACTATAGAGTACACAAAATAATTAAGTCAACCAGACTTGGCTTCTACACAGAAATAATCCCATAAACTTGGCAAATGTTAAATTACTATAATTAATACAAATTAATGGGGTGTGTGCGTGTGGGCGGAGAGTTTAAATGAAGTGATTTTAATTATGTGGGTGATACAAAACTTATAAGAAATCATCGAAAACTATAAACAATTGATTTATAAATTAAATATATTTATTGCTAACAAAACTAGTCTCCCGTTATTTACTTTTAAATATGTTATTTTGCAGTAAATTAAATTAATAACCAGCTTTAATGTCCAATTAAATGTCCCTAGCCTTGCATTGTGCCAGTTTAAAAAATTTAATTGCACTCGTAACTGAATTAAAATTTGGGGGATACCATAAATAATTATAAAAATCATGAGCAGAGCGTGCGCTTAAATATATAAACATATCATACATATGAGCGCCATTGTAGTCGTTGTTCAGTAATTTGCAAATTTCATTTATTTTTTATATTTATTTATTTGGGACTGTCTCTTTTTTTTATTGTTTTTATTATTATCGCCTGCTGCTTTGTGAATATTGCTTCCTCTTCAGCTACATACGTAATATAACAAAAGATACACACGCGTATCTGTGTGTGTGTGTATAAATTTGGAATAAAACGTAATAAAAAAACAACAGTAACGCAGCGGCACCAGCAACAACAATAAAAGCAATAAAAAAGCACAAACGCAAAGGCAAAAGAAAAAAACAATTCAAGGTCAGCGCCGAAACGTGCATGCAAAAATTAAAAGCGCTGAAAAAAAAACGGAATAAAGTAAGCAATAAAAAGAAATAAGAAAATAAAACGTAGCAGCAACCAAAATCCCAGCGAAAGAGCCGAAGGAGAAATCAAAACAATTTCATTTCTGTTTTTGTTGTTCGCCTTTGGCTTCTCCTTCTTATTGGCTTTCATTTTGGCTCCACATTTGCTGCAGCCTCGGGGGGTTTTTGCAGAGAAGCAGGGGGGAAAGGGGGGGAAACTAAGATTTGTGAAGAATTTCAATTCGATTTTTTGTGTCTTTACAGTTTCATTGGTAAAAGAATTACAAATATTTAAGTAACTTAATTAAATTCAATAAGACTTTTATTTTAAAGCCAAAAAATTAGATATGGAAAACAGATTTACACTAACTATAAATATTAATAATAGAAATTCAAGTGAGAAAACAAAACATTTCATTACAATATCATATTTTTCATTAGAAGAAATGATTTTCTTGTTTAAACTCTTGTTTTCTAAAACTATGCTATGTATTATACAGTTGTAATATACTTGGTATTACAGTTTGCTTCTTTGATAAATTGTACTATAATTTAAGACCCAAAGGATCCCTCATGAGGCTCTTACTGGAAGTGTGTGCATATAACCAATATAAATGTCACAAATGTATGATATTATCGATTCTCAAAAGTGAGCTTGTGTATTCAATCGCTTGGAATTGCCACGGCAAAAGCCAATTTCGAACCCTTTCCAGTCTCCACATTTGAGTCAGAGCTTGTGAATGCCGGCGAAGAGAGGCAGGGGGAGGGAAGGCAAGGTGGAGTCGGTGAAGGCGGAGTCGGAGTCGGAGTCGGAGTCAGAGAGGGAGACGGAGAAGAGACCCAATCCGCAATTGGCACTTGTCCTTGAACGGCGAAAAAAGAAGAAGAAGAAGCGGAGAAAGAAGACGCTAAAATGAGCGATGTTGGCAGCGCTGCCAAAATGCAGTCAGCGGCGACGCCATTAGACGTTGACGCTTAAGCGATGTCGTCAGCAGCAGCACCAGGAGCAGTAGCATTAACAGAGCAATTTACAGAAGTAACAACAATTAACAGGGGAAGTAATAACAGAATACCGAAAAAGGTAATATTAATTTACTAGAGATAACATTTGACTCAATAAAACTGTTTAGATTTATTCAATATTAAATTGATTATTTCAAAATTAATGTTGTCTTTACAAGAAATTATACAAGCACACCGAAATTGAATGTATTTAGAATTTATGTGAGATATCCTTACGACTTTTGTTGAATTGTTTTTTAATAACATAAAGTTAGGGCTAAAATTACTGTTAAATAAGGTTTTATTCGAGAAATCGAAGGCTAAGGTTGTATTTACTATGATAATTGATGTATCATTTATACATTTATTTACTACAGATAATCTTTGACTTAATAACAATGTCTACATTTTTGCAAAATATATTATGGGTCATATCTTTCAAATGTATTTATTGTTTTAAACTAAATCTGAATAATCTGACAATATTTAATGTTTTTGGAGTTTGTGTATAAAATCCTTAAGATTTTTAAAATTAGTTTATAATAAAAGAACGAAGGCTAAAATTTCTCTTAAATAAGCTTCTATTTAAGATACTGTGGGCAAAGGTAGCAGATACTATGAGAATTGTTGCATCATTGTGTTTGCATTCAAATAAGATTATTTATTTGTTTTGATCTGTCTAAAATTAAGATTCCCTTATGATGACTAATTAATATAAAGTAAATCATTTAAAACTTGGCTCTTAATGTCATTATTATGGTCATAATAGAACAACAGCAATAACCTAACAGCATTTTTTAACATTGGCAACATCAATCGTCGCCCTAACAGCAATGCCAACATCGATAACATAAAAAAATACTATAATCATCCCAACAACATCATCAGACTCAACAACAGCAGCACCAACAACACTAACAACAACAGCAGCACCAACAACACTAACAACAACAGCACAGCAACATTGGGAGACGTCAGCAGCGGTAGGAAGAGTGGCGGCCCTCGTCTTTTGGGCTTTGTCTGTTCCGTCTCTTTCTCACTCGCTTTCAAATGAACAACTGTCGCTACAGCCGTCGGCGTCGCTGCTGCTGCTTTAGCTGCTTGTTGTTTTTGTGGCTCAGCATAAATTCGCAAAGTATGCGAAATTTATTAGGGTCTGTTTCGCATGTGTTGTTGTTGTTGTTGTTGCTGCTGTCGTGCCTCGTCTAATTTAAAGTTCACACACAAACAAACATACATACACTCGCTCGCTCATTTACACACGCTCAGTTGGCGTCGAGAACTGCTCTCATGAGTGTGTGTGTGTAACACACACCAAGAAAAAACCCGAAATAGCGAATATCAGCAACAACAGCAACAACAAGCTTAACTAAGCGAAGCAGTAAAAAATGTTTATATTAATTTGTTGTTATTGTTGTTGTTAAATTGGTTGCTGTTGCTGCAGCTTGTTCTTGGTCTTTTTTGCTTTTGTTATTGTTTTCATTTACTTTATTTTCTGTTTTTTTCTATTGATATTGATATTTACTAAATTTTTTTGGCAAAAAGGCAAACTAATACACATGCACACAAACGGTGTGTTGTGCTATCTGTTTGCCAGCTTTGGTATGTGTAACTGTGTGTGTTGGACAGCGATTAAATTCGCGAATTAATCGCGCATGTTTTTAGCGCGTTGTGTTGTAAGGGACTGCTTTCTTATAGTATGTGTACATATGTATGTATGTATGTACATATGTATATTTTAAAATTTATATTTGGAAATCAAATGCGAAAGAATTCCTGCATTGATAAGAAAATGCTTGTTAAAATAATCAAATTAATATAGATTTACAAGCGAAATTAATGTTAACAAATGAGGCCCAATCGATTCCATTAAAAGTTTGGGTCATAGAAAATATTTAAAAAGATGGATAGATAGATTATAAAGATCGCTAGATGGATAGATCGATCGATCGCTAGATAGATAGATAGATAGATGGATAGATGGATAGATAGATAGATAGACCGATCTATCGATTGACCAATAGATACAAATATAAAAAAAATCAATCAAAGATCGACAGAACGAAAGACAAGACGATTATAAATCAATAGAACGAATGATAGATAAATCGATTGATCGATACACCTATTTTGTCTTTATTTGGAATATTTATACTAATGGAATATTTAAAAAGATGGATAGATATATATATATAGGACGATAGATAAATCGCTAGATAGATAGATAGATGGATAGATTTAAAGATAGCTCGATAGATCGAGAGATAGCTCGATATATAGATCGATGAAAAGATCGATAGATAAACCAATAAAAAGATGGATTAAACTAAATATAGATAGAACGAAGAATAGATCGATAGGACGAGAGATAGATAAATCGATAGATAGCTCTATAGAAAGATCGATAAAACTATGTTGACTTTACTTGGAATATATTAAATATAATATAACGTTGAATACTTAAAAAAATGTATGCTTAAAGGATGAGCTCCTATCTAATTTCTTTAATAAATTGTATTTTTCCTCATTTCATTTATATTATTTTTTCTATTACATATTCCCTTTTATTTTTTAAAAATTAGTAAATTATATTATCGATTAATAATTTGTGATTTCTTATTTGGTTTTTTTTTTCTATTTAAAGAGTATTATTAAGTTAAGTGATATATCCAGACTCAATTTATTTCTTTCTTTACACATTTATTTTTTCTTTATTTCTTCTTTTCATTTATATAATAACCTCTTTTCCATCTAAACCCTTTATTAAGCAAAATGAGAAGCCAGATGAGAAGCTAATCGATAGATACAAATTAATTCCATGTTCAGGGTTAAAGTGTGATAATAAAATATAATGGTCAACAAATGAATACCCTCTTGTTAATAATTAAATAAATTTAGCAATTCTGCACACACACACAGCAGATACGAGATTTAACTACCCAAAGACCTCGTTAAGTTCTGAGCCAAATTGCAGGCCCAGATAAATGTCCATTAAATGGACTTTTATCGAGAGCCTTTCCTGTCACCTTGCCATTACTGGAGCTGTGCCCCTCAGGCCTATGTTCGGTCATTACATAATAGCCACTTTGGATGCAAGACTGCCACGGGAAAACAACAAAAAAAAATATAAAAAACGAAGAAAAAATAATAAAAACAGGCCGTCAAGAGACCGGCCATTAGGAACGATGGCGAACCTAGTTCAAAAACATGTTTTAACCTTTTTCGTGGCGTGCAAAAGCCCAGGCCAGCTTTACAAGCCCCAAAAAATTAACACAAAAAGGTAAGAAATAAATAAAACATAATACACACACACACACACACACAAGGGACAGACTTGGCAACAAGAACTTGGCAAAAAATAAATAAATAAAATAAAACTATAAAAAAGGGTAAACGAAGCACGCGAAAAATTTTGCAAAAATGGCCAAAGACAAAACGCAGACGAAAAAACCCCAAAAAAACCGAAGCACCAATTTCTGCGCATGCGTCGCCGCCACAGCCGCCGCAGACGTCGGCCGAGGCAGCGACGCCAGCGTCAGCGTCAACGTCAACGCCGCTGTCAAACCTTTGAGCGCGGACTTAGACGTGACTTACAAACCAAATGCGCTCGCTCAAGGTTAAAGCCGTTTATTTGTAAGCCAACGGCAAAAAACGAAACTGAAAACGCCAAAAGAATCTCGCGAAAAAAAGTTGAAGTTGATATTTGCCCATGTTGTATCTTTTTTTTAAATGCGAATAAGCCTGCGAGAGTGTAAGTAGTATGAGTGTGTGCTGGTGAATATACTGCGCGTTTCAGAACTATAAAATCGCATGAAGGTTTTCAATTTAACGATCGATATTTGGTTCGATTTTAAAATTAATTCAGAGCTTTCGGTGGACTAAATAAGTAGGCATCTCCGACAGGAAAACAATTTTGTTTAATTGAATTTTAAATTGAAAACTATTAAAAACTAGCATAGGAAAGTTTTCCGAATATATATTAAAGTCTTTTTGTCTGTTAGTTCAAGAGTTTCTTAAATATCGATTTGTCGAAAAATTGTCGTATAAAAATATCGATAATTATCGATTCAAAGAATGCGATTATTTTAAGCTTAATTATGATCGATTTCCGATTCCATTAAATAATTCAATTACAAACTAAACTTTGTTGCCCCCCGAAGTTAGTTTACTTTCTTGTTTTATATTGAAAATAACTATCTTCTAGTCCTTGACTTTATCTTAATATATACTTATATATGTACACTTTTTTTATGTTTAAAAAAATTAATAAAATAGCAAAAATTAGGTAATCATTATTAAAATAAGTCATACAAATTGATGCACATTATTTAAAAAACCGAATTTGATAACTCAATTTGAATACATTGAATACTTAGCCGAGTTTTTAAAGTTTGCATAAATTATGAATGTCGAACGAATCAGATATAAGTGGCTATTAGCACTGATAGATTCACATAGATAAAGGCCCAGAAATAAAAGCAAATGATGAATTTAAATTGGCAAAGTTATCTATTAATATCTTTATAAATATGCAGTGGGTTTCTTCAGATTCAAGTCAATGAGATATTTAGTAACTGATCCAATTTTAAATAGTTTGATTAATAATATTAATAATAATGTTTAAAAAGTTAGTTCTATTAAAAGATTTTCCATATAAAATATATTTCTGAGGATATTCTTAGGTATCCTTTGAACGAAAACTTAGAGAATTGATTGAATTGAATTGATGATGAACTTAATTTGTCAAATTTATATTTTAATATAATTCATTAAGATATTTATTAACTGATCATATTTTTGATAGTTTTATGAATAATAATAATATTTTTAAAGTTTGCTCTATTAAAAGATTTTTAATATAAAATATATATCTGAGGATATTATTAGGTATCAATAAAAATATTTATTTATTAGCTAATAATACTTCTCTTTGAAGCTAGTTCTATTAATATACTTCCTATATCACTTATGGTATTCCTAGACAACCATAAAGTTAAATCCTTTGAGCAATAAAAGTATAGAATTGATTGATTGGGAATGCTATAAAATGCTATATAGATATAGAAAAGGCACTTTTAATATATGGTGTATTGCGACCTCCTCGTTGTCAGATTTGTATTTATGAAACGCACGACACGTAAAGTGCTATGGCCACATCCTCCATTATGGTGCACTTTGGCTCATTTTGGGGCGTGTTCGCAGTGGCAACAAAAAGCCGCATGAGAAGCTGCGGCCAGCGCCATAAGGTTCTCCATTGATCCGTTAATAATACGCATTCTGGGGTCTATTGTTGAGCCTGGGGAATTGATTGCCCCGAGTGGCTTTTGTGCGCGATAAAATGGGAATCGATTAATTAGCGGCCGAGTCCGCAGCATATCAATGCGAGCTAAGAGAAAAATCGTGTTGCGAAATAAACAAATGATTCAACTTTAACCTGACCCTGCATGTCTGTCACAGATTCGCAGTAGCAGCTGCTGCTGCTGCTGCTGCTGTCTCAGCCCCGTGATGACATCATTCCAGAGCCTCCGCGACAGAGTGTGTGTTTTGGATGCCCGGGCCATTTGTTTTAATCGCCAAAACGGCCAAAACAAAAGTGTTTAAAATGCAATAAATTGCAATGAGCGCGAGCGGTTGACCAAAAATGTGCATTGCGCATTGATTTCGAGTGCAATCCGATCCAATCCACCCACAATGCACCACAATCCGCCCACGCGCGACGCAAGCCGTGGCTGTCAAAATATCAGCTGCAACTAAATTAGTGAGCCTGACAAATGCCAAACAAGTTGTTGTAGGTGCCACAATTCAAATTATTCAATTAGCATGCATTGCGTATTTTCGTCTATTTTCAATTGGTGACGTCGTCGCTGCTGTGCTCTTGCAGCTCTTCGATACACTAATCGAAATCTAGGGAATATATATTCCTTATTTAATAAATTTGTAGTTAATATAGTTATAGAATATAGTTATAGTATCAAGATACAGTATCTTTTTCATATAAAGTCACCATCTGAGTCAAGAAATTACCTTATTAATTACTTTAAATTCCTTGTTTTATAATAAAGTCCCTCTCTGAGTCAAGAAATTACCTTATTAATTACTGTGAAAGCCTATACAATATCTACACTAAATCTGTTTAATTTCGATTAAGCATTTATTATCTCCAATGTTTAAATCATTTTAAGCTTGTGGAAATCTTTAATCTCAGTGCATTGGTGCTGCGTGCTGCTGCTCCTATTAGCCAACACGATCGGGCCCGGCTTGTGTCCTTCACAAGCCGCTGACTAAATTGGCATCGATTTGGCAGTGGCTTAGCGGCAGTTACTTTGACCATATGGGCGCGGGCAGACGACTTACCAATGGTTTGGCAGAAAATAAAAAATAAAATATAAAAAGTGGATATAAAAATGGGAAGCAGAACATGGCGAAAAAAACGAGCAAAAATCAATTTTAAAAGCCAGGGCGCGCCACTAGAGATACTTTTGGCAATTAGCAATAGTTGGATACCAAAACGCAAACACTGGCAAACAAAAACGAACCGAATCGGTCGCCATGGTAGAGAGCGTGGGATAATTAATACACCGAATTCCACCAAACCCGAATATTTGCAATAAAAAACAGCACACAATTCGATGAGTAATAGACTAGATCACAAGATGCCCTTGACAATGGATGTATTCCATCTTCTCAGCTAATTTATGGCCCAGCGTCCACTTTAGAATCGGTTATCGTTAATAAACATCTTAGAGGGGCAAGATAGAATCTCTTGAAATATTATAAGCCCTGTCTTTGTGAAGATTGAAAGACTTCCTGGAAATTGTTATAAGAACTTGGTCTTCAGGGATATTCAAAGGTAATTATACTAAGAAATAAGTCTTGAATACATTAATATATTATGATATATCATTACAATAAAATGTATATAGTTCAGTTAGTAAAGGAAAAGTAAAAATATCTTTTGAATTCTTCAAAAATTCTTTTTACATTCTAATAAAGATTACAACTCAATTAATATCTCTAATAATTTTGGTTAGAATCTGCTTTTCTGCTATTTTCCATAAAATATCTTAAAGCTAATGTTTGGCCAACAAACCTTGTCATTTCCGCAATAGAAAGATAGACGGAGCACTATAACATTTGCACTGCGTTTGTGATCGGGGCAAAAGTATCTTTTGGTATTTCGCTTCGATTATCTAAAGTATGCAGCTGTATCGCTCAAGTTCAACTGGCACATCGATGCGTCGAAGCATTCGCCGATTATACTTTTTTGTATTATATACTTTTTTCTGGGTTTGGATTGCGATTGTACTGGTAGTATCTTTGTATCTCACACACTTTTGTAGCCAACACTCGCGCACGTTCTCGGTTCAGTTTGGAATTCCTTTGTGCGAATTATTACACAATGCCCAATGACGAGGGCAGGGAGCGGGAAAAGCGGGAAAGGAGAGCAGTTGAAAGACTGGTTAAGGTTATAAGCGGTAACCCTTTAGATTCTTTAGATTCAGACCCAAGACGGGATACCCGTCCGAACTTATCCCATTCGATGCGATCCGATCCCTTGGCGTGTCGCTCAAGTAAACAAAATAAATGAAATACTATTAAGGCGAAAGCTGAGCAAAAATTTCTAAAAGCGAGAGACCCTCTAGGCTTTTCCCTACACCCTGCAGAAAGAGGGTTCAAAGATTGCAATTCAAAGTTTGCCAAGAGATACAAAAAATGTGACACGGAAGAGGGAAATACTTTTGTAATATTTTTAAAGGTTTATCTAAAAATCTTTCTGCTTTTAAATGAATGTCTAAATAAAGCCTAGATCTTTAAATATTTACTTATGATTTTATTCGAATTTTGCTTTGATTTATGCCTAGGGTATTACCCTCTTCGGTTAGCTTCCCTTCCGAGGTCTTTATGATTTTTCGGTGGATTCATTTTGCGTTGCCAAAATTCGGCGCGCTGACGGGACGGAAAGGGATGGGCAAAGCTTACAGCGCTGCTGCTGTCTCTATCTATTTTTTGTTTCTTTTTTTTTGGTTTTGTGCTTTTTTTTTGTATGTTTGTTGCTGCCGCGCGACATTTCGAGCAACGATCAAGGGCAAGTTGGACACGCCGCTGCCTCTGCTGCTGCTGCTGCTGCTGCGGCTGCTGCTGCAGTCGACGTCGCTGCCTCACCCTTGAAGCTCTTACAGCGATCTTGCGGATATATCTGTATCTGTATCTGAGTCCGTGTATCGGTATCTGTGTGAATGCCCAGTATCTGTATCTTTGGCTGGGGTGTGTGCTCGTTTTGTTTCTTTGGAGGGTTTTCGCTTTCAAACGAGCAATTTGCGAATTTCGTCTGCCGCTCAAAAAGGAACACAGCGAAAAAAATTGTGCTTCATTTGCTACATTTTTTAAGAAAAAATCGTAGTTAAAATATACAATATTCTCTTACTTTAATTTAAGGAATTAGGAAAATAAAAAAATTTAATTTGCCAATTTTTGTAATCAAAAGTCGTAGTTAAAATATGAAGACCATATTCTTTTACTTTTGTTTAAGGAATTTATAATAAATATAATTAAGGAATTTAAAATAAATCAATTTAAGGAGGCTATACGCTTTTTAATTATATATTAAAAGAATTTATAATGAATGAATTAGAGAAGATTAAAAGCTTTATACTTTAATATAAAGAATTTTTAATAAATGAATTTGACTTAAATTTGAGGAGCCTATACGATTTTTGTGATTACTTGTAAGCTCTGTTTAAAAAATTAATTACTGGCTCAATTTATAATTTAATAACCAATTAATTTTATGAAAATTAAATATATTCTTCCTGTGTATTTATTCCTTGTTCGGCGGACTTTTGCCTGCTAACCTAGTAGCCTGCCGTCTGCTCATTTTTTGTAAGTCTCGTTTGGTTTCTTTTCGTATCATCCCCAGTTCCCTGTGTTCCTCTTCGGATCGCTTTTAATTCTATGGAATTGTCTGAAAATTAAGCACAGGAGGCAGGCACGGTAAAAAATATAAAAAAAATATATATATAAATAAAAAAAGACAGAGAACCTTTTACGAAATGAGCTACTCCTCACACGTTAGAGTCTTCAGGAAGATCCTCTAATAATGACGACGATCTTCGTCAGCTGATTTTTCAAGGGGCCCAGCCCCGGAGTCTCCCCCTCTCCACTCCTGTCCCGCCTTTGTTTGTGCACCTTTTTTTAAAGCTTTGTCATTATATTGTTTTGTGAATTTCAGGTTTGCTTTTACAGAAATCATTTGAATTTGAATTTGCATTTGTGCGAGAGATGATAATAGTGCCCATATTGCATTACATTTGAGGGAACTTCTGGTGGCAGATAGTGTGCCTCTATTTGAATGGTTACTGCGAATTCCTGGATAATGCAAATGGGTTCCCTGGAAGCTACAACTAAGTCAGCACTTGACATTGAGGTTTGCCACCTTTTTGGTTTATATTTTCCACGGATTAAATTCGAATAAGTCTGTTTTAGATTTACAAGGTTTCCATTACTCAATAGAATAGTTTTGATTGTTTCTGTTAAAGTTTTTTAAGACGTCCAAGGCTTTAATATGTTTTTAATTATATGTAAAACAGGCAAATATTTATATTGACTATCAATTAAAATTAGTATTTATTATTTATTAAATAAAGAACCTCTGCATTTTCTTTTAGTTAAATTTAAAATAAACATCATGAACTTGGTATTTACTATTTTGAATCGGTCTGTTTTAAATTTACAAAGTTTCCATTACTCAATAGAATATATAGAATAGTTATTGATTCTTTCTGCTAAAGTTTTTAAGACGTTCAAGGCTTTAATATGCTTCTAATTATTGTAAATCATTGATTATCAATTTAAATTAGTATTTACAAGTAAATGGCTTTATTTAATTTAAAATAAAGAATGTTCTGCAAGTTATTTCTAATTTAATTTAAAAGAAACATCACGAACTGGGTATTTACTATATTGAAACTGTTCTCAATGAAATATGAAGTATCTTTTGGATTGAAAACCTCAAATATCAAGTATTTACTTAAGTTTTTGTCAACTTTTGCCCACCTGTCTTTCATTTATTGCATTATTTCATTGATTTGTTATTATTAACTAAAATAACAATTTCTTTCATATCAGGTTAATATGTTTTCCTATTCTTGACTATGTTATATAGTTCCTAATTTTGGTCCTTGTTGGCTATTCCACCGTATCCTTCTCTATCAATCCCTGTTTTTTAGCCCCATTCTAATGTTTATCAAGATCCCGCCACATACTTTTTTCAACAATATTTATTTTTGCGTTTAGGCCGCAAAGTGCCACACTTTGCACTGTCGCTTGTGATGCGATTGTTCACAGTTCACGGTTTTTATTGCTGATCGCATATTCACAACACTCAAAGGGGATTGTCTTCATTCGTTTGTTTTCTGTTTCATTAAGATATTTTCTTGTTTTTATTTGCTTCTCTGGGCTTTTGATTTTCGTTGTTTTTTTTTTGTGTTTTTTGGTTCTTTTATTGTTTGATTGACGAGCAATAGAAACGCGTGCCACAACGTTGCGGCTGCAGTTGTTTTTAGCGAGTGTTCGTTGCAAATGCTGCAAATAATGCTAAAAGTCTAAAAAGAACACGTCCAGCAACAACTTAGACGAGGCGACGTCGCAGTCGCCGCCGGCAGAGGCAGCAGCAACAGCAACAGCAGCAATATCGCTTGTTGCAGCGGTGTACAGTGAAGGCTCGATACAGGGGACCAACGAAAATTACAAGGTATTGTAATTGTAATATTGTGTGGTGAGCAGAAGGAGTTTTTGTAGACTTGAGAATATTAATAGTACTTGAAAAAGGAACTTTGTGTAAACAATTTAGAAAATTCTGTCGGAAATAGGAATTTCTGACAACCCAAGTGAGAATTTTACTGCAACTCAAGGAATAAGAGCAATAAAAGAGAATATGCTAAGCGGAATTCCTTTTATTTCTGATTTTTTGAAATCCTTTTTTCGTCCCTTTCTCTGCTTTACATGTTAAAAACTTTATTATTATATTTATATTTATATTTTTTTCAATTTTGGAATTACATAGAATATATTTTGAAATTATATTTGCAATTTCTTCTAATTAAAAATTTTTTTTATTTGTTATTATTATTCATATTATAGCTACGTGTGTAATTTTAATTTTAAGTTTTGAGTATTTATTAATTATTAAATTTTAAATTAATTTGATTTTCACCCTTGCAAAATATCCTGTATTCACTATTTAGAGCTTTTACTGTTTTTCGCATGTGGCAAATACTGGAGTTGCAGTTACTCGCTCTCTCTCTCTCTCCCTCTCTCTCTCTGTCTATCTGTCTCTGGCTCTTTTCTCCCTCTTGCTGGCCTTGCATCTCGCTCTAACGCACACTTGCCATTAGAATGGGCTTAGACTTAGATGGGCAACGAACGGCGATCGTTCTCGGCTTCGGGTCTTCGTGTCCCGATCGCCTTCCTTCGACGCCCCGGCCGCGCCCCCTTTTCCGCGACTTCTGCCGGTTTCTGCAGCTGAGAGCAATGAAAAGCTGCCTCTGTGTGCTTCGTATCTGTGCCTGGTGTGCGTTAGAGATGCTCTGTTCTTGTGTCTTGCGGCACATGTGCTCAAGTACACCTTACAAAATTTATTTGTATTTATATTTAATATTTAAAATAATAGAAATCTAGTGAAAATTTCAGGGTTTAAAAGTTGATAAAGCATTTTTTATCAGTAAATCTATGGGAATTGTGTAATGAAAATATATCAAATTAAATATGATAAAAGATCAAATTTTTTGTTCCTCTGTAGTTAAGTGCCTCTCAAAGAGCTGTCTTTGCTACCGACTACACTGAAACACACACACACAGATTCTCACTTGACAAGCGGAAAGGGGGCAGCCATCAAATTTTTCTCAAAAAATGCGTAGACAAAAATTACAGGGTGTAGAAGGGAACTTCCAGGGTAGCAGGACAGGATTTACTCCGGAAAAGAGCAATTTCATTAATTTTCTTAAAAAAGAAAACATAAATATAATAAAATAAATATAAAAAAACAAATAAAAATAAGTTAACACATTTGCATAATTGCAATTAATTGAAAATGTCCAAAAATATTAGATGAAATATTACACTTTTATTTGTTTTCTTTTCCGGAAATATTTATTATTTAATCTTCATAATTTAATTGTTTATTATTAAATATTGTAAATAAAAAATAGATTTGTAAAAATAAAGCTAGAGTATGTTAATACATAAAATAAAAATCATTAAATTCCTTGAATTTTTGACGAGTAAAAAATAATAATTTAAAATATTTAGCGGTTTTGCATATTAAATATTTAGTTTACAAAACTAATATAAACAAAATAAGAACCAGGAATTAATACGAATTAATTCTTTGAAACTTTATAAAGTTTTTAATATGTCTATTACAAATATTTAAAAATTAACCGACCCCCCGTCCCTGGCCATTAAAGAATAACATGAAAAGGTTTGCAAAAAATATACGCGTGCTTGCTCTCTTTGGCCCTCTATCACACACACACACACACATATATCTCCAATTCGCCCTCTCTTCCCATCCATCTCTCAAATGATGTATCTCACAGATACTTTTTTGCACACAGATACACGGCCAGCGATGCGGTAACCACGATCGCACGCATTCAGGCCCCGAATTCGAAAAACCCGAAGCATTCGCGAGCGTTAAATTTGCGCTAATTATTCGCAAGCTTTTTTTGTTCGCCAGAGAGGAGGAAGAGTAACAGGCTCTCTCTCTCTCTCTGTCTCTGCGACTCTTTCTCTTACCTGCGGGCAAAGAGAAAGCACAAACAGAAGAGATTAAAATTACGGGATTAACTTTAAGGTTCAGCCAGCAGCCCACGCCCACCCACTGGAAATTCGCAATAAATAAATAAAGCAATCCGAAATGCGGGAAAATCAAATAGAAAGGAGAGAAAAGACTGAGACTGAGAGGGAGGGAGAAAGAGGGGCGGCAAGGGGGGGCGGTTGCCATCAACAGTAATTGGCAAGGTCGTTTCATCGTTTGCCGTAATCACTGCGTTTGCTTTCGGTTTTTTTGGTTTTCCGTTTTCGGCCAATACTAACTCTGTGCTGTTTGATTTTATTTATTTTTCCTTTTTTTTTTGCCAACCGCATTACGTTTTAGTCGCATTGTTTACAAAAAAAAAAGAAAGAAAAAGGAAACAAATAGCGGGTTTGCTTAAAACCAATGACCATTGGGAAATTTGATAATATAAATTTCGCTAAAAGTTAGCAAGTTAATTTTTATTTAATCAATATAATAAGAGCAAGTCACGATTATAGTTATTTTGGGTCATTGATCCAAACAGAAAATCTGCGATTTTAATTGGGAAAATAACTTAAGCTTTAAAATTTCTGCTTAATTGGGTTTCTTTAAATAATGTATAATTTTATTTCATTATTTTATACCCTTTATATAATTTATTTATAACCTTGCAGAGTATTATAATTTTTCTCAAAAGATTGCAATGCAATGAAGGAGTCATTTCTGACCTTAGAAAGTATATGCTTCAACAGACGAGTCAATTTAGCCATTTCAGTCTGTCAGTTTCTACGCAAACTAGTTCCTTAGTTTTAAAGCTATCTGAATGAAACTTTGTAGCTACATTTTTATATACATATAAAGCATATAAAGTCGGAACAGATACGATCGGACAACTATATCATATAGCTGTCCAGAAACTATCGTTAAATGTAGAGAAAAATGCAAAAGTATAAACTATAGAACTGTAAATATAATATGTATATATAAAATAAATGAAAGCAGCGCATTACTTCTGATTTTTTTAACACAAATATATATAATTTATATTATATAAATTATAAATAATCGAATTGCAGTCTGCAAGGGTATACAAACTTCGGCGTGCCAAAGTTAGCTTCCTTTCTTGTTTTTTTTTTTTATTTCTTATATTCTAAAAAATGTGTATTCAGTTCATTTATTTGAATATTTTGCATTTAATAATTACAACCTCAAGTAAAATAATTGCACTCCATACATGCACTTGACAATTTCCCTAAAAGCCCAGTTAATAAACAGTTAGTGAGAACGATTTTGGCCATATCTTATCGCTGATATCAATCAGGTGCCTTTTGGCTGGCTTGGCCCAATGAAAGCGAATTTATTTGCCATTGTTTTGGTGCTTTTGGCCATAAACATGTAATTGGTTTTTGAGCCAAAGGCTAACCGATTTGATTATGGCTGGAACTGTGCTCATGTGTGTGTTCTCAGCCAGTGGTCACGGACCACGCTGCGTATGTGTAATATGGATTTTGTTTTGGTTACCGCGCTGTGGCACAATTTTATTGGACCTCCAAAGGGGGCTGAGAATTTCCGCACATGTGTTTCGCTTTATTTAACAGCAACTAGCGTCTTAGACATTAACCATTTTTGCTTTACAAATAAACCCCAAATAGATGCCCTAAATTGTGCCCAGTGTTGTATGGAAATCGGCACACAAATAATGCAGGAAAGTAGGGCGCCATTTGCACACCTTACACCCAACCCGGGGCGCTCCGGCCTCCGAGCCGATCGGAAAACAATATGGTTTTTATCGTGGCCCGTTTGCTGTTGATTATAATGCAAATATTACACGCTGCTGCTGCGGTGATCTGTTTAATCGAGAACTCTGTACGCGTAAATATCTATATTTTTTGTTGTTCCCAGAAATATAGATGAATATGCCTTACAAAGTTCAGTTGTTTACCCGCCCGCTTAGCGCGTAATTTACTTAGCCCAGTTTCCGAAAAGTATTCAAATAACCGAATTTCGTGCGTAAATCTCTTGTTTATCCGCGTCTTAGTTCCTTTCGGGTTGATGAACCCACCCACCATTTAAATGGGGAGAAACCAGCTTTACAGCCTCAACACAGCCTTCGAGGACCGGCAACCCTCCAGGCTCTCAATTATGTCACCCTCAAGTATTCCGAGTCGCTCATAAATTACGTTGAATGAATTTAATTGCCACGACGCATAAATCTAAAGCGCTTCAGTTGAGTTTTCGCCGAAAAGCAAAGTGCCTGGGCTTGGCGCCGGGCAATTTATTAAAAGTATTAAGAAAAAATTCAAGAAAATATGGAAATGTATGGGGAATTTGAAACACACTAGTAGGTTTAACAATTCGCGACTTGTATTCAAAGATTAATTAAGTTTAATTTACAATTAAATTAAATTTCTATAGGAAAAAACATTATAAGTATGATAATTTTCTTGTAATTTGATTTAAAAAAGACTATGTATTGTGAATTTATTGAATAAACCTATTTCGTATAAAATGTATTGCTTCCTTGAAATTTTATTTACAACAAGAAAGAAAACTAACTTCGAGAAGATTACATACCCCTAAAGTTTGCAATTAAAACATCCGAAAGTATTTCAAATCTATCAAACCTATGCTTAAAATATTCTCATTTCTTGAATCGATAACTTCATATGAACATTTTTAAATCTAAGGAAACAGGCTCTTGGATACTAACAGAACTATCGTTAAAACAAGAAAGGAAACCAACTTCGGGAACCCGATTATTATATACACAAGCAGTTTGCAATTGACTTGTAGGAGCGTATCGGAAATCGATAAAACTTAAGCCTAAAATATTTGCATTTTTTTAACCGATACTTATCGATATTTTTATTACACAATTTTTTTTTTTTAAATAAAAGTTTTAAAAACTCAGAATTAAGCAAAAAAAGCAACGTTCAATCGGAAAGCTTTCCTATGTTAGTTTTTATTGGGTTAATAAATTTGAATACTTAATTATGAAACTTTATATAATTTTTGGCAATTTTAACGAAGTAACCCCTTAAACATTTTGAAAAAATGTTAAGCAATTATTTCTGTCGAAGATAGTCTCGGTTGTTGATTAAGAATATACATGATTTATAGGGTCGGAAACGATCTTTACAGCGTTACAAGCTTCTGACCAAAATTATAATACCCTGTAAGGGTGTACAAATAGTTTCTGCCTGTTAAGTTGTTTAGTCAAATAATTTCTTGTAAAATGAATGGTTTTTTAAATTATATTTTTATTCCTATAAACATATTAGCATAAATTCATATTTATTTATAATAAATATATTATATAGATTTTTTGTGTTCCTATTAATTTATTATTGTATTTGTTACTGCAATGCAATATGCTCAATAGTGAAGACATTAAGTAAAGAATATATTTACAAAGGGTATTGTTTCACTTATTCTTTCTTGTTCCGTAAACTGTATATAGACTGATATATTATATAGTATATCCCCATTACCCTTCAGGAAGGGTATCAAAGACTCGCGTCTGATGACGAGGCAATGCAATGCGAATAAAAAAATAGAGAACTCACCAAAAAGTTCGCGCATTTGCCCTTGAAATAAATTTTAGTTTGCGAAAAAAAGTAGGAAAAAAATGTGCGATTTTTGGTTGCTTTTGTTTCTGCCTCGGTTTGACTGCCTTTCTTATATTTTTTTTTCTTGATTGTTGTTGGGTGTCTGTGTGTGTGTGTTTGTGTGTGCTTCTTTGTTTGCACTTTGTTTAAACTTTTGATACACACGAGCAGCTTAAACGCAGGAAGACAAGCGGCAAACGCAGCGACAGCGAAATGGAATGAAATAAAATAAATGTTTTAGTTTGCATTTGGAATGCTTTGCATGTAATTTAAAAACTGGTCTAGCGGGGTCGATTCGCAGAGTTTGCCAAAATTATGCGCGACTGACTGCCCTCAAGTCCCCCCCAAGTTCAGGTTGTCGTAATTTATTGTTGACGGGGACGGACAACAGCGATTTGGCAAATACGGAAGTCTATATATCTCGCTGCGTTTTGTATTTCTTTTTTTTTTCGTTTTTGCGGCATTATCTTCCACTCTTGGCTTTGTTTGAAATGTAATAAATTGCTCGGCCAAGTCGCTGAGCCAAGTTGCACGCCGGCATCGAATCGATTTGTGTCCCTGGTTTTATTTTTAATTATTAACTTGGTTAATGGATCTCGGAATTTGGAACGCGCTGCATGAGAACAGCCTTCACACAGCGCTTGACCTTTGCTATTTCGATTTTTGCATATTTCTAGCTACGCTTTCGCAGCAACCACAAAAAATGAATTTTGAAAAAAGATACCCGAAAAAAAAACGAGGAAAACTAAACGTGTTTTGCATAAGACGCTGCTCGAGTGGATTTATAATTGTCGGGTCTCTCGAAGCTTAGTTGGTCCATTGATTCGCTCCCTGGGCGGATTCCAGGTTCCAGGTTCCAGGTTCCAGGTTCCTGATTCCCGATTCCCGGTCCAAGAACTCCAGAATTCCGATTCCCAGCAAGTGCCGGGCGGTGCATTCACCTTTTGCGTAATGAACACCAACAGCGCCACCAACGGAGCTAAGGACTGGACCTGGTCCAGAGTCTGGGCTTGGGAGTTACCAGCTTGGGTGCTGGATTCTGGATGCTGGATGCTGGGCTAGAGTTGGCGCGCAGCTGCGTTGCAGAAATTAGAATTAGAATTCGCCTGGCCAAGGAGGAGAGATGGCCAAGGCTGGAGCCGCTGATAAAGCCATGGACAAAAAGCCAACGCCAAAGTCGCCAATGAACACTGAGAGAAGATCTTACAACATTTGTTTTAATAATAATAAGAAGCCTAAGAGTGTTGGGGATTTTAACAAATTTATAGCCTATATTTTGGATGTCAGTATTGAAGAGAAAATTAAACATTTCTGTTGAGAGAGAGGAGAGCTATTCCTTAAGGATCCACTTCAGAATTTAAATATAAATATTTAAATATTTGTTTTATAAAATAAAAGGGAAAAGCCCCATACAATACAGAGAATATTTAAAACATTTAAGGTCTGAAATTGAAGTTAACATTAAGAATTTAAGTAAGCATTTTAAATCTGGTATTTTCTTGTTCAATTATTTCTTTTGTCAAACCCTTTCCATATCTTTTAAATTTATGAAAAATGAATTTTAATAATGTTATGTATATCTTGCATATTTATATATAGTTTTGTAGTTAAAAGAGATCATTAGGCACTATATTGCTTTTGTCAAACCCTTTCCATATCTTTTAAACTTATGAAAAATGTATTTTAATAATGTTATGTATATCTTGCATATTTATATATAGTTTGATAGTTAAAAGGGTTCATTAGGCACTATATCCTGGCATTATTTTCTCTGTGCATCCCCAGCCAGGTAATTCCTTTGCGCTACAAAAATAATTGCAAATAAAATGCAAGCGGCTCCGCCGCTGCACCTGAGCAGGTGAGGCGGCGGTGGGGCGATTGAGCGGACTAACCTGGCTGGGCCAAGAAGACATCTCTTGGCCAGCACCTGTGCGCCAAGGCGTTTAATTCCATACGAAAACAAACAGCCCAGAGAAGTGTTGCCTGCTGGCCGCATCGGCAGCAGCGAATGTTGCATGTTGCTGTTGCTGTTGCAGTTGCAATCCCTGTCCTCGGCCTGAGCAATGCGGCTGTTAAAGTAACAGCATCGAAGAGCCGTTATCAATATCTGGTTTGTCCACTCAGCGGGCGCTGCAGATGCAGCCCAGCATCATCCACTCGCACATATCCACATAAATATATATATATTCTTATATATATACGTATATATTTAGCGGAAAATCGAGGGGAAAAGCAGGGCGGCAGATTGGGCCAATGTACCTGAGTGGCAGCCACTTTCAGGCGGAGGAATGCGTTCAGCAGCAACATGGGGCAAGAAGCGGTCCTAGGGTAACTGCAAATGTGGCCATTTATATAGCACAATAAACATTTGGCGTTGCCCGATCTCGCATGAATGCACTGAGCGAAAAAATGTCAAAGGAAATGAAAAATCAAAGGCCATAGGGAATTTTCAAAGGAGGTCTACGATTAGTATGCAGATTTCAATTGTACCTTTACTATATCTTATTTATTGTGTTATACAAGTAATTTTGATATTAGAATTTTTTGTAATTAATTATATTATATAAATATAAACAATATATGGGATTTTTACAAAATGGAAACTTCTAAATGTGTCTACATTTAATTCTAACTAAATATAGTAACCTCAATTTAATTCATATAATTTTCCGATAAGCTTCAACATTCGCATTAAATGTTCACAGATGTAAATAATGAAAATATAACTATTTATCCCTGTAACTGTTAGCCCTATAAGTACTATATATTTTCAAGATATAATTCATAATTTTTTTCAAGTGTATTCCAAGTTCCCTGCCGTTTTTTGTTCCTGTTCTGGAGTGTTATCCCGTGCCGGGGCTTAGTTAGCCAACTATTGCGACGCCCAGCGCTTTGGCCTAGGCTAACCAACGGTTCGCCTCGATTTTTTCTATTAAAATTACCATCAAGATTTACATTTCAGTAGGCAACAGGTTTGGGCCCCTTTTAGGCAAATGTGGGCAGCATCCATGGCATCATCAGCCAGAGCAAGGGGCTCCGGCTCCGGCTCTGGCCTGGCTAAATGCCTTGGCAGCGGCCTCATCTGCCCACTCTCTGGCAGAGAGTCCAGGAACGCTCAAGTCAAGTGGAAAATTGCGGCTATTTGCGGTTGCTCCCATTTTGTTCGCGTTTAATGTCCATATTTAGCTGGAGGAATCAAGCTGGCCAGCGAATGAATGAACCACCAGATCAATCTGGAAACAATGGTTATAGCAAATATAGCTTATCGTGGGCCGAGATTGGTCAGCAAAAGCTTTGAATTCGGATTAAAGAATAGGGAAGGCCTACTGTTCACTTGACCTTCTTAGTTATTTAAAAAAAAATTATAAATATATATTCAAGGGAGAAAGGAAGATATTTTTTCTTTGATTTTTCATAAGAACAGGAACATATTCATAGTAAATTTGCACATGAGAAAAGGGAAATCAGTATATTATTTACAAGAAAAACAACATATATCTAACCGTTGTTAAACGTCAATTGTAACAAATTTATAGTTATTTAATACAAATTGTATAAATATTTATTCAAGGGAGAAAGGAAGATATTTTTTAGTCGATTTTTCATAAGAAAGGGAAAATATTGACAGTAAATTTGTACATGAGAAAGGAGACATATTACAGACATATTATTAGTATATTATTCACAAAAAAAAATCGCATATTTCTAGACGTTTTTAAACTTCAATTGTAACAAATTTATAATATATATTTCACATAAAAAGAACGAGGTGAGATTTTTATAGTAGATTTTTACCAAGAACGGTGTCATATTTCTAGCAGATTTTCACACAAGAAAGGGGATAAACTTCTAGTATATTCTTTACACTACTAGTATAACTTTCACTATAAAAGAAACATATTTCAAGTAGATTTATGACAGTAAGAGGACACACATATTTCCAATAGATTCTTCAGAATAAAAATAACATTTGCCTAGTGAATTTTCGATCAGAAAAGGGACATGTTTCTGGGAGATTTTTTATATTGAACGAGAGGTATTTAAACAACATTTTTGCACATAAAATGTACAAGTATTTAGGAGATTTTTCAAGACAAAAGTCTTATGAAGTTAGTAGAAGTGTAGTATAATTTTTTTTAATAAAAGGAACATATTTCTAGTCTATTTCACATTAAAAGGACATACATATTTCCAATAAATTCTTCAAGAGAAAATGTGAAAAAAGTCAAGAGACATGTTTTAGTAGATTTTTTATCAGAAAAGGAACATGTTTTATGAGATTTTTCACATTGAATGGGACATGTTTCTAGAAATTTTGTTCACCCAAAATGTACATATGTATATATAGATTTCTCAATAGAAAAGGCATATAAAGTTAGCAGATTTCTAACAAGAAAAGGGAAACATTGCTTAGAGACTGCAGCTAATGCAATGAAAATTCGCTGAAAAATATTGGTTTATTTTTTATTCAGTTGAATTGCGCATGGTAAAGACACAAATAATTATTATATTATATAAACTGACTAATTTGTTAACAATTCCTATGTGTCTAGCAATAAAACTTATTTCTTATCTACTGAAAAATTCTCTTTATTAATCAAACCCCAGAAAACATAAGAAGTAGCTTAGAAAGCCTGAAGGAACTTCATAATGTCCAAATAAAATCAACTTGCTCCCTCTTCTTATTTTCCCGGAAAACACTCAGCTCTGTTACAACGTCTGTAATGAAAAGTTAACCCCTTTTCTGTATCAATAAATAAACCAACGTTTAAAATTTAAATAAACAATTCTAAAAGGTTTTTTCCCCCCATCATTGCCCAATAAAACATTCGGGATTGCGCTTGGCTTACCGTTACGAGAAGAAGGCACAGATTCAACCTGGCGACGACTCATAATCGCCTCGAACAGTAGTAGTTCCTGGCCAAGTGCTTTTGGCCCGGCCATCTGGAAGCCACCATCGGCCGGCTGCCGATGCTATTGGCCATGTGCAGACGTCAATCGCCGGCTGGCAAGGCAATAAATTTTAATTTCATTTAACATTTTACAAGCCTTCAGAAGGCATAAACGGAAATTTAAAGCAGGTATACTACGACGGCCGACGAAAATCAAATTGCGGCCCAACTAGGAAGCGAAATGCCACCATCCTTATGGCTCGCATCCCCTCGCCCCCCTCGCACGCATTAGGACATCCATTGGCCCACTCAGCGAGGAGACGGCTGGAGAGGTGCGGAGGAGTGGCAAGGCGGTGGTTCCATCTAACAGCACAACGATGTATAAAACAATTTAAATATTGCCGCTGCACTTGCAATAACAACAGTCGAGGATGAGCGGGAAACTCGTTTGGTACACATACAAAAAAATAATGAATAATTTAAGGGAACCTAATAGTTTATATTTATTCTTTAAGCCTTTATAAGCTTTAAGATTTAAGAGAAATAAATCTAAACGGATGCTCTGACACAATATACCAGCAGTATTTCGTAAAGGTATAATTTGATTTTTAAATAAATTCATAATTTATGTTGTATAATTATAAATGAAATCTATTTTTCTCTGTGCAGATAAGTTCGCGGATGCATCTGCAATCTGAATCGGCCTGCCGACGCTAATCTTCATCATCCGCATCCACAAGCTCATCATCGTGTTCGTCAACGGTGTCAGCTATGGGCAACCTAACTGCAATCGGGATCAAGACGAAAATGGGGGAATGCAGAGGTCTACACTGAGAGAAATTTGATAGATATTTGTTACAGATATAAGAAAAAACAATGAAATAAAGAACTGATACAGCAAGAAGAAAGAAACGAAAGTGTTACAGATAGTACTAGGGCTATTTAGAACCCCTTAAGAGGAATGTAAAGATGTACACAAAATTCTGTATCTTAAAATGTATCAAAATTGTTCAATGTATAAGAAATAAAATATACACAGTATAAGTTATTTTAAAAATTACTTGCATACTTTTAAGAACATATTTATAGGGTTTAAAAAGGTTCATTGATTTCTATTCTCCTAGGATATGCAATTTATATTTTTATATGAGAGTTTTTAAGTCAATACGTTGAATATAATAATAAGTTAAGGGAACTAATTTACAAAACTTTGACTATTGCAATAATTTCATAGAACATAGTTACAAGACTTTGCAGAAATAGAAATAAATTCCTTAAGAAATCTGCCAGAATTACTTAGACCCAGCTCTGGTCTCCCTAATTTTTTCCAGTGCCCAAACAGGGACTCTAGATGGACCCAAGACCTGCGAAGAAGCGGAAGATCAACACGCATGGGCCTGGGCATTAGCCGATGTCTGGCTGTCCACTCTCCTGGCCAGCGCCATGTTCATTTAAATCTACAACTTTTGGAGGGACAACTTGACTGGGACTAGGACTGGGACTGGGACTCGAAATGGGAATGGGAATGGTACGGGGTACTGGATGCTGGAACTACAACAACAGCAGCGGAAGCGAGGGACGACCCGCTCCGACGACTGCCATGTGAGAAAATTGCGCACTTGAGCAGAGGCCCAAGTCTAGGCTCCAGCTTCAGCTTTTCCTTGGCTCCTCAGCAGCGAAACCTTCGGGGCTGGTCCGGTTCACTGCGATTGCCTCTTATATAAAATGAAAATTCCTCTAACAACAAATGTTTGTCCATAGCCATATCCTTACTGATGCACTAAGGGAAAATGGTGTGGTATTAATAAAAGTGATGAATACTTTTAATTAAAATTGGGTTTAAAGAAAGAAAGGTATAAGATGAGACTTAATAAGAAGAAGTTTCTGTATTTCCTAAGAATCAATGTTCTTCTGGAAAAGTATATCTTTCCCCAAATATTAGTAATTTTAAATTCCAATATTTCCATTAACTCTTCTGTTTAGTTTCTGGAATTTTTTCGGGAAAATAGCATCCCCATTTTCCAGTGTCTTCGTCTTGAGCATGCGAGTGAATGGCCCCCAACCTGGGGCAAGTGAAGCCAATGCGCTTATCTCGAATTCATTATTGAAATACTCGTTGCTGCGGCGGCATGGCATGGCCCTAGAAACGAATAAAAGTGGCTTAAACCGGGGTGGAGGAGGCCGGCTAACGGTAAATGGCAAGGGATCAGGCAACATCTTAATGAAAATTGAATTTTATGTTTATTACGCAGCGCAAACACTTTAGCTGGCAGCCAGCCCTGCGCATAACCTTTAAGTGCGATCCCCGGACCGAGGACCATTGGGTCGGGATCTGGCCACAATCGAGGCCTCCTCCTTGGGACCCTAGGAGGCTTCGCCGGGCGGCTCTGGGGCAGCGGGGAAGACAGATGGCCGGGGCACACGGGGGGAGGGAACAACGGCAACATGTTCGGCTGATAAATGAAATAAAATTAATGGAATCCAACGGACGAACTGGCCATTAACCACGAACTGCTAATGCACTTGCCACATCAAAGTGCACACAAATTAGTTGAGGTTATTAAAAATCATTTCCGCACATAAAGCGGGATTACGGAGATAATAAAAAACATATATTACGAAAATAAAAGAATTCACTCAGAACTGACTATTAGTTTTCCAAATTAACAGAAGTAGAAATAAAATAATACTATTGTGAGGAATGCTTAATAAATTTTCCTGCTTTCCAATTTCTCTTCGAATTTTCTTCACCATATGAGGTAGAAGGCAATCGCAGCCCTGCGCTCCATGGAGTGGGATTGGTTTTTGTGGGTTCCGGATCCCACCACTTCGACCTCAACCTGCCTGTCCAACTGTCATGACAAAGTGAATGCATCCTCGGAAATTCGATTAGCCTGGCATACCAGCCAAAGTCAAGGGACAGCGACATTCAGAATCGCCGAGCATCGCAATCCACAGTCCACCGGCACCGGAGCACAACCAACGGATCCAACAGCTAGGCCAGCTCACAGCGAGTGGCCGCCAAGTGGTGCTCCAGCTCCACCTCGATCTCCAGCCTCTCCGCGGCGAGATCTCCCCCGACCATTTATCACACACACACACACAGACACACACACTCCAGCATATGGGCTCACAATTACATGGGCCACATGCAACTAGGAAGCAAAATGATCTGGCCTGCCAGCAGCAACAACAGCAACGACCAACCAGCTAGCACCGAGCAGCAACAAGAACCGCTCAAAGACCTTGGTATGGGGCCCAGAGCCAAAGGAACAACGGGGGATACAGTGAAGCTGGACTACAGTCTCCTTTCTTAAGTAAAATGTACGAGGGACTTGAAAGTTTGCAACAAAACATATCACTTTGACAACTTAACTAAAGAGATCAGGAAAACCATTCATAGGTATGCATTATTTATAATTAAAGATTTATAATTTCATTAAAGATCAAAAGGGATAATGAAATCATTTTCTGATCATAATAATTGTTCAATTCTTTTGAAAGTTGCTATGCATTTAGAACAGAATCGCTCCACCTCATCAAATAAGCTATGAGTATAATAAAAACATATATCTTTATTATTTTAAGTAAATCTGAATCTGCATAAGTAAAATCTAAATATTTAATATTTCAATGTTATATATTCAATATTCAATATATTTTAAAGAATTTGTCTGTATTAGAAATATATTTTCATAATAAATAACGTTATTCACCAAAAAAAGTTAAAACCTCTTCTTACTCTGTAACATTAATTATTATTTAGGTAAGAAATTACCCGACGTTAATAGTAATTCGTATTCTCAAATAAACATTTACAACTTGAATTATTGAGCTATAAACATACCATGAATGTGTTTTATCATGACTAAAAAACAAATAATGAGCATCTTAATATATTTTTTAAAATTTGTTTCCATTAAAAATATTATTAATTAGCCATTGCAAAATTGTAAGCCTTTTAAAGATGTTTTAACTACGTTTTCTTCTGTATAACATTAATAATTTAGTTTAAAAATTACTTGAATTTTATCAGCAATTTGTATACTTTATTTTTATACTATATTTTTTGTTAGAGTTTACGCAATCTCCACTGTGAATGCAACGGCAACCTGCCACACGCGGCCTACGTAAGTGGCAAGATCGCACACAGCCACAGTTGGAGTCGCCTCTAAGGATGCCAGGCGAAAGGTGGGCAGGTTGGTCTGTTGGTCGGCTGGTTTCCAGGTAGGTTGGAAGGTTGGTCCATGTGGGACGCCTTCATGCCTTCATGCTGCGGCTGCTGCTGCTGCGGCTGCTGCTGCTGCCATGCCCCCAAGTTGTTGCATTGATTTAGCAAACATGCATTTTTATAGCCTTACAACGCGCCCAGCTAACAACAACAGTAACAACGGCAACAAGTTTCTCTATTATTTATTCCAAGCTGACGGCCAAAATGCACTGAGAGAAATAGAGGTTTTAATTATAATAAAAGTTAGATTTTAATTTAAGGATGTGGGTGAAAATGTAAAGGATTATTTTTTGCAAAATTTCATAATCATCTAGGATGAAGTTGGAATTTATTAACTATAATTACTTTAATTTTTTGTTTTTAATTTATTTATTTAATGAATTAATGAATTAATGAAATAATTATTTTGCACTTTTGTTCTTTAATATTTACTAAAAAATTTGCGCGTATGTTATGTAATATATTTGATGAATTAATTGGATATATATGAAATTAGGACAAATTTTTTCTTATATATATTTAATAATTTCATTAAATACATGCTAATATTAGCACACATTTTTTGGTAAATGTAAAAAAACACAACCCAAGTGTGAATGAAAATATTTGCAATGTTTTTTAATATTAATATATAATATAGCAGGTTTATAATTGCTAAAAAAGTTTGTCAATTTATAATTAAATAGGGAAAATATTATCAGTACTTAACTCTACATATTTATCTATATTTAAATGACAATAAAGTATATTTCGAATTTTTAAAACGTGTTAAAATATTATTTCCTACTCCATAATACAAATCTTACCAATTTCCCATAAATTCCAAAAACTGCCAACAATTATTTTACCTATAAACATTTTACTTAATTTCTCTCAGTGCATGCACTGCACTGTTTTAAAGGCATTTCTCCGTCCTGTCCCTGTCTTTGCTTTTTCTGTCTCCCCGTTTGCCCTCTTTCTCTCTCGCTTTTTCTGTTCGCTGATTATTTTGATAGCACAGGCGCACAGCTGCAGGAGAGTCGCCAGTTGTGCGCATGTGCAACAGCAGCAGCAGCAGCGGCAGCGGCGGCATCTACCCGTCCCTCTCCCTCCGTGCAACGGATTAAAGTGTTATTAATGTTTATTACGGCCGAATGAGTTTTAATGTTCGCCGAGGTTATCATTAAAATGTTGTTAAAATTTGAATACCACGTGAGAACAAACAGAGACCGATCTACCAGGCAGTCTCTGCTCCTCGTCCTCGTCCTCGCCCTCTCTCTTTCTCTCTCTCTTGGCCTGGTCAAAACCAGGGGCCAAGTTTCATGTGGCAGAAGCAGGAAGAGTGTGTACTTTATTTTGATTGAAGCTGCCATGGAATTTCTTTTGTGTGTTCGTAGAGATTTTTTAATGATCGGTGACAGGATTATTAAAGTCATTAAGCGGCCAAGAGTACACAAGGAAAAAAAGGATCAACAGGAGAGTGATATAACCATAGATACATATGTAGGTATTATATGGTATATAATATAAGGAACCAGCTGATTGAGGATTGAAATAAGAAATATGTATCTTCTAAAGAGATGGATATATTTGTAGACAAATTTTGCCAACTCTATAGGTACATATGAATAGTTGTATATATATTCCTTATATTAAATGGTTTATAATATAAGGAACCACTGATTAGACTTTGAAATAAAAAAATATATATCTTCTTAGAGAAGGATATAATTGTAGACAATATTGTATACTCTTTCTAAACAACAATTTGTGATGGCAAGAGTCTAACACTAATTCGTGTTCAGCAAGTATCACTTTAAACCCAAAATAAGAACATATATTTTGTGTTAATTAAATGTGGAAAATAGGAAAGTAATTATATTAATTATTAGCATATTCGTTTATACATTATATATATAATGCATAGCATATATGTATTTTCTTCAGTGCAATTGTAGTTGTTGGCGGGGCCGGAATCTAATAATGTTAACTGTAACTGGCGATGGCAGTCGTAAAAGCCGCCACTTGCAAGTTGCAACTTGCAGCAACCAAAAAAACCCCATATGCTGATGCCGTCGAAGATGCCGGAGTTGCGGTTTATGCCGCCGCAGCGATCGTAAAGGCCTCTTCTACACCCATCATACACCGTCGTGAAATTCTGCTGGGTTGTGCGCGGGTTGTGCTTTTAATTAGGGTCATCAGCGGTAAACTGGCCGAGAGCCCGAAATTACAGGCAACACACGGCCAAAATGCCGCAATGAGCCGCAATGATGTTCGGCATAAAAATAAATGCTCTAATTGCCTGTAATACACATTGTAGTGTGCATCTAACTAAGAAAAAATAGGAGATCTTTTCACTTGTCACGAGATCGAAATTTTCTTCTTTTCCAATTCTATCAAATTATGAACACTTTAAGCCAGGATATTTTGAACGAAACTGAACAGTTTGAGATTACTTTTTACGCGGTCATGTAATGGGTTAAATTTAAAGTAGTATCTTGAAGATATGATATCCGCTATCATATTTAATGCAATGTATTTAGGAAATTACAATGTCAAATTATCAAACTTTACTTTTGATTACAGCAATATCCGAAAACGATATATATGGCATTGGGTTTTATATTTAAATTTTAGTTTAATGTTTAATGACTGAAAGGTAAAATCCTATTCTTAAAATTGATTTTTATTAAGGTGCAATGTTATTAATGAACAATGTTCTTTTGTAGTTATTTGTCTTATAATTTTATTTTTAAATTAACTATTGTCCAACCTAATCAAAGCCTTGGAAACCTAACACATTTTAAGAGCTTTCGTAAAACTACAATAGAGAAGCGCTTGAATATCCTAAATGAAAATGCCTTTTACCGGGAAACATTCCTACATCTTTGGCTAAAACGAAGCCGATTCCAGGGCGTGTCCTTGATGTCCTTATTGTCTTTGTTGTTTGGTGTCCTTATTTTTCTCCCCTGGCGACTTAAGCAGCAATTTCTCTGCAACTTCAGAGCAAGTCTGGAAGGCGGCTAGCTTTTCATGTCAGGCGGCATTAATGTCGGCACGTTTATCAAATTGCAGCTTACAGCGGTGCAGAGTGTCGTTTCTACACTCGTAAAATCGAAATTGACCTCAAATCGTAAATAAAACTATAAAAATAATAATTGTTAAACAAATCTTATATATATATTGAAGCCTATTTCTTAACAGGTATCTAATTTCAGAGAATTTCTATAATAATATGATTATTTTGAGTAAATAATCTATCTTCTTCTCTATTTCCTCTTTTAAATAAAAATCGAATGAATGATATAGTTATGTAAGTTCAAAATAATATTGTTAAAAAGTTTATTAATTAAGATGACCCGCTTTTATATTGAATAAATTTACAACAAAATTTCACTGAGACTTTCAGAGATTTTATTCAAATCACTGGATTTATAAATTATTTAAATTACGCATTTTCTAAGTGCTTTTCAGGGAAAATGAATTTTTTGCCTGGGCAAAGAGGAAATCCAGTGACAGCTGAACACGTACGCGTCAAATTATTGGTATTCTGGCGAAAAATAAAAAATGGAAAATGCAGCCGCAGTTGCGTAAATAAAGGTGCCACAGTTTCCCGGAAAATTTGAAGGTCCCGCATTCGCATTATGTAATGAAAAGTTGCCAGCTCACGCAACGGCAACGCCCACTCGCCCACACACAAACACACACACATAAAGAGAGAGATGAGTGCACTTTCTTGGTCAAGGTCAAAGCGGAATTGACGATGAGGAAGGAAACGGAAAGACGGAAAAGCCAACAACTAAGCTTACAAACACGCGCCAAGCGAGTCGCCCAAGTGGGCGGCCAGCCATGTTGGAAAACGCTTTTTTAATACCAAGTAATTCAGCAGAGAAGCAGAGAGTCAGCGGAGTGATTTAGTGGAGTGATGCACTGGGAGAAAATTGACTACGAAATGTACAAGAAACAGGTGTTAACTAAGATCAAATACTAAAGGTCTTTGGAAAGGTCTCGACTTAAAAATCATATCTTTCTAAAGATCTTGTCGAAATATTAAATATATATTTCAAGTCATGTAATTCTTTTAAAATTTCCCCTGATTTATCGATTATTTATCGCTACTTCTCAGTGTGTTAACAATCGATTGAGACTTCTATAGAGACGAACAATTGATTTCAGTTCGACCAAAGTTGAGTTAAAGTTACCAGACAAAGGCTGCCCCCTAGAAGCCACCTCCTCCTCTTGGTTTTTCGCGACTCTTTCGGGGGCGGCCTGGTGGAAAGTGGGCGTGGCATTGCCTTGTGAAGGCGGAGGAGATGGCCATATTGTAGATGGAGTTCGATGCCGGGAGCAATTAGCAGGCAAACCGACTGGAGACCGCAATTTTAATTGCTTAGTGGCAGCGAAGAGCGTTGCATTTGTGCATTTTTTCTCTTCCATTTTCCCATTTTCCATTTTTTCTTCCTTTTTCGCTGACCGTTAGACGCGAGATGGCCAAGTGTGTATGGGATTGGGATCGCTGTCTCATTTTGCAATAATCAGCGACAGCGAAATGGAGCACAAACGTGGTTAATTGTAAATTGTTGCAATTTAAATTGTTAGCAGCAAACGGTTAGCTGATCGTAAAGCAAGGCCCACGGTTCGCATTCTTCTCGAAAAGAAACTATTTGTAGGAAGAACAAACTACAATATTGAGGAGCCATTGGCCCAGCCGAATCGGGGCGTAATCGTTAAGAGGGATCGTTAAAGGTTCCACATGGCATCGTAAAAATTTGTGCATTAATAAACATTATGCAACATGCGACAGCGAAGTGATGCTGCGGCCAGCAACACCCTGGTTCTGCAGGCCATTTGCCATCGTACACTGAGAAATATAGTTGAGTATATAGTTGAGTAAATTAAAATGAATAGCTAAACAGAGTCTAAAAGTATCTGAACATACAAAGATAGTCACAAGATAAACTTATCGTAAAGCAAATAAATTTCTAAACCTTCTAAAACTTGAATACTTGAATATTTATTATGTTTTCTTTCGAGTGCTAAAGTTTTTCTACTTTATATTTTACTTTTAAATGTATCTGCACTTTAAACGATAACATAGTGTTGTTAATTAGCGATTACAGCTGTACAGCGTGCTGTAGAGTGCAATCAAAAGGTTGCTTTCGTTAATAGGATTCATACAAAACAGCTGTAAATATCTTCTTTACTTGACTAACCGAAATCAGATGTTATATTTCAGAGCCCGTAAAGATTTGACAGGCAGTCTGGGTTCCTGTCAATTTTAGCTCTTACATTTCATTACATTACACGATGACAAACCAAATTTTCCTAGCCAAGACTTTATTTAACAGAGAGGTTAGAAATTGGACTTTAATATTTGGTAAAGTTAAACATATATTTAGGAATTTGCAGACTGCTCTTCTCTTTAATTTTTTTTTAAGCTTTTTAGGTATTTAAGCATTCTTTTCAGTGTTAATTTCTTCCTTTGGATCCAGTGTCGCATACCTATACCATTTGACAAAGCATCCAGCGGCTTCAGCGATTGCAGCTTGACCCCCCCTGTGGTGTGTGAAGCTATTTTCTTTTCTTTTCTCTCTCTTTTTTTTGTTACAGTAATAAGCGGCTAGCGGAGGGATCGCAGTTATAACGAGATTCAACCCGGACTAACTAACTGTTGCAGCATTTAACGATGCGTTTATTAATGCCACATGGGAGATCGTGATCGGGAACCAAGAGGATACGCGCTTTAATGCTCTTTTATCTATGTTATCAATACATTCGGAAATTTATTTTACGATCGTGTAATTACCTTGGCCATGGCAACTAATATTGGCAACAATGTGGCTAAAGTGGCAGCGAAATGATGGCCAATTTTAAAGGAGCCAACCGGAAGGGGAGGTGAATTTTAAGAGGCCTCAATATGAGACAGTGGGTCTTAAACGATGGATCCTACTTAATACTGATATGTTGATATTTAAATTTATTAAATGGAAATATGTTTATTTAATTATTTGAAAGTAAAAAATGGAATTGATTAAGATGCGAATAAGTATATTTAATCTTTTCCTTTGAGATTTTGTCATTTGAAGGATTAAAATTCCTTTAAAATTTTCTAAAAGTCTGTTGAACTCTTCACAAGTTGCGGTCAAATGTGAAGCGCTTTTTATATGGCAAAAGTTATGCAATTGCCCGGTTAAGACTGCCAGCCAATCCGATACATTTCCCATTGCATTGAGCGGATGCCACAGCAAATTTCTCATGCCCGCCCATTTATGGCATATGGATTGCCAATTGTCGATTGCCGCGATTGCCGAGATCCAAAGCGATCCCAGTCGCAAGATCCATCCCAGATCGGTGAACAATTTAACGGGCTGGCAGTCGGTCGATCGGACCTGCCTTCAGTTTTCTAACTGTCCCTCTGACAAAATGCCGCAACCTGCAAATGTAACTGACACACAGACAGTTGGTCAGCTCAGGCCTAGGTTGGAAAATAATACAACAAAAAAATAGTTGTGCTGAAGATGCAGGCAGGGAAAAAAATAAATCAAATTTTCTCATCAATCTCATCGAACATGAAAATGCACTTTCAAAACGCATTAAATAAACCATAACGGCACGCATGCGCCGTGGCAAGGGAGCCAAAAGCGAGAGAAGCAAAAAACTGCAGAAAAAATAGATGCAGCAGAATCGGAGTCTTCGAGACTTCGGAAGAGGCCGCGTAAATCTTTCACTTTGAGCCAAATGCAGCACAACTAACTGCGGCTAACTGGAAAACTAGCGGCCAAGAAATAACGTAAACGATAAATGCGCATAGGCAAGTGCAGGCCCCACCGTCCCGGGGCAGCCAGCCAGCCAGGAGATCCAAGGCAGGCCAGGCAGCTGGCCACCGGAGGTGACTTCTATTTGGCCATTGTAAATAGCTGGAAAAACCCTTAAAAATGTCGCAGATTATGTAGAAAAAAACTATAAAATTAAATCATTTTTTAAGAATTGTAGAATCGTTAGGTTTTTAACAGAAAAGAACTATCAAACACAATTGAGAAAGTATCAAGTATTTACCTTTCTAAGGGTTTAAATAGACTAGTTTCTTGAAATATATTTATATAAAATTATAAATATTTGAAGTTGTTTTAAAATGAATTAATAATAACCTTTCATTCACCAATTTATTCATTAATAAGAATTTAAGTTAAGCACATTTTAAAATAATTTCAAAAAAAATATTCTTTTATAGTTTTTCACTAAACCAAAAAAGCCTGGTACATTTAATCAACAAATAAAGTCAATTCTTGTGTAAAAAATAACTAATTTGGAATTCAAAAAATAGCAGACTCCTTGAAAAAGAAAATAGCCAAGTTGGCAACGCTTTTGGGCCTGCACTCCGCACTCCTGGCTTTAGTATTCGCCATGGCTTGGCCATATTTGGCATTGGCTTTGCCCAAACTCTTTGCCTCTCAGACACGCTGCGACTGCGCTGACAAATTGCCTTGGTTGTTGTTGTTATTGTTGTTGTTGCTGGTGTCGCCAGCAACGTGCAACATGCAACAGGCAACAGGCAGCAGGCAGCAGCAACGGCAGCAGCATCCGATATGCCAGCGAGTCCTCCGGGCAGCGTGGCACACAAATTTGGTAGCACGCCGCACGGCGGCACTCAATAGTGTCCAATAATTCATAACGCAGCCCGTCGCCGTTGCCAAAATTGGCAAGACGCTTGATAAGCCGACGCTTCTTGTTGTTGTTGTTGATGGTGTTGCAGTTGTTGTTGGTGTTGCCGTTGTTGTTGGTGCTTCTGCGCAGCCGCGCGTAATAAATCTGAGCAATTTGTTGCGCACTAATCGGCAGAGCTAAAGCTGCAGCCGCCGTGGCTTTCGTTAGCCATTTCAATTGAAAGTATCTATCTATCGCGGCTTATGGGTTGCAGGTGTTTTGGCCAAAATAAAAAAATTGACGCAGCTGGAACTTCAATTAGTGGGCCGAATAAATCAGTTTAGTAATTGTTTAGAAGATATGCGGAGAGGAAAGACCATCAAATAAGAAGAGTTTAGTGGGTGGATATAAGAAATGCTAATGAATATTGTAAGAACTTAATTGAATATTTCTAAATAAATAAATAATTCATAAATAAATTAATCTGACTGACTGACTATGTTTATGGATAATTTTAATATCAATTAAACTGCTTAAAAAGCGAAACAACATTAATATAATTTATCTATTGAATTCGTTTGTACTAATTGTCAAAAGAAATGGCTAATATATTAAGCAGATTCTTTATGTTCCAAAGGATATAGGTACATATATACATATATAACCATATATACCTCTTTTACACACTCATTGCAGATCCGAAACTATCTGATTTATCGGATCTCCTCTGAAGTTTTTCCACTCCATCAACCGATTCAATTCAATAACACCAAAGCACTGAAGATTCGCCTGAATCGATTTAGTGGACTAACTAATAATAGCCATAATTTGGTTGGGCAAATGAAATTAGCATGCATTACACAACGGCAATGGCCAATAACGGCACAAACCTGCCATTGATCCTTGGGGCGTCCCATTGGGCTTCCTCGCTCCACTCTCGTGCAGCAATTGCCAGTCGAGCGGAGTCGTCGTCGTCGTCGTCGTCGCTCAGCAATTCCCTGCGCATGTCTGACTGACTGACTGACTGCCTGATTGACTTGGCCTGGGACCGGGCTCAAGCTTGGATTCGGGTCGGGGTCTGAGGGGCCAGAGACACTGGACAACGAGACAGGGAAGCTGGGAGGCTGGGAGACATAGGTTAGGACTGGGACTGGGCTGGGACTGGGCTGGGACTGGGCCCAAGCATCAATGAAACCTGGCGGATGTTGCAGATGCTTCACGCCGCTTTGCTAACGGTATTGAGGCTCAGCATACAGAGAAAAAAAATAAGGAATATTAAGGGAGATCTCTTGAAGTTATAGAACTTTTAAATATACTTAAAAGATAATATTAATAACAATGAGTCAGAATCCCTGCCTTTATGGGGAAAAATTCTCGTTGATTTATCAAGCCTTTGATGTTTTATAAAAGTTTCTGATAATTGCAAATTGTTATTTCTTTTACAGCTTAATAAACCAGAAATAATAGTGAAACGACTTGAGGTAATCATTATTCTCTGTGCATATACCACTTCCCCTTTCCCATTGCGGATCTCTCTAATGGCGCACGCATCTCCAGCTCCTTTTCCTTCGCCAGCTCCATCCCCAGCCCCATCCTCATTGGCATCGCCTCATCTGAATCGCCATCTGCATCTGCATCGCATTTGCCGCTTCAATGACCATCTGAGTGACCAGCGAGTGGACCAGCAGCAAAGACTTTTCCTCGATTTTCCTAGCCTGTTTTATTCTCAAGGCTCGAAACTGCAAGCCTTGCTGCTGGGCGCCATGGTTTATGCATTTTTTATGTAAATTGATATATTTTTTTTTCGCTGGCTGTCATTAGTTATGACGGATGATGTTTGAAATTATTTAAATATATTCAATTAATACAAGCGGACACGAAATAAACAACTAGAGAATGGGGAGCGAATCTTGTCGCTTTTTGTAAATGGCAAAACAAGTTGGAGTATTAGTTTATTTTTATAAAACTAACTTAATTTACTCTTGGTAAATAAACAATTAATGATAATGAAGGGATATGTACGTAAGAAATTTTTTATTAACTCAAATTTAGGGATTTAGCAATAGAGCAAAAGGGCATTTCGGCATTTTACATTTACACATTAACATTTTTCGCTAAGTAAATTTAAATGTATTTAAATTTAATGAAATTTAATTTATATAGTTTAATATTTTGTTATTCACAAGTTAATATTTCATTAAGTTCAAGTAAAGTAAATAAACCTAAAACCCAGGCCTACAGTTAACAATCTGAGATATGCCCAAGACATTACTCATACGCCCTGTGTGTTCAGCTCTTCCACTTTGGAATGTCTTCATTTTCACCTGCCTGGGAATAAGTTAATAAAATAATTGAAGTACATGACAATAACAAGCCCGGTCCGGCATAAATGTGTGGCAATAACGAGAACAAGAACGAGAGCAGTAGATACAGAGATTCAGAGATTGCGAGATGGAAAGACAGGGAACAAGGCAAACATGGAAAGCGTGAAGTAGACAATCAATAAATATCTGGCTTAAAGCGCCAGCCAGCAGCAGTACGGGCAACAGGTAAAGGCAATTGCCAATTGTTGGATTGCCCTAGACTGTCCTCATCGTTGCTGTTGCTGTGGCTTTGTTCAATTTCAAAGATTTCTCTTGAAAATTGAATACCAAATAAAGCGCCGTAAAACAGTGTGCAGAGAAGTCAGGGGCCCAAAAAAAAAAAAGAAAGAAAAAACAGGACCCGGCCTGGCTTGAATATGATTTACATGCGGCACTGACTTGGTAGCATGCTGCACTCCTTGAGAGCAGTAGCTAAAGCACTGAGAGAATTTTGTTTAAAACAAACGGGTTTACATTTATTACAAGTAAGGAGGTTACATTTTAAAAAATAAATGATCAGACAAGTTCAAATTAAGAAAACCATATGCAATAATGTATTTAGTATCTGTCATTTTGTATTTCTTTATGAATTAAGAAGTATCAAACGGATATCTGTCACTTTCAGGACAGTTTAGTTTAATTCCTATTAAATATAAATGTTGCTTTAAGTCTTTTTGGAGTAATATAGTATCTTTCTTCGAGTGCTTGCATTGGGCCTGAGCATTTGCCGTTCTCTGGCTCGTATGGTCGTGCCACGTTTGCCACCTGTTCCTGCTGCAGTCTCAGGTTTTTGCTCTTTTCCGCTGCTGCCTGTTGGCTTCTTTCTCCCGTTATTGTTGCCAGCTTAGCCTTGCCTTGCCTTGCCTTTATATCGTTAGCTAATTTTATTGTTACAATAACTGTTGTTGCTGCCGCTGCTGGCATAAATGGCATTGCAGTTGCTGCTGCTGGTGCTGCTGCTGCAAGTTGCAAGTTGCCCGCTGATGTTGGCTATCTCTTGCACATCTTATGACCGGCCTTGCTTCCACTCGTATCAATTCTATTAAGCTCGGCAGCCTTTCTTTCGCCATACCCCTTTCCCCATCTGTGGACCCATCCAGCATGTGACTAATCATGCAGAGCCAATCATGCCACAAGTTTATTTATTTTCACGTTGCAACAGCGAACAAAAAACTGGGTAATCCACTTGAAAATTCCTCGATTTTGCTTCCTTTTCACCCCGGCGGTGCTCATATAGATTTTCCATTTTCCCCACATTTTGTTGTTTTTTGTGTGCCTGTTATCGCCTTTCGACTATCAAGGCTGCTGCTTGTTCTCGTTATTGTTCCCTGTTATGTTGCACGTTGCTTTTCCGCCGCTGCCGGCTTGTTTGGCTTCATTCGGATCGCTGGCTGTTCAAATTTTTATAGAGTGAGTTATCCGCTGGGCTGTCTTACGGCCTGAAGATGACATCCCCCACACGGAAAGAAAAAATTGAAGATTGGGGTTCAGAAGAAGTAGGTTGCCTTGGAATTTAAATGGATATTATGGTTCTTCTGGGAAATGGAAACTAATTGATGATGAATACACATTTATTCCACTTCTTTCAGAGATTTTAAGTTGCAGTATTCAAATGAATTATATTATCGTATAGAGGACATTTCTTCGAGTGCATTCCCATTGCCATTCCCAGCTGCACTTGTTGTTCTCATTCAGTCGCCGCTTATACCTGTGTATATGCCTCGGAACATCTGAGTATCCGAGCATCCATGCATCCGAGTATCTTAGTATCTCAGTATCTCAGTATCTGAGTATCCGAGTATCTGTGTGTGACGTTTACCGCTATCGCAGCTGTCACTCGACTGCCCGGCTGGCCGTTATGTGTCCTTGAAAGATCTCTAACTGGCTAACTGTTTGTGCCTCCACCTGCTGCTGCTGCTGCTGCTGCTGCTGCTGCCCCTAACGATTGCCATTGCGGAAATTATAATCCACTCACAGGTGAGCGGCAGAGGGATGCTCCAACCAAGTTCCAGTTGCAACCCAATCCAAGCAATTGGAACGGAAGTATTGCTTCAACTGCCAGAAGTTCGGGGCCCCGTCATCTATCATCCCATTTTCGGTGACGTGACCCGGGAGAGTGTCATGTAACACAGATTTGCGGATGTTACATTTATATTGCTCTGATCCCGACAGCCGAAAGTGGCTTTGTACGAGAGCTGGGAGCTCTGATTGGATTGGGGGCGGATAAGCAAATCGGTGAGAGATTGCCACAGTTCAGGTGTCACACACACACAGGAGAGCAAGCAAAAAATACTCAGGTGGGGCAAAAAAGAACCAACAGGGAAGCATTTGATTTGCCGGAGAAAAGAATCAATGCTGTGACACTTGCGGAAATTTGTTGACACAAAAAGATGTATGATTTACGATGAAGGCTTAAGTGGAATTACTATAGATTTTTATAATAGAATTGTTGATGAATGAAATATTAAAGGGTTTAAGACTGAAACTTGAAAAATGAAAAATAAATGGCTGAAGCTTACTATAATTGTGTTAGATCTCTGTATTGCATAAATGAATTATTACTTAATTGCTTAAAGACAGTTCTACATAAAATCTCACTTCCTGGTCCTGCTTAAATCTCCAACTGGGATTCGCCTGTGGGCTGTATCTCTTGGCTGCCATCTCCAGTGCCGGCAACCTACACATTTCCCAAATAAATCTCAATCACACATCAGCCGAGCCTGTCACTGTGGCATGCCAGATTAGAAATGCAGCCTGGGCTGGCATCCTCTTCATCATCGCGGCGGAGTCAATGTCGCTGTCGATGGCACTTGCTGTACTCGAAAGAATATATTGCAAGTGGAGAATGAAGACTCTAGAATGCTCCTGGACTCCTGGAGCAGCGAGCGTAATTGATAAAGACCGACAAATCCGTTGATGGCTATGTTAATACACTCACACAAGAGTGCCCCGGTCTTTGGGAGCAGGAACTCTGATGGCAGCGGCAGAAGGCGGATCAATGTCGTTCGAGAACGATCTTATTGATGGCAGGAAGACAAAGACCTAAGACTGCCTGTTAATGCGAGATCGAGAACCTATTTTGCGACGCGTGCAGAACCAGTTGGACTTGTTAACATCGATCACTCGCAGAAAAGTATATAAACTTGGGAATATTAACAGGAAATCAAGGGGCAAAGTAGGTCAATCTAAAACCTATCTGTCTTAAGCATTACATTAAATATATATTTTATAAGTAATATATACATTTGCTTCCTTTCCACTTTGGAAAAATATGATCAACTTATATTTTTCCAAAGTGTTCCTGCATCGCCTTCGATTGTTGCAATGATTATCGCCATTACAGGAACTGCTGCTGCATCTTTGTGATGATTGCGGTTGCAACTACCGCACAAAAGGTAGCTAACAATGCAACTGCAACTGGTACACTTGCAACTGTGCAACATCAACAAACTGGCTGCAATTAGAGGCTGGGCGTGGGGCGCGGCTGGGGCGCATAAATTGCGTTAGGATAATGATCGCGCTTTGGCACAGTAAATCGCATTTCGAAATGCAACGGACACCGGAGGTACAGTTCGAATGTGCAACCTATCTCTATATTCGATACCCTTACCGGAGAGGGTATTTCAATTTGATTTCAAAACTTGCAATGTCTCTGAAAATTATATAAGAATTTTTGAGGTATAGTTAAGCCCATCTGGCTAGTGTTTTAATATATTTTTGAGTAAGTTTTATAACTGGATATAAGTTATTGTCTTTGCCAGAAGATCTTTTGAACTATTTATCAATATATATTTAAAACAATTGTTCCAAGGACTTTGACAATATCAAAAGCATTCCTATGTTCGTCTTGGCCTTGGTAATTCTCTTTTCCAATTCTAAACTGGTTCGGCAACAAATTTGACGCGCGCTGCTACAAATGAGCGGACAGCGAGGAAAAAGCCAAAGAAAGGGGGCTAAAGAAAGCAGAAAGCCGAAGGAAAACCAGTGGATGGAGTGGCTGTGGAAGGCCATGAAGCGGCTAGCGTTTTGGCCACGCATGCTGCTGGGGCGCCATTTGAATTGAGATTTATTGCCAGCCACTTTTGCTGCAGGTGCATCATCAACGGGCAACTGGCAACGGGCAACTTGCAACTTGCAACGGCAACGCTAGAGCAGCCACCAGCACACTTGCAACAAAACTGTAAAACGCTGACAACACGGCTTTTGTCCTGGCTAAAATATAACAGCCAACAAATCGCTGACCAATGAAGATGAAGTTATTAGGCGACTTATTTCGCAAGCGTGTCGCCAGCATTTTCCTCACATTTTCATTTCCACTCACCATCGCTCGGGCTTAAAATCCGTGGCAAGATTTAGAGTAATGACAAAGCCTAACAAGAATTTTAATTCAATTTACTTGATGGCAGGAAATTGCTTTCATACAACCTTGCTTGGCATCCAACAGAAAATTATTTGAAAATTTCCAATAAATTTAAAGTGACTTTACACACAGCGTTCGCTTGCAGCTATAATTGGACAAAACATTTGCAGCACTTTCTGGAGGCATATTTTAAGGAAACATTAATATGGAAATGCAGATAAGTTTTAGGTAATTATAAAATGATGTTGTTTAAGGGTAATTTGTAAAAAGAAAATAGAAATATTCCATAAGGAATGCTAAATGATTTTCTTCATTCCAGAAGTTTGGGAAACGCTTAGAAACTTAAACAGTTTATTTATGAAAATGTAGGTATCACTGGCACCTAACAAAGTTAAGAAAATCAGTAATCCTGATGTCTTTTAATAAACGAGCAATTTTGATACCATTAATAGTCTTGAAACAGTATGATGTAGATTATGTTAAATTTACATAACACCTGAACCAGTGTGCTTCACATTTATTTAATTGCAATTGACACTGATTAGCATTTGCACGCCAATGCAACTGGGCGTTAAGCAGCCAAAGGCATCTAATGAGTTTGCCATGTGGCAAAACATAATTTCTGCGTGTCAGTCACTCAGTCGGTGAAATGCCAAAGAGGACAAACGAGGCACACCAAAAGGTGCGAGCGGTTTTTCGGGGGAAAGGTGCTTGCAGGTGGGCAAGGTGCCAGCGGGGCCAGGGGTGGCGAAGGTGCACAAGCTGGAGATGGCAGGAGGCGCTGTCAATGTTGCAGCTAATCCTGCTCATCATCTACATCTACAGTTGCCGGCACGAAAGCGATTTTGAAAAATCACCAAAACCGGTTGTCACCATTTGATGGAAAAGTCTTTGCCGATGCTGTTGCTGTTGTTTTGATGTTGCTGCTGCTGCGCGTGCGGTTGCTGCTGCTGCTTGTGCTATTGGTGGGATGGCACCTGCTGATTTTATCCTGGCCGTTTTGGCCATTTGGGGGCTGCTGCTATTTGTGCTGCAATTTCAGCCGCTGCTGCCTCTCCATTTGATTGTCTGCCGTTGATTGCCGCTGATGTCTTGCAGCTGTGTCGCCTGTATCGTCATCGTCTGCCGCAAATTAAGTTGCTGCCTGCTAACATTTACATGCTGGCCAGCCTGGCAGCTTTTGATGTTTTAATGATAAGATTTGCACTATTGATTTTTCCTGGGTGTCAATTCTGCTGTTAAGCCACACCGCAACAAAAAAAGAGGCAGTGCAAAACGATGTCTCTTGTTGTATTAAATGGGTTTTCTTTATCACTATAGAAAGGCAATTTTCAAGTGTTTTTCCTGATTTATTTTTTAGTAGAAGGAATAAGAATAAATTCATATAAATTTGACATATCATCTTTAAGAAGAACGTAAAAATATATTCATATTTGTTTTAAAATGATTAATTAATGTGTATATGACAGATGTTTGTAGAATTTATACTGATTTTGCCAAAACAACAGTAATTATTTTGAAAATACAAATCGCCAATAAATATTGAAAAATGCCTTCTCCATTCATTGGATTTTACAACTTTGCAAGAGTAGTCCTGTAGTAGCAACAAGGGATTTTTATTTACGGAAGAATATATAACATATTACTCGTTATATATTCAAAAAATCATTTTAAACAATTTTGTAATTATTCCTTAACAAAGTAAAAAATCCTTGAATATACTTGCGGCATTATATTCCCCATTTTGTTGTTCCTATTTTTCTGTCTGTGTAAATGGGCTGGCCACCGAAAAGTGGCGCAAAAACGTGCCGGCAAAAGCTGACCACGCCCCCGCCTCCGCCCCGTATCAAGGTCAATGGGTTAATGCGGCATAAGCCGCTGATTCGGTGGTCCAACAATCCACTCCACCGCACTCCAGTCCACTCCACACCTCGCCATGGCATCCCGAATCTCGAATGCCGAGTGGAAACCAATAATTGCCACTGCCGGCAGTCCGCAAGTGCAACTGTAAGTGCCACCGTTTCCAGCCGGGGGCCAAGAGAGGATGGATTGACAGTGTGGCCTCGGTGGATACGGAGTTGGTGCAGGAGCTCAAGCTGGAGCTGGAGCTGGAGATGGAGCTGGAGACTGCCACTCAACGGCAGACGGCGCATGTTGGCCATCAAATGTCCGGACTAAACATTTAGATTAGACCAGAGACGATTCTTCCGTCAGGAATGCCACTTTTTTATGGAACAGCCGTGCCAGCAGTAGCAAGTAGCCACTGCAGAACAATCGACGCGACGATGGGGTCTAATCTAGTTAAATTGTTGCATGCAACAATCGCCGACTAGCCAGATACACAGATACAAGTGCAGATGCAGATACAGATACAGAGACAAATGCAGATACAGATACAGATGCAGCGCCCCGATAGTCGGAGATAATTTCGCCGGGCTAATTGCGAAAAGTGCTCCCGTGGCGGAGGCCATGCCAGCAGGACAAGTGAAAGACAGCGGCGCACGTGCGGCGGGGGATCAGAAGGAGGTCCCCCACCGCAATGGGCCCCCTCCCAAAACACGATTAGCCAATACTCCCTCGAAGCCATGCCGAGTCATGCACTTGGGGAAAATATGGCTTTAGTGATTAGGGAATAAATAAATTTATTTACAATACACTCAAAATAGGTGTATTTAAAAGTATATCGTTTTTTAAAGCCTTGTTTCTATCGCACGAATTTAACTTTAAATTTTTGTTGATTGTTTTTATATAATTTTGAATATTCTTAATTGGAATAAGCGTGCTTATGAAATTACTTTGTTGCTTTCTTATGTAAGAATTATAGGTTGAATAAACAATGTTATTAAATAAGTACACTTACTCATAATTACTTAGAAAGTACTTATGTTGTTTATAAGTGAAATGCAATTAAATAATTCGGGGAAACCGAAAGTCTTATCTATATTCTATGAATGAAAACATATTTTAATAATATTCTTGGTCAGCTTAATTTACGACTACATTTTAATCAGAAGTATTTAGGATTTATATGCAAAAGAAAGAAAGAAAAAATGTGATTTGCTGAAATAGTTCTCAATTAAAAAAAAAAAACAAATATAAGATTCTAAAACGAATTGGATTGAATTATATTCAAAGAAGAAATTAATTTCACTTCGCCGATGTTTTTATACTCTTGCAGTTTGTAATTATAGGATCAAGGCGGAAATCGATCATAACTAAGCATTAAATATTCGATTCTTTGAATATATATTTATCGATATTTTTATACACTCATAACAAAGTCAAAAAAGCATTAATTTAAATTTCGAAAGCTGTCTAATGTTTGCTTTTTTTTAATATTAATAAATCTAAATATTCAATTTAAAATTTATAACAATAAATTTATTTTATAAAAAAATTATAAATTTTTGAAATTTTTAAAAATGTAATCCATTGTAAAATGTTGAAAAAATTTGTAAATTTTGTTTTTTGTCTGAGATGGCTAGATCTACTCGCTGTTAAAGAATATATATGATTTATAGGGTTGGAAATGTCTCCTTCACAGCGTTTCAAGCTCCTGACTAGAATTAAAATACCCTTGCAAACATATACAAAATATAAACCCACATCAGATATAGATATGGAGCATATATATGGAAACTTCTTACTATTTCCTACTTTTTTTAATACCTTAAGAATTGCCATATATATTTTTTTCTGGTGCATCGTTTGCCATTTATGTAAGTGACACCTACGAGGAGGCCGCCTGGAGGAGCCGAAGCGGAGCTGGGACAGCAATTGTGTTCTGCGGGCCTACAAATAATAGCTTCATTGGGCTGCCCGGCGGCAGGCAGTTGGCCTGGCCAATTTCAATGCCAGTGCCCAGTGGCCAAAATGGGCAACCTGATGGTGGGCCCACAAAACGGGCAACGGCCAGCGGCCAACGGCCAACGGGCCAACGGAAAGCCGAAAACTGAAAACAGAAACAGGCACAGTGGCCGGGCCATGTCATGGAATGGAATCTGGCCTAAAATTTGCATTGTCTTTGGTCTTTGGCCGGTAGCTTTGGCTTTGGCTTAAAATTGGCCAAAAATGGTCGTTGGCATGGCCTGACATTATTATGCTGCTGATGCGATTCCCTAATGGCTCCTGGCTGGGCATTTAAATGTCCATCAATTTATCAATTAAGTTTGCCACTAAACAAACACTTAATTGTCAGACAACAGGGCATGGGAATTGGATTGCATTTGGGTTTCCTAGACACACATTTTTTGTGTCTTGTATATGTATATTTTATTATTATATTCATTAGATTGTTATTAACTTATAAGATTAAATTAAATTTTTTTCTAACACTCTTGGCTCATTAATATTAGGAATAATTGGTTTGCAATTGCATTGAAAATATTGAAATAATTTTACTTAAGTTTGATTAAACATTTAAAGGAAGTCTTTGTGACCTTTTATTCGATTTAAATAAGTTAATTAGTTAGTAAATGAAAAACATTTTAAAATAAAACAGTCCAGATTTTGTAGGCTTTATACCTGTTGAATAATAAATCACAAATGTTAATGTTAATATTGTTGAACATTTAACGAAATATTTCTATTGACTTGTAAAGGTCATTTATGTAATGTATTTATTTTCTGAACAATTTCAAGTAAGCTCTTGATTTTCAGATAGCTTTTCCTATTAAGGAAAACCTTCTTCAGCTTAATTATTGCCTTTTATTTTATTTTTCAAGGCATAAACATGAACTGTTTGCATTTAATTCTGGCAACTCACTTGTGAACTGAGTTCGGTTTTCTTCCCCGAGCCTTTCCATGCATATAGAGAGCTGGGCGATTTTATGACCGCGACGCTTCGACATTTACTAACCGTATGCGACCATTGACAGTCCATCGGCGAAAATTCTCCACGAGTGCGAAAGACAATGAGTGCTGGGTGAAAAGCTGGGGCATAGTAAAAGCGTAAAATTCGCCAAACTCGGGCGTCTGAGCGGAATTTATGGGCTGCGCACATGGCGCCAAAAAGGTAAATGTGGGCGACCAGGTAACTGTGACAGCAGCTGAAGGTTACATTTTCTCTGCGGCACAGAAGTGCCCCCAAAATGGGGGGCAAAATGCTCAAAATTACTAAAGCCGCTTATGGAGAATGCAGAGGCATAGTATTCGTTGCAGCTTCGCATTTCGTTTTTGTGGCACGTTGGCGATGCGTTCGTGAGTCGCCAAATGTCGCGCACTGTGGGTGGAATTTGATATGTTTTTTGCAAGAGTAATTTCTTAAGCAGGTAGCTTGAATATTTATCTTCAAGTTTTAGGATTGAATATGTTAAGAAATTGGTAATTTTATAAAGTACTACTGTACCTTGTGAGGATAACCACTATTCTATTAAAGCTTTATATCACATTTCATATTCAAGTCACTTTTGCTGCTTAAATGGTTTTATATTCATTGAGAACAAAAAATCAAATATATATATAAATTGTTTCAAAATTGTAAAATTGATAAATATTTGAATATTTTTTTTAACTTAAGTGCTGCCTAGCTTTTAAAGTGTTATCTTTCAGGTTCGGCTTGATATAAAGAAAAATCCTTGATCATTAACTAAACTTATCCTTTGTCTAAATAATACTTCACGGCCTTTTCATATAACATTCAATAAACTTACAAGTGTTCTTTTTATTTCCTGAGCACTTCCGGTTTGATGTCATTTACAATAAACTGGTAAAGTTATAATTTAAGAGGATGCTTTAAAAGTCATAGAAGAAGTCATAGAGTAATGTCCTCAGAAAAGAAAACTGGGAAGATGGGTTGTATTCAATAAAACTTATCCAGTCAGTAGAAAGTTTTATGTGGTATTAATAGACATATTATTTATAAAAATATTCTTAACTTTTCTCACACTTTTTATTGCAAAAATGTTTAAGAAATACTAAAAAATGAGAAGTATAATTAAATTTGCATGTTAAAAAAGTTAGAGTAATTAAATAATGTATTTTTAAAAATTATTCCTCTTGAAATTTCTAACTTCTAAATAACTTGATAAAATTTAATTTTAAGCTAGTTAAATATTATTATATTTCTTATTTTTTGTTCTTCCAAATGTTTAATAAATAAAATTTTAAACAAATATTGAAAAATAAATAAGAAAAAAGAAAGAAAAAATCGACTAATATTTCGTTGAAAAGAGTTAAAAATTATTTAAAATATGTACTGTGGATACAATTGGAAATTTTTAAGTTTAATTTGATTTAAGAAAATTTAATTTTAGTTCAGTTAAATATTAGTTTTTTTTTTATTTTTGGTTCTTCCAAAGGTTAAATAAATAATGTGTGGAATTAATAAAGCAAATTGAAGGAAAATATATTAATATTTCTGTCAAATAGAGTTGAGAGTAATTTAAAATATGTGATTTTTTAAATGTATTCATCTTTGGATATTTTTAAGTTTAAGTTTAATTAAGTTTGTTAAATAAACATGGCAAATGACGGAAAATATATTAATATTTAAAGAGCTGAGAGTAATTAAAAATGTGTATTGTGAAAAATTATAAATCTTTAGAAATTATGTAAGTTTAAGTTGAATATAAATATATTTTTTCATATGACTACATTGTTTTATTTGATGTTCTTCCAAATGTTTGACTGTCATTTTTAATCATTTATAGTCATATGACCCACACCCTATTTCTCAAGACCTATTCTATTATTATCATCAGGTGCCTCTGCTTTGTTTTCATTATTATTTTCTGCCTTTCTGGCACAGTAGTTCAAGCTAAATGTCATAAGTTAATTAGATTAAATTCGCCGGCGTTGGAAATATTGTTACATGTTCCTCGCCTGTCCGTCTCCCTCTGCCTCTCCCTCTCCGCCTGTGTTTGCGTTTGCGTCTCTTCCTTGGCGGTTTCTCTATTCTTACTATTCATTCCGCTCATAATGTTTGTTTTTATTTTTATTTTTATATTTTTTTTCACTCAATTCCGGTGTTTGGTGGTTGCCAATGCCAGGTGGGGGCGTCGCACCGCGGAGTGGGCGGGCATACTTTGAGGCGGGCCCGAGACGCCGCACAAAAGTAGGCAACAAATTCCCCCAGCCCCCCGAGGGACGAGCGAACAAAAGGCATTTGCTTCTATTAAATGTATGGAATATACACATGTATTTGCACATGTTTTCAGCCTGTACTAGCTCAAGTGCAGCTAGCTGCATTAATTAAAAGATGCAGGAAAAAAAAGCAAGAAAGGCGGGAGGAAAATCAACTAAGCCATGCACTCGAAAATTCAATAAGTTGCATTAGGCTTGCGAGGAGGAAACTCGTTGGCCGCAAGTTTTACAGCTGCCGCTCCCAAAGGAAAAAGTTTCACTTTTGCAACCGAAGAAACAAACAAATGAACAAATGGCGGTGGGGTGTGCACACCCCACCAGGGGGGGTGGGGTGGTGTGTGAGGGGGTGGTTGTGGCAAAGGGTGGGGTGGAAAATGGCGGCGGGTATGAGGGCGGTACGCAACTCGAACGCCCACGCACAAATGACGCAGCTCAGCCCTCTTGACTTCTTCTTCTCCCTGCGAAATGGGGCTGCCCACTCACGCAATGCGAGCAGCACCGAAAGCCACCCCAAAAGACACTGAGAGAAATTTGTGACAAGTCAGGGAAAGACTTTACAAATAATGCAAATCTCTACAGAAATTATTAGGATTTTTAAAATGCCCAAAGAGACTATAAAATTGTAATTGAATTCTGTACCTAACAATTGCATTTCATACATTTAGACCGCCTTTTAACGATTATTAAGAATCCTTAAGATTGTTAGAACATTTTATATATTTTATATAATATTTCAAAATTATTATTTTGTTAAATACAACATTGTGCGGCCCGATTTCTTTCAGTCTGCGCCCTCAAAAACCATCCCCCTCACGCACTTACGCACTTCTTGTTGGCAAGGCGCCTAAGTGTTACGCATGTGTGTGCGTGTCGAGCATCGGTGTGCGCCATTTTGCCACTGCTTGACATCGGTCTGGGCCTTAAACTAGAACCAAAACGAAGCGAGGGTTGCGCTTGCTGGATGGGATGCAATATTTTTAATGAAATATGCAACACTCAGACGCATCGTCTGGCACACTAGGAGAAGAAATGTGAACAAGAAGAAGCGAAATAAACCTTAGAGTATTCATAAAAGATACAATTCTTTAGTAAGAACTTTTAAGAGTGATATAGAAATCCCTACACCGAATTTTGTACCCCAAAAGGTGCCTTTCGTACCTTCTTAAAGGTCTTAAAAACCCCAATCGATTGAATTCTAATAAATAAACTTCATTATTTCATTTGTAAGCTTAAAAGCTGAGTATTTGACTAGTTTCGTTTTAAAATTACCATAAACAATATATTTCATGATATACTTGGTACAATAACAATTCAATTTTAATTCTTTCCTATTTTAAAATAAATCTTTAATTTATTTTAAAGAATTTTCTACCGAAAGACAGATATACATTTATGTATTAACCATTTTCCCAAGAATATTCTTACTTCATTTGCAATACAAAATAATTTGTATTAAATTTTTCTCAGTGCAGGAGGGGGGACAAGTCCCAATGGGACAAGTTGGGGGTGCAACTGTCTGTGGATGGGGGTCTGGGCTTTTCCATTTCCGTGTAATCATTCTCAACTTCCAGGGCGATGCACGTGACTGTGTAAGCTGACAAGTCAAGTGCTTGTGATTTGCCATTGTGGAGTCACCGAGGAGCCACCAGGCGCACGCACATTTGTCTGGCAATTTTAAAAGTCCGACGCATATTACATTCTGCAGCGCTAAGTGACCCAAATTGTTGTCAAGCAATGTGATTTATGTATGTATATTTCCCCCCAATTGCAGGCAGCACTGTCTTGGCGGCCACAGTGCGTATGCGTAATCACGTAGCCGCACCCAGAGCCCGAGCCAGAGCCGGAGCTGAAGTTGCAGCTAAAGTTGAATCGGTGGCCTTAGGGACGTATTATAAATAATGTAATTAAATTTGCAAGTGCACGCACCTTCGACATGGTCGCCTTCCGTTTAATTAAACTAATTCAATTTGCAAATAAACACCTGATTAATATTACGCCCGCTCTCGGTGCGCACTCTAATTGCAAAATCTTGAGCTGCAAAGCGGGGATACAGTGAAGGATTCAGCCCACCTCGCCCGATTCCACAGACATTTGCGGGAAATAATATGTAATCAGCAGTAAATCAAGTGACGCATCAACTACAGGTGAAAAGTTGTGAGAGACGTCACACAATACAAGAGCTGATGATGAGCCGAGGGAGGCGAGTCTGAGCCTTTTCGGTTTGCTTTTGGGAAAACACATTCCCTGCAAAATATGTATTTGAAATTATGATTTGTGCCGTTGGCCACACACAGGTGCACTCGAAAATCAACCTTGTTCTCCCTTCTTTTCGCCACCTTTCCATTTTCATTTTCATTTTCATTCGGGGTGACATCTTCGGAAAGCTCTTTTTCTGGAAAATCCTTACTTGCCAGTTGCCAAAAGTTAATTACAAAGAGTATTTCTTTGGGGCTTTGCAGCAACAGCACCTATGCCTCGAACTGTTTGTGTCTGTGCATAAGCCTCTCTTTGAAGGCATTGCTTTAATAAATTATTAAGTGGCAACAGAATGTTTAAGCTTGAAATTAAATTCATTGCCAATTTGTTAGCTCCGGCACACCGATTGCCCGGCAATTAGTCAGAGTTTTTGTACGAATCAAATTGAATTTTGTTATAAAAAAATCATAGAGAGTGCTTTAAGAAATCAAACAATTTTAGTTAACCATTTCTAAGTTTGTTCAGCGTACTCTTATATCTTTTGCTGACCATCTCATAAAATTCGGTGGCCAGCACAGCTGGTTTTCTGATCCTGTTTTGACCTTAGACCCTAATGAGCCCGCGCTGGCAGTTTATGAAGTGCCAACATCTGATTCTTATCCAATTAGCGGGAGTTGCCCGACGACACGCTGCGTTTTGCACCACGTTTTCCACAGACAAACTTTCCCCACAAGGAAATGCCCAAGGAAGGGCAAACTGTGTTGGAAATACACTTCAAATAAACCTTTTCTGTGTAACACTGACACTAGTTGAAGTTCCTTTTTTACTTGATTCTTGGTAGACTTATTTTATTTAGAATTGTCTAATTTCTTAGAAGGTTTGACTTCAAATCATCTTAATAATTGGTCATTCTTTTACATAGATTTTCTTTACGTGTAACAGAATGGGCAAAAAACAAGAACCCAGCTTGTTGGCTTTGTTTCCGGAAGGGGAAGGGTTCAAAACATTTTAGCCCGCAAAAAGTTGAACCGTGTAACTGGCAAAAACCAAGTGGCAAATGCTCTGCTGGGAATTGTTGGTAGTGAACATGGCCCGGCCTTAAAGTGGTTAGGCTACAACTAACTGCTTTTCTGAATTGTGATTTATTGACTCCACAGTGTGTGTGTGGCCGCAGGTGTTAGGGGCGGCTCATCCATTTTTACGGACACTTCCGCAATTACACTTGACACTCGAAAGTGCTTGCAGCAGGTCAATAACAATTTGGACTCGATGGCCCGCCCGGGCTTCCTGCTCCGGCCGGATAAGTGCACATAATTCCAACGGAAGGATGTGGGCTAACCAGTTTTTAATTACAGGTTAAGACCTGCCCATAACCACGGGCGATTCCTTTTCACTTATAGAGCGGGCCCAAAGAGCCAGGATGAGATACGCACTTTTATCGCCAGGAAGCTGCCTGGCTTGTTTGCAACCCCAACAACACCGAGGGACAGGACGAGGCGAGACGAGACGGGACGAGACTCCGGAGTAAGCTCCGGCCTTTTGTATTCGTCCTGTGCCAGTTCCACAGTCTGCTGCATTCATTAGACCTGGCCAAGTGGCGTTCGCAGTCTCAGAATTAAATTGCATTTACAGGCCCACCACCTCACGGGTCGGGTCGAGTCGGGCCGGGTCGGGTCGCCTCTGGAGGCTGGACTCTGGAATCTGGGTTCTGCATTCTGCGCTAATGGTGTAACATGACTGGGGGCCATCGCGCCATTATTATTATGGTTATTATGATTACTCCCGGCCTTCAGTCAGTTATTTAATGCTGAAGTGTCCTTAAACGCCGCCAAATTGTCGCTTAGCCAGGCTAAGACCAAAACAAACGAAAGCAAAATGAGCTGCATTAAGAACACAGTACCTTTCCTAAGTAAGAGTTATTAATTTTTATGATAACTTCTTATAAGATATTAAGATATTAGTTAAATGAAACATTCTTAAACACACATTTATCACTTAAAACTAAACAGCTGGGGAATCCTGCGAATTAGTTTTTTTGCTTGTAAGATTATGTGTTCTGCATCAAGTACGAAAAAAGGCGTTAAGGCTTCTACATTATTACCCCTAAAATTGTACAGAGAGAACAAGGGGAAATAACCTTTTTTAGGATCGCCCTGGATATTGGATCAGACTAATTTCAGCCAAGATTTATTTTGATGGCCAGACTTGTGCACTTTATGAGTTGCGCTTCAAATTACCATGTTTCAGCCATTGGGCCACCTGGGCAGGGCCGGCGATTTTGGCAGTTACACGTGTTACTTAATCACATGGCGGCAATAAATCGCTGGGACGGAAATGCATGACCAGAGTTGGCAACATGCCATGCAACACGTCAGACTTACGAGCCGAGGGAAATAAAACTTGTCGAATGGCAGAACACACGCTCAAAGCGACTGTTTCAATAAATGAACATGTTCCGTTTACTGACTGAATATGAAATGCGAGTGGAACCGCCCAGGTGGAGATTGAGGTGTATGCATAAACGCATTAAATCATTTAAATTACTCTAGTAAAAGGTATTATTATTATATTAAATTTGAATTTGTTTCTCTTATATACAGTAATTTTTACTAAATTGTAAAGTAAATAAAGGATATTTCCCAAGTTGTCAAAGCTAAGAGTAATTATAAGAGTAATTACCTCTTATTAATTACTTTTCTAATAGAATGAAGCAAAATTTGTATTAATTAAGAAACCCTGGATAAATAAGGAAGGACAAAGCCTGCACCTTTGCATCCCATTCAATGATTTAATTATTTCAATAAAAGTTAAATAATTAACTATTATTTATTACTTTTCTATGAGAGTGAAGCCAAATTTGTGTGAATTAAGAAACTCTGAATAAATAAGGAAGAACAAAGTCTGCACTACCTTTCCCAGTTAGTGTGACCAGGACCATGAAATACTCATGTCCGGTGTGACCAATTCCTCTATTTCTCAAGCTGTGACCATAGCAATAACCTAGGTACTAACATTTTTTGTATTTTGTATTTGTTAATTTATTGAAACCCTCGTTGAAGAAAGCCCTTTCAAGCAGTATAAATTTGTCACAACTTTCGCTTGGCAGTGTGACCAAGGACCTGGATTACTTTTTTCCGGTGTGCCCAATTCTTCTATTTCTTAAGCTGTGACCATAGTAAAGACCTAGGTATTAACATTTTTTGTATTCTGTATTTTTTTAGATTTGTTGAAACCAATAACCCCTCGTTAAAGAAAGCACCTTCAAGCAGTATAAAGTTGTAAGAACTTTTGCTTGGCAGTGTGACCAAGGACCTGGATGACTCTTTTCCGGTGTGACCGATTGCTCAATTCAAATGCCAGGTGTTAGCACAATTACAGGTACGCGTTTTAATGGAACTCTAGCATGTGAACCTGCCATTGCACTTTGTGCATATTTAAGACGCTTGTTGAGACATTTCCGTTTCGATTTGATTATCGCCCGGCAGGGGATCGTGTAACGCGATGGGTTAAAGGAAATACCTACATTTAGACTTCCCAGGACCTTGTAAAATAATTACTCAATTTTTTTCCCGTCCATGTTGCATGTGCAGCTAAATTCGCCAAAGAAATTGCATGTTAATTACGCGATTTTCGTTGCATGTTGCGGCGGATAGTGTTTACTATTATTAGTTTCTTTTTTGTTTGGATTTAATGTATCGTATTTTTCGTTTGGTTTGGCATGCGCACAATGCATCTAAGTTAGTTTTTTTCGAGGGCCTATGGCCGGTTAGCTACAGATTGCTTTTTTCGTACACTTGCTTATCACATGCAGCGCCGATCATCGGTGGCGCCTCCAATCTGGACTCTATGCCGCCCGGCATCCAAATGCAGCTGAGTTCTATGTGGTTAGCACTACGAGGAAAGTCACTACTTGGCTAGTCGGTGGCTAGAGGCTTAAGGCTAGGATTAAAATGGCTCTTCACTTACCGCGCCAGTTGGTGGGGATATTTTGTGGGTTGTTGATTGCAGATTTGGTTTTAGTTTTTCTTTTTTCTTTTTTCTTTTCGATTTCTGACTAGACTTATGAGAGAGAAATGGCGGCTAAATAACTCTGGTTACTTTAGTTTAGAATTGGGACTAACTTTAGGTTGCCGGGCCGTTAGGCGCCGGTTCGGGTTGAGTGTTGATTGAAGAGCAGCTCCTCCGGGAGGGGTTTGGAATGTTGATTGATGATCTTTGGGGGTTGCTCCATCGTCACACGCCTCGAATTGTCACAGTTTGCTTGATTTTTCACTCACTTGAAAAGTGTTTGCCTTACAATTGCTTACTTAGGACTACTTAGGCCTAGGCTACTGGGGGAGAAGTTATGTGGTCTGGCCAATTGAGCTTCAATGGGGGTTTCCTTTACAGTTTGTACTCGTGGTAATTAATTTCTGCATTTTACATTTGGGTGCATGTCTCGCCATGGTGCTCGGTCTATGCCTAGGACTTAGGGCTACTAGTAGTGGTTAGGCATAAACTTAGTGGTATACGGTATATATATGCATATGTTAATTATTGTTTATGGTATTGCTTTCGAAGAGGAGTGTCAGTGTGTTAGGCTTGGGGAAATTCTTCGTTTTCGATTTACGTATACTTTGATCGATTAATTAATAACTATTATTGCGCTACTAAGTATGTGATTAAGTGTAATTACAGGGTAGCATGTGGACCCTTCACTTTAGCTGTGTTCATCTACTAAATATATGCAAGTTCTCAAACTCTATGGTATACAACTCCTTGTCCGGCTCTGGCTACATACTAATAGCTCTAAATATTTGAAATATCTCAATAGTAATCGTTTATTTTGAAGAAAACTCTCTACTTAGTTATTGTTATTGGATTGCTTGAATTACGTATACGTTCGGTTACTTATGTCTAGAACGGTACAAGTGCTTTCCGAAATGCTCTGCCTTAGATCTAGGATTATCTTACGATATAGTCGGCTATTTGTATACATTAAATTGGTGTTACTTCTTGCAGCTTCTACTTAGTTAAGTTAGGAAAATAAGCACTATTGCTAGTGTTTTCTAGTTTACATTTGATTATTGTAGCAAACACTTTTACTCCGTGATAAATAGGCTATTCATTATATTTCTCTCTCTCTGGATATTTCTCTAGTTAATAGTTAAGCTTTTACTTGATGGGTTCAAAGTCCATTGGCGAATCGAAAATGAAAGCTGATATCTTTTAGCGATTGGCTACTTTACTCTAAGTTTAGTTTCTTTTGGGCGTGATTATTTAAGGGCATTTTTCAAAGTGTTACTTGAACTCGAACTTGAACTCAAAGAAAACGTAAAACTGATGTTGACTTTGTTGTGTTGATTGCAGACTTAGCAGAGAAGTGTTGATGGGAGTGTTGCTGATGATATGCACTTTTAGCTTTTGATTTCTCTTCAATTCTTTGCTCGTCTGGTGTTTCTCTATCATCTCCGCTCACTGTCTCGTCTTCCTCCCCCGTTTTTTCGTTCGTTTTTTTCGGGTGGGAGGCTTACCTAGGCGATGCGGCCGGAAGCGGAAGCGGCGGCGGCGGCAATGGCGGCGGCGGTGCCCGCACATCCGTTTCGATGTTCCGCTTGTGCGGCGTCTGCAAGTCCAAGGCCGCATAGTGCGAGTGGGCGTGGCCATGATGGCCATGCCCGTGGGCGTGCGAGTGGGCATGGCCATGCATGTGCCCATGGCCGTGGGCATGGGCGTGGCCAACGCCCACGGGCGATTCGCGCGGACGCAATGTGGTGGGCGGTCCGCGGAAAAGGGCATACGGATTGCCAAAATAATCCTGTGACGTTGCCATCATTTTGATCGAGGCTGAAAGTAAATAAGGGGAGAACCCAGACGGGATATGAGAAAACAATTAGCTGGCAATTGACAAATTATGACAGGGTTGAAATTAAAAGCAAACATTGAGCCATGTCAATAAACCATTTTTATTGCCACCGATTGCTGCTGACTAAACGATGGCATGTTCAGCCAAGACACTGTGAAAAACTATGTCTTTTTATGGCAGAAAATTAGAGTAAGATTTGGCTATTTAAATAGCACAATATTAAATTTATTTTAAATCAATTGTACAGTAGCATCAAAGAATTAAAAAACTACTTCTAAAATTCAAAGATTTCTATTAGAAGTTTTTCTTAGACCCATTCAAATACTCTACCTTAAAAGGTTAATTAAAAGATAATTTATTATTTATGCTAAAAATGATATTTACTAACTTTGCAGTCACAAAATTAACATTTCTTTTATTACCTTCGAGTTCCCCCTTTCTTATGCATTGTTAAAGATAATTTTAAAAGTATTTTTCGCATTGTAACATTAATTCCCCCAGGACAACAATCACTTCAGTGTCTGTGTCCATTCATGTTTTTTAATTTAATAGTCGTGTCATGTAAATGGGCCCGGCACGCGACTGCATTTAATTTCAGTTTGCGAAATGAAATTATTTTCACATGTTCGCTGTGATTGATACTCAGTCCGCCGCAGGAGCAGTCCTCCCTCCCAGTCCCAGGCAGTTGCAGATGGAGTACACATGTCGGACACACCGTAATTGACAGCCGAGGACATGCCGCCAGCGGAGTACACATGTAATTAAGTGCCGGCCCGTCGCTTCCATATATATAAAGTGCCGGCCAATTGCCGCGAACGCATAACGAGGCGACAATAGCCATTAGCTTTCAGCGTTACCCTTGAGGGGGTAAAGAGATAACTGATAGCTGATAAATAAGCCTAGATAGGGTAGGGGAGTTAAGGGAACAAGTCTCTTAATTGAGCAGTAAATTTATTTAATAATCTACATTTCATTTAATGTTTCATAATTGCTCTTTAAAGGTGTTAAGCTACTTGAAAGATTTATTATTACTTCTTTAATATAATTAAGATCTTTATTCCATAGAATTCCTCCTTTAAGCATAGATATCAAATATATTAATAGCTTCCCCCTGCAAGCTATAATCAAATTACAAATTTCAATTAGGCAATTATTCGCATTGGCGATTATTACATAGTACAATTAGGGCTAACATCAAACGGTGAACGTTAAATTCCTGGGAATCAGGCAATCCCAATCCCAATCCCAGCCAGCAGCAGCATTCCCCCCCAGAATGTGAACATAATCGCCTCATTATTATTTCCCGCCGCCCCTCAAATCGGCGGCCAGCTCTTGAAGTCACTTGCAATTAAATGCCTAGGCTGCGGTCCGAGTGGTTGTGCCTCCTCAGAGCGCCCTCTGACTTTTCACACACACACACCATCATACACACGCACTCGACGTGTTTACGCAATTTCCAACCAATTGGCATCAAGTGGCCAGCCAACACACATTTAGGCCGAAGCAGGAAGCAATTATAACGCCCGAAAAGGGTTTTCCCAACAGTAAATGCTCTGCCCACGAGGGATGACCAATGCGAATAAGTGTTGAATTTTGTATGCATTTCTTTTTTAATGAACGCTTTCCCTGCATTTTCCTACACTACTTTCACGGGCTCACCTTGCCAGGACTCGCCTGCTTTGCATAATTTAACGCGACAGCGACAGTTTAAGTGCTGACTGATTTTCTACCTGGCTGAGAATGGCGAGACGCTGGAATACAAAATTCGACGCGACGATGGCTGCTTTTAACTTTTGCATAATTACGTGTAAGAAAGGAGCCAAAGTTCCGAAAGGCAGCGGAAAACTTTACATCAGCATGCAGATATCGGGAATCTATCTAAGAGCCAGCGGCACGCACTGTGCGAATTGTTTTAACTTACTTGGCTGCAACTTTTTTATGGCAACGCACCGCGACACTAATGGCACACCCCCAGAGTGTCGTTTGCCCAAGGCGGAGAATGGGGTGGGGCTTTTCGAGGATTATGTAGGCCCAAACCATAACACTTTCACAATGATGGTAAAACAATATGAGTTCTTGGAATAAATCAGAGAATTTGAAAGGTATTTCTGCCAAAAATAACTCCAAGAATGCTTACCAAACTCAGCTACAAAATGAAATTATATTTAAATATAAGCCAACCACTACCTATTTTTATGACGTCCACTGTGCGCACGCACACGAACTCTTGCAGCCGGAAGAAAAGTGGAGCAATAGCGTCAAGTGCACGCAGTCTGCTGCACTGCATCGAGGATGCCCGCCCGGGTGGCAGAGAGTCGGAGGATGTGGGCGAGGCCATATTCCTATAGGCCGCTATATAGGCCAGACGTCGTGGGCCGGCCAGAACACCTAGGCGCATTGGTGTCACCTACTGAACTGAACACAGAATCCTGAGCGCTAGACGCCTGAGACCTAAACCAGAGCACACCAAGCACCAGTGATGAGGAAACATTTACAATGTTTGGACAAGGAAAACTACATGGAAGTTATTAGAAAAAGAAAAGTGGATTCATAGCAAAAAAGTATTTAATATTTACAATATAAAATATTATCTTCCGTTTACTTATTCTCAAGATAAAGGGTTTTCAAGAGTTCAAGCCTTTCTAATTTATTTAATACCATTTATACTATAGAAAACTAACTACATTTAACTGCTCTTTAAATATATTTCACTCAAAATAGCGTTAATCATTATTTTATAGTAATTAAAAGACAGTTTCCCAGTCCTTGTGGCTAGCAAAGAGCTCGGTGTATCAGGCAAAGTAATCTCTGCACTGGAACGCTTTTACAGCGCCTCGCTCAGGGGCTGTTAATGAGTCAAGATATGATGCGTGCGGTGTGTGTGTATGTGTGCCCGTCTGGGTGTGTAGGGATGTGTGTAGGAGTGCGTGTGGGTGTGTGGGAGGAGGCAGGGGGTGGTCTAAGTGCGTTGGCGTCAAGTTGAAAGCCGCTAGACGATGGCAACAATGGCGGCCGCCGGTCTTTGTTGCCTGCTTTTGTGGGCCGCCGAGATTGAGAGTTCTGAACACATTTGCATACATTTACAACTATTTTAATGACTAGTGATGGCGGAGTAGTGAAAGCCAACAAGTCCACAAAATATGGCAAAATTCAGGGTCACCTGGTTGAGTTTGGAAACTATTTTTGGTTGGGGAAATTGCACAAGAAAGTGCACTATCTTGTAAGAACTTTTTGTGCGACATTAATAATTACTCTGCGAATTGGGTTTTTAGTTTGTGCATCAACCTTACCAATTAAAACCCCAACTAATTAGTTGGGAAGTACCTATCGCAGATGGGATTAATTGATACACATCAACGTGTTCACGCACTCATCGCAAATTCGCTGTTGAGACGCACTCGTTTGCCGCTTTTGTTGTGGCTTCGATGGATGCATTTACCCCCGACACACTCTGAATAATACATGATAAGTACACACACCCCCAGCCAAGGGGGAGCATATAATAAATCCGTAACTCTGCAACTTGGAGGCTAAGGGCCTCGAGTCCCGTATTGCCAGTCCGCGCCTTCAGCCCTCATTATGCATTTTGTGTGAGTTGCAATTAATTGAACCACTCGAGGGGGTGCGTGCTGCAATTTGTTCAGCGTACGGCAAGAAGTTTGCCATCGTTTAAGAATGGCATCTTTTATTTTTCATTATAACTCGCCGGCTCTCTCTTACTTTTTGCTGGTTACAAAAACTTCTTTGCTGCCTGCTATCAGCGAGTGCTGTGCAACTTTGGCTGACTTTTGCCGCGGTCTCTTCTGTTTATTTTTTGCGTTTGCAGTAAGTAAGTTTTCCTCGAAGAACATTCGCTGACCCAACGGGGATAGCATGCGACTTCCCAGATAATCCTTTTTCCCGCTTTATTGCTTTATGGCTCTGGTGACGCTTTAAGACGCAAATAAATTGAATTTGCGGCCAAGGAAAATCTCTTTAGTCTTGCCTGCACGCACTCAGGAAAATAATGTTTAGTTTAAGAGAATATTTATAGGCCAACTTTGTTTCGTTATAGAAACACCGGGAAATTTAAAATCATGAAGAAATATATCAATGTTTTCTTTACTATTTTAAATAAAGAAGTGTATGAATGTTTTTTCATTATTTTAAATAAAGAACTGTATGAATGTTTTCTTCATTACTTTAAATTTCTATAAACGTTTCTTTAGAAGCTTCCTCTTATTATATTTATTTCAATAAAAGGATGTTATGGAGTGTTTTTAAGCTTGTAAAAATAAATGATAAGTGATAATAAGAGGGTTAGAGATATATTTAAGTAAAATACTTAAAATAAGTCCTGATTTACATTTACCTAATTAATTGAAATATAGTACATTTCCAAGTATAAGCAATATTCCTAGAAAGTTTCTTATTTTTGAAAGACAGTTTTGTAGGTGATACACAAATCACTAAAGTTGTTTAAAACCAATTACGAATATTCCAAAAATTAGATCATTTACTTCTAGAAAACACACATTTACACTGAATTTTCTAGCTAAAAATATTAGATACCATACTTGTAGATTTATTTTTAATTGTTTTAAAAAACATTAGTAATTTCTAGATTTTATATAGACACATTCTCAATGAATTTTCCAACTATTTTCTCAAAGTGCTTGCTCAGCTTCCGGCCACCATTTGCCAGCTGTGGCACTTGTTTAGTCAAATGCTTCATTTGTTAGCCGATTTGTGCTCCTTGAGGCCCCTTGATGGACTGTTTCTTTGTGTTCCTTTGGTCCGGAGAGACCGCTTGCCAAATGGCTTTGAATGTTTGCCCTCTCTCTCGACTATTTGATTAGCCGCACTGGAAATGTGATTTCGTTTTTCTTATTACATAATACACAAAGAGTGCACTCTGGGAGTGCGGAGTGCGGAGTGCGGAGTGCGGAGCGCTGCCCCAGGTCCCGGCCTGGACAAAGTCCCGCCGCTCCCTGCCCCATCTTGACAATATTTGGACCTCCGGAGCTCCATGTGCGTGGCAGCTGATGTGCTGTTCCGGTTTGTTTGCATGCAATTCCGTAAAGTCCTGTGCGTGCATTCGGGTTATTCCGCCGGCTCAGGCGTTTGACATGAAAAATGCATTTTATTGGGATTATTTTTATAACGTGTGTCCGACCTCGGGGTCTCCGCGCCCGCAATCACAATTAAATCGGGCGTCATTAAAGCGTGCTGGCCCACAGTGTGTGCCACGTGTGTGCTTAATATGCAAATTCAATTAATTTTACATTTATGCTTAGTTCGGGGCGTGGAGCCTTTCATCAAATTTGCAGTCAATTTTCGCACATTTTAATTCAATTTCTCAATTTCGTGGATAAAAATATTAGGTGTCGTCCTTTGTGCTTTGTCCGGCGACCATCTGTTAATGGCCAATTACGTGTTGGCTAAAATGGCACACACCGGAGTACACTTTAAAGTTAGACATAACTTTTCTACAACTCTTCAGTGCCCCACTTGCCAGAAAATCTAGGCAACAAAATGTTACAAAAATATACAACAAATTTAGACTGGAAAAAACTTGTAAACATTTTACTGCACACAAACTTTAACAGACTTTTTAAAACAATTTTAAAACCCCTGTGATAGATTTACTTTATGGAACTAAAAAAAAACTTACAACCGAGAAAGAAAAATAATCTAGGGATGCGGAATACTAAATACCCTGTCAGTTTGCAAACGAATTATAGAGTGAAATCGAAAATTGATCATAACTAAGCCTAAAATATTCGCATTATTAAAATTTTTGTTTATGCCTTATGAGTTTCTTAAACTCTTTTTTTTAACACTTTCATATATGTTTTTGAAAAAAAAAAGTTTGAAAAACTTATAAATTTAAAAAAACATAAATTTAATTTTGGAAAGCTTTTCCATGTTAGTTTTCATTAGGGTAATAAATTTGCTAAGTCGATTTAATATTTGAAAATATTAAAATTGTAATTCATTTTCAACAATAATAACAATTTGTTCCAGAGGTGGCTAGATTGATTCGGGTGTTGATGCTGATCAAGAATAAATATGCTTTATAGGGTCTGATATAACTCCATCACTGTGTTTCAAGCTCCTCACTAAAATAATAATAATAATAAGATGCCAGTGTATGCAAATACTTTTCTCAAAATAACATGAAAAATTATATTTGTATATATCATAAGAAAAGATATTACTAAAAAATGATCTACTTGTTACGGCGATCTTAAACATTTTAAACTCCTTCCAGGGTGCTTCAGAAATCACTAGGGTATAACAATGTCAAATTTCACAGCATAATTTTGAATTATATTTATTTATTAATTATTTCTTTATCTATATTGTTTTAATAAATTGTTTTTCTCTATGCATGTTCATGTAGGTGACCAGTTTGGCACATGTCCATAGTGGGATCCATATCGCGGTAACGTACAAAGAGCCGCACGTGCTTGGCTCTCAAACTTTGCGATTTCATCAGCAAATTTGTTTCGCCACCAACATAGCCCCCACCTCTCCTCAGCCCCTTGTTACTGCATTAGTTTATAAAATTCAATTTCTTTTTTATGTGTGGCATTTATTAGCCTTGGACAAAGTGCTGCTTTGTTTAAAATGTGTTTGCTAAATGACTTTAAAAATCCAAATTGGACCCCCTATAAATAAAATATTTTGGATTATAAAATATTTATACAGGTGGGTGCAGTTAAGGGCATGCTACGTTATATATAATATTTGTTTATGATATTAAATTTAATTTTTAAGAGGACAATAATATATATGAAAATATAAAGCAGTGGCAGAAAAAGAAATTTAATTGAAATATATGAATATAATATTTGAACATCTAAAACAATTTAAGAAAATATATACATTTATATTTTGTTAAATAGTATATTTCTAGTACTAGAGATATGTCTAGATAAATGTATCTACATTTTAACTATTTAATCTAGCCTTTGATTTATAATTAATTGATTAATAAAGCTTTCTCGATTTGAAGTATAAAATATTTTTGCTTCCACAAATAACCATAAGATGCTTGGCCAAAAGACTTCAAGCAAGCCGCCAGAATAGGTCGTATTTTAGGCATTTATTAAAGCGAGCCAAATTTTTTCTGGCTCCTCACAAGCGAGGCAATCAAACGCCAGCAGCTGGCGCCGAATGCAAAAAAGCCATGGCCCTTACTTGAGTTTCAAATTAAGCTGAACCGGAGATCTGGGGAGCGCCGAAACTTTTATCGATAGACGCGTGCCAAACTTTGGCCATTGCCAATTTGTAAAGACCCCCGAGCACTTACAGCTGTCACAGGTCTGCCCCCTCGGGGGCAGCACCGAGGAGCGGCAAGTGGCATAAATAAACCATTGCGGAGCCGGAAAAGTTCGCCCCAGCTTCGGACGGAAGTTAACCAAATATAATCTGTACTCGACCGGACAACATATTCAATTCGCTTCGATTGTAAAACGATTTACAGATATTGCGTGTGTAATTTATTTGCGAGTGCCAAACCGTTTACAAGCTCCATGAGCCAAAGAGCAGCAGTTCATTTAACATGCATTTCCCTCTATATATGGCCACGAATTTCCCTCGATTTCGACTTTCCTCCCGTCCCCCGTCAACTTTCCCCCTGCGCTGCTGCCAAAACATCTGGTGTGGCAACGTGAGGAAAGACCATTACATGTTGCCGCAACTGTTGCCATTGAAAATCATTGCGTTGTCACGCTAAAGCCTTTAAACTCCAACGTAGTTCATGGCCAAAGCCTTAAAGCCAGATTTAAGTGGCCCTAAATATTGGCCATTGAAGGTTGTCTTTCCAGGCTGGTTTCCATTGCCAATAATCGGTAGTATTTAAAGATAATTTTATTGAATATTTTTTGAGAGTAGGTAACATAAGAAAAAAAATACTATATATACTATACGTCTATTGAATTATTTTTAATTATTGTACTATTTTTCTTCTGGAAGTTATTTAAAGAAAAGTATATAAATATAATTATAATATTTATTAAAATATCATGTATTTAATTTTACATTTTAAATCAACTTTAATACGCTTTTCAATACTTATTTGAAGTATTCCCCTCCCTCAGACCCATCCCCGTCTATTATTAAGAAATTACAAGTTCAATTACTTAAGTGAATATCGAAGCAAAGTAATTTCTTTTGTTTAACAAAATTATAGGTTTCTTCGTTCGATTGAAGCGTTCCTCGTTCGACCCTCTTGCAGTGGTTCACCCGCTGACATGTGCGGTGGTGGAAAAGGGTGGCTCATAGGTTGTGCGCCTGGCAGTATGCAATACTTATGCATTGTAAAATATGCATTAATGGCAGCTTCATGCAAGTATTTGCATTTATATGGAATACCTTTTGTTCAGCTGGAATTTGAGAAATGCCGGCACGTGGCTAATAAAGCGCAAAGGCAGAGCTGCTGATGCCATAAATAAGAATGCCGGCATGTCGTATTAGCCATTTGCATTGGCCCTTAACTATGTGTGTGTGTGTGTGTGTGTGCGAGTGAGGGATGCAAGGACGTAAAGGATGTGCATCCTAGTGTATGTGTGTGCCAGCTGGTGAATTAACACGTCAAGCGGCTTCTGCATTGACAGGTCCAAAAAGTTCCCACATGGCGCCGCCACAGATGGGAAGTGCCTGCTGTTTTGGACAGGTCCTTAAAAGGTCCTATTAGCAGGTCCTTACTGGAGCACCGAGACAGAGAGAGGAGAGAGATAGAGGGCAAAGTAGTACAGGCCTATTCCTGCTGCTAACTCTTGCTAACTCTTTAATTGACTTATCTGTGCATTTCACTTTATGAATTTAAAATACTTTGTCTTTAATAGAATTTATATAAGAGACTGTTCTTATATTTCTTAGTCCCCAAATAGACTTAAAATATTTCCCTACTAATAAAGAAGAAATATTCTGAGCAGCGCCGAATAACATCCATTTACTGAATAATTTGTAATGCAAATGTGGGCCACTTTTTAAAAGAAACCTTCCGCAAAAAGTTAAAATAAAGAATAATGAAACAACCAAGATATGTTAATAGGTACAGCGAAGAAAGTTCAAAGAACATATTGGCAAGGCAATTAAATTTTTAATTACCATGTGTGCAAATAGTTGTTGAACTTTACGTTCCGTTCTGTGCCGACATTAAAAATTATTAACAGAATTAATGCGAAAAGTTGCCGGAAAGACAAAGGCAAACGGAGACAGAGAGATGGCGGCCAAAGCCACAAGAAGTTGGCCCCGACATCAAAGCAAACAGCACTGGGAATTCAAGGCATCAAACAGACAAAGAGCCGAGTTAAAGTTTCCTCCTGTCGCGCTTGGCGCCTTTTTTTTATCCTGCTCCTTTGCACTTTTGGCCAAAAAGGAATGGTGTGTGCAAGAGGCTTAATACATTATTCATGTGACGACGACCAGCAGAGTTTTTCATCGCGATGTGCTGTCATTTCCTTTAAGAGCTTTTGGCAATTAAGAGGCGTCAGTGGGTAAACCTTAAATCGATAAGCCCGCCAATTGATTTAAATTTTAAATATTTACAAAAGTAATGAAAATGAATAACGATTGCTTTTTCAACAAGCAGTATATGTATCAATTCAGAATAAATGGAAATTTGCATACAAATCAATTAAAGGCAATATGTAGATAGATATTCATTGAAATATATTGATTTGTTTTAAAACCGGGTCATATATTAATCTGTAATGTAATTTATCTTATTATATTATTATTTTATTAAAGCGATACTCAATAAAGATGTATTTTTATTTAGATAATCCCTTCCTTTTGGTCCTTCGAGCCGGATGTTCATTTATCACATATAAATAAATAAATAAATTCACTGATAATTTGTTCTATATCTCCAGATATTTTTGAATTATTTCATATAACAACTAATAATTAAATCTAAATCATAAACCTCCAGATCGTTATTTATTTTTTGGCAACTCCACTAATCAAATTTCTCAACACAAAAACAAGACCAGAAATATGAATAAATTTCGTGTTAATAAACATTCATGCCCGCAACGAAATCAGATTTGCATTTTTCAAATATTTTACAAAACTAACCGAAATGGCAGCTAAATTGCACCCTCCCACGCACTGGCACACGCACACAGCCAAAGGGGAGAAAGCGGAGAAAGGGGAGAGGAAATGGTTGGGAGAAAGTGACACTGCTAACTCGTGGATGTCGACAACGCTGGCGGAACGAATGCCGCTGGCCAAGCTCAAAATGAAAGGCACGCGCCCTGCCACCGGACAAAAAAAGGAAAACGAAAGGAAACTGCGAAAGTAATATGCAATGTTTGAAATACCCTTAAATCGTGACTTCAATTTTAAAAAATATTTCATATTTGTATTAAATTTTAGAAGTCTAAATTGAACTCCATTAAAAATTTTAACAATTGTAAGATCTTAAAAGTGTTTAATTATAAGCCAAGCTAACATTATGTTCCATTCTAACATATAAGATTAATTTTATGCCGTTGGTAATTAATCAACATTAATAAATATAAACAAGAAAACTGTTTATTTGTACACATTAACTTTAGCTCTCATTCTTTTGTTTACAGCTCTTTTTCAGGATATTCCAAGTTCCTTTCGAAAGCGTATAATATATATAAGAGAGTGAAAACACGAATTTCCAAGCCTGGCTGACTGACAGGCCCAGTGCGAATAGTGCAAATGGGAGTGGGAGTCGGACGTAGGTCGGGAAAATGGCGGAAAAGCGGCGGGTGAAAAGCGGCGTGTAAATTTTCCAACTAAGCCACAGCGAGCACAACGACTGACACTCGCACACTGCAAACTCAGCTCTAGCCAACTCACTGCTGGCGCCGTATATCTTCATTAAAATGCAATGCATCCTTGGGAGAGCAGTAGTGGGCTCTGGTCCTCCGGCTGGTGGCCCAGGCCCCCGAGTCCTGGTTCCCAATCCCAAACCTTCAATCGTGTAAGCGGCCGCGCGTGTAATGACAATGGTGGCGCGTGGCTTTGACTTTGACATGGCCGGCGGCCAGGACTTTGGACTACGCAGGACCCAGAATGCTGGTCTCAGGACGCAGGACGCAGGACGCAGGACACAGGACGCTCGACACTGAACACCGTTCCCAACCTCGACACCATATTTTTCAAATGCAATGCCCCGTGACCAAAGCTGCGGCTCGACCTATCGCATCAACACGTACGTAAAAGTCAAATCAACTGGAGCTGTAAAATGGCAAGTTGGCACTGGAGTCCTCCTAGTCGTCGTCCCTGTCGTCGTTCGGGATGTGCAAGTTGTGACTGCGGATGAGCAGCATTAACGAAAATATAAACAAACATCTAGACCGACAGCTAAAAGCAGCCAGCACCTTATAAACTTTAAATGGAAAGCAAGCAGAGGCTGGCAGTCGAACACTGCAACAAAATAAGCTTACAAGAATATTAAAGAATTAAATTAAAATAATTAATAAAAAACTACATTAATACTAATTGTATACAAGCATTGCTTATGTCAGAAAAATGTTTATCGAGCGGGAAATGTAACGCATTTTGAAACAATTTTGTAATCTTTGCCAGATCCAAATCCAATTTCAAATATTGAAAAAATATCACATTCACTGTTAAAATATTCATTTTTATTTGTCAGTATTTCAGTGATAATATTTAATGTGAAAATTGATATATACGACTAAAGAAAGGATTCTGATATAACGTTTAAATTTATGTATGAGCCTTCCAAACAAACACCGACATAATACTGATAATTACCTATTTTTTGTCATCAAAGTTGTTAGATAAATATAAATTATAAAACAAAATTATATTTAAAAATCTCCGAACCAACTGAAATCCATATGTAATTATAGAATAAATGTTATAAATTAAGTATTCATTTCTGACTGATTCCCTGCTTTGATCTGCAAATTGTATTTTTCTCAGTGTAGCAGGACATGGATTCAGGAGGGCGTAAAAGGGCGTGACGTGTGGTAAGTGCAGCAGAAGCCGGGAAATGGAAACGAAAGCAAAAGGATGAAAACACAGTTCGGTTTCAGGGAGCCATCATAAAATGATGCGCCCACAAAATGCACATCCACATCCTGGCTAGGTGTAAATCACGTACCACTCTGACGCCTTTTACAGTGCCAGTTGTTTTACCCACAATAAAATTGAAAAGCAGCCAAAACAACGCAGCCACCAGCAACCAACAGCCAACAGAGCCAACAACATCGACAACGACAGCGGAACGCAAAAGTTTTAAAAGTAAAATGACAAGAGCACGTGCGACCTGTTTCGTAGGTAGTCGAAATTCAAGGAGTTTGTTTACGTCGTCTACCTTACGATACACTGAGATAAATCAAATATGAACTATAAAAAAACCAGAGAAATTCCAATACAGTAACCAAGTAACTTAAAGACATGCATGTATAATCAGATAGCGTTTCGAAATAGATATTTTTGTACCTTAAACATGTAACTTGGTTAAATCCTAATATATATTCTTCGTAGATAAGAAATTAATTCGAAATATTTAAAACTTCCTTATTTTTCTTAATTTCCATTATTTTTTTATACTGTAATATATTTTTATTCCAGTGCAAGCGACTCCTTAACCCGTACGGAATTTAAAGCCCGACTCTGTTCCGGCTCTGGCTGAGTTATAGTTAGACATCGATCTCAGGGGAAGCCCAGGGCCAGTGCTGACTTAGCTGGGCTTCAGCTACATGCATATATTCCCTGAAAGTTTTTGCATTTCTCGTGCGGCTCATTACAACTCCGTCAGAGTTGTAAAAAATACTCATATCAGACACTGGCGTCCCTTGCCTTCGCTTAAACCGGAAGCTAACGCATACCCATGGAAAATTACCCACACGCCCATACACTTTTACACACCTGTCCACCTCGCTCTCACCACTCTGAAGCCTGGTCCAAGCGAGTATTTTGTTTATTAAAATTAAGTGTCATGGGCTTTGTCCAGGAACAGTGGTTTCTATACAAAGCACAAGAATTTTGAGATGAAATTAGTTTAAGATATTAAGGATAATAATAAGGATAACCTGGATAGTTATCTGTATATCATATTGAACAAGTGGCTTTCAAACATCGCTAGACATCACTATAAATATCTATAACCGTTTCCGAGACGGAGCTTTAAGCCAAATATTTGTCAGGCTTTTTACTTAAATAATAAACCCCAAATACCAAAGTCGACTCCATCTCGCTTAGTTAATATCAGGAATTTGTGATCCCCAGTCATTAAACACCAACGAAAATATTTTGGTCCTTCGAGCCGGACTCCCTGTTTATTCACCAGTCTATAAAGTAGTTCGAAATACATAAAATCAACTAATCATTTGTTTGATTTTCTTAGAAAACCACTAATAAAATGTCATGGGATAACTACAGATTTCAGTAATTAACACCTAGATTACAATACCATCTCAAACTTGTGTAAACCCTGGTATCACTGTTCACTGCCCAGTGTCTCCTAAAGGGAAGCATCATCAGCTTAGACCACCAGGTGGTCCCAGGACCTCGAACGCCCCCGGACTTCCTGTTCCCATATTATTATTATTGCTGCTGCTCTGCTGCTGTGGCTGCTGCCTGTTGTTGTTTGTCGACAGTTGCTATTAATGCCACACAGCAACAGCAAAATCTCCCCCAACCTGCAACCTGATGCACACTTTTTTACGAGCTGCACACGCACACGTGCCGGAAAGTGCAAGAGTCCTGGGGACCAGGCCGAGTCCAAGCGTCCAGGCAGCAGTGCAAGGACACCGTCCACCGTGCAGGGATACGTGCTGCTTTTGTATTGCCATTAGCCTGGGGACTGGGACCGACCACTAGCCACATTAAGTGATATTTGTTTTACATGAAAATCAACTCCTGTCTGCTATTAAATTTAAATTTCAATTGCAGGACTGCACAACTGAATTGATTTGCTAATTGTATTGCCGGCGCGTGGTTAGCTGAGCTCATCATGGTTACTTAGGGCAATTTTAATCAATCATCAATGCGTTTTGAGGCATCGAGAGAAGCGTTAAATCCGGCACATCCATAAGTAAGCATCTATCGGATATGCAGACTTAATGAGCAACAGAAACATAAACCGCATCACCAGTTTGTTACATGCACAAATGTGTCAAGCATTACACCACCAGATGTCGGTGGTAAATGCACTGATAGGAAATGTGTGTAATGGGGGAATTTGCTGCTTATTTTTGACATTTAAGATTTAAATAATATCTCTATAATTGGGGTAATAGAGCACAATTAAGAGGCTGTCCTTGCCTTAAAAAATATCATTTGAAATTCTATAAATTGGTTCTCCTAGGTCTTGAATCTTCAATCCTTAGAAATGTTATATTTTAATAGTTCTTTTGAAGAATTTTCTACATTATATCTTAAATTCATTATAAATAAATAAAATTGAAATCCATCCCCCTTATATCTAATTTCTTTTCTCTGCACAGATATTTCTCTTCCAAAATGAAAACATAGAAAATAAGTAAACTTTGCCTAACCTACATCCCAACGAAAGTTTCCGCCGGCGCCAAATTCGTGGCACCAAAATGCTAATGCATTAATTAGTTCACGCTCTTAACTTGGCCGTCTGACTGCTCAGACTTTGCATTTCAACAGTGTTTAGCATTTAGCATTTAACAGACACATTGAGACAGGAGCAGCCCCCGGCTGCAAATGATTAAAAATTCGCAGACATGAAAAAGAAATGCCAAAAAATAGGAGGAATCTTTTGTGTACCAATAAAAGTGAAAATAATTTGACAAAACAGCATTTAATGGACGAAGAACCAACCGACACTGGTTGGCATTTTGGAGCCTTGACACGGGCTCCCAGCATTTGGCAGCTGCGTCGGGGTAAGCGCTAAATTTCTAAAGTTGTCTGACTATCAGATACAGTGGGATGAAAATATATATATATATATAAAATATTTAAAATATAGAACATTTTCCACAAAATTGTTGTGATTTTTAAAATATTTTTACTGTGTGCTTTAAGCTAAATAAAAACTGAGCTTTGTAAGAGACATTATTGAAAAATGACTTCGATAAAAATACAAATTAATACCTATCATATCATTAAATGTATTAATTTTCCTTTAAGTTATATATAAATCTAACAAATTTTTCTTAAAATTAAAAGACTTGAGCCCACTGTACTGCCACTTAAGTGTTAACCAAATAATATTCAGGCTGAAATTGTATTAGCTTGGCCTGAATAAATAGAATAAAATAAAATAGAATAAAATGTCTACGTCTACGTACATATCTAAAAAGAGTTAATTACTGAATTTAAAGGCAGCTTAAATAAATTTAATTCTTTAATCCTTAATAAATATAGCCTTTAAATGTCAGTGTTTTACTAAGCGTATAGAGTACTCCAAAATCCGCAAAGATATTATGTATCCCCCCAAAATATTTCCCTGTAATCTCGTTATATATTTGTTTATTTTTTCTTGTTGCCAGTTTCTGGTTGAATAGAATACAAGCCAAATCAATTTTGGCTTTACAACTAGCCAAAATCCACTCAATGAAAATTTTAATTGAAACTTGCGCAAAAACCCGTTAACACCCGAAAATACATTTATGCATGTTTATGTTGTTTTTTTTTTGTTATTGGGGGGAAAACCAATTGAGTGTTGGTCGCCATGAATTGGCCCATAAACATTTTAAGAGCCCAATCGAGGGATGTAAAATATATTTTAAAAAATATCCATACGCATATACATTTCTCCCTTTTTGCCAGTATTTTATTTTAAATACTCGTCTCATGAGCCGGAAGTTCATTTGGCCGGCGTCGATTTTTCCCTTTTGTTGTTTGGTTTTCCCGCTGCTGTGGGGCACGTAAAGCACCGCTCATAAAAGCCAAAGGCATTTAAAGTGCGAACACAGCCAGGTGAGAGGAGAGGAGGAGGTGAGCGGAGGCACCTTGACTGGCCACACCAAGTTATAAAGATGTCCAAAGGCCACAACACAAAAGTTGATTGCAATGGCGCTAAGGTACAAGTATTGAGGGCTGGTCCACCCTTCACACCTCAAGCACACACACCTGTATCGGGGTCACGGTGGACGCCTTTCTTGCACTTGACTTTCCTGGCGCCACTTTAAGGTGTTCTCCTTTGAACTAGGAAAATTTCAGGCAGAAAAGTACCTTCCTGAGTTAGGTATAATATGGAAATGTATGATAGTGCCAACAAAAGTTTAATTTAAATATTGAAAGTGTGGAATATTAATGAGTATTCATTAAATGAAAATATAGACTATTTAAAATATATTTTCCAGAGCAGAAACTTATATAAAAATAGTCATACAGAAATCAAAGATAGTAATCAAACTCTCTGTTAAGCAAAAAATAGCCTTTAGCCTGGATTAAGCTTCTCCTTTAACTGACAATCCTTTTATTTATTTAAGCGAAAGCTAGCCATCTAGTTACTGATGTCATAATTAATTTGTGCACCAATTTGTTTCCTTTGTTCTCGCTGCAATTGTCACCGTTGTTGTTCGGTGTCGCCAACAACTGGGTTGCTCGTACAACTGTTGACATCTGCGGATTTGGGTCTCTGATTTATGGCAAAAGGGCCAACCGGCAAATTGGTTTTATATATATATGTGCGCAAGTTGTTTGTGTTTTTCTATGTAGTAAAAATATATATATATATGGATATATATATTGCAGTATTTGCAGTCAATGGCGGGGCACTCAGACTGCCTTTGAGTAGTACTCGAGTCCTTTAAGGGGCGGCAGCAAACATCCTTCCGGCGATGATCCGTCCCGTCGAGATAAGCCAGTAAATTTGAATGGAGCAAGCAACTGTCCTACATTCTCTCATTAAATTGGCAAAATGGCAAATAACCATGGAGTTGTTGGCATAAACTTACTAACAAGGCGCCGACGTAAGGTGGCAAGTGTCAAATGTTTTTGGCCACCACTTTGTGGCTCTCCTCCCGGGGAAACTTTTAATTGGCCTCAGCAAATGCCAATTGTTTTTTGAGTCTTTTGGCTTATAATGGTCAGAGTGGAATAGTTTCTGCAGGCAAGGAGCAGTGTATCAGTGCATCTCAGCCATGTGTTCGTTCGTTAGGTGACAGTCAGTATTCCTTTGGGATATTTTTCCCCATTGAAATTGCGTCCATAAATTGCGGCCAAGTGTCAATAAGTGCAATGGAATACAGCGAGGGCGACATTGTTGTGCTGAAAGTTTCTCCCGGGCCTGAAGCCGGCATTAAAAATGCATAACTAAAGGCAAATTTACGGGCCGCAATCAGGGCCTCTTTTCCGCGCAACTTGTATTATATTTCAGCCTTTTACGTAATGTTGCCCGAATGTTGTTTAAATTGGAGTTAACAGCCCCGTTTACAGCATCCTGTAAGTGGGCTCGCTTACAGTGCTCGCAGCCGTGCGAAAACTTTCGTAATGAAATTGCTTTCCATTTGTTGGCCGCACATAAAGCCAGTACCGAGATTCCAAGGAAAAGTAAAGTTTTTCCCGAGAAATGGATTCGAAGAGAAAGCATTGTTATGGAGGCACATATTTAAAGCAAGGAGGAAATAAGGATTTGATGGTATGTAATATGAAATTACTAAATATAATAACAGGATCTACAATAATAAACAGCATGACTTTGTGTAGATTTTAATTTAAACTAATAAAATTGCCAAGGCGAACTATAGGGTATTCAGATAGATACCTCAAAGTAGAATCATAATAAATTAGTAAATTTTTTCCAAATTTTATAAGTGGCCACATCGTTAAAATTGTCAAAAACTGACAAAAATGTTAAATTTTTAAAATGTTAATTTTAGAAAAAAGATTTATTAACCTAATAAACACTGGCCCATAAACGTTTTCCATATTAAAATGAATACTTTTTTGGCTTAGTTTTCAGTTTTTTTTTTACAATTCAAAAAATTCGATTCGAATTCGATTGCAAACTGCAAGGATATATAATCTTTAACTTCAGTTTTAGTTTTATTTCTTAGTTATTCAATTATTATTCTACTAAAATATATGGAAAACATATAAACTATATAAACACTGTTTAAAAAAAAACGTTAAAAATGTGTAAAAACAAACACGCTACAAAATTGTATACATTAAACTAAAATCAAAATGTGCATTGAATGAATGACATTCAAGCATTAAAATCCTAGAAATTTCTATAACATCCTGGAGGGAAAAACATTATGAACCTTCACTCGTAAACTTTTAAAGCTATGAGATATTTTATTATTTGTTCTAGTACAGCTTCAGATTTCCTCTATTTATTTGCTTTCTCAGATAGAGTTTCTGTTTATATTTGACAAATTAATTTTACTATCTCTTTAAAAATTGTATGCTCATATAAATAGATGCCAGAATTATAATATAAAAAAGTCTTCTATTATTTTGTTAATTACTTAAAAATTAACCTGATATTATAGAAAAGTAATTTTCGTACAAGTTCCTATTATATAGTATAATACTTTATTGTTATTATATTATTACTCAATAATATATTCATTTCTTTTCTTAGTCTTTGTACAGAGTAAAACCTTATTTAATTTATTTAACAACTTTACGCCAAATCAAAGGCTTAAAATTTCATTTGCTGATTCCCATTTACCAATTGGATGGGCAACCACAGTGTTTCCATTCCCGTTTTTTCTTAGCGAAAATTGAAAGCCCACCGAACGGCCTCCCTTGGTAGCATTTTCAAGCCCCCGCGCCCAGCCTTTCCTGGGCTGTCCTGCCCCATCCTGGCCTGGCCTGGACGACGACACCGATGCATGCTGGCCACGCGCTCATTTCAGTTTAAATTGAATTGAAGCCAAATGCATGCCATGATTTTAAATTGTTTGGTTTGGTTCGGTTTGGTTTACATTGCATTACGCAGAAAAACCCCCCATGCCCCAGCCAGGAGGGGGGAATGGTTGGATTCTCGGTGGGCTGGGCTCTAAGAGGCAACTTGGCGCATTGGTGCACAAAACTACACAAATTGCTGACATATTCAAATCAATGGGAATGGGATGCATCCATGTGGGCGGTTATGGTTGCATCCATATCACTCTCAGTACACGGCAAATAAATATTATTAAATGAATATATTAATTAAATTCAAGACGGAAAACTAATATTAAATAAACTATAAAACTATAGCTCTGCACGAAGATGATCTCTTACATAATCAAATAATTGTAATTCAAAAGAAATACGCTACCTGAAAATTTCATTAATAAATTGTTAATAAAAGCATTATAATTTAAGAACTGATCCCATGGTAAATTCCAACTTTAAGCACTCTATTTATTTTACAAAGATTTGCATTTTCGCCTCTCGCAATCCGATAGTTGTGGCGATAGTTGGGACCACCCCACAACCATTTGTTTACTAAACTTAAAACCAAGCTGAAGGGGAGGGAGGCAATCAATGAGCCAAAGGAAATAAAAAACGTTTACGTTGGTGGCTTGTTAAGTGGCATATTTATGTAAGACGACGACCGCGTTTGATTCTGTGCCAAAAAAGAATCCAGACCAGAATCGAAATGAACCCGGGGCCGGGACAGAGACCGAGCCCGAAACCGAGACCGAGACCGGGACCAATTACTTGCGAGGTTTGGCGGGTGGCGCCCATTTTGTGGGTTTTCCGTCTCCAAAACTAGCGCTTTTCTCTTTGTTTTTCCCAGCTTTCGAAATAAAAATCTATTCAATTTATAAAAAGCTGTGTGGTTAAGCAGGGCAACAAATGAAAGAAAACAGAATACAAAACAAAAAAGCTCTAAATAAGCTGGAAGAATAGGAGAATAGTGAAGCTGACTTTTCCAAGGCCTTGAACGAGTTTACATAAAGTAATATTATTTAAGAAATAAGAATCTAAATTTTAGATTCATGAAAATGTACATTAATTTACAGAATATATATCCTTATATATTTTATATTGAATTTAAGATTTCTCTTAATAAAATGTGCTATCTTCTGACAACTTCTTCAGATCTTTGGCATTAAGTTATATATTTATTAATAAATTCCTAGATAATGTATCTTGAAAGAAAATATACCACAATATACTGATGCAAACAAGAAAATAAATCAGACATTTGTTCATCAAATATATATATAATCAAATGCCACTGACGGGCATCATACTTAGCTTCATGAACCACCAAAAAAACCCAAATGAAGACAAGTTCAAGCCGGAATCCAAGTGGAAGTGACCCCCGCCAAAGGACACCAGACAGCTAACTGAAAAGGAATCCCTTGGGCCCAAGGATACAACAATGGAGGAATCTAGGATGCACTGGCAGGACGCTGGCAGAAGTAAGTGCGGGAAGGATGTGGGAGTGGGAAAATGGGGAAATGGGGGGGGGGGGCACAGACAAACAATCTGTTGGTTTGACGAACTAACTGACTGACAGCGACGTCGACTGCAACGCCAGCTGCGACTGCGGCAGAAGCGTCGGCACTCTGTTGGCACATCACATACGCCCGCCGATGAAAAATGGCTGCCCTTGGCGCCGCAGCAACGCCCAACTGTCAGACAGTCAGCCAGAAGGAAAACAATAAAAGGAGACGGAAAAGCAAGGAAAAACCATGCAGGTCAGAAGCTGCAGACTGCCAGATACCTCAACTTGTCTCAAAAGATACAGAGAGATCTGTATTTAAGAAATAGTAATTGATGAACTGATTAAATAGTATTTATTAAAAATCAAAGTTGATATTTAGGTATAGATTAAATGACGTCAAAAAATTGGCTATACTTCAGAGATTTTTAAAAGATTTTAACCATTTTACTATTTAGAATACTATCATATTTATAGCATTTTGAAATGAGCTCCTTTGGACTAGGATACTCATGGAATATTTCTCTAAGCGTGATTTTCAATTGGAATAACAGCTGAATATCATTAAGGGCACGGATTTTCAAGTATTTAAATGAACTTGTAATAATTTATAAATATATACTTAAGCATATCGAATCTATATTAACGCTACAAATAAGGAGTTTAGTGGATCTATGTAGGTGACATGTACATGGAGATTAAGTACATTTTTTGTTTCTCAAGTGTATTACATATAACATTTACTTAATTTTGTTAAGAATAAAAATGATTTGGTACTGTTCTACTGGATTCTGCGTATGTCCTTATGCAAAACATGATTCATGATTAAAATTCAGTGGATGCTTGAATTTTTTTGTAGCTTAATAAATTTTAAAATGTTCTTCAATATAAGCTTGCAAACAGGTCAAAATTGTATTAATATATTTCTTTTTCTTCTAGCTATAAACAGTAATCGAAAAAAACCGCTTGGCCTTATACCAAAGTACATAAAGAATTGATTGGCTGCTTATTTAGCCAGTTTTTACAACCAAAATCTTCTCATAATTATAATTGATTAAAAATTGTTTAATAAATAAATTTATCAGTATATAATATAAAGTATCTTCTAAGATTAAATGAGGTATCTTTGAGTTTCACACAGTAACGATAAGGATGTCCAAGATGAATAACCTTCGATAAATATAATAATAGGGTATTAAAAAAATCTAGCTAGTCCGTTGGTATTTTTGTCTCTTTCTTTCTCTGCGTTCCCCTCTCTCTCACTCTCCTCCTCTGGCTGCAAAGTTAAAATTGCAAGTAAAGCCTTTATCACGTGCTTATGGCCCTCGAACCCGTCCGTTCCCTTTTTTCAGTACGCCATTCCGAGCGGCTCTGAAAGTCGTAAGTAGGTTGTTCCCAGCTTTTCCAGGACTTTGATTTTGGCATAGAAAATAGCTGAAAATCGAATTCCTTTTGTCCGACTGTTTACTGTGCCGACGAGTGTGTGTGGCGTGGCATGCGGGGAGGCTGAAGGGAAGGCAGTCGGTGGCAGGGCCAGAAAACCAAATACCAATAAAACTTACTGCACTAACTTGCCGCCAGTGTTGAGATTGAACCGGAGGATTGTTGTGCCCTAAATCAGGTTAGTCTGCTTAGCTTTATTTCAACTCTTCTTCCGAGGTTTTTGTTTATTTCTGTTACAAATACATTTAGTTGAAGGCAACAAAGCGGAACTTTTTCCGGAAATTTATTTAGGTTTTAGCCGTTATTTATTGGCAACAAAAAGTGGTTAGTTTCTGTGTTTTAAAATAGGTAATGAACATGCTAATAGGCTTTTTTAGGGAATTTATTTAAGATTTAAGTAAGAAATTTAAGATTTCAGTATATAATTAATAAATAAAAACACCTTTATGATCGTCTTGGAGTTTGTTACTAGGTATTGAAGCTGCCCTTTTGATATTCTTATATTTATTTGTTAAAAAACACTCTTGCCCTTCTCGAATATCTTTTTTATAAACCAATAAAAGTTATACTTTATTGCTTACAATCCTTTCTTTTTTTTTGTGACCCGGTTTAAGCCAACACTGTCTCTGCTTTTTGGCCATAATCGAGTTGATCATCGTAATGCGCTTTGTGACGTTGTGTCAGCTTCAAGTGGCCGGGTGCACAGTGCCTTCTGTGCTCCCGAAATCTGTGCATATTTTACACAATCCTTGGGACAGTATCCCTCCGACCCGCTCGTCTCCATCCCAATGCCCAACCTCATCCGTATTCCGCCCCCTTTTCGGCCCCCGCATAACATACAACTTTTCGGTTGAGATTTATCGCTATCGTGCAACTTGGCCAAAGAGTTTGGGGGCAGGCAAGGCATGAGTTCCCGGGGAATTCAGGCAATGCCTTTGGCCGGGACCAGGACTTGGACATGGACCTGGGATCTGGTCGTGGCCGTGGCAGTGGCAGTGGCAGTGGTCCTGGATCTGGACACACTCCCGTGTCCTTCAGGACAAAACATTTGGGGGCTAATTTCTTATGCGCAGTGGTGACTCAAAAATGAGAATTTAGTAATGTACGCCGTTACCTGTATACTTTTGATTTATTGCTCGAATGAAAAGATTAATGGTTGTTAGCCATAATATCTATAATTCGGTGCAGTCTTTAATGGGATTTCTTACAATATTAATAAATATATGTTTAAAACATATTTCTCCAAATTACATTTTCGTACAAGTCTGAAATATATTCCATAAATAAGGCATACTTTCATTCAAGCCATAAATCGGCCAATTTGGCACTATATTGATAGGGCAACGAATAATGGGAAAATGAATTGAAAGTTATTTTGATTGCCAAATCGATTGGATCGGGCTGGGCGGGGCTTGAATAAATTTTTGGCATTCCTCCATCCGCCGCCGGATAATTGTATGCATGTGCTGTAAGATTTTAGCATTTTAATGAGATGTTTACGCCATGGCCAATCAGTTGGTCAATCTATCGTGTTTTCGTCTAATTTTCATGTAAATAAGCCACGCCCACCGCCGTCCACCTCCGCCCACCTGTGAGGCACAATTGGAAGGAAACAGGTGGATAGTTAAAAGGGCGACCTGTCACAGAGAAGGCAAGCCTTTGTGGCATAACTGCAGAGCCTGCTAGTTACACATGGAAAATTGTTTAGAACCTTTTCTAAATACCTTCAAGAAATATAAATAAATTTAATTGCTTTGATTAACAATAAAATAAAGATTTTTTGTATGTGGAAATCAATGTTTTGTTTCTCAGATAGCTTCTTAAATTAATTAATTCTTTCAGTGCCTCTTGTCTGCCTATCAAAACTGACAACAATCCGTTGTTTGACCAGCAAACACACAGTTGGGTCCACCTGAGGGGGGCTTAGCTCCACATACCTGATCCTTAGTGACTGCACAAAGTACGGACATACGGACGACGGCAAACGCACCGTTTAGTCATGGTTCGCCTTTCCAGGAAGTCTGTTCCTCCAACGAAAAAGGACGAAAAATGAGCCAGAATCCGACGTAACATGGCTGAAAGGCATACCAGGCTGTAGTAGTAGCCAGGAGCCAGTAGCCAGTAGCCAGTAGTCAGTACGAGGACCAGGACCAGGACCAGGACCACCCACCATCCTGTCAGGCTTCCTCATTTTCCACTACTTCGCAGACCGTTTCACAAAACGTTATATGCAAATCGCATTTGGCATACATATTTAGCAGTTGTTGCCAAACAGCCAAGGGAGCATACACTGCAGGAAAAGTTGGGGGTTTTCTTACGAAAAAAATACATTCCAGATATTTAAAAAATAAAGTGGAATTAGTAAATCATCTCAGGTAACTCAGAAATTATTTGGACTTTTAGATCCTTTAAGAATGTGTCTGAAACTATTCCGGATACAACTTTTCCGTTCGCTATAAAAATTTTAAGTCTAATATTAGTCACCTTTTTAGATTTTTAAAAATTGTTTATTCACTTCCTATTTATCATAATATAATATAATATAAAAACAAAATATACAAGTTATTTAATTTAGAAATAAGGAATAAATAAATTAAACGTTTTGTTTGTATTTCTAGGCTCACTTGGTTAATATTCAATTACAAACTTCCTAGTTTTTACTTTAAGACTCTCTATTTGAAATGCATTAAAATTATATCTAAAAGTGTCCTATTATTTGCTTAAGATAAATAAAAATAAAATAAAGGAAATGAAGTATCTAAAAGTATACTATTAGTATAAATTGCTTGGGAAAGAATTGAATACCTTTTTAAGGGATTTCAAAACCCTAGAAATATTTTTACCACCCCCATATATTTCCAATAAAATTCCCTTTTAATTACTGTAATTTCTCTCAGTGCTCCTGCCAAGCTGCAGCTTCTCCGCTCGGCATTAGCATATGCCAGCGACAGTTGGCTCCTGGCAAGGTTACACAAGCAAACACACACGATAAATAGGATATTGAAGTCACAGTTGGTGGGGATCCCCCTCTGCATCCCACTTGGTACGCAGTCCGCAGTCCGCATTCCACAGTCAGCAGTCAGCAGTCCAGAAGTCCGAAGTCCGCCCCGCCCATGTAAGATACTTCAGAGATATATTCGCTCCTCTTTTCGGGCCGCATTAAAAGTAAAAGGAAAACATTTTTGTGCCGCTTGTGCTATTTATAAATGTGCAGGACATCGATATGACCATGGATATGGATGAGCTGAGATATCTCTTGCCGAGATAATTCGTTTAACTTGGGCTGATAAAAAATGCAGCCGGCTTTTAGGCGCTGCCAAACTTGCCACAGGAGCGGGCAGGACTTTTCCGGGACGAAGTTGGTCGGCAAATTATTGGAATCGCTTTGCCTTCGATCTCGAGCCGGGGAAACTTTGAGTTTTGCTAATTGAAAAGCACAAAACGGGCGGCGGAAGAAGCCGTTTGGTCAAAAGGAAATTAATTGCAAATGACAAACACTTGACCGTCGGATATCCTTTCAATTTTAAGTTTTCTTTTTTTTTTTTTTTGGTCCCCCCAGCCAACCGGATATCTCCCAGTGCCATTTGCCAGGTCATCGATGGCATTTAATTTCCGTGCTGGCGCCAAAAACTTTAAACTGCCGCCCCGGAGGCATTTTCTCAGAAAGTTCCACCCGTGGAAACTTGCCGAATTCCCGGCCAGGTGAGCCAACATTTTCTGGCCTCTTTAGTCTCACCTGTCTCTGCCGCACTCTTTCTCCCTGGCCACATCCGTGAAGTTTTCCAACTACGGGAATGGCTAACACCAACAAATCATCGGGCATACCCACTATATAAATAATCCGAGCAAACAAAGCTGGCCGGCGATACATGAAATGTTGCAAGGATGAGGGGCACGGATGAGTGGAAGGAATTGGGGTGGGAGCCAGACAGAGAGTGAGCCAAAGGGTTCCAGCTGCGAGTACAGTATTACTACGGAATATCTATGTGCATATATTTTTGGCAAGCAAAAGTTACAAGATAGATAGCTAAGATTATTTTTTATGCAAGTGAATACAATTGATTGTGAAATATGATAAACGTAATTTAACCTTTATAATTTTTGGAGTAGAACAGATTTAAAAGAATTATCTATTCGAATCACTAAAATCTTAATTTTAAAGTAAGCTAAAAGAAAGAAAGTAATTTTGAAATTTGGTATTGCCATATTCACTAGGAATATTTTATTATTTTTTATTATTAAGCTTTCAAAAAGATCTAAAAATGTACCAAAACTATGCTACAAATATTTAAAACATGTTTAATACTAATGAACACTTTATTATTAGTTAAGCTTAAAATTGCATTAATAATTACATACAAATTAAATTGAATTTGGTGCCACAATTTTATTGCACTCCATTTAAAAGTGTTTCAAATCCTTAGTTTTTAATATTTTATTATTGTTATTTCATTAAAGTTTTATGATTTAATAATTAGAGAAGATTATTTCCATATATTATATGTCACAATCAACTATAAAAGAAAACATTTATTTTTTCTAAATGCAGTCTAAAAATTCTTAATAAAATAATCGAACTTCAGAAAAACTTTGGTTACCAAAAAAATCATTTAACAACAATGGAAATTACTCATTTTAAAAATAATTGATTTGCTATTTAACGCCTTTCACTAAGTCCTTCAATTTCTGCCTTTCAAAGTGCAGTTCGCAAGCCAATTCCATTGAAAACTTATTTCGATATAATATTTCCAACTCAAAAACCAAACTCAAACTGTACTGAAGCAGCTTAAAATATTAATATTAATATTAAAACTACATTTAGACTTAGGTAAAAAATAAATTCAGATGGTAAGCTAATATCTTTTAATAAAATAGTATTTTAAGAACGTAAACTTAGAAAAGATATGTGTATGTAATGGCTTAAATTGATCTCAAATATCTTAAGATTCTTTATAAAGGCAGTACTAAACATAGCTTGTTGATAAATTCAGATAGTAAGTTAATTTCAAATACAGTATTTTGTATTTATTTTATAAAAACCTTAACAACCTTCTATAATAATAACTAAAATCAATCTAAAACCCGTACAAAAAAGTGTCCTAAATCCTTTTCTAGAGTTACCACTGTATCGATGTGACATCTCCGTGGCAATCAGGCGGCCACCTAGTCTCGGCCATGGCTGTTGTAATTTTAACGACACCGGCGACAGTCGCGACAGTTTGGTGCTCCACCTGTCTCCCCCCCTCCATGACAGCCCCTCCCTACCCCCGATAGTCGTCCTGCTTTTCATTCCCTCTTTTTTTAGCCCCCGTCGTCTGGCATTGCGGTTAATGAAAACTGCGATTTTACTTTGGGGAAATTGGGTCGCTGCTCTTGTTTCTGTTTTCCGCTCCTGCACCCGCACCCGTCTCCGTCGCCGTCTCTGTCTCCGTGTTGCCGTCTCTATCCCTGCAGCTATACCCGTCTCTCTCTCTCTCCTCGTCTGCTGGTTTAGCTGTTTTTCATGCTGTGGAAAAACTGCTCGTTTTGCATTTACTTACTGGCGGCTGCTGCCATTTACTGGAGCCCTTTTCTCCATACTTGTTTTCTTTCTTTTCGGTTGTCGCTCTATTTTTGCTTCCTTTTTTTAAAAAATATATATATATTTTTTTTGTGCTGGCAGCCGACACCAAAAGCAGAAGAAAAGTCGCGGGGAATGAAGTATAAATTTGTCTGCCGAGGATTTCCATACAATTTACTCTATAGAGGCGAACTATGCGGTCGTTGAATAAATATGCAAACAGATCATAAAGCGATATGGAGAGCTAAATTGTTAAATAAATGCGAAAGTTTTCTCTAGATTTCTTGAAGATTTTAGTGGGAAACTAATCGAAAGTTATTGATAATAAATGATGAAAGTAGTAATCAAGGTAGTAATAATATATCAAGGATTATTAACTATGAAGTTATGAAGGCTTTAATGGAAACTTTAGCTGTGTATTAAACCTCTCACTTTAATGTTTCTTAAATAATGTGTAAATAAACCAAGAAGGTTGTAAAGAAAAAAGAGTTTATAGAAATCGAAGCAAATTGGTCTCGAGTCTGTAAATTCTTATCAGGTATCGGTTTTAAAAACATATATATTTAAATCCTTACAGGATATTATACTCTTAGCCAGAAGCTTGCAACGCAATGAAGGAGTCACTTCCGAACCAATAATATATTATATTTTGAAATATTACAGCCCAATATGCTAGTATCCAAACTTGGCTTTGTTATGATCGATTGAACTTTGAAACCTTCGGTTCCTTTGGTAACTGCAAGGGTATACACACTTCGGATTCTCTATGTGACCTTCCTTTACAGTTTTAAATTATTGTATAGATTTAATCAAATCATAAACTAACAAATCAACCTAATCATCAATCTATTAAAACATTAAACTTAAATTATAAAATATTTCTATAGGCATACAACTTCTTGTTTTATTTCTTACTTATTTTTCTGGTTAAATAAATTATCAATAAATAGAGAAATATTCCCCCAAAATCTGCATATTTATATTAATTTGTAAAATAATTATATACCTTTTGCGTGTGTAAAATTAATCTATAATTATTTACAATAAATTACAATTTATTTAAATCAGTTTCCTCAGTGTGCTAAACTTGAAGTTCACGTTGTCACTTTCCCGGATAAACCCAATTCAATTGTTGAGCTTACAAATCTCATCCATTATTGCACAATGATAATGATTATAAAAGAGTACTTATTGCAGGGACTACCAAAAACATGTTCGGGGACAAAAGAAGTCGCAACACTTTTTATCTGACACATTCAAGTTGGCTTACTGGAGGCAAGTCCTTGGGTTTTTATTTCTCTGGCGCCCTTTGGTCTCCGTTTGGCAAATGTCTCGAAGGATTCTCACTCTCTTCTCACCAATTTCTCCATTTCTCTATTTCTCTTGCTTCAAACTCTCTGCTGGTGGTAAATCCATAATCAGTGTCGACTTAGCGTCCAGTTTAGCGTTTGGCTTTGGCCATTTCCATAGATAATTTAAGAAGTCGCCGGGCACAAGGCCATAAATAAACACACAGCCAAGCCACCCACATTTTTACACGGCAAATTACACACGGCTTAAAGGAAACACAAGGGAATATGGAGAAGGCAGTACAGTTGGGGCTAAAATAATAGTCGTAAAACTAAATCAAATTAAAGCCTTTATAAGACATGAAACAGCAATGCTCTTCCGCAAATTTAGTTTTTAAGGAATTTAAGTATATATTCTTTTTCACTTTGCTGATTAAAAAGTAGAGTTAAAAGCTCTTTGAAAGGTCTGAGTTAATAGCAAACCACTAAAGGTAACAACTCCTTTGTTAATATATTAAATTAAATCCGTGTTTTTCCTTCTTGTGTGCTTTTTCCTTTCTATTATTTTGATCTGAGCTGTATGTGTGTTTATAGTGGAATATTTTCACGCCTCAATAGCGCACATTTGTCTTGTGTGTAGACGGGCCAGCGTTTTCAACGTTATCATTTTAAGCAGGCGCACAGGGTGCCCATGTCCTCTGTCCCAGAACAAGGACGAGTACACACCAGGAGACGTGGCCCAAGCGGGGCAAGATGCAGGGGAAAGGACCTAGAATGGAGGGCAGTCTGCTGGCTGAACATAAAATGCACTTGGCCGTGTGTCTCTGGCGTCTGGCAGGTTTCGATTGGAGGGGACTCCTCCAGCTGGACTGGACTGCACTGCAGTTTAAAGCCGAAAACAACTTGGAGCCGAGTGCTTAAAATTCTGTAAAATTGGATATGGTAAAGCCAGTGGTTTTACCCACCCCCCCAAAAAAATAAACCCAAAAAGGTGTAAATAGAACAAGAACACCTACAGTCTCATTTACCAAAAGTGAAAATATTTTAAAGCATACAACGTTGCTTTGAATTTTCAGTTAAGAAAACTCAGGCTTTTTGGGTATTTCCTGCTCTTTTTTTGGCTACTCTTGGCGCTCTTTTAATTTCTATTTCCCTTCGTGAATACTCACTGTACTTGTACAGTATTTACAGGCACTCAATGTGTCCAACTAATCGAGCCAGAGCCAAAAATACACAGGATCTAATAGGCTTTGAACCGGGGGAAGCAGAGAGGATGCGTGGCGCCCAAGCACTGGACACAGGCCACAGGACACTGGACACTGGACACTGGATGTAGATTTTTTAAATAATTTATCAAATGCCAAATGTCCTGCTGTGGCATTGTTGATGCTCTTTCGGCTTTTTTGGCTTGTAATGAAATTAAATATTGATGCAGGCGTTTTGCGGGCCAAGAAAAATACGGAATATCTGAATATCTGAATATCTGAATATTGGAAAGGCCGAAAACCACAGGCCTAATAAAACTGCTCATAGGCATTAGGTAATCAAAATGTTAGCCAAGTCCTGGCATTTTACGCAATTTTACAAATTCAACTCCGCCCTCTCCTAACTCCCCATCCATATATATATACATATAGATATCTGTCTTGAGAGCCTGTCTGAGTCATTTTATTACTTTGAGCATTTTTGAGCATTTGGGCAAATACTTTTCATGCATTTTTAAATTGAAGCAATTATGAGGCAACTGGCTTAGTAAAGACATTTTCCGTATCCTTTAATTGGAGGCCAAGCTGCAGTCTTGAGCTGCATTTTCTCAGTTTTGTGTAAGAGAGAGCCGAGTGAATTGTAAAATCTTCTTCATCTGCCCAAAAAGTTGCGCTTAGAAATTCATTTAACAATTTGTGGTTTTGCTTACTAATTGTTTGCCAAAAAAAAAACAGCAAGTCCGAAGAAAAATCCAGAAAGAAATAAAAGTTGCCAAGTGTATACATTTGAGGTGTCCAAGCAAACCGATAAATTGGTTGGCAATTATAAACCAAATATTTGCATATCTCGAGTGCAACAGCAACAACCACAACACAGCACTTATTCCCAATTTAAATGGAATTAGAGAGACTTCAGGCATCATTATTGGCCAAATAGAAATATATATAAAATTATAGAAAAAGTATTTTCGGCTTAAAGTGGTTTTTAGATGTCAGAGGTATCAAACTAAACCTTTTGAATAGCAAAAGAAATTTATCAAGATTAATTTAACCTTGCTTTCGTAAGTATTTCTACATTTGAGAGAAATCACATATTTTTCATATTAATTCTTATCTTTCTTTATGAATAATATGTATTACTAATGAAGAAACGCATTAAAAAGTACTAGTATTCTTTAAAAAAAAAAAGTATCCTTATAATGTTTATCTATTTAAGCCAACTTTTCTACAATTCAAAGACTATTTCACAAGTTCAAAGGGTGTGAAGAAAAGTGAACTCTCCAGACAATTCAAACAGAAGGCAAAAAGCTTTGTTCAACTACTTTAATTCATCTAAATTCTTTTCACGAGTAGCAGATTTCAATGCTCAAAAGAAAGGGAGAAAATCTTACAAATTACTTTGAAAGTAAAAAACCAAGATGACCCTCGGATAGTAAGTCTTTAAGTTTACAAAAACTTGGTGGTATTAATGGGTAAACTATACAGGGAATTGTTTTTAGCAGTAATGTGTAGATTATTATTACTAATTCCTAGATTTTTTGACTCATAATTAATACAATATTATATTCTAAAGAAAAAGGTTCCATAACTTCAGACTATTTGTAAGCTTGCTCTGAAGGATCTACATTTTTTGGAAATTAGCAAAGCAACCTTTATACCCTTCTAAATTTATAACACTTCCAAATTAAATTAAATATTTCCCTATCTTTATATCAATAAGCCGAATTATGGCTTGTGTAAGCTCTGATATTATGAAATTGTTGCCTCATTTACAGCCCCCCACATTTGGAGCTTTGTTAATTTGTAATAAATTTAGCCAGCTGATTTAGATGATTTTGGCAATGCTTTTATCTAATGCACACTGAACAAATAGCCCATAATACTATATTATAGCCATTTCCGATTTAGCCAAAACCACATATGTAAACACTCCCACAGACATACGTAATCGCGTGGAAGCCAACAGTACACGCTTCGAATAAAATCTGTTAATGACAATAAAGTGTAAAAACATAAAATCCTGTAATTGTCGAGTGCATGGAAATGAAATTTGTAAAACACGAACCGCACAGCAAATATTATTCCCCCGCTCACTGCCAACTTATATAATGTTGATATTGCATAATTTGTACAATGTGTCGCCAGTAGACCGAGCGAGTTATGTTTGTTAATTTCCATGTTGTAAATAAATAATTAAATTACTTTGCCGGGCATGCATCATAATGGGACCCCCTGCGCCGGAAGGAGGCCCAATAAAGTACACAACACAGATATTAAGTTGTTTTTAATGTGCACGAAATGCTGTCATCCTGTGGATCCTGCAACTTCGAGGTCTGGAAGGCTGCTGGTCTGGGACTCGTACAAGAATGTCACTGGGGCCAGGAGGCCATCATCATCATCATCGTCAGAATGGCAACGAAATCGAATTACTTCCGTATGTTGTGGCAACACGCATTCGAACCATTCACTTGCATATATCCCAGCCCTTCCGTACATATACTATATCCCCAATTCAGGCCGTCCCGCCACTGCAACTCCATCTCGACACTTTACTTGTCCTTGTCAACCTTCACTCACACTCACGCACACCCCCGAGTCCTGGCAGCCCTTTTTCCTCTCAGATTTTCACCCGCCCCGAGTCCGTGCCCCCAGTTTTTCCCCACTAACTTGTTGGACTTTTGCAACGCGTCGTCGGCTTGTTCATCAGGCTGCAGTCGCAGCAGTTCGGCTTACACACAATTTACAAAATAACCTCAACTCACTCACTCTCTCTGGGATCCTGGATAACCCCCACAGGCCCCGTCCTGCCCCAGGATAGCACAGGCCCTTCAGTCACTCACTCACTCACTCAGTCAGGCTGGGAGAGTGTGTAAATTGTCTTGTGTAAATATGCAAATTTTTCTTATTTTTCATACTCTATCTGGCACCAGGGAATTAAAACTTTGACCATAACTAGAATTAGCTTGCTCGGCAAAGCCCATGCGAATATTCAAATAATGATTGTAATGGTGCACTGAATTTTTAGGGTATTTAGAGGAATATAGAAGGGTTTACTAACAATGTAAACACCTATTTATATGCATATATATTCGTATAATTTGTTATTTGTTTGCTATGGATAATTTATACCACAATGCAGATTCAAATTATGAATAACTTTCATACATTTTTATGTTTTTCACATTTTTTGTCCAAGGAAACATTAATCTGTTGATTTTTGGAATAGTTAACATTAGTTATCCAAGGAATTATCAGAAGATAATGCGAATTAATAAAATTATTTAACTAGATTCCACTCTTAGAATTGATGCCAGGGGTGATTTCAGTATTTTTAAAATTTTTCTTTTAACTTTGATCTTAGAAACACTGGATTTGCTATATTCAATAAATTCAATATAACATAAAACTAATACTTTATTAAATTAAAAGCTTACATATTAGTCTATAAAGCATGGAGTATAAATCCTTAATATTTAAAACTTTTTAAGATTTCTTCTTTTTATAAATATTATAGACACTAAAAAATATACTTGCTAAGTTGAATCATATGATAAAGATTCTAAATATTTTTTTGCCCCATTTAAAAATATATGAACTTTACTTTAAAGCATTTTTATAACATTTGAACAAGGGTCTCATTAAAAATGCTTTTAAGGTATATATATATATAGATTGTTTTAAGGATAATGTGCTAGACGTTTGAGCAACATATTTTTAGTATGCAACTATAAAGAGACGTAACCATTATTACTACAATAAATTTATAAGACACAAGAAATAGCTTTTTTTAATTTGGAAAGTAACGCCTTAAAAGAATATTATTTTATTAAAATATTTAATATATAGGTTTATAAAATCAGCTACTTTATACAGAAAAAATAATACTTCTTCAGGAGAATATATGTATGGATTATTCCCAGGTTTTAAAGAATATAGTTATCGTTAAATCTACTTTATAGAATAGTTCCTAAAATTAAATATTTGAATTGTACGCTTCTTTAAAATATGTTGCTTATCAAGGCATCTAACATCTCTACTTTTATTTTAAAAATATTCCCCAATAAGAGTATCACAAATATCGACATCCTGAGCTCCTCCTGTCAATCCTGTTTTTATTGTCAATGTTGTTGTTATTATTAGTGTTGTGTGTGTGTGTGTGAGTGTGTTTGTGCGAATCAAGGGCGTAGTGGGCGGCGGGCGTTGGCAGTTCGTGTAAACAAACCAAGGCGTCGGATTAAAAAGTTTTGCATTACAAAGAGTTTTCGGCGGCAGGGCGACGACAGGACAGGCTGGCAGGAGCGAAACCAAACGGAAGGATGCTTGGGAAAATGTTTTGATTATTTAACTGCAAGTTACGATAAAACTAATTGCAATTACAAGCGGACTCTACCGCTCTCTGTCTGCCGTTATGGCCCTAATGAAATTGGCAATGCCAAGGCTGACGATTCAGCACAACTCAAAGTTCGCACTGCAGTTTTATTGGCTTGGTTCAATTCAAACTGAATAGTTCTCCCTCTTTGTTGGCCTTTGCATAAATTTGCCTCGGGCGATATTGATTTCCATTACAAATCCAATATTAAACTATGCCCCTGAGAGCGATTACTCGATTTCTACCGGTTGCTTACTTATTTAAACCTTTTGTAATTCACCTGCCTGCACTTGCATCTGCATACACAGCCGCACACATTCAAATGTTACAAAAGATCATTAAGAAAATAGATATATTTCCCGTCGGAATTGTCTTTTAATCTGTGAAAATGGTGACTGCACACTTTTGAGCTCAGAGTTTGGAAAAGTTTATTTGTATTATTTATGTTTGCTTGGGGATGTAATAACCACTAAATATATTACTTATTGTTATCTAAATTGGTAAAGGTTGGAAAAGGTATTCGAATGGTCATAATAAAGAAGCTACAATTTTTGGAATTTTAATAAAATAACTAAATTGATATTAAAATTTATAGTACTTAAAATACTTTATTGTAATTTCTTTAATATTAATTTCTGCCTAGAAAAGTATTACTAATATAAGCTAGTAATAACATGGCATATACATACATTTAATGGTTTAAATTGCTTAAATAAGTTGCAATTAAAACTCAAAACTACTTCGAAAATAATAAGATAGAAGTATATTTTTAATAATTATAATAACTGTAATTATAATAAATATATACATAAAATAATATACATATTTTTTATGAGTAATAAATATGGCGAAGCTAATTAGATTCCCAATGGATTTATTAAAATTATTTAAAAGCATCTATTACAAATGCAAAATTTATTTTAAATATTTCTAGTCCCATAACTCATTCTTAGCAAAATAACTTCAAAAGTGTGTTATTCCCATATACGATAAATATAATAATAAGTATAAAATAAGCTAATAAATACAAATCATTATTGGTTTTAATTATATTTTTAATACTAATAAAAAAACGCCTAATATACCATTACGATTTTGGCTTTAAGTTATTAATTTATGAGAGAAGTTTAAAACACATTGGTAGTATTTCTTAAATATATTTTCCAACCTTACATATAGTCCATTATTTTTCCTTTCCTCTTTCTTGTAATAATTTAATTTTTAGTATACTTTTGTAAGCATATTTAAATAAAATATCTATGATATATTTTTAAAAGCAACTTTTTGTGGTTCTCTTCAGTACAGCCCCATGTTCATATATTTATTTAATATTTTTCTATGCTGTCCTCTCAAGTTATTCGAGCCAAAAACCACTTAATAAAATTCCAACCACACGAAGACTCACTCGCTCTCTCTCTACGCAGAAACGCATTTTACAAGCACTTCAAGTAACTAACCAACAAAACCCGGTAACACAAACTCACCTGCTCTTATTTGACCTTATGCGGCTGCAACTTGTTGACTTTAATGAAAATGCACTCAGAGGCTGGCTGGCTGCCTGGCTGGCTGGCTCGTTGGTTGGTTGGTTGGTTGGCTGGCGGCGTACACACACGAGATGCCCGCACAATGCACAACAAGTTAATATGAATTAGCTGTCTGTGTGGCTAACTAGCGTATCTCTTGCAAAGTATCTGTATCTGGGTTTCCTTTCTTTTCAATGAACGGCACACGTAAGAACACCAACGGAAAAAAAAGGACAAACAAAAAGCGGGCGGCGCACACAGAGAAACGCGAAAACACTGGCTAAAACTTGGCTAGCATGTCTGGCTAATTAGCGTCTCTAGCACTCTCCTTTTACAGAGCGCTGGCTACATCGATGTAAACAGGACTTTACAGGACTTGGCTGGCTGTCGGTGGACTGTTTGCTGGCTGGTTGTTGGCCGCTTGGCTGCCTGACTGTTCTGACTGGTCGTTGTCCTTTGAAGGGCCTGTGTGAGCTGTGCGTCCTTGCTGAAGGAGCCGCCGCGTCCAACTGACTGCTGCTGGATGTGCAAGCTGCGATTGTTGCAACGACTCTGCTGTCGCCGTCGCAGCAAAACGCAGCAGCAGGAGCAAAACCAACAGCAGCAACACATAAACGCTGTACATGGACGGCTTGTCCCGTCTCTATATATATGTATATGCATATCCCGACACGAAGTCCTTCGTAGACGAAGGGTTGTGTAGTTGCAGTTGTAGTTGCAACACACACAGCAGCAGCAGCACCAGCACCAGCAGCAGCAGCAGCAGCAACATCACCAGCAGCAGCACCAGCAACACGACGGCCTCACCTTCGGCCCACTTTGTGCAATTGGCTTAGTTCCCAGTCAACTTTACAGTGGCCGTTTACAGCGGAGAGTCCTGCTCCTTCGACACTCTCTCTGTCTCTCTGTGGATCCAAATGCACTCTCTATTTATCTATCTCTCCCGCTCTCTCTCTCTCGTCCTGTCTCTGTCGCTTTCCCCGAACAGCTGTTCGCGTTTTGCCGGCTCTTATCAGTGAAATACTAACAGCGCTCTGTTATCCTGCGATTGCAATTTATTTTCTCACTTCTCAGTTGGCGTCCCTGCCTTTGCTTTCATTTCCTTTTCGGAGGGGTTTGATTTATTATGTAAAAGTACAAGGACACTGCCATATACAGTGGGGATTGCTTAAAAATTCCTTATCAACTAAAATTGGTATAGCATGAAAGCGAAATAAGGAAGTAGTTGGAAAAGATTTAGGAATATAATATCAATTTACTGATATATAAACAAGGTGATACAAAATCCTCTAAAATTTAAGAATTCATAGCTTATATGGTCAATTAAAATACAGAAATGGTTGCAGAGGATTTAAATATGCAATAAAAATTAATTATTAATAAGAGAGTAATATTTTTAAAAAGACCAAAAAATAGTATGTATATTCGTAAGAAAATATATGATAATATATATATTACCTAGTGTCATAATATCCGTGTGCTTTATGACACATTTGGTAGTATTATTGTATCATATTAACGCATAAATGTTCAGAAAATATATAATTTTCTATATTATAACTCCAAATATTATAACAATGTTAGCACAATAAATAATTTTCTATATTATAACTCCAAATGTCATAACAATCATGGGTTGTAAAACATATTTAAAAGTATTATAGCGGCTGTAGGACCTTATAATACTCTAGATATGACACTGGTTAACATTCTTGATCTAACATTCTGAACTAGAAAATAGCTTATCACCTTAATCACAATAATAATCATAATCATAATCATAACATCCCATTAGTTTTCATAATTTCTTATTAAAAATGAATATCATACACATATCATCTCAAAGGGGACCTCCCTGTAAGGAGCTGCGTGTGCGTGCCAAGTGTTGGACAAACAAAACTGAGCTCTAAAGCCAGAATACATTTCTGACACTTTGGCAATCGACTTGATTCGTCGACCACGGGGCAGGAGGTGGTGGGCCGCCTTCGGGGATGTCCTGCCCCATCCTAATGGATCGCCACAAAATGCAAATCGAAATGAGCAACTGCAAATGCATTTAGCAAAACTAATTGCTTGATTAAATCACCTTACAATCGCTCAGCAGCGAGCCATTAATTACACAAAGTAAATCCCCAGCATATCGGTTACTGGGCGCTGATAAAATCTATTATTAGACCGGATGGAAAGTTCCCAGCCGAGTTGGCCAGTTGGCCCGGCGGTTGCCAACCGGCGTCGCATAGCAGAGCTCTGTTAAAGGACCTCTGCTAAGTGGGCCGGCACGTGTTTCTCTCTCGCACACACTGAGAAGCGACCTTTTTGATTCTGTTTTGATTAATAGCTTCGTTGCAAGCCACGTGGCCGGCATTCCCACGAAGCCTTTCTCCAGGACTCTCTCTCTCTCTCTCTCGTATGAAATGTCTTCATATGCAATTTCCCCCGATTTTCTCTCTCTGTAAGGCCTGCGCTGTTTACAGCAGTTAACTTTTTTTCCACCGCCCTGCAATCGAACGTGTTGCAACTGCCCGTCTCTGTCTAACATTTCCCCACCTTTACCCCCCGCCCACCCCAACAAACAACAACAATGACAACAACAAAGGCGGAAAATAAACAAACAAAAATAGTGCGAACAACAAAAAGCAAGTATTACATAAGTCGGTGCTCCACCTACGCGAATTGCTGGATGCATATAGTTCTGGGCCCTTATATGGCACGTCGGGTATTGCTGGTCGGTTGTTTCTCGCTTTTGGCGAATGAAAATGGCCAAATTTGATTGTTCGTTTTAATTGCCAGCCTTTAGCTCTGGCCCAAATGCCATCTGCCAAGTGTAGCATACATTTGGGAGTCGTCCCTGAGTCGGGGGAATCACCGAAAATTGACTGGAACTCGCCAGCTATGAGGCGTTATCCAAATATTATTTATTCATTTATGATTGCTGACCACAACTGCTCTTGTTTTATTTAAAAATTATTATTATATTTATTTCAATAAGAATGGTAAGATTTCAATTTAAAATTTATATTACTTTTGAAAATTTGTTTAAACAGTTGCAATTAATATCTACATATATAAATAATTATTTTGATATACATTTTTAAAAGCAGTTTAAAAATAATCTTTAGAAGAACTCTACAATGGCTAAAGTAATAGAAAATTTTATAATACTATAATACAAATTATCATACTAATGACAATAATACAGTCCAACAGCTTTGGACTATTGTTTTGTAAGAATTTGTTTGTGTACTACATAATCATAATTGATAATAATATATAATATAAAATAATCATAATAATAATAATAATAATAATAATAAATAATAATAATAATAATAATAATAATAATAATAATAATAATAATAATAATAATAATAATAATAAAAATAATAGTAATAATAATAATAGCAAAAATATTAATACAATAATAATAATATTAATATTAATAAAATATAATAATAATAAATAATTAATAATAAGTAATAATTTTCATGGTCTTAAAACTAATCCTAAAACAACCTTTTAGTTTATTTATACAAGACCTAGGCCCGGGCTTATTAATTATAGTTTTCAAAGCAATTATGTTTTGAAAAAAGAAAGGAAATATTAAGATAATAGAAATTAAAGGAAAATGATTGTTTTTCCTTTAACTTCTATGTAAATTGAAGGATAAATATTGATTTTTTCTTTAATATTTAAGTGTGAACGGTTTTAACCAACTTTATGACTTAGTCGGCCCAATTGCATACACGTAAATCAAGACTTAATCTTATGCTAATATAACACTCAGTGTAAAACGACTAAGACTTCGAGTGAGCTAGAACCATTTACAATAAAAAAATATATATACATAAATCCAGAGATAAATGTTAATGCTTAACCTTATCCATATTTATTTATAAAATTGTAATGATCCTTAACCTTAGTCATAGGTTTAGTTCATAATTTAAGAGCATAAAATAATGGAATGAAATATAACTTAGTTTCAGAAAAGAATGAATAAAATATTAGCTTAGTTTTATGGACTTTTTGACTACAGCTATTTTTTATAAATTAATTAAGTGATATACAAGTAATACTTAAACATGCCTCCCTCTTAGATTTATTTCTTCAATAATTATTCCTACATTTAAAATAAGTTATTCACAAAGATAATGAAATTAATTTATGTATAATAAAATATAATCATGTAACCTTTGAAATTATAACTTAAACTCTGCCAAGATGCTGATTTCGCTACCCCAAAAATTGTTATAATTTAACAGTTTCCTAAGTACCATGTATAACAAGTTTAAAATATCTACTACATATTAATATATCTTAAATATCTTTTTTTAACTATGCAATTTATTTACTTTAAATTAAGTGTACTCTCAGATTTATTTCCTTGAAAGCTAAATTCTTTTAATGATACCTAATCTCAATACCCGAGAGCCTAATTATTATTCCGATAAGGATAACATTTTGAATATCCTATAAACAAAAAAAACTAAAATTGATAAATCAATTGCAGAATTATAGCCGTGACATAATTGTTATTTATTCAGGCGTAATCAGGTGTCACATATTTATGTTCCCACGAGCAATTAAAGCCCAAACTGCAGTCGTGCACAGACTCCTCCCCTTGCAACATGTTGCAGCGTAATCGCTTCCCCTGCAGGACGATGATGTTTGCTGCGCTGATGTTGTTTCTGTTTCTGCCCCAGCTTGGGGACGGGGGTTGGGGATGGCGGGGCCGTTGGTGGTGTGGGCTCCCTACAGATTTTGCATTTACTCCGCTGCCTTTTTGGCCATTGCCAGGACGCTTGTTGCAGGACGCAGTACATGTCACCTACATACACACGCGTGCGTGCCTCGTTTACATAGGCTCCGGCCGACCGACCAACCAACGACGTTCATCCTTGTCGCCTACACATTGGTGGGTGGCTTCGGGTGGTTTCGGGGGGCGCCGCCGGGTGGGCGGCGCGGCGGGGCCTCTGGGAGGGTGGCGGAGGGTTCGGCACTCTCATTCGTCGGCCGTTCAAGGACCCCGCTCCGCGCACCCCTCGCTGGGCCATACAATGTTGCTCGTTTTGGCCTCGTGATCGGGCCTTCGTAACCGAAATACCCAAAGGGGGGCAGCACGGGGGCGTGGCATTCGGCACTCGGAGTCGTCGAGACGAATGCGTAAAGTTTACAAAAAAATATTTTTGCAACAAACTGCATTTAAATCTCCTGCTCATTGCTCTTTGGTTTTAAGCATTTTTTTCTTTTTGTTTTTTACCTTTTCTGTTGGCGCTTATTTTATATCTTGTTTTCATTTGAACCCCAAAGCCATTCATTGCTCTTTTTGCCGGCCGTAAGTTTTAATCTTAATTAAATGCGGTTTTAATGGCATTTTGAATTGCAACGAATGCAATTCTGTGCCACTGAAGTTAGCAGTAAATCTAAAATTATCTGAAACTGCAAATTATATTTAATTTGAGTGCATCAAAGAAGCGAACAATGGCTTTTATCTCTATTAAAATGTTATGCATTTTTACGTATTTTCTGTAGAACTTATTTTCACATTTTAATCGTAATGCAATTTAATCGAATCTCTAAAACAGAATTTTATTTATTTTTTTAGATTTATCGTCAAATTTAATTAAACTTTAAAGAAATAAGTTTCGAACTTTTAGATCAAAATGTAAATTATTCTTATATTATGCTCTTAGAATCTGTGAACTATGTCTCAGCTTTATCCTTTAATTTATATTTTTTTCACTAAAAATGAATTAAAATCTAAATAAAAAAAATGATTAAAAGTTTTTTGTCCAATATCTAATAATGTAGATTTAAATTCAAATTTAAAGCAACAAATCTATTATAAAATGGGTCAGATATGAAAGTGTTGGCTTTAGGAAACTAAATTTTTTTTAAAATGAAGATATAAATAACAAAACCTTCACGACTGTTTTCAAAATAATTTAAATATTTTAGTCAGAGGATTGCAACGCTGTAAAAGTAATTTCCGACCATATAAATCATTATCGTGATCAGCATCATCAACCAAGTCAATCTAGCCATCTCCACCAGAAAAAATGTACATATTTTTTCAACGTTATCAAACATTTGGCAATCATTTAAGTTTTTAATTTTGTAATTTTAAATCATTTACACAGATTTATTTACCTAATAAAAACGAACGAAGATTATATGTAGTTATAAGTTTTTTTAAAATTTGATTTGTCGAAAAAATTGTCATAAAAATATCGTTAAATATCGATTCAAAAAATGCGAATATTTTATGATTAGTTGTAATGGATTTTCGATTCGATCCTTTAAGTCTTTTGCAAACTGCAAGAGTGTATAAACTTCGGCTTCCCGATGTTAGTTTTCTTTCTTGTATCTTATTAATATAGTAAAACGCAATATTTTTATTTATACATTATGAGAAAATAATAACATTATTTACAACATTTCTTACTTCGTTTCAGATCAGTTGTAGTTAAAATGGGGTAAACTTCGCTGACAATTTTAAACTTGGTACCTAACCATTTAACAATGTTAAGACAGACTCTTAAAAAAGTTTACTTTCGACTCTAATCCGGGGAAGAGTTTTAAAACAAAGACATCTAATTTCATGGCAATTCAAATAATTTCAATATATGCATAGCGAATAATTAAATTAAAAAGTTGTGCAACTTATAAGTTTCAAACTAAAAGCAGGAAGCGGAATGCTGTAGTTCCTGGGTTTTGTTCCAGGAAATATATTCAAAAGAAATAAAACTACAAAAATTCGTACAAAAAAGTGAAAATATATAGAATAGAAATAGAATTCCGTAGCTTTGTTGTTAGCTTAGCATGGGAATACTTTAATACTTGACACTCTAAAACTAGAGCTAGAACTAAAAACCTTTTCGTAGATATCCATAATCTAAGTAGAACTGCTTATCTGCTGAACTAAACAGACAGCCGGCGAAAAACAAAACCAAAACTAAGACTAAAACCGAGCACAACAAACAACAATTCCCATAAAGAGACACAAGCCATTTGGCGTTCCATCATGAAGCAACTCACTCACATCCACATCAGCGTCCGTTCGCATTCGCATCCGGATCCGCATCGTCATACGGCAGCCAGGTTCACAGCAGCCTCGACATCCTTATCCAGGGACGAGGACCCCTTTGGCCGTCGTCGACGTTGTCGCCGCCTGTAATGCGAGTGCGAGGAATTTGCAGGATCTCGTCTCCAACGCCCGTCCGCCTCCGTACGGGTCTCCTCTCCACTCGCTGATTTCTAGTTGCTATTCCCGGAAATTCGTTTGTTTTCCATGCCAAGTTCGAGGAGTTTCCTCTGACGAAATGATGAAATCCACTGCTGGGATGTGCAGCCCATTTGTAAGCAAAAACATTTCAGCTAAATTAGTTTATGCATTCTGGGAATTGGAAAATTTCCTAATGAGAACGTGGCTACATATGCAACACTAAAGCGGAAAGTTTTCTTAAAGAGCTGAATGAATGAAAAGCCCTGGCATACGCACACTTCATTAATAGTTGTAAGCAATTAATTAAGATTAAAATCGGTTCTATCAATCAGTGAAAGATTAGTGAGAGTACAGGTATAGTTAATGCTTTAAAAAGCAGGGAACACTAAGGAGGAGATATCCTTTAAAGCCGAAATATACCTTCTTAGAAACAGAACAAAGCGCTGATACATCCTGTTTCCTCCTTAATCTGGACTTAAGACAGGAGAACCCACTTCCGCACAGCAGCAACTTACAAGCCACTCAAAAAACTAAAATTCCAACAAAGGACCAGGCACAGGAAGTGCAACACTTGCAAAAACTTTCATCTTCTGCAACGGCTGCTTAATTTTAATTATGCCCCGCTTATAAATTCAATTGCATTTAACAATTGCCAAACTTCCACGTTACTTCAACAGCAGACGGCGGGCAACAGCAAATTCAACAGGATTAGTTTCCGCCGAAATGGAAAATTAATCCTAGAGCAGCTTTCCACTAAAAGACAAAGGAAAGGACCTGGTCATGACTCTTAACTTCGCGTGGCTGGTGGAGTTTTAATGGCCGGCAGGCCGCCGCAGCTACTTCAGTTAATGATGCGACAATTGTCCTTAAAAATGGAATTATTTAAAACGCAATTTGAGAGTCCTTGGCAGACAAAGGCTACATGCAGTCCTCTGAAATAATATTTACTCCAGGAAATCCTTTCTCTGCTTAGACCAAAAAGATGTCACTGAAGGAAAATGTGTTTGGCAGAAATTAAAATTCAAATGCATGTCTACTAGCCTAGGGCTTGGGCTGGGAAAATAAAAATTTTCCCTGCTAAGGAATAGAAAAGTGCACTAAGAAAATTGTATATAATATATTTGAGTAAATAATTAATTGTTAATTGAAAATCAGCTTTAAAATGAAAGCTCTTAAAAAGCTTTAATTTAAAATGTTTTGAAAGACATTTTTTTAATATATTTTTATATAAATAAAACACACAAAAAGGTACCAATAACTTAATATTTTACGACATTTTTAAACCAATAACCGTAATAATTATTGATTCTATTGATTTTCCCGTCTGTGCATTCTGAAAGATAAACAAGCAAGAACAAGAGTGAACTTTCACTGATCCCAGACCGCAGTTGAAATTGAAAATCGTGCTTGAAATTATAAAATATTAATCGGCTGGCGAATTGTATTTGAATTATGCCTCGAGTGAGGCAATTTATTCAACTTCATTTGGCTGCGACGTGCCCGAGTTTCCCGCTTTTCGCCAGCATTCTTCCCTTGGGCCAATTGCGATTTCCACCTCGACAATGCCAAAGAAAAACTAATTTCATGAAAATGGTTTCAAGTGTGAAATAATTTCCGCAGGAAAACGAGACCTGGCCACAAGGCGATGTGAGTTTCAGCAATCGTCAGGATTTCAGTGGCCCTCGGGCCAACGGAATCCTTTCATTTTCTTTTCTTTTTTTTTTTTTGTCATCCACTTTTCCGACTGCCACACTCGTTATCCCTCTTGACAATTAGATGTTTATAAAAATGTGTGTGCATTGAGGTGACTGAAAAGTTTTTCCATTGCCACTCTGCGCCGACCAAAGAGAATTTGGACAGGAGTTTTTCCCCAGCCTTGTGATTCAGCTGCTTTCTTTTTTCCTTATTCAGCCACTCAAGTCGAAGAAAATACTGAGGCGATGTCAAATGAAAAGGTAAATGGAGGTGTCTTGGAAAAATAAAAACGGACAGCCAAACTAGTTCTTGTTGAGTCTACCAATCTTACGAGTAATTATTCGTAATCTTTGTTTTTTCTTTTTTAGGTAAGAAATTAGGACTTTAAGGTGAAGAATATGGAAATTTAGAATGAAATATTGCCAAAGGAAAATATATACAATTTTACTATCAAATTAATATGCAACCTTAAATACTTGTTATTTATACCAAAAATATTTCAGTTTATTAAAGTATTTTATTTATATTAAATTAATTAAATAAGAAGATATAGCAAAACATTTATATAAATAAATAAAGTAACGATATTTAAATTAAAAATATTTTAACCGTATGTACCATAAATCGATATTATTTAAAAAATAATATTGGTAAAAGAATTCGATTTCAAACGCGATATTATGCTTATTAATATACCATATATATCCATAGTGTATCAACATTTCACTCAAAGATCAATAAATAAATACTTTAAACTTGCGATATGTGTTTAGGTTAAGAATGCTTTTACATATAAACATAAAGAAATTGTTTTTATTATTGATAATACTAATATTTGGTTGTAAATTGCGATACTTTTCAATAGAACGAATTTCAAATATCAAATTTAATAATATTTGATCCCTATATTTGTTTTCATTTATATTTAATTATACCTGTCCCATTTCTTTCTATACATAAACTTTACTACCTAACACCGAATAACCAACTTTCCAGCTCAAAAGTCAAAGGGGAGATTGTTCTTTTAGAGCTGCCTGGCAAATAGTTTTCAATTTGAAAGTTTTTTGTGAATTTCAATGGAAAGCAAAAAGCGCGGACATTTAATTTCCCATTAAACTGTAGGAGGAGCAGCCTCGCCGCCACAAGGATGACGCCGTCAATTGTAAAATATGATGAAAATATGCAATTATAATTTACAGTCTCCGACGTGGTTTTAATTTTCCATTTTTTTTTTGTTTCAACTAGCGAGCCACATAAATTGCGGAAATTTCGACGGCAAAAGCAACTTTGTGGAGCGATATTCTACCCAGCTATGCATAAAAAGCGATGGCCAAAGTTTGCCTGCTAATCTTGGAGCTGAAACTACACTGCACGAAAACTACAAGTCGGCAAACACTTAACAATTAACTTGCCTGGCACCTGCTACAAGCACGCACACACACGTCCTCCTCCTGACAGGATGCGTAATTTATGTTAAGCGCCGCATTTTTATGTTCAAACAAGCGAGGAAGCTGCTTATCATACAAGGCGAAGCCTCAGCCGGATTCTGGATCCTGGGGCCTAGGTCCTGGCTTCTCATTTTCATTTCACTCGCCTCATCTTCGGAGTCAAGGCAAAAAGTTAATTGAAACACACGCAAGATTGAAACAAGGTGGGGAAAAGCGAGTCGGGTTATGCCGGGATAATAATGGAATTCATTTAAAATGCTTTAAAATATATGTATGTATGATAAAAATATATGCAGAGACTTTGATTCTATTAAATATTTGTATACATATATCAAAGAAAATCATTTGAATAATATTTCATTAATAAATTATTAAATAAAATATTATTTAAACCGCATAAACCCTTGAAACTGTCTCATATAGCTGCCTCAAGTACGTGTAAATTTCATAGAACTAGTCTTGGCATAAACTTCAACATGAATTAAAGAAGCGCACTATAGCTTTTCCGCTTTTCTTTCACCTTTCCACTGGATTTCGTATGGAGACTTAATCCTGAAGGCTGCACATCAAAAGCGACACAGGACCTCGGCGAAAGAATATTTTTAAAGCGATTTAAATGCAATTAAATAAAGCATTCGACAACCAACCAAACAATAAAACAAAGAAAGTCCACCCGGAATAATGTAAAAAATATGCAATCACCGCAATGAACACAATCGCTGGATCTCATTTATTTAATTAAGAACAATATTACGCGAGTTTCGGTGGAGTTCAGAGACCAGAGTTTTTTTCCCCTGTCAGATAAGCGTGGGCCAATTATGGCTACAAAGTGTCTTCATTAAATTATAAATTCACGAGCTTAACATAATTTGCATGCCAATGCATTTTATGAAGTACTTTGTGGCCATGAAAAACATGAAACCAATGAACACGAGGCTAAAAAAAGCACAAGAGGGAAAATAATGGATATAACAAAAACTGAGCCTCGTAATTGCAAATGGCCAACGGCCTGTTGACACTTGCGGCATGTAAATTAATAGTTATTATTGCTATTTAAAGACTACAACAACGGCAAACAAAACAAATACACATATGCATATATGGCTTTAAAGTGGCAAATTGATAGATCACCCAACAATCCCGGTCCCGGCCACTAAGCCCCGCACAACGAAATGCAGATTTTTATGCCAGCCCATAAATTATTTGCTCGGCGATAAGCAAAAAGCAAATGCGCAACAGATTTGACCAAAAACAAAATCTATTTATTGTTATATAAGCCCAGGCTGACCCCAGGCTTTGCTCCGCGTTTTATGATTTTATTTATGGTCTAAATTTTTGATTTCGCTACCAATGCTATTTCTCTTCCGGCAGCCACAATGGAATGGTGGAATATTTCACCGTCACCGCCCATTTTCATGTGTGTGCGGCTGTTCCGGAACGAAATGAAATTATTAATTTGCATGTGTGATTATTTTCATATAAATAAACTTGGAGCGGCGGGCAACGGACAACGGACAACGGACAACGGAGAGCGGCCACAGTCCATTTTTTAATGTCCTGCGGCGCTGAAAAGTATGCTACGTCGTCTCTGACTATGACCTAGGCTTTGGCTCTGTGTGTGTGCGTGCCTTTTTTCCAGTTTGTGATGCTTTTTTCTGCCTGTGAAAATTAAATTTGCATATACGGCGCATATTTTCTTTACTGTGGGCATTGCAATAAACACAATCAAACTCATACTGGGATTTTGTGTACAAAACCGAAGTTTGGAATACATATTCTTCAGTGAAATACATGGGAGGAGACATTGTTCTTTGGGAAGATCTATTAAAATAATAATATTAGATATTCCCAAAGAACAATGTCTCTTAAGGGAAGATATTATGTAATTATATAATATTTGCTATTCGTTTTTATATATTACATAATTTTATACATATTTTAATTTAAAATATAGAATATATTTGTAATTATATTTGCCAAAAAGCTTGCCAGCTTCTAGTAAAGGAAAGGAAGGAAGTACAAAGGATTCACCTGATCACCGACACACTATGTATTTTGACAGGATATTTATGTATTTGTATTTATAATTTTATTAATTTAATAATAATAATAGTAATAATTAGATATAAATATACCCAGCTTTTCTCTCGATATTAATTACATATTAATGTTAAACGAATGTAAATATCTTAAAAAATATTTCATCTTTAGTCAAACTACCAAATTATTTTATATAAAATCGTATTGCATAAAGTAAGCATGGACTGTAAGTTGACTGCCTCTCTCATAGTATAGTTAATATATTGCAATTATGTTTCTTTTTTTTCGCACCAATTTGTAAAACATAATTCAATTGTGCGATAAGGAATGTCTCCTTTTTGTTGCTGGTTAATTCAATAAATATTTATTTATGGCAATGGTAAACATTATTATTATTATTATTATTATTATTATTCTCATTGCTGTGTAAATTATCAAGCGATTAATGCAATTGGCCCCGAGGTCACTTGGCATACATACATATACATATCCTTTGCGAGAACGAGTTCCCAGCTAAGCAAACAAACTTGAACAAATAAATTTTGGGACGTGCCAGCTATGACTTATCGCCATGGCCAACAAACACGGTCGGCATACAAATGGCTCGTTGAATGGCCGAGAGTACAACAATGCCAACAATAATAACAATTGCGAAAAGGAGTCGGAACAGAAGCAACAAGCAGCATTTGTCATCCGACAATGGCCGGCAAAAATCTATGGACTAACCGCAGAGATAGCGCATCCAAAGGACCCATGGACTCATGGTCCCATGGTCCTATGGTCCTATGGTCCAGTGGTTCCTTTGGTTTCATCGGTCGCCTGCCATATTTTATTTATGGGCACAATTTCCCTGCACAAATTTTCCGCCTCGGCACTTGGCCGCCGCACTTCTGGCCAAGTAATAGACCCATAACGGAGATACGAGTTTTGCCAAATTTGCAGCTTGTTAGCAGCTTAAATTTATAATTTATAAACTAAGCAAACCGAGAGATTTTCGAACAACGTTGGATGTTTTTTGGTTACTTGTATCACTTTTAATGAATTAACAGTGGCTATAATATCACGAGTAATAGTTGTAATTAAAATTTGATATTTTAAAGCTTAAATTTAATTGCTCTGTATAATATTTTTGGTAATGTATTATATTTTGGTAATGTATTAAATTTCAAACAAGCTTAACCTTTGAAGATAGTAAGATATACTTAGAAATACATATGAAATATTTTAAAAATTATATAGTTCTTTTTTATAATTAAAATATATAGTAAATAAATTACTAAACAGGAAAGGAACGAACTTCGAGAAGCCGAAGCTTATATACCCTTGCAGTTTGCAATTGAATCATACGATCGTTTCGTAAATCGATCAAATCAAAGTTTAAAATGTTCGCATTTTTTGAATTGATATTAACCGATATGTATATATATTTTTGTTAGACAAATCAAAGCTATAAGCTATAAGCTAGGCTTATAACTTAGCTAAAAAACATTATTTCCTTGCTGTTTGCAATTGGATCATTAAGAATCGATCCAAAATAATAATAAGAAATAGGAGATATACATATAAAACATTTATACATATGATATAATAATACAATTATGATCAAATTCAAAATGTTTTTTTAAAATCACATACAAAATATTACTTTTTTAAATTTAAATATATATTTTAATACTAGTAATAATATATACAAATATATTAAAATGATGTTTAAAGGCCTTAGTCGCTCACTTTATTGCAATAATGATGCAATGCAATAGTATAAATAAATATAATAGATAGAAAATATAAGAATTGATGTAAATATTTGTATAAATAGAATTTCATCAAGTTTCGCTTGCCCTTAGCGTATTATTTCCATTCACAAATTTACCATACATATTGCCAAGAAATAAAAAGGTAAACAAACGCGGTTTTCCATCTTTGCAAATGTCAAAATTGAGAACCACAAGAAAGGATCGTCTCTTTTAAGTGTCTCTCTCTCTCTCTCTCTCTCCCTCTCTTAGGTTCCACTTTTCAGCGAGAGAACAAACAAAGCCAGAGAAGAAAAAAAGAGACGCGCTTTTAATCACACTCTCTCTCTTAGTTATCATTTTCAAAGAGCGCACAAACCAACACAGAGCAGAAAAGCGCGCGCGAAAACAGTGATAGTCAAGGATAAAAGAAAAATGAAAATAGTGTTGTCTCACTCACCCACTTTGATTTCTTATTGCATATTAGATCCCAACCGCGAATTGGAAAACGAAACACTCACAAAACAAAAAGAAGAAAAAAAAACTCCTAAAGCTTATGGCACACTCTTTTACATATATTTCCTTCGCATTTGTTGCACTGGCACATACAAAAAAACAACAAAATTAAATAGCCCACAAATAACGCACTGATCTTGGCTATGTATTAATGGCTCAAAAGAAAACACGACAGCGACCCGGTAGCCCTTACTTCACTTACACTTTTCACTGTGTAGGAGGGTGCTCGCTGTTTTCCCGCACTTTTGGCACCTGCCACTGATTTTCCCGCGGTAGTTTTTCGCTTTTTTCACTTTTAACCGACGCGACAATCTCCTGTTTAGAGATCTTTTCGTTTTTTCGTTCTTTTTTTATGTTGTCGTTTCTCCGCCGTATCGGCCGGCTTTATTAGAGGTGGAGCTGTAAAAACATCGATACTGGCATCGATATATCGATGCTTGTATTCCGGGCAAGAGTATCGACTTACGATTTTGAGTATCGATATATCGTTGTCACCACTGAGTACCAATAAGCCGAAAGGATAGTAGCTGCAAAATTATTGAATGATTAAATTTATTATATTTAAGTAATAGATTTGTAGGGAGTTGATAAATTTGATAAAAAATATATACAAATTCATTATTGGTATTGTTATTTTAGGCATACAAGGGGCCTAAGGGTTTATTTACTTAATTGTTTTCAGTATGCAAGTAACGATATATCGAGATGTAACAATGTTTTCAAATACCAATATCGATGCATTGATGTATCGATACTTTTAGAGCTCTAGTTGGAAGAACTGATTTCCAACGGCCGCCGGTAGAGGGAGAGTTTGTTGCGATGTTTAGGCTTGTTGGCGAGAGAGGAGATGTTTGTCAAAATCAGATGCACAGTTCCAAATAACTCTCAGTTTTGACCAGGATTGAAAATACAATCCAATTGTATCAGTATTTGTATCGCTAGATTGTATCTTTTTCCCTAATTGGGTCAAATAAAAAAATAATTAGTAAATAATAATACACAAATAATAATGAAGTATGAAAGTATTTTGAAAAACGTCAAAGTTATATTTATTTTCTATTAATATGCGATCATTTCAAATTAAAACAAGAATTATTTACAATTTTTTCAATCGTTCCTATGACAGCTATATGGTAGTCATCCGATCTGACTTGTTTTGGCTAATGTATATTCTAGTAAGAATATATAAAAGACTATATGCAAAGCATCATTCTGATAGCTTTAAAAGTGAGGAATTTGATCCCTTTGAGACGGATAGGCGGACATGGCTAGATCGACTCGGCTGTAGATGCTCTTCAAGAATTTATATAAATACTGCTGTGCAAACTTCTGACTACAGTTACAATATCCTGCAAGTGTATATTAAGAAATATATTTTAAATGTTAAAAAAAATTTATGGTAACTAATAATGAGTTATAATTAAAGTTGTTATTAATATATTCTTATATATGTAGCTTCGTCTTACCTATTCTTAAATTTATTTTATGATATCTATAGATATCTTAAAGATTCTATCGAATACTCAAATATAAATAAAATGTATTATACAATAATTACTAAACTACTATAGTTACATTTTTTAAAATTAAATTGATTTACAATAGCTCTTATACAGCTTAAATAGAATTTATAATTGTTATAGTTATAATTGTACTTTAGCAAGTAGATAATTTTATTATATTCTTTTTTCTAACATAAATATTTTGTTATATAATTATGTTAGGAAAAGGTTTATGGTAATATATTTGACTTAAAAAAAGCATTTTAAAGTATATAACAAATACATAAATCTAATTAAAATTATAAGGGTTAATAATATAATTTTAATTTTGAAAAAATCAATACGTAAATAAAATACATCCTTTAAATATTGCTGAATTTATAATTAAAAAATATTGTAAAATATTACGGTCCTAATAGCTATATTTCATACAAAATTGTAATCACTTAGATTTCCGATATAGTTTGAAATATATGTATTAAAATTCATATGTCTTTAATAATATTTTTTTTATGCTTTCATATTAAAATTTAAATCAAGTCTCTGAAAAATATACAAAAAAAAATCCACTAACTCAACTTTGGAAACATTGAATTTAATTTAATTCAGGTTAAGTTAACGTAAAGAGTATTCGTATATGCAAAACTGATAAACCTTTGCCTGCTGTATCTCTCCGTTTTGACTCATCAGAGGCAATTTCAAAATCGTTGGCCTGACGGCAGTTCCAACAGGTCTCCTTGGCCCAACACCTTTTCCGGCCCACAAATCCACTCTGTTTTCCAACTAGAAATTCATTCTTTTTGCTATTGTTATGCCGGACACGTAGACCCGGCTGGCCAAATGCAATGCAAACTTTTGGACAAATTAACAAATTTTACCAAACACACGGAAATAAAGTTCTATTTGCCCATGTCGCAGTTTGTTTATGCTCTAGCCTTAGGTGGGCTAGGGAATAGAATTAAGTGGGAAGGATGCCGAGGATGGGCAGGACGGAGGTGCGGCATGGGACAGCAGGCCGCAAATGCTGCAAACAATTGTGTTTTTCCTTAGTAAATAACCGGACAAGTAGACCGGGCTTTGACACTTTTTGCGGCATGCAAATTTAATTGCCAAGCGCCCGGAGGCGTGCCGTTGCAGCTACCACGCTATACGAGTATTTGATTAAATTATGAATTTTTATTTGCTCAGGATTTGTTGCATTTTAAATGATGATAGAAATGTTTTTACTAAACTCGAGCCAACATTTATTTATGAGAGAGCTTTGCCCGGGCCAAAACCAAAATCCATATTCTTATCCGACCAAAACAAAAATAATTACATTTTAAATTGGCAAAATTGCGATTCGTGTCTTTACACAAAGGATCCCAAATCCTGGGCCGTGATTCGTTTTCCAGCCTGCTGGCAGCATCTGAGGATTGACAGCCACTGCCTCATGGCTCTTCATTTATATGTTGATGACAAAATTTGCAATGCAATCTAAGGCTTCGGCCTTCTGGGAAAACACCGCCAATAAAAGCGAATACTTTGAGTGGCAGAGACAATTTTACTTGGCACTGATTTCAAGGTAAAAGAGTCAATTCTAATCCTTAAAATGGAGACACTGGGAAGAGGTCTGAAGGTTAGGTGCAAATAAAATACATTTTAAATTATAAATCAAGAGTACATATCCAAGTCTTGGAGAATAATTTTATTTATTGTTTCCAATTTTATTTATTATCAAATATATTATATTTATCTTCACACATGAATCCAAAGAGAAAACATAAAGTTGTTTGTTGTTGTTTGTTTTTACAGTATTTATTTCCAATATTTATGTCATATTTTTCTACACAATAATCCTTTCAAGGTTCTTTTAGAGCCAGGACCAACAAGTCCACGATTAGTCGGGAAACTGAATAAAGGACATGGACATTGGGCGGACAAGGTTACTCATTGACACTGATGACCCAGTTGGCAATGTCAGCAGATTCACAAAAAGATACCCAAAATGCCAAAGAACTTGGCCAAGAACTAAGATTGGCCAAGTTTTTCAACGCACTTTGCTTATCAAAAAAAAAATATAAAAAGAATTTCGTTAAAAATTTTTAAAATAAATAAAATATACTCTTAAAGCACATCATATGTCAACATATAAATGAATGATTACATTTGATTACAAAGAAAAACTAAAGAAAATAAACAAGAGATTTATATATTAAAGAAAAAATATTTTCCGTCTTAAATAAATATTTTAAGAAATAGAAAAAACATCTAAAAAATTTTAAAGTTCCTTGGATATATATTAAGATAATAATTAAAAATCTCACAAATGTTTTGATAGTAAAATATTGGAATAAGAAGTTTAGACATTCTTAATAACAAGAAGTTCAGACAACTTTATCAATTTATAAAAGAATAAGTTTCTTATTTCTTATAGAAAAGATCTAAATTATACAATTAAATTTGAAATTTAAGAAAACACGTTACTACCATAAATAACGAATTAAAATGACAAGGCTGTATATTTTGAGTTAAATGAAAAAAGACTTTAATGGTTGGAAAATGGAAAGGTCATAGTAACAAATTGAAGCAAGGCAGTAATAAACTCCCTCAATTTAGTTGCGTATTTTGTCTCTCGTCATCTTTAGCAGCGAGCATAACATATTAAATGAAATATAAAATATAAATAAAAAAACCCCGAAGCAGCCAAGTTTTAATTACATAAACAAGTTACCCCAAGCACAGTCTCATTTGTAGATCATTGTTGACACCAGCAAGTGTCCCGAGAACCGAAAAAAATAGAAGCCGGAAATCTCATTTGTTGTACATGCATTTTTAATTCGCCAGCATGGGTATATTACTATAGCTGTGGCTTTAGTGGCCGGCCAAGAGTATGCAATAAAATGCGTTCCAGCTGCCATAAAGATGGCTCCGGCAGACAAACGCAATTTCGATGCTTGCTCGTGTACTTGAAATAGATTTTTAATAGTCCGACTGACACAACAAATAAACATGGAGTGCGGACTCCTTTTCAATGGCATTGCTTTCGTCCTGCTTTCAGGCCAGAGGAGAGCCTTTTGTTTGCCAGTCGGAAGCATTTATGCGATTTTGTCGTTTGGGCCAAAACACGAAGATACACCCAAATGCATTAGATAGATACGGCTGCAAGATACAGATACAGGCATGCGGATGCATGTGTGCCATTGCAAATATAAGTTTATGAAAAATGTCATTTGTTTGGTCCACACACAGACATGAAGTATTTATGGGGCACAGAGCGAGGGAGCTAGTTGTGAGCACAGCAAATTTGCTGTTGTCGAAATGAATTAATGTTTAACTGGAAACAATTTTCTTTTGTTCTCGGCTTCCCTTTTAGTCCCTCCTCTCAGGTACAGTGCGTTGCATAGATGTAGATGCAAGATGCGGAATTGGGTTTGGTCCATTTTGCCAAGTTATTAATAGTCAAAGTTTTACTTTATAGTGTTGATTTTATTAAATATTACTCCAAAGGAAATAATTTACTCTAGAAAATGTGTCTAAAATCAGACTACAAAGTTTAACATATTAAAAAGAAAATGTACACTCAATTTGCATTTTTTTTTAATTATTGTTTACTTTAAGATTTCTTTTAAATAGTTTTAAAACTTATGGAGCACCAGTATAGCATCTAGAGTATACATTTTTTTAAAGAAACGTATTCTAAGTACATTCCGTTGAGAAATTTTATCATATTAAATATTTCATACATTTAAAATTGTATTATACCCTAACCTAAAAGAACTTGTAGAGCACCTTAGTATATCATCTGCCTTATGAACAGACTGTTCTAATTTTTATTTTAGACAAAATAATTAAGGAACTTTTTTTTGTTATTTCCCTTTTTCTAAAAACATACAAAAAAAAACATTTAGAATAATAAAAATAATTTAAAAGTACATAGACATAATTTTTAAGTCATAAGATAACAAAATGTTCACTGAATTCGCTTCCTTAAATAAATCATTGCATACTTTTAGACACTTTTTAGGGTGTTTTCAACCCATTGTAAAGCGTTACAATTAAATGTTAGAAAATATATTTTAAGGTCTTATTTTATTTATTATTGTTTTATGTTTTCATATTTTATTTATGTTTTCATATATACCTCATATATATTTGAAAAAGATGATCTATAAATTGTTAGAATAACTAATAGAATATATTATAAGCTCAAAATAATATGCTTAAAAATATAATTTTAGCAAATTCATACTCTTGTTCTATATCTACACCAAATTAGACACTTTTTAGGAATGAAACGCACTGTACCCGAGATTGATGCACTCCCGAAATGACCCAAGTAATTTGCTGGCCCAATATTTTGTGGTCCTTTTGGCCATTTAACAGGCGAACAACGAGCTGGCGGTAATAAAGTGCCAAATAAATGCAATAAAGCTGTTTGGAACAAGTCGTTCTCGAATTCGCAATTGGTTGGGGTTTTTCTGGAACAAGCTTTTCCGAGGGGGAGGGCATAGTGGGTGCATGCATATAAATGTTTTCTTCTTCCGGCTTTTATTACAAAACACACTCAAAAACGGCAAATAAAAAATGCAAAATAAATAAACGCAGCGAACTGCCGAACAATTGAAAACTTTCCCACAATGGAGCGCTGGGACTTAAGTGCTTACTGAAGGAGCTGCAAAACGGAAAGATCCTTAAAGCGAGCTCAAGGATGTGGGGTGGCTGGGTGGCCGGGATTACAGGCAAATTGCGAAACGTCTTTGCATGTCTTAAGCCAGCACACAGACACTCAGGCCAACTAATTTTATTGCTCAACACATTCGTGCCTTGTTTATTGCCTGGCTACTACTACTAGACCCCCCCCTCCTTTACTGGAACTGTGCTCCTTTCGCCTTCCCCCGGATTGGTGAGCAAAACAAAAATTTTAACAAGAAAATTGTTCAAGTGTCTCGCCTTGAGAGTCCCGATGAAGCCATTGACTGATGGTTGCATCTTAAAGCGGACTTGTTACTTAAAAATGGCAAGGCCTTTGGGTTTGAAGATATAAAATGGTTAAAAGTAGTCTAAAGATTTATTTAAATAAAGAAATACCTTGAATTACTCATTTCTACTTGTTAAAGAATATATATTAAATATATTCTCGATTTAAATCTCCACTGAAACCTACTTTAAAGTGAGTTAAATTTTCTAGTTCGATTACCAAAGGCAATATAAAATCAAGGCAGGCCAGTTGTGTACAGCTGACTGACTTGGCATAGCCTGTAAAATCAAAGGTAATTCGGCATTAGCTCAGTAGTCGGGTGGATTCAGCAAACATGCCTCGCAGTTTCAGTAGTTTTCTATCGAATCGCTACAACAATGAGCGGGAAATCCTCAACGAACGCTATCACGGTGAGCATAGAGTCCACTTACAACAATAAGTTATAATAATTAATAATTAACCCACTTCAGCTGTACTTCCTGGCATTTCCCACATTTCCCAGAACCGGAAAACCCGATCTGGCTTTAGCCACAGGGTCAGGGCTTTGAACAAAGCGGACTTGAACTTCAACAAAAGGTTCACCTTTCATTACGGAAAGGTGCATCCCAGCAGTGATTGGCGCCAGGACGATGGTATCCCCATCATAGTCCGCAGGGAAATGGAGGAGCGGCTGGGCGAGCAGCTAATGGAGCTCCATCCGTTCGCGGAGAACCAAATGTTCAGTCATACCATCTGGCAGGTGCAAATGCCGGAACAAAGTCTCGTTTTGAGGCCCAAAATCCAAGGCAATCCCAAGGAGGGAATCATCACGGCGGTGGCCAAGCAAAGGGGGCGTCGTGGTAGAAAACCTAAACTAAATGTAACAGCTCAGCCGACTTTGAGTCAGAAAATAGTCGTGCAGCAAGCTACAGACCCACGGGTGATGGAGGCGCAGGAACCTCCAACTCCGGCCAAGAAACCAGCCGAAAGGCGACATATCAAACAGAAGGGGGAGCAGTTCTCGTGCAGCAACTGCTGCAGGACCTTCAATCACTCCTGGCTGCTGGTCGCCCACATGCGGGTCCACACCGGCGAGAGGCCCTTCGTGTGTCCCGAGCAAGCCTGCCAAAGGTCCTTCTCCGATCGGTGAGTCTTCTAGTAAGGGTTGGAAAATGGTTTTCAATTGATTTTTCATTTGAAATCAACGAAAATATTTGGTACCATATTTGGTACAATGTAGATATAAAATAGAATTATATATAAAAATCTATTTCATAAAAATGTTTACAAAAATTTGTAAAATGGATTTTTAAACATATTTGTAACAAAGGTTATTCGATTCTTTTAAAATCTACAATGATTTATACTTTATATATTTATCAAGTATACGCCTAGTGGAACAAAGCACTTTGTGGTATTTGGTATAAAAACTTGATTAATTAAATAGACATCAATGTGAAACTTTACCTGACATAAATATATAACCCTAGGCATTTTCTTAATACATCATTTCCTAATACGTCAACTATTTTCTAGAACTTCAATAGGAAAATAGGTTAAATTTATAATAATATCAGAATGCTTTGGGGACTTAAACTGTATACTCTTTTATATATAAATTTCATAACAAAAAAGTCGGAAATAATTAATAAATAAAAATACAATTTTGGAATTCACTTTACAACATGGACATAGCTCTTAAAAAAATATTTTAACTGATATGTTTATAAGGATTCTTGCTAAATTTATAAATTGTTAAAAGTAAACGCAGAAAATTTGGAAAATATTAGTATTGACACATTGGAAAAGCGTGAAGAATAAAATTTCGTGTCAAGTTTACAAGCTTTAACATTCACGTTCAAGAGAACTAGATTTTAAGGTGAAATTATTACAACTTACAATTAAAATCAATATAAGTAAATATATGATTTCAGCAGCTGAATTTAACTCTAAGTATAAATCATAAAAGTTAGTTTGGTTCTTAATAAATTCAAATTTAAAAACATAAATGCTTTATAAAAGAATAAAATCAATCAAATTTCCTCTAAGGCGCAGAAAAATAATCTCAAGAGGGATTTCCATCATTCAACCAAAACGTCCTAAAATCATCGTTTATTGTTCTAGCTTATAAACAAATAAGAATTATTTAGAATTATTTATAAAACAGTGCAAATACATTATAAACTTACAGATAAGCAATATGCTTTTTTTTTTTTTGAGGTTAGTAAATTATTCTACAACTAAAATGAATAAATTGCTTTAAATTGTTTAAAAGGCTACACAAAATATGTAAAAATAAGAGGAACTTTTCCAATTTACATGCATTTTATTTAACTTATGTACATATATGTATTATTAGATATTTATTCATAAACAATACAACATTTTTACAGCTCCAATCTTCGCACCCATCAGCGTTCAATGCGGCACCATAATTGGGAGCATCAGTGCGGACAATGTGGCAAGTTTTTTAACCAGATTTTTTACTTGAATCGGCATACATTAGATTCCTGTCGCAAATATCTGATGAGTGTCATGCACAGGAGGTCCTGAAGTCCAATTATGCATAATTTGTACATAAATAATAGACACATTTTTGTTTTAATAAAAGTATTTTCTTAAGAAAGCATTATGTTAGCTTTCTAAGATATTTATCAATTAAATAGGTTCCTGTTATAAGCCTTATAAGCCGCATCGACTCTCACTTAAGGCCCTAAACGTGGCGATTAAGCCTCAAGCCTCAAGGATCAAATGGTAATGGGTGCAAGCAACAGCACATGCCACTCATGTGTCTGGCGAGAAGTGTATCTGCTGCAAGCAGGACTTCGATTCCCAAATGACGCCTTTCCTTCCCAAAACTAAAATCAATGATGGTACTCTTTATTACCTGGATAAGGTTTATAATGATTAAGGTTTAATATTAAAAATATTAAAGACATCTACGACTTCAAGTTGTAGAGGTGTACAAAAATATAGAACTTTTAATATAGATTTGCTGTTTTGTTTGATTTTTTGTATTACAATTATTATTATTGCAAGTATTTATTAATTAAGATTTTCTCCTTAATCGCTAAATGCTTAAGATAGGTCTTAAGGATTGCAATATCAAGATACTGAAAGTTCTATCAGTATAAGGAAACCATCAAGTCTAAAAACACCAAGCTGACACATTCGGCTGGCTAGCAGCCATTTTCCGTTGGTCGCATTTTCCACTTAACATTTCAAAGCAAAACGCCTCCGCCTCAGAACGTCGGTTGGCCCAAACGTATTGGCAAAGTTTCAAGTATCGCCACGGCCCAGACCAAGCGTACACACCCTCCACAACACACGCACACCCACCAAAACACACACCCGATGCGATGCGATTGCGTTCAATGCAACTAAATTGGCTCATTAGCAAACAAAGTGCGGCCAGGAGGTGGGGGGGGGAAGGGGATTTTCCAGCTGGAAAACCGTTTCTTTGGCCAGCCAAAACGATTTCCCGAGGAGTGTCTACGCGCCGCCTCGTCAATTTGGCCCAATCCTCAAAAGTTCCAAGTGCAAAAGTGATTCAGCGACTAAATCAAACAATGCAATCCTCGATGTGAGAGCACTGGCAATAATTTTGATAAGGAAACAAAGCATCCACACTAGAGAAATGTTAAGAAATTTAAGACAGTGGTCAAAACCACAACATTAACATTAACACACTTGAAAGAGACTCGCAAAAGAATTAATTATTTAATTTTATTCTCATTTTCATGCGTTTTAAATGTATGTGTTAAGGATTAAATGGTGAATTAATCATAGTTTAGGGTATAAAATTACCAAGTTAAAGAATGTATTGAATTATTGAAGCATAACACTTTAAGAAAAATATATTTTGGTTTTGAGATGAGAGCGAGAAATGTATAATTTTTTTATTTCTACCTCTTGGGAATGGTGTGTACTTCAATTTTCGAGAATAATGTGAATTAATAAAAATTTGTAACTTTATAAATACAGTTTATAACAATTTATTACATTTATTCACAATAAAGTTAAAGAAAAATAAAGCCTTTTGTAAAAAAATATATACTTATAAAACGCTTTTATAATTTTACATATTTGTAAGAAAGGATTTTTTATTTTTTATTTTTTAAATCTATAATATCTATAATAATATAATATCCATAACAAGTATTAAATAAATTAATTCAATATGCATTAAAAAAACAAAGTATCATTTTATTAATGTTAAGCATATTATTTTTAATTTTAAGTATTTGAACTTGAAGGCTTAAACATTTTTTAATAAGGCCTGGTAGAGAAATTTAATATGTCTTCAAATGATTTAAAAAGATCGATTATTGGCCATTACTTTTATTAAAATAATTTACTCTTGATGGATTTTTTTTTTAATTTAACGTACAATTTCCAAATACAATTGCTTATATATAAAGGTTAAATAAGTTAATATACATTTTATAATAAAAAACAATAGGAAATTATCAGCATATGCACAGTTTTCCCAAGTGCAATTGTCATAGTGCCACTGTTTAATTTTCTGCCTCCCAAAAAGTTTTGTCCACATGCAGACACACACGCACACTTCTTCTGGACAATTAATGATCCTGGCTGGGGCAGGGGCAGGGGCCGGGAAAGGATATCTCTTTAAGGAGACGACTTCAATTGCGGTTAACCCCGGCCGCTGTGTAAATCCCACATTTGGCGGCAGCAGCTGCACGGCCAAGTGCCACGGTCGCAATGCAAACAGTTCGATGCAATTCGGAAGGACGACGACTAATGCCTTAATTTATGGTCGCCAGATAAACACGGAATGATTTAAGGACCCCCTCTCGGCTCCTTCCCAGACACGGCCGCAGTGTGTAAAACGTGTGTCCACTAAAATGCAATTACTTAAACGAAAAATGGAACCCGAAAAAGCTAAGGAGTGAACAATGAAGGACGAGCGTCGAATGTATCGTTTTATTTAAATATTTGATAAGTCCGCGTCACCTAATAAAATTGTAAAACATGAGCTATTTTATTGGGGGGAAAAGTCCTTCGAATTTTTCCATGCTCCTTTTCTATTTTTTTATCTTTATCCTTTGGGTAACTTGGCTGAAAATAAAAGGAGCGGGCGAGAAGTTGAACTAAGTGAATTTTTACGCCACCCTGAACGCAAGTCGCGTGCCACAAAAAAAGGACTAGCAATGAAAAATAGTTTTACGGATCGACATTTGGAATACCCTTTAATTTAAGAGGTATTTCTGATATATTCTACTTGAGAAAATATTTCATTTCACTTGCTTTCAAATATATTATTAATAAAATAGGCAAATAATATATTTAATATAGGAGGAAAAATTTATTTTGAAGCATGTAATTTCATGTAATATTTGAAGTATAATATGAAGAAGTATAAATGATAGAATATTAACTAATATCATACATATATTATTATAAATATTTAATAATTGAATATTCCAAATAATATATTATATTTGAAAATTCATTGAATTAAATAAGAAAATGAGCAAAGCATTCTTAATATTTTTTAACTCCCGTTAACTCTGGATATTCCTGAATATTATGTTAGAAAAATTAAATAAATTCTGCCAAATTTGTAACAAAACTATATCAAAAAACTGTAAGACCCGTTCAAAAAAGGGCATCGAGATGAGCTGCAGGAGCCACCGCATCCAAGGAGCAGCCACGGCATCCTTTTCCCGTACGAACGTATTTTTAAACTAATTTTCCAACTGGGAGCATTTCGATGGCATTTAACGTGCCAGCCATCAAGGCGATGGCAGGATACAGCTGCAGGATCCAGAGAGCCAAACGGAGCCGGCAGCCGGTCAGTTGAGCCGTAAATTATTTTAGCGTTTCAATTTGGCCAGAAGGGAGATGGCAGCCAGTAGTCATTGGTCCGGGCTCCAAATAATAAAGAATATATATCTATCTGTCGCTTCAAAGTTACCCAAAATGATGAGCAAATAAAGTTGACTAATTCAATTGGATTTGCATTTTGTATACTCAATTTTTGGGGTAAGAGTTTTGACAGGGTTTGCATTTTAAATATATAAATGGAAAGCTTGATGGCTTTAGGAACTTGTAAAATAAAAATCTATTCTATTCTTAATTTTAAGAAATTATCACTTACTTCCCTTCCTGTTTAAGGGTTCTCTATACAACTATTTCAATTACTTTACTTTTAATCAAATCTTTCTAAATGAAATGATCAATTTACTAAAGCACCATTATTGAATCAAATTAGAACTGGTTAAAGTTCAGTTTCCAACTTTCCACCGACTTCATTCAGTTAATTTAAGTTTGGCTTATTACCTGGCCCAACTTGGCTGCCGCGGAAAGGCGAATGAAAATGTCATTTATTAGCGCTTCCTCGTCCTGCCACCGAGGGCCATCAAAAACCGCCGTGCAGCTCTAAATTTTGCAGGTCGTGAAAGAAAATGTCAGCGAGGAAGATGCATAGCCAAGTTTTTGGCCAAATTTATGGCCCGTCGTAAGCAACCAACAACACCGCCGCACCAACACGTCACGTCTTCAGTTTTAAGTTGTATTTAAAGGTATAGGTACTTGGCAGGAACTCATCAAATATTTTATTACCTGGGCATCTGTAAAATAGAAAACACTATTGTATGGAAGCCATGTAAGGGGAAACAAATAAGAACGGTAAGCTTGTACTTGGTAAATGATAAATAAAAGATTTAATCAAGAAAATAAGGGTTACAATACCCTGTAGATAGGTACAACATAAGTACACTGATTGAATTCATTAAAATAATAAATAATAAAATAATAAAATAAAAGCTGAAATTCAGACTAATAATAACAATTGAAATTTGTCATATAGTTAATAAGGATTATATTTATCATTAACAAAAACTTTATATATGGTATCTTATATTAAATATTGTACTAACGTTATAATATAAACTTTTGAGAAAATAAATAATACAACAATTTAGTTACACTTCGTTTAATTCTTATCATCGACCTTACATTTTTATAATATTTCCATACCTAATTAAAATGTTTATTAACTGTAAACAAAATCAATTTCCATTCCTAATTAAATTCTCTTAATTCCAAAATCAATGTTAATAAATTTAATTACATTTATTTCAGGAATGAATAAGTTATCAAACAAAAGTCATAAGAATTATAGCCTTGACCTCATTGTTTTCTTATACCGAAAAATCAATACTTCTTAAGTATCTTATTTATTTTTAGTTAACACTTTATCTTCTCATAAATATTTATTTATTTTCTTTGTGGTTTTATCTTAAACGTGATTCAGACGCTTTATTAATAAACTCGGAATTGTTGTTCACTGATTTGAGACAGCAGAGGCGTACTTTCACGTCCTCGAGATCTTCGACACTCCCGGACACTCAGATAGCAGTAGAAGAAAAATATTACTAGCACAAATATAAAGGCCGGCGCGGAAAGAAAGTATTTCAGGGGAATTTGGTCCATAACCGGAGTCCAGTTGTGGCTAGAAATAAATAAATTTAAGTGTGTTCACTCCGATCAAATAAAAATTATCTAAAATTGCATAAAAAATACTTTGGACACTCACTTATTCATTATGAGGTATTTATTAGTAATCCTCCGCTCGATTGTTGCAATGAGTCAGCTTGGTGCTGGCGATGATCGGACATCCGGGACTAATCGATAATCGATTCAGGGGCTGAGGCAGTTCCCGCTTCTCGTTCCGAGCTCTCCGACGATCCCGGACACACTGATGGCAGTGATAACAATAGCACAGCAAAGCCATCGAGAACATCACACCGAAGGGTATTAAGAGAATCGGATCGATCTTCAAGCGTAGAGTCTTGAGTAAACTCAGATCCATGACGCAGCCGAGACTCGACGATCGAGTGGAGAACACAAACTAAATGGGAAGAACAAATTTAAGTTATTTTGCATTTTAAATTTGCTAACTTATCAAACAACATACACAGAGAGAATGTATTAAAAAAAAAAATTAAAAATATTGAATAATACATTAAAAAATAGGTTAAAAATATTCGATGGCTATGGGATAACCGAAACCAAAAGCATTGTGGATAAAGTTAATTCACTTGTTTTAATTGGGCTAGAATTCATAAACAACTTAAATTAAACGGGGCGAAAGGCAAAAGAAAATGTTGATATACCAAGACAAGTGTTGCGAGAAACATGTTGCACAACACCTAAATATAGCTACCGAAAAGAAATGTAAAAAAAACACATTTACCGGGAAATTACTTAATAAGTTACAAAAATATGTTATGTAAATATTATATACAATAATAATGTAATTAAATTTCTAAAAAAAATTAAATAAATTTAAACAGTCAAAATACCGAGTAATTTGAAATAAATATTTCTTTGTGTTCACAATTATTAATAGAATTAAAGATAATAAATAAAAATGTTTTATACAGCAAAAAATATATAAAAACCGATTTTCATTTATAAAAATATATATTTAAACGTATAATATAAAGAAACTATAATTTAAATTATATAATAGAAACACTATATAAAATATAAATATTTTATACAAAATAATGCAATTAAATTTCTTATAAAATTAATTACTTTTAAACATTCAATATATCGAGAAAGTTGCATAAAAATATCTCTTGATATTTAATAAATGTATATACAGCAAGAAATAAATCTTTAAAATATTTCACACACATTTTTCGCAACGAATTTACTCTGCATTCAATATCCACATTCAATCTCCACATTCTTAAGTCGGATGAATCATATAAACCGCTAAATTCCCATTAATACGGCAAGAAATAAATCTTTAAAATATTTCATAGACACCTTCATTCTTATATTCATTTTTCGCAGTGTATTTATGAGTGTATTCTACATTCTTACAATATAAACTTCTTGAGTCGGATTAATCATTTAAACCGCGTAGTTCCCATTGCATTAATACAGCAAGAAATAAATCTTTAAAATATATCACAGACATCTGCATTCATATATTAAGTTTTCACAGTGTATTTATGAGTATTACTCTACATTCAATGTCCACATTCTTAAGTCGGATGAATCATGTAAACCGCTAAATTCCCATTGCATTAATAAAACAAAAAATAAATCTTTAAAATATTCAACAGACACCTTCATTCTTATATTCATTTTTCACAGTGTATTTATGAGTATATTCAATATTCTTAGCAGAGTATTTATGAGTATACTCTACATTCAATATCCACATTCTTAAGACGGATTAATCATTTAAACCGCTAAGTTCCCATTACATTAATACAGCAAGAAATAAATAAATAAATAATAAATCTTTAAAATATTTCACACTCTTATATTAATTTCTCGCAGTGTATTTATGAGTATACTCTACATTCAATGTCCATATTCTTAAGTCGGATGAATCATGTAAACCGCTAAATTCCCATTGCATTATCGCTGCCTCCGCCTCGTTCCGCTGATTACGATGCCAGGGGACTGGCGACCGGGGACTGGAATCTGGGGAATAACTCCGACTATCGCAAACAAAAGCGCTAGACTAATACTATATATATATAGTATATATATATACATGCGACTCCAGACGCAACTCAATTCAAACTTTGAAATTGTGCGTTGTTGTTGACTGCGGAGCTGCTCCTGACATTTGATGCTTTATGACGAAGTAAAAACCGAAAAAACAAGCAGCGGAAAAATAGATATATGCCAAATCACAACAACATCTCACACGGCACCAGACTGATGGGCAAAGTTTTGAATTTAATTTAAAATTCTTTTTTTTTGCCACTGAAAAGTGTGTTTGAATATTTATTTTTAAAGATATGGTGAGATGTTTCCCTTAAAATAGAAGAACTATTTCGTGTTTAAAAATTGCTTTCTTATTTTTTAAAAACTATATTTTTAATCAAAATTTGTTATAAAATATAAAAACCAAACTAAGCCTTAAATCTTCTGCATAAAAATTCCTTTTGTTAAAGATTTTCCTAGCTTTGACCAACTTTAAGATGCCGCAGAGTGTTTTCTTTTTTATAAAAGAATACAACTAGATTGAAATTTTTTGGCAGCCAAAATAAAAAGAAGGAAGCAAGTTGCAGTTCACGCATTGAAAATCCTTTTGTATTGCTTAAAATTCTTTCGATGAAATAAAATTGTTTTTGGCCAACTATGTTCCAGGGGGCAGGGGTGGAGGGGGAGGGAAATAAGTTTAAAAGCGTAACAACAGCTTACCGCCACACACAACGCACACAGAATGGATATTTCTCATTCAATTTCGCAGGTGTTTGACTCCATGTCGGAGGTGTGTTTGCACCGGCAGAGAGAGGGAAAGCCTTTGTCGATTTGAGGCGTACGTGGTTCGTGGGTTCGTCATTTAAGCGGATTTCCAAATGCATCCCGAAATGTGCAAATGGACCAGCGGGACACAGATGCAGTTGCTCAGATACTTTGTGGACCGCATCTCAGGTGGGATGGGAAAGGATAAGGTAATATGGGTAAAGTATCCGAGAGAATTGAATTGATATTAAAGGATAACCATGACGACATACTTGGAATCTATTGTATTATTATTTTTCATAGACTGGCACTATTTTATTGAAACATTTAATATTAAAATTGATATTTAACCTTGAAACATATGACATGATTTGTTTTTCTAGGAACTTGGAAAACATCTACAAGCTATTAGGCGCTGATAATATGTACTTGTTTATATATGTACACTTAAATATAATAACCATGTTTCTTTTTAGTAAGATTTTAGAATATATAAGAAACATTTCTTGAATATTATTAAAACTATGTAGGTAATATATATCTGGAAGATATAATATTTTTGTAAATTAATAATGCAATTATTGGTTAGAATACCAAATAAATATCAAAAGGATCACGGAAATTCTTTCAGTTTATATGACTAAAATTTGAAAATAATTTGTAATGTTTATTATTATTATATTATTATATTAAGTTTATCAACCTATATATAACAAATGAAAATTGATAATTATAATAATTCTACAACATTTTATATGAAATTTAAATAATAAGAATAAATATGAATTTTCTTTTTATTATAAGAAACTAAGTCTTATTTTATAATTTTTGTTTTAAGAATCAAACATTTTTTAAATTATTATGATTCCAGCCTAAGGCACCTCAAAAAAGTCCTAGAAACATTTGCCTTTATTTGATGTTGCTCAACATGTTCCTAGCAACATGTTGTCTTTCATCTGTCTTGAGCACTGTTTAATTTAAGTTTTTCATAAATTTTGACATAATAAACGAAAGGAATTAGACATCTTGCTTTAGGTACCGGGTATCTTATAGTCAACGGACTGTGAGGCACTCCCACTCAAATATAGCTTTTCCCCTTGTTCTAAAATGCAACATGTATCAAATCTTTATATAAAGATAAATAATTATACCTGTACCAAACTTCAATTATAAATAAATTCTAAAACAGGTAAATTCTAGAAGTCTAATGTCTAGTCTTTTACAACATAATAATAAAAATACCTTTTAATATTTAAAGCCGCTGTGCTTTAAGTACCCGCCCTTTGTAATATTTAATATGTGAATTACACCCCGCCCGCATTGAATATTACAAACCGATATTTGTTTGCTTTTTCCAAATACTTCGACCGCCTAATCCTACCCCCAAAAAACCCCCTTTTTCGTAGCCACAAGCCCCCTTTTATCCTGCGCGAACGTGTTGCATACTTTGTGGCTGCAGCTGCTGTTTGTTTGCCTTTTGCTTTCAACATTTTATGAGGCGCCTCGCGATAATGATGGTTGCCCACAGACACATTACGTGGCACACACACACACCCGACCACACCACCTTATTTACACCTTGCCGATGTAATTAGATGCTCAAGTTGAGTTCGAGGCGTGTGAAATTAATTAAAACTTTCGCTGCTTAAAGTTTTAGCAAAGGAACAAGTAAGGCGGATGGAGCGTGCAACAGGAGCCTGGGAGGCTCCCCGACAAATTGCCGTAAAAGTCAAGTGCACAAGTGGCAAGTGCATGAGTTGCAAGTTCCCCCGTTACAGATTGCAACTTACAGCATAAATCAGAAATAGTTTTGCACCGACCACCGACCAACGCCCCCGTTTGACCATTTGAACGTCTGCCGATTGTCTATCATCGAAGGCCATCAGCAGACAAGCGTTGAGTTCGATGCCAACCAATATTTTTTGCAGTCAAGTTGCTCTTTGTATACACTTCCCTAAAGGTTGTGCAGATATTGCGGGAAGTTCTGAAATCAAAAAAATAATCGTGCAAATGTACATACATATATAAAGAGGAAAAAAAATATATCATATATACGGTAAAATATTGAGCTTAATATTATATCGAAATAATAATTCAGTATTATTATAGAATCTCAATTGAATATATTGAAATTTATCTATCTATAGATATGTAAAAATCACACAATGTTGTATATAGAAATCTATTATATCATATCAAATTAGTAGCACAATTTTATACGTAATAAGTTATCATCATATCCTAAAATAGATAAATTTTATATGAGTATATATATAAAAAGTAATATTTTATATCATAAATAAAAAATAGCATTATTTTATATACAAAAATCTACCATAATATATTGAAAAAAATAGCACAGTTTTATATATAAATTTTTTATTTCATTCCCAAACAATAACTACATTTTTTGTATAGAAATCTATCATATCATATCGAAACAATAAAAGTAACTTGGAAGATCGCATTTTGCAAAAAAAAATATAGACTTTATAAAAAATATTTGAAAATTGGATGGAAATTTTAGGTTGAATTTTGATAACCTTTTTATGTTTCCAACAATAAAATCCGAAATTTACCAAAGGTTTTACTTTGTCAATTTTCAATACATTAAAATCGCACTTATACCTCAATATCAAGTTAAGAAAAAAGGAAAACTAATGTAATCAAGGGTTATAAGTATCGTTTACAGTATTCTTAAATGTAATAAAATTTTTTGTAAATAATAATATTAAATAATCCAATAATAATAGTCAAATTTTAATATTCATATAAAATTTTAATTAAAAATATACACACATATGCTTATGAAAATAGATTTTATTGATGTCAACTGATATATCTTTAAAAAAAATTACTATAAAGTAAAGAAAGTGAAATGAAAGGACATTTGATCTTCAGCTTACACTTAAAACTAATCTGACCTTTCTTATTTTCCCTTTGAATCCTTGAAAACCCCCTTAGTTCTCCTTGCTTATTTTTGCTGGCCCCAAAGAACAACATGCTGCATATTTATGGCATGCCGCAAACGTTTATCTAAACTACATAAAGCAATAAAAGTTAAAAGTCAAATAACTGTAGTGCGATGGTTCCTTCAAGTTAGCCTTGTTGCTCTTTCGGTTGTTATTGTTTTTGCCATTGTTTCGGGGTGTTTTTGTGGCAACTGCTGAAACAGATGCCATCGAGTGAGTCTGCAAAAGTTACGGCAAGTAGCTCCTGCCGCCCTCCATTTTCCAGCATAAATCCCTTTGGGAGGAGTCGGGACAGGACAGGATACAACAGGATGCTGCTGCCTGCCTGCCTGACTGCCGACAACCGACAATGATGGTACTCGTTATGGTTTCGGTAACGCACCTTCAGAAGGATGTCTAAATTATGGAAGGTGTTTTGTATAAAGAGATAGAAAAGGAAAGATTTGAATTAAGTAATTTAAAGTAATATATTTCTGTAAATGTTTATAATTCTTAGACACTTTATTTAATTTTTTTAGCTTTATTTATTTCATCAAGTATTGTTCCATATATTTTTTATAATTTAATTAAAAACTAGTTAATTTCCCACTCAACTAGGCTCACCTTAGTTTTCCTATTTCCACGGCATTCAGAACTAGCTTTGGTGATAATATCCCCCGGTTTTACGTATCTGTTTACACTTACAAGCTGCCGGATCGAACTGCTGATAGCTGTGGAAAATGGGAAATGAGAAGATCGAACAATCCTGGAGCGTCATGCACGTGCACTGCCCCTGCCCCTGTGGCTGGCTGTATCCTTTTAATCCTTTTGCCAATGCATCGCATTGCCTTGCATCGAGTTTGATTTCACACGCGAGCACAAAAACAATAATATTATGCCACAAACACTCGATGCCAACGAACATGGGCCATGTAATCACACTTGAGCTCCTCGCACACACCCACACACACACACACAGCCGTTGGGAAAACTCTAGCAGACACACACACACTGACACACCGGAAAACTCAACCCACACCCTGAGTGTGTGTAGCTGCAGTGAGATTGCGAAACTTCATTATATGCCCGTTGGCAGACAGCAGCCAAAGCAGCACTGCCTGAAAAAATGGAAACTTAAGCCAGAGACCTATGACTAGATGTTACAAAATTTAAATAATAAATTATTAGTTACAAAAAAAATTTAATTTTATTTATTTATAAATTTAAATTAATGTTTATAGAAGAAACAATTTGTTGCTTGAGTAAAACAAATATAAATCAAGCGATAAGAGAGTATATTCCCTAAATTAAAGACGTTTATCGTATCAAAAACATTAATATATATGCAAAAATATGGCTATCAGTATTTTATAGAAAAAATCGAAAAATTTTAGATATAGAAATGTTATAGATCGGAAATTATCGAATTTAAAAATCAAGAGTATTAAAAAAACTTAAGAATAATTTGTAATTACATTATTTATATTTTTAACGATTAAAATACATTTTACACAAACTCATATTAATAGATATGGTATATTGATTTGAAGTCCATATATCGTAACATTAAAATATTAATGTATAGGTAAATATCGCAAGAAAGAGTACGACAGATCGAAAAGATCGTAATCAGTATCATATCGAAAATATTTATAAACTTAATATATCGAAATTTAAAATATCCTCCGTTACATCAAGCATGATATGCGATTTTTGACTATATCGAATTATATATATGATAATCGCATTGAAAATACATAGTGGATACATCGATAATTTGACCTATTCCCATTTTAAACTCTGTTCCGAACCGATTAGATTAAGTTGCCACCATAAGGACGTAGGCAATAATCAAATACTAAAACCTTTATTTTATTCACTAAGCAAAAATACCCTCAGTTCCGTTTTAAATAACATTTTTTTAAATAATATAAAACAGGAAGATATGATAGGTAAAATACGTAAGAAACTATCATTTCCTATAAAAAATATATTTGATAATTAATTAAAAATTTAGTCTTTTAAATTGCTATTTTATTCTATACTTATAATTATTATAAATACACCCTCAAAATTAAAATTAAATTACAAATTCTCTGAACATTCAAACTAGTTATTTGATTAGGCTTTATTACTTTCCCAAAAATATACGAATTATCCCAGTTCCTTTTGGCTTTCTCTCAGTGTATAACCAGGAGTAGCTGATGGTAGAAACCCACCTCCCTCTCCTCCCTTCACCTAGATCTGGCCAGTTCTTTTCCATTTTCTATTTCTGAGCCGGCTTCTGTTGCTGTTTCTGTTTGGCTTTGTTCTCGCCGGTCTGCGTGGCGGCTGCTGCTCCTGCTGCCCCTTTCGCCTTTGGCCCCGAACGACGACCACTGGCATTGAGCTTGAAAATGTGTTTATTTGCCAGGACACACACTCATATGCACTCATACACACCCGTCCGCAGGTCGGCACTCGCATCGGCATATTCAAGGCAGCAAGTGCCTGCCATAAAATCGCTGAATCCATCCACGACGACGCAAACAAGCTGCCAAGCGGCGCAATCTTGCCACCACCCATCAAGGTACCTGCACCGATATACCTGCCACACCTGTGCCGTGTATGGCCTCCCACTGGGATCGGCATCGACATCTCCATCGACTCTGAAATCGGCATCATCATTCCCGTCTCGAGGCAATTGTTGTGCATGTTTTTGTTATCTGCCGGCTTGCCGGTTGGCTGTAAGGAATGCTAATGCCACTGCCAATTCCAATGCCAATGCCATAAGTGCACCCCAGGTGTTGGCCAACTCCTTTCAACCTTTCCCATGCTTACACAAAAAGAAATAAAACTTCCTTTTTATAATTAACTTCCTTCTTATAGATATTTTTATGAGATGTACAGTATGTTATATATGAGCCGAGAGTCAAGGAAAAACAGCTGGCTTAAATGTACAAGGATTTTCCAAGGATTCCAAAACAAGTTGATACCCGAACCACTTGGGAAATTTAGAGCAAGGGGAAGACGTATGGGGAAAGTATATTCAATAAAATAAATTATATTTATCTATAATAGCTTTTAATAATATTCCTATCGGAAATCAATAAATAATTATAAATAATAAATTTATTAATTTATTAATTATTTATTTAATTCCAATCCTATCAATGAAAAACTTGCTTATATATGATTTTTCAAGGAACGACATGCGGAAAGTATATTTAATTAAATAATTTACATTTATCTATAATAGCTTTTAATAATATTTCTATCAGAAATCCATAAATAATTATAATTAATTAATTTATTAGGGTCAATTCCAATCATGTCGAAGAACAACTTGCTTATATATGATTTTTCAAAAATTAAATACAGTTGCAACCCGAACCAGTTGGGAATTTTAGAGCCAGGGGAACCCCAGGGGAAAAGTATATTTAATTAAAAAAATTATATTTATCTATAATATCTTTTAATAAATAATAAGTATACAATTTTTTAGCAGAAAACCATAAATAATTATAAATAATTAACTTATTTGGGTTAATTCCAATCTTGTCAAAGGAAAACTTACTTATACATGATTTTTCAAAAATTAAATCCAGTTGCAACCTGAACTAGTTGTGAATTTGAGAGCCAGGGAAAGAGGAATGCGGAAAGTATATTTTATTAAATAAATGATATTTATCTGTTATAGCTTGTAATACTATTTAATAAAAAAAATTATATTTATCTATAATTGCTTCTAATAAATAATAAGTATACAAATTTCAAAGAAACATCCATAAATATTTATAAATAATTAACTTATTAGGGTTATTTCAAATCTTGTCAAAGAAAAACTATCTTACAGAAATATTTTTGCAAAATTAAAACTAATTGCAGCACGTACCAGTTGGGAATTTTAAAGCAATGTAATTATTATTCAATGTTTAATTATTCAACACACTTTGGATTGTATTTAAATATAATATAATTTAATAAATTAAAGTATACTTATTTATATTATAAATATTTTAATAATTTGCAAAATATATTTAATATTTAGTAAATGCTTAATTATGAACTAACTAAAATATTATTATTTTTCTTTGGTGTATGCTGATGCTGACGACATTGGGTTGGGGATTGGGTTATTTCTTAACTTGCCTCGACTTGAACTTAAATTCCTCGGGAGGATTTGGTCCTGAGCGGTGGCGGGTGCGGTGATTAGAGGGGCAGCAGAGAGAGGAGTGGAGAGGGCTGTATTTGCAGGACGTGTGCGGCTGCCAAATGAGGCGAATTCGAGTGGCATTTGGCACCAGCTTTTACCATCAGCTTACAGATTTCCAAGATTTCATCAGTTTTCCGAGTGCGAGACACGCTCTCCTTTGCGGCAGTGGCCAATATATCAAAGCACTCAAACTGATTGCATTTTAGTATAGGGTCGGCATTCAAATCTCTGAAATGCTTCAAACTGAATACTTTCCAATCGCATTCTTTTGTAGAAATCGAAGTGATTTGTAGTTTCTTTCATTTTTAATATCCTTGCAGGGTATTATAATTTCAGTCAGAAGTATATCATATAAGTGCCTTAAGAACGCTCTGAAAATTTATAGAAAACAAATTATAACCAGTTTTCAACATATTTTCATATAGCCATTTTGTATTATTTAACAATTAATTTTTTTTAAATCGAAAGACTATATCAAATAGCTGCCATAAAAACGATCTTTAAATGTAAAAGATTATGCCAATCTGTAAGTGTACAACTGTAAATTTAATATGTATTTAGATATATAAAGAAGGCATTACTTTGTTGCCTTTAACATAAATATGTATAACTACATTATTATTCATGATCGCAATGCAATCTGTAAGAGTGTACAACAGTCGGCGTGCTAAAATTAGCTTTCGTTCTTGGAAAAATATGATGTTATTATGACAGTGAATAGCTTTCTCTCTCTGTCTCTCTGTCTCTCTCTTTCTCTGTTTCTCTTTATATGTCTATCTCAACTTATTTCTCTCTCTTTATATTTATTTAATTTTCCCTGTATCTCTCTTTCTCGATCTCTATTTCTGTCTCTAATTCTCTGTCTCTATCTCTCTCTGTCTCCCTCTCTCTCTTATATCTGTCCCTATGTCTCGCTGTCTCTCTCTCTCTCTCTCTATGCCTCTATGTCTGGATATCTCGATGTCCCTCTCTTTCTCTCTGTGTCTCTCTTTCTTTTTATCTATCTTTATCAATATGTCTCTCTTTCTCACTGTGTGTTTTTTAGAAATATCTCATGGTCTCTATTTCTCTGCCTATCTCTAGAGATATATTTTTTCACTAGCTTTCACTTTATCTGTTTTTCTCTTTTCTCCGATCACGTTTATAGATGATATGCTTTTATTTTCCAATTAATTCCCTAATTGCCATGCCCATTATTTAATTTTTGTTTTTAATTTAAAGTGCACATTCGAACCTGATGATCCTGTGGGTAACTGCAAGGATATACACACTTCCATCTCTCGAAATTAGCTTTCTTTCTTAATTAATTGAAATTTAGTACTTAATAGGTGTCTTTAGTCCTTGAACGCAGCCTAGATGAACACCACTGATCCCAGCAAGTGCATAATCGGTGGCCACGCGTTGCACCGTCACGTTTCACGTTCCACATATTGCACCACACACCAAGTGAACTGCAACTCCTGTGCTTGGGCCTGTGCCTGTTCCTGTTTGTTTGTTTGCTGGTCAAACCCATCACTGTGTGAAGCCTCCTTTCCCCCACATCCTGCCTCGATTTTAATTGTTGGCCAACAACAATGATCCCCAAGCCTTAATTGGTGTTTCCCTGTCGCTGAAGCGATGACACTTGATGGGCTGCCAGCACAGTGTGTGTGAGTGAGTGCCACATGCCACTCGCCACTCGCCACCGAAGGGCCACCTCGTCGTCCTCCTCTGGCAATTACGTGGCTGAGCTCCCACGTTCCAGGCCATTGGCTGGGGTCCAGCTTCAAGGGGAGGCCCTCTCCCGAGACTCCTAAACCCTCCTGATGACTGGCAATGAATCCTAATTAATTTCGGGATGATGTAGGAGAGCTCCAGGATGGTCCTTGGCCAAGATGAAATATTATCAAGACTCAAAAAGATTTTTAAATGTGGAAAAAATGGAAAGTTCTAGGGAAAAAGGTTTGTAAAAGTATTCTAGATTTGTCTAGAGATATATATACATATGTGCTTTGTAACGATTTATTATATTTATTTAAATTCAATCATTTTATCAGAGATCCTTGTCGTAGGACTAATTATTTTCCCCACCTTACGTGTCATTCCCATCATTACTGATAATCCCCTGTTATGATGAATTATGATGCACAGGGATTTGCCAAAAACTTTCTAGGCTGCAAAGCAGAGGGGAATCCCCATTATCCAGCTGCTGACATTTAATTATATGCTTCGCTGTGCTGGATTATACCCAACCCCTCCAGGTAAAAGCACCCCCCAAAAAAACCCCCATAACTACCCCATGTCCCCGTACTTTTCCGCATTTGTTGCGTGCTCACGTAACTCAAATGCCAAACAGCTGCAGTTAACACGTTTGCAGTGCTTACAGAGTGCAGCAAACAGATCCGTAGCCATAAGCCCGGAACCCCTGCTCCTGCCCCAGATCCGTATCCGTATCCGCATCGGCATCGGCATCGGCATCCATATCCGTATCCGTATTCGTGCGGACAAAGCAGCGTTAAAACTGCACTTAAGTCAAACTTGCCAGACAAGTGCCGAAGCGGAGGCGAGTGGCTCTGGATTGACGGAGGAGTTTGGGGTTCTGGCCCTGCCCAACGGGGGTTGAGTTCAAGTAGAACTAGGTAAGAGTACTGCAAAATGGTCAACACTCGAAAAATATATATGTATATTTATATAAATAATGCCAAAAGACTTTCACGATCGAAATCTGATGTTACTATCGAATTAGAGTTAAAGATATTTTTAGAGAGTGTGATTTTATGTATCAACATGTAGATCGCTTTTTATATTATATTAAAAACAATATTAATATTTGTTGGGGGGCGAATCCTGCCAGGTGAAGATCCTTTCAGTGGTGGCCAATATGTCCCACGGCGCAGTCGTAGATTTAACCCGTCATGGGTTGAAATGGAAATAAGAAGCGGGGGCGTCGGGGGAATATGGCACGTCAGGTTTATTCGCATGCATTCATGAGACTAACTTAACATAACTTAACATAAAGCCGAGCTCCCGGTCGCTTTGCCTCGTTAAAGCGAGAGCGGGAGATCGGTGGTGCTCGGAGTGTGAGCGCAAGGCGGGGGACAGAAAGCTCGCTCCTGAACCGAGGCGGCACAGTGGGCCCCTCACGTAAACATCCTGCCCCCCCTTGCAATCACTCGGATTGCTAAATGGTCGTTGCCGCGGCGGAAAAAATGCCGTGGAGTGGCTGAGGGCGTCCGGGGTGCTGCTGCCGGTTGCCGAGAAGGGGCGACGGCGTCCCGAGACCGGCGCGCATTCTGCCGAGGCCGGCGCGTCGACAATGGTCGCTCGGATAGGTGGAGCAAGGTGTGATGGTCCTGGCCGCACGTTTTGCAGCAATCCCCTCGCCGGCATGCTCCGTCCGAATGCTCGTGGGCCAGACAGCTCGGACAGTAGCGGTTAGCCAGTACTGCCTGAAGCCGCTTCTCAGCGCTCAGGTGCAAAAAACGGCGGCATTTTCGCAGTGGGTGGATCCCCCGGCAGACTCGGCAACGGTAGGACAAAGTACCTCGAGTACATCTGCCCTCTTGTGCGATAGCGGTGCGTGGACGCGGAGACATCGTGCTGGGTCTGACTGCCGGAATGAACACCGCATGGTGCGGAAGATAGTAGGAAGCTGAATGGCTTGTTGGAGAAACTTCTGTCATGTGACCCAAGTCGAGGTATTCTTGAATTACTGCGTCATACCGGGCCTTTAGGGGGGGGTATTTTTTAAGGCGTTGCTCGTTACGCAGGAACTGGGTCAGGACGAGCGATCGTGAGGAGTCTGGCAGGTGACCGAATTGAAAAGTGGCATAATTTGGTAGACTGCGCAGAAATGGACTGATTAAGGCCGGAGATTTGGGCTTGAATTGTCTTGAAAGGGAGCTTAATCAAGTTGAACAGCCTTTCCGTGATGAAAGTCGCTTCGGACCCTGAGTCTATTAAGGCTCGTGCTTGGAAATTGCACCCGAGATGACACACGTTAATGAGGGCGGTGCCCAATAGGACGGCTCCCGAACCAGAAGCGAAGCACACTTGTACATCAGAATGTTCGTCTGAGCCACCGGAACCGCTGGGAGTGGATTCGGGTTGGTGTCTCGTTGACGCCGACGGACTTGGAGCGGTTGCGAAGGGGTTACCGCGGTGTAGAAGAGTGTGATGCCGGCTATGGCAGATAGAGCAGCTGTGGGCACTCGTGCAGTCCCGTTGCTGATGCCCTCGTGCGAAACAGTTTAGGCAGAGCTGCTTCCTCTTGATATAGTCGGAGCGACCACTCACATCCATTTCAAGAAAACGTGGACATAATCGAGCAGGATGATTCTCGCCAGGACAGAGATCGCACCCCTTGGGGGCAGAAGCCACTCGGGTCTCGTACGAGTTGAGCCTGCGAATTGGCGCGCTCGTGGGTGCCGATCTCGGCGGAACTGGCCCGGATCCGCTAGGCCTAACGTCGTCGATGGCCTCCAGGGTGCGATGACGCTCTGTCAAAAAGACATCTAACTCCTTCCATGTTGGAATTTCGGCTTTATTGTGGATGGATTGCTCCCACAGCGAAAGTGTGATTTTGGGAAGCTTGGTGGACACCATATAGACCAGGATACAATCCCAAGCTTCGACTTGAATCGAAGACATCTCTAAGGCTGCCAGGCAGCTTTGAATTGTGCCCTGCAGATCCTTCAGCGCGACTCCGGATTCCTGAGGCACAGCCTGGATATTGAAGAGGATCTTTAACTGGCTGTTGACCAGCAACCGTCGATTTTCGAAGCGTTCGGTGAGGCTTCGCCATGCTGAGGCGAACTTATTGGTGAGGGGGCCTGGACCGATGGCATCCCCCTCTAAAAAGATGACTGCGGCGGCGAAATTGAAAAAGAATTAAACACTCGCGGTTGCGTAGGAACTTTATTTGTGGCGTTTGGCTCACTTTAGATTTACTTAATAGTTGGTATTAATAATTGGTTTTAATATTAAATGGGTTTGGGTTATTTATTTTATTTTTTTATATTTTGTTATTCCTGAAATCGGAGGTAGAAAATATCTTCCATATATGGAATTATTAATTTGGAGTATGGGTAGGAGCTTGTGTTGGCACAGTGGAGCGTCGAGGAGTGGACTGTATTAACAGAACAGAAAATTGTGTATGGAGACGGCACAACAAAATCAAATCTGGCGGCAGCGGTAGCCTGTTCTGCGAACAGAGTAAAACTCCCGAAAACAGCGCACACCAGCGGCCCGATATAATATATATATATTATATATATATATATATATATATATATATAATATATATAATAATTGCTTTGTCCGCTACACTTATTTTACTGTTCACTATATATATATGCACGGATCGGTGTGCATGTGTACACATGTATGTGCAAAAAGGTTCGCCGTTGTATGGCTGCAAGTTGATGGGCAACGGAAAATGGAAGAGACGACGAGGAATATGGCGGCGCACACAAGCGGTCGCCGATGAGAATTTTCGCGGAACGGAGGCGAGTGGAAATTGTAATTCTTCACTGCCTTGGTGTCGGGAAAACTCGGACTGGGAGTTGACACGCAACAGATCTTTGCAAAAATGCGACCGAAATGGTGTGTTCGGCCCACTGTTGCAGATCGACAGTGAAGATTGGATAATACGGAAAAGTCGTACTTAGCTTGGCGGATATGCCGGTGATGTGGAGGATATCCTTCCAGAATCCGGCTCGAAGGACCAAAATGTTTGGGGGGCGAATCCTGCCAGGTGAAGATCCTTTCGTTGGTGGCCAATATGTCCCACGGCGCAGTCGTAGATTTAACCCGTCATGGGTTGAAATGGAAATAAGAAGCGGGGGCGTCGGGGGAATATGGCACGTCAGGTTTATTCGCATGCATTCATGAGACTAACTTAACATAACTTAACATAAAGCCGAGCTCCCGGTCGCTTTGCCTCGTTAAAGCGAGAGCGGGAGATCGGTGGTGCTCGGAGTGTGAGCGCAAGGCGGGGGACAGAAAGCTCGCTCCTGAACCGAGGCGGCACAGTGGGCCCCTCACGTAAACAATATTAAAAAAAATCGAAACCTAAATATATCACATTTAAACTAAAAATATTGATATTATCGAATTATATCGAAATAGCGTCTGATATTATTATCGATTTTGAGCTATAAATGTTTATGTATCAAAAACTGTATCGTTCTCTCTATTATTATACAAAAAATTTATATTAACTTTTATAAAACAAAATGTTCAATGTCTAAAAATATTGAATATTAACTAAAAATATTGATATTATAGAAATATATCGACATAGTGTCTGATATAATTATCGAATTTGAGTTGTAAATGTTTATGTATCTTATGTATCTTATAGTATAAATATCTATATTAACTTTTATAAAACAAAAAAAAAACATCTAAAAATATTGAATATAAACTTAAAATATTGATATTATCAAAATATATCGAAATAGTTTCTGATATTATTATCGAATTTCAGTTGTAAATGTTTAGAGAGTCAGCCTTTCTGTATACAAAATATGCCTTTACTATATTGTATTACAAATATTTATTAAACCTTTGGAATATCGAATTTAAGCTAAAAATATTTATATTAACAAACTATATTAAAAAACAAAAGATTATTTAACTCATGAGTCTCATTTTCTGATTATATTTGTTAGATTTATCGATGTATATCGACTTAAGCATTTAATATTGATACAGTATTGATACTCGACATTTTCTAACAGCGTACATTTCGTAAATCTAGTTTAATATTTGAAGGATATTATTCATTTTTTAATTTTTAATTATAGTTTTAATATATTATTTATTTTTGTATTAGTTGTTCTTCTAAATAATTTGTTTAACAATAGATACTTAACAATAAGCTTTTTGTTAATTCGCCTTTCTCATCCATTTCCATTTCTTCAGTGCTTTCTGGGTTGTAAAATTATTTATGCTGAAGCTAATCTGAACTATAAAGTTTTAGTTTTTTGTTTTTTTTTTTTAATTGTTAGTTTAAGTTTTTTATTATTGTGTAAAAGCCAGGCACTTGCTAACGGGCCGCTGACGTGGCCGTTTTACGAGCGCCCTTCGGTTGTAAAATTTCATTACGAACTAAACGAACGCCTTTCACATGGCCACAGAAGCACCGGTCATTGGACCAAAGCCACCATCAAATCGCCATCAGTTCCTGTCCCCAATCCCAGTCTCAGTCCTAGTCCTAGTCCTAGTCCTGGTCCTTAGTTCTCCACCGGAATTATCCCTGTAGTCATCTCCCGACAGGACTCTCTTTCTTATGCTAATTCTTGGCGCTGGGACACTTAGTTGATTGGTTTCTGTCAGAGTCGTCGCCCAGCGTTGACTGATTGGATTTCGGCCATTTGCCGCCTCCCACTCCTTCGTCTCAGCAGCTCAGTGATTATGATTAGCGTTGGACTTTTCCTCGATTTTCCCGACGGCTTTAATTCCTGCCCAGTTGTGTTGCTGTGACATAAGCCATAATTTATAATGGAAAATCTGGGGTACATAAATCCCGGTTCGGATGCTGTTCGGATGGTGTTTCAAGGGCGTGTACTCCGGCCCCAGCGACCTTGACCCAGACCCATTCACATGGGTTTACATAACCCGGCAATGGGGTGGGTCAGGGGGTGGTGTAACATTACCTTAACATCCAGCTGGCGCTTACAGCGCTTAAGCTTCTTCAACGCTTTCAAAGCTGAGCGAGTAGGGTGATTCGGCAAAGCTTTCTAAAACGAATATTATTAAAAAAAATAAGTATTATTACTTTAAAATGAGAATTTTTATTAAAGCAACAATTAATTCGAGGTTAACAGTTTTTTGTTTCCGAACTACAAATATATTTAAACATGTATTATAAATGTATATATATTATTATTAAACGAAACTTTGACTATCTTAATAAAAATTAAAAACTCGAAAAGAAGCTAATTTCAGGAATCCGAAATTTCAATACCCTGGCAGTAAAAATCTATCATATCTAAGCCAAAAATGCATTCATTTACAATCGAAAAACTTTTGCAGTTTTTATTAATATTTTCCATAAGAAGGCTCTGAAAATTTATAAATAACAAATTATAACATTTCTGGTTTTCAACATATTTTCAGGAAGACATTTTGTATTATTTAACAATTTCGGTTTTAATTTTATTAAAATAAAATAGTTTCCATAAAAACGATCGTTAAATTTAAAAGATTAGCCAGTGTGCAACTGTAAATTTAATGATTATAATTTTGATTATTATAAAATTTTCTAATTGCTGGTACATTTGTTTTCTAAGAACATACATAGCTAGATCAACTCGGCAGTTGATTTTGATCAAGAAGATATTGATTTAAAGGGTAGGAAATGACTCCTTTACTGCTTTACATGATTTTGACAAAAATTATAATAAAAATAAATTAAACAACAATCGAAAATAAAATCCTAGCACAATAAATATGCTATGGTACACTACTGGCCAAAATAATAAGTACACCCGTGTACGGTTTCTTTAACTTCTCGTAAAACTTCTTTAATGATCATAAAGAAAAACTAAAATTTACTTATAGCTTTGTTATATATATTAGATTATAAAAATAGTTAACATAGGCAATTTTCAATTCATTTATAAAGTTTGTGGTTGATTATATCTAAAAAACATAAAAAAGGATTGGTCAAAATAATAAGTACACCAATTCTACAAACTCAAAAACTGAAAACTTAACAACAATTTTTCAAAATTTTCTTGATTTCCCTAATCTATAACTAGTATCCAGTATAGCCACCCTTATTTTGTAAAACTTTGGCGATTCGTTTTGGCATACTAGCAATAAGCTTGCGACAAGTCTCCACTGGAATGTCATACCAAGTTTTTTGGACAAATGTCCACAATTCTTCGGCATTTCGAAAAGTATTTGTGCCGATACGACGTTTTAAGTGTTCCCATAGGTTCTCGATCAGATTTAAGTCCGGAGACTGGCTTGGCCAACTCATAAGATTTACTTTGTTTTCGGTAAACCAAGCCTTGATCAGCTTTGAGGTGTGTTTTGGGTCGTTGTCTTGTTGAAAGACCCATCTCAAAGGCATGTTTTCCTCAGAATATGGTGGCATAACGTCAGCAAGTATACTTTTATACCCAAATCGGGTCATAATATCAGTTATGCGATGTATCGGACCAACGCCATGCCAAGAAAAACAGCCCCAAACCATTATGCATCCGCCTCCGTGCTTAACGGTCTTCTTTGTGTACCGGGGGTCGAATTCTTTACCTTTTGGGCGTCGTACATAACGTCTAGAGTCGTTACCAAAAAGGTTTATTTTTGATTCGTCGCTCCATAACACATTGTTCCATTTTTTAGAACTTTCTGGTCCAGACCATGCCAAATGATTTTGTGCAAACTTTCGCCTCATCTGTAAATTTTTTTTCCGAAGTAAAGGAACTTTTCTGGCTATATGTCCTGTTAGGCCGGCTTTTTTAAGTCTACGCCGAACCGTTCGAGATGATATTTCATTGCCGATTTCAGCGGCAATGGACTTTGAAGACATAAAGGGATCCTTTTTTGCCAGACTGACGATGCGGGTGTCCGTCGTTTGGGAAGATTTCTTCTTCCTTCCTCGATTTTCGGTAGGATCTTTCGATTTTAAGGCATTCTGAACGAAACACACCGAGCGTGCAAGGCTTGTCGCAATTTCTCGTAGACTTTTTCCTTCTTGTTGAAGATTCAAGGCAATCTTCTTTTCTTCCGGGGTACAATGCTTTTTTCGGCCCATCTAAAGAATTTTTTGTAACCCGAATATACTTAAAAAGCAAGAAATCATTAAAAATCAACATACCGTAGTCCAATTCTAAACTTAATCCTTTCAAATTTGTGAATAATGGAAGTGTACTTATTATTTTGACCAGACCAAAAACGACCATCCAGAACAAATTTAGGCTTAGCACTGGATAAATGAGGTTCCCCGTTTTCATTTTTGATTTAAATGTTTTAAAACACTATAACCTTTCAAAATATAATCAACTAGCAGCCCTGCATTCGATAGCTTTCGAGCTATGTCTCAAGAAATGATACCTATAACTATGTACTTATTATTTTGGCCAGTAGTGTATATAGATATATAC